>JAMXBD010000250.1:0-1314526 GCA_024138025.1 Combretum micranthum | reverse complement strand
CATTAGACTTTTGAATGTCAAAGTGGGAGAACTTGTCCACAATCATAGTACACTAACCACTAATCATCAAAACTCAAGTAATGACCATACTCAGAATTGAAAACCAAGAAACCTTTTAGGACAATATACCCTCTAAATTTGAAACCTCTAGTTCTTATAAGCTACCATGAACCAATGTTTGTTAGGTTTAAGGTTTCATTAAAAGGTTTACAATGGAAATTTTAAGACTAAAACCCTAAATAGTCTAGGATCCATGTGTTTAATGAAAAAAATGAATTTTCTCTCTTGTAGAGCTTCAAACATGATGATGGATCAAAAGATGCTACAGGCAGTGAACATCGTCTACGGTATCCACACACAAATGAGCACCCAAAAAGTTTGAGATATGTGTGCTAGCACTCAATCACAAATCTAATTCGTATAGGAATTCTATCCCAAAGAGTTTATTTTTCTTTCCCTCCTTTTTTTTTTGTTTTAGTCTGCAAAATTTCTTTATTGGTTTAATTTGACGTAATGACATGTGAGAAACTATAATAAGAGATTTAGTAGAAAAATAATAATATTAATAAAATACATTATTTATTAATATTATTTTTTTAATAACTTTTTATTATTCTTAAACCATTTAAGATTAATAAAATATATTGATAATTCCTGTTAGGTTTAAATATAAACCTATAACTCCATATTTTGATGGTTCAAATTATCTTTATTGGAAAATGCGAATGACAACTTATATCAAAGCTAATGATTATGCTTCTTGGCAGGTGATCCAATTTGGAGACAACCCAATAGCAATATCGGATGATGCGAGTTTCACAGATGAAGAGCTAAAGTTGATTGAGAAGAACAATAAGGCTAAGAATCTCTTACTCACAACCATAGCTCCTTCTGAATTTTATCTAATTTCCTCCTGTGAATCAGCAAAAGAAATATGGGATACTCTTTCAAAAACTTATGAAGGAACAGACACAATTAAGGAAACAAAAATCAATTCATTACTTCAACGTTATGAATTATTTAAAATTAAGTCTGATGAGAAAATTAAAGATGCTTTTAATAGATTCACTGCTATTACTAATGAACTAACCTCACTTGGAAAGAAATTAGATGATTCTGATCTTGTCAGGAAAATGCTTCGAATTTTGCCTAAATCGTGGGATGCCAAAAAGACAGCCATAGAAGAAGCTCAAGATTTAAATAAGCTGACACTTAGTCAGTTAAGGGAAAAGCTGATGGCATACGAGTCACATCATGATACAACTGAAGAACCAGAAAATAGTTCAAAGGCAATAGCTTTCAAAGCCAAAAGAGTTGTTGAATCTGATTCAGAAGAGGATAGTGATGACGAAAACATTAACATGCTTACAAGGAGATTCAACAAATTCTTGAAGAAAAAAAGAAAGGTAAAAAGTTCAAAAGTTTCAATAGATCTAACAAATTTGATGCAGGAAAAAGCTATAAGGACAAAGAAGAAAAGAAAGAGAAGAAAGAAATTGTGTGCTATGAATGTAAAAAACCGGGACATATTAAATATGAGTGCCCTGTTTTAATCAAAAAGATTGAAAAGTTCAAGAAGAAAAGTCGAGCAATGATGGCAACTTGGAGCGATTTGGATGAGTCAGAAGCTGAACCAGAAGTTATAAGTGATAATGAAGAAGAAGCAAACCTTGTCTCATGGCTACTTCTGAGGTAACTTCTGAAACTGATGATGAATCAATTGAAGATGATATGATTGCTGAAATGGAAAAACTTTTAAAAGCTCTTAAGAAAGCTGATTTAAAAATTGCTAAATTTGATAATGAGATAAAATCATTAAAGAATGAAAAAGACGCATTAAAGCAAACCAATTCCTTGCTTGCCGATGAAAATGATATCTTGAAGAGTGAAAATGAAAAGTTTTTTAAGGATAATGAAAAGCTAAGAAAAGATAATAACTTGCTAAAAGATGAAACAAGTGTTTTGAAAGTAAAAATTGATGAATTATCGAATTCAATAAAGAATACGTTCAATAAGTTCAATGAAAGTGATGAAAAGCTAAAAATGTTGATTTCATCACAAAGATTGTCGTGTGAAAAGCATGGTTTAGGTTATAATTATGGTTTAAATTCAAATACATCTAAGAAAACTATATTTGTGAGAGCCAAACCAATTGTAAATGCGGAATCAAGTGTTAAAAAGATTGATTATAAAGCAATACGTGGAAAAGAAAAGTACGTTCAAAAATCCAGAATGAATTCCAGAAGCGATTTTGAAAGAAAACATTCTTATGGAAATCATATCAGAAGATATTCCAGAAGCTATTACAGAAGTTATCCGAGACAAAATAGTTGGAGACAGGTAAACAACAGGTATTGGAATAATAATAATAACACATATACATGTTTCTGTTGTAATAAGATTGGTCACATAGAAAAGTATTGTTATTATAAAAGAAACAAGCTCAGTATTCAGCAAGTAAAACAAAGGGATGAAACGAGCTTGTCTTTCAAAGGACCCAAACTTGTTTGGGTTCCTAAAAAGGTTTAACCCTTTTATTTTTGCAGGAACATGAAGCTAAAATCAATGGAACATGGTATCTTGATAGTGGATGTTCCCGACATATGACAGGAAATGCTTCATTGTTCAATAGCATAACATGGGAAGAAAAAGGATATGTAAAATTTGGAGATGACAGTAGAGGTAAAATTATTGCAACTGGAAATATTGGTATGTCACCTCATACTATAGAAAATGTTTATTTAGTAAAAGGCTTGAAACATAACTTATTGAGTATCAGTCAGTTATGTGATAAAGGATATAAAATGGTTTTTGAAAAAGATAAATGCTTTGCATTTAGCGAAAATGGTATAAAATTATTTGAAGGTTTTAGAAAGAAAAATATATATTTGATAAGACCTAATAAAATGGAGGATGCATGTTGCTTGTTATCTATGAATGATCAGATCTTTGTTTGGCATAAACGTTTAGGACATGTTAATTTTAATCAATTAGAAAAATTATCAAAAAGAATATAATAAGAGGTTTACCTAAAATAAGTATTAAACAGGATGTGAAATGTGATACATGTTTAAAAAATAAAATGGTATCTGTTCTCATAAAAGTAAAAATGTGATAACACTAGAAGACCTCTTGAGTTGTTGCATCTTGATTTGTTTGGGCCTACTAGAACTCTTAGTATGGGTGGATGTAAATATGGATTTGTTGTTGTAGATGACTATTCGAGATATACTTGGGTTATGTTCTTAAGACATAAAAAGGATACTTTGATTCCTTTCAAAAATTTGCAAAACAAATACAAAATGAAAAAGGAGTTTCCATAATTAGTTTACGAACTGATCATGGAACAGAGTTTCAAAATTCAGATTTTATAAATTTTTGTGAAGAACATGGGATATCTCATAACTTCTCAGCTCCATATACACCTCAACAAAATGGAGTTGTAGAACGCAAAAATAGAACTATACAAGAAATGACTAGATCTATGTTAAATGAAAGTGGTGTTGCTGAGTATTTTTGGGCAGAAGCTGTGTCTACAGCTTGCTATATTATCAATCGAGTATATATTCGGCCCATGACAACAAAGACCGCTTATGAATTGTTTCGAGGTAAGAAACCTACTGTTTCATATTTTCATGCTTTTGGATCTAAATGTTTTGTAAAAAGGAATGTTCACAATCTTGGTAAGTTTGATGAAAGATCTGAAGAGGCAATATTTTTAGGATATTCTTTAAATAGTCGTGCTTATCGTGTATATAACAAATCCTCAAAAATTGTTGAAGAATCAATTAATGTTAAGTTTGTTGAAGATACAAAAGATGATGAGTCAGATGAAGAAAAGGATCTCAATCCTAAAACAGAACCTAGTACAGAACCTATATCTGAAGTATCTAACCTTCCGGAAAAGAAGACAGAAGCAAGAACAGAAGGTAGTTCAGAAATTGTAAGATCTGAACCAGAAACTTCTAAAGGTTGGAAATACAAGTCTGCTCATCCATCTGAACAAATAATTGGTAATATACAAACTGGTGTCCAAACACGAGGTAAGTTACAAGATTTTGAAAATCATTTTGCTATGTTATCTGAAATTGAACCTAATAATATTGAAGAAGCTTTAAATGATAATAGTTGGATTGATGCCATGCAAGAGGAATTAAATCAATTTCAAAGAAACAATGTATGGAATCTTGTACCTAAACCTGAAGGAAAATCTGTAATTGGAACTAAGTGGGTATTTAAAAACAAATTAGATGAAAACGGAAAAATAAGTAGGAATAAAGCAAGATTAGTAGCTAAAGGATATTCACAAGAAGAAGGAATTGACTTTGATGAAACATATGCACCTGTAGCTAGATTAGAAGCAATTCGTTTAATGCTTGCATATGCATGTTTCAAAAATTTTAAAGTTTTTCAAATGGATGTAAAAAGTGCATTCTTAAATGGATTTATAAAAGAAGAAGTATATGTTGAACAACCCCTGGTTTTGAAGATCCTATTAAACCAAATTATGTCTTTAAATTAAATAAAGCTTTGTATGGTTTAAAACAAGCTCCAAGGGCTTGGTATGAAAGATTAAGTCTGTTTTTAATTTCAAAAGGTTTTCAAAGAGGAACAGTTGACACAACATTGTTCTTAAAAACTTATGAACAAGATATTTTGGTTGTGCAAATATATGTAGATGATATTATATTTGGTTCTACTAATGAAATATACTGTCAAGATTTTGCAAAGAATATGCAGGCAGAATTTGAAATGTCAATGATGGGAGAGTTGACATTCTTTCTTGGACTACAAATAAAACAAACAAAAGAAGGAATTTTCATACATCAAGAAAAATATACTAAACAAATTCTGAAGAAATTTGGGTATGAAGGATGTAAAGGAGCTGCAACTCCCATGAGTACTTCAACAAGGTTAGATTCTGATTCTAATGGGAAAAAGGTAAATGAAAAGTTATATAGAAGTCTCATTGGCTCTTTATTGTATTTAACTGCATCTAGACCTGATATTCTCTTTAGTGTGTGTTTATGTGCTAGATTTCAAAGTGCACCAACAGAAACACATTTGACAGCTGTTAAAAGAATTTTCAAGTACTTGATAAATACTTCAAAATTGGGCATTTGGTATCCAAAAATCAAAATTTTGATTTAATAGGATACTCAGATGCAGATTATGCTGGTTGTAAAATTGATAGAAAAAGCACATCTGGTACTTGTCAATTTTTAGGTGACAAATTAGTTTCCTGGTCTTCTAAGAAACAAAATTCTGTTGCCTTGTCTACAGCTGAAGCAGAATATGTTTCTATTGGTAATTGTTGTGCACAAATGCTTTGGATAAAACAACAGTTAAAAGATTATGGTTATTTTTCAAAAATATACCTATTAAATGTGATAATACAAGTGCAATTAATCTAACAAAAAATCCAGTGCATCATTCTAGATCTAAGCACATTGAAATTCGACATCATTTTATTCGTGATCATGTAATTAATGGTAATATTGTTGTTGAATTTGTACCATCAGATATGCAATTAGCTGATATTTTTACAAAACCGCTTGAAAAATTGAATTTTGAATTTATAAGGAATGAAATTGGAATTTGTAATCCTTTTTATTGAAAATAATAATCATAATAATTAGTATCTTAAAGTTTCACTGACAAATGATAATCGAAGATTCTTAATAAAAAGAAAGAGGAAGACATTAATTGTTCGCAACTTTCAGTACGGGAACTGTTTTTTTTTTGCGTCAACGTTCTGTCTTTCGTCTTCTCAATACTCTGTCTTCTTAAGTGTCACCCTCGCTTTGGCTCTTCATAATTTCTTCTTTTCATTTCAAGAAAACCCTAAGAAACCCTTGCAGCGAACTCTCTGTTCAACATGGCTCCTCGCAAATCTCAACGTATCACCAACAAAAAATTCAAAACCGTGACATCTAAAGATCCTATTTCTATTCAAGATACACATCCTCCGATTCTCAACAAACCCTCTCTCAAAGTTTCATCATCTAGGGTTCGTGAAGAACGAACTAAAAAACAATCAATCTGGACAGTGCTCTCCATCCACCACCATCTAAAGAAACAGCGAAAAAGAAAAATCCAAGGAAAATGTGTCACAAAGTTCTGACAGAACCTATGTCAGAACCTGTGATGAAGGTCAAGAAAGTGAAAACTTCCAAAGTTTCCTCCAAGAAAAGGAAAGAAGTACCTTCACCTCAAAGGAACAGACCCCATCCAAAAGGAGCAAGACAGTCAAGGAACCTGAGATAAAGTCATATAAGAAGGTAAAAATCCATGACTGTGCCTTTATAGATTTTGAATATTTTAAGAGGAATGGATTTTATGGAATAAATGGCTAGATAATGTTGGTTGTCGAAAGTTAAGTAATCTGACTGGAGATGTAATTGGAGAAATGATAGAGGAATTTTATAGGAATTTGAGGTATGTCGATTCTAGGAGCTTGAAGTCAAGAGTTCAAGATTGAACATAACAATCTCATGAGATGATCTAATTAAATGTTTTGGTTTGAAAGATTGTCATGTGATAATACTGTTTGTTTCTTTGAGAAGAAATGATATTTTCTGAGAATAAATGGAAAGTAGGACAGTTTCCAGATGATGATGTGTTTGTATATGAGTTTTGAACTAGTCGTTAGAATGCTCCACAAAATTGTGCGAGAATGTATTCTTCCTCGCAAAGGGATTCTACGACAGTAACAAAGGAAGATGGATTGGTTATCTTAAGTATGATGCAGAAGGTTAAGATAGATTTGGCTAAGAGAATTTTGAAAAGAATTTGGAAGGAACAAGAGTATAGGGTATATGGGAATGTTCTTATGGAAATATTCAAATATAAAGGAATTCCCATTCCTAAGAAAATAAAATTTCCTATAGGTCTAAAAAGAATTGGAGAGAAAAGCATGCATCACATGCAAATTAGACCTTATAAGAAATTCTGGTATGCTGTTGATGGTGCAATTTACTTGCACAAGAAACATAGGAAAGAAATTAACTGGGACAAGGTTAAGGCAACAGTTGAAGGGGAGCAAAAACCATCTCCAGAAGCTTCTCTAGAAGTTTCATTAGATGAGGAAGCAGATCAAGGAAAGCACAGGGCTAGTAAAGAACCAATGAAAAAGAAGGAAAAGAAAAGCTATAAGCCTATGACTGGTGGTAAATTTCAGATAAAGGAAAATTTGCAAAAGGATTCTTCCTCGGAGAGTGAAGATTCTTTTCCAGAAGGTCGAGGAGAAGCATCTTCTTTTCAATCCAAAGATGTTTTTGCGCAGATGCTGGCGACTTCTCTTGAGTCTTTTAAACAGGACTTTACAAAGTTCATTTCTTCAGAGATCAAGACTCAGATATCCTCTTTGCAACAATCCCAACCTCCACCATCAAGGATGCCTTCTGATTTAGCACGTTCATTCTGTCGATCTTCACGACCTGAGCAAGAACCTGTTCCAGAAGCTGTCACCACTGACACTTCAATTGATCATGGTTCTCCTCGATCTGGACAGCCTTATGAACCCACTCCTCCAAACTTAAGTCTTATGCCGTTTATTCCTCTTGATGTGCTTCAGCATCTAGCAAATTATCTCACTCCACCTCCATAACACTTTGCTGCTCAATCTCCTCTTCCATCCAATTATCGTAGGCGTGTGAAAAGGACAGCTCAAAAGTCCACAAAAAGACCTAAAAAACATTAATTTTTATTCTTTTTTCCTTGTTTACGGATATTGTTTTAGTTTCTGTTTGTTGATATTTCACATCAAACCTGTGATGTAATTTTTGATAAACTGCTAATATCAACTTTTAACATGTTTTCTTCCTAATTTTGCTGATAACAAAAAGGGGGAGAAAAAGTTAATGATATGGATGTGAATGTGTGATAAATCGCATGTGTAATGAATTGATGTGTGAATGTGTATGTGTATTTGTGAATGTGTTATGAATGAATGTTTAATTGTTTTGTTATCATCAAAAAGGGGGAGAATGTTGATTCTCTAAATATCTAAGAGTTTTGATAATAACAAAATACTCAATGAACTAACTACTCTATTAGTATGTAGAATTATATTCAGAATTTTATACAGAATATTGGTAAAGTTATTGAACAAATAAGGTTGAGTGATATTAAGTCTTGGACATAAACAAGTTAGACAAGAGTTGTTATACGATATGAGGATTTCGGATGATGTTTAAAGTACACAGAATGTTTTTTAGAAGGATACTTAAAGTATAAAACAATCCTAGAAGCACAGAACCTTTCACAGAACCTTTGGGAGAAACCCAAAGCAACCATTCTGAATTGAAGTTAGTTTCCAGAAACACAGAAGTTTTTTCAGAACTTTTTCAAGAAACTTCAGCAGTAATTCTGAGTTAAAGATGGTTATTGTTCATCTTCTCAAACAAGATCTACGTTTATTTATGAAAAAGATCAATACTTTTGAAGACCTAGCTCCGAGATAATAAGTATATTCGGACAGTATACTTATTAGTTCCACTAAAGTTGGATTATTCTAGGGGATTAATGAATTTGTCGGATTGATTATTTTTAGCAAAGAAGTTTTCTGGAAATAAAGAACAGAAGCTACAGTTGATTAACGATGGAACGATTTGAAGTTAGAACAGTTATGTTTTCTGATTTTTCTCAAGATAAAAACAATTTTAAGAAAATAAAAAATAAGAATAATGTTATCTTTAAGTAGATAACACACGAAGATCACGTTGAAGACCGTGATATCAGCAATCAGCAACAGTTCTCCAGATTTATCTTCAAGATCAACTTTATCAGAAGCTTTCAAACTAAAAACAAGTGGATTATCTCAAATCACGAAATTCAAGCTGATCTTATCTTACTTCAGCATATCAAGAATTCAAATTCAAATATGGAACCAAAGAAAACGATAAGAACGAGATTATCTCTCGAAGAATATCAGCAGCGATTGATAAATCAAATTAAGGATAAGAAGGTACAGATTTTCATTTGATATTTTTGGGATATTTATCTTATCTCGAGCACAACAATTTCAGAACGTTAGAAGGACATGAGAAGAAAACAAAGTTAAAAAGAAGAACGAGACGCAGAACTTGTTACAGAAAAAGAAAAACAAAAAACCGAGAGCAACTTGATTCAATTGTTGACTGAAAAATCTTAAGAGTTGAAAAGGCAAATATTCTTTGTTCTCTTTTCACGTGCATAATTGTAGCAAAATTTTATTGTAATCTTTACATTTGTCTTTTAGTTAATTGAAGCAACTTGTTGTTGTCTTCAAGTGAACTAGTTCAATTACTAGTTTAGACTCTATAGATCGATTGATGCTAGAGGATAGCTGTGAGAATCGAGCAAAGAGAATTGTGCAAGCTTGTAATTGATTTTATTGGATATAGTGGAACAAAACCCGTAGGATAACGGGGTCCCCGGCTCTGAGCTGGAAGAGTGGACTGACACACAAGGCGGAACCACTATAACTATCTATCTGATCTTCTTATCCCTTTTCTATTTATATTTCCATAGTTTATGTTATTGTTGTTTAATTGTTCATATTGTTCTCTTAACTTAAAATCAAAGGGGATTGTTTTTAAAAGGCAAAATTACAATTTTCTGAAATAATCAATTCAACCCCCCTTCTTGATTATTTTCGGGACCAACAGTATGTGACCTTATGAGTTCACCTAATGTTGGCAATAGGCTCCATACACCTTTTAGACCTATAATGCATAATTGATCTCTAGCAAGATATTATGCCTACCTAAATTAAGTGAAGGTCGGTGATCTGACTCTACCTATTAAATAGTTAATTATTTAGTCATTGTATTGCACGATATATTATGATTAAACATAAGGTGTAGATAAATACAATCTCACATTGTTTAATCACCTATTTCTTGAATCTAGATTATGATTGACTTAAACAAATGACATTCATAACTCCTTATCAGTTCATTCGAGTACAACCATGTATTTCTTAGTCTTACTCATCAGGGGCCTAAAAATATCTCTCTTAAATTAACAAGAGAGATAAATTCCTTCACAAACACTCACATTTCTCTACATAACTCATTCAATATCCAAGCATAGTTTTATAATCACCCGGTTAAAGATGATAAAGAACTTAATCGAAACACAAAACTTGTTATATAGGAATCTATGGTATCATTAGGTCAAAGGACTAAAATAACACTATAATGAAAAATACTTATCATATTGATCCATATAGTACTTTCATACTTGGTCGTTCTAATACATTGTTACCCCCAAAGGGTATCTTAAACGTGGCAATCCGCCACATAAGTTATTAAAACTTAAGAATGATTCCCCGAAGTCATGTGAAAGCTTCAACACCATATGTAAGGTGTCTATCACAATAATAGGAGACTCTAGTGGGATGTATAGTTCGAGATAGTAAATATAGCATATAAGAAATCTAAATAACTATCTAACTTCAACATTATAGAAATACGGTTCTTACATTATCTTAGGGGCATTCACCCGATAAATCTCCAAAGAACATATTGTAAGCCCCTAGATTTTTCGATAATATTAGTAAAAACCCTAAGAACCGGAAGTTGAAACGAAACCCTAAAATTAACCTAGTTCTATGTTAGTCTAGTGAATCTAGATCCGGCACTCCCGTGTTCTTAAACCCTAGAAAACGAAATTGAAATAATTGTGGAATGGTTCGTAATAATAGGGAAGCCTAAAAATATCAGATTCGAATTTTTCTAGTGTCCTTCGGATCCGATCGGGATCAGTTTTCGAAAACCGTGCCCCGGAGCACCGGATAGCAAAAATATTCCGACAACACCAATAGATTCGTAAAAATATAAGGTTTTCAAAAATATCAGTTTTAGAATTTTTCGGTATCTAAAAATAACAGATATAGGCCTTTTACGCGTATTTTCTTTACTACCGGTATTTTAATTGTCTAGTCTACTATTCATAGTACTTTTCTACTATTCATTACTATTCACCTATCTCTACTTTTTCTTACACTCTATTCTTACACTCTACCATACCTATACTTACAATTTACCTTCCCCATACAACTTTAATCACATCACACTTTACACATTACTTCTTTTATTACAAAACAAACAAAAAATCAATTTCCTCCCCCCTATACAAGCAAAACCGCCCCTCTCTTCCCTCTCAATTTTTTTCTTTTCCAATTTATTTAATTACATCTAATTTCCACTCCAAAAATCTATAAATACCCCCTTCCTCTTCCATTCTTTCACACAACAAAAATTCATACTAAAACTCTCCCAAAATCACTCCACAAAATTCCTCTCCCAACATCTCTCTCAAGTTCTCTCTTTTCTTAGAAAATCCATTCCCACATAATACTAAACCCATTCTTTTCTTCTTCAACCACACATAAACTTTAGGTAAAATTCTCTTATTTACTCATCATGTTCATATAACTTAACATGAGTTTAGTGTATGTTTCTTAGACTCATTGAGTTAAAGAAGCAACAATTTATTCATGTTTTGTTTTTCATGTTCTTATTTTCTTTATGTTTATTATGTTGATATTGTTATTATTGTTTCTAACCTAACTTATATAAGTATATGTATATATATTTATTTAGAGCATATAAGCTCACTTGTTATTTATTTATTTTCAAGTCTTGCAATTTATTTATTTACTTGTTTTATGCAATATTAAGACTAGTCTTTCTAGTCTTAGACTTGTCCATATCAAGTCAAAACAATTTTATTTCTTTGCTTTTCTTTTCTTTGAGGACTAGTCCATTCTTAGTCCCGGGATACCTTGATGAAGCTAAGGTTCCCAATACTTGACTTTACTTTTATGCTCTTATTTATTTTATTATGTTGTTTTTATATTTTTCATGGTTACATATTCTCATTCATGCATGAATATGTTGTTATTGTCTCAATCATAATAGAAATGAGTTTTCTTAAAATAAGAATAAGAACTCTTTTTAAATATAAATTTTGTCACATAAGAAGTTATTTTCCTTAAAGGTTTGAAATTTATCTTAAACAAATATTCTTCTAAAGTTAGATAAGCTAGCTCAAGTTTTAGTAATAATATGTGGTTTTCACCAAGAAATACATAAAGTAAAGTTATTATAAATTCTCTTTTCAAAGAAATAAGAAAGTTTCTTTAGACCTAAACAAAGGATTTCTTAAATTCAATTGTCAAAGTTTTCCACCACACTAAAGTCTAAGATAAGTTTTTCAAAATTTACTTATAAGATGATTTCTTTTAAAAGTGGATATAACCATTTTTAGAAAGATTATGTTTTCCAAAACATTAGAAATAAGGTAGTAGAAATTTGAAAGAGATTAAATCTACTTTTATTTAAGAAATGGAGTTAAAAGAAAGAGATGCTTACTTTTAGTAAAATAAGAAATTTTCTTAACAAAACTAATTTCTTTACAAAAATTAAGCTTATCTCACTTTCAAAACATATTGTACTACTAGAACATTGTTGAGACAACACCACTAAATTCATGCTTATGGTTTGAGTATATATGTATTCAAGGGATTTTTCAACCATACAATATATCTATACTTTTGTACAAAAGCCCTTGAGTAAAGAAAGGTTTGAAAACTCTAGTTTTGAAGTTTGGAAAATTCGTATCAAATCTGTACGCTACTATTCCGAGACCCAAATAACTTCTTTTGATGAAAATAACCTTAGAAATAGATAGATCTTTTCGAGTAGGTAGAAATCGGTATATAATATGCGAAATTCCGAGTTAAAATGAGCAAGTTATGGCCATTTTAAGTTGGAATTTCCATTCCATACGATTTTACGAATTCTTTAAGATAGAAGTATAGAACTTGAATAGATCTTGGATGAAATACTCATGTTGGGTATTTCTTTTGTTTAGGTGTCGAGGATCACGATCTTCTCTTCGCCGAGGATTACTTCGACTCCTAGAGCACTATGGACGAGTGAGTTTCCTTTACGCTTATGTATTCGCGCATGTGCTTGTAGAATAGAGCACTAGATGTTAGGAAAAGATAAAATGGATATGCATGTGGGATATTATGGGAATTATGTATGTGATTCGTTGTGTGCGATCAATGAACGATAAGTATATCGGAAACCGATTTGTGATTAATATAAATGTTTTCATGTATGTATTGTTATGTGTGCAAATATTGTTTGATCGCTTTAAATGATTTAATGTCATATTGAAATTCCCATATAATAAATTGCTCATGCATATCACTTAGAATATCATTTCGAAGTTTTGCTACTACTCCTCAGCGTGGGACCGGAAAGGTAAGCTGCCTAGCTATATCTTGAGGGTTAGGACGTTCGGGGAATACGGCCTCAAGGTGTAGCCGAGCCGGATCGATCGCTTTGGGCATGGAAGGCCCGGGGACTAGTAGTACGGTTCGTTGGAACCCTAAGACGCGCGCAAACTTTAAGAAGGTTGTTCGGGACCCAGTTCAAAGTATTCCCTAACCACCGATGGAGGGGTAAATCCATCAAACATACGAAACCGGATAGTCGTATGTGATGTTTGAACATATGGTTGTTGCATTCATATGCTTGATTAATAAACTTGTTTGATTGTTGTTATGAGTACTATTGCGTAAGGAATATCTCACTAAGCTAGTCATGCTTATACTCCTATAGACTTTTGATATTGCAGGATTACCTTTTTGCACCTGAGACCATCTTGATTTCCCCAGGTAGAATCCTCATTTTGAGAAGCTTTTGGAGGAACTCTATTATGAAGTTATAGAGTAGATTTCTTCTAAAATCTTCTAGCTTTGGTTATGTTATATTTAGAACCATGTTATTAAGAATTATCGGGGGAATGCCCCTTAGAAGCTGTAAGACTTTTATTTCAATGATATATATATATATATATATAAAGTGTTATTTTGCATGTTCCGCTGCCAAGGTCTTAAAATGCATTACTCCACCGGTCTCCCTTTGTTGTGAATGTACGCCTTGTACCGATATGGAAGCTTTCGAGTGACTGAGGTAGTCATTCTTGAGTTTTAATATTGCGTACGGCGGGCTGTCACATTTAGGGTACCCGCTGGGGCGTGACACATATTATCACTTAGTCTTGCACATAAAGAAACAATACTAGAACTAAAAGATATTAAAGGAAATCTATCTTAAGATCTTCAAAAAGATTCCCAAAAGCTTCATAAGAACATAATTTCACTAAGATGCATGAAGTCCTTGGGCAAAAGAGATATTGATCATGTGTCAACAAAATTCTATTGGGGTATAAGCACAACTAGCTTAGTGAGAATATTCCTGGATTAACGTACTCATATCAATAAATTCAAACAAGTTATTAAACAAGCATATAAATGCATCAAGCAAGTGAGCAAACAATATATATGATCTACCAAAAATAATATGTTTGAATGGATTTACCCCTCTATTAGGTGGTTAGGTGTTTCAAGCTCTTTAAAACCCATCTTTGAAATCCAACTTATGTAGTTTATTTCAAGCCCTACTTGCCCATCCTAAAATAGTTCTTTCCGGCTCCTATTCGCTTATCTTGCAGACTTATGGGTTTTCGTAAACCCCACTACTATACTCTTGTCTTATCGAGCATAGTAGCTAATGAAATGAGTCTAACTACGTGATATGTATGAATCAATTAATATAATTCGTAATATATGATTAAGACAATTTAAAGGCGGCCACAGAATTTACACACACTCCAGCATGATAATAATAAAACACAATTTAATTAACAACAATTCATGTCACGCCCCGAGGGGTACCCTAAACGTGACAATCCGTCGTACATAATACTAAAGCCTAAGAATGACTACCTTAATCACGCAAAGACTTCCATATCATGTGCAAGGCGTACATCACAACCAAGGGCACATATCTGAGTAGCACAATTTACATTGATAACGATTAAGTAACAAGACAAAGGGAATACTTATCATAAAACATAAACATGATTGATTATAAATCTGAGGAGCATACCTCCGCTATTGTCTCCAAATCAATAGCATACATTACATATAAGGAATTTACAAAATAATTACATCCTATGTTCCCATTCCCTCCACAAGAATTTAAAATCCACCCATAACTTCCTTAACGTATGGGGATATAAGCTACAACTAACTTAGTGAGATATTCCTTTTCATTCGCACCATGATTCCAAACAAGTTCAATTAAATTTTCACGCATATGTTATGCAATAATCACGTAATTACACATATATATATAGTTATCCGGAAACCATACATAGAACGGATTTACCCCTCCTTGTCAAAGGTTAGGGAATTGTTGATGAAGACCCGCAACCTTCTACTACTAGTCCCCAAGCCCCCGCGCACAAAGCATTCTATTGATTCAGCTTCGAACCTAGAGTTGCATTCCTCGAGCAATTTGGATTCTCTAGGAAGGAACATGGCTCGTGTCCCAGCACGATCACAGTCAATCCAACTCTACGCGTAGGGGTAGCAACCTTCCGAAAGAGATGTGACTCGATGGATGCTATGCGTAAACGTTTTATTTTTTTGAAGTCAAACCTTATTAAGGTTTCTTAGGAGCGATCAAATAATTTTGCAAACAATAAGCAAGCATAAATGCAGGTAGACAAAATACTTAACAAACAAATTTAAAGTTGCGATATTTTTAATTCTCATTTCATCACATAAGCATAGAATCACATATATACATATCCCTTGATTCTCCATACATGTCCATTTTTTTTTATCTTTTCTTAGTATATTAATGTCTCTATTCTATGAGCACAAGCAAGTAATGAAATTAAGAGGAATGACTCACCCGTCCATTTCACATTCTTCTTAATTGTAGTAATTCTCAAAAAGAGAAATCTCGTATTCCTCGTCACCTAGACAAAAAAAATACCAAGGATGAGTATTTCATAGAAATTCTATTTAAACTTTCTAATTCTGTTTTACTATGTTCACCAAAATCGCATGAAATAAAATTCCAATTTAAAATGGTCATAACTTGCATATTTTAACTTGGAATTTCGCATATAATATACCGATTTCTACCTATTTGAAAAGATCTATCTATTTCTAAGGTTATTTTTGTCATATAAGGTTGTTTAGATTCTGAAACCGTAGGATACAGATTCATCACAAAAATTATAGTTTTCAAAACACAAGTTTGCAAACTTTTTTTATCCGAAAATAATTGTATCAAAATGTAGATATTTGTATAGTTGGAAAAATCCTTTGAATATATATACAGAATCATATTATATGCAAGATTCTAATGGTGTTGTCTCAACGATTATATATAGTAAAACAATGTATTGCGGTGCCAAAGACTTGTATCTTAACAATTTCTTTCCTAAGTGTTTTGAAAGAATTTCATAATTTCTTGTGTTATTATAGATATATTCTTATTTATTTTCTAAAATAAATTATCTCTTAACTTTGGTTTTTTACAAATTTTACTTTTAGTGATAAAAAAATGAAGTTTTCAAGAGTTTTATTAAGTTGTTGATAACTTATAATAATTCGAGTTGTGTATTTTTTCTTTAAAGAAATGACTTTGATAAACAAGTCTTTTTCTCCTTAGATTTTTATTTTCCAACTTCTTTAAAAATAAACTTTATTTCTAAAACTTGTTCTTTTAACTCTTTGACCAATTTTACTTGGAAGGAAAACCATGTTTTAATATTTTCTTAAGTTTTTTATAATATCTATTGTTTTTGAAACCTCTACTATTTATATTCTTTTGTTTCTTTGAAAATGCGTTTATCATTTAGAAACCTTAGCAAACCTTCATTTTTCTAAGTGAGTTCATAATTTAGTGAGATAATTTTATCTTAACTTACAAAACTTAATTTAGTTATTACTTTTGGTAAAAATTCCTACAGTATGCTTTTTGAGAAAAGTTTATTTATCAAATAATTATTATTATTGAGTCTTAATAAATTTTATGTGACTTATCATAATAAAAGAAAATGTTTATTTTGTTAGTTAACTTCTTTGAGAAAAGTCATTTTTATTGTTATTTAAGAAAATTCTTGGTGGATTTGAAAAGAAGTTGTAGAAATAATTTTTCCTAGGTGGTTGATAACAAAATATTGATATATGTAAAGAGAGTTTGGTTTCATTTTTCCTTTGTTTCCTTGGTGAAATTATCCTTGTTGACACTTAAGAAGACTTTGGGAAAAGTTTAAGAAGAAGTTATAAAAATACATTTTCTAAATTGTTGTTGACAAGTTTATTCATTTAGTGACTAGTACATAATAAAAGAGTTTTAGTTTCAAATTCCTCTATTAAAGAAAAATTCTACTTTACATGTTGTTGAGACAATATCATTATGAGGATACATGTATGAGCATGTATTATGAAAATGATGAAAATATAAGAAAAATGTAAGAAGCAAGATGATAATAATAATAAAAGCAAGGTAATAATATCAAGCATTGGGAACTTAGCTTCATCAAGATATCCCTATCAAGCATTGGGAGCCTTAGCTTCATCAAGGCAACCCGATCAAGTATTAGGAGCCTATCATGCCCTGAGGGGTACCCTAAACGTAGCAATCCGCCGTACACAATACTAAATCCTAAGAATGACTACCTTAGTCACGTAAAGGCTTCCATATCATGTACAAGGCATACATCACAACCAAGGGAACACATTGGAGTAGCGCAATTTACATTGATAATGATTAAGTAACAAGGCAAGAGAATACTTATCATAAAACATAAACATGGTAGATTACAATTCTTAGGGGCATATCCCTCTATTGTCTTCAAGTCAATATAAAAACACTTCTTAGAAATTTCCGAATTACTAACATAGCATACATTACATATAAGGAATCTTACAAACTAATTTCATCCTATGTTCCCATTGCCTTCATAAAAGTTTAACATCCTTCCATAACTTCCTTAATTTAATGATCTTTGATTAAAGCCACGAGTATACCTGTTTCAACAAAATCTATGAGGGTATAAGCTTATAACTAGCTTAGTGAGGTATTCATTTTTTCGCACCATGATTTCAAATAAGTTCTTTTAAATTTTCATCCATATGCTATGCTTACAATGCAACAATCACGTGATTACATAAATATATATAATTATCCGAAAACCATATATAGAATGGATTTACCCCTCCTTATCAAAGGTTAGGGAATTGTTGATGAAGATCCTCGACCTTCTACTGCTAGTCCCTAGGCCCCCGCTCAAAGCGTTCGGTTGGCTCGGCTCTGAACCTAGAGTCGCATTCCCTGAGCAATTTGGATTCTTTAGGAAGGACCATGGCCCATGTCTTAGCACAATAACAGCCAATCCAACTCTATGCGTAGGAGTAGCAGTCTTCCTATAATAATGTGTCTCGATGGATGCTATGCATGAACGTCTTATTTTTCTTAAGTCAAACCTTATTAAGATTTCTTAGGGGCGATCAAACAATTTTGCAAACAATAAGCAAGCATAAATGCAAGTAGATAACATATTTAAACAAACAATTCGAAGTTGCATATTCTTAATTCTCATTTCATCACATGAGCATAGAATCATACATATACATATCCACGAATTCCCTATACATATCCATTTTATCTTTTCTTAGCTTTCTAGTGCCATTATGCTACAAACACAAGCAAGTAACGAAATTAAGAAGAATAACTCACTCATCAATTTTGCAATCTTCTTAGTTGTAGTAATCCTCAGGAAGGGAAATCTCATATTCCGCGTCACCTAGACAAAAGATATACCCGATATGAGTATTTCGTAGAAATTCTACTTAAGCTTTCTAATTCTATTTTACTATGTTTGTTAAAATCGCGTAAAATGAAATTTCAACTTAAAATGGCCATAACTTGCTCATTTGAACTCGAATTTCACATATAATATACCGTTTTCTACCTATTCGAAAAGATATATCAATTTCTAAGGTTATTTTAGTCATAAAAGGTTTTTGGGTTCCGAAACCATAGGGTACATATTCATCAAAAAATTTATAGTTTTTCAAAACATAAATTTGCAAACTTTTCCTTATCCAAAATTCTTGTACAAAAAATGTAGATAGTAGTATAGTTGAAAAAGATCCTTTGAATATATATATAGACTCATATTATATGTAATATTCTAATTGTGTTGTCTCAACATTATATTTCGTAAAACAATATCTTGCGGTGTTGAAGACTTGTATCCTTACAATTTCTTTCCTAAGAATTTCATAATTTCTTGAGTTATTATAAGTATATTCTTATTTTGTTTTCTAATTTCTTTTCTAAAATAAATGAGTTTATCATTTAGAAACCTTGGCAAACTTTTATTTTCAAAGTGAGTTTATAATTTAGTGAGTTGATTTTATCTTAAATTATAAAACTTAGTTTAGTTAAAAAAATTCCTACAAGTAAGCTTTTTGAGAAAAGTTTATTTATCAAATAATTCTTATCATTGAGTTTTAATAAACTTTATGCGACTTATCATAATAAAAGAAAATGTTTATTTTGTTAGTTAACCTTTTGAGAAAATCATCTTTATTGTTATTTAGGAAAAATCATAGTGAGTTTGAAAAGAAGGTGAAAAAGAAAAATTTTCCTATGATGTGATACAAAGTCTTGATTTGGTGACAAATACATAAATATATATATAAATATATATATAAGAAAGGTTGGTTTCATTCCCTTTATTAAATAAAATTCTACTTTAGATTTTGTTGGACAATATCATTATAGTTATGCATGTACATGAGCATGTAAAATAAAAATATGAGAAAAATACTGGAAGCAAATAATAAAAGCAAGATAATAAAAATATCAAGTATTGAGAACCTTAACTTTATCAAAGCATCCCGGGACTAAGAATAGACTAGTCCCAAAAATAATAAAGAAAAGAAAGAAAATGTTGTTTTGACTTGATAAGAACAAGTCTAAGACTAGAAAGACTAGTCTTAAAATAGAATGAAATAAATAAATTGCAAAGCATGAAAATAAATAAATATATAAGTGACTTATGCTATAAAGACTATATATAAATATATTTATTAGTTATGAATAAGAAATTAGCATAATAACAACAATATATGAGTAAAGTATAATAATCAACATAAAATATAGGAATTGATGTTCATGAACAAGAACAATACATGAACATAGTGTAGCTACCATAACATTCAGTCTAAGAAACTCATACCATGGTCATGTAAAGTTACATAACGTGGTGGTAAAGATATGAAATTTTTTTTTACCTAAATAGAAGTTGAAAGTATTATGAGTAAATGGGTTTTGTGTATGAAGAAGAAAAAAAATTAGGATGTTTTGGAAGACTAATGGGAGAGTATTTGAGAGGAAATTTTGAGAGAGTTTTGGTAGTAAATGAGTTGTATGAAAGAATGAATGAGGAAATGGATATTTATAGAGTTTTGGAGTAAAAATTAGATGTAATTAAATTAATTAAAAAAGAAAATAATTGGAGAGTGGAGAGAGAGAGGGTGGACGACAATGTAGGGGAGGGGAGAGGGAAAGTGATTAAAAATTAATTTTAGAAGAAAAGTGTAAGAGAAGTTTAGTAATATGTGGTGTAGAATTTTTATGGAAAAGAAAATTATAAAAAATAAGTATGTAGGTTATAAGAATAGATAATAGAAAAAGCAGAGATAGATAAATAGTAGAAAAGTACTATGAATAGTAGACTAGACAATTAAAATACCAATAGTAACAAAAGTAAGCGTTTAAAGGCAATATTTGTAATTTTTAGTTATCGAAAAATTCTAAAATTGATATTTTTGGAAACCTTATGTTTTTACGAGTCTATTGGTATTGTCGGAATATTTTTTCCATCCAGCGTACCAGGGCACGGTTTTCAAAAACTAATCCTGTTCTAATCCCAAAGATTCTAGAAATTTGTAAATCTGATACTTTTAAGCTTCTCTATATTATTACGAACTATTATTAATAATTATTTTGTTTCGTCGTTTAGGGTTTAAGAGAGCGGAATTGCTGGATCTTAAACACTAAGGTTTGTTATAAGCTTTGTTGACTTTTAGGATTCTGGTTTGACTTCCGACTTATTAATTTTATTCGTATGATTACAAAATTTTGGGGTTTTTTTTGTATTATATTTTTAGTTCAACATCTATGGTTTATTTCATTTTATTTGTGATTATTTAATATTTTCAGGTCTTGGGATTGTTTAACCGAGTATAGGGTTATGGGTTGCTCAGTTTTGACTTTTAGTGAAGATTGAAATTTTTTATTCTAAAATTCACCAAAGGATTTAAGGTTTTAGTATTTTGTTGTCCAGTATTATTTGGATATATCATCTTGATTTACGTGGTAGGAATTGGATAATGATTTGGTTAGTGTACGGATGTTGAATCAATTAGTTGTTGGATTTTCTATTGTGTTTTGAGGGTTCTTTTCTTGTTAAGGTTAAGGATTATCATATTGGTCTTATTTAGAATTTGGTTTTAACTTGGGTCGATTTTCACGATTTTGGTTTTTAGTTTCTGACTTCTATGATTATTTTCTAAGAATTATGAAAATTTCAGGAGTTTACAAAGCCTTAGCTTTATCAAGGCATCCCAGGACTAAAAATAGACTAGTCATAAAAAGAAAAAGAAAAAGAAAAAGAAAAAGAAAGAAAAGAAAAAGCAATAATAAAAGAAATAATAGAAGCATTAATAGTAAAAGCAAATTAGTAAGAGTTAGTGAGTATTAAGCTCTAAAGTATATATATACATATATAGTAATATATATAGAGTTAAATTAAATTATAATAACAATATTATTAAATAATAACAATATAATAATCGTAATAACAAAATAATAAAATCAAAATTTCTTGGCTGTGCAAGAACAAAACATGAACATTTATTGCTTTTACTACTTATATGAGTTTCAAAATAACACCATGGTCATGTTAAGCTACATGACATGGGTAAACTAAATGGTTGGAAGAAGTTTACCTAAAGTGTTGTGTGGTATGAAGATAGTATTATTACTATTACTGTTACTATTACTGTTACTATTACTATTACTATTACTATTATTATTAAATAAATAAAAAGATTTTACTATGTAAACCCCTAAAAATTTCATAGAAAATAATCATAGAAGTTTAATATCAAAATTTAAAATCCCAAAAATTGACTCAAGTTAAAACCGAATTCTAAATCAGTTCAAACACAAAAATTCTTAGTCTTGAGAAAACGAGAATCCTTGAAACAAAATATAAAATCCAACTATCGATTGAATCAACATCGTACATCAATCAAATCACCCATCCGATTCCTAAAACACAAATCAAAATGATATATTCAAATAAATGCTCGACAATGAAATGCTTGACTCGGTTAAACGATCCCGGAAATTGAAAACTATTAAATAATCACAAAGAAAATAAGATAAACCATAGATATCGAGCTAAAAATATAAAACGTTAAAACTCCAAAATTATACGGCCTTGCGAATAACTCAACAAAACCGGAAGTCAAACCAGAATCTTAAAAGTCAACAAAGCATACAAATAAACCTAGTGTTTAAATCCGACAATCCGCGCTCTTAAACGCTAAATAACGAAATGAAAATAATTGTTGATAATAGTTCATAATAATATAAGGAAGCTTAAAAATATCATATTCGAAAAATTCTAGTGTCCCTCGGATCCAAACGGATCAGTTTTCAAAAATCAAGCCCGGGTATATCGGATGGCAAAAATATTCTGTTAATATCAATAGACTCGTAAAAATATAAGGTTTTAAAAAATAACAATTTTAGAATTTTTTGGTAGCTAAAAATTATAGATATCGCATTTATACGCATATTTTTTATTACTATCGGTATTTTAATTGTCTAGTTTACTATTCATAGTACTTTTCTACTATTCATCTATCTCTACTTTTTCTTACTACCTATTCTTACACCTACATACCTATTTCTTACAATTTTCTTTTCCCATAAAAATTCTACACAACACATTACTAAACTTCTCTTACACTTTTCTTCTAAAATTAATTTTTTTATCAAATTTCTCTCTCCTCCCTTCATGTTGCCATCCACCCCCTTCTCTCTCTCATCTATTTTTTTTTCAATTAATTTAATTACATCTAATTTTCACTTCAAAATTCTATAAATACCCCATTCCTCCTTCATTCTTTCACACAATTCATTTCACTGCCAAAACTCTCAAAATCTCTCCACAAATCTTCTCTTTAAGAATTCCTCTACTAAACTCTCTTAAACCAATTTTTCATAAAAATCATTCCTTATACACAAACTTCTACCATAATCACTACTCACATAATACACATTTCATCTACCACTTTCGTACCACATAAACACTTTAGGTAAACTTCTTCAACCATTTATTTACCCATGTCATATAACTTAACATGACTATGGTATTGTTTGAAACTCATAGAGTAAAAGCAATAACATATTCATGTTTGTTCTTGCACATGAACTTCCTATTTTATTATGTTGTTATGTTGATTTATTATTCATATCAACAAATAATTTTTATATTTATATAATCTTTAGAGCATATAAGCTCACTTGTTATTTATTTAATTTCATGCTTTGCAATTTATTTCATGCTATTTCTTTAAGACTAGTCTTTCTAGTCTTATATTTGTCCATATCAAGTCAAAACAACCTTTTATTTTTTTTTTTTATTCTTTTGGGACTAGTCTATTCTTAGTCACAGGATGCCTTGATGAAGTTAAGGCTCCCAATACTTGACCAAGATACCTTGATGAAGCTAAGGTTCCCAATACTTGATATTTTATTATCTTGCTTATTATTACTTGTTTCTAGTATTTTCTTATGTTCTCATTATTTTATATGCTCACAATATTTGCACCTACATAAAATTGTCTCAACTAATTTAAAAGAAGAATTTTACTTTATTAAAGGAACTTAAAACTAAATTTTCTATTATGTAACTTGTCACAAAATAATGGAGTTATTATCAACAACATAGGAATAGAGTTTTCTCAAAGTTTTCTTAAATAACAAAGATAGTTTTACCAAGGAAATAAGAAATAAATACTTTCTTTGTAAGTAACCTAAGTTTTAGTAAAATAATTTGTTAGTTTTCAAAGTTTTCACAAAACTTAAAGATTAAAACTCTTTTCAACTCCATGACAAAACCAAGGAACAACTAGTTTTCAAAGTTAAGATAAAAATCAACTCATAAAGTTATAAATCCACTTAGAAAAATAATGATTTTCAAGTTTCTAAAGAAGGAACTTATTTCCAAAGAATACAAAGTATGGTAAGATAAAAAAAAAAAAAACAAAGGATTTTTATCAATAAAAAGGATTCTTTCATAATAAAATAGAGGAAATGAAATATCAAATTTTGAAAAACAGAACTTTATTTTAAACAAGAAATATTGAAGAAAAACTAATTTTCTAAAACCATTCTAAATACAAATTCATAAATAGTTTTCAACAACTTAATACACTTTTGATAAATTTGATCTTTTATAAAGACTAAGATTAAAGGAAAATTTACTTACTTTTGGAAAAAGAATGAAGAAAATAAAATAAGAATATACTCATTTATAATAACTTATGAAAATATAAAGTTTCTTCCAAATACTTGAAAAGAAATTTATCAAGATAAGTTTTTAACACTTTAAAGAGAATTGTTTTATAAAATAAATTGTTGAGATACTGCCATTAGAATTTTTGCATATAAAGTGAGCTTATTTATGTACTCAAGGGATTATCAATTATGTATATATATATATCTATATTTTTACTAAAGGATTTTTGAATGAAGTTGAGTTAGAAAATGGTTTTGCAAAAATTTAGAGATATTCGTTTCAAATCTGTACCCAATATTTTCGGAACCCAAACAACCTTATATGATGAAGATAACCTTAGAAATGGATAGATCTTTTCAAATAGGTAGAAAACGGTATATTATATGTGAAATTCCGAGTTAAAATGAGTAAGTTATGGCCATTTTAAATTGGAATTTCACTCTATACAAATTTGACGAACATAGCGAAATAGAATTAGAAAGTTTAAGTAGAATTTCCACGAAATACTCATCTCGGATATTTGTTTTGTTTAGGTGACGAAGGATACGAGAATACTCTACCTGAGGATTACTACGACTAAGAAGATCGCGAAATGGACGTGAGTTATTCCTCTTAATTTCGTTACCTTATGTCATGCCCAAAATAAGGCCTAGTTAGTATCATCCGTATCCATACCACGTGCACCCGATATGAGAACCGTCTTACAAGTCAGATTACAAGACTCTATCTATAATTGTCACATGTAATGTAGTCATACCAATATATTATATAAATCTAAGGATTCCGATTTTCCTTAGTTTGCCAGAACCGCAAAGAATCGGTATCCCCTACCAAATAATGAAATTGAGGTCAAACCTATAAAATACAAGATCTTAATCAATTATACCATTTATCTAATTTGTTCTTTGAGACCAATAAATCTATGAAACTATCTTCAGCAAGGTCTTTTGATGTAGCACTCTTCACTCATGCTTAACCCAATCCAGCTAACGTTATACCTACACAAAGACTGTTGGGGGGTGAGCGAACCACGGCTCAGTGAGATAACCTGACCAAACACACACATCAAACAATAACAAACAAGTATAATACGAATCATATGCAATGTAACAATCAATCATATGTACATTACAAGCTTGGATGATCTAGAATCCAAAGCAGGATGGAGATTTACGCCCTCTCATCGGGTTGAAGGATCCAACTATGGCCCACCTACCCAAGAGAGACTAAGCATACAGGAATACAGCAATACTCACTTTAATTATCTCTTTAATTTAACCATATCTTAAATCTCTCATTTCCTGTTTTCTGCCTTAGAAACTCCACTAAGTGTTAGTCCTTTCAAGGCGATACTATAAGCGGCGTCCTTCGTTTACCATTTAGTTTCTTAGTACCGACAGCTCAAAGGTAACCTTGCGTTGATCTAATAGCCTTTAGCCTAGGTCAACCAAGCATTATCAAAGGGCGAAATACTAACACGTAGTAGGCTGCCACTTGCTCAAATGCTATTTATGCAAATCGTGTAATGCATGATCTCTTTCTTTTATGGTGTCAAAAGCTTTTAGTCAGGTTTAAGGTGATCATACAATTACAGACAAATATCAACATGCTCCATACAATTGTTATCATACAATGAAATTGTTAATTATAATAAGGTTTTTTGGCAATTCCATATACACCAAGCAGCATGCAATTTACCCAGACCCACATGCAATTCAGTTTGATATGTTATTATCAATGCAACTAACTACAAGCACAAACAATATGATAAGGTCAAAGTCCCTCACCTGTGGTCCTCGCTATATCGCTGTAATAAGCTACTGGTATCAGAACCGATTATATTCCTATGGAATGAAATAACATATATTTATTATTAGATTATTTTTGTAAGAGAAGTCTTCTTATAATTTAAAGATGTTGATCTCTATCGTCGGATATTAACTAATACCATCAATTAATTATTGTATCGTTAAATAATTTAATTGATTCCTCATAGATGTATTTATTCCGTATCGGTACTTGATACAATTTTTATTAATTGCTATCTATATATTTATTCGAGGGGTTTGTCTTTTCTTAAGTTCTACTACTTTTAGTAGAAGATTTTTATTTAATAATTCTTTGCCTTCAACCTTATCTGTCTCTTAAATTGGTATTTTTATTTATTTAAGGGTATATTCTAATATCATATCTTTCAAAATTATTTTACCAAAAATGTATATTTATGGAGTTTAGATATATCAAATTCTTATTTATACTTCAGTTTTATTCTTATTGTAAAACACGCTAAGTTTAATACTATAATATTAGCAGTAATATTAGTTTTGAAAGATCAATATCAGTATTAGTATTAAAAACAAGTATATTAATAACAATAATTTCCGGACATTTAGTAAATAATGTTATTAGTGACAAAAATGGTGATAGAATTGATGACAATATAAGTTTAGTACCTTAACGTAAATAAATAAGTATTCTTAATTCTAATGAAATATCAATAATACGGAATACTATAAACAGTAGTAATAATAATGGTAATAACCAAACTATATCAATAGAAACAGCAAAGTAACTTAGTATTAGTTTATTAAGACTAAAAAAATGAAAATTGAGTGAATTTCCATTTGCGATTTCTTATTCGTTTTAAATCCGATTTCATTGTAAAATAGTCATTTGGTAGTACTTGAAGAGTACTTTGTAGTAGTGAAATTATTTTCAAGAAAAGGACTTGTACAATTTTTAAATTTATGAAATACATGCATAGATTTCAAGTGAATCCTAACAATTGTAGTCAAAGCTTGTTTTGATCATATCTAGCTCATTTCTAATCTATTTTTAACGAATAAATAGTCGTTTTCATAGTATTTTTGAGTACAATCCATTAGTGGTTTTAGTTTTATCAACCAAAGTCATTAAGGGACGAAAAAGACAAGAACATCCCGTTCTATTCGTATAATTCTGACAGCAGTAATCTAATTTTTGTTTTTGCAATATCTAATTCGTTTCTTATCCGTTTTTAACAAATAAATAGTCGATTTCATAGGATTTTCGTGTTTTTCCATTGATGGGGTCATTTTTGTTTAAACAAAACATATCAATACAGTTATTCATTCCCTAGGTATACACAAGTCATCTAAATTTCAACTAGTTTTGTTGTAGTTTAAGTGTGGTTTTGGTTTTTTTTTTTTTTCCTTTCTAAGATTTGAATTT
Organism: Combretum micranthum; assembly: GCA_024138025.1. Classification (NCBI taxonomy): domain Eukaryota; kingdom Viridiplantae; phylum Streptophyta; class Magnoliopsida; order Myrtales; family Combretaceae; genus Combretum; species Combretum micranthum. Next base: position 1,286,839 of record JAMXBD010000250.1, on the reverse strand, counting down.
CTATACTTAAAAATCTTTAAGTTGATGTTTTTATATCCTTTAGCTAGTTACGAGGTCTTAGAGAGGTCCTCGATTTATCCTAATTTAATCTTTAATATATAGTTATAATCTATCAAGAATATTATTTATATAATGATCTTGAATGAATTATACACGGTAAATCCTTATTTCCTTAAAAACAGTGCTATTATTGGATAATTTTTCAGTTTTCTTTTAAGTAACAAATAAATTTTTCAACATTAGAATATGATAAGTGAAGATTTTCCTTAACCATGTTTGCGGTGGAACCCTCTATATAGCAAAACAGGAGCTTCTTTAAGCATAAAAGGGGAAGGAAAATATAAATAAATATATATGAATTTAAATTGGATTTGAGAAGCTAGGCTAAACCTTACCTTAGCTGTGTTACTCGATCTTCTTATGCGTAGATTTAATCGGCGAGGGTATGTTGTGATGGTATCAGCTTCATTCTATGCCGGCATCAATGGAAGAGAAAATGAATAGGGGAGTTAAAAGTGATTTTTCAATGTCTCTCAATTGGGTGTTGAGGCTCATTGTTATGGAGGATCACTTCATGGGTGACTGGAAAAATCAAAAGGATGTGTGAAGAGTGAAAAATCCATGGTATAAAAACAGGGGATTAATTGCAAGTGACAAACAGTCGATGTTATTGGCGCATCGAGCAAATCGAAGAGGACAAGGGACAGTGAAAAGATGATTCTTGTCGTGCTGGGTTTAAAGGTAAGTTTATGCGAAAGCAGTGTAACAAATGGTGGCTTGCGTTTTGAAATGTTGGCGGTTGAGGTAGTTGTTGTTGTGTCATTAGCTGGTCAGGTCGAAAGAAAGGAAGGGAAAATCAAAGAAAGATGAAGGGAATAAAGAAGCTAGACTACTTACGAGGGAAGAAATGGGTTTGGTTTATAATTATCATTTCTACTTCTGAAGAAGTGTATGATGTCATAACAACTGTCATCATGAAGATGCTTGCTCTTGAAATTTGTTAGTTTTTCCTCCTCTACGACACGGAAGAGACGTTCCAGAATATCCCAAGAAGAGAATTCATGTGATAATCCATTTCTTTTAATAATTTATACATATAAGAGTACGCTAGAATTCTTTAATATTCATAAGAAGGTCCATAAAATCCAACCAGTTTATATTGTTGAGTCACTTTAATTTTCATTAAAACTTAATTGGGCATCTGAGATCATAAATAAATTAATTTTAATCCATTTTATATGCACTATTGTATTAATTAAGTTTTCTTTCTTGTTGTTCATAACCATATCCATAGAATATTACTTAAAGTGATAATATAAAGGTAATAGCAATAATAATTAAAATGCTCTATTTAGTTTGATATAAACATACGATGTACCGAGGGTATAATATAAAATCTTGCACCTATATGTTGTAAAGTTGTTATTTATTTACTTATATTTTAAGGCTTTCAAAATGCGCGTTAATTTTATTATTATATCTTTTTTTTTCACAGAAGTTTTTGTATCCAAATATTACTTGTAGTGTTCAAATCGTCTATGGGGCTCTATTGATGTTATTATTATTATTATTTTTTTTTTAGTTATAGCATAAAAATTGTTATATGTTGTCTGAACATCATGAAAAATTCAAAGTGCATTTAAACTAATTATTGCATTTAATTATATATATTTTGATATCTATATTTGGTATTCAAATCACCCTATTATATTTACGAATTCTACTAATTACAGTAAATATTTTATCAAGTCACAATCATGCTAATTTCATGTCGTTGTTTCTAATTCAAAATAAATAATTAACTAAATAAATAATGGAGTGTGTTTTAGCAATTTTATATTCACTTTTTAAATTTTTGTACTCAATTTGCTGAAAACATTATTTTTTATTATTAAATAACAAGTTTACTTGAATTTTTTCGAGAATCATGTGAGAAAAGAATTATTGTTTATCTATTTTATAGTTTAGCAAAGTGGATTCCTTATTGGGGAAGTTTTCTACTAGTAAACGACTTTATAAGTTAAGGGTTGTTCACAAAGTCAAAGACACAGTTATTTGGATGTGCGCTGTTTATCCATAAAGTGGATAAGTGTTCCGTATGCCTTATTGATGTGTTGGTAGGAATTTTTTTTTCCTTTTTTTTAATTAATTAATTATTATTCCTTTTGGCGTTAAGAAATCTACTATTATATATATAGATAATCCTATATAACGTGTTTATGTTTAAGGGATAGGCAAATTGATTCCTTATATTCCTCAAATTTTTAGATTCGTAACAATCGATTTATTGTCTATCATCGATTGTCCAAGATTATAGAAGTCACGTTTTGCATTTCGAAATTTTATTGATAAAGGTTTTATTCTCCTAGCTATAATAAAATTATTCACACTTTAATATTTTAAAATCGAAAAAAAATGTGGAGTGATTTTTGCTACTTATCCCAAATGTTCTATATAATTATATATTACAGTTTTAGTATTTGTTAAAATTAGGTTACGTAAAATTATGGGGATTACACCTTACTTGTACTTGTAATGTAGTAGCACTAGTATACTAAGAAAAGATAAAAATGGATATATATTTGGGGAATTCGGGGTTATGTATATATATGTGATTCTATGTTTATGCGTGAAATGAGAATTAAGAATATCGCAACTTCAAACTGCTTGTTTAAGTATTTTTGTTTTCCTACTTATGACTGCTTATTATTTGCTAAATTGATTGATCGCCTCTGAATAAACCTTAATAAGGTTTGGCTTAAGAAAAATAAAACGCTCATGCATAGCATCCATCGAGTCACATTTCTTTCAGAAGGCTACTACTCCTACTCGTAGAGTTGGATTGGTTGCTATCATGCTGTAACACGGGCCATGTTCCTTTCTGGAGAATCCAAATCGCCCGGGGAATGCGACTCTAGGTTCAAAGCCGAGCCAACCGAACACTTTGGGTGGGGACCTGGAGACTAGCAGTAGAAGATCGAGGATCTTCATCACCGATTCCCTAACCTTCAATACGGAGGGGTAAATGCGTTATATATAGGGTTTTGGATAACTATATATATTTGCGTAATCACGTGATTGTTGCATTGTACGCATAGAATATGTATGAAAATTTAAATGAACTTGTTTGAAAACATGGTGCAAATGAAAAGGAATATCTCACTAAGCTAGTTATAGCTTATACCCCGATAGATTTTGTTGAAATAGGTATACCCGTGACTTAAATTGAGGATCATGACATTAAAGAAGTTATGGAAGGACGTTAAGCTTCTATGAAGGAAATAGAAACATAAGATGAAGTAATTTTGTAAGGTTCTTTATATGTAATAAATTATATGCTAGTATTTTGGAGATTCTAAGATGTATATTTATTTGAAGACAATAGAGGGATATGCCCCTAAGAATTGAAATTTAATATGTTTATGTTTTACGATAAGTATTCTCTTTGCCTTGTTACTTATTTATTATCAATATAAATTGTGTTACTCCGATACGTTCCCTTGGTTGTGATGTACGCCTTGTACATGATATGGAAGCCTCTGCGTGACTGAGGTAGTCATTCCTAGGCTTTAATATTGTATACGGCGGACTGCCACGTTTAAGATACCTCTCGGGGCGTGACAACTATTTCTTTTAATGCAAGCCGAGAAAAACATGGCTTGGTACACGGCCGTGTACCAGCTGTGTACTTCTGGAAACATGGACTCATGGAAAAATTGGAAGCCGAGAGGAACACAGGGAGTTCACCACCCCATGTACCACTCGTGCTCATTTGCGAATTTCACTTTCCATGCTATTTAATCCATTTTCTTATGATTTTTCATTCCCAACTTGTTTTTAAATGATTTCTAAGTGTTTTTACATGATATATATTTACATATATCATCCTACAACACATCAACATATACATAATTCTTGTTTTTTTTATTATAAAGAGTGTAACTAGGGTTTTAGCAAAGTTTACCTTGTTGTAAATGTTTTAAACTACGTTCCTAAACTGGTTTCAAACCTAGGATTAACAAAACATTGTTTAAGCTAATGTTTTAACACATAACTAACTTAAAAACGAATTTAACTCACCTTGTTTTTCCTTTCCAAAGCTTGTTTTGTGCTATTTTTATGAAGCTTGTTTATGGTAGTTTTGATGTGTATTTTGATAGGATTATTGCTGTTATTTAAAGATGTTGTCGTAGGTTGTTATTTGTTGTTATTGTTGAGTTCTTAAATGGCTTTGCTTCTTGCTCTTCAATGTGGTTGTTTGTATATATATATAGAAGCAAAAATGGAGCTCTTTCCTCCGAGAAAAATCAAGTCACTCATGCATATAATCTCATGCATTTATTGCTTTGTTAAGTTAGATTGTTTTGATTGGTCCATTAGCCATTTTTCTTGACTTTGTTGGCCTCATTTTACTATACTTGTTTAAAAAATTCCGTTGAAGGAATTCGAGACAAATCCATCCATAAATCTTCCAATTTGCACCGAATTTTGTATATTTATTATGTAAAGACCCGACCCACTAAATCCCGAGATTTAGAGCATTGAATCTCCAACCACATATAGCATTTTCACATTATGTGTAAGATTGTCCTAAAACTAACAATTTATGAGAATTGTTTAATCAAATCTACTAAAACTTTTTAAACAACCTTTAACAAAACAAGATTGCTAATAAAAGCAATCTATACATATATATACATCATATGTACAAAGTTTAGTTTCAATGCAAGACACTACAAAAATTACAAGTTTTCTTAGTACAAAAAGTAACCCTAAGAGATCTTAAGGTCTTTACATCTTAGGCTAATCTATCAAGCCTTCTATATAGAGAATTTTGCTTTTAAACAAAAGCTTCTCCAAAATCCAAGGGCATTCGAGTTCTATTCGTCCCACTCATCCATGAATCTCTCAAAGTCTGACCCGTAACCTAGATCATCATATAACTCATTTCCATCATCTGCAAAGCAGCAAAAGTGAGCCAAAGGCCCAGTACGCAATAACAAAATACAATAACAATTTATCAAGCAAACTTAAATCAAATGGAATGCATCAATGAATCAAGTCATTATCTTATTAAGTATTCTTTCAACAAAACAACAGGAGGGTATTCAAATGCCGGTATCATGCTTTGGAATTTAGAGGTCCTGAGTAACAGTAGCTACTTAAGGGGTTGATATAAGCAATCCGAATACTTATATCTCCTATATCTATTTCATAAAGAAATAGCTTCATTTAGGGTTCAAAAGTCGTTACCCGACTCTACTTAAACTCAGTCCACAACATCAGTCTAGTTCACAAGTTCCCATAAACTTTGAACTAAACCATGGTATTTCCTCTTAAGTTTAAGCAAACGTTACTTGGATACTATTCTCCCCATCGGCTAGCCACTTAACCAAAAACAATTCGCTATTACATCATAGCATACCATTGCATCATGGTAAAGTCATTGCATCATCACTTAGGTCAAGCGCCTAACTAACATGTCATTGCATCATGACAAGTTTGCTGCTCCTCAGACCAGATTAAACAGCGTAATAGACATCCACTTCATCAAAGCATTAAGTCGAATTGAATTAAATCAATTTAAGAATGCCTAGTCCTAGCATACAACAAACAAGCTATTGCGTACCTGAACCCGATAGTATATTACTATATTCACTCGGAGTAGAAATAACCGAAGAACCTTTAACTGAAATAAGAATATCAAAATAATCAATAATTGAATGTAGAATTCACATATATATATGTATATATTTTACAATCCTAGGTTAACTATACAAAGAGATTCAATAAGCTTACCATATAGTTTTAACATCTAATTCATACATAAAATATGTTTATTTAGCTTATATAATCATTAGAAGATCATATATGAAGTAAAGAATGACAATTGAAGAAGATTGAATTTGTAAAACTCATGGGATACGCGGCCTTTCTACACAGGCAAAATTTGACTGAACGTCGGTAGCGTGAGAATTATACGCCGGAGGCGTTGAGCCCGACATTAAATATTTTGATTCTGTTCGCATCCAACACCGCCCATACGCCGATGGTGTTGAAGCCCTAATGGCCAGCGTATATTTTGAAAAATAAACGTTGGCAAATTTCCTTGCAAAAGCCGGCGGCATTTGAAGCTGCTTTAAAAAAATCGGTTCTGATCACATACAACACCGCCTCTATGCCGGCGGCGTTGAACTACCAGATGTCAGCATACGTTCAAAAATAGGCCTATTTGAAAAGAATTTGTTTCCCCTGTTTTGCACTTTGCAAATTCATAACCTACAATACTTTTACTCCTTCTTTAAGCTCATATTTAGCTTCATATACTATCTTCTATCCACTCTAATCAGTCCTAGAAACTTTGAACATTAAAACAACACATTTAACTACTTCATTCACATCAAATCCTCTCCTCCTCTTCACTTCAACTTCAACTACACAAATCAACTTCACATCTCATAACTTCCATCACATAAACAAATTCACATGTCCATAAAATACAACTTAACATATATCCATGCATAAAACCCATCAACTCAAAAGACATTAAACTCATTCTACTATAGATTTTACATCTAAATTACAAGAAAAGAAATAAAACAAAAGTTTATACTTGCATTAACTTACATGAATAGGCCTTAGCTTGGAGAGATTTTTGATTCCATGAGCTTGTAATTTGTATTTGGTTTAGGGCTTATAGTTTGAAGATAAAAGGAAAAGAGAAGGAAAAGAAATGTGGGAAATTCGTATGAAATTTGAGGGCTACTAAAAGAGGCATTAATTAATCATATTTGAGGTTTATATTTATCCTACATTTAACTTTAGGGGTATATTTGACTTAAGTTTAATATGGCTTAATTTGGAGCTCATTTTGGTTTAATTTAGGCTTGAAAATGGGCTACACTTTTGGAAAATTTTTGCCCACAAATTCTTAAGAAATTCAAAAGTTGTTTTGATAAATTTAAACATAACACAAACATATTAATTTATAAAAGACACAAACACTAAAATATTATACACACATTAATGTATATAAAACAATAACATTAATTTCATTATACATATAAAATAACACATATGTAATATTCAAGATACACTAACTTAAACACATTTAGCCTATTACCAAATCATCTACTCAAATATTAATTTTACCACACATGACTCTCATCAATTAACATGCTCATAAAGTTCAATAATTAAGACAAATAAAACATATACATGGAAATTAAATAGAAATTAAAGTTAGGTCATTTCATATTTATTATTATATTACTTAGTTAATTATTTGTCTTAGTTTTAGGATAGTTTATTAGGTTAAACAGATACAAATATGACAATCATTCTATAGTTTTATCTTCAAAAATTTATATAGATTTCTACAAATTTTCTAGATTATTATTGAGTTCAACTTTGGGTTTAAAGTTTGCACGATTAATTATTTTTAGGTTTTTATCTTATCCAATTAGGGTTTTCTAAGCTTAATAAGTCAATTTTTGTTTTACGCTCTAATAGCCTAAAAATACTTTAATTAAAACAACGGTGTGATCCAAATATTTATTTGAAGTCTAGATTATCGGTTATAGATCTATTTGTGTTTTTATTATGTATTTATAACCCTAATGGTTTATCTTTAAGTTATCGTTTTCTAACTATAAGTGTAATTAGTTATTTACTCTTTATCGCATTTAAAATCTTAACCAAGTTATTCTTATATATTGTTTTTTATACCTACTATGAAATCTTATTAGTAGTATTTAATACTATTTAGAAAACTTTGTTTTAGGGTTTGAAATTATATATAGGCTCGTTATTACTTGTGGTTTTATTCTAAGGTCTTGGTTGAATCCTATATTAACATTCTATTTTTTATTTTTATATTTCTGTCTATTTTTACTAGTATGAAAAATTCTCAGGGTTTACACATCTCCTATGCACATGAGCTTGCTTGAGAAAGGTTGGATGTGGTGGACCGGTCCAACAATCCTTGTTCCAAGCCCACAAAGTCAAATCTCTACGAGTCGTCCTAATAAAAGAATCAGACTCGCTAGGCCTCGTCACTCAGCTTGTAACTCAAGCTCAAATAAATAATAATAATTAATTTAAAGCCCCTTTAAACATACTGTATATTATGAAAGCTAAATGTAAAATTTGGTAATTAATCTTTGTACAAAAATTCAATTTCATACCAAAATTGTAAAATGGTTAATTTAATATGCAGTTTAATTTTTGCAACTATTTTTACTAAATCTCTAATAAGGTTTTGCTATATTTGCAAACGTGGAGAGATATTTGATCATTGAATTTTTATTATCTCTTCTACTATTGTCCAATATTGATAGGCTACCTCTTCCACCTCAATAAATGGGGGAAAAAAAAAAAAAAACAACGTTAGTGAGGTAATAAAATTAACACAAAAAGTGTCATTATGTATTCAATTAATCATTTTAAAATTAAATACCAATTAAATTTTTTATAAAGTTCAAATACTAACTTTAACATTTTCTCTAATATCAAAACCTTTTATCATTTATTTATACTTAGATTCAAATATTCGGTTTTTGTCAGTAATTTTCCCTATTTACTTCCATGCCTAGGGCTGAACTTCCGCTCTTTTAAGAAGTTGTCTGCCTTATAGTCATAAACCCATTCTTAGGTCTAAAGTCCTGCATCTATATTTGCGCAAAGTGTATCAGCAGTCCTTCCGAAATGATTTCTACAAGGAAAACTTTGCAAATCTCAACTAGAATTTAATGGCAAATTTCATTTATCATCTAATCTTTTATCTTGTCAAATTTAGTACCTAGTTGAACTATATTACTACCTGCAGTCTATATTATAATGCCCACTAGTCTTTTTTTTTTTTGCCATCTAATGCCCACTAATCTATTTATATCTTTTAGTAAATCAAAGTGTAATGTGTGTCCTATATGTAGAAAAACAAGATCCAATAATATAAATGTTGACTCTAGAAAATCAAAATACAACTGTATTTTTCGTTTATTTAAGTATATTTTACGTGTCTTCTATCTTCTTTATCATGTGAATTGTGGAAAACAGCTGGAGCCAATATTGCCACACTGAAATTATTTTCCACATATGGCACCATTCATGTTTTGATTGGCTAAAAGAGGTGATTAGATAATAGATGTTAAATTATATGTTACAAACAAAATTAATGACTCAAAAAGTTTTAATTAGATGCCAAATTTCACAATATAAAAGTTCAAATAGTAAATTAAACTTTTAACCAAAATTTAGATGATTTCACTATCAAACTTCTTAAAATCTTGCTGGGTTTATTGTGGATGATGTCCAAGAGAATTTGTTGTTGTTATCGAAAACTCCTCCATCTATCCTTCACCAGCTTCAGCATTATTCGTCAAAGCTTCATTCCTCCTGTATTCATTTATCATGACTCCGTATTCTTTTGGTATGATTTGTTATACCCTACAATCTTTTTTTTATTTTTATTTTTTCTTTTTACCTTTGGTGTTCTTAGCCAAGGTTCGCTAGCATATAAATTCCAATGAAATTTCTATCTTAGGTTACCCTTTTACCATCAAATAATGCCCTCTGATTTGCATAAAATAATAATTCCATGCAAATTTAAAAAATAACAAATTAAAAATGTCTTATCTTTTTTGGGCCAATTAAAAGTGTCTTATCTAAATGAAGAGTTCTAACAGTTAAGACAGTTTCTAAAATGCCAATATTTTTCTTTTTTTTTTTGGCCAAAGAAAGGGTAATTCATTCGAAACATTAAGTGTTTAATACACCGGACAGAACAACAAAAGAAGAAACAGAAAAAACTATCGAAAGAGTCATTTTATGACCTCTCATCTACTGCCCTTCATTTCAAGTCCCCTCCTCATTCACCTGGGGAGTCAAATCATGGCTTTCCGGATTCCCCTTTACCAAGATTACCCTTTTAGCTATACAATGATGTTGATTATCCTCTACTAAATTCTCAAAACTCTCTTGATTTTTTAAATTTTCCATCTCGCACAACTTCTCCAGAATCCATTATGGCCTGATGCTTTTATCTTTTTTAACCAAGGCTTGAATGTAGCTCCCCAAAAGCAAAAATGTAGCCTTGAAGTAGAAAACCTCTGGTTTTTCATCCTGCTTTCTTGATGAATCGCCCAACTAGTGATTGGTCAAGGAAGCCATCCCTTTGTGTCTAAAGTCCATGGGCCCTATTGTGCATAGCCAGTACCTTACCACTCTTTTGTCAACCCAACTATGCTATTTGACGGGATACCGGCCTATAAAGATCCAGCCAATTTTGCACTTTTAAGACACCATGCCCGATACCATGCCACTCGAGTCAACCCCCTATTCAGGTTGTTTTCAAACAACTGTTTCTTCTTCCCCTTCCATCGTCCAACCCCTAAAGTGAGGGGTATCACCACCATTACCAACCTTTGCGGAGGAGGTCTCACTTCATTGGTCAGACTACTCTTCAACCTCCTCTAACTCTACCGTGTACAATATTAATTATAGGCTGTTTTATGGCAGTCTATTTAAGCTTAGTTAATTCCTTAGGCTAAAAATAATCGATAGGCAAGCCAATCATCCACCTACTCCTACTGTAGGACATGGGCTCTAATATCATTTGTAATATGCCTCAAACTAGAAATACTTAAAGTCAACTAGTAATTAATACATAATTTCAACTGTTTCACACAAAAGTTTCCAGATAAAATTGATTTAATACCCCCATACCTTTAGCCTTGCAAACTAATTTTAAATCTCTCCACAATCCCTCTGGGGCTATACTCATTACGAATATCATGGCTCACCTCGAGTTCCTTGGCAAAAACCTTGATAAGGTTGCTGCTGGGAAAAAGAAAAAAAAAAAAAAAAGGTTTCAAATCTTGTTTATCGTGTTTCAGCAAATCCAAGAGAGAACCCCTTTCAAATCCTCAATAATACTTGATTCTGGCCTATTCGCTCAGTTATTGAGGTCCCTTGCATGTCCAACGTCTCCAAAGACATTTTCGCTACATGGTAAGTGTAAGCTGCTTGTTTCCACGAGATTTTTGACATTCTTGCTATTGTAAAGTATGTCAGATCATTCTTCGAATACATTGAATCTTACTGTTGATTTAAAACAGCAAAAGCAAATTAAAAAAAAAAATCAACGATTATAGAAATTAAACAAATCAACAATCATATAATGAACACTAAAAAATTCATCACAAAATTTTGTAAATGAAGATCTAATTTGGTAGTTATCCAAATGAACAAAAGGCAAATCTATTGATGTAAAAAGTCATTAATATTAATTTGTTTCTTCACAAATGCCAAAACTATTTGAAGGAAAGCTAATAAACACCTTCGCGTCCCTCCTCCCCAATTGTAATGACCCACCCATCCAACGTCAACGTCTTGATGAAAATAAATCCTAAATATTTGTATCATGAAGAAAAATATTGGTTATTAAGATCCCATCTTTCATGCTAAACCAAAAGATCAAAAGATTCGAAACTCACATCTACCTCACGGACTTCGATCGTACTATTACTTTGAAACAATCCGTAACCTTTTGATGATGAAATTCATATAGCAAAAAAATTCTTGCCCACACGTCTGATTTTCTTGCAAGTTACGAAAGGGAATGGGAATAAAATAATAAATTCTGTGTGCTATTAATTGATTACATGCTTTGTCCCACAACAAAACCTAATATTCTATAAAACTAAACTTTAATAACACAAATGCTTAAAAGATTTCTTATCTTAAAAATAAGAGACCCACCATATAAGTTTAGAAATAAGAAACTATCTATGCATTAATCCCGCCCTCAAATGATGGAAAATTCATGGGAAGTGGTTATAAAACATTTTGCTCTTTATTTAGAAGATAAGAAAATGCTAAAAATTTATTTGTCCTTCAGCATGTTGTATACACAGCAGGTTATCCATTTTAAGTATAGTTACTGATGATTAAACACATTTTGTAAAACACATCAACTTGAAAAGGATTTTCAATGTTGATACTGATATTTTAGAATTAATGATTTTCCATGGAAATACTCTTGACTTTGAAAGTAATTATGCTGTATCTCATCCACCAAAGTACCACAATGAGAGGGCTGCTAATTGACAAACATTTGGAATAGCTATCAATCTCTATATACATCAGATCTAATCAAGCATATGTAGATCTTCTTCCTACTTTGCAATCCAGAATGAACACAGGGAGCACTACTGCATAGCTTAGGCATCATAAGATGCCCTCAAGTATGCCCTGAAACTGAGATAACCACCTTTGGATGGATCTTCACTAAGTGTACAGTGCAAAGTCTCTGATTAGTCCAGCTGTTGGAAAGACTTTAAAAAACATGCACTCTTCTGCTTGAAAGCAACTTTTTTCTATAATAGCTTGGGTGATAAAGCTGGAAGCTGCTAAACTTCTCATGTGGGAGTACCTTTCTGGAGTTAAAGAAACCACCGGGAGGAATGTAGCTGTGTGATCATGCCAGCTCATCCTTTTTCACTCACAAATTCAGCTATGATCTTTGTGATAATTTATGGATTAGTCGCACAGCCAACAAAAGAGCCTTCAAGGTATGGTACGGATAGTGGAAGCAACTGGGCATGTATTTGGGCCAGCTTCTGAACATATTATAGATATGTTTGGCTGCAAATGCAAATGTACCATTCGGAATGCTCACCACAAAGGAACATTATAGGGATAGAAAGAAAAAAAGATATAACTATATATGAATTTACAAGAGATCATCATGAAATTATCTAAAAATACTACAGCTAATTTCAAAACTAAGTAGGAATTAGCTTAAAGCAAGACAATTTCATGTTAACCTTTTGCTTCAAACAAAGTTGTATTTTACTCTGTTTTTATACCCTTAACATTCCATAATGATGAGTCCTCCAAATGCTGCATTTGGCATTTTGGGGCAAACATAGCCTACGTCTTGTTTATGTTTATAGCACACTCATTCTGGGGTTTGTCAGCTAAAATCTCCAGCTGCAAAGAACCTTATGCAAGTTAGCTTTTTAATTTAAGTAATATACCAAATCTCCAAACATATCCACTGATATCTGCTTATGAAGCTAAAGGTGCACAAGACTGGGAAGAATGAACAGACATCCATGGCGTGGAAGGATTCACCATTTGACGTTTTCAGCTGATGAACTTCATCCATAGAGACTAATCTGTCATTCCGAGTGCAACTATCCCGACCCTACAAAATACATAGCCAAACAATGAAAGGGATAAGATTAATTACCAGATAATTGTGAACATGTATGAAAAACTGCGCAGAGTTCTGTATTCGAGAACCTAAAAGATCAATTAGCCTCATATAACCAATATCATCACTTCACATCCATGTACATTAAAGACAGACACATGGTATAAACTGGATGGCCATTCTTTCTCATATATTGAAGTAAAAGCACCAATCTACACATTACAGGCTTAAAATAGGAACTAAAATCAAACTTGAGCTCAAAATTGCAAAAGAAAATTTAGAAAAGAAAAATTCTGAAAAGAAGAAACATATAAAGATCCTTAAGCCAGCAATATAAGCTGTATGTAATGCATGATATAAAGTATCAAGTAAAATATACAGCACAAATGATGTTACCTCAAAGGAGTATCCGTTCTCTTGACCCTCCTGGAAAAGGGAGAAATAGTAGGTTGGATCATAGATGGAACCACCTAAGATGTCTTCTGAGTCTGAAGATTGTCTACCCACAGCAGGAGTAGCAAGGGATAGAAGACTATTTCTCAAATCAAAATCTGCTTCTCGGCCTGAAACTCCTAGCCTGTAAATCTGGATCCATACAAATGCAGAAGATAGCCTCACAGAGAACCCAATAATTTCCATAGCCAGAGCAAGCTTTACTGAAAATATGAAAAACATTCCATGACTGTCAGAGGAAATGCTCCTGCATGAAAACAAGCCATTCACTATTGAGGATCTGGATCTTTTCCAATAACATTAAATCATAAAAATAGTTATTGCCCATGTACATGCACAATGAATATGTTCTTTTCATACTTTCTTGCAGATCATCAATGTCAAGGGCTTCCCCTTTCTAAGGGCCAAGAAGGTGTGGACTCCAGATAAGGAACTATAATCAAGGAAGGAAGAGGAGGAGAGAGTATCAAATAACCCTTGCTCACGATGCCAATGACATAAATAAATTTGGGAGTCCAGGAAGCTGTATTCTATATTGCTCAAGGTACAACTCTCCAAAGATGTGTTTCAAGGGACCACCTACCACCTGGAAAGACCTCATAATTTTATCTACAAATTACTCTCTATAATACGATAAGCATCAGAAGAATCCAAATTCAACACCAATAATTACGTGTTGACTGTAAGGACATAAGAAGTGAAGCTTATTCAAGCGACATAAGAAAACTAACCCATTGAATTGATTAAATTAGTAATTATAGAAACAATCATGTATTCCTTATCTCCTTTAAATAAAATTTTGGCACAGAAATAAAGTGAATTATATGGTGAAGCATAAATGTAAAATCACACTACATCTATTAGGCCAAATATTAGATTAGTCAATTATGCATCTAAAAATCTAAGATTAACAAGGCTCAGGGTAAAAGGTCATTTGTTTGAATCCTCATACCATACTCATCACTATTTGATTATTCCACAAGGAGGAATTCAACTAATGTCTCAGTTAGGTGAGAGGAGTATTAAGGGATAAATATAAGATGATATAGAAGAAATAAAAAAGTGAAGCAAAGAAAAGAATCTCCTTGCTTAGATTGGAGGGACAAAGTATTGAGCAATATTTTCATTGGTAACAGAGACAAGATTGTCGTAGGTACCTCTTATATGAACTAACGCATAAATACAACCCATGGACTGGTTTAAGTTTGGCCGGGACTGGAACAAAATAATTATTCCTTCCTTGTAACTTTATTACTGTGTTTACAAAATACCTATTCCATAAAATTTCTATTACTGCTAAATAAATGATGCAATTCCTTCTTAAGATGGAAGGAATAGCATTCCTTGGCTTTTTCTTGCACATTTCCATATAATGCCCATGAGACCCTAAACAACAGTCGAGCAATGGACCAATATAAAGATATATTGATATTTTAAGACATATTTTCAATCTATTACCAATATCATATATAAGAATTTAAAGTCAAAAACAATTAAACCCACAATGGAAGCATGAGTACAGCCTCACTATGGAAAACCAAAGCTCATTTAGTTCTTAACCATGAACATCGTTGGCAAAAAAATTTTAATTTGTTACGCAATCCAAAAGTTCAAGTTTGCCTGAATAAATGTAGAATGCAAGGCATAAGTGCATACATAAAAAAACTCAAGACTTAATTGCACAATGAGCCAAGTTGGAGAACCTTATTTATTCATGTTGCCTTCTAGTAACTAAATGGTATTGATTGGCTCCCTCAAGACACAGCAATAACATGACAATAAATGCAACACTGCGAGACTGGGATGGTGCACTTAACGAAAGTTATATGGGATTCGAGTCTCACATTGACAGTATTTGTTCATACATAATTAAACTCCCACATGTTAATAGCCAGCTTTAGGCAGATGGTTCTCCCAGCATCCATACTATGGCGTCTTCTATTACTAAATCCTATGATGTGCCATTTTAGATACCTAACAACAACATAAAACCTAACAGAATATGCCAATCAAATGTAAGTCGTAGAGTAGACAAGACCATCTTTAGTTACATTACTCCAAATTCTATGATATCACAACACCATACAACAAAATAGTAACACAACCATAAACTCACCAAATGTCCGGAGTGAAAAGGATAAACCAAGAAATATCCAGCAGAATGGCCCCAAACAAAAGCCCCGCATACGTTCGCCCCAGACTCTGACTATTACTCTCGATAGCCACAGAGCAAACAATGCAATCGCCAAATTGATCAGCAAAACTCCATTGTACAATGCTCCTAGCGACCCAACCAACGCACACGCAATCTAAACAAAAGCAAAAGAATTAATATATACATGTAATCACACATATTAAATAAAACTATAAACAGAGAAAGTAGAAACCCTAATGTAAAAGAAAAATTCAGAGTGAAAAAGGCTTTCATTTTCCCGCAACCTGAATGTAGATGAGAACAATGGCGATGCATTGGAGCTTATCGTAATCGCGAACCCAGGGGCGTATATCGTATTCAAGAGATCGGGACCAACAACGCATCATAGGCTCGTAAGTTCGAGTTGCAAGAAGACACTAATGATAGTGCAGTCAAGATGAAATCATAATTTTAGAATCAAAGTTCTAGAACGTCAACGATGGCAGCGAATGTTTGTTGTCTTATTATTTTACCGGGTTTTCAACCTTCTTTGTTTCATGAAAGTGGACCGTAGGAATTTCCGTGCAAGTGTGGTAAGAGAAGGGAGAACAGAAAGGTAAGTGAGAGGCTGTTTTTTTGGTTGATTTTGGTACGGATTTAAAAAAAAAAAAAAAAAAGAGTTTTTGTTATGTTTGAGAGTAAGGTCATGGAAGGGACAAAATTTGTAACTTGATGTTAAAGTTTGAAAATCGACTCATCGGGCGTCTTTGTTATTTTGTTTCTTTCTTTTGGTTATTTATTATAGTTGAGAATTTGATCATTGAGGTGATAATAGTGTGGCTTTATGACCAAGCTTTGTAACAGTGTTTTTTAGTCTATTTTGAAATTTTTTTGATATAGGCCTATTTTTAGTGTTTTTTTCTTTTTAATTCTTATCAAAATCATCCAAAAGCCAGTGAAAGGCTAACACTAAACTTTTTGCAAAGCCAAAAGTCAAAGAATGACATCTTGATGGATCCTAAAATTTTCCTAAATTCCTAAGTTCTTAATTGCTAATCTAATTTTTGGAAAATACTTTGTGCTTTTCCTCCCTCTTTTCTTTTCTTTCTCTGAATTTTTCTAAATTAGACAATCACTGATAGAAAAATATTAAGGTGTATAATTATTGCCACGAATTAGGATCATGGCATGTTCAGCTGCCACATATAATATTTATGCATTATACACTAAGGCTAATTTAACCTACAGTTTATCATAATCGTTACTAAACAAATTTTAGATTCTGAAATTATTAAATTAGATTCTAAAAACAATTGTATTTACAATTGAGAAATAACTTTCATAAAACATTTTACAAATAGGTAAGTCCAGAGAGTAGACCAATATATACAGAAATAGGTTCCACATCACTAGGTATTTTTAAAAAAGGAGTTTTAGATATCTTAAAATAAACACCATAGGCACATAGATGGGCTCTTATTAAAACATGAGTTTGATGATTAAATTTACTAATGTACAATAAAGGTAATAATCCAGTGAATCCTAGTAACTACATTCATTGAGAAATTCCTTGAAATCCATATCATACCTCATATAACATAGTGGGAACCTAAGAGTCCTGAGTAGCAGCAACTAGGAGTTGATATGGGTAGCCCAAATACTTATATCCCCTATAGGAACATCTAATAAATAGCCTCGTCTGGGGGTCACAATCATTACTCATCTTTATCCATATTAGTCCATTATGATTAAGCAGAGTAACAGCGCCCATTTATTAAACTGTTTAATACAACTTCTCTCCAACATAAATAAACGTTGCCCCGATACTGTTCCCCATATTAACTACCTATTGAGCCACTGATAACCATCATTTTTCCAATATCATTGATGGGAGGCGGCCTAAGTGCCTAACCACCATACTGGCACCGCCTAGTAAGGTCGTTGCCTCTTAGATCGGGTTAAACGACCACGCATAGGTAGCAAGTAATTATTAAGGCCATTTTTAAGTATTAATTCATTTAAGATGCTTATCCTAGCAAGCAATACACAAGTCACTGTATACCTGGTATAAAATATGTACTCTAAATAAATAGATAATAGACCAGAAGTTAACACATGAGGCAGACTTCAAATAGATATCTACTCAAGAGATTGATTCATATAAGCATTTAAATCAATTATTGCCTTATTTGAAATACGCATTTTTCTAATAAATTCATTTAAAACAACACACTCCTCTTATTATTAATGGTCTATCATACTACAATTATATTTAAGCCAATATTAATTAATAATTCTATATTAACTTAATTTAGCCAAGTTGCATAGAGTTTATTAATCAAATTTATTTCATATTTAAAATCCATATTAAATTTAAGTAGTTATTAAGTCTATTAATACATTTATAACTCAAAGTACACTTAATATAAGTATAAACCATACTCATTCCTATTTATACATGTACCAATATATATTTTTATTATTTATCTTATTTTTCTATTTATTTATTCACTTTATTTTTCTTTAATTTTTTGTGGAGATCACAGTCGATCTACGCCATGTTCAAGTTGTTATGAAGATAAGTTAACTCCGAGGAGATCACATTCTCAGTCACGACCGTAGTATGGCCATAACGCTCGTGATCACCCCAAGATCAGCCAATTTTATTCCTTATTTTATTAAGTAAGTTCCTAAATTTAAAACAAGTAATTATCTATCTTAAAATTCATATTTTAATATGAGAATACATTATTTGCATTTATTTCATATTTATTTTATTAGATTTGATCTACCTTAAATTTCAATATTTTATTTTCTATAGAAAACTAATGTGCACTCTATCTTTAATCAATCGGTTCACTACTTTAAATTTTTATATAAGGTTCCTAACATGGTTTTTTTTACATGTTCATAAGTTTAATTAGTCTAAACTAATTAGTTAATTAGAGTTTTAATTTCAATTAACATAAAACTGTCTAGAAATAGGGGATCTACTATATTGATTGATCTGTTCACTCAATTTTGTCCATCAAGAAGACCGATCCTTGGTTGGTTCTATAACCTCTAGATTTTATGTCAATTCTTAAGTTCAAACCTTAGAACCGAAAGTCAACCGAAAACCCTAAAGTCAACAAAACTTATGTCAAATCCTAGAGTTTAGATACGGTAATCCCGCGCTATGAACCCTAGAATAATAAAATTGAGATAATAGTAGATTATAGCTCGTAATAACATAAGAAAGCTTTAAAAAATCAAATTCGTTTCGGGCCTGAACGGAATCAGATTTCAAAATCGGGTTCCAGACACGTAGAACGGTAAAAATATTCCAATAACACCATTAGACTCGTAATAATATAAGGAATTAAAAAATATCAGTTTTATAATTTTTCGGTATCTAAAAATACTAGATATCGTAAATGTACGTGTGTTTTCTTTAATATCAGTAAATTATTTGTCTTGTTTACTATTCATTATCCTATTCTACACTATTCATTACTATTTATCTATCTCTAGTTTTGTACTACCTATTGTTACTACATATAAATCTATTTTCTTACTTTTTACCATTTCCCATGCATCTTTAATCACATCATATCTTACAAATTACTTGTTTTTCTTTACAAAATATAAATTAAATATCTTTATCCCCCTTTCATCACTAGAACCGAAGCCCTCCCCCCGTCTTGTCTTCATCTATTAATGCAGCAGCGGAATCTCAATTAAAGTCAGCATTTATTACTAACAGTTTCAACTTTTAGGTTTTGAAACCGCTAACATTAATGATAGGCTGCTAGCTTTAATTGACAGCATTAATTGTCGGTTACACTATTTATTTGTATTTATTATTTAGTCAATTTTGCATTTATTAGGATTTTAACATTTAGGATTTTATCTTTTAGGTTTCCTTTAGTCATTATTTGCATTTATTATTTTGTCTTTTAGGATTCTTCTTTGGGGTTCCTTTGTAATGCTATAAATAGTCTTTAGGGCTTTTGTAAAAAAGAAGACTTTGAATATGATTGAACTCTGAAACTATATTCTGAGAGAAATTCTCTAAAATTGCAATTGTCTTGACAATTGTGTGATTAAGTTCACGTTTGAAATTGATCGTTGCTATCGATTTCTCTTTTAAACGCTTTCACGCTGCGTCAGATTGGTATCAGAGCACGGTGAGATCCTGTAAGATGTCTTCTGACAATGACGTTGACGGCGGTCGCATTCATGACGGTGTTCATGATGCGGGAGTCCAAGGGGCTGGCCAACCGGTCCTAAGGGCGGAGATGGATGCCATGGATCGAAGGTTGAGGCGGGTAAAGCAGCTCGTCAAAACTTTGGTCGATCGGTTTGATGCCATGGAGGTTGCTAACAATAGGGGAAGGGTTGATGAAGGACGACGACCTAGGGCAAGAGATGGTTATGGTGGAGGAAGGAACCGAAGGGGTTATCAGGACTATGATGATGATCAATTAATATATGATATTAATACCGTTAAAATCATAATTTCATAAGATTTTCAAATATATCAGTTATATAATTTTACGGGTTATAAAAGTTACATTTATAACCTTTTATCGTATTTTCTTTACAACCGATACTTTAAATGTCTAATCTACTTTTTGAATTCTTCTGCACTATTCACAAGTACAACTACTCATAACCTATTTCTAACAATCTTACATCCTACTCTTACAATTTCATCATTTTCCTTACAATTTACTTTTCCAATATAACTTTTACTACTTAAATTACTTTATTAATTTTGAATCTTACACAACACAACACAAACAAACCCTCTCTCTCTCTCTTGGACAGGCGCAACTCCCCTCCCTCTTTCCTCTGTCAATTTGTTTTATTTCTTGTCTTTTATTACACAAACCCTAATCCATAAGTCTATGTAAATCTCTTTTACACCAACTTCATTTCACTTTCTTTCTTTCTTCCTTCTTACTTTAGAAAATTTTTACAAAAACTCTCTCCTTTTCCTCTCAAAACCGTGAGCTCTCTTTCTCTCTATACACACACACACACACACTTTGATTTTTCTTTCAAGTTTCTTACTGTCACGCCCCAAAAGGTACCCTAAACGTGGCAATCCGCTGCATATAATATTAAAGCTAATGAATGAGAACCTTAGTCATGCAAAAGCTTCGATATCACATGCAAGGCGTGCTTCCAAGATAGTAGGAGACTCACAGGGGTATTACACTTAAGTAGATAATAAAAGCAAGCAAGAACTTATATAAACATGAAACCTTCATTTAAATAATTATTCCTTACATCATCTTAAGGGCATTCCCCCGTCTTAAAAGTCTTGTTACAACTACAAGTAATCATAACTATAACATAAGCCTACTATAGAGATTTTCTTAGAAGTCTATGTTCAAAACTAAATACATATAACTTCTCTCAAAAACTCCTAGTAGCTTAAGCTCGTACTTGGCATACGGGGCTCCTTGGTACCAACCAAAGGTAATCATACTGTAAGAAAAAGCTATAGGGGTATAAGCAAATCTAGCTTAGTGAGATAATTCCATCTACAAGACATTTCCATAAATCAAACAAGTATTTAAACAATCATATGAGAATGCACCAAACATATGAACAAACAAAATACACAAGATTAACCGGAAATCATGTGTAGCATGGATTTTTTGCCCTCCATGTCGGGGGTTGGGAGGTTACAGGCCCATACGATCATCAATATTTGTAGATTTGCTGGCTCCTGCTTGTCATGTAGATTTTCCGGCTCCTACTGGCCCATGTAGACTTTCCGGCTCCTACTAGCGACCACTACAACTTCCTCGTTTCCCCACACGAGAAAAGTAGTGAAATAAATGTGACTCACGAATATGATATGCATGAATTATTTTCAATTTAAGTTTAACCAGATAATGTGAGTTCAAGTTAAAGGCGATCAAAATGATATTCATCATATCAATGCAAGAATCACAATTTACTTATCGATTCCTCTTTCGATATTCTTAACTTACATTCAACCAATCATAAATTTAAATCACACAATACTTTTATCTTTTCCTTAATTTCTAATGCTACTAATTATAAGCACAAACAAGGAAATGTAACTTAGTAAAGGATTTACTCACTCCATGTAGGTAGATCCTAATCGAAGTAATCTTCCGGGAAAGTGATATCGGTTCCTTCTTCATCTAGATAAAATGAAATACCCAAAATGAGTTTTTCATAGAATTTCTATTCTTGAAGATTCTAAACTTTTCTTAAAATCGCGATAAAATCATAAGAGGAAATTCCAACTTAAAATGGCCATAATTTGCTCATTTTAACTAGGAATTTCGCATATAATATACCGTTTTCTACCTATTCAAAAAGATCTATCTATTTCTAAACTTATTTTCATCAAAATAAGTTGTTTGGTTTCAAAAAAGTGGCAACCATATTCACCACGAATTTTTATAAACTTGATTTCCTCCTTTTATCCAAAGCTCATTTTAAAGAGATAGATATTGAAATAGCTTGTAAAACCTTTGAAATGCATATACATATATTTATTGACTCATATCGAATGTATGAAGTTTAATGAAGTTGTCTCAACTAAAAAGTAAAGTCTTTTAAATATTTTTGGAAAGTGAGAACTTTTGAAATATTCCTTTTTATTTTGCTTTGAAAATATCTTAAGTTATTTCAAATGAGTATTTTCTTTTCCTAAATTTAATTTCCATAATCTCTTTAAATTCCTAAGGAATGATTTTATTTTCTAAGCTTAGTTTCCAATACTTTTGAAAGTAATAACAATTCTATATTTAGAAAAATAATTTCTTGGTTTCTTGAGATCATTCTATTTTGATGAAAAGAATTTCTAACACTTGATGAAAAAGTGAAGTTTTTATAAAATCTTTGTTTATTTCAAAAAGCTCTCTCTATGTATGTTTATGAGTTCCTCTAAATTTCTTAGAAAAGTTTGTTTAGGAAAATTATTTCCTACTTTTATTTTTAGAAAAGAATTTTTTTAAGAAAACCTTTCCTCATTTATTTTGTTGAGACAAAAGTCATTATGTTCATGTATGAATATGAATCATAAAGTTATGAAAACATAAAGAAACATAATAACTTACAAAAATAAGCTAGTAAAGAAATAAATCAAGTATTGGAACCTTAGCTTCATCAAGGTATCCCGGGACTAAGAATAGACTAGTCCCATAAAGAAAAAGAAAATATTTTGACTTGATGAGGACAGTCTAAGACTAGAAAGACTAGTCTTAAAAACAATATTAAATTAAATAAATTGCAAGAAAGTAAATAAATTACAAGGAAAGTAAATAAATTGCAAAACAAATGAGCTTATATGCTCTAAAAGATATATATAGCTACATATATATATTTAGATAATTATATGCATAAAAGACGCATAAAAGAAATTTGGTTTATGAACAAAAACAAAGCATGAACCTATTGTTTCTTTCTTTAACCTTCATGGTTCAAAAAACATACACTAAGCTCATACTAAGTAAATGAACATAAGGAAAACTTGAAGAAATATTACCTAAAAGAACTAAACTTGAGAGAAGTCTTGGGGGAGAATTCTTGTAGAATTTTGGGAGAGTAACTTTAGTATATGAGAGGTGTGAAAGAAGTGGAAGGAAGAGGGGGTATTTATAGGAAAATGTGGGAGGTTAATTGTGTTAATTAAATAAATGAAAATAAAACAAATTGGAGGGTGAGAGAGAGGGGGCCGACGCAAATTATAGAGGGGAGACGGAGAGAAATTTATTTTCTTGTATTTTTGTAAATGAAAAGTAAGATATGAAAGATGTGAAGTTGTATTGGAAATGAAAATTTGTAAGAAATAGAGATATGGGTTGTAAGAAAAAGTAGAGATAGATAAATAGTTTAGAATAGTAGTAAATAGTGTAATGTAAAGTAAAATGACAATTTTTGTACCGGTAGTAAGAAAATACGCGTATAAATGCGATATCTGATATTTTCAGCTACCGAAAAACTATGAAATTGATATTTTTGAAAATCTTATATTTTTACGAGTCTAACGGTATATTCAGAATATTTTTACTATTCCGAGCCCCGAGATATGTTTTTCAAGAACTATGTCGATCATATTCAAAACGAGTCGCGGTTGTACTAAACTGATCTTTTTAAGCTTCCTTAAATAATTACGAATTATTCTATTCACTAAACTCTTTCTTACTTTCTTAGGGTTTCTTAAACAGGGATGCTAGACTTGAACGATTACGATAGACTAAGGTTTTGTTGACTTTAGAAATTCGGTTGACTTCTAATTAGGGTTTAAGCTTTAATTGATTACAAAACTTCGGGGTTTACACTTACTCCACACAACCAATAGATAATAGATCTATACTTTATTATCTTAAAACATGTAATGGCAAGTTCATTCATGTGTGATTCCACACAAAATCCTCATGAGCTTCAAGCTAGGGATGTGGAAACACTTGAACATGAGATCTTTACCATCACAATGTTATAGATCTTGTTATTTGAGTTATTTTACTACTATCTTGTTTTATTATCAAGTTATGTTATTGTTATTAAAGATTTGTGCATATATTCATCATATATTCATGATCACATAACCATCATTTTGTTCATGCATTTATGACTAGTATAGTAAACTAGATCTAGTTGTTTTAAGTTCATAAATGCATTAGAATTTTGTTTTATGTTCATAAATAACTTGTAATAGCTTGATGATAGTAGAAAAATATTAGAAAGCTCAAGATCTATTTTGGTCTCATCAAAAATAACTTTTGAAAATTCGGATAAAAAAGGAACCATATTTAGAAAACCTATTTTTCAACTTCAAAATGTGTATTTTATTAAAAATGAAGGGCTTATGGAATAGATATCATAAATGAGTGATCTTGATGAGTAAAGTTTAGATCTACTAAGGAATATTTTCAAAACAAGGGCAAGTTTACAAAAGTTATATTTCAATCTCAAAAACAAGTATTAAAATTCGTAATAAAGGAAGCTTGAAATGTAAACACCCATTTTTCAACTCCAAAACAAGATTTTTATTAAGGAAATGGAAGCCTTAAGGAATAAGTTTGATTAGGAAATGGTTTTTGATAGACTAAATGAGTTTTACAAAGAAAATAAACTCAAAAGAAATTTTCAAAATTCGGATATGAAATGACCACTATTTAAACACTTATTTCCAAATGCCAAAAGGATGATTTTTATGGAAAAATGAAAGTCCTAGGGGATACATGTAATAAAGACCAAATTTTGACAAAGATAAGAGAGGTTTATCAAAGTACAATCCTAGAACAATGAATGGTTTCCAAGAATAGATTTAAACAATGTTTTTATTCTCTAAAGTTTTGTAAAAATCATAATTAGGAAAACCACCTATTAAAATATCTATTTTCTAATCCCAAAATGAACGTTTTTATTAAATAATGAAGGTGATGACTATATAGGTCATCAAAGTTGAGTTTTTGATGAAAGCAAGTATGATTTCACAAGAAGAAAAACTATTTTTCTTAAGTCTAGTAAGTTTCAAAAGTTTTGCAAAGTAAAAGTTTTTCAAAAAGAATTCTTAGTACTATATATATATATGTATATACATATAGATAGATCACCTCATAACCTTTATGACAATAGCTTGTAGGTGTTGCATATATACATGATCCACTTGTAAAAACAAAGTTAGGAAAGTAATGTCATATACTTCTTATTTGACATTATCTAAGTACATGAGAAATTAGAAATCTCCCACACTCATGAATCACACATGGTATTGAGTTATATATGTATATAATTGAGTCTTACAAGATATAATGATGATTAAGTATCTATCAAAGCTTTAGTATGATGTTTGCTTTGAGGATAGAAGATGAATTGCGGAATGGGAAATTCGTATAGTACTTTGTACCATACTGTTCATGGACCAACCGACCTCGTTTGTTAGAAATAATTCTAGAAATAGATAGCTCTCATTGAATAGGTAGAAATCGGTATATAATATGCGAAATTCCGAGTTAAAATGACCAAGTTATGGCTATTTTAAGTTGGAATTTCCTTTTAGACGAATTATGACGAACTTGTTAGAATAGAATTTATAAGTTCATTCAAACTTCATAGAAATACTCATTAGAGTTATTTCTTTTGATTAGGAGACTTGGAGATGGACTAGACTTTCTCGAGGACTATTACAATTAACTGGATTTCCGTGCCATGGTAAAGTGAGTTTACTATCTTTAAATTTTATGCTTGTGCTTGTGCTTGTGCTTGCTTGTAATATTAGTGACATTAGAATTAGGGCAAGATAAAATTGATTGTATGAATATGATTTCTATATGGGTGAATTGACGATAAGAACATCGAAATGAGCTTGTTGTAATTATTTGTATGACTTAGTATAGAATTGATATGTTTGAAATCTCTATGATCACCTATAAATTGTTAAATTAATATGCCATGATCTTGTAATCAAATTGACCATGCATACCATATGTGAGTCACATTGCATAGGTTATTATACCTTTGTGGGAATAAGGCATAATAGCTGGGCAACGAGGGGCCTGTAAACTCGAATGTTGGCGTAATGGTCGAAAATTAAATATTGGCGTATAGGCCGGAATTAAAAATGTGTGTGGGTGGACACTTGTATCAACCACAATAAAAAGTGAGAAAAATTGAAATAGTTGGTCGTATGGGCCTGAAACACCTAACCCCGAATGGAGGGCATAAATCCATTCAACACAAGACTTCTGGTTGGTCTTATGTATTTTATGCTCACATGTTTGTGCATTCATATTACTGTTAATAACTTGTTTGTTATATATACTATTGAGCATTAAATTTTGGAAGTGGAACTCACTAAGCTCGTAAGCTTATATCCCAATAGTTTCCTGTTGCAGTATGAATATTTATGGCTATTTCCGAGAAGCCACTTTCCTCAGGTACAACTTTTGGGCTCTAAGGAGCTTTTTGAAGAAGTCGGGACCTAGATGTAGGCGTAGACTTCTAGTTAAATCTTCTAAATTGATATATATATATATATATATATATATATGATGGTTGTTGTAAGAAACTTTTGAGAATTTAAGGACTCTTAATATTTTGATTGGGGTATGCCCCTTAGATCATGTAATAGATTAAATCTAGATATAACTATTATGATTTACATTCTTATTACTATGAATGTTTCCTTAAACCATTTTGAATCAAAGTATGGTTCTTTATATGTTGAACGTAAGCCTTACACCCGATGTTCAAACTCATGGAGTGACTAAGGTTGTCATACTTGAGTTCAAATATTGAGTGTGGCGAACTGTCGTGTTTAGGGTACCCTTTGGGGTGTAACATCAGCCTACTGCCTACTCTCCATGGTGCAAATGCCTTAAAGAGGACTTTTACCACTATATTGATTATTCCAAAATTAATACACCTCTTAGACGAGGAATTACAATAATACGTATCATAATAGGACTTTTACAATTGCCTTTCACAAAGAACTTCCACTTGATAAATCAAGTATTGTGCTGGTATCACAAGATAAGACTTCAAATGCCTCCCACTGAGGACTTCCGCCTAATCTCAATTAGGATGATGTTGGTAACTGTAAGCCCCGGAAAATTTCAGTAAATAATTCCAAGATGAACTTTGAAAATAAACCCTAAAAATCACTCCAAATTAAAACCGAACTTTGAACGAGTCCTAAATATAAACGAAAGTAAGAATTCATTAGTCTTGAGAAAATCTAAAAATAAAATAAGGACTACAAAAGTCCTTAAGTCCAAAAACCATTACGTAAGATAAACTGCTTACCTAATCTATAATTCATAAAAATCGGGATAAAAATAAAACACAGTGATAATTTGCTAAAAAGCAAGTTAATCTAACATGACAATTTGAAGGATCAGGAAATCACCAAAGGCCAATTCCATAACTAGGCTTTGGCACGATTAAGAAAACTTTATCTGCCAATAATAAGACATAGATTTGGAAATTCCCCAAATGACCGGACTAATAATCCTAAGAGACGGAAATCACAATAAAGCCTTAACGATCAAATCAAACTTCAAGAATCATAGAACGAGTTAGAAATTGAAATCTCGTAATCTTAAGAAGGAAAGAATTCAAGAAACAAAATAACAAATTAAATAATCCTTAAGTTGACTAATTGTTCATAAAACCTTAAATCGAAGCAAAATAAATTCGAAAACAAAACACTAGAAGATCCTTTTTCAAAGCAAATTATAAAATCAAGATTTCCCCAAAATCATTCCAAAAATCGATAATTGACTCAAACTCAAGAAAATCATATCGGTAACCATTACCGATATACTCGGATATAATAATTCAATTCAAGATTTCCGAAAGCAGTAAGGAGATATTAAATGCTTATAAAAATAAAATTTGAAATAAATTTCTCAAACTACAGATGTTATATAAACGTAAATATCAGTCCAAATTGGCAAAGGTCTAAACCGGAAAATCTTGGAAACCCTAACCGGAATACAATAGCTTAAGTCCGGCAATCTAGCGCCCTTAACCCTAGAGGCCGAGTGTAGTTTAAATAAGTGGAATAGCTCGTAGTAATATAAGTTTGTTCACAAATATCAGATTGGTAAATTTTTGACCTATCTCGACCCGTTCAGATACAGACTTCGAAAAGTGTGTCCGGGACTCGAGATATCAAAAATATACCATTAGTACCGTTAGACTCGTAATTCCACGAGATTTCTAAATATATCAGTTATATAATTTTTCGGGTTATAAAAGTTACATTATAACCTTTTTACCGTATTTTCATTTCTACCGGTAATTGATTATTCTTTTGCACTATTCATTTTATTTCATTACACAATTTTTTTTTTATTATTATTATTTTTTATACCCTGGGTTTCCTAGTAATCAAGTAAACTTCGGAAACCGAAAATGAAACCCTAAACCGGTTTAGTTCAAGCTTTGTGAGAAAGCTTAGAAACCCAAATTCGGCTTTTCCTCGGTTTCCAAATAAGAAACTTTTATAAGCAAAATTAATTTGATATAGTTCTTGATTATATTTCAAACCAAGAAAAGATCAGATTTTGAGAAAATTCCAACTCCGGGTCATCCCGAGACCCATTATAGAAAAGCGTGCCCCGGAACTAGAATTTCAAAAATTTCTTTATGATACTCATTTGAATCGAAATAAAATAAGGATTTCAAAAATATATTTTCATAATTTTCCGGCTTTGAAAAATACAGTTATAGCCTTTTTATTCGTATTCATTACTACCGGAAATTAAATTGTCTTGTCAACTATTCACTACTATTCAAAAAGTACCACCTATACTACCTAGTCTACCTATTAGCCTACTCTATAAATTCAACCCTTACCATCACTCAATCAATCACCTTTCTAAATGACTTTTTGTCTCTTAAAAATCAAGACAATTATGACAAATGGTACACAATTCAAATCAAAGCCAAATCAAAAGAAGAAAATCAAACTTTTTCCTTCCCCCCATGCATGGATTGGCGTGAATTTGGCCCCCCTCCCCATGTCCATTTTGCAATCTTTTCTCCCTTTAATCTAACTTCATTTAACCTAAATCCACTTCATTTATAAGCTATCTTTTTTCTCTCTCTCTTCATTCTTTCATTCTCCAATTTTACAAAGTGTAAAAGAAGCTCAAAAATCCTCTCCTTTTCCTCTTGTAGCCGAAACTTCCCAAGCCCCTCACACATCCACACAACTTCTATTTTTCTCTTCTTATCTTCCATTTCCACTTCAAGTAAGTAAAGTTCCATTACTTCCACTCATGAAACTTTGTTATGGCTAAGTGATTTTTGGATATCTCAACTCCATGTTCCCATGATCTTTTAGTAGGAACAATGAGATATCAAAACAAAAATCCCGAACCATTACAAAGTGGATCTAACTTTTAAAGAAGCTTTCATACCAAAAGCTTGATGTTCCTTCAACAAAAAGCGTTTTTAAACAAAGATCTTTTATAAAAATATAGTTTTTATGTTTTCAAAACTCATTTAAACATTTGATAAAGTAGATCCATCATATTACTACTCATGATCATGTAGGCATTTAAGGTTTCATTACTATTTTGTGTTTATGTGCATTAATAGTCTTTAATGCTTTTGTCTTTAGTAAATCACCTTCCTAGTATGTAGATCTATGGTTAGATAAGTTAATAAAGTCAAAAAGGAAAACACTTTTCAAAATATGAACTTGTGTAAATTCGGATCACTTTGAAAACCTAGGTCAAAAACACTTTTATCAACTTCTAAACATAGATTTTATAAGAGAAATGAAGCCTATGGGTAATAGATAATGTATAGTAGTATTTTTCATGAGTCTAAATGAGTTTTTACTAAAGAAAATGTTGGAAACAAGAAATGAAGTCCATAGAAGTTTTGAGCTAAAAGTCATGTAGATAAAATTCGTAATAATGGATGTAGGGTTAGAAAACACTATTTTTCCAACTTCAAAAATGATATTTTCTTGAACAAATGAAGTCCTTAGGATATAGGTATAATAGATACTTAAAGTTTCAAGTATAAAATATATTTTCCCTAAAGGAATCAACTTGAAAATGGACTTTTGTAAATTCGGATTTTTGGAAACCCTATAGTAAAAGACCCACTTAAAAGTTTATAAATGTAGATTTTATTAAAGAAATAAAGGCCTTAGGATATAACTAATATAAGGTCAAAATTTCTTTAAACAAAGTAGAGTTTTTCTAAAGAAAATCCTTGTAAAATGTAGATGTGGTCAAGTGTAGTAAATTCACTTACTAAACATTGAGAAAATGGTTTCTAAGAAAGTTTGTTTTCAAATCTTTAAATCTAAAAGTTATAAGAACATAGACTCCTTAAGGTTCATATCATGACATTCATGATAGGGAAAATCATTACCATTGCATTTAGTTTCATTTACACTTAGGAATCTCAAGTGCATTCATGAAAACCGCATTTTGGAGTTGACAAACCGCTGTACAGATCTGATCCCTCAATTCCGAGGCTTAGATATTTTCAAAACTTGATTTAAGCTTCATATTTAGAAAGCTCTTCCGAAGTAGATAGAAATCGATATAAAATTTGCGAGATTCCGAGTTAAAATGACCAAGTTATGGCCGTTTTAAGTTGGAATTCCCGCTTAGGACGCGAATTACGAATTTGATAAGTTCGTATGAAGTCGTTGGATTAGTTTGAGTTGAAATACTGATTAGAGTATTTCTTCCTTTTTAGGTTATCCCGAGTTCGACGATTCCCTACCACCGGATTATTATTACTAGAAGACCGGTGATCCAATGGCTGAGTGAGTTTTCTCCTTGTTTTGTTACCTTGATTGTGCTTGTAATTAGTCGCATTAGAATTTTAGGAACAAGATAAAAATCGATATGAATGGGGATGGGATATATGATGAGACTGTGATGAATGTATGCCAAGGAATACTAAAGCATATCGAAACCACGATTTGATTGGATAACTGCATGGTTCATATTATTTATGTGTATGATATTGCCTGGTCACTCTAAAGAATGTATAAATATTTGACCTAAGCAAAAAGTAATTGATCATGCATCGCATCAGACATATTGCATTTGGTAGCGTGCTACTCCTACGCAGGTCGATCGGTATGGTCCGAGGACTCGTTTAAGTACGGAGACCCGGTATCAGAGCTCATGGGTACTAAGGCGCATGTGGATGCATCCTTGTATGAGCCTAGCCGAGTCGAGTGCTAAGAGCCAGGGCTTGGGGACTAGCAGCGGTCGTGTAGACTCAATACCATTCCTAACCCAAGATACGGAGGGCGTAAATCCGTTCTGTGTGTGGGTTCCGGTTACCCATGCATAATTGCTTGCTCACGTGTTTGTTCATGCATAGCATATGATTGATTAATAACTTGTTTGTTATGGTACGGAATTAAGGGAATTCTCACTAAGCTAGTGTAGCTTATACCCCAATAGTTGTTTAAATGAGCAGGTTATTACCAAGAATGCTAAGTGGGGACCGAGATGGTTGAAGTCGAGAATGACTTCGGGATTCCGGCAAGATATGAGAATGCTTGAAGTTTTGGCTAAGCTTTACGTTTCGCCTTGTAATAGTTTTATGTAGTAAAGTCTTGGGATGAATGTAATTGAAGTTTGATGAACTGTATTTTGAAGTATAGTGTTTTGTATTTGGAGTATAGTGGATTGTATTTCCTTTACATTGTTACTCAATTGTATCAACATAAAATGTATCATTCCGATTTGTCTCCTTTATGTGTTAGACGCCTTGTACATAGTATGGAAGCCTTCGCGTGACTGAGGTGGTCATTCTTAGGCTTTAATATTGTGTACGGCGGACTGCCACGTTTAGGGTACCCTTCGGGGCGTGACAATAACTCCAGACTAGACTTCAAATGCCTCCCACTAAGAACTTCTCTTTGTCTTCAACGAAGGACTTTTCTTTGCCTCTACGAGGACTTCACTTTGCCTCCACTGAGGACCTTTAACTTTGTCTTTACAAGGACTTCTTTTACAAATGCCTCCTTTGAGGACTTTTTACAAATAGCTCATATATGAGTAGATTTACAAATTGAAAAGCTCTTAAGGAAATGTATAAATTTTCTTTACAAAGAAATGCTCCTACTTGAGTAGATTTACAACAGAAAATGCTTTGGGAATTTTAAAAATTCCTTTTACAAACTGAGCTCCTTAAACGAGCATATAATCAACTTTTGTAAATCTTAAACTGTGCTAAAGAACTCTCATTTAGAGTGTATCAGCAAATTTCGAAACAAAGCACTAATTGTTCTCTTAAAAAAAATTTCAAATTAACGAGAACAAAAACACAAGTAAAAAAAAATTTACAGAATGTTGTTTTCGTTTTTACTGTGCATTCAAAAATTCTAGGATTTCTTCTTTTTCAAAGAGAAGAGGAAAATTCCATTTATAACTCTTGATAAAAATTTTTCCGTTATCAAAAAGTTTCTAACAACCCATACTTGTGTTTAATAAACTTAACGTTTTAAAAATGTGTAAAAGTCAAAAGTAGAGAAAGAGTATTCAATGTGTTGACACATGCATTAAATGTATTCTAACAGCTTTTTTTTTCTAAAGTCGAGGGCTAACTTTCTGAAGTCGAAGTCTGAGGTCGATGCCTAAACTTCAACCCTTAACTTTATAAATTTTGCTCAAAACTTCAGCCCTTAAATTCACGATTTTGTCCAAAACTTTAGCCCTTCACTTTATAGTTTTGGCCAAAACTTAGTCTTTTGTCTTTATCTGATGAATAGTGCCTCCACCTTTCTTCTACTAGGCTCGATAGCTTTGTCTTTGATTTTTTTTCAACTTTTTGCTCTGTTAAAACTTAAACAACAGTAGAACAAATACAAAGTATATATATATAAATATTTTAAGTATTTGAATAATTAAGGATATTCAAATAATTAATTGTGTAATAATTATTCTTATCAAAATCATTCGTGAACATAAAGTTCAACAATCTCTCCTTTTTTTTATAAGAATAAATATGCACAATCAATTCTAAAATAATTCTTAATTGTACAAATACTTCCCCCTTTTTCATCAAAAAGAAAAAAATTAAGAAAAGAAGAACACAGACTTTATTAATAAAAATATTAACAAAATCAATTTTCTCCCCCCATCAAAAGCACTTTTCCAAAAATAAATTTCTCTCCCTTTAAAACAAATTTTGTTCTTATTTCTTATGAAAAACTGAGACAGAGAAAAAAAAACTTTCTTAAAAAAAAGGTGTCTCCCCCTGGTTCAAAACAACCGTTGTTTTATTTAGTTTTTTTTAAGAAAAATTAAAACAAAGCGTAGAAGAATATAAACAAATTCATAACAATAGAAAATTACAGAAGACAAACTTTGGCATAGAAGCATAAACACAAGCACAAACACAAACACAAACACAAACATGCATGCAAGTGCAGAGTCTAGTCTAAAGTCTGCAGTATTTATCAGCTAAGAGACTTATGATCAGATTTTCAAGGAAGTTCCTGGTTCAAAAATATTTTAGCACTCATCAATCTTTAACATGCACAATTTTCCTCTTAAAGTGCAAAACCATTCTTCACTCAAGGGTTTAGTAAAAATATCAGCAAGCTGATGATTTGTATCAACAAATTCCAAGCAAATATCATTATTTAGAACATGATCACAAATGAAATGATGTCTAATCTCAATATGCTTGGTTTTTTAGTGTTGAATGGGATTTTTAGTCAAATTTATAGCACTTGTATTATCACACCAAATTAGTACACTTTCAATGTAAACCCCTAAAATTTTCGGTTAATTTTAAGTTTGATATTAGATGAAAAGTCAACCGAAAACCTAAACGTCAACAAAAGTCTAGTACAAACCTTAGATTTTAGATCCAGCATTCCCATTTTCTTTAGCCCTAGAAAACGAAGTTTGAATAATTAGTGATAATAGTTCGTAATAGCTTTAGGTTATATAAAAATGTTAGATTCGTGAAATTCGAGTGTCTTTCGAACTCAAACGAGATCAGTTCTTGAAAATCGTGTCCTAGAGCCTGGAATAATAAAAATATTTCTATAATACATTTAGGACCAATTTAATGCAAGGATTTCAAAAATATCAGTTTCGTAATTTTTCGGTAATTAAAAATATCTGATATCGCAATTATACATGTATTTTCTTACTACCGGTATTTTACTAATCACATCTACTTTACATCACACTATTTACTATTCTACACTATTTATTTATCTCTACTTTTTTCTAACACCTACTCTTATAATACCATAACCTATTATCTTTACTTTTTACTTTTCCTATAACTTTATATCTTATCTATTTTACACATTATTACTTTTAACTCACAAAATTACAAAAAAATCAAATATCTCCCCTCTACACACTACATGGCCGGCGCCACTCCCTCTCTCTCTTCCTCTATTTTATTTCAATTTTTCTTTAATTAAATCACTCAAAAATCACTCCACATTTTCCTATAAATACCCCCTCTTCTTTCACTTCATTCACACATCTTTTACTCACAAATTTCACTCCCAAGACTCTCTCCAAATTCCCTCTTAATTACTATCCCAAAACTCTCTCAAAATTCTCTCACAAAACCTTCTTCTTCTTCTTCTACAAAACCTTTAGGTAAGAAATTTTCTTTAAGATTTCTCTTACCATGTCATGTAACTTTACATGACCATGGTGTGAGTTTCCTAAACTTAATGTTATGGAAGCTATACTATGTTCATGTATTGTTCTTTTTCATGAAATTATATTTATGTATTTTTATGTTCTTATTTTACTTTTGCTCATATTTTGATTTCATGTTAATCCTTTATATATATGTAACTAGATATAATTACGTACTAATGTATAATCTTTAGAGTACATAAGCTCATTGTTATTTATTTACTTCCAAATAATGCAATTTATTTATTTATTTCATGCTATTTTAAGACTATTCTCTAGTCTTAGACTTGTCCTCATCAAGTCAAAACAACATATTTGCTTTCTTTTCTTTTTTTTTTTTTTTTTGGGACTAGTCTATTCTTAGTCCCGTGATACCTTGATGAAGCTAAGGTTCTCAATACTTGATATATTTCTTTACTTGCTTATTTTATTACCATTATGTTTTTCCTATGTTTTCATAATTCTATTTCATGATCATGCATGAACATATAGATTTTGTCTCAACAAGTTAAAGAAGGAAAAAGTTTTCTTAAAATAGAAGTTTATATCTAAAAATAAATGTTGTTATGAAGGAAGTAATTTTTCATAAAAACTTAGGAATTTATCATAAATCTTTTTCTAAAGGAGTTCATTATAAATATAGGAATTTTTATACAATACACATATACACTTTACAAAGTCATAAAATGGAAATAAATTCTTAATTTAACAAAAGTTTTACTAAACTTCATTTTTCATCAATACTTTGAATAGATTAGTTTGGTAAACACCAAGAATCCCCTTTTATAAAAATAAGATTAATGATCAAATCACTTCTTTAAAATTATTACTACTTTCAAAAGAATTAGAAACTAAGCTATAAGGAATTTAGAAAATGGAAATCATTCTTTTGAAACTTAAAAAGATTAAGGAAAAGACAATACCCCTTTCAAAATGACTTGAGAAATTTCTAAGCAAACTAAGAGGGAAATTTCAAAAGTTTTACTTTTCCAAAGTTTTAAAAGACTTTACTTTTGCCAAAAAAAATTTATAGTTGAGACAACTTCATTAATTT
This sequence comes from Combretum micranthum, assembly GCA_024138025.1. Lineage (NCBI taxonomy): Eukaryota > Viridiplantae > Streptophyta > Magnoliopsida > Myrtales > Combretaceae > Combretum > Combretum micranthum. The sequence goes on along the minus strand of JAMXBD010000250.1, from coordinate 1,250,828 downwards.
CATGCATTTAACATGAGTAAACAAATATATATATATATATATATATACTTTTTAAAGGTCTTACAACTATTATAATATATATCTCTTTGATTCAAGTTTTTATAAAAAGAAGAAAGTAAGTTTTGTAAAATCCATGGTGAATCTGATCACCACTATTTCGGAGCTCAAACGACTTATTTTGATGAAAATAATTTTAGAATTTGATAGATCTTTTCGAATAGGTAGAAAACGGTATATTATATATGCAATTTCGAGTTAAAATGACCAAGTTATGTCCATTTTAAATTAAAATTTCTCTCTATACGAATTTTAACGATATTATGACATAGTTCCTTATTAGTACCATAGAATCAAAAAGAAATACTCATTTTGGGTATTCTTCTTGATTAGGTGATCTTGAGGAGGATTGTTCATATCTCGAAGATTACTACGATTAGTGGAAATCCCGAACGACTCATCATTACAAGAAAGGTGTCATCATGGCTGAGTGAGTCTACTTCTTGTTATTTTTCATACTTATGATTGTATTTGTAAATTAGTTGCATTATAATTTAGGCAAAATCAAATGGAAGTTTTATGGTAATATGTTGAAAGAATATTAAGTATATCGAAACATGATTTGTTTGTAATAAACCTGTATGTATATTATTATCTTGAAGTGTTTGAAATTGGTTACTCACTTGAAAGAAATTAAACATAATGACTAGACTATAATTAAGAAATTATGCATGCACTTCATATGTTAAGTCACATTACATTCACTACTATACAATTGGTAGGACAAGTGTACAATAGTGGTGGTAGGCATAACCGATATATCATGTAAGTGGCGAGTAAGAGCCAGTAAGAACTATATAAATTGGTGGCTAGTAGGAGCCTGTAATAACTACAAGTTTTTGATGGCGTATAGGAGCCAGTAAGATCTATAAAAGTGTTTTAAACAAAGTCGTAGCCGTAATTGGCCTCAATACCTAATTCCGAATGAAGGGCGTAATTCATTCAACATATCATTCTCGAAAAGTCATATGTTTTGTATGCTCATGTGTTTGTTGCATTCCATTTGCTTAACTAATAAACTTGGTTGATATTTTACTTCGAGTATGAATTTTTGGTATTTACTCACTAAGCTTGTAAGCTTATGCCCCAATAGGTATTTACATTCTCAAGAACACCTATTTTTGTACCCGATGTCTCCCCATGTCCGCGTAAGTACTTTTTTGAAGCTTTTGAAGGAAATCTACTTGAAGATTTAGATTAGAATTCCTTTGAAATCTATAATATAGTATTTAAATATTGTAAAGACTATTTCGATCTTAGGGATTTAGCAGGGGTATGCCCCTAAGAAATCATGTAATAAACCTTTGGTTATTAATTTTATGATCTACTTTATTTCTGAATTCTTGTATATTCATTTTTACTTGCTTAGACTATACTTCTCCAAAACGTCTCCTATTACCGTGCTAGACGCCTTACATGTAATACTAAGACTTTCGCGTGATTGAGGCAGTCATTCTTGAGTCTTGATATTATATGTGGCGGGTTGCCACATTTAGAGTACCCTTTGGGGTGTGACAGTTTAAGTTTTGAACCAAAATCTAATAAAGTTTGTTTCATCCATAAAATTTGTGCACAACAACTGCCATCAGCTATATATTCAGCTTCAGCAGTTGATAATGCAATAGAATTTTGCTTCTTTAAATGCCAAGATATTAAAGAATTACCAAGAAAATGGCATGTGCCACTTGTGCTTTTCCGATCTACTTTGCTACCAGCAAAGTCAGCATCAGAGTACCCAGCAAGTTCAAAAGAAGTATGTTTGGGATACCACAAGCCAATTTCAATAGTGCCCACAAGGTAATTGAAGATGCGTTTGACTGCACCCAAGTGAGATTCTTTTGGGCAAGATTAAAATTATGCACATACACATACAGAAAACATGATATCAGGTCTAGAAGTTGTTAAAGATAACAAACTACCTATCATGCATCTATACATCTTTTTACAAACATTTTTACCTTTTTCATCTTTGTCTAGTTTTATACTAGTGCTCGTAGGTGTAGGTTTAGACTCACAACTATCCATTTTAAACCTTTTTAACAAATCTTTAGTGTATTTAGATTGATTAATAAATGTTCTAGATTTTGATTGCTTAATTTGTAGCCCAAGAAAATAAGTGAGTTCTCCCATCATACTCATTTCAAATTCTTTTTTCATGGACTCAACAAAAACTTTTATAAGTGAAGAATTAGTAGTATTAAACACAATGTCATCTACATAAATCTGTACGATTAATGTATCAGAATTGTGATTTTTGATAAAAAGAGTTGTATCAATTTTTCTTCTTGAAAATCCATTATTTATCGAAAAGCTACTAAGTCTTTTATACCAAGCTCTACGACCTTGCTTGAGACCTAAAGAGCTTATTCAATTTAAAAACATGATTGGGAAATTCATTATTTTCAAAACCCTGTGGTTACTCGACATAGACCTCTTCTTTTATGAAATCATTTAGAAAAGCAGTTTTGACATCCATTTGATAAAGAATAAAGTCTTTGTGAGCAGCATATGCCACAAACATTCTTATAGATTCTAATCTTGGAACTGGGGCAAAAGTCTTATCAAAATTTATCCCCTCTTCTTGTGTATAGCCTTTAGCAACTAACCTAGCTTTATTCCTAGTTACTATTCCAGATTCATCCATTTTACTTCTAAAAACCCATTTTGTTCCTATAACAGTTTTATTTTCAAGCCTTGCAACAAGATTCCAAACCTTACTTCTAGTGAATTGGTTTAGTTCTTCTTGCATGGCTTGAATCCAAAACTCATCTTCTAAAGTTTCTTCTAAGGTTTTAGGTTCATGTTTTGATATAAAAACTAAATTGGTTGTGTTTCTAAGAGATGATATAGTTTGTACCCTATTTGAAGTTTCACCTATTATTAAGTCTTTTGGATGTGAACTAGCATATTCCATTCCCTAGGTAGATTACTAACATGCTCATGCATATCATCAACAGGAGCAGATTTTTCAACAGTATAAAAAATACCAGAATTTTCAACATCAGAACATGAAAGATCATTTATTCAATCACAAACATCATCAACATCATTATTAACATTTATAGGAGTCACACAATCATAAAAAACAACATGTATAGATTCTTCTACAACAGAAGTTTTTTTATTATATACCCTATATGCTTTACTAGATGAAGAATATCCTAGAAAGATTCCTATATTAGATTTAACATCAAATTTTCCTAGATATTCTTTTCCTTTTATTAAGATATAACACTTTGTGCCAAAGGGATGAAAATAAGAAATGTTTGGTCTTTTTCCTTTTCATATCTCATAGGGGGTTTTCTTTATGATTAGTCTAATAAAAATTCTATTTGAAATATAGCAAGCGGTATTGATAGCTTCAGCCCAAAAATATTTTGACAAATTATTTTCACACAACATGGTTCTAGCCATTTCTATTAAAGTTCTATTCTTTCTTTCGGCTACACCATTTTGTTGTGAGGTTCTAGGTGCTGAATAAGTGTGTTCAATACCATATTTTTCACAAAAATTATTCATTTCAAGATTTTCAAACTCTCCCCCATTATCACTTCTTATTGAAACTATATTAAGATATTTTTCATTTTGGACTTTCTTGCAAAATCTAAAAAAGACATCATTGCTTTCATCTTTAGAAGCAAGAAAGAAAGTCCATGAAAATCTAGAGAAGTCATCAATAATAACTAAAGTGTATCTTTTTCCTCTTAAACTCAAAGTTTAAGTAGGACCAAAAAGATCCATATGTAATAGTTGCAATAGCCTAGAAGTGGAAGTTGCATCCTTAGCTTTAAAAGAAGTCTTAGTTTGCTTTCCTTGTTGACATGCTTGACAAATCTTTTCATTTTGAATATTTAAATTTAGTAAACCTTTGACAAGATTTTTCTTTGCAAGTTTTGAAATTAATTTCATGTTAGCATCCCAATTTTCTATGCCATAACCAACTATTGTCATTTTGAGAATATAGACATGTTAACTTGATGATTTAAAATCATCTAAATTAATTTTGTAAAAATTTTTAGGTCTATATCCTTCAAAGCATACTTGGTTATTATCAATTCTTTATAGTACATCTTTTGGCATAAAATGTTACTTTAAAACCATTATCACAAAGTTGACTTATACTAAGTAGATTATTTTAAATTATTTACCAACAACACATCATTAATAACAAGATCTTTATTAAAGATAATGCTACCTTTACCCAAAACAGTCGATTTTCTATCATCACCAAAAATAACACTCCCTTGATCCATCAAGTCTAGCTTTGAAAATTTGGAAGCAACTTCGGTCATGTGCCTAGAGTATCCACTGTCCAAGTACCATTTGTTGCTGCCACTTGATGATCCCTACAAAGCATGTTATCATTTCTTTGGTACCTAATTCTATTTGGATCCTCTTGGGTTAAAAACAGATAAAACTTCTTTCTTAGCCACCCAAACATACTTGCTTTTATGACCCGAGAGTAAAGCCTTCCTTATTGCACACTTGTGTGTAATATGGCCAGACTTGCCACAATAATTACAAATGCCATAAGTGCCTTTTACAAACCGAGTCTTATGAGACTTATAATTCCTGTGCCTATCATAGCCAAATCCATATTTGTTATGATCAGATTTCTACTCACCAAAGAGAGTATTTAAATTTTTCTCTTCTTGTGTGAATTTAGCTATGACAGCTATTTTTTGTTCTTAGCTCATCTAACTCTTTCAAAAGTTCAATGTTATTGATGTTGTTACTAGTAGATGGAGGTTTATTATCATCTTTTATAGTTTTAATTTCTAAATCTAAAATATCATTTTCAATTTTTAATTTATCATTCTGTTCAACTATAATTTTATTTTCTATTTTTAGTTTCTTATTTTTATTTCTAATTTCATTAATTTTCAGATTCATGCTACTAAGATTTTCATACAAGCTGTCTCTTTCAGAACTTAAAGCTGTTATTATTTCATCTTTTTCTTCATTTTCAATTTTAAGCTCATTAATTTCATCTTGAAACTCTTCTAATCTAACTAAAGCATTTTGCATCAAATTTTTAAGTTGTTCATTATCTTCTTCAGATTTTTTAAGCTTTTTACAAACTTTTTTATACATGTCAAGCAATTCATCATTAGAGTAAGAAGATGAAGGATTATTTACCTCATCATGGATCGCCATGAAGCATAACTCTTCTTTATCAGAATCTGATAACTCTTCATCACTCCAAGTAGCAATAACTGCTTCCCTCTTGGATTTTTTTTGTGCTTTCTTGAGGAGAGGACAGTTTGATTGGATGTGTCCTAGTTTCTGACACTTATAGCATACAACATCCTTCCTTTCCTTTTTAAATTTTGAGGAGCTACCAGCTTTAATAAATTTGTTGAAATTCTTTGCAAACAACATAACATCCTCGTTTATCTCCTCCTTATCAGAATCATCGTTGGTTGCCTTCAGATCAATAGCCTTCTTTTGGGATTCCTCACTTTGATTCTTGATGAACTCATGAGTCTTGAGTGCACCAAGAAGCTCTTCTTTTGTCAGTATGCTAAGATCCTTAGCTTCCTCTATTGCTGTCCGTTTTGCTTCCCATTCCCTTAACAATGATCTTAGCAATTTTGAATTTATTTCAACGTTAGTAAAGCTCTTGCCTAAAACACTCAAAGGATTAATAATATTAATGAATCCATCATTCACTTGATCAATTGTTTTACCAAGCTGCATCTTAAAACTTTCAAATTGACCAACCAACAAGCTTATTTTAGTGTCTTTAATCCTTGAAGTTCCTTCATAAGTTACTTCAAGTTCATCCAGATTTCTTTAACAGATTTAAAAGTACAAACTCTATTGAAATCACTTTCATTCAATCCACAATGAAGAATATTCATGGCAGCTTCATTATAATCCAGTTTTTTCCAATCATCTTCTGAATATTGATCTTCATTTTTATTTTCAATTGTAAAAGGTCCTTTTTCAACTACTCTCTATATTAATCTATGTTGAGCTTTCAAAAATATATTCATTCTACACTTTCAATAAGGGTAATTACCCCAATAAGAAGAGGTGGCCTATTTATAGCCTGACCCTCTAAGAATCCTAGTGTATTAGAAGCCATGACCTTTTCTCTTTTACATTTAAGCAATCAACCACAAGAGACCAGGCTTTGATAAAGTATTACAAATTTTTCTGTTTTATCAAACCAGATTAATTAACTAAGATAAGATAAGAGTTAATTAAAAAAAATAAATGCAGTGGAATAAACTAATTAAAATTGATTAATAAATAAGCAGAGATAAGGAAGCTTAGAGAGAGAAAAAGAGAAGCAACACAAGGATTTAACGTGGAGTTCGGCCCACTACTTACTCTCCACGGTGCAAATGCCTCAAAGAGGATTTTTACCACTATATTGATTATTCCAAAATCAATACACCTCTTAGACGAGGAATTACAACAATGCCTATCACAATAGGACTTTTACAATTGCCTTTAAAAAAGGACTTCCACTTGATAAATCAAGTGTTGTGCTGGTAACACATGATCAGACTTCAAATGCCTCCCACTGAGGACTTCCGCCTAATCGCAATTAGGACGATGCTTGTAACTCTAGACCAGACTTCAAATGCCTCCCACTGAGAACTTCTCTTTACCTTCAACGAAGGACTTCACTTTGCCTCCACTAAGGACTTTTCTCAATGTCTCCCACTGAGGACTTTTAACTTTGCCTCTACGAGGACTTCTTTTACAAATGCCTCCTTTGAGGGCTTTTTACAAACAGCTCATATATGAGTAGATTTACAAATTGAAAAGTTCTTAAGTAAATATACAAATTTCCTTTACAAAGAAATTCTCCTACTTGAGCAGATTTACAACAGAAAATACTTTAGGGATTTTATAAATTCCTTTTACAAACTGAGCTTCTTAAACGAGTAGATAATCAACTTTTGTAAATTTTAAACAGTGCTAAAAAACTCTCGTTTAGAGTGTATCAGCAAATTTCGAAACAGAGTACTAATTGTTCTCTTAAAAAAAATTTCAAATTAAAGAGAACGAGAATAAAAACACAAGTAAAAAAAATTTTACAAAACGTTGTTTTTGTTTTTACTGTGCGTTAAAAAATTTTAAGATTTCTTCTTTTTCAAAGAAAGGAAGAAAATTCTATTTATAGCTCTTGATAAAAATTTGTCCTTTATAAAAAAGTTTCTGACAACCCATACTAGTGTTTAATGAACTTAACGTTTTAAAAACTTGTAAAAGTCAAAAGCAAAGAAAGAGCATTCAATGTTTCTGACACATGCATTAAATGCATTCCAACAACTCTTTTCTTTCTAAAGTCGAGGGCTAACTTTTGAAGTCGAGGCCTAAGCTTCAGCCTTTAACTTTATAAATTTTGCCTAAGGCCAAATTTATGAAGTTGAGGGCAAATTTATGAAGTCGAGGTCTGAGGTCGAGACCTAAACTTCAGCACTTGACTTTATAAATTTTACCTAAAACTCTAGCCCTTGACTTCATGATTTTGCCCAAAACTTTAGCCCTAGACTTTATAGTTTTGCCTAAGACTTAATCTTTTGTTTTTATCTGATGAATAGTGCCTTTACCTTTCTTCTACTGGGCTTGATAGCTTTATCTTTGATTTTTCTTCAACTTTTTGCTTTGTTAAAACTTAAACAACAGTAGAACAAATACAAAACATATATATATATATAAATATTTTAAGTATTTGAACAATTAAGGATATTTAAATAATTAATTATGTAATAATTATTCTCATCAAAATCATTCGTGAACATAAAGTTCAATAGATATTATTGTTATTATTCTCCTAATCTAACCTTGTATACATATTATTTGGTATATGTACATCTATCTATTTCTTAGAACCTAAATGCTCACTAACTCTCACTAACATGCTCTTATTGTTCTTATTATTATTGCTTTTATTATGCTTTTTCTTTTCTTCCTTTTTATTTTTCTTTTGGGACTAGTCTATTCTTAGTCCGGGATACATTGATGAAGTTAAGGTTTTCAATACTTGACCTTATTATTTTGCTTATTATTGCTTCTTATATCTTTCTTATATTATTATGTGATATTCCAGTCTTTTCATAACTACATAATCATATGCATGCATCATCATAATGATATTGTCTCAACAAAAAAAAAAAAAAAAAGAGGAATTTTTTTTAATAAAGGAAAATGGAACCAAACTCTTTTATTATATAACTTTGTAAAGATTTTACTGTAAAAACATAGAAAATTATATTTAATAAATTCTTTTAGATGTCAATAAGGATGATTTCATTAAAGAAATTAACTAAGGAAATAAACACTCTCTTTTCATGATAAGTGACATAAAGTTTATTAAATTTTAGTGTTAATAACTCTTTAATATGCAAATTTTTCATAAAAGCTTAATTACAGGATTTTTATCAACTCATAATAAAAACCAAGAACTAGACTAGTTTTCAAAGTTAAGATAAAATCAACTCATTAGTATATAAACCCACTTAAAGAAATAAAAGTTTGCCAATAACCTAAGAAAGTAAGTTTCTAAATGATAAACTCATTTTCAAAAAAATTGAATAATGTAAACATGATAAACTCAAAAACAATAGATATTATCAACAACTTAAGAAAATATTGAAAATGTTTCCTTCCAAGTAAAAATTGGTAGACAACTTAAAAGACCTTTTTTTTAAAATAAAATTTATCTTTAAAGAAGTTAGGAAATAAAAATATGAGAGGAAAACACTTATTTGTAATTTTCAATCAAAACCATTTAAAAGGAAAAAATATATATAATACAACCCAAATTATTAGGGACTATCAACAGCATAGGAAAAGTTTTGGGAACTTCATTTTTATCACCGGAGGTAAAATTTGTAGATATCCTAAAAGACTAAGTTAAGAAAAATTAATTTATCTAAGAAAAATTAGAAAGTGAAATTTATAAGAAAATACTCATTTATAATACCTAAGAATTTATAGTATTCTTTCAAACCACTTAAAGAGGGAAATTGTTAAAATTCAAGTTTTCAACACCATAAGACAAGTTATTTTATGAAAAATAATTGTTGAGATAATACCATTAAAATTTTTGCATACAATATGGGTCTATATATATATATATATATATCCAAATGATTTTCAATCATATAAATATCTATATTTTTATTAAAGAATTTTTTTGATAAAGAGAAGTTTGGGAATATTGTGTTTCGAGGGCTAGGATTTTCATTGTGAATTTGTACCTATCTATTTCATGACCCAAAAGACTTTTTATGACAAATAACCTTAGAAATAGATAGACCTTTTTGAGTAGGTAGAAATGGGTATATAATATGCAAAATTCCAAGTTAAAATAAGCAAGTTATGACCATTTTAAGTTGAAATTTTACTCTATACGATTTTGACGAACTTAATGAAATAGAATTAGCAAGATTAAGTAGAACTTCTAAGAGATACTCATTTTGGATATTTCTCTTATATAGGTGACATAGAGACCGAGTTCCTATACCTCAAAGATTATTTTGACTAGGAGCTTCTGCTCAAATGGCTGAGTGAGTTTATTTCTTACATTTTTGTACTTATGCTTTTGCTTGTAAATTAGTAGTATTAGAATTAGAAAAAGATAAAATGAAAAGTGCATATTCTTTATATATGGTTGAAATTATGATTAGGTTTATCGAGGCTGGAATTGTTTATAATAAATGTTGATCTAGTATAAGAATGATTTGTCTACAAATTATGTGATTACCCGTAAAATATTTAATCATACCATGAGTTCTTAATTAAAATGATTTATGCATACCATTGGGTGAGTTCATTGCATTTATTATTATACCCTTGGTGGGACAAATGCATAATAGTGAGGTCTGTAAAGCCTGAAAGGTCTACAAAACGGCGAAGGGTCGCCTGAATTAAAGTACGACGCATAAACACCTGAATAAACTATATTTTTGCAGCTGGGTAGTGGCTTGAACAAAAACTACAAAGGAATTATAATTTTGAAAATCGGTTTATACGGCCTAGAACACCTAAACCCGAATGGAGGGGTAAATCCATTCAACATATGATTCCCGAAAAATCATATGATTATATGCTCACATGCTTGTACATCTCATTTGGTTGTTTAAATTAACTTGCTTTGATTATTGGTTGCTGGGTACTTAATTATGGAAATAATTCTCACTAAGCACGTAGCTTATACCCTCTTAAATATTTGTTGCAATACTCATACCTTAGTTAGAGCCTAGGAGATATTTTAGTCAGGTAATACCCTTTTGGAGTCAAGAGCTTTTGGATAGAAGTCAAGAGCTAGAAGTAGATACAGACTTCAAGTAAAACTAAAAAATGTAATTATTTTGAAAATGTACTCTATTGGACTTTATTATTTTTTATAGGAGAATGCCCCTTAATCTTTGTAAGGCTCTCTATATTTTTAGAGTCCTAGTTATATTGTTATGATTTACCTTCTTAATTGCTATTATGTATAACTGCTTAAACGACCTATTCGAAAGTTTATTCCTCTCTGATTGTGAATGTACGTCTTACACCCGATATTGAGACTTTTGGGATGACTAAGGTTATCATACTCAAGTCTTAATATTGAGTGTGGCGGCCTGTCGCGTTTAAGGTGCCCTTTGAGGCGTGACAAGTTCACTACAGACTTGTAAAGTAGACACATGGAGCTACTATTCTGACAAGGACTTACTACTAACATATATCGTTTGGCCACCAATTCAACCTCTGACATTTATGCCACAGTACCGACGTTAGATACTGATCTGAGACAGTTTTGTAATTTTTGAATTCCCTTTATTAGATTTGACTTCCAACCTATTATTGTCATCTAAAACATGCTTATTCTATGCCGTTTCATCCAGTTTATATTTAGATTTATATTTTACATTTAAATCATAAATCATAGTTCAAATCATTATCATCAACACATTTTATCCAATTTCCAACATATGTCAAAACACACATACATGCATATATTTCAAGAATTTATATGTAATATATATGATATTTTCAGTTCAATAAAACATATCAATCCAGCGTATATATATATATATATATATTAGCACGCACATATATATACATATACAATAATTTCACTAAATCAACAACTATCATAACAGTATATATTATATATATACATACGTGCTCATTTTGGTTTTCATGCATACATACACTTATATTAATCATTTCTTAAATCTAAGTTTGTTTTTAGAATTTTACATGAATTTAAATGTCATTAACATATCCTAAACATTTTAATTACATTCCTTACTTGATTTAGCAAAACAACACATATTCTTCACTATTACTACCCTTTATGTAGATGAGCTTCTTCAAGCTAATTTTTCCTAGTTCCAACCTTTCTTTTAGCCTTCAAAACCACTGATGAATTAATTGAAATAGAGATTAGATTTTTTGAAAGAAATTGAGTAATTGGATGATGGAATTAAGATAGATTTTCTTACCTATTGAAGACTTGTCTTAAAGAGAATGTTATGGAATTTTTTATGTGTTTTAAAGAGGGTTTCTTGAGAGAATTTAGGGGTTGAGGGCTGCTAAAATTAGAAAGGAAAATAAGGTTTTCTAAGGCTTGTATTTATAATATTTCATGTCTTATAATTTCCTTTAAAGTTAAGCGAATTTTGATCACTTTGCTTGAATAGTTTAGGGATATTTTGATCCTTTCATAAGTGTAGAATTCTCTAGAATTGGTTAAGGTCATTTTGGTCTTTTTACATGTTGAAGTTCTCTAGAATTTAGGGCATTATATGGTGTATGATAGAGGAGATTCGATTATCGGAATCTCTTCTATAATCGAAGTCTCATCTAAGAAATTTGGTGGAAAACCTTAACCTTTGCCTATATGGAGGTAAGAACCTTGGTATAGTCGTAGACATCACAAACAATGATGGTAAACTAATTGATAAGTCAAAGGCGTTAGGTTTTCGTGATATAAAATCAAAACTTTTGTAGTAGAATTTCAAATTTGAAAACCTTAAAACTAGTATCTAAGTGCTTTAATTCGATTAACAACAAGAGGAGATTAATTCAAATTCGTTATACCTTAATTCTATTTAGGAATTGACTAGTGAATCAAATCTGTAGAAACTGTGACTCCGCAATTCCCTCTACCGTATCCATACGTGAGCGAATATGTGTGATGTCACTCAAAACACGAATCCAATTGATGTAGGAATTATCTTCAAAAAATTTTTGATTCTCTCTCTCTCTCTTTTGGTTTGCAAAATTTCTTTGCTCGTCTAATTTGACGTAAAAGTGTCTCCCCTAAGGGGAGGCTTTTTTTTTTTTTTTTTCGCGACCCTATAGGTTCACCTAATGTTGGCAGTAGGCCTTAAACACCTTTTAGACCTACAAGACATAATTGGTCTCTAGCAAGACATTATGCATACCTAAATTAAGTGAAGATTGATGATTCAATTTTAGCTATTAACTATAAGTTATTTAGTCCCTTTGTCACACGATATCTTGTGATCAAATATAAGGTGTGGATCAATACACTATTTAATAACATATTTCTTAAATCTAGAGTCTAACTCACTTAACGAATGACAATGATAACTCCTTATCAGTTCATTCGAGCACGATCATGCATTTCTCAGTCTTACACATCAAGAGACCTAAAAGATATCTCTCTCATATTAATGAGATGAATAAATTCCTTCACGAACACTCATATTCCTCCACATAACTTATTCCATGTTTAAGTACAATCTTATAATTATCCGATTAAAGATAATGAAGAGCCAAATCAAAACATGGAACGTGTTATGTAGGAATCCATGGTGTCATCAGGTCAACGGACTAAAGCAATATTGTAATGAGAAATACTTATCATATTAATCCATATAGTATTCTCATAGTTGGTCATTCCAACACGATGTATTCTTACATGTATCTATGTGCTGAATTAATATCTTATATCCATGATCAATAAAACATGATCATCATTCCGCCAACATACTAGTCTTAATTCATTAGTATTTCACATAATGAACGACTAAGAATAACTTACAATAAAGTTATTTCTTGCCTTACGATTTTACTATTAAAGTGCATGATGTACTGTGATAAGTATTGAATTTTAAAGCATATTTCTAGCAAGTGCACTAGGTCTTCTATTGTAATATAGCATGAATAAAGTGTCGATCCCACAAGGATTTACTAACTACTAGACAATTATCAACTAATACTAATATCTAGGCAATTGATTTCTTAAATGATTAAGTTAAACTAACTTATCTAACTAATTATCTATATGAAATGCAATGAGCTTTTAAAGAGAGGGATATGATGAAAGTGTGGGAAGGATAGAATCCACTTTAAACTATTGCTAATCAACTTGAACTCATGTTATAATGATAATTAGATTCATGAATATTCATAAGAAATTATCAAGATTTAAAAACAAAGTTTGAAAACCTTTTAAACCACAAAACAATTCAATAACTTCCGTTAAATAAATCATTAGTGGAATCAAAATTACAATTATAAATCTCCCGATTCTATAATTGACTAATACTTTATATTAAAATCTCCTAATTCCTTAGTGAGAAATCAACATAAAACATTGCATTAATATTCATGGATAATTTCTAAACTAGATTAAACTACGCCGCTTCCGCAATTGCAATTTAATCTTAATTTATGAATTCATGTGAACACTAATTTCCCTTCCGAGTTATTAGAATTCTTATACACCAAAACAGATGAATAATCAGAATTCAATATGAATATTTCATGATTCTAAATATCTCATAACATAGATTCAAAAATCATCTTAGCATGTTTAAAGCTTCATCAACTTCCCACAAAAAGAATTTAGCTACTCATGGATGATGATTCAACAATCAAATAAGAAATTGCAAATGATTTCATTATGATCAGAATATTCAAGTATATGAATTGCATAAAAAGAATAAGATTAGAAATCACCAATTCAAAATACTAAAGCTTCACTTGCAAATCTTGTATAACTTCAAATCTCTTCAAAATCTCTTATGAAATGCCTATTCTAAATATTCTAAAGCTACTTGTAGTACTAGATATTTGGTTGCTTGGATGATTCTGAGAATGAGGGGAAGACCCCCTATTTATAGGAAAAATTTCGTAAAAAACATTTAATGAGCTTTGCTGTTTCTCAATGTACGCCGGCCGTTATGGATCCTACGCCGGCGGCTTACAGGCGGCGTATCTTCAAATTGTCCCTTGCGCAGGCAGTGCACTGGCAGCCTTCAATATCTGTTACAACGTAGGCCGCTTCAACGCCGGCGGCTTTGAACGTAGATCTAGCCGGCGTATGTAGTCAGAAATGAAGCGTTGGGCAGATTTATAACGAACGCCGTCCAAGGCCGGCGGCTTTGACACCGGCGTAGGCATTCCAACAGATGTGTTGCTTCATTTTCCTTCAAGTGTTGGATCTTCATGTCTCTTCAATTCTTCCATGTACACTGCCTCAAGGCCGGCGGCTTTCATGCCGGCTTAAATGAAACTCTTCAAAGCTGGTGATTTTTCAGTTCTGGGCTGCCGGCCTTCATTTACGCTGGCTTCTTCATCTTCTACGCCGGCAGCTTTGAGGCGGCTTTGAATGTTGTTTACTTGTGCTGGGCAAAGCTGGCTGTGCTGCAACGGCCTTGGATTTTACGCCGTCTGAAAGCCGGCGGCTTTCAATGCTGAATTGCCGGCCTTGACTTCAATTTTTCCTCTTTTCAATTCAAATTCACTTGTTTTGATTTCTTTATCCAAATTAGTCCTGAAACATAAAATTTAATCAAAACAAATATCCATTCTAGCTCAATTGACATCAAGATTTGTATAAAATATGATCTTATCAATTCCCCCACACTTGAACTTTTGCTTGTCCTCAAGCAAAATGAAGAATAATATGAAATCTCTTTTCAGATAGTACAATTTTCCTGTTTAAATCTCAACTTCTTTAACTTGATTCTCTTGTATCTACAGCTCTAACCATACAATTCCTTGCAATTAGAGTACTATAATCAAAATTTAGGAGTTAATCCAAACAAAACAAGTTTTAATCTCAACTTTTAACAAAAGAACTTTCAATTCAAAAGCAAATACTTAATCCACTAAGGAAAAATACTCATTTAAACTTCATTGGATTTCTATCTTATATATATTCTAAGTAACACAAAATGAAAGCATGTGGTATCTACTTTTTCCTTAGAATTTCTCCTTCTTTATTATAAGTCTCCTTCCTTTGCATATTTTGCATTCATTTTTCTTTTTCTTTCTCAAGCATTTATTTTCTTTTTGGGAGGTTTTTGCCTCCATCTTTTTGTTTTTCAAAGCTCATGAATTGAACTTTTGCCATTCTTCCCTTCTCGTTATAGTGAGTTCATTGAGTCGGCACATCCCAGGCTCATCACCTAAGTGACCAGGTTTCAAAATACCCCTAAGAACTCTTCCTCACTTTAACATTCAAGTTCAGATACTCATAACTCAATATTTCAAGTCAGAGGAGTAGTGGCTATGCTTGCTTCTTTCTTTTTGAATGCAATACAATATCAAAGACTTATTTTTATAAAGGATCACTAAGTTTAAAAGTTTCTTCTACCTCTTTCACCAAGTGTTAAAATTCAAAGAATATATACAAATTAAAATTTCCAAGAAGTAGACCTGTTTATTTTTCAACAAAAGGACTCGACCAGCTCTTAAATTTCCAATTCCAAAGTTAAAAATAAAGTAAACTTGTTCCTTAAGGATTTCACAACTTAATTTTAACTTAGTAAACCAATCACAATAGCAGGTGAGTAAGACACTTTCACAAGTCAATTTCATTGATTTTCATTCTTTGCTTTGTACTATCTCCATTTTCAAGAATTTTGAAAAAATTTTGGCAGAATTTCCTCATGATTTGCTTTCAAACCAAAAATACAAGGTGAAGATTTTTCAATATAAACAACAGCAAACAGATCATATTCAACACTTCAGCACTTCATGTAATTCTATTCCTTCCCCCACACTTCAATTAAACAGTGACCTCACTGTTTTTCAGCAAATAAAACAGAGGAAAGAAATAAGAAATGAATTGGATACTTCCCTGAAGTCAGTTGATTCTAATCATCAAAATTTGGCATCGCAAGAGATTTGCTTTGCTCGATTCCTGTAATCACTACAAAGAAAAAAACAAAAACAAAAAAAAAACAAAATAAAAGCCGAATAAAAGCAGAAAAATAAGAAATGAGTTCACCCACAGGAACTTGGGTACTCAATAAATATACAGGCCAATAATATAGATATCAAATAAAAGCAAATAAGAGCTAGCAGGGTCTCTAGCTCTCTGGTCCCGGGCTCTGTCTGCTGCTGCCCCGGTGTGTGTCTCGCAGTGTCTCCGGGGCTGCATCTGTGTATGCTGAACTGAGCCTATCTGAGTGATGAGACTCAGATGAAGTCTGATAGGTCATGCCAGCCCCGTCTCTGGGCTAATGCAGCAGATGGCCGTCTTCAGCGCATCAAAGATAGTCTTTCTGAATTTCTTGTTCTTCTTTCTCTCCCTTTCTTGACTATCTCTGAGCTCCTGACTCTGACGCTTCAGCTCTTCAACATCCAGCCTAAGCTGGTCCATACCGTATGCTGATGAAGCGTCTGTAGGAGGAGGTGGAGCAGATGTAGATGGCATCTCAAATGGAACGTCTCCAGGAAAAATATCCTGAAACTCAACCTCCTCCAATACCGGTGGCTGTGCTGGCCTGGGGTTTTTCAGCAATCCCCAGCCTCTAAATGTGCAGATGTGATCTCTTGCATTCATACACCTCATCATCCTGTGGAGGCTCAAAAAGATTCATCCCCTTCAATAGCCGAGTGATGTAGCCTCCACAACCCACACCTCGGGTCCTCGTATCCTCAGCCTGCCGGTATATAAAATTTGCTACCTCCACCCCGAGATCAATCCTGTAACCTCTAATAAGGCTAAACAGGTAGAACATATCAAATGTAGTCACCTTGCTGTGACTTGTCTTTTTGTTACTCAGGGTGTGTGCAATGTGATGGAGGAGCTTGTGCTCAATGGCACTGAATGACGTGGCCAGCGATTTTGATGGGACAAAGTGCTCATTTGATCCAGGACCAATTAGGTGGGCCCAGTAAGCCTCCTGGTCATATCCTCTGGCCAACTGTTTGGCAAAGTCCGGTTCTCTTCTTCACTGTCATACAGTCCCATAAGGTGGCCTATCTGCTTCAATTTTACTTCCCGTATCTGTCCATAGGCCTGGAACTGGAAGGTGGACTCCTCACGGTCTGGAATATTTTTGACCGTGGACAAGAATTCTATCGTCAGATTCTTGTATGCAGGCTCCTGAAGGTCAAATAATCTCAGCCACGCTGGATCTTGAATAATCCCTCGAATTTTGTCTACCATATCATACTGATCCAGCAAGCACCAGTCTAAATACTGGATGTTGATAAAGTCGTTCTTGACCAGCCTTCTCTTTCTATCCTTCGCATATTGCTGACTGGACAGCAGATTTCGGGTCTCTGAACCCGATGTAGAAGCATCACCCGTTCTTGGTCGTTTTTGTTTTGGGGCCATTCCTGCAAATAATTTGAATTCAATTAGTATTAAGGAATGCAAATTTCAATTAATTACTAATTTATGCCTATAACATGAGCTAAAACAGTTTTAAAACTAATAGGCATATAATTGGAGAAGCTATTGATCATGAACTTGTATGTACACTTGCAAAATAAAATCAAAGCTGGCAGCTTACGCTTGCCAGCTTAGAATTGAACGTTGGAATTTTCAAATTTTCAAACTGATATTTTCTCAAAAATTTTCTTTTAAAGTTCCAAAACATTTTTATACAGATTGTGTATCAAAATTGAGTACAAATTCAATTCCAAGTTCAATTCTAACAAATTTTAACAAATGCAAGTATTGGAGCTACTAATCTAACATAAAACAATCTAATCAGCAGCTATAACTTCAATTGCACAATCCCCAATTTCGAAATTTGAACATCCTCCATCTCAAGAACCCTAATTCTCCAATCTAGCATGTATGATACATCACAGCTTGTAATAACAATATAATGAACAAAATGTAACTTTAACAACATATCCAAGTAATTCAAGAACTCAAATTTATCAGGAATCGATGTCATAATCATAGTAAATGCTCAATACCCATATCGACAGATTCATGTAATGAATGGAATAACGATGATCAAAGCATGATAAATGTAAAGGAATTGTTGAGAACTTACTTGGAATATGGATTAAACGCCGTGAGATGATGACCAAGAGATAGAAATTGTAGATTGAGAGTGATTGAGAGATGTGAGAATGAGTGAATGAAAGAAAGAGAGAGAGTTCGTACCTTTTTAAGCTTCTGCATAATGTACGCCGGCATTTCTGCAATGTACGCCGGCGGCTTTCAGCCAGTGTAAGTGAAAAAATTACATACCGAGAGGTCAAAGCTGGCCGCTTATCGATTTACGCTGCCGGCCTAAATGGATACGCCGGCAAAAAGCTGGCGGCTTTGAATCCAGATGCCGGCCTTCATCGGGAAATTTCAGAATTCAAGAAATCTGCAATATACGCCGGCCTTAAGCCGGCGGCCTTCACCTTCCCTTGCCAGCGTAAATCTTGTACTCCAACGCCGGCATATAAGCGGCGGCCTAGACCTTCCCCTAGCCGGCCTAAATCTTGTTTTCATACGCTGGCACAAAGCCGGCGGCCTTCAACTCTCCACTGCCGGCCTCTTTTGCGGTGCTCACCTACTCCTTTACGCCGGCAGTAAGCCGGCGGCTTTGGGCCGGCCTTCCTTGTTTTCTCAGAGCTTGCTCAAGGCTGGCAGCTCTGAGCCGGCCTTCAACTTTTGAATTTTTTTTTTTTTTATAGATATCCTGCCACACTAATAGCTAAGTTAGTAAAAACAAACAAATAAAAATTACTCTAAAATTAGACATGGGTTGCCTCCCAAGAAGCGCTTAGTTTAAAGTCGCTTAGCCCGACTTTCCTGACCTGATCATGGTTCTTTAAGATTGATGACAGTAGTAGTACTGTCAAGATTTTCCCCTCAAAATAATGCTTGAGCAGTTGTCCATTCACTTTAAAAGTTCGATCATCCTCAGTTTTTAATTCAACCGCTCCATATGGAAAAACTTTTGCTATCTCAAACGGTCCCGACCATCTTGACCGTAATTTTCCAGGAAACAACTTCAAACGAGAATTGTAAAGTAAAACTTTTTGTCCAGGAAAGAATTCTCGTTTGATGATGTTCCTATCATGCCATTTCTTTGCTCGTTCCTTATAGATACGAGCGCTTTCAAATGCCTCATTTCTCCATTCTTCCAGTTGATTCAATTGGAGCAATCTCTTTTTACCTGCAGCTTTTTCATCAAAGTTAAGGAATTTTATAGCCCAAAATGCCTTGTGCTCAAGTTCTACAGGAAGATGACATGATTTACCAAAAACAAGCATGTATGGGGACATTCCAATAGGGGTTTTAAAAGCAGTTCTGTAAGCCCATAATGCATCATCTAATTTTGAAGACCAATCTTTTCTTGATGCATTAACTGTTTTTTCCAAAATTCTTTTTATCTCCCTATTAGAAACTTCAACTTGCCCACTTGTTTGTGGATGATAGGGGGTAGTCACTTTATGTGTAACACCGTATTTTGCCAAAAGTTTTTCAAATTGCCTGTTACAAAAATGAGACCCCCCATCACTAATTATAGCTCTGGGCACACCAAATCTGGTAAAAATATTCTTTTTCAAAAATTTCAAAACTACTCGGGCATCATTTGTTTGTAAAGCTACAGCCTCCACCCATTTTGAAACATAATCAACTGCCACAAGTATGTATTTATTTGAAAAAGATGAGGGAAAAGGACCCATAAAGTCAATCCCCCAAACATCGAAAAGCTCAATTACCAGAATATTGTTTTGTGGTAATTCATGTCGTTTAGAAATGTTACCTGTCCTTTGACATTGAGCACATGACATAATGAAATTCCTGCAGTCACGAAACAAGTTAGGCCAATAAAATCCAGATGACAATACTTTTGCTGCAGTCCTTTGAACACCAAAGTGTCCTCCTGCTTCCCTTGAATGACAGTGTTCTAAAATGCTAAGCTGATCAGATTCAGGCACACATCTTCTAATTATTTGGTCAGCACATTTTTTAAACAGATATGGTTCATCCCAAAAATAGTATTTTACATCATGCAAAAACTTTTTCTTTTGAGGATATGATAAACCATATGGGATAATCTTACTAACCAAATAATTCACAATATCAGCATACCATGGCAAATCAAGAATCTCTACTGCATGCAACTGTTCATCAGGGAACTTCTCATTGATAGGAATGTCGAGACTATCAGATTCAAGTCTAGACAAATGGTCAGCAATAACATTTTCAGTTCCCTTTTTATCTTTAATTTCAAGATCAAATTCTTGCAGTAGTAAAACCCATCTAATCAACCTAGGTTTTGCATCAGCTTTAGCAAACAAATACTTGAGAGCTGCATGGTCAGTGTATACTACAACTTTAGAACCTATCAAATAAGGCCTAAATTTATCACATGCAAAGATAACAGCTAAAAGTTCTTTCTCAGTAGTAGCATAATTTCTCTGGGCCTCATTCAGTGTTCTACTTGCATAGTATATAACATGAAAGATCTTACCTCGTCTCTGACCAAGTACCGCTCCAACTGCAAAGTCGCTGGCATCACACATGAGTTCGAAAGGAAGCTCCCAGTCTGGCGCAATGATCACTGGTGTGGAAATGAGCTTTTCCTTTAATAAATTGAATGCCTGCATACATTTCTCATCAAAATTGAACACCGCATCTTTTTCCAGAAGATTGCAAAGAGGTCTCGAAATTTTGGAGAAGTCCTTGATGAATCGTCTGTAGAAGCCAGCATGTCCAAGAAAACTTCTGACTCCTTTAACAGTCGTGGGTGGTGGTAACTTCTCAATAATCTCGACTTTGGCTTTATCCACTTCAATTCCTCTCGCAGAAATTTTGTGACCCAACACTATCCCTTCTTAACCATGAAGTGGCATTTTTCCCAATTCAGGATCAGATTGGTATCTTTGCATCTTTGTAGAACCGAGGCTAAATTCTCAAGACATAGATCGAATGACTTTCCAAAGACTGAAAAATCATCCATGAAGATCTCGATAAAATTCTCAAGCATATCTGAGAATATAGCCATCATACACCTCTGAAATGTAGCAGGTGCATTGCAAAGTCCAAAAGGCATTCTCCTAAAGCAAATGTGCCATAAGGACAAGTGAATGTTGTTTTCTCTTGATCATCGGGTGCAATAGAGATCTGATTGTATCCAGAATATCCATCAAGAAAACAGTAATAATCATGCCCTGCAAGTTTCTCCAACATCTGATCAATGAAGGGAAGTGGAAAGTGATCCTTTCGAGTGGCATCGTTCAACTTCTGTAATCAATACAAACTCTCCACCCAGTCACAGTACGAGTAGGAATTAATTCATTTTGCTCATTCTTCACTACAGTCATACCACCTTTCTTTGGCACTACTTGAACCGGACTAACCCATTTACTATCAGAGATAGGATAGATGATACCTGCGTCAAGCAGCTTCAAACTTCTTTCTTGACACTTCTTTAAGTGTCGGGTTGAGTCTCCTTTGTGGTTGAACTGTAGGTTTACACTCGGCTTCCATAAGAATTTTGTGAGTGCAAATAGTAGGGCTAATACCCTTGATATCAGCAATGGTCCATCCGATTGCTTCCTTGTGCTTTTTCAACACATCAATCAACTGTTGTTCTTGTGTATCTGTCAATGCAGATGAAATGATAATTGGCAAAGTATCGCCAATTCCAAGAAAAGCATACTTCAGATGGTCAGGAAGTGGTTTCAGTTCCAAGGTTGGTGGCTGCATTAAAGATGGAACTTGCTTCTCTCATTTGTACCCAAAGATTCATAATATCTGGTTTTGATCATTGGTACTTTTCCATTGTCTCATCTTCCTCTTCATCATCACTCCAATTGTCCACGTCTCTTAAGACAGACTCCATAGTCTCCACACCAGTTTGTTCCTCAAGTGACTCAGAAACCAGCTCATCTATGGTATTGATAGTGTAACAGGCATTGGCATCATCAAATTTCTTCATTGCCTCATAGACATTGAAAGTAACCTGTTCGTCCATCACCGTAATGTAAGTTGCCCTTGTTCCACATCAATCAGTGCTTTTCCTGTTGCAAGGAACGGTCTGCCCAAGATCATGGGAACTTCCCTATCTTCATCCATGTCAAGCACTACAAAATCCACAGGAAAAAAGAATTTGTCAACTTTTACTAGGACATTCTCTACAATACCCCTAGGGTATTTTACACTTCTATCAGCAAGTTGTAAAGTTACATGTGTATCTTTGCAATCTCCTAATCCTAGTTTTTGAAATATAGATGAAGGCATCAAGTTAATACTTGCACCAGAATCAATTAAAACTTTATCAAAATAGCAATCACCAATGGTGCAAGGAACAGTAAAACTTCCCTGATCTCGGAGCTTAGTGGGCAGACTGGTTTGTTTGTTTCTGAAGGATCATGGAACATTCCCCAGTGAGTATCACATTTCCATCAATCTTCCTCTTGTTAGACAGCAATTCCTTGATGAATTTGGCATAGGACGGCATTCCTTGAATTACTTCTAAGAATGGAATGTTGATGTGCAGCTTTTTGAAAACATCCAGGAATTTTGAAAATTGCTCATCAAGCTTTTGTTGCTTTAATCTTCCTGGAAAAGGAACGGGAGGAACATATGATTTCACCTCAGGTGGTTTTTGAATAGTTTCCTCCATCTTTCGTTTCCCTTTGTTGTTTTGTGGGGAATTTCCTCTTCATCTTTAGTAGTTTCCTCAACTGGAGCAATCTCCTTTCCACTTCTCAATGTGATTGCATTTACAGTCTTGGGATTCTCCTCCGTGTTGCTTGGTAAAGACCCGGATGGTCTATTACTCACTTGCTGTGCAAGTTGATGGAGTTTCCCTTGCAAATCTTGAATGATTGCATTCTGATTGTTGAGTGAATTTGTTGTGGTAACAATGAAATCCCTCAGTAATGCATCAGTGGATGTTTGAATTTGCTGTTGAGGTGGAGCATTTCTCACATATCCTTGTCCTTGAAAACCAGGTGGTGGCTTTAGAACATTGGCATCATTCCGATATGAAAGATTTGGATGATTTCGCATATTCGGATGATATGTGTTTCCAAAATTGCCTTTTTGGAAATTTCCCACATAATTGAGCTGCTCGTCATTTGAAGATGATCCATGTGGACACTCAAAAGAGGAGTGTGGTCCTGAGCAAATCTCACAACAAAACACTTGTTGTTTTTGATTGGAAGTATTTGTAGTTGTGAGTTTACTTACTTGAGTGATGAGAGTAGCCATTTGAGCTTTGAGTTGTGAGATATCTTCTTTATCTTCCAATGATGCTACTTTAGACCTTGTTCTTTCACAACTCCAATTATGAGCAGCAGAAGCTAATTCTTCAATAATCTCACTAGCTTCCTCATATGTCTTCCCCATCAGTGATCCGCCCGATGTAGCATCTACTAATGACCTTAAAGCTTCATCAAGACTGAGGTAGAAATTCTCAATTAGTAGATTATCGGGTAAACCATGGTGTGGACACTTTCTGACCGCCTCTTTGAATCTTTCCCAAGCATCATATAATGATTCTCCAGGGAATTTAGTGAAGTTGGAAATTTCATTTCTTAATCTGGCGGTTCTTGCTGGGGAAAAATCTTTTCAAAAACTTCTTTGTCAGATCAGCCCATGTGGTGATTGAATCTGGAGGTTGGGAGTTGTACCATGCCAAAGCTTTATCCCTAAGAGAGAAAGGGAAAAGCTGAAGTCGGATGACTTCGTTTCTTACACCATTGAGTTTGACAGTGTTGGTGTATTGAAGAAATTTAGCAATGTGTTCATCTGGCGTCTCATTTGGATATCCTCCAAATTGATGTGATTCAACCATTTGAATTAGGGACGGTTTAAGCTCAAAATTGTTTGCCTCCACAGTGGGCATTCGTATGGCGGGATCTTGAATTGTAGGCACCGTATAGTCTCGAATTGCCCTTGGAGCAGCTGGTTGCAATTGGTTGTTGTTATCTTGATTTTCGGCCATTGCTCCTCTTCTTTGGTTCCTTCTTCTCTGTTGTCGCAGGGTTCTTTCGATTTCTGGATCTAAAGGTAGAATTTCAGCACTTCTACTTCTTCGCATATAACCTGCAAAGAGAAAAGGAAAAATTTCAAACTAAATT
This sequence comes from Combretum micranthum, assembly GCA_024138025.1. Classification (NCBI taxonomy): domain Eukaryota; kingdom Viridiplantae; phylum Streptophyta; class Magnoliopsida; order Myrtales; family Combretaceae; genus Combretum; species Combretum micranthum. The sequence goes on along the minus strand of JAMXBD010000250.1, from coordinate 1,226,486 downwards.
TAAACCTAAACTACTAGCAAAGCTGAAGTTAGTCTAATATTAATAAATCCCCGGCAACGGCGCCAGAAAACTTGATGTGCTGTGATAAGTATTGAATTTTAAAGCATATTTCTAGCAAGCGCACTAGGTCTTCTATTGTAATATAGCATGAATAAAGTGTCGATCCCACAAGGATTTACTAACTACTAGACAATTATCAACTAATACTAATATCTAGGCAATTGATCTTTTTTAAAATGATTAAGTTAAACTAACTTATCTAACTAATTATCTATATGAAATGCAATGAGCTTTTAAAGAGAGGGATATGATGAAAAGTGTGGGAAGGAGTAGAATCCACTTTAAACTATTGCTAATCAACTTGAACTCATGTTATAATGATAATTAGATTCATGAACATTCATAAGAAATTATCAAGATTTAAAAACAAAGTTTGAAAACCTTTTAAACCACAAAACAATTCAATAACTTCCGTTAAATAAATCATTAGTGGAATCAAAATTACAATTATAAATCTCCCGATTCTATAATTGACTAATACTTTATATTAAAATCTCCTAATTCCTTAGTGAGAAATCAACATAAAACATTGCATTAATATTCATGGATAATTTCTAAACTAGATTAAACTACGCCGCTTCCGCAATTGCAATTTAATCTTAATTTATGAATTCATGTGAACACTAATTTCCCTTCCGAGTTATTAGAATTCTTATACACCAAAACATGATGAATAATCAGAATTCAATATGAATATTTCATGATTCTAAATATCTCATAACATAGATTCAAAAATCATCTTAGCATGTTTAAAGCTTCATCAACTTCCCACAAAAAGAATTTAGCTACTCATGGATGATGATTCAACAATCAAATAAGAAATTGCAAATGATTTCATTATGATCAGAATATTCAAGTATATGAATTGCATAAAAAGAATAAGATTAGAAATCACCAATTCAAAATACTAAAGCTTCACTTGCAAATCTTGTATAACTTCAAATCTCTTCAAAATCTCTTATGAAATGCCTATTCTAAATATTCTAAAGCTACTTGTAGTACTAGATATTTGGTTGCTTGGATGATTCTGAGAATGAGGGAAGACCCCCTATTTATAGGAAAAATTTCGTAAAAAACATTTAATGAGCTTTGCTGTTTCTCAATGTACGCCGGCCGTTATGGATCCTACGCCGGCGGCTTACAGGCGGCGTATCTTCAAATTGTCCTTTGCGCAGGCAGTGCACTGGCAGCCTTCAATATCTGTTACAATGTAGGCCGCTTCAACGCCGGCGGCTTTGAACGTAGATCTAGCCGGCGTATGTAGTCAGAAATGAAGCGTTGGGCATTTATAACGAACGCCGTCCAAGGCCGGCGGCTTTGACACCGGCGTAGGCATTCCAACAGATGTGTTGCTTCATTTTCCTTCAAGTGTTGGATATCTTCATGTCTCTTCAATTCTTCCATGTACACTGCCTCAAGGCCGGCGGCTTTCATGCCGGCTTAAAATGAAACTCCTTCAAAGCTGGTGATGTTTCAGTTCTGGGCTGCCGGCCTTCATTTACGCTGGCTTCTTCATCTTCTACGCCGGCAGCTTTGAGGCGGCTTTGAATGTTGTTTAACTTGTGCTGGGCAAAGCTGGCTGTGCTGCAACGGCCTTGGATTTTACGCCGTCTGAAAGCCGGCGGCTTTCAATGCTGAATTGCCGGCCTTGACTTCAATTTTTCCTCTTTTCAATTCAAATTCACTTGTTTTGATTTCTTTATCCAAATTAGTCCTGAAACATAAAATTTAATCAAAACAAATATCCATTCTAGCTCAATTGATTATCAAGATTTGTATAAAATACGATCTTATCAATGCATACTTTAATAACATAAGGAACAACCTATTTATTCAAGGAATATTTTCATCAAAGAAAAAGATGGCCAATAATAACTTTGATAAAGAAAATTGACTTATATTATAAAGATAAATATTAAAATGACATAGAAAGGCACATAGCTAACAAAAGGGGGTTAAACGACACAGGAAACTCCCGATAAGTTTAAAATGAAATTCACTCAGGGATTCACAAAGAAAACTCTCTAATTTTCATTCATCATAAGATATGTTACATTTAATAGGTTTAGGTTTATATAAACTAAGAAAAAGAATCCTAAAAGACATAAACAAAAACAAAGTGTTCGTATACAAAGGCTGGCAGCTAAAATTCAAATTGAGCGGCCTAAAAATAAAAGACAACACTAGAATTAATTTTTGAGAGAAGAAGCCCGGTGTTGCATAAGGTTACACCAGTAGCATTGAAGTGAAGGTTAGCGACCTTGGTGCTGGTATACAGAGAAATTCTTCAAAGGCTAGCTATTCTGCAATTCTAAGCTGGCAACTTTCATCTTTGACAGCTTGAAACTTGAAAATCTTTAATCTTTTGCATCCCAAACTATTTAATAAGCTCTCTTGATTCGCTTGACTTGTATTTTTATCCTCGAAGCTCCAATCTTTAAGCCTCCAATTCCTTGAAATGGCTTATTAGACTTGAAGTTGGTCGGTGTTAAATTTGATACTTCCAGGATCACATTAGTATGGTAATGCATAGTTGTCTAAGCTTTTGATTCACGAGCTTATAGGCTTTGACCTTCAATTGTGGGCTTCTTAAATATGGGCTTTGACTCAAGTTAATGGGCTTAGGCTTTTTTTCATGTCTAAAAAGCGGGCCTAGTAGAATTATCCTGAAGTTATCATATCACGTGTGTAACCCGCAATATGAGAATCATCTTGTAAGTTAGAGATTACAAGACTCTACTTATTTATTAATATCACTTACTTGAATGTTACATATACATATAATAGTATTATTGAAATTCAACTATGGAATTCGATTTTCCATATTCTACCATGATCGTAGAGAATCAGTATCCCATACCAAATAGTAAAAATGGGGTTCCAATCCTACAAAATATAAAGTCTCAGCTATTTATACAAAATTATTTAGAATTATATTCTAAGTTCCTTACAACATAGCTTTTTATCTTCATGAAGATCTGATAGAAAAGCACTATTCACACATTCTTAGCTCAATCCCAGCTAGCATTATTCCTACACAAAAACTGTTAGGGGTTGAGCGAAACCACAGCTCAATGAGTTCATTCCTCATTACTACCAGTCATACAAGCTATCAAGCATTAATTACACATTCATGCAAATCTGTCTACAAGTGATATGAATGCACACGTAACGAATGCAAGCAACACATCAATTATCTCCGATACTTACCCACATGGGACACCTCACCTTACCTAAATGAGGCTATTTGGTGGTAGCGTCCATCCTGACTCATCCAATGCTTACCAACCATTGGTAAAAAGCAAATATTCTCGAACATGTACATGTTTTACACTGGTTAATATTTTATATCTAACCATAACTAAATAATGGCGACTCAAACTGACCATCACCAACTAATGGTGAATCAAGCAGGTATGAGTGTTCACGATTCGGTTAACCGATCCGCGACCTTATTTTTTGATCCGATCCATAATGTTCGATTTTTTGAAATCCTGATCCTAAACCGATCCATTATTAATGGTTAACCACCTTAACGATTAACCATTTTTTAAGGTTAATTTTTTTGGTTTTTGGTTTTTAACCGTTTAACATAATAGTTAACCAATACAAAATCTCAAACAAACACCATCATTCCAATTATCAAACATACATGCATTTGTTTCTTCTCATCTCAACGATACATTTCAACATAATTCATATTGATAACACCATCAAACATAGAATAACAAAATGGTATCCGAGAGCACAACTATTATCAAATTAAAACATGAATGGTCCGATTAACATATGTTCGGAATTACAATAGTAGAATAACTTGAAGTTGAACACTTTCTTGTGAGCCTCGTTTCTTTCTTGTATTCCATAAATAGTCCAACTGAAATAAAAAATAATGATGGTGAATACATTTGAGTTAAAACTTAAGAGCATTTACATTTTCTAAATGCATAAACACTCAATTGACAGTTTTAGCCATTAGAAAGTTCTCATACATGTAGACACTTACAAAAGGATGACTTACATTCTCTTACATTCTTCTCTCAATCATCAATTGTGCAAAGAGGATGACTTTCCGTAATGCAAGATGTTTCTATGAAAAAAAAACAAAATGGAAAAAAATAAACAGTTTCAACAATTTCAATATAGAAGTAAAAGATTAATATATGAAAAGTAGAAATAGTTTTACCTATGGATACCGACTCAAGTTGTTCCAAGATAGGCTCCAGATCTATTGGTTGACTTGAATTCCTCAACCAATTTTGTCCACAAATTAGAGCTTCCACAAATCTAGGTGTAAGAGCACTGTGAAATGAATTAAGTACTCGACCTCCAGTGCTAAAAGTAGATTCACTAGCAACTATAGACACAGGAGTAGCTAGCACATCCCTTACCATTAAAGAAATTGTTCGGTGCTTAGATGCATTTGTTTTCCATCAACCCAATATATCAAAAGAAGGTACCTTCTTCTCATAATCACCATGCAAATATTTTTCTAACTCATTCTTAGAATCCTCACCTCCTTCATCTCTACCATGTTTCATGTATTTATCATCTAGATATTGGGCTACATCTTGATATTCATCAACTACCATAGATGAGTCCACTTCTAGTTGTTCTTCTCTTGTTTGGACAGTAGATGTAAGTGTGGAAACACCATAAGATTCAAACAAAGAGTCCAAAACAAGCCTCACCTTTTCTTTTAGCTTGCTTGCAGTACACACATCATAAAATTCACCAACCATGTAGTCAACATATTTCAATTTGCATCTAGGATCAAAGACTAATGCAATGAATAACAAAATATCGATATTTACCCAATACTTGTCATATTTTTTTCTTCATCCTAAGAGCCATTGCTTTTAAACTAGGATCTTTACCTTTTTCAATCATATAAGAAATCATCATACCAAGACCATATATCTTCTTCATATATTCATTACTAGTGACATGAAGTGTACTAGACAAGCTCCAAGTGGTTTCATAAAAAATCTTAAGGAAAGGCAGCAATGATCTAGCATACTCCCAATCCTCAAAAGTAGAAGTCCCTTTCTTCATAGTTAGTTCCATCGAATACCTACTATCAGTGAGCTCTAACAAATCAAAAGCCTTTTGAAATTTCAAGGCTGCCTCCAACATTAGGCATGTTGAGTTCCATCTAGTCTCTACATCCAAGAACAATAAACTCTTACTATCAATCTTCTCTTTTTCTATACAATTTTTAAACTTTTGGCTCCTGGAAGGAGAAGATTTCACATACTTCACTGCATGTCTAATTCTCACAATAGAGTCATTTATTTCACACAAACCATCTTTTACAACTAAATTCAAAATATGTGCAACACATCTCACATTTGAGGATGCATTGTCAACAGTTACAGTAAATACCCTATCAATTCCCCAATTAAGCAAACACCTCTCAATAGCCATATCAATTACCTCTCCAGAATGACCGGCAATAGGACAAAAAGAAATAATTCTTTTGTGTATTTTCCAATCATCATCAATGAAGTGTGCAGTGAGACACATATAAGATAAATTCTGAATAGATGTCCATGTATCAGTAGTAAGACAAATTCTTGAAGACATTTTCTTAAAATATTTCTTCAATTTTCCCATTTCCTCTGTATAAATATTATAGCAATCTCTTCCTATAGTTGTTTGTGAAGGGACTCGAAAACGTGCTTGCATCACTTGACAAGAATCACGAAACCCTTCATGTTCCACAAAATTAAAGACAACTCATCAACAATGATCATCTTAGCAAGATATCTTCTACATTCTTTTTGATCAAACTTCCAATTAGCAAGCAAATTTGCACAAGTCCCCTCATCAGATTTGGGTTTAGATTTAAACGTTAGAGTTGCTTGGCTCTTGTCAATATTATAAGGGTACTTTTTACACCTACTTAGATGATTACCCAGACAACTAGTACCATTAGTAGATGAACATGTAAGTGATTTGGTGCAATATTTACATGTCGCTCTAGGATCATTAGGATCATTATTCCTATCAAAGTGTTCCCAAACCCAAAACTTTCTTTTACACACCTTTGAATTAGCAGGTACAAGAGGTGGAGATTTTGCTACATTCCCATCATCACTTGAAGGTTGAGGAACAACATTTGAAGCAGAGTTGGTAGTTTTGTCATTATCTCTAGTACTAGACATCTACAAAATATTAAAAAAAATACATATATATTACACAAAAAAAGGAATAGATTTTATAGTGAAACAGAAACATCATAAAAGCACACACAGAAACCTGATTCTTGACCCGTATTCATTATTTACACATACAAATTCATATTCTCAATCATAAACTCAACAACAAGATCACAAAAACTTTCTGAGTTTCCATTATCAAAATATATGAAGAGAAAAAGGAGTAACATAAAACAAAAGAAGCCTGATATTTTCGAAAAGCACGAACCCAAAACGCATATGTGCCCTCAAATCTACTACTATGATGATGATAAGAAAGAGCTTAATCACTTCAACATGAGTATTTGTTCATCAATCACTGTTGTCATATAATACTTCTAGAAGTTTTAAATTCTCACACAGCCGCCCACCCATTACTCCGATAAATATGATAAAAAGTTAATAAGTCATTCCACAAGTCAAATAGAATTTGTCCTTATGAGGTTGTCATTATCATGTTTGACTCCTATAAATAGGGTTGTTAATAGGTAATGCAGCTAAAAAAATTTTCTCTAATAGGGCGTTATCTTCTATTCGGCATCCTATAGCGGCAGGGTAAAGGAAATATTTAAAAAAACATGATTAAAAGAATTTAAAATAAGTGTATTTTTTTTGTTGTCTAAGAATAAGTCTATTTAGGTAAAAAAAAAAAAAAAACTAAAATATAAGTACTTTAAATCCAATGTTTAGGATAAAATTTTAGTCAAAACATAATTTCATTTTTTTTAAGACTCAACTATGGTTTTTGATAATAAAATTGTATTTTGAAGACATGATTTTTAGCACAATCTCTGCATAAAAAAATGGGAAAAAAGAAAAAAAATCAAGAATTTTTAAAGCTTATAGGAAGAAACAATTCAAGATATAGAGTGATGAGTTACGGATGTCGGAGAAAATGGGGTATAATTAGCTAGAGGTATTAACGTCAGAAGATTTTCTACTGCTTGCATCATAACACAGAAAGTATAATTTCAAAATCAGCTATCTCATTCAGAAAAAATGGTAAGACTTAACTAAAACTTTGACAAGGTTCTGTTCAGTTCATACGTGCTGGTATGTGCCTCATTTCAAGAAAACCATATTCCTGATTTCTTGCTTAATTGGTTCTCAGGACTATTGTTCAGTATTGTCATATTGTGACATTCTCATCAATCACAAAAGAGCAGAAAACCATAACAATAAGAATAAGAAGAAGAAGATAATGGTGATGGTGATAAAAAATAAAAAGAAGAGGAGAAACAAAGAAATTTTCATTTCAACAAAAAGGGGGCCTGGATATGTTTGCAAGCACATGAAATAGCTTCGTTATTCTGAAACTTGCTAGCTGTGATCTAATGCAGTACATAATTCATGACGTTAAACTATTGAAAGTCTAAATGTAGCAATGATTAAGAATAATTTTTTCACTATTCTGGCTATTGTCAAGGGAAGGATTGAAAAGCCATGACAAATAGAATTAAGAATTCGATTGTAAAAAGAATAAAGTTAGTTAAGTATTGAAAAACTAGCATAGGTTCCTTATTGATTTATTTATTTTACTGATAAATATATCTATTACTTTATAGATTAATCAATCGATTACATTATAAACTTCCATGACCAAGTATAGTTAAACCTTGCATATTTTCTTTTCTGTGTTTTTGTCTTCGAGTCTTGATCAATTTACATATTCATTCACTAGCTTTAGCTCAATGTATTGGAAAATACAAGCCAGAAAGGATCAGAGCCTTAGGTGGAAATGACATTTGTTTTACTTCTTCTTCAAAATTTTCCCTTTGATTTCTTTGATTTCACATCTGACTTTCCCAAAGAACATTCGCACATTGGAAAGTCCTAATTCACCATATTACTTACATGCTTTGGCTAATCAAAGTGCTGCATTTATTGCACAAAGCATATTGACTCTAATTAAGTAACTTGGAGTAGACAAATTAATAGTAAAAATCTCTGTATAAGGGCGACCTATTACTCAAACGTGCTCATTACCTATTAAAAACCCTATTTATAGGAGTCAGACATGATTATGAGAATAATATATCAGTTTTCTTTAAGTAATAACTCATTCTTAGTACTAGAATATGATAGAGAAGGTTTACCTTCTAATTGTTGAAACAACAGATGACGATCTTTCCTAACCCTATTCCAAGAAGCCTCTGATTGTTGCTTGTTTAGTCTTGATGGTTGCGGCAGCTCTTGTCCTGAAGAAGAGGGAGTGAGGTGAAGTTAAGAGAGATAGAGTGTGAAAGAGAGGGATAAGGCATGAGGATTGTTGTGGTCTATTGCGGCGATGAGACGACGGCGATGACGAGATTAAGAAAAGAGAAGGGAGGCGGCAGGAACAAGAGAGGAGACTGAGAGGAGAGTTGGAGTCTAGAGAGGAATAGCTAAATAGGGTAGTTTGGTTTTGGGGTTTTATGATTTTTTAATTTATATTTATTGAAAAATCAATTATATTTATATATAGTATATATATTTATAAATAACGGATCGATTAACTGAAACCAAAACTGAAAACCGAAAATTTTAAAATTCAAATCCTAAACCGAAACCGATGGACCGGTTAACCATTTTTTTTGGATTGGTTTTTTGGTTTCGACTCGGTTTTTTAGTTTCATCGGTTTTTTTGCACACCCCTAAAAGTAGGTAGACCCCAACTCAGGTAACATCTACTGCCAATACTGACCATCGCCTATTAAGGGTGAATCCGACAGATATAGCCCAACTCAGGTAACATCTATCGCCAATACTGGCCATCACCCAATAAAGGTGAATCCAACAAGTAGAACCAACTCAGGTAACATCTACCACCAATACAAGTCTCGAAAATGTCTTAAGTTTATTTCATAAACTCATTTGGAAAATTTTCATTTAAAGGATGGATGCAGAGCAACTTGAGGTTCTCCAAGTTAGTCTTTTGAAAATACATCTCAAAAACACTTTCAATTAAAAATCCAGGACATTTCCTACAAAGGATTTCAATCACATGCGGTAAGTATATCCAATTAGTTTAGTCAAATAATTATAGTTATCCATTTATTCCAGTGATCATGTAGATGATGGTATTTACAACAATCAGTCATTCAACAAACAAGCAATACAACCACTATAACAACAAATGGTAGTAAACACAAGCAAATAGTAAATCATCATAACTCCCTCACCTGAACATTCTTATTTACTTGATATGTCCTTAAAAAGTACTCAAGGTTTGAAAACGTGGGCTCAATATGTCCTATATAATGAAATAACAATTGCTCATTACCTTAATTATAGTTTTATAATAACTCCTAAAATCGGTTTGTATTATTTTAGTCCTATTTTCTCATTTCTTATCTATATTTGACTTATAGAATAAGTTAAGTCTTATTTTGTTTAATAATTTTATTATTAAGCTTTTATTATTTATGTAGTCCTTTTAGTAAGTCTATCCTAAGATAGTTGATATTTACTATCTATTATTTATTTTTATTTTGCTTGTCTTGATTTTAAGTAATATTTATATTTTTATTTAAGGCGTTTTGTTTATTCTAAATTTATTTAAGTTTCTCTTCCATTAGTGTCAACATTGATAGTGAATTTTTATTTATTATTTCTTCGTTTGTCTACCTTATCTGTCTTATGTAAACATTTAAATTTCTATTATGTATATAGTTACCTTTAGTATCTAGTCCTTTAATTACTTTTTCAATATATTCGTAGTTTCCTAGAGTTTAAATATATATCAAAGGTTTATTATACTAAAATTTTACTTTTAAGACTATAACATGTATGATGTCATGAAGAATAAATAAAATAGGATAAAGAAATAAAATAAATCTAGTTTTATACATATACTTGTTCATAAGGATACATATATATAAAATAGGTGTACATATGATCAAATATATTAAGAAAAATTAATAGTGCAAATCGAGCGCTCAAGGGCTGCGATAGGAAGCGACCATGGAACGCCTCTGGAGTAGGCATGGGGTGGCTATAGGGCACTCATTGAGTGCATGTAGAGCGCTCATGGGGTGAGCATTAAAAACCCGTAGAGCACATGTTTGAGCACTTATGGAATATGTATGTGTGAAAGTTGTGGCAGCTCTTAGTGAGTTTTTGTTTTCATAATATCTCACTCGTTTTTAATCCGATTTCGATGTATAAATAGTGAATTTGATAATACTCTTCGAGTAATTTCTAGTAGTGGTGTTTTTTTCAAGAAAAGAAATGTGCAAGATGTTCAAATTTATAAATAAAGTTTGCAATTTTCGGGTGAAAACATGACGACCTTAAATAAATTTTATTTTTGTGATATCTAACTCATTTCTAGTTCGTTTTTTTTTTTTATAAATAAACAGTTGTTTTCATAGGATTTTTCAAGTACAATCCATTGGTGATGTTGTTTTCACTAAACAAGATCTCTACGATAGTGAACAATATATGAACAGCTCTGTAAGTCATGAAAATATTTAACAGCTAAAGTGAATTTTCATTTGTATGATATCTAATCCGTTTTTTAACAAATGAATAGTCGATTCCATAGGATTTTTTGTGTTCTTTCCATTGGTAGAATTATTTTTGGCTTAGGATGGTTGTATCAATGCAGTTTATTCAATCTTGTAACGTCTACATCAGTATATGGATGATTCAGCTTGTCCAATTCTATATATCTATTTGCCAACCGAACATGTAAGGAGTTCATGAATGAAATATAAGATTAGAGATGAAATGGGAATCATCTTGATTGGATATGAAAGATGATACTAAGCACTTCTCCTTGACAATAACTGGTCTTAGAATTAAAAAGCTAGAGGTGAGTTTCAAATGATATATGATTCAACTTACTCAATTGAGACTCTGTTACCTTTAGTATTTGATCTTGGAAATTTCTTTTTCCCTAGCTAATTGAGTCTTAGTTCCTTCGAATATGTTACGGTGATGTCTATGGAAGAGGGGTGAAGTTTGGTTGTAGTTTTAGTTTATTTTCTTAATGAGTTCTTCATGGCTGCTTTGTTGTTGTCCAATTTTTAGGAGAGAATAAGGTTTATTTGTTTGGTTGTTAATATAATTTTTCGGGTCAAATGAAGGGGAAATTATTATGTTTATTTGCCAGTTAATGAAGCCCATTTATACTTGTTATTTATTGTACAAATCGGGTAGATTTTCAGTGCAAGAGGTGAGCTATCTTCTAAGTTCACGTTTGTAATTATTTGAAGTTGTTGTAGGTCAGTTTTAAGTGTGTTGATGGCCTGATTTCGATTTAAGTGGGTTGGGAAAATAAATGTGTTATTTTTGCTAATAATATCTATTTATATAGGTCACAAATAAGTTGTGTTTGTGGTGCAAGTCGTGTTGGTTGTTTGGTGTAATTGTGGGCTGAAAATGACGTTGCTGATCTAAAATTCTTGGAGCTACTACAGGCAATTTTTGTGTGTTTGTATTATTAGATTTTCAAGTCAATGTTCAACTCATTATATGTCCATTTGAGGGAATGTTATCGGAGCTGATTTTGGTCAAGATTGTCAACTTTTGTGAGCTAGAATTCCTATCTTCCTAAGCTAGGTGTGGTAGAGATTGTGAGCTAAAATTTTTGTTGGCTGTTTGTCTCCTTGTCTACTGCAATTTCACGGGAAATCCTAGACAAAAATTATATAAGTTACAAGTTGATTTTTAGCTTATATATTACACTTATTTGTATGAGCTATGTATGAGTTGTATTTGTTGTGTAAGTGGATGTATTTGGACGTGGAAATTTGGTGAAGGCAAGGAGACCTTTCAACACAAGTTGTCTCCTGTTGCTATTGCAATTCACGAAAGTTTGAGTAGGAATTTGGCCGATTTTACAATTTGATTTGAGCTCAATATACATTCCTTTAATAAGTAGCTTGGTTGGTGTTTTGTTATTGGCTATTGGGTCATTTTCACTTTGACTTTAAATTGATCAATTTGTATAAATTAGAGAGTTTAATTGATGTGATTTCAAGAATAGCAGTGGGATTTCAATGATGCAATTTTTCCTTTGTTTATTACTTGTTCCAACTGGTTCAATACTTGTTTGGTTTATATTTTGGGTTATTTCATCAAGTATTAAGTCCTATGCGTATTTGTATATTTGTTTTTATAAGGATTTTATCTCTAAAAGTTTATCTAAAGCTTCTATAGCATTTCTGTATTATTTAGGGGATCAAATCTTGATTTTAAAGTTTACGTGATTAAATAATTTTAACGTTTTATTTTACACGATTAAGGTTTTCTAGGTTCGGTAAGCTGAATTTGGATTGTAGTCCCTAGAGGCTTAGAATTTCCTAACTAGATTATTGGCGTAGTCCAAATCTTTATTTGAAGTCTAGATTATTAGTTATGGATCTATTTTCATTTCCATTGCGTATTTATAATTCTAGTGATTCATCTTTTAGTTATTATTTTATAATCAATGAATTCTATAAATAGATTTGTCTTTTATTAGGATTGAAATTTAGGGTTACTTTTAATTATATCTTGAGTTATTGGTTCAGGATATGAAATCTTGTCTTTGGTATCAGTTAAGGTCAAAGACATTTTGATTCGGATTTTTAAACTATAAATGAATTTATTACGACTCATAGATTAATTTTAAAATTTTTGTTGAATCATAAGTTTAATATCTATTTCACATTTGCTACTCTGTTCATTTTACTAGTTACAAAAATTCTCAGGGTTGCATTGGTTGAATCAGGATCTTAGTCACCATAGACTCAGAGTTTTCTAATTAAAATATTGGTGTAATTCAAATGTTTAATTAAGCTATAGATTCTTATATATTGATTACCTTTTTTATATTTTTATGTATTTTATAATTCTAATGATTTATCTTTAAACCGTCTTTTATAACCAGTAGGTTCTAAAAATTAATCGTCTTTTATTGTAATTGAAATTTAAGGTCAACCATAATTATTTGTTGAGTTATTGACTTGTGTTGCAGAATCTTGTCCTAAGAATTATGTATTTTAATAATTAATAATCTTAAATTTTCTAATGCTACTTTAGAGTTTTGAAATATTAGAAATAAATTGAAAATCATCGAATCATTATTTAGTTAGCATAGAATTTATTTTTTAATCACTAAATTTAAGGTAAAACGATTTTGAAGTTTGTAGTAATGATCAATTTATCGTCGATGATTGATTGTCTAGGGTTATGAAAGTCATATTTTGTGTTTTGAATTTTATTAGTAAGAATTATAATTTTTATAACTATAACCAAATTTTGTTCACATTTTAATATTTTAATAATTTTAAATTGCAAAAAATTGGGAGTGATTTCTGTGACTTTTGTTATAATTCCATTATGATTCTATATTATTTTTTTTTTTGGTAATTATTCTAATCAGTTTATATAAAATTAGGGGGATTACACTTTTAGATGATGGATTGAGGCTTTTAGATTATAGGCTTTTGGACAAAAGGGTTGAAATTAATAAGTAAGAAAAGAAAGTTCGCTAATGGAATTAGAAATTGAATCTAGGAAATCTAATTAAAGGAAAAATTAATATCTCACTTAGATTTAGGATTTTAGGGGCTTAGGAATTGGTATTTGAAAGAAAATATTTAGTTTTAAATTTCTAGGAACCAAGAAGTTGGAATTTATGCTAAAATGTCTAAATTGAATGTTTAGGGGTTTGGGCAATTGGACTGGATGAATCGAGTTCAAGTTGATAGTTGAAAAATATTAAATAATTCTAATTTGTTAAAATAGGTAACTGAAGTGATTTAATTGGTCAAATTGGGTATTTACGATATTAGAATATCTATTTTCAATTAAATTCATTTACTAGTTCCATCATGTTAAACTATCTAATTATATCCTATCATTTGCATAATTCTACTAGCTATAACATTTAAAATAAACCTCTAAGTAAATTTAAATTAAGGTTTAACATTACCTGTATTTTCATACTAATAATCTAATAATATCTAATTAACAAAAAATGAAAATTTGGGGCATTTCAATTTTATTAAAATAAAGGATGTTTAACTTTCCTTTCTTAATGTAATATGTATAGATGCTTAAATTGGTTATGTGAAATTTTTTTATAGACAAACACACTAAACATTCATGTGATGTGAACCTACTTCATTGCATCACAACATTTTTGTGCAAGCACCTTTAGGTTGCTTGGAAGTATTGATATGTGATGTAGGTCATGAATCAAGAGCTCTTAACCTATTAAACTCAAGGGCAAATCTTCAACACTCTTGGAGTGATGATGGAAATCAAATCATAAAACCCATTGATCGAGCACGTAATAAAACATTTTGGGATTTTGTATATTAAATCATGTTCAATCGTTCAAGGATATGTTTTCTTATGTTGATGTGTTCCATGGCCATTTTAGAAAATTAGGAGATTATTTGTTTATATTATATAATTGTAAATTTTGTCAAGTTTGTGTAAATCAAGTAATCAAGGAAGGAACCACAAGGAGGTAAAGACTTTCCAATTCATAAGTTTGCTTGGGCCATGCTTCACCTAAGATCTATTCATATGACTCAAGACTTTTCTCAAAAAGAACGTATGAGTTTGGAAAACAAAAATGTGAAATTTTTGGGTTTAACATTCTATTGTAGACACCCCATTTTTGTTTAAATAAGCTTAAAAATATGTAAATAGAAATATATTGATAAAAACAAAATAGAATGTTAAACCCAAAATTTCACATTTTAATGTTTTTAAAGTATGAAAAATGACATGAAAATTTGATTTTATAAGCCTTAGAAAATTATTCGGGTTCAATATAATATAGTTTATAGTCTATATCATAAATTCTATTTAGGATTCATTTAATTAATTAATTAATTTAAATAAGCCAAAATTATATGCTTTAAAAAACATAATGCGTGCACACATTAACAAGAAAAAGCCAAATAGCTTAATGTTAAGACAAACAAATGCACACAGAGGAGGTCATCACTTTAGTTGCATTATAGACCCATTTAAGCTTGCAATTTCATCAAAATTGATAGTGAAATTTCTAGTCATGGAATACTTCAAATTGGTACCAAACTTGTTGTTAATATAGGGTTTTGGTGAGTTAAATCGAAGAAGAAAAATTGGGAAAAGTCAATATATTACTTTCCTAAAAAATCACAATCTTATTCAAATTTGAGTTTTTTAGGCAAGTAAAAAATGTAAGAAGCATCCAATAGATATATAAGATGCAATTATCTAATTTAATTGGAATCTAATCATCAAATTAATAAGAGTACCAAAATTAACCCAAAAACTCTACTTTCAAAATTGATAGAATTGGCAAGTTATAAAGCGTAATTGAGGCCCTAGCTAGTATAAATAGGACACAAGCATCCTAAACTCAACATAAGTTGTTGTCAATTCATTGTAATTCTAAAATCCGTGTTCTTGAGCATGAACTAGAGTTTTTAACTTTGACGTTCTAATTTGTGTTTTCATAGGGGAAATAGATAACTTTGACGTTCTAATTTGTGTTTTCATAGGGGAAATAGGACAAATTAGATCTCATAGAAAGCTTTAGGGGGTTAGTAGTTATAGGTTGGTGAGTTTAATTTATTCGAACGAGACTAGAAGATCAACAACCTAGATCTTCCTAGTCACCGTATTCCCTATTCTTAAAACACCACTCTCTAGTGTTTTTTTTTTAGGAAAACCAATAGCATAGGAGTCTTTGTGTGCCTTGTAAAACCTTAAATTTTATGGTAATATGAAGCAAACCCCAGAACGGAAAGTCAAACCAAAAACCCTAAAGTCAACCTAGGTTTACCTTAAGAATCAAAGTGTTTAAGATCCGGCAATCACGCGCTACGCTAAAACAATAAAATGAGTTAACCATAGATTATAATCCAAAATAATGTAATATATCCTAAAAAAGATCATATTCGTCAAAAATAGGGTCTCAGCTTTGAAAAATGGTGAAAATATTCCGACAACATATGTAGAATCGTAATTATATGAGGAATCGTAAAATATCAGTTATAGAATTTTTCAACTTCTAAAAATATTAGATATAACCTTTTTTTATACGTATTTTTCTTACTATCGATAATTTATTTGTCTTATCTACTATTCAGGTTATTATTTACTACTATTCACTACTATTCATTTATCTCTACTTTTTCTTACTATCTATTCTTACATTCTTACACATATATCTCTTACATTTTCTTTTTCCTATAAAACTTTATACATATCATATCTTACACATTACTTACTTTTTATTACAAAAATACAAATTTAATCAATTTTCTCTCTCCCTTCCTCTTCAAACCGGCGCCACTCCTCTCTCTCTCTATCCAATTATTTTTCTTTTCCAGTTAATTTTATTTACTCTTATTTTCACTTCAAAACTCTATAAATACTCCCTCTCTCTTCATTCTTTACACACTTCCATCTACACATAACAAAACTCTATCATAATGAGTCCACAAATTTCTCTCCTCTTGCCTTGTTGAAACCATGAGCCTCCTTCCCCCACATCCTTGTGTTTTCACAAATTTTTTTTCTTCATTCATCTTCCACAAACTCATCTCTAAGTTTAGGTAAACCACTAATCTTTATCTTATCTTCATGTTAATATAACATGAACACTTTGTGTGTGACGATTTCTAAACCCAATGAGCATTATGCTAGGGAAAGAATCATGGAAACAACAACTTGTTCATATCATTGTTCAACACCATGTTCATTTATGTTCTTGTTATATTCTTAACATGTTTATGCTTCTAATCTAACTTTCTATATGTAGTACGTAAAGTATATGTATCTATATATTTTTTGAGCCTAAATCTCACTAACATAACATCTTATTATGCTCTTGTTATTGCTATACTCTTATTTTATTTCTTATCTATTGCTCCTAATAATTAAGACTTGTCATGCCCCAAAGGGTACCTTAAATGTGACAGTTCGCTACACTTAATATTAAAGCTTAAGTATGACATCCTTAGTCATCTCATAAGCTTTAATGGGGTGTAAGGCGTATGTTCAAGATCATAGAGGAACAACTATGAAACAAGTTATTTAAGAAGACATTTATATAGCAGTTTAAGAATGAAAATCATAACATAATATCTCAAATATGGAAATATAAAGGTCTTACAAATATTAAAGGGGTATTCCCCACTCGAATGATATAATCTATCAAACTCTATTCAAAATAATTATATGGAGATTTACTTAGAAGTCTAAGTCTACATCTAGTCTTTGACTTCTTCCAAAAAACTCCTTAGGCAAAAAAAAAAAAAAAAAAGTAGTACCTGAGAGAAATACTCCCACGGCTTCAACCATAGATAGGGTGTTGCAAAAGATATCTATAAGGGGGTAAGCTTCTTGCTTAGTGAGAATTAATTCCACAACTAAAGTACTCAACAACCAATATTCAATCAAGTTATTTAATTAAACATGTGATATGCAATCAATCACGTGAGCAAGCAATACATACGATTCTCCAAGAATCATATGTTTAAATGGATTTACCCCTCCATTCGGTGGTTAGGTATTCTGGGCAATAAAGCCATGGTTCACAAATGATATTTTTGTAGTTTTTATATAGATTCCTACTAACCGCTAAATTGTAGTTAATTCGGATGCCTACTCACTATTTAATAGTGGGAAATTAAAGCCATAGAATATGTTTTCGGGTCCTCAACCTCATTACTATACCCTTGTCCAACAAAGAGTATATTAATGAATGTAATGTGACTCACTACTTGTCATGTATGAATAATTTTATTTAAGTAATCATAGCATAATATTAGTCATTTTATAAGTAATCATAAAATTTGCAGACAAATCATTCCTATACTAAATCATACAATGATTAGCTAACAATTCCTGCCTCGATATACTTATCACAATTTCAATCATATAAGTAAAGCACATACGCTATCATGTTTTATCTTTTCCTAAATTCTAGTGCCACTAAACTACAAGCAAATACATAAGTACAAATGCGAGAATGTAAACTCATCCGGCCATAGCGGCAAAAACTTTTTAGTCGAAGTAATCTTCCGAGTAAGGTAGTTCGGACTCCACGTCACCTATACAAAAGAAATATCCACAATGAGTATTTCTTAGAAGTTCTATTTAAACTTACAACTCTACTCTACTAAGTTCATCAAAATTCGTATAGAGTGAAATTCCAACTTAAAATGGCCATAACTTGCTTATTGTAACTCGAATTTCGTATATTATACACTGTTTTGTACCTATTCGAAAAGATCTATCCATTTCTAAGGTTATTTTCTTCATAAAAGGTCATTTGGGTCTCTAAAAGACATGATACATAATTACCACAAAAATCCCAGCCTTTGTAAAACAATTTTCCAACTCATCTTTGTTAAAAAATCATTTAGCAAAGATATAGATATGTATCTAATTGAAAAATCCTTTGGGTATATATATATAAAGACTCATATTGTATGCAAAAATTCTAATAGTATTGTCTCAACGATGATTTTTTGTATAACAATTTATTTTAAGGTGTTGAAACTTAACAATTTCTTTTCTAAGTGTTTTGGAGGAACTTTATAATTCCTTAGGCTATTGTAAATAAGTATATTCTTATTTTTTTCCCAATTTCTTTTCCAAAACAAATAAATTTTTCTTTAACATTAATATTCTACAAATTTTGCTTTTTGTGGAAAAAATGAAGTTTCCAAAGTTTTTATTAAATTGTTGATAATCTATAATGATTTTAAGTTGTATATATATTTTCCTTTTAAAAAAATGGTTCTGATAAATAAGTCTTTGTCCTCTTATACTCTATTTCCTAACTTCATTAAATATAATTTTATTTCTAAAACTTGGTCTTTTAATTTCTTTACTAATTTTTATTTGGAAAGAATTCATCTTCTTAAGTGTTGATAATATCCATTGTTTTTGAGCTTATTATGTTTATATTCTTTTTATCTTTTTGAAAATGGGTTTATTATTTGGAAGCTTGACAACCTGATAAGATCATATTTTATACAAATCTTGATAATTAAAAGAGCTAGAATGGATATTTGTTTTGATTAAATTTTATGTTTCAGGACTAATTTGGATAAAGAAATCAAAACAAGAAAATTTGAATTGAAAAGAGGAAAAATTGAAGTCAAGGCCGGCAATTCATCATTGAAAGCCGCCGGCTTTTGGCCGGCGTAAAATCCAAGGCCGTTGCAGCACAGCCAGCTTTGCCCAGCGCAAGTTAAACAACATTCAAAGCCGCCTCAAAGCTGCCGGCGTAGAAGATGAAGAAGCCAGCGTAAATGAAGGCCGGCAGCCCAGAACTGAAACATCACCAGCTTTGAAGGAGTTACATTATAAGCCGGCATGAAAGCCGCCGGCCTTGAGGCAGTGTACATGGAAGAATTGAAGAGACATGAAGATATGAAACGCTTGAAGGAAAATGAAGCAACACATCTGTTGGAATGCCTACGCCGGTGTCAAAGCCGCCGGCCTTGGGACGGCGTTCGTTATAAATCTGCCCAACGCTTCATTTCTGACTACATACGCCGGCTAGATCTACATTAAGCCGCCGGCGTTGAAGCGGCCTACATTGTAACTGATATTGAAGGCTGCCAGTGCACTGCCTGCGCAAAGGACAATTTGAAGATACGCCGCCTGTAAGCCGCCGGCGTAGGATCCATAACGGCCGGCGTACATTGAGAAACAGCAAAGTTCATTAAATGTTTTTCACGAAATTTTTCCTATAAATAGGGGGTCTTCCCTCACTTCAGAATCATCCAAGCAAACCAATATCATACTACAAGTAGCTTTAGAATATTTAGAATAGGCATTTCATAAGAGATTTTGAAGAGATATTTGAAGTTATACAAGATTTGCAAGTGAAGCTTTAGTATTTTGAATTGGTGATTTCTAATCTTATTCTTTTTATGCAATTCATATACTTGAATATTCTGATCATAATGAAATCATTTGCAATTTCTTATTTGATTGTTGAATCATCATCCATGAGTAGCTAAATTCTTTTTGTGGGAAGTTGATGAAGCTTTAAACATGCTAAATGATTTTTGAATCCATGTTATGAGATATTTAGAATCATGAAATATTCATATTGAATTCTGATTATTCATCATGTTTTGGTGTATAAGAATTCTAATAACTCGGAAGGGAAATTAGTGTTCACATGAATTCATAAATTGAGATTAAATTGCAATTGCGGAAGCGGCGTAGTTTAATCTAGTTTAGAAATTATCCATGAATATTAATGCAATGTTTTATGTTGATTTCTCACTAAGGAATTAGGAGATTTTAATATAAAGTATTAGTCAATTATAGAATCGGGAGATTTATAATTGTAATTTTGATTCCACTAATGATTTATTTAACGGAAGTTATTGAATTGTTTTGTGGTTTAAAAGGTTTTCAAACTTTGTTTTTAAATCTTGATAATTTCTTATGAATGTTCATGAATCTAATTATCATTATAACATGAGTTCAAGTTGATTGGCAATAGTTTAAAGTGGATTCTGCTCCTTCCCACACTTTTCACCATATCCCTCTCTTTAAAAGCTCATTGCATTCATATAGATAATTAGTTAGATAAGTTAGTTTAACTTAATCATCTTAAAAGATCAATTGCCTAGATATTAGTATTAGTTGATAATTGTCTAGTAGTTAGTAAATCCTTGTGGGATCGACACTTTATTCATGCTATATTACAATAGAAGACCTAGTGCGCTTGCTAGAAATATGCTTTAAAATTCAATACTATCAGCACATCAAGTTTTCTGGCGCCGTTGCCGGGGATTTATTAATATTAGACTAACTTCAGCTTTGCTAGTAGTTTAGGTTTAAATTTAGTTTGAAATTTTCCTTTTCTCTTTGCAGGTTTATGCGAAGAAGTAGAAGTGCTGAAATTCTACCTTTAGATCCAGAAATCGAAAGAACCCTGCGACAACAGAGAAGAAGGAACCAAAGAAGAGGAGCAATGGCGAAAATGCAAGATAACAACAACCAATTGCAACCAGCTGCTCCAAGGGCAATTCGAGACTATACGGTGCCTACTATTCAAGATCCCGCCATACGAATGCCCACTGTGGAGGCAAACAATTTCGAGCTTAAACCGTCCCTAATTCAAATGGTTGAATCACATCAATTTGGGGATATCCAAATGAGACGCCAGATGAACACATTGCCAAATTTCTTCAATACACCAACACTGTCAAACTCAATGGTGTAAGAAACGAAGTCATCCGACTTCAGCTTTTCCCTTTCTCTCTTAGGGATAAAGCTTTGGCATGGTACAACTCCCAACCTCCAGATTCAATCACTACATGGGCTGATCTGACAAAGAAGTTTTAAAGAGATTTTTCCCTCCAGCAAGAACCGCCAGATTAAGAAATGAAATTTCCAACTTCACCAAATTCCCTGGAGAATCATTATATGATGCTTGGGAAAGATTCAAAGAGGCGGTCAAAATGTCCACACCATGGTTTACCCGATAATCTACTAATTGAAAATTTCTACCTCAGTCTTGATGAAGCTTTAAGGTCATTAGTAGATGCTACATCGGCGGATCACTGATGGGGAAGACATATGAGGAAGCTAGTGAGATTATTGAAGAATTAGCTTCTGCTGCTCATAATTGGAGTTGTGAAAGAACAAGATCTAAAGTAGCATCATTGGAAGACAAAGAAGATATCTCACAACTCAAAGCTCAAATGGCAACCTCATCACTCAAGTAAGTAAACTCACAACTACAAATACTTCCAATAAAAAACAACAAGTGTTTTGTTGTGAGATTTGCTCAGGACCACACTCCTCTTTTGAGTGTCCACATGGATCATCTTCAAATGACGAGCAGCTTAATTATGTGGGAAATTTCCAAAAGGCAATTTTGGAAACACATATCATCCGAATATGCGAAATCATCCAAATCTTTCATATCGGAATGATGCCAATGTTCTAAAGCCACCACCTGGTTTTCAAGGACAAGGATATGTGAGAAATGCCCACCTCAACAGCAAATTCAAACATCCACTGATGCATTACTGAGGGATTTCATTGTTACCACAACAAATTCACTCAACAATCAGAATGCAATCATTCAAGATTTGCAAGGGAAACTCCATCAACTTGCACAGCAAGTGAGTAATAGACCATCGGGTCTTTACCAAGCAACACGGAGGAGAATCCCAAGTCTGTAAATGCAATCACATTGAGAAGTGGAAAGGAGATTGCTCCAGTTGAGGAAACTACTAAAGATGAAGAGGAAATTCCCACAAAACAACAAAGGGAAACGAAAGATGGAGGAAACTATTCAAAAACCACCTGAGGTGAAATCATATGTTCCTCCCGTTCCTTTTCCAGGAAGATTAAAGCAACAAAAGCTTGATGAGCAATTTTCAAAATTCCTGGATGTTTTCAAAAAGCTGCACATCAACATTCCATTCTTAGAAGTAATTCAAGGAATGCCTTCCTATGCCAAATTCATCAAGGAATTGCTGTCTAACAAGAGGAAGATTGATGGAATGTGATACTCACTGGAGAATGTTCCATGATCCTACAGAAACAAACAACCAGTCTGCCCACTAAGCTCCGAGATCAGGGAAGTTTTACTGTTCCTTGCACCATTGGTGATTGTTATTTTGATAAAGTTTTAATTGATTCTGGTGCAAGTATCAACTTAATGCCTTCATCTATATTTCAAAAACTAGGATTAGGAGATTGCAAAGATACACATGTAACTTGCAACTTGCTGATAGAAGTGTAAAATACCCTAGGGGTATTGTAAAATGTCCTAGTTAAAGTTGACAAATTCTTTTTTCCTGTGGATTTTGTAGTGCTTGACATGGATGAAGATAGGGAAGTTCCCATGATCTTGGGCAGACCGTTCCTTGCAACAGGAAAAGCACTAATTGATGTGGAACAAGGGCAACTTACATTACGGGTGATGGATGAACAGGTTACTTTCAATGTCTATGAGGCAATGAAGAAATTTGATGATGCCAATGCCTGTTACACCATCAATACCATTGATGAGCTGGTTTCTGAGTCACTTGAGGAACAAACTGGTGTGGAGACTATGGAGTCTGTCTTGAGAGACGTGGACAATTGGAGTGATGAGATGAAGAGAAGAAAATGGAAGATGTACCAATGATCAAAACCAGATATTATGAATCTTTGGGTACAAATGAGCAAAGCAAGTTCCATCTTTGATGCAGCCACCGACCTTGGAACTAAACCACTTCCTGACCATCTGAAGTATGCTTTTCTTGGAATTGGCGATACTTTGCCAATTATCATTTCATCTGCATTGACAGATACACAAGAACAACAGTTGATTGATGTGTTGAAAAAGCACAAGAAGCAATCGGATGGACCATTGCTGATATCAAGGGTATTAGCCCTACCATTTGCACTCACAAAATTCTTATGGAAGCTGAGTGTAAACCTACAGTTCAACCACAAAGGAGACTTAACCCGACACTTAAAGAAGTTGTCAAGAAAGAAGTTTTGAAGCTGCTTGACGCAGGTATCATCTATCCTATCTCTGATAGTAAATGGGTTAGTCCGGTTCAAGTAGTGCCAAAGAAAGGTGGTATGACTGTAGTGAAGAATGAGCAAAATGAATTGATTCCTACTCGTACTGTGACTGGGTGGAGAGTTTGTATTGATTACAGGAAGTTGAACGATGCCACTCGAAAGGATCACTTTCCACTTCCCTTCATTGATCAGATGTTGGAGAAACTTGCAGGGCATGATTATTACTGTTTTCTTGATGGATATTCTGGATACAATCAGATTCTATTGCACCCGATGATCAAGAGAAAACAACATTCACTTGTCCTTATGGCACATTTGCCTTTAGGAGAATGCCTTTGGACTTTGCAATGCACCTGCTACATTTCAGAGGTGTATGATGGCTATATTCTCAGATATGCTTGAGAATTTTATCGAGATCTTATGGATGATTTTTCAGTCTTTGGAAAGTCATTCGATCTATGTCTTGAGAATTTAGCCTCGGTTCTACAAAGATGCAAAGATACCAATCTGATCCTGAATTGGGAAAAATGCCACTTCATGGTTAGAGAAGGGATAGTGTTGGGTCACAAAATTTCTCGAGAGGAATTGAAGTGGATAAAGCCAAAGTGGAGATTATTGAGAAGTTACCACCACCCACGACTGTTAAAGGAGTCAGAAGTTTTCTTGGACATGCTGGCTTCTACAGACGATTCATCAAGGACTTCTCCAAAATTTCGAGACCTCTTTGCAACCTTCTGGAAAAAGATGCGGTGTTCAATTTTGATGAAATGTCTGCAGGCATTCAATTTATTAAAGGAAAAGCTCATTTCCACACCAGTGATCATTGCGCCAGACTGGGAGCTTCCTTTCGAACTCATGTGTGATGCCAGCGACTTTGCAGTTGGAGCGGTACTTGGTCAGAGACGAGGTAAGATCTTTCATGTTATATACTATGCAAGTAGAACACTAAATGAGGCCCAGAGAAATTATGCCACTACTGAGAAAGAGCTTTTAGCTGTTATCTTTGCATGTGATAAATTTAGGCCTTATCTGATAGGTTCTAAAGTGTAGTATACACTGACCATGCAGCTCTCAAGTATTTGTTTGCTAAAGCTGATGCAAAACCTAGGTTGATTAGATGGGTTTTACTACTGCAAGAATTTGATCTTGAAATTAAAGATAAAAAGGGAACTGAAAATGTTATTGCTGACCATTTGTCTAGACTTGAATCTGATAGTCTCGACATTCCATCAATGAGAAGTTCCCTGATGAACATTGCATGCAGTAGAGATTCTTGATTTGCCATGGTATGCTGATATTGTGAATTATTTGGTTAGTAAGATATATGGTTTATCATATCCTCAAAAGAAAAAGTTTTTGCATGATGTAAAATACTATTTTTGGGATGAACCATATCTGTTTAAAAAATGTGCTGACCAAATAATTAGAAGATGTGTGCCTGAATCTGATCAGCTTAGCATTTTAGAACACTGTCATTCAAGGGAAGCAGGGGACACTTTGGTGTTCAAAGGACTGCAGCAAAAGTATTGTCATCTGGATTTTATTGGCCTAACTTGTTTCGTGACTGCAGGAATTTCATTATGTCATGTGCTCAATGTCAAAGGACAGGTAACATTTCTAAACGACATGAATTACCACAAAACAATATTCTGGTAATTGAGCTTTTCGATGTTTGGGGGATTGACTTTATGGGTCCTTTTCCCTCATCTTTTTCAAATAAATATATACTTGTGGCAGTTGATTATGTTTCAAAATGGGTGGAAGCTGTTGCTTTACAAACAAATGATGCCCGAGTAGTTTTGAAATTTTTGAAAAAGAATATTTTTACCAGATTTGGTGTGCCCAGAGCTATAATTAGTGATGGGGGGTCTCATTTTTGTAACAGGCAATTTGAAAAACTTTTGGCAAAATACGGTGTTACACATAAAGTGACTACCCCCTATCATCCACAAACAAGTGGGCAAGTTGAAGTTTCTAATAGGGAGATAAAAAGAATTTTGGAAAAAACAGTTAATGCATCAAGAAAAGATTGGTCTTCAAAATTAGATGATGCATTATGGGCTTACAGGACTGCTTTTAAAACCCCTATTGGAATGTCCCCATACATGCTTGTTTTTGGTAAATCATGTCATCTTCCTGTAGAACTTGAGCACAAGGCATTTTGGGCTATAAAATTCCTTAACTTTGATGAAAAAGCTGCAGGTAAAAAGAGATTGCTCCAATTGAATCAACTGGAAGAATGGAGAAATGAGGCATTTGAAAGCGCTCGTATCTATAAGGAACGAGCAAAGAAATGGCATGATAGGAACATCATCAAACGAGAATTTTTCCTGGACAAAAAGTTTACTTTACAATTCTCGTTTGAAGTTGTTTCCTGGAAAATTACGGTCAAGATGGTCGGGACCGTTTGAGATAGCAAAAGTTTTTCCATATGGAGCGGTTGAATTAAAAACTGAGGATGATCGGACTTTTAAAGCGAATGGGCAACTGCTCAAGCATTATTTTGAGGGGGAAAATCTTGACAGTACTATTACTGTCATGAATCTCAAAGAACCATGATCAGGTCAGGAAAGTCGGGCTAAGCGACTCTAAACTAAGCGCTTCTTGGGAGGCAACCCATGTCTAATTTTACAGTAATATTTATTTGTTTTGTTTTTACTAACTTAGCTATTAGTGTGGCAGGATAAATTTTAAAAAAAATATTGAAAAGGCTAAAGGCCGGCTCAAGGCTGCCAGCCTTGAGCAAGCTCTGAGAAAACACGGAAGGCTGGCTCAAAGCCGCCGGCTTAGTGCCAGCGTGAAAGTCAGTACAGGAGTAGGTGAGCACCGCAATTTAGGCCGGCTTGGGAAAGGTCTAGGCCGCCGGCTTAATGCCGGCATATATTGCAGATTTCTTGGTTTCTGAAAATTCCCGATCAAGGCCGGCATCTAGGATTTAAAGCCGCCAGCTTTTAGCCGGCGTATCCGTTTAGGCCGGCAGCGTAGATCGATAAGCGGCCAGCTTTGAGCTCTCGGTATGAATTTTTTCCACTTACACTGGCTATAAGCCGCCGGCTTACATTGCAGAAATGCTAGCGTACATTGTGCAGAAGCTTAAAAACAGGAATGGCCCCAAAACAAAAAAGACCAAGAACGGGTGATGCTTCTACATCGGGTTCAGAGACCCGAAATCTGCTGTCCAGTTAGCAGTACGCCAAGGATAGAAAGAAAAGGCTGGTCAAGAACGACTTTATAAATATCCAGTATTTAGACTGGTGCCTGCTGGATGAGTTTAATACGATAGGCAGAATTCGAGAGATTATTCAAGATCCAGCATGGCTGAGATTGTTTGACATTCGGGAGCCTGCTTACAAGAATCTGACGATAGAGTTCTTGTCTACGGTCAAAAATATCCCAGACCGTGAGGAGTCCACCTTCCAGTTCCAGGCCTATGGACAGATACGGAAGGAAAATTGAAGCAGATAGGCCATATTATGGGACTGTATGATAGTGAAGAGGAGAACAGGACTTTGCCAAACAGTTGGCCAGAGGACATGACATAGGAGGCTTATTGGGCCCACCTAGTTGGTCTTGGATCAAACGAGCATTTTGTCCCATCAAAATCACTGGCCACGTTATTCCGTGCTGTTGAGCACAAGCTCCTCCATCACATTATTGCACACACCCTGAGCTGCAAGAAAACGAGTCACAGCAAGGTGACTACATTTGATATGTTTTACCTGTTTAGCCTTATTAGAGGTTACAGGATTGATCTCGGGGTGGAGGTAGCAAATTTTATATACCGGCAGGCTGAGGATACGAGGACCCGAGGTCTGGGTTGTGGAGGCTACATCACTCGGTTATTGAAGGGGATGAATATTTTTGAGCCTCCACAGGATGACGAGGTGTATGAATGCAAGAAGATCACATCTACACCATTTAAAGGCTGGGGATTGCTGAAAAACCCCAGGCCAGCACAGCCATTGGTATTGGAGGAGGTTGAGTTCCAGGATATTTTTCCTGGAGACGTTCCATTTGAGATGCCATCTACATCTGCTCCACCTCCTCCTACAGGCGCTTCATCGGCTTATGGCATGGACCAGCTCAGGCTGGATGTAGAAGAATTGAAGCGCCAGAACAAGGAGCTCAGAGATAGTCATGAGCAAGAGAAGAAGAAAAACAAGAAGTTCAGAAAGACTATCTTTGATGCGCTGAAGACGGCCATCTGCTGCATTAGCCCAGAGACGGGGGCTGGCATGACCTATCAGACTTCATCTGAGTCTCATCACTCAGATAGGCTCAGTTCAGAGCATACTCAGACAACCAGCCCAGGAGCCACTGCGAGACACACACCTGAGGGCAGCAGCAGACAGAGCCCGGGGCTAGAGAGCTAGAGACCCTG
This sequence comes from Combretum micranthum, assembly GCA_024138025.1. Classification (NCBI taxonomy): domain Eukaryota; kingdom Viridiplantae; phylum Streptophyta; class Magnoliopsida; order Myrtales; family Combretaceae; genus Combretum; species Combretum micranthum. Next base: position 1,198,361 of record JAMXBD010000250.1, on the reverse strand, counting down.
CTAGCTCTTATTTGATGTTATTTGATGTCTATATTATTGGCCTGTATATTTATTAAGTACCCAAGTTCCTGTGGGTGAACTCATTTATTATTTTTCTGCTTTTATTTTGCTTTTATTTTGTTTTTGTTTTTCTTTGTAGTGATTACAGGAATCGAGCAAAGCAAATCTCTTGCAATGCCAAATTTTGATGACTATGAATTGACTGAATTCAGGGAAGTATCCAATTCATTTCTTATTCCTTTCCTCTGTTTTATTTGTTGAAAAACAGTGAGGTCACTGTTTGATTGAAGTGTGGGGGAAGGGATAAAATTACATGAAGTGTTGAAATGATGAATATGATCTGTTTGCTGTTGTTTATATTGAAAAATCTCACCTTGTATTTTTGGTTTGAAAGCAAATCAGGAAATTCTGCCGAAATTTTTCAAAAATCTCTTGAAATTGGAGATAGTACAAAGCAAAGAATGAAAATCAATGAAATTGACTTGTAAAAGTATCTTACTCACCTGTGTTGTGATTGGTTTACTGAGTTAAAATTAAGTTGTAAAATCCTTAAGGAACAAGTTTACTTTATTTTTAACTTTGGAATTGGAAATTTAAGAGCTGGTCGAGCCTTTTGTTGAAAAATAAACAGGTCTACTTCTTGGAAATTTTAATTTGTATATATTCTTTGAATTTTAACAGTTGGTGAAAGAGGTAGAAGAAACTTTTAAACTTAGTGATCCTTCATAAAAATAAGTCTTTGATATTGTATTGCATTCAAAAAGAAAGAAACAAGCATAGCCACTACTCCTCTGACTTGAAATTTTGAGTTATGAGTATCTGAACTTGAATGTTAAAGTGAGGAAGAGTTCTTAGGGGTATTTTGAAACCTGGTCACTTAGGTGATGAGCCTGGGATGTGCCGACTCAATGAACTCACTATAACGAGAAGGGAAGAATGGCAAAAGTTCAATTCATGAGCTTTGAAAAACAAAAAGATGGAGGCAAAAACCTCTCAAAAAGAAAATAAATGCTTGAGAAAGAAAAAGAAAAATGAATGCAAAATATGCAAAGGAATGAGACTTATAATAAAGAAGGAGAAATTCTAAGAAAAAAGTAGATACCACATGCTTTCATTTTGTGTTACTTAAAATATATATAAGTTAGAAATCCAAAGAAGTTTAAATGAGTATTTTTCCTTAGTGGATTGAGTATTTGCTTTTAAATTGAAAGTTCTTTTGTTAAAAGTTGAGATTAAAACTTGTTTTGTTTGGATTAACTTATTAATTTTGATTATAGTACTTTAATTGCAAGGAATTGGTATGGTTAGAGTTGTAGATACAAGAAAAACAAGTGAAAGAAATTGTGATTAAATTGAAAAATTGTACTATCTATAAAGAGATTTCATTTTATTCTTCATTTTGCTTGAGGACAAGCAAAAGTTCAAGTGTGGGGGAATTGATAAGATCATATTTTATACAAATCTTGATAATTAAAAGAGCTAGAATGGATATTTGTTTTGATTAAATTTTATGTTTCATGACTAATTTGGATAAAGAAATCAAAACAAGAAAATTTGAATTGAAAAGAGGAAAAATTGAAGTTAAGGCCGGCAATTCATCATTGAAAGCCGCCGGCCATCCAAGGCCGTTGCAGCACAGCTAGCTTTGCCCAGCACAAGTTAAACAACATTCAATGCCGCCTCAAAGCTGCCGGCGTAGAAGATGAAGAAGCCAGCGTATATGAAGGCCGGCAGCCCAGAACTAAAACATCACCAGCTTTTAAGGAGTTACATTATAAGCCGGCATGAAAGCCGCCGGCTTTGAGACAGTGTACATCGAAGAATTGAAGAGACATGAAGATATGAAACGCTTGGAGGAAATGAAAGCAACACATCTGTTTGAAATGCCTATACGCGGTTGTCAAAAGCCGCGGCTTTGGACGGTGTTCGTTATAATCTGCCACGCTTCATTTCTGACTACATACGGCTAGATCTATCTAAGCCGCCGGCGTGAAGCGGCCTACATTATAACTGATATTGAAGGCTGCCAGTGCACTGCCTGCGCAAAGGACAATTTGAAGATACGCCGCCTGTAAGCCGCCGACGTAGGATCCATAACGGCCGGCGTACATTGAGAAACAGCAAAGTTCATTGAATGTTTTTCACGAAATTTTTCCTATAAATAGGGGGTCTTCTCCTCACTTTCATAATCATCCAAGTATCCAATACTCCAATCATCCATTCCACATTACAAGTAGCTCTATAATATTTAGAATAGGCATTTCATTAAGAGATTTTTGAAGAGATATTTGAAGTTATACAAGATTTGCAAGTGAAGCTTTAGTATTTTGAATTGGTGATTTCTAATCTTATTCTTTTTATGCAATTCATATACTTGAATATTCTGATCATAATGAAATCATTTGCAATTTCTTATTTGATTGTTGAATCATCATCCATGAGTAGCTAAATCCTTTTTGTGGGAAGTTGATGAAGCTTTAAACATGCTAAAATGATTTTTGAATCCATGTTATGAGATATTTAGAATCTTGAAATATTCATATTGAATTCTGATTATTCATTATGTTTTGGTGTATAAGAATTCTAATAACTCGGAAGGGAAATTAGTGTTCACATGAATTCATAAATTGAGATTAAATTGCAATTGCGGAAGCGACGTAGTTTAATCTAGTTTAGAAATTGTCCATGAATATTAATGCAATGTTTTATGTTGATTTCTCACTATGGAATTAGGAGATTTTAATATAAAGTATTAGTCAATTATAGAATCGGGAGATTTATAATTATATTTTTGATTCCACTAATGATTTATTTAACGGAAGTTATTGAATTGTTTTGTGGTTTAAAAGGTTTTCAAACTTTGTTTTTAAATCTTGATAATTTCTTATGAATGTTCATGAATCTAATTATCATTATAACACGAGTTCAAGTTGATTGGCAATAGTTTAAAGTGGATTCTGCTCCTTCCCACACTTTTCACCATATCCCTCTCTTTAAAAAGCTCATTGCATTCATATAGATAATTAGTTAGATAAGATAGTTTAACTTAATCATCTTTAAAAGATCAATTGCCTAGATATTAGTATTAGTTGATAATTGTCTAGTAGTTAGTAAATCCTCGTGGGATCAACACTTTATTCATACTATATTACAATAGAAGACCTAGTGCGCTTGCTAGAAATATGCTTTAAAATTCAATACTAATCTCAGAACATCACAACCTTCATTTTCCTAAGTGGGTTTATAAATTAGTTAGTTGATTTTATCTCAACTTTAAAAACTAGTCTAGCTTTTGGTTTTCATTTTGGAGTTGGTAAAAATACTATAAGTAAGCTTTTTAAGAAAAATTCGCTCATCAAAGAACTATTACCACTAGTTTTAATAAACTTCATGTGACTTTTTAAAAAGGAAAAGTTTAGCTTTGTTAGTTAATGCCTTGATAAATTTATCTTTTAAGGAAATCTTAACAGATTTGAAAAGAATTTGTAAAATAACTTTTTTATGTACTTGGTAACAAAATCTTGATTTAGAGACAAAGTTATATATATATTAAAAGAGTCATTTTCCTTTATTAAAGAAAATTACACTTTAAATTTTGTTAAGACAATATCATTATGATGATACATGTATATGAGCATGTAATATGAAATGATGAAAATATAGGAAAAAGATAAGAAGCAAAGTAATAAGCAAGATAATAAGGTCAAGTATTGGGAACTTTAGCTTTATCAAGGCAACCCGGTCAAGTATTGGGAGCCTTAGCTTCATCAAGGCATCTAGGGACTATGAATAAACTAGTCCCAAAAAGAAAAAAAAATAAAGCAATAATAATAATATGCTTGTTAGTGAGTTAGTGAGCATTTAAGCTCTAAAATATATAGATATACATTTAGATAATATATATATTATATATATATATAAGGTTAAGTTAGAAGCATAATAATAATAATAATAATAATAATAATAATAATAATAATAATAATAATAATATAGCATCATAATAATATTCAAGATAATAAAAATCGGAATTCTTGACATGTGCAAGAACAAAACATGAATATGTTGTTGCGTCTACAACTTATATGAGTTTTTGAGAATCAACACCATAGTCATGCTAAGTTACATGACATAGAAAATAAATGGTTGAAAGATATAGATAAGAATATTTACCTAAAGTGGGAATATAGAAGTGGTGGTGTAAGAGAGATTTTGGATAGTGTTTGTATATAGAAAGTGTATAGGAAAAATGGGTAGTAAAGAAAAGAAAAGAAAAGAGAGATTTTTTAGAGAGAATTTGGGGAGTCAATTTGAGAGAGTTTTGATATAGTAAATGAATATATGAAAGAAATGGAGGGAGAGAGGGTATTTATAGAGTTTTGAAGAGTGAAAATTATGTGAATTAAGTAATTTGAAAAAGAAATAAAATTGAGGGGAATGAGAGAGAGGGGGCGCCGGTTTGGTTAGAGAGGGAGAGAGAGAGAGATATCTATTTTATTTTGTTCTGTATTTTTGTTAATTAAAAGTAATAAGTTATAAGGTTTGATGTAAATGAAGATATATGAGAAATGTAAAAAGTAGAGAATAGATACGTAGAGTGTAAGAATAGGTATAGAAAAAGTAGAAATAGGTGAATAGTAGTGAATACTATTATGAATAGTAGATAAGATAAATTATTACCGGTAGTAAAGAAAATACGCGTATTTAGGCTATATTTGATATTTTTAGATAGCGAAAAATTATAAAACTGATATTTTTGAAATCCTTATATTTTTACAAGTTTATTGGTATTATCAAAATATTTTTGCCGTCAGGTGTATCGGGGCATAGTTTTTGCAAATCGATCCCATTCGGATCGAAAGACACTAAAAATTATCAAATATGATTATTTTAAGCTTCCTTATATTATTACGAAATATATTCCACAATTATTTCAATTTCGTTGTTTAGGGGTTATGAGCACGGGATTGCTGGATCTAAATCTATTATGGTTTGATATATATATTTGTTGACTTTAGGGTTTCCGGTTGACTTCCGATTTAGGGTCTAAACATAAACTGTATCATAAAATCTAAGGGATTACAAGACTATTCATTCTAATCTTAGACTTGTCCTCATCAAGTCAAAATACATTTTGGGACTTGTCCATATTCTAATTCCTAGGAGCCTTGTAGATAATTTAAAACTCTAAATTTCTTCCTTTTTATCTTCTTTCTTTTCTTATTTGCTATATTTATGAGACTGGATATATTTTGTGTCGCGGGAAGCCTTGAATTAAAATTTAAGAATTCCATGATTTTCTTTTTCTTTTCCTTCTTTTCCGTTTCTGTTTTTTTTTTCCTTTTAAGGTGACCGAAATTTATTCAGTCACGGGAAGTCTTGATAAGAAGTCAAGACTTACATATTCTTATTCTTATAATTGCTTGACCAACTTCTTTTTCTATTCTTGATATTTGCTACTTGAGTTATAGGTTGATTCTTAGCATAAATAATATGTTCACTTGCATGCATGATCATCAATTAATGTTGTAGCCTTAGTGGAAATTTTCAAAATAAGGATACAAATTATGTCCTATTTTATAAAATGAAACTAATGGCTTTCAAAATAAATTTACAACATTTAAAGAGGATTTTCTTTAAAGATAAAAATAAATAGCTAGTCACACCTTCTTTAAAATCAGATGTTGGCAAGACTTTACTATGCAAAAATTTTCTTAAAATATATTTAGGCATATTAATGTTTTGATAAAAAGCAAGAACAAGTTAATTTTTCATAAGCTAGTTTAGAATCATCCAACCTAGAATAAAGCAAATACTTAACATAGGGAAAAATCGAGTTTATAAAATATGAAACTATTTTATGACGTTAAGAAAATATAGAAATAGTAATCTTAGTAATTATATATTTACATTTACTATATATCATTAGTAGGTTAAACAAAACTAAGCTAGATAAGCAACACCTATTATCACTACCCTGCTCATTAATGCTTACCATCCTGAGGAGTTCATAACCTAAATCTAATAAGATCAAAACCTATTGCTTTGATACCAATTACTCTGTAATGCCCTAAGTTATAGGCATTAGAACCTGCCACATATCCTTCTCTTCATAAGAAAATGCTAAAGCTATTAAATACAAAATCCACCAATTATATCAAATATAATCACCAAACTTACATAAAAGGGTTACATTAAAGCATCACATAAAAATAATCTCTATGAAAAACATAAATTATTAAAAATCCAAAACTACATATTATCAAAACCAAATAAAACCCAATAAGCTAGTCTCACAAAGTCTTCTATAATTGATAACATTCTCAAATAAAACTTCTAAAGGTCTTCAATATTCTCTCTCCTATTCTTAAAGTCCAAGATCTACTGGTCCTTAGCTGGATAGTCAAGTCCACTATCGCTATCCCCATGATCAACATATATGTCATACCTAGATAAGTCAAGAATATATCATCATCACATGTACCTAAAAAATAAAGGAATGAGTAAAAACGTCCACTACGCCATTGTAAGCTCCTAGATTTTATGCTATGGTTTATGCTTAAACCTTAAACAGGAGGTCAATCGGAAACCCTAAAGTCAAAGAATCTATATCAAACCCTGGTAGATTTAGATCCGGTAATACCATACTCTTAACCCATAAACAACGAATTGAGATAATTGTGGATAATGGTTCGTAATAATATGAGAAAGCTTAAAAATATCATATTCGTTAATTTTTAGTGTATTTTGGCTTCGAACGGGATCAATTTTCGAAAACTGTCCTAGTACATCGGACGGTAAAAATATTTCGATAACACCATTAAAATCGTAAAAATAAAAGGATTTCAAAAATATCAATTTTATAATTTTTCAATATCTAAAAATATCATATATAACTTAATTATGTGTATTTTATTTACTACCATTATTAATTTATCTTATCTACTATTCATTAATATTCACCTATTTCTACTTTTTCTACACTTATTCTTATACTCTACCATACCTATTTCTTACTTTCTACTTTTCCTATACATTTTTATTTATATCATACCTTACAAATTATTACTTTTCATCAACAAAATTATACAACAAATCAAATCTCACCCTCTTTCCTTTCTCTCTCCATCACGACGGCCACCCCATACACACACACAATTATTTTTTCTTTTTCAATTATTTAATTCATTCAATTTACCCTCCACAAAACTCTATAATTACTCCTTCTCCCTTCATTTCTTTTACACACTCATTTATCGTACCAAAATTCTCTCAAATTTTCCTCTCAACTTTTCTCTCTACAAACTCTTCTCATCCTCCCATATCTCTATCATTTCCATACCAAAACAACCTCTCTTTTTCTACCTTCCATACTTTTAATTTAGGTAAAACTCTTACCTATCTTTTCTTACCATGTCATGAAACTTAACATGATCATGGTATATGTTTCTTAAACATTAGAATGTTATGGAAGCAATATTATGTTCATGTTTTGTTATTGTTCATGAATAAATATCATTTTACTATTATGTTTTTTTATTATTGTTATATTATTATATGATATTATTATTGTTCTAATCTAACTTCTATATTATATTATCTATATTTATGTATCTATATATATTTCTTAGAGCATATAAGCTCACTAACATAACCGTTATTTGTTTATTTATGCTTTGCAATTTATTTATTCATTCCATGCTTTAATATTAAAACTAGTCTTTCTAGTCTTAGACTTATCTTTATCAAGTCAAAACAAATTTTCTTATTTCTTTTTGTTTTTCTTTTTTGGACTTGCTCATGACTAAGTCTGGAAGCCTGGAAATCAAGCTAATACTTCCAATACTTGATATTTATTTCTTACTCATCCTTATATTTCCATTTTTCTTCTTCTTATTATTTTTGTCGTGTTACTAGCTACATACTAATTGTTCATGCATGATCATATTGATTGTTGTCTTAATAGAAATAAAAAAGTTATTTCTTAATATAAAAGAAAACAAGCTCAACTCACTTTAAAAATGTAGTTTTACCACTTAGGAAAAGTTTCATTAAGATTTTTCAACCCTACAAATATCTATATTTTTGTACAAGAATTTTTGGATGAAGATAAGCTTGAAAAATTATGTTTTGAAAATTGGAATTTTGTAACAAATCTGTACCCTACTGTTTCGAGAGCCAAATGGCCTCTTTTGATAAAAATAACCTTAGAAATAGATAAATCATTTCAAGTAGGTAGAAAATGGTATATAATATATGAAATTCCGTGTTAAAATGAGCAAGTTATGGCCATTTTAAGTTGGAATTTCCACTAATGTGAATTTTAACGAACCTAATAAGATAGAGTTAGAAAATTTAAGTAGATCTTGTGTTAAATACTCATTTTGGGTATTTCTTTTGTTTAAGTGTCAAGGACCAAGATCTTCTCATTCCCGAGGATTACTTCGATTGATAGAAGATCACTATGAATGAGTGAGTCTTCCTTTACGTTTATATATTCGCGCATGTGCTTGTAGAATAGAGCACTAGATATTAAGAAAAGATAAAAATTGATATGCATGTGGGTTATCATGGGAGTTATGTATGTGAATTGCTATGTGTGATCAATGAACGATAAGAATATCGAAGCTTGATTTGTTGATTGTTATAATTGTTTCGATGTATATTGCTATGTGTGCCAATATTGATTGATCACCTTAAATGAATTAATGTTGGATTGCAAATTCTCTTAAACTAAATTGCTTATGCATATCACTTAGAATATCATTTCGCATTTTTGCTACTATTCCTCAACATGGGACCAGAAAGGTAAGCTGCCTAGCTACATCTTGAGGAATTAGGACGTTCGGGGAATACGGCCTCAAGGTGTAGCCATATCGATCACTTTGGATAAGAAAAGTCCAAGGACTAGTATTACGGTTTATTGGAACCTAAGATGCGCACAAAATTTCAATGAGGTAGATTGAGGCTTAGTTCAAATCATTCCCTAACTACCGATGGAGGGGTAAATCCATCCTACATATGAAACCGAATAGTCGTATGTATTGTTTGATCATATGGTTGCTAGCATTTCATATGCTTGTTAATGAACTTGTTTGAATGCTTGTTATGAGTACTTTTGTGTAAGGATTATCTTACTAAGCTAGCTATGCTTATTCCCCAATACACTTTTGATGTTGCAGGATATTTGTTTTGCACTCAAGACTACCTTGATCATCCGAATAGAATCTATGTTTTAGGAAGCTTTTGGAGGAATTATGTTTTGAAGTCTTAGATTAGATTTATACTAAAATCTTTTGGCCTTAGTTATTTGTCTAGTTAAACTTTGTTATTGTGGAGATTATCAGGGAAGGCCCCGTAGAAGTTGTAGAACCTTATATTTTGATGAATTATATTAAGCGTTATTTTGCATGTTCTGCTGCTATTATCTTAAAATGCATAACTCCACCGGTCTCCCTTTGTTGTAAACGTATGATTTGTACCAATATGAAAGCTTTCGAGTGACTAAGGTAGTCATTCTCAAGTTTTGATATTGTGTAAGACAGGCTGTCACGTTTAGGGTACCCATTGGCATGACAAAGTAAGTGAAAGATTGGAGAACTTAAGAATACAACCTACTCTTGTAGGGAGAATCAAGACAGCTCAAATAGATGATCAGAGTATTCTAGAAATAAAAAGGAGAATGGACAGGGGTAGGGCACTCGAGTTTCAGGCTGATGAGGATGGTATTCTGCGATATAAAAGAACATTGTGTGTGCCAATTCAAGGAGAACTTAAGAGGGAATTATTGAAGGAAGCATACTATTCTAGTTATTCGAAGAGGTAATAAAATGTATCAAGACTTAAAGAAGTTATATTGGTGGAATAACATGAAAAAGGAGATAGCAGAATATGTTTCCAAGAGTCACACGTGTCATATGATCAATATTGAGCATAGAAGATCGACAGGTGAGTTGAAACCTTTACCTATACTACAGTAGAAGTGGGAACACATCACCATGGACTTCGCTTTTGCTTTACCTAAGACAAGAGATAAGTTTGACTTAGTGTGAGTAATTCTAGACAAACTCACTAAAGTTGCTCGATTTATACCTATCAAAACTGGGTATCGAATGGATCAATTAGCAAGATTGTATGTCAAAGAGATTGTGAGGTTGCGTGGAGTACCCGTAACTATTGTGTCAGATAGGGATACCAGATTTGTTAGGAGATTTTGGAAGAGCCTACATCAAGCTTTAGGTACCAAAGTGGTTTTCAACACTGCCTATCATCCTCAAACAGACGGGCAAGCCGAGAGAACCTTTTAGGCTCTGGAAGACATGTTGTGAGCATTTGTTTTGGATTTTAAGGGTAGTTGGATGAGCATTTGTCGTTATTGGAATTTACTTATAACAACAGTTATCAAACATCAATTGACATGCCCCTGTTTGAAGCTTTGTATGGTAGGAAGTGTAGATCAACTTTTCATTGGGATGAAGTGGGTGAAAGATAGATGTTGCGACCCGAGTTAGTGCAAGATGCAGTGGATAAAGTCAAATTGATTAGATAGAGATTGCAAGCAGCTCAAAGTCAACAAAAGAGTTTTACTGATAAGCGAAGAAGACCCTTAGATTTTCAAGTGGGAGAGCATGTTTTGCTTAAGATCTCACCAACAAAGGGCGTTGTTAGATTTAGCTTGAGAGGAAAGTTGAATCCTAGATATGTGGGACCTTATGAAATTCTAGAAAGGATAGGTGATATGGCATATAGGTTAGCTTTATCGCTTAATTTGGAAGGGGTATATAACGTGTTCCATGTATCTATGCTCAGAAAATATGTTAGAGATCTTGAAGAGATAATAGCTCTTGAGCCGTTGGAAGTGCAGCCGAATCTTTCCATAATTGAAAAGTTGATAACGATTTTGGATACAAAAGAAAAGGTCCTGAGAAGAAAAATAATTAAGTACGTGAAGATTCAGTGGACAAGTCAAACAAAAAGAGAAGTGACTTGGGTGTTGGAAGAGGACATGAAGACAAGATATCCCGAACTGTTTCAATAATCCAAGTAACTTTCGAGGATGAAAGTTTCTTTTAAGAGGAAAGAGATATAACATACAAATAATGATTTATATTGAAGGATAAAATTGTAATAAAGTGTTGTTAAATGGGCTATTTTTGTCTTTGAACAAACAGTTTTGGACACGGGGAAGTCACACAACAAAGACTGGATGAATACAATCAAAGCCGACCTTAAAGCTGTCAGCTTTTGATAATGGACATCGGCCTAAACAACGGCTTTAGAGTTTTGGGAAAATTGGAGGAATCGAGCCATACATCGGCAAGAAGGCCACTGGTTTACACACCAAGGCCGCTGGCTTACACAGCAAGGCCATCGGCGTATACACCAAAGACGACGGCTTATGGCCGGCGTAGGTTCCAAATGTTGTTTTTAAATTGGTTTTGGTAGCTTCGGGTTTTATTTGTTCTTTTCTATGGTTGTTTGAGAGGTTTTGAGAGGAGATTCAAGAGGAGATCAAAGATTTTGGATCAGGTAAGCAAATCTAAACAAGATCTATTAAGATTACAAGAATTGATGATTGTTTTCCTCAGATCTCTTTTCTTTTTGAAGGAGTTTTTATTGGAGCAAACCTTAGTTCTATGCAAGATCTGATCTTTTGATGATCAGCAAGGGGTTTAAGAATCTTATCACGATAAGTTTATCTTCACAAACCTAGATCTATTATAAGATGTAATTTTGACTATACATGTCTGTTTTTGTTGATTTGCAAAATTAGGGTTTTTGGAGTGAGATATGTTTTATTGGAATTTTGAGGAAATTGATCAAGGAAGAATGTACTATTTTGGAGTTTCCTTAAAAGGTTAGGGTTTTTGAGAAATTGGATATGTTAGATTTTGGTTTCATGTTGAAGTTTTTAATTGTTCTGTTCATATTATATTATCAGGAGATTTGGAGATTGTGGGTTGTTGTTAAGGGAGATTGTAGTTTTGGAGATTTGTTCCTAAAATTGAAAAGGTACGACCATTCCATGTTTGTTGTAAATGCTTGCAGCTTTTGTCACGCCCCAACGAGTACCCTAAATGTGACAACCCACTGTACGCAATATTAAAACTTAAGAATGACTACCTCAATCACTCAAAAGCTTCCATATCGGTACAAGGCATACATTCACATCATAGGGAGACCGGTGGAGTAATGCATTTTAAGATATTGGCAGCGGAACATGCAAAATAACACTTAATATATTTCATTGAAATATAAAGTCTTACAAGTTCTAAGGGGAATTCCCCCGATAATTTCATATCCACATAGTCTTAATATGAAGATTAACTAAAGCTAGAAGATTTTAAAGGAAATCTAGTCTAAGACTTCAAAACAGAGCTCCTCCAAAAGCTTCCCAAAATAAAGATTCTACCCGAATGATCAAGATAGTCTCGGGTGCAAAATAATGATCTTGCAATATCATAAGTTTATTGGGGTATAAGCATAACTAGCTTAGTGAGATATTCCTTATGCAAAAGTACTCATAACAGGCATTCAACCGAGTTCATCAAACAAGCATATGAAATGTAACAACCATGTGATCAAACAGTACATACGACTATCTGGTTTCGTATGTATGATGGATTTACTCCTCCATTGGTGGTTAGGCAATAACTTAAACTGGGCCCCGAACGACCTCCTTAAAGTTGTGCACGTCTTAAGGTACTAACGAACCGTATGACTGTCACGCCCCAAAGGGTACCCTAAACGTGGCAGTCTGCCGTACACAATATTAAAGCCTAAGAATGACCACCTCAGTCACGCGAAGGCTTCCATACTATGTACAAGGCATCTAACACATAAAGGAGACACATCGGAATGATACGTTTTATGTTGATACAATTGAATAACAATGTAAAGGAAATAAAATCCACTATACTTTCGATACAAACCACTATACTTCAAAATACAAATCATTCAACTTCAATTACATTCATCCAAAGACTTCCCTACATAAACTATTACAAGACAAATCATAAAACTAGCTGATAACTTCAACATTCTCATTTCTTGCCGGAATCCTGAAGCTATTCTCGGCTTCAACCATCTCGGTCCCCACTTTGCATTCTTGAGATAACCTGTTCATTTAAACAACTATTGGGGTATAAGCTACACTAGCTTAGTGAGAATTTCCTTAGTTCTGTACCATGACAAGCAAGTTATAATCAACTATATGCTATGCATGAACAAACACGTGAGCAAGCAATTATGCATGGGTATCCGGAACCCACACACAGAACGGATTTACGCCCTCCGTATCTTGGGTTAGGGATGGTATTGAAGTCTACACGACCGCTGCTAGTCCCTAAGCCCTCGGCTCTTAGCACTCGCCTCAGCTAGGCTCACATATGGAATGCATCCCCGATGCGCCTTAGCTTCCTATGAATGAGCTCTGATCTCGGGTCTCATTATCCAAACGAGTCCTCGGACCATACCGATCGACCTGCGTAGGAGTAGCATGCTACCAAATGCAATATGTCCGATGCGATGCATGACCAATTTAATTTTTGCTTAGGTAAAAAATATTTATACATTCTTTAGAATGACTAACCAATATCATACATATAACATAAATAATATGAACAGTGCAGTTATCCAATCAAATCGTGGTTTCGATATGCTTTAGTATTCCTTGGCATACATTCATCACAGTATCATCATATATCCCATCCCCATTCATATCGATTTTTATCTTGTTCCTATAATTCTAATGCAACTAACTACAAGCACATTCAAGGTAACAAAACAAGGAGAAAACTCACTCGGCCATTGGATCACCGGTCTTCTAGTAATAATAATCCGGTGGTAGGGAATCGTCGATCTCGGAATCTCCTAAAAAGGAAGAAATACTCTAATAAGTATTTCATCACTTAACTAATCCAAACTATCTCATTCAAACTATCAAATTTGCAATTCGCATCCTAAGCGGAAATTCCAACTTAAAACGGCCATAACTTGGTCATTTTAACTCGGAATCTCGCAAATTATATATCGATTTCTATCTACTTCGAAAGATATATCTATTTCTAATATTATTTTCAAGTTTTGAAAACTTTGAAGCTTCGAAAAGGTCGGATCAGATTAGGGCAGCAACAATTTCGATTTCCGAAAATAGCTTTGTAAATGGTTGTAATGTTCCTACTATATAAATTAGCTATACATGCAATATGAGTGATTTCCTAACATGAATGGCATGAATTTAGTTTCATGTATGCATGATCTTGATGATTTTTGGTAAAAGAAAATTTGGAACTCCTTATTTTGCAAGACTTCAACTATAACTACTTTTTGAAAAATCTAGTTTTCTAACTTTGATTATTTCCATTTGTTTTGGATTTATTACTTAAGAAAATATAATTATTTTTGTTAAAATTGAGTCTTCATTATATATATTACTTATGACCTTCATTTCTACATAAAAATTTCCATTTTACACTTTGTAAATATGTTTTCCAATATGATTTACTCAAAAATCCGAATTTGGTAAAAATTGGTTTTTGAGTGATTCCTTTGGGAAAAACTTGTTTAAAGCATTAAAATTTAAGGCTTTACCATATCAATTACCTAAGGACTTCATTTAACACATAAAACTTGCAATTTGAGCTCAATTACTAAGTGATCACATATGCATCATCTCAAATTACGAATTTGACAATTTGATCACTAACTCAAATTTTTCCATTTTAATTCCATTTCTTGTTTTATACATTACTCATGCCTAAACTCATTTTAACTTGTAAAAATCATTGCTTAATGATATCTATTACCTATACTCTTCATTTTTCACATAAAACATGAGTTTTGGAGTTGATAAATGGGTTTTAAAAATTGGTCTTGGTTGGGATCCGAATTTAGAAAATTTATTTTTGGTCATATCTTTTGATAAAATCTATCTAAGCTTATGAAAATCCATTCCTTACATATCATATCTTATGAGCCTTTCATTTCTTAGATAAAAACTTCATTTTTGAGTTGGAAAACATGTTTTTAAAATATGCCTTGGCCAAAATCCGAAAATAACATTTTTGTTTTGAAAATAACTTTTGAAAATCACATTAGATTCTTGTAAAAAGAAGTCTTGATGATATTCATATATTAAGCCTTCATTTTCTTAAGTAAAAATTACATTGACACTTGGAAAGTGGTTTTTAAATATGAGTCTTGCCAAAATACGAATTTCACTACTTTTGTTCAAGTTCAAATCTAAGATCTACACATAATATGAACATAGATCTAAACTTTACTTATCAAAATCATTCATTTATGTTGTCTATACCCTAAGCCCTTCATTTTAAATGAAAAATATACATTTTGAAGTTGAAAACCCACTTTTCTAAATATGGTTCCATTTTCATCCGAATTTTCAAAAGTTGTTTTTGTTGAAAATAAAATAGATCTTGAGTTTCCTACAACTTTCCTACCATCATCATGCTATTACAAGTTGTTCATGATCATAAAACATAAGTCTAATGCATGTATGAACCTAAAACAACTAGATCTAGCCTTCTAAACTAGTTTTGAAAGCATGAACACATGTGAATGAGAAATATATGCATAAATCATAAGTAATAACAAGAATAATAACTTAAATAGCAAGATCTATGGCATAAACAAAAATCAAAGCTATAAAAAGTTAGATCTACCATATATATCAACTTTAAACAAGAAAATAATTGTAATACAAGATAATAAAAGTGGAGAAGAGAAAGATTTCATTTTTGGCATCATCATCCTAAGCTTTTAAGCTTATGGAAGTTCATTTGATGCATGAAACCTTCATTACATTTTACCTATACCACCTATGGAAGCTTAAGAAGAAGGTTTGCTTAAGAAATCTTCAAGAAATATGTGTGGGAGCTCCAAAAAAATATAGGGGCAGCAAGGTTCCTTGCAAGAACAAGAGAGAAAGAAGAAAGAAAGAGAGGAAAAAGAGAGGAAAAGAAGGAGTAAAAGAGATAGGGTTTCAAATGAATGAAAATGAATAAATGAAAGGCATTAAATGGAGAGAGAGGAGGGTATTAAATGAAAAAGAAAAAAATAAAACAAGGGCAGAAATTGGATGCTGTCCACGTGAATTTGAGTGAGGAGAGAGAGGGTTTGTTTGAATTTTTTGACTAAAAATTGAATTGTGTAATAAATGGTGTGTAGCTTCTTTAAGAAGGAGTGGAATATAATTAAATTGGTCAAAATATGAGTAAATAAAGGACAATGGCAGCCATAAATAGGGTCAAAAATCTGCCATCAATTGTGGGATAATGTGTAGAAAGATTGAAGTGAAAATGAAGTGATATGTGTAAGGTGTACTTGAAGGTATGGGTTGTAAAAGTACTTTATTAATAAAATAAAATTGGAAAATTTATTCCAAATAATTGTAGCAGATTTTTCATAATTAAAATTAAATAATTATTTGAATTATTTTAGTATTTTAACAAATATGTTACCGGTATGATCAAAATACGCGAATATGGGCTATAAATAATATTTTTATAACCCGAAAAATTCTAAAAAATTATTTTATGAAAATAAAAATATTTTTCAAATATTTTTCAATTATTAAATTATTTTATTTTATATTTAGTATCGGGTCTTAAACAGAATCTGATCCCGTAAAGACCCGAAACGAACTAAATTTTAGAAAAACAAAATTTTCTATAACATATAAAATATTTATCTAAAAATATAAGACTTTATAAGAATAATAAAATTTTGTAATAAAATAAAAATGAATAGTGCAAATGACTAATCAATTACCGGTAATAATGAAATTACGATAAAAAGGTTATAACTGTAACTTTTATAACCCGAAAAATTATATAACTGATATATTTAGAAATCTTATGAAATTACGAGTCTAACGGTACTATTGGTATATTTTTGATATCTCGAGCCTCAGGACACGCTTTTCGAAGTCTGTACCTGAACGGTTTCGAAATAAGCCAAAAATCTACCAATCTGATATTTTTAAACAAACTCATATTACTATGAGCTATTCTACATATTTAAACTACATCTCGGCCTCTAGGGCTAGGGCCGCTAGATTGTCGAACTTACACTATTGTATTCCAGTTAGGGTTTCCGGGTGATTTTTCGGTTTAGGCATTTGCCAATTTGGAAACTGATATTTATGTTTATACAACATATTTAATTTGAGAAATTTATTTTAAATTTTATTTTTGTAAGTATTTAATATCTTTTAACGTTTTCGGAATTTTTGAATTGAGTTTCATTTCCGAAAGTTAATCGTTATTTACTTTTTAATAATTCGTTTTTGGGATCTATATTACCCGATTTTATAAATCGGAGTCACGTATGGAATTTGTCGTACGTAGTGGTTTTGGAATTGTAATATGTTGAGTTCTTACTTTGTTTTTGAGAATTCTTTTTTCCCAAGATTCGGAAATTTTTCGTATTCGTTCGCGATTTAAGACTAGTTGAAATTCGATTTTAATTGGAGTGATTTTTAGGGTTTATTTTCGAAGTTCATCTTGAAATTATTTATTGAAATTTTCCGAGGCTTACAACGACTATTCCCTGGGCTTTCCTTATTGAAAGCGATCGATCTGGCTCGGCTACAACTTAAGGCCGTATTCCCCAAACGTCTTAAATCCTCAAGATGTAGCTAGACAGCTTACCTTTCCGGTCCCACGCTGAGGAGTAGTAGCAAAAATGCGAAATGATATTCTAAGTGATATGCATGAGTAATTTAGTATATGGAGATTCCAATATGACATTAATTTATTTAAAGCGATCGAGCAATAATTGTACACATAGCAACACATGTATAGATACAATTATATCAATCACAAATCGAGTTCCGATATACTTATCGTTCATTGACCGCACATAACAATTCACATACATAATTCCCATGATATCCCACATGCATATCAATTTTATCTTTTCCTAACATCTAATGCTGTATTCTACAAGCACATACACGAATACATAAACGTAAAGGAAACTCACTCGTCTATAGCGATCTTCTATCAGTCGAAGTAACCCTCAGGGAAGAAAAGATCTTGGTCCTCGACACCTAAACAAAAGAAATACCTGAAATGAGTATTTCGTCCAAGATTTACTCAAATTCTCTAATTCTATCTTATTGAATTCGTCAAAATTCACATGAATGGAAATTCCAACTTAAAATGGCCATAACTTGCTCATTTTAACTCTGAATTTCACATATTATATACCGATTTCTATCTAATAAAAAAGATCTATCTATTTCTAGGGTTATTTTTATCAACATAATCTATTTAGGTCTCGAAATAGTGATGTACAGAAATGATACGAAAATTCCAGATTTCAAAACTCAAGTTTTCAAACTTTTCTCCATTCAAAAATCTTTGTACCAAAATATAGATATTATAATAGTTAGAAAATTCTTTGAACACATAGATATTGACTCATATCATAAGCATGAATTTAGTGAAGTTGTCCCAACAATGATTTTTATAAAATAAGGTGTTCTAAAAGTTGGAAAAGTAATATTTTGGAAATTTTTATTTTAGCTTTGTTAGATATGTTCTTGGATTTATTTATAAGTATATATTTTCCTCTTTTTAACTTTATCTGTCTTTTGAAAACAATTCATATTTTCCAAAATAATTTTATTTCTATAACTTCATTTTTAGGAGTTAAAAATGTAGTTTCTAATTGTTTTCTTGATAGTAATAAAACTTTCTTAAAGTTTATTTGTTCTTAGTTTTTCATAAAGTTAGTTCCATTTTAAAATAATAGTTTTCTTCTGATTCTATTTCCTAAGTAAGATTCATCTTCAAAAATATTTATTCTTTGATGATTTTGTAAAACCTATCTAACCTTAGTATGTTGATGAAAACTTTATAAATGAGTTTAAGAAAACTTTTGTGAACGAAGAATTAGTAACATTAAAGAAACTTTCTTATTTCATTGGTTTGAAAAGAGAGTATGTGAAAATTCTATTTTATGTACTCTTTGATGAAACTCTAATGTACCACTATTAGTAAGACTTGTTATGAGTTTACTTAAATTTTTGGGAAAGGTTTGTGAAAGTAAAACTCTTAGCTTTTGATGAAAATTCTTTCTTTAAGTAACCAAAATTATTTAAAAAGAGTTCATAAAAATATTTTCTTCATATTTTTATTGAGACAATATCAATATGCCCATGCATAAACATGAATATGTAGTCATGTGAGATATAATCAAAATAACATAACAAAATAAATGTAATAAGAGCATAATAGTAAAGTCAAGTATTGGGAACCTTAGCTTCATCAAGGTATCCCGGGATTAAGAATAGACTAGTCCCAAAAAAAAAAAAGAAAAAAAAAAGAAAATTGTTTTGACTTGATAAGGACAAGTCTATGACTAAAAGGACTAGTCTTGAAAATAGCATGAAAAAATAAATAAATAACAAGTGAGTTTATATGCTCTAAAAAATATATATATACATAATATACCTAATGCTATATAAAAGTTAGATGAGAGCAAATAATAATACCAATAATAACAACAACATAATAACAACAATAGAAATATAAAAATGGATATTCATGAACAAGAACAATACATGAACATAGTCTAGTTTCCATAACAATAAGTTAGGAAACACACACCATGGTCATGTGAAGTTACATGACATGGTAGAAGTAAATAAAGAAAGTTTATTACCTGAAGGATATATGGTAGTGAAGAAAAGTTGTGGTGTTGGTAAGAACTTGAGAGGATTTTGGGAATATGTAGAGAGGAATTTGAGAGAGTATTTGGAGAGAGTTTTGAGAGGAGAGTTTTGGTAATGAATTTGTGGGTAGATAAAGTGTGAAAGAAATGAAAGAGGAGGAGTATAAACCCCCAAAGTTTTGTGATCAATTAAGCTTAAACCCTAATTAGAAGGTCAACCGGAAATCCTAAAGTCAACAAAACCCAGTCAGAGTGACTATTCAAATTCAGCATTCCCGTTTAAGCAACTCTAAGAAAGTAAGTAAGAGATTAGTATGTAGAATAGTTCGTAATAACCTAAGAAATCTTAAAAGTATCAGATTAGTTAAATCGAGATTCGTTTTGAGCACAATCTGACACAGTTTTTGAAAAGAGTATACAAGGGCTTAGAATAGTAAAAATATTTCAGATATACTGTTAGACTCATAAAAATATAAAGTTTTCAAAAATATCAGTCTCATAATTTTTCGGTAACTAAAAATATCACATATCGTAATTATACGCGTATTTCTTACTACCGGTACTTAAATTGTCATGTCTACTTTACATTTCACTAATTATTACTATTCTATACTATTTATCTATCTCTAATTTTTCTTATAACCTACTCTTACAAACCAAACCTCTATTTTCTTACAATTTTCATTTCCAATACAACTTCACATCTTTCATATCATATTTTTCATTAATAAAAATATAAAAAAATAAATTACTCTCTCTCTCTCACTCTCATTTGCGCCGGCCACACCCCCCCTCTCTTCTCAATTTGTTTTGTTTTTCAATTATTTAATTAACACAAATTTCCTCCCACATTTTCCTATAAATACCCTCTCTTTCTTCCACTTTCTTCACACCTTTCATACACTAAAAATTACTCTCTCAAAATTTCTACAAGAGTTCTCTCTCAAAGTTCTCTCAAGTTTAGTCTTCATAGGTAATACTTCTTTAGAGTTTTCTTTATGTTTATTTACTTAGTATGAGCTTAGTATGTGTTTTCTAAATCATGAAGGTTAAAAAAAGCAACAATATGTTCATACTTTGTTTTTGTTCATGAATCTATTTTCTTATATGTTGCTTTCATATATGTTTAATTAAATATATCTATGTAGTTATATATATCTTCTAGAGCATATAAGCTCCTTTGTTTTGCAATTTATTTACTTCCTTGTAATTTATTTATTACCTAGCAATTTATTTACTTTCAATGTTATTTTAAGACTAGTCTTTATAGTCTTAGACTTGTCTTTATCAAGTCAAAACAATTTTCTTTCTTTTTTGGGACTAGTTTATTCTTAGTCTTGGGATACCTTGATGAAGCTAAGGTTCCAATACTTGATTATTCTTGACTAGCTTATTTCTTTAATTATTATGCCTTTCTTATGTTTTCATAATTTTATGTTTCATATTCATGATCATGCATGAACATATTGATTTTGTCTCAACAAGATAAAAGAGGAAAAAGTTTTCTTAAAATAGAAGTTCTTCTCTAAAAATAAAAGTTGTTAGGAAGGAAGTAATTTTTCACAAAAACTTAGGAATTTTATCTTAACAAACTTTTTCAAGAAATCTAGAGGAATTCATTATAAATTTTAAGAACATGGTTTTTTTTTTTTTTTTTTAAACACTACATACATACACTTTACAAAGTCATGAGATGGAAGGAAATTCTTGATTAAACAAAAGTTTTACTAAACTTCACTTTTCATCAAATACTAGTTTGACAAATACTAAAAAATTTCTTTTTATAAAAGTAGAATGATCTTAAGAAATAAGAAAATTATTTCTATAAATATAGAATTATTACTACTTTAAAAAGTATTAACTAAGCTTAGAAAATAAAAAAAAATCATTCTTTAGAAATTTAAAAAGACTAAGGAAATGAAATTAAAGAAAAGAGAAATACTCATTTAAAATAACTTGAGCTATTTTCTAGCAAAATAAAAGGAAATTTTCAAAAGTTTCATTTTTCAAAATCTTTATAAGACTTTACTTTTATCAAAAAAATTCATGGTTGAGACAACTTCATTAAATTCATACATTTGATATGAGTCAATAAATATATGTTAATACATTTCAAATGTTTTACGAACTATTATGATATTTATCTCTTTGATACGAGCTTTTGTAAAAAGAAGGAATACAAGTTTTGTGAAAATTCGTGGTAAATATGATCATTATTATTTTAGAGCTCAAACGACTTAGTTTGATGAAAATAGTTTTAGAAATATATATATTTTCAAGTAGGTAGAAAAAGGTATATAATATGTGAAATTACGAGTTAAAATGAGCAAGTTATGGCCATTTTAAGTTGGAATTGCTTTCTATCCGATTTTACCGCGAATTCAAGATAGATTTAGGATCTTCAAAAATAGAAATTCTATGAAAGACTCATTTTGGGTATTTCATTTTGTTTAGGTGAAGAAGGAACCAAAATCGCATTCCCGGAAGATTACTTCGACTAGGAACGATCGTCATGGAGTGAGTTAATCCCTTACTAGTTATATTTCCTTGTTTGTGCTTGTAAGTAGTAGCACTAGAAAATAAGAAAAAGATAAATAAACAAATGATGTGTAATTTGGATAAGTTAAGAATATCGAAAGAGGAATTGATGAATAATTTATGATTTCTCGCAGTGATATGATGAATATTGATTTGATCACCTTTAACTCAAACTTGACAATAATGGAATAACCTTATATTGAAAACGATTCATGCATATCATATTTGTGAGTCACATTTATTTTTTTCACTACTATTCTTCGTGTGGGGAAACGAGGAGTTGTAGTGGTGGCTAGTAGGAGTCGGAAAGTCTACATGGGCAAGTAAGAGCCGGAAAATCTACAGGGCAAGTAGAAGCCGGTAAGTTTGCAAGTATTGATGGTTGTATGGGCCAATAACCACCCAAACCTCGACATGGAGGGCGTAAAATCCATTCTACACATGGTTTCCGGTTAATCATGTGTATTTTGTTTGCTCATGTGTTTGGTGCGTTCACATATGATTGTATAAATACTTGTGTGATTGATGGAAATGTTTTGTAGATGGGAGTTATTTCACTAAGCTAGTTTTGCTTATACCTTATAGTTTTTTGTTACAGTATGATTACTTGTGGTTAGCACCAAAGAGCCCCGTTTGTCAGGTATGAGCCAAAGCTACTATGAGTTTTTGGGAGAAGTTTATATGTATTTAGTTATAAATGTAGACTTCTAAGAAAAATCTCTATAGTAGACTTATGGTATATTTATGTATATTTTGATGATGGCTTAGATGAACAAGACTATTAGAATAGAGGAATGCCCCTGAGAAGTTGTACGAGTGTAAATCCCCGAAATTTTTGGATCCGAATTATAGTTTAAACCCTAATCAGAAGTCAACCGGATTTCCCAGTATCAACCAAACCCTAGTTTACCGTAACCGCTCAAGCCCTAGAAAACGAAGTGGGGAAAATTAGTTGTAATAGTTCGTAATAGTTATAGGTTTTATAAAAATATCTGTTTTTCAAAATTCGAGTGTCCTTTGAACTCGATCGGACATAGTTCTTGAAAAACGTGTCTGGAAGCCCGGAATAGGAAAAATATTCCGAATATACCGTTAGACTCGTAAAAATATAAGATTTCCAAAAATATCAATTTCGTAATTTTTCGGTAGCTAAAATATCAGATATCGCTTTTATACGCGTATTTTCTTACTACCGGTATTAATTGTCATGTCTACTTTTACATTACACTATTTTCTACTATTCTACACTATTCATCTATCTCTACTTTTTCTTACAACCTACTCTTACAACCTATACACCTATTTCTTACACATTTTCATTTCCAATACAATTTCACATCTTTCATTTCTTACTTTTAATTAACAAAATAACAAAAAAATTAAATTTTCCCCTCCCTCAAAATAGCGCCGGCCCCCCCCATTCACATCCATTTTTTTTTTTCATTATTTAATTAACACAAATTATCTCCCACATTTTCCTATAAATACCCCTTCATACCTTCACTTCTTTCACACCTCTTCTTCTCTAAAGTTACTCTACAAAAATTTCTCTCCAATTTCTCTCAAGAGTTCTTTCAAGAAGTCTTCTTAGTTTAGCTTCCTTTAGGTAAGAAATTTCTCAAGAATTCTTCATGTTCATCTACTTAGTATGAGCTTAGTGTGTGTTTTCTAAAACCATGAAGGTTAAGAAAGCAACATTAGGTTCATGCTTTGTTTTTGTTCATAAACATAATTCCTCTATGTTCATTTATGTTTCTTTTATGTTCTTTACTATCTAATATATCTATATATATATATTATTTAGAGCATATAAGCTCATTGTCTTACAATTTATTTATCTTTCATGCAATTTATTTACTTCATTGCAATTTATTTAATTTCAAGTTGATTTTAAGACTAGTCATTCTAGTCTTAGACTTGTCCTCATCAAGTCAAAACAATTTCTTTTCTTTTCTTTTCGGGACTAGTCTTTTCTTAGTCCCGGGGTACCTTGATGAAGCTAAGGTCCCAATACTTGATTTACTTTATTATTTACTTAAGCTTTCAAGTTATTATGTTCCTTTATATTTCTATAGTTATGATTCATATTCATGCATGAACATAATGTTTTTGTCTCAACAAAAATAGATGGAAGTGTCTTTCTAAAACTAAAGGTTCTTGTTAAATAAAAATAGGAAATAGATTTCCTAAAAACTCATGAACATGCTTGGAAAATGATTTTTCTTACATAAACAAAAGGTTTTATGAAAACTTATCTTTCATCAAGAAATATTCTTTTGGAATCATTACAAGAAACAAAAATTGTCATTTTATTACTTTTTGAATCCAAGTTTTGAAAATAAAACCACACTTAGGAATTAAAGAAATTACAAGAGATTAAATTTAGAAAAAGAATATTCATCTCAATAACTCAAGATCTTTCAAAAGTAAAATAAATATTCAATAGAATCTCAAGTTCAAAGTCTTTTAAAACCTTAATTTTTATAAGTTGAGACAACTTCATTTACTTCATACATTTGTTATGAGTCATTACATATATATATATATATACCTTTCAAAAGTTTACAAAATAATTGAAATATTTATCTTTTCAAATGAGCTTTGTTTACAAGAAGGAAAACAAGTTTTGCAAATTCGTGGCAAATCTGGTCACTGTCTTTTCGGACCCAAACGACTTAGTTTTATGGAAATAAGCTTAGAAATGCGTAGATCTTTTCGAGTAGGTAGAAAACGATATATTATACGCGAAATTCCGAGTTAAAATGAGCAAGTTATGGCCATTTTAAGTTGGAATTTCCCCTTATACGATTTTACCACGATTTTAAGAAAAGATTAGAATCTTCAAGATAGAATTTCATGAAATACTCATTTTGGGTATTCTTCTTGATTAGATAATCACGAGGAGGATTGTTCGTATCCCGAGGATTACTACGATTAAGTGGAAATTCCGAACGACCATCCATTCAAGAAAGGTGTCATCATGGCCGAGTGAGTTACTTCCCGTTAATTTTCTATACTCTGATTGTGCTTGTAAAATTAGTTGCACTAGAATTAAGCAAAAATAAAAAAGAAGTGTATGATAATATGTTGAAAGGAATACTAAGTATATCGAAACTATTTGTTTGTAATAAAGTTGTATGTGCATTAATATCTTGAATTGTTTGAAATTGGTTGATCACTTGAAAGAAGTTAAATGTAACTACTAGACTTTAATTAAAGAAATTATTCATGCACTTCATATGTTGAGTCACATTGCATTCACTACTATACAATTGGTGGGACAAGTGTATAATAGTGGTGGTAGACATAACCGGTATATCATGTAAGTGGCGAGTAGGAGCCGTAAAAACTACAAAATTGGTGGCTAGTAGGAGCCTGTAATAACTAAGTTTTGATGGCGTATAGGAGCCGGTAAGATCTATAAAAGTGTTTTTAAAAGTTGTGGCTGTAATTGGCCTGAATACCCAACCCGAATGAAGGGCGTAATTCATTCAACATATGATTCCCGGAAAGTCATATGTCTTGTATGCTCACGTGGTTGTTGCATTTCATATGTTTGAATAATAAACTTGATTGATAATTTTCTTCGAGTATGAATTTTGGGATTTACTCACTAAGCCCATAAGCTTACACCCCTATAGATATTTGTATTCTCAGGAACACCTATTTTTGTGCCCGAGGTCTTCCCGTATCCGTGAGTTTTATATTGAAGCTTTTGGAGGAAATCTACTCGAAGACTTAGATTAGAATTCCTTTGAAATCTTTAATGTATTTTGGATGTTATGAAGTTTATCTCGATCCTTGGAATTTAGGGGGTATGCCCCTAAGAAATTATGTAATAGACCTTTGGTTATTAATGATATGATATTCTTTATTTCTGGATCTTGTATGTTTATCTTTACTTGCTTAAACTATGCTTCCCAAAAGCGTCTCCTATTACCGTGTTAGACGCCTTACATATAATACTAAGGCTTTCGCATGACTAAGGTAGCCATTCTTAAGCCTTGATATTATATGTGGCGGACTGCCACGTTTAGGGTACCCTTCGGGGCGTGACAACGAGACTATTATTCCAATGAATATTACATATTTATCTATATAAGTTCTTGCATGCTTTTATTATATGCTTAAGCATAATACCCCTGTGAGTCTCCTACTATCTTAGAAGTACGCCTTGCATATGATATTGAAGTTGCTGCGTGACTAAGGTTGTCATTCATTAGCTTTAATATTATGTGCGGCGGACTGCCACGTTTAGGGTACCTTCTGAGGCGTGACAAGGGGGGTATTTATAGAAAAGTTGGAGAGAAATTATAGTAAATTAAATAAATGAAAAAGAAAAGAAAATTGATGGCATGAAAGAAAGAGTAATTAAAAATTAGTTTTAGAAGAAAAGTGTAAAAGAAGTTTAGTAATATGTGGTGTAGAATTTTTATGGAAAA
This sequence comes from Combretum micranthum, assembly GCA_024138025.1. NCBI lineage: Eukaryota > Viridiplantae > Streptophyta > Magnoliopsida > Myrtales > Combretaceae > Combretum > Combretum micranthum. The sequence goes on along the minus strand of JAMXBD010000250.1, from coordinate 1,171,683 downwards.
AAAAAAATTGTAAGAAATAGGTATATAGGTTATAAGAATAGGTAGTAGAAAAAGTAGAGATAGATGAATAGTAATGAATAATAGAAAAGCACCATGAATAGTAGACTAGACAATTAAAATACTAGTAGTAAAGAAAATACGCGTAAACGACCTATATCTGATATTTTTAATTACCGAAAAATTCTAAAACTGATATTTTTGAAAACCTTATATTTTTACGAGTCTAATGGTGTTGTCGGAATATTTTCACTATCCATTGTACCAGGGCATGGTTTTCGAAAACTGATTCCGTTCGGATCCGAAAGACATTAGAAAATTGCGAATCTTATATTTTTAAGATTTCCTATTTTTTTACGAACCATTTTCCACAATTATCTTAATTTTGTTGTCTAGGGTTTAAGAACACGGGATTACCAGATCTAGATTCACTAGACTGAACATAAAACTAGGTTAACATTAGAGTTCCAGATTAACTTCCCGTTCTAGGGTTTACTTATATTTACCGAAAAATCTAGGGGCTTACAAGTTTAGTATTCTATTTGTTTTGTTGTTGGAAGAGATTGATAATCAATCTAAATCTATTCGGCTTAATCAATTTATCTGCTAGGTGTGTTTGGCTATGACTAGTAAAGACCTGGCAGATAGTGATACTAGGGTGGCACCATGATGATCCTTGTGTGTCGTTGTCTTTAATGGAGTTGCACTTGGAGATGACTCCCATAGATTTAGGTGATTTGGCAATATGGCCGTGGGTGTTTTGGGAGTACCTATTCACCAATATATGTATATAATTACCTATTTTCAAAAGTTGGTTGATTTTCAGGGATCCGAGTTACTTCAAGTTTGGGACTAGGGATTCATAGTTTTGAACTATATTGTTTGGCTAGCTTAATAAAGATAATAATCTAATTGGTTGGATTAGAATAAGTTGCATTTGATATATATGTTGCGTGAGTATATGCATTTGTTTTGTGGTTTGGCGTACTGGGCATTCTCCTTATTCCTTTCATTTTTCAGGTATAGGTGAAGATGGCATAGTATATGATACATGTGGATATGATATGTACATAGATTAAGGGGATGGCGATAGTGGTTTAGACTACCCTACTAAGATTAATGGATTTCAGTTATAGGATTTATGGAGAGAAGAAATTATAAATCTTTTGAAAAATGATTTTAAGAATTGTTAGCAAGGTTTGTTAAGAAATTCTGGGAGTCTTATGAGACTTGGATTTTTATGTTATAGATAGTTTATATTTGCAGTTTATGTTATTCATAAAGTTTGTTTTTGAATCATTAGAGAACCTTTTTATGTGAGTTATTTGATGAAATAGCTTTTGTTTTGTGGACTTAGTTTTGATAGCCTTTGCGTGTCTTTTTTTAAGAGAAGAACACGTGACAGGTTGTAATTACTATCAGGTTAGGGCATCACAGAAACTTGGGCTCTTCGTTGTCTAAACAAGAGCAATACCTAAAATGAGTATTTATTGGAAGTTCTACTTAAACTTACAAATTCTATTTTACTATGTTCGTCAAAATTCGTATGGAAAGAAATTCCAATTTAAAATGGTCATAACTTGCTCATTTTAACTCGAAATTTTACACATTATATAATATTTTCTACCTACTCAAAAAGATCTATCTATTTATAAGATTATTTTTATTATAAAAGGTCATTTAGGTTCCAAAAAGATGTGGTACAGAATTAACATGAAAATCCGAGCCCTTAAAACATGATTTTTCCAACTTTTTATCAACCAAAACTCTCATAGCAAATATATAAATATTTATATAGTTAAAAAATCCTTTTAATACATATGCAACTCATATTATACACATCATTCTAATGATGTTATCTTAATCGATGATTTTTCATAAAACAATCTTGTCTTAATAGCTTGAAAAGTGAAGTTAACAAAATTATTTTAAGTTGTTTGGAAATAAAACCAAATATTTTTGAGTCATTAAATATGTTATATAATTTATTTTTCCTTAACTCTCAAAAGGTAAATTTAGATTAAAAAATTTTAGCCTTTCTAAGTTATCTACAAATTTTATTTCCTAAGTAAACTTTACTGGGTAAGTTGATTTTATCTTTTTTTTTTTTTTATCTTTGTACTTATTAAAAGGTTAGTGAGGATTTTATAAACAATTCTTTAAGAAAATCTCTCATAGTAAAGTATTATCAACATGAAGGTTTTAATGGTAGTTTGAAAAGAGAGTAAGGAATTTCTTAGTTAATTTTTGAAAAGTCCTTGTATATCAACAATACTAAAATCTATGGCGACCTTTGTCTAAAATTCTTTGAAAAGTATTTATTGCCATAAAATTTCTAAATTTTAATGAAACTTTTCCGAAATGATAAAATTTCATTTTTAAAGTAAGTTGAACCTATTCTCCTTTACTTAAGAAAAACATTTTATTTTTATTAAGACAACAATCAACATGATCATACATGAACATGAGTTTATAGCTAAGTAACATGACAAAAATAATTAATAAGAAAGATGAAAAATAAAGAGTTAAGCAAGTAATAAATATCAAGTATTGGAAGTCTTAGCTTGAATCAAGGCTTCCGGACTTAAACATAGGCAAGTCCAAGAAAGAAAAGAAAAAGAAATAAGAAAAATTTTTTGACTTGAAGAGGACAAGTCTAAGACTAGAAAGACTAGTCTTAATATAAAAGCATGGAATAAATAAATTACAAAGAATAAATAAATAAATGACGGTTATGTTAGTGAGCTTATATGTTGTAAGAAATTCACACACACATAAATATATTTACTAATTCATAGAAGTTAGATTAGAACAATAATAACATGTAACAATATAACAATAATAAAACAACATAATAATAAAATGAGATTTATTCATGAACAATAACAAAACATGAACATAGTATTGCTTCCATAATACTTAGATGTTTAGGAAACACACACTATGGTCATGTTAAGTTATATGACATGATAAGGAAGTATTTGTAAGAATATTACCTAAGGTAGAAGTATGGATGGTAGAAAAAGAGAAGTTGTGGTAGTGTGATGATAATAGAAATGTGGGAAGATGAGAAGAGATTTTTGGAGAGAAAAGTTGAGTGGTAATTTTGAGAGAGTTTTGTTAAGATAAAAGAACGTGTGAAAGAAATGGAGGGAGATGAGGTATTTATAGAGTTTTGTGGAGGAAAAATTGTGTGAATTAAATAAAATAAAAAAGAAAAAATTGTGTGTGTGTGGGAAGGAGGCGTCGGTTTTGAAGAAAGAGAGAGAGTGAGTGATTTGTTTTGTTTTTTTATTAACGAAAAGTAATAATTTGTAAGGTTAGTAAGAAATAGGTATGGTAGAGTGTAAGGAATAGGTGGTAGAAAAGTAGAAATAGGTGAATAGTAATGAATAGTATAGAATAGTATTATGAATAATATATAAGATAAATTAATACTGGTAGTAAAGGAAATAGCGTAATTAGGCTATATCTGATATTTTTAGATACTGAAAAATTATAAAACTAATATCTTTGAAAATCCTTTTTATTTTTACGACTCTAATGGTATTGTCAGAATATTTTTACCGTCTAGTGTACCAGGGGATGGTTTTTGAAATCTGATCCCGTTCAGGTCCAAAACAAACTAAATTTTAACAAATATGATATTTTTAAGCTTCCCTATATTATTACGAACTATAATTCACAATTATCTCAATTTCTTTGTTTAGAGATTAAGAGCGTGAGATTGTTGGATTTAAATCTACTAGGGTTTGTTATAGGTTTATTGACCTTAGGGTTTCCGGTTGACCTCTAGTTTCAGGTTTATGCATAAACCGTAGCATAAAATCTAGGGGCTTACATCAACCTCCTGAGAAATTGTTGCTATTCAAGACCCCCAGGTTCCTAGAGCGTTGTAAGCCCCGGAAAATTTCAGTAAATAATTTCAAGATGAACTTCGAAAATAAACCCTAAAAATCACTCCAAATTAAAACCAAATTTCAACTAGTCCAAAAACACGAACGAATTCATAAACTTCTTAATCTTGAGAAAATGAAAATCTTTAAAAATAAAATAAGAACACAGTGGTCTTCAAATTCAAAACCACGATGTACGAAAAATTCCATATTTAACTCCGACTTATAAAATCGGGTAATATAAAACCAAAAACAAACTATTAAAAAGTAAATAATGATTGACCTTCGAAAATAAAACTCAATTTAAGAATTTCGAAAATATTAAGAGATATTAAATACTTACAAAAATAAAATTTAAAAATGAATTTCTCAAATTAAATATGTTGTATAAACATAAATATCAGTTTTCAAATTAGCAAAGGTCTAAACCGGAAAAATCAACTGGAAACCCTAACCGGAATACAATAGTGTAAGTCCGGCAATCTAGCGCCCCTAACCCTAGAGGCTGAGATGTAGTTTAAATATGTAGAATAGCTCATAGTAATATGAGTTTGTTTAAAAATATCAGATTGGTAAATTTTTGACCTATTTCGAACCCGCTCGGATACAGACTTCGAAAAGCGTGTCCCGGGGCTCGAGATATCAAAAATATACCAATAGTACCGTTAGACTCGTAATTTCATAAGATTTTTAAATATATCAGTTATATAATTTTTCGGGTTATAAAAGTTACAGTTATAACCTTTTTATCGTATTTCCATTATTACCGGTAATTGATTAATCTTTTGCATTATTCATTTTTATTTTATTACAAAATTTTATTATTCTTATAAAGTCTTATATTTTTAGATAAATATTTTATATGTTATAGAAAATTTTGTTTTTCTAAAATTTAGTTCGTTTCGGGTCTTTACGGGATCAGATTCTGTTTAAGACCCAATACTAAAAATAAAATAAAATAATTCAATAATTGAAAAATATTTTAAAAATATTTTTATTTTCATAAAATAATTTTTTTAGAATTTTTCGGGTTATAAAAATATTATTTATAGCCCATATTCGCGTATTTTGATCATATCGATAACATATTTGTTAAAATACTAAAATAATTCAAATAATTATTTAATTTTAATTATGAAAAATCTGCTACAATTATTTGGAATAATTTTTCTAATTTTATTTTATTTTATTTTATTTTATTAAGAAAGTACTCTTACAACCCATCTTTTCAAGTACACCTTTCACACATCACTTTTTTTTCACTTCAATCTTTTTACACTTTATTAAATCACTTCATGGCAGATTTTTTCTTTCTTTTGGCTGCCATTGTCCTTTAATTACTCCTATTTTGACTAAAATAAATAAATTCTACTCCTTAAAGAAGCTACACATACACATTTATTACACAAATTAATTTTGAGTCAAAATTCAACAAAACCCTCTCTCTCCTCTCTCCCAACATTCACGTGCAGCACATCTATTTTGACTGCCTTGTTTTATTTTTTTTCCCTTCATTCATTAATTAAAACACTCATTTCTCTCTCTCCTTCATTTACTCACTTTCCCTCTTTCATTCTTTAGCTTTTTCTCTCTCATTTTCCTCTCTTTTCTTCTTCATATTGTTCTTGTTTCCTCAAGAACACATGCTGCCCCCACATCTTCCATTAGCTTCCACCCATATTTCTTGAAGATTTCTAAGCAAATCTTCATCTCAAAGCTTCCATAGGTGGTATAGGTAAAGTGTAATGAAGGTTTCATGCATCAAATGACTTTCCATAAGCTTAAAAGCTTAGGATGATGATGCCAAAAATGAAACTCTCCTTTTCTCTACTTTTATTATCTTGTATTTCAATTATTTTCTTGTTTAAAGTTGATATATATTGTAGATCTAACTTTTTATAGCTTTGATTTTTGTTTATGCCATAGATCTTGTATTTAAGTTGTTATTTCTGTTATTCCTTATGATTTATGCATAGATCTAGCATCTACATGTCTATCTTAGTGATTCATGCATGTGAAACTAGTTTAGAAAACTAGATCTAAAGTTTTGAATTCATAGATGCATTAGATTTTTTGTTTATGTTCATGAACAACTTGCTATAGCTTGATGATGGTAGGAAAGTTGTAGGAAACTCAAGATCTATTTTGTTTTCAACAAAAATCAATTTTGAAAATTCGGATGAAAATGGAACCATAGTTAGAAAAGTGGTTTTTCAACTTCAAAATGTGTATTTTTCATTTAAAATGAAGGGCTTAGGGTATAGATAACATAAATGAGTAATTTTGATGAGCAAAGTTTAGATCTATGAGTTTAAAGTTGTTTTCATGGGTTTCATCTAGGTGTATGTTCATATTATGTGTAGATCTTAGATTTGAACTTGAACAAAATTTGTGAAATTTCGTATTTTGGCAAGACCCCCATTTAAAAACCACTTTCCAAGTGTCAAAGTGTAATTTTTATTTAAGAAATGAAAGGCTCTTAGGATAGGATATGTAAGGAATAGATTTTCATAAGTTTAGATAGATTTTATCAAAAGATATGTCCAAAAATGAATTTTGTAAATTCGGATCCCAATCAAAACCAATTTTTAAAACCCATTTATCAACTTCAAAACTCATGTTTTATGTGAAAAATGAAGTATATAGGTAATAGATATCATTAAGCAATGATTTCTACAAGTTAAAATGAGTTTAGGCATGAGTAATGTGTAAAACAAGTAATGGAATTACAATGGAAAATTTTGAGTTAGTGATCAAATTGTCAAATTCGTAATTTGAAATGATGCATATGTAATCATTTAGTACTTGAGCTCAAATTGCAAGTTTTATGTGTTAAATGAAGTTCTTAGACAATAGATGTAGTGAAGCTTTAAATTTTAATGCATTAAACAAGTTTTTCCCAAGGAAATCATTCAAAAAGTGGATTTTCTAAAATTCGGATTTTTGAGTAAATCATATTGGAAAATGTATTTGCAAAGTGTAAAATGCAAATTTTTGTGTAAGAATGAGTTCCTTAATAGTTATGTATGATTGAGCCTTAATTTTCTCAATATCAAATGATTTTTACTTGAAGGAATCACTCAAAAACCAATTTTTGTAAAATTCGGATTTTGGAATCAACACCACTTGAAAACATGTTTATAAAGTGCAAAATGGAAATTTTTATGTAGAAATGAAAGTCATAAGTAATAGATATAATGAAGACTCAATTTTAACAAGAATAATTATATTTTCTTAAGTAACAAATCCAAAACAAATGGAAATGATCAAAGTTAGAAAACTAGATTTTTCATAAGTAGTTGATATTATGGTCTTGCAAAATAAAAAGTTATAAAATTTCTCTTTAGCAAAATCATCAAGATCATGCATATACTAAGCTCATCTCATGTCATTCATGTTAGGAAATCATTTATATTGCATGTACAGCTAATCTATAAGATAGGAACATTACAAACGTTTACAAAACTATTTTTCGGAATCGGAAACCGTTACTGATCAGATCTGATCCCTCCGTTCCGAGACCTAAATGTTTTCAAATCTTGAAAATAATATTAGAAATAGATAGATCTTTCGAAGTAGATAGAAATCGATATATAATTTGCGAGATTCCGAGTTAAAATGACCAAGTTATGGCCGTTTTAAGTTGGAATTCCCGCTTAGGACGAGAATTACGAATTTGATAGTTTGTATGAAATTGTTTGGATTAGTTTGAGTTGAAATACTTATTAAAGTATTTCTTCCTTTTTAGGAGATCCCGAAATCGACGATTCCCTACCACCGGATTACTATTACTAGAAGACCGGTAATCCAATGGCCGAGTGAGTTTTCTCCTTGTTTTGTTACCTTGATTGTGCTTGTAGTTAGTTGCATTAGATTATAGGAACAAAATAAAAATCGATATGAATGGGGATGGGATATATGATGAGACTGTGATGAATGTGTGCCAAAGAATACTAAAGCATATCGAAATCCCGATTTGATTGGATAACTGCACCGTTCATATTATTTCTGTTATATGTGTGATATTGATTGGTCACTCTAAAGAATGTATAAATATTTTTGACCTAAGAAAAAATTAAATTGGTCATGCATCGCATTGGACATATTGCATTTGGTAGCATGCTACTCCTACGCAGGTCGATCGGTATGGTCCGTGGATGACTCGTTTGGATAACGAACTCGGTGCCAGAGCTCATTCAGGGGTACTAAGGCGCATGTGGATACATTCTTGGATGAGCCTAGCCGAGTCGAGTGCTAAGAGCCGAGGGCTTGGGGACTAGATGCGGTCGTGTAGACTCAATACCATTCCTAACCCAAAATACGGAGGGCGTAAATCCGTTCTGTGTGTGGGTTCCGGATACCCACGCATAATTGCTTGCTCACGTGTTTGTTCATGCATAGCATATAATTGACTAATACTTGTTTGTTACGGTAAGGAATTAAGAGAATTCTCACTAAGCTAGTGTAGCTTATACTCCAATAGTTGTTTATATGAACAGGTTATCTTAAGAATGCAAAGTGGGGACCGCATTGGTTGGAGCCGGGAATGACTCCGGGATTTTGGCAAAGAATACAAATGTTTGAAGTTATCAGCTAGTTTATGATTTGTCTTGTAATAGTTTATGTAGGGAAGTCTGTGGATGAATGTAATTGGAGTTGAATGATTTGTATTTTGAAGTGTAGTGATTTGCATATGAAGTATAGTAAATTTGTATTTCCTTTACATTGTTACTCAAGCTATATCAACGTAAAATGTATTACTCCGATGAGTCTCCTCCATGTGTTAGACGCCTTGTACATAGTATGGAAGCCTTCGCGTGACTAAGTGGTCATTCTTAGGCTTTAATATTATGTACGGCGGACTGCCACGTTTAGGGTACCCTTCGGGCGTGACACGCGTTGCCAAAGTATGAGTGCCCCACTATTGTTTTGTTACACTTTAATTTGAAGATATAAACTATTGATCATTGCATTGTATTTAAAACAGGTGTGTATGCCCATCTTATTGTGTTTTTGTATTGTTGTCATATTGGGCTTCGGCATATTCCTCTCTTTTTTAGGTGTTGATGATTATGATGATGTTACCTATGATTACATGAGGTATGGCACAAACTTTGAGGAGATTCTTGATGAGTGGATTGAGTAGGATTTGCTAGATTATTATCATTATTCTGTATATAGAACTTTGCTATCAAACTTATATTTTAATGAGGGTCTATCTATGAGCCTATGGTTTGTAATGAGATACTTAAAACTCTTTATTTTAAAATACCCAATGGTATGGAATATATATATATATATATATATTGATCTACTCTTTGGAGTATCCTATTTGGAAAATGTTTTAAGAAATTATTTTCCACTACAAATCCAGTTGTTTCTAGAATCTAATTTAACTATTTCATATTCTAAAAATTTATTTAGCAACGATCACGATAAACTATGGATTATGTTAGTCTTAGCTTATGACGCTTAAGCGTTATACATGGTAAACTAGACATGCCTTGAACCAATTTAAGGTGTGATAAGATATCTAATGTACCATAATGTATAATCAAGTAATTTAGGTACCTTATAATGTAGAGACATGAATGAAAATGAGAATGAAAGACTAAACAAGTCAAAATAACCCCACGAATTAACCCCACAAGTTTTGGTCATGCATGTATCTATAGGAATAATTACTATTTAATGCACAAATGGAACATACCCAATCTTGTGAACATGTAAGCCAAATGGATAAGTCATTAGATCTTAGAATAGGAGTTTACACATAATAGAACATTTCAACCCACACTTAGAGATAAGGTTAACAAGCAAAACTTAAAATGACTAGAAACTACACATGAACCTATAGGTTTGGCAAGGTAAGGAATTTAAGATCTTATAATGACAAGGGTGTAATTCATAAGTATAATGTATAACTTGATGGTATAGCCTACAATCAAATGTTAAAACATAAAACAAACCCTATAAACCCTAGTATAGGCCTCAACATACTCAAGTAATAAAGAATATAGGACTTAGATGAATTTTAACTTAAAAAGCTTAGGATAATGTGATCACCCCAAACATAGATATAAACCTGAAATAGGATCAAGAGCAATGCAATGAGAATAAATATTCGATAATAAGTTTTGGCTACCTTAGAAATTATCACACTAAAAGATCCATTTAAACATTAAAAGCTTGATAGCAAGGTCATTAGACAAAAGATGGAACTTAAAAGTGATGTCAAAACATAAAAAAAAAAAAATAAACATAGGAATGTCATAGTGTACCTCTGGACATCCATAGTGTAAGGTAGGTAAAACTTGCAAATTGAATAAATTAATTTAACCATTGACTAGTAATTGAAACAAGCTTTCCAATGCCTATTCATATGTAAAAATCTGAGTTTAAATGAGTAATCTATGCTTAGTCAAAGATTACCTATAAAAACTAATATTTTGAATCATTTACATTCCTTTTCATGAGAAAAAACCATTAATATGAACTTTATAGTATTACTAGGAAATAGAAATTTATGAGCACTAAAATGATTATTCATAAGCGAAATTTGGATTAGAAATGAGGAAATAGTCCTAAAAAGAATAAAAATCAAATTCAGGACACTTAGACACTAATTAGGGTTTGTTTATATGGTTCTACGAATAATTGATGAATATTCTATTCACTTATTAGGTGAATCCAGCTCAGTTAAGGACTTTCCAGCCGACTATTACAACTGAGTCAATATGAGCAAGTGAGTAACTTAGATGTATCACATTATATGTGCTTGTAACTTAGTTACATAGGTAATAATAAGTTAATAATGAAATTTTAATGAATTTGGGTTTGGGGTATAATACATGCTATATGGTGTATGTTTGAATTGCTAATCTATATTAATGAAAGTGATAATAGACCTTCTTGTGAACTTGGTATGTAGCATGTTGATTGTCTGTATGTTGCATGACCACCTTGAAACTTGCTTAAGAACTATTGGTATCATAAATGAAATGGTCATGCATTGCATAAGGTGCATAAATTGCATAAAATGGTTGACAGCCTGCTCTATGTTAGTACTTCGGTTCTCTGGTAATGATTGATTTTTCTAAATAAAAGGTTCCTAGTTCTACATAAGGTTACCTTTGTTCTATCCAGTTCCATAGGAACTAAGTAGCAATTGAAGGGCACTGCCTGTGGTATTAGCATCAAAGGATTAACACTTAATGGAGTTTCTCAGTCTTGAAATATGAAATGTGTCACATCCCAAAGGATACCCTAAACATGATAGCCCATCATACACAATATTTAGCCTAGAAATATCTATCTTAGTCACGTAAAGACTTTCATATTATGCACAAGGTATACATCACAATCAAGGGAACATATCGGAGCAGTGCAATTTATATTGATAACAATTAAGTAATAAGACAAGATAAATACTTATCATTAAACATAAATAAGGTCAATTACAATTCTTAGGGGCATACCCTCGCTAATATCCTCAAACAGATCAAAACATATGAGTGTTTCCTAGAAGTCTCCAGAATACTAATATATCACATATCACTCATAAAGAGATTTTTAATATCGAACTTCATCCTATGCTCTAAGGCTCAAAGTCCATTTGTGGTTTTCTTAATGTCTTGTCCTTGAGTGGATCTTAAGTATACCTACTTCAACAAGAATCTATGGGGGTGTATGCTAAAACATGCTTGGTGAGATATTTTCCAACATTCATACCAACAATCATGGACAAACAAGATTATTAAGTTCAAACATATGCAATGCATGCTATGCAACAAGCACATGATCACACACGTATATATGGTTATCTAGAAACCATATACAAAACCATTTTACGCCCTTCGTGACAAAGGTTAGGAATGGTTGTGTCAAGTCTCTTTAACCTCCTCTACTAATCCCCAAGCCATATGCCCTTAGCGATTGGTATGGCGCGGCTCCTTTGTTAGGTCGTATTCCCGAACATTTCATACCTCATGCTTGGAGCAGGATTGTGTTTGGGTTCGCTAATCCATCCAATCGCTTGCGTAAGAGTGGTAGACTTCTGAATATGACTGGATGATATGCAATGCATGAATGTATTGTTTATTTGAGGGAGACCTTATTAAGGTTCATTAAGGGTGATCACAATTTAACAAACACCAAGCAATAATAAATGTAAGTAAGTAAAACACTTGAACAATTAATTCGAAGTTGCGATATTCTTAACTTTTCATTTCATCACATAAGGATAGAATCACATACATAGCCCATGAATTCCCCATACATATCCATTTTTATCTTTTTTTAATATACTAGTGCCACTATTTTATCAATAGAAGCAAGGTAACAAATCATAGGGAAAAACTCACTCCATTAGAGCAATTCCTAGTCATAATAATCCTCCAAAAATGGCACGTTGAACTCTTCGTCACCTAAACAAAAGAGGTACCTGGAATGAGTATTTCATAGAGGTTCTACTTAAACTTTCTAGTTCTATCTTGTTATTCTCATCAAAATTCGTATTAAGAGAAATTTCAACTTAAAACGGCCATAACTTGCTCATTTTAACTTAGAATTTTGCATATTAGTAGTCATTTTTTACCTACTTAAAAAGATCTATCTATTTTTAAGGTTATTTTTAACATTTAAAGCCATTTAGGTTTCCAAAAGCATTGGCATAGATCTTACCTACAAGTTCCAGCCCTCAAATTTGCATTTTCCAAAGTTTTACTTCACTGAGATACTTTATAGCAAACATATAAATATTTCTAACTTTGATAAATCATTTAATATTGACAATAACTCATATTAAATGTATGATCCTAGTGATGTTATTTCAAAATAAAACTTTTGTAAAAAAATCTTTTGTAGAAAGTAGTAATGTTGGGTTTTATGAAAAATCATTTTCTTGACTTATGATAAAATTTGTTATTTTGCAAACTTGTGACTAAAAATCATAACTTAATATATATGTATATATTGAAATTTCAAAGGTCTTATATTTGTCCAAAAATTTTATTTAACAATTTATTTTATAAGACATGATTTTTCTTATTGGTAACATAAAATTGTGAATGTATTTCCTTTTGAAATTTTCCTATTTTTGGTTCTTGAACAAACCTTTAATTCTCAGAATTTTCAAATGTGAAACTTAATTACATAAAATCATGATTTTTTATTTATTTTGAGTTCATGAATATTTTATTTTCATATTAAACTTCTTTTAGCTAATTATTTGAAAAAAATCATTAAGTGGTATCATCTTTAAAATGTTTTAAGTTTTGGTAATGAGAGAAAATTTATGTAAATGATTTTCTCTAATTTCTTTTTTTAATAAGAAAGTTTGTTTATGTATTGTAAAGAAGATTTTATATAACAAAGAATTATCAACATTTATATTTGAGAAATTCATTTTGAAAAACATACTTGGGTGTTTCCTTTTAAATTCTTAACGAAAAGATCTCCTAAGTATCGGAAATAAAATCTTCATAAAACATTTTTTATCATAAAGAATTATTGATATTTAAATTTTTGGAAAACCTTTTCATAATATTTCACTTTAAACATTTTTAGAGAAAGTGTGGTTAGTCAACTATTCTTATCCCTAAGGAAAATTTTCCTAAGAGTTGAAAATTAATTCTCTTGAAAGATAGGTCTCATTTTATGAGATAAAAAATAATTTATATTTTCATTTCAAAATTTTAATTATGACAACAACATCACTTTATGACCATGTATGCATAGTAATCTAGTAATTATACTTGGATATAACTTGTTAGCATAAGCTTATGTAGAAATAAAGGATAGAAAATCAAATAAGCAATTATAGAGAAAATAAAGATATGGAAGTCTTAACTTAATATCAAGACTTCCCGGAATGTAGAAATTGACAATTTCCATGCAAATAAGGAAAGAAAAATCATGAAAGTCTTAGATTTGTTTCAAGGCTTTCCAGACTTAGATTATTGACAAGTCTCATGTATAAAATAAGAAAAGTAATAAAATAATTATGGGAGTATTAGACTTTAGCAAGGCTCCCCAAGACTTGAATATAGCCAATCTATGAATAAAGGAAAACAAATAAATATAAAAATCATGACAGTCTTAGATTAATTTTCAAGGCTCCCCAGAACTTAGATTATAGACAAGTCCTGTCACGCCCCATAGGGTACCCTAAACGTAACAGTCCGCCACATGCCATATAAGATTCCCGAATTACCACCTTAGTCTTTCGAGAGTCTCATATAGATGTAAGGCGTACCTTTACAACAATAGAGTACAAGTCCGAATGGAGATAAAAGCTTAATTTGGCATGCATAGGCAGTAGGATATAATTCATGAAACATAAATAAATATTACAAATTCTAAGGGGCATTCCCCCGCAAAAGAATATTTAACGGTCTATTACAGTCATCCAAGTCTTAGAAGTTTTCTATGGAAGTCCAATACAGAAATTACAACTTCTAGGGAAAACTCCTAGCTTCGGTACCTGTTCAGCCGGGTCACGTCGCCTAAGCCACAAATGGGTAAGCTGCAAAAGGAATGGACTGTAGGGACGTAAGCTAACTAGCTTAGTGAGTGTAATCTCCCACAATAACATTTATGCCACAACAATTCAATCAATTTATTAATCAAGCAAGTGTATGCATCAAACACATGAGTTCAACATACATATGACCAACCGGAAATCATATGTGGATGGAATTGCGCCCTCCATCCCGGGTTAGCAGATTAATGACTACTGCGGTACTAACAATATCCCGTTTATGGTTCACGGCTAACCTACGATTATTCGATGTCGTTTATGGTTCACGACTAACCTACGATTATTCGATGTCGTTTATGGTTCACGACTAACCTACGATTATTCGATGTCGTTTATGGTTCACGACTAACCTACAAATGCTAATGCTCCTTCCCCTTGTGATATGCACATGTCAATTTAGCATTAGTCCACGTAGTTGATTAAGCCATTTTACTTAGGCGATCAAACAATTTTTCAGACAATCCATCATAGCTAACTACACAACCAAAGTTTAACACCCGGTTTCGATATTCTTAATTTGAGTTCTCACATCATCATCAACATATAATTTCCCATCATTCCCCATTATTCATATTCCATTCATTTGTCCTACATTCTAGTGCACTACTTTACAAGCACATACAATAAATGAATCGGGAAGAAAAACTCACTCCGCCATTGGTACACCGTTCTTCTAGTAATAATAGTCCGGAGGCAAAGAATCACCGTCCACGGGTTCACCTATTCATATAAGAAATACCCTAATAAGTATTCTACCAACTTAAGACACTAAAACTCTAAGAAAACTTAGTAAAATCGGAATTCGCGTCATTTCGAAGTTCCGTTTTAAAATGGCCATAACTTGGTCGTTTTAAGTCGGAATTTCGCAAATTTTATACCGATTTCTATCTACTTCGGAAGAGCTTTCTAAATATGAAGTTTAAATCAAGTTTTGAAAATATCTAAGCCTCGAATTGAGGGATCAGATCTGTACAGCGGGTTTATCAATTCCAAAAATGCGGTTTTCATGAATGATTTGAGATTCCTAAGTATAAAGTGAACTAAATGCAATGGTAATGATTTTCCCTATCATGAATGTCATGATGTGAACTTTAATGAGTCTATGTTCTTATAACTCTTTTAGATTTAAAGATTTTAAAATAAACTTTTCTTGAAACCATTTTATACCAATGTTTAGTAAGTGAATTCACTACACTTGACCACACCTACATATTACAAGGATTTTCTTTAGAAAACTCTACTTTGTTTAAAGAAATTTTGACCCTTATATTAGTTATATCCTAAGGCCTTTATTTCCTTAATAAAATCCACATTTATAAACTTTTAAGTGGGTCTTTTACTATGGGGTTTCCAAAAATCCGAATTTACAAAAGTCCATTTTCAAGTTGATTCTTTAGGAAAAATATATTTTGTACTTAAAACTTTAAGTATTTATTATACCTATATCCTAAGGACTTCATTTATTTAAGAAAATATCATTTTTGAAGTTGGAAAAATAGTGTTTTCTAACCCTACATCCATTATTACGAATTTTGTCTACATGACTTTAGCTCAAAACTTCTATGGACTTCATTTCTTGTTTCCAACATTTTCTTTAGTAAAAACTCATTTGACTCATGAAAAATATTACTAAACTTATCTATTACCCATAGGCTTCATTTCTCTTATAAAATATATGTTTAGAAGTTGATAAAAGTGTTTTTGACCTAGGTTTACAAAGTCATCCGAATTTACACAAGTGTGTTTCTTGAAAAGTGTTTTCCTTTTTGACTTTATTATCTTATCTAACCATAGATCTATATACTAAAAAGGTTATTTACTAAAGACAAAAGCATTAAAGACTATTAATGCACATAGACACAAAATAATAATGAAACTTTAAATGCCTACATGATTATGAGTAATAAAATGATAGATCTATTATTCCATATGCTCAAATGAGTTTTGAAAACATAAAACTATATTTTTCTAAAAGATCTTTGGTTTAAAAACACTTTTTGTTGGAGGAACATAAAGCTTTTGGTATGAAAGCTTCTTTAAAAGTTAGATCCACTTTGTAATGGTTCGGTATTCTTGTCTTGATATCTCATTGTCCCTACCAAAAGATCATGGGGACACTTGGTTGAAATATCCAAGAATTACTTAGCCATAACAAAGATCTAAGGATGGAAAGGGAAAAAGGCTTACTTACTTGAAGTGGAATGGAGATGTAAAGAGGAAATGGAGAGTTGTGTGTGTGTTGTGGGGCTTCAAAACTTTCGGCCAAGAGGGAAATGGGGAGAGAAAAGAGAGCTTTTACTTTGAAAAATTTGGAAAGTGAAAGAATGAGGAAAGAGAGAGAAAAAGTAGTATATATAAGTTGGAATTAGGTTAAAGAAGTGAGAAAATTTTCAAATGGAGCATGGATGGGGGGGGGGGGGGGTGTGGGGGGGGGTGATTTGATTTGTCTCCCTTGATTTGTCTTTGATTTGATTTTTGCATCACTTGTCATAAATTGTAATAAAGATGAAGGGACAAAAGTTATGGAAGAAAGGAGTTGATTTGAGTGATGGTAAGGGTTAGATTTGTAGGGTGGGCTAATAGGTAGACTAGGTAGTACTTTATGAATAGTAGTGAATAGTTGACAAGACAATTTAATTTCCGGTAGTAATAAATACGAATAAAAAGGCTATAACTGTATTTTTCATAAACCGGAAAATTATGAAAAATATATTTTTGAAATCCTTATTTTATTTCGGTTCAAATGAGTACTCATAAGTATATTTTTGAAATTCTAGTTCCGGGGCACGTTTTTCTATAATGGGTCTCGGGATGACCCGGAATTGAAATTTTCCAAAAATCTGATATTTTCTTGGTTTGAAATATAATTAGGAACTATATTCAATTTTAAATTTTCTTATAAAGGTTTCTTATTGGAAACCGAGGAAAAGCCGGAATTAGGGTTCCTAGTTCTCACTCCAGACTTGAGCTATTCCGGTTTAGGGTTTTGGTTTCCGGTTCTAGGGTTATCTTGGCTACTTGAAAAACCGGGGTTTACAAGTTCCTCTTTGTTTTGACTTGATTTAAGATAAGTCTAAGACTAGAGATTGACTAGTCTTATATATTGGCAAGAAATAAATAAATAAATAAATAAGCAAGAAAATAAAAGTATCAATAAAATGTTGGATTAGTGAGGATTTAGGCTCTAGGATATACACATATTACATTTCTTATTAACATATACAAAGTTAATGATAGAAATAATAACATAACATAAATATGAACATGAAGCTAACTAAGCTATGAATAATATGTTGTTTCTACATTTCCATTCCCTAGCACATGCATAATGGGGATTTTATTTGGAAACATAACGTACATATTTTTCTGTTATGTTAACATAATCTAAGGAGGGTTTTTAGTATTTACCTAAAATAAGATATGGGATTTGTGTATGTGCAATGAGGGACGTGAAGGAAGGAGTGGATCAGGAGGAAGAAGAAATGAGAATTGAAAGGATGAGGAAGAAGAGGGAGTTAGGGTTCGACAAAGGGAAGCCAAAGGAAGTAAAAGGGAAAGTGGTTGAGTTTAGTTGGAACTAAGGATGTTAGAATGAGACTATCGGCTACCTAATACATGCATGGGTCGTGTGGTAGTATGGGCCTGGAGAACAAGTAGAAGGATCTTCAAGGAAGCTGCGGGCTGCGGGTTACATTTGTGGACCTTAGGCATATTAGTAAATAAATGTGTTTATGCCTACCCGGTATTATATATTGCTGTAACAGATTTTGTGATGTGGCATAACAACCACATGGCCGAATCTTTTAGTATATGCAGTAGATATATTAATCGTTATCATAATATCTCTATGTAGTAGAATCTATAAATACTCTACAGTGTATTACAGGAAAGGAAGAGAAGAAAGTTTACAAAATTTCTATTACACTCAACTCGTATCCGAGTCCCTTAGCTTAATTAAGCTAAACTCCAATACATATAATCTACATTATAATTACTTGGTTGCTGTCATGCCCTAAAAGGTACCCTAAACGTGACAGCCCGCCACATTCAATATTAAAGCTTAAGTATGACAACCTTAGCCATTCCCAAAAGCTTTTATATTAAGTATAAGGCGTGCTTTCACAACTTTAGAGGACTATATGGAATTATGAAGCTTAAGAAGATATAATAACATATTAAGAAAAGAGGATTCATAATATTCAATTACTTATAACAACGATCTTTAGAACTTAGGGTCATTTCCCTTTGATTACTAATCTATTACAAGGATATTTGTACATCAATATTGATACTATACTTCATCTAAAATTTCCTTTATCCAAAAGAGATTACCTGATCATAGGATCTACGTGGCCTTAACCATAAATAGGGAAACTGCAAAAGATATCTATGGGGGTATAAGCTAACAGGCTTAGTGAGAATTATTCCCACAAATAAATTCTTGTAACAAAGTTTCAAACAAGTTAATTAAACAAACAAATGGGATGCAACAGATACGTGGGCAAACAAAGCGTATAGTTTACCGGGACTATATGTTGAATGGATTTGCGCCCTCCATTTGGGGTTTGGTGATACATAACCTCAAAACAATTAGTTTTTAATAAAAAGTTTTATGCTTTTGATCAATATGGCCAAGCACATGAAGTCTACTTGAATTGAGCCTTGCTTTCGGATCTTCCGCCAGCATTTTCTTTTTCCATAACGCTGCCAAGCAATCGCTTTCGGATCTTCCGCCAAGTGTTGCTTTCGACATGAGCTTACTATCCTTCTCACCCAAGGATAATAAACCAATATGCAATGTGACTCACTTCGTGGTATGCATGAATCCATTTATTTATAATATCATAATATTATTGTTATCAAATTTAAGGCGATCAAATAATTTCATACAAGGCAAGTGTTATACTAAACAATCATTTAAACCAATTCCGACCTCAATATTCTTAGGATTCTTTCAAAGAATAAATTTACATACATATCCATTTATCTTCTCCTATCTCTAATACAACTAATTTACAAGCACAACAAGTATAGCATTTAAGGGAAATAAACTCACGATGCCATGTCGACTATTCCTCTACGCGGATGAGTCTTTCACACACTCCACTCAATCGAAATAATCTTCGGGATATAGGTATCCTTCCTCGGAGTCACCTAGCCAAAGAAAATACCCACCATGAGTATTTCTTGATGATTTTTCTTGAATTTTGATAAAACAATGTCAAAAGAACGTTAAAGTTCGTATAAATGAATGTTCCAACTTAAAATGGCCATAACTTGGTCATTTTAACTCGGAATCGCACATATAATATATCGATTTCTACCTACTCGAAAAGATCCATCCATTTTAAAATTATTTTTAACAAACAAGGTCATATAGGCTACAAAACAGTGGCGACAAAATTCACCACGGATTTTCCAATGCAAAAACAACTTTGGTTTAATCAATCAAAATTTGTTTGATAAATACTTAGTTATCTATATAGATGAAAATTTCTCTTTTTATGGTTACTTAGCTCATATTTATTCATGCTCAAGTGTTTGTTGTCCATTTATTTTGCTCAAGTAAAATTATATCGGTTTTTGAAGTTTTTAGAAAAATATAGTTTACAAAAATTCATGTTTGTAAACCCCTTGAAATGAATATTTTGTTTTCTTTTATTTTTCAAAAATGTTTTATGTTGGCTTATATATATATATATATATATTTAAAAGTAACCTTTTTGAAAATAAATTTTCCGTCTTTCTAAGTTTTATATCAATACTATTTTTCCTATTTATTTTCTTATTCCAATTTCTTTGTCTATTTGTTTGCAAAGATCTTTGTCTTGTTTATTTGTAAAACCTTTTCTTGAAAATTCCTCCTTCTTTCATTATGTTATCTTTTTCGTAAAAATCATTTTTGTACCAACAATTATTTTCTTTTGGAAAAACAAAGTGGAATATTAGAGGTTTTAAGAAGCTTTTCATGACAAAAGAAGTTTCAAAAATTTTAGTGAGTTCTTTATAACTTGAAAAGAGTTAACTTTATTTTTGTTTAAACCATAGATCTCATACTTTACATAAACTTATTTTTAAGTGTCAAAATCTCCTTTTTGGTCAACTATTATTTGAACTTGAAATTTTGGACAACAAATTAAATGAACATGAATTATGAGAAAATAATAGCAAGCAAAATAACATAAGTAATAAAGTCAAGTATTGGCGTCTTAACTTTTTCAAGGCTCCCGGGACTAAGAAGTAGACTAGTCCCAAAATAAAAATAAAAAGAAAGAAAAATTTGTTTTGACTTGATGAGGACAAGTCTAAGACTAGAGACTAGTCTTAAAATAACAATGAATAAATAAATAAATTGCAATGGAATAAATAAATAAATAAATTTCATAAAAATAAATAAATTGCAAGTGAGCTTATATGCTCTAAAGAATATGTATATATATATAATAATACTTAGCTATAGTGACAATAATATGAACAAAATTAATAACATGAACATAAATAGATTTTTCATGAACAAGAGCAATACATGAACATAATGTAGCTTCCATAACTTTTAGTCTTTGGAAACTCACACTATGGTCATGTAAAATTACATGACATGAAGAAGAAGAAAATAATAGAAGATGGTTACCTAAAGATGATTTTGATAGTAGTATGTGGTTATGGGTTTTTTTGTTGTAAGTAGAAGTTGTTTTGATATTATTTTAAGAGAGTTTTGGGATGGTAGTTCGAGAGAGCTTTGAGAGGAGAATTTGAGAGAGTTTTAGTATAGAATTTGTGGGTAGTAAATGTGTGAAAGAAGTGAAAGAGAAGGGGGTATTTATAGGAAAATGTAGAGTGATTTTTGTGTGAATAAAATAAATAAAACTTGAAACAAATTTGAGGAGAGAGGGGACAAGGGGGCGCCGACCACATGCATAGAAGGGGGAAAGAGATTTTATTTTGTTGCTTATTGTTAATTAAAAGAAGTAATATGTAAGGTAGATGTGAAATAAAGTTATGGGAAAGATAAAAAGTAAAGGTTATAGGTTATGGAGTGTGTAAGAGTAGGTGTAAGAAAAAGTAGAGATAAAAGAATAGTGTAGAATAGTGTAATGTAAGAAAATACGCATATAAATGCGATATTTGTTATTTTTACTTACCGAAAAATTACGAAATTGGTATTTTTGAAAACCTTATATTTTTATGAGTTTAATAGTGTATTCGGAATATTTTTACTATTCCGGGGTCCTGGACACGTTTTTCAAGAACCATGTCCGATCGGGTTCGAGACGAGTTGCGGTTTTACTAATATGATCTTTTTACATAGCCTTAGATAATTCCGCACTATTCTACATTCTAAACTTCTACTTATCCTCACCGAGTTTCTTATTCAGGAGTACCGGACTTAAGCTATTACGTCTAACTAGGGTTTTGTTGACCCTAGAGCTCCGGTTGACTTCCGATTAAGGTTTCAGGCTTAAACCGATTCCAAAAATTTAGGGGTTTACACTTACAATTGGTATCAGAGCATGGTTTTACGATGGAGACGTGTGAATTCAAAAGGATGGAGGATGCAATGAAGGCCATGTTCAAGGAGCAATTCGAGTAGCAGGATAACGCCTTTAAGGAGCAAGCTGCACGCCGGGATGAATGGGTTAAGATGTTTTCTAAAGCCCTGCAGAATCAGCAAAAGTTAATAGAAAAGCAAAACCAACCCATCGATTCTTTTAACAGCATTTACTTGGCAAAGGAATGGTTGCAAACCAATGATGTTATTGGCAAAAGTGTGAGTATCTCCACTTCTAGGCCCCACCATGATGCAGGAAATTCAAATGGAAAGTTGATCGAATATCAGGTATAAACCCGAAACACTAAGATTGAATTTCCATTTTTTAATGGTGAAGGATTGAGGAATTGGGTGTCCAAAGCTAAGCAATTTTTTACTTTCGATGAAACTCCTAATAATCTTAAGATTGAGATTGTGACTATCCATCTTGATGACAAACCATATGAGTGGTATAGCTCATTTGTTAGAACACGAATAGAAACATCACCACTCACATGGGAAGAGTTCATCAAGGCACTAAATGTAAGGTTTAATGAGAAAGGATTTGAGGATCTCATGTTTGAACTGAAAGAGCTATAACAAATAGGTTCTCTATAGGATTACAATAATGAATTCATGTATCTATCAACATAGGTCCAGTTACCTGAGTCACACCTAGTCAACTAAAACTAGAAATTCAATACCCTATTAGGATGGTTCAACCTAAGTCTCTTACGCAAGCCTACAACCTTGCAAAATTATAGGAGGCTACACTCTTGTCCTCTAAGCATAATCTAAAATCCTTTAAAGGACAAACCAACCCAATAACCAAAATTATTGATACAACACATTCCCTTATTCTACCAGCTTCACCACCTCTTCAAACAAACAAAACACAACCCTAAACACTTTTCCAAACCAAAACACGAGACCACCCATCACTACCAAACCAAACACTACCAACAGTAATCGATTCACTAAGAGGCTGACCCCTGAGGAATTTGAGGAGAAATGATGAAAGAAAATATGTTTTCGGTGTGACAAATCTTTCGGACCTGGTCATCGTTGTAGGACTAAGAGACTAAATCTTCTAGTGGTCGATAAAGAGGAAGGAATTGGTGTGGAGGAAGCAATTGAGGCTACTGAGTTAACTGAGGAGTATGTTAATGAATTATGAGTGGATTTATCCCAGCTCCAACTTAATTCTGTAGTGGGAGAAGGGGAGACAATGGAGCATTGTATGCGATTTAAATGAAGTTATAAGATGAGAACCTTGAATATCTTGATTGACACTGGCAGTTCATCCAACTTTATGGATGCCAAACTAGCTAGGAAATTGAATTGCATTCTAGTGAAGCTCGCTCCACTTCCGTCATCCTAGCAGATGTCACTAGATTGTAGAATACTTAGGTGGTATAGGAGTTTCAGTGGAAAATGCAAGGTATTACCTTCCAATCAGTTTTTTACATAATTCCTTTGAATTCATGTGAATTAATTTTGTGAATGCCTTGGTTGATTTCCTAAGGAACTATAATTTGGAATTTCAAAACAATGAGTATGACTTTCGCATCGATGGGAAATAGCTGTACGTTGAGAGGAGAATAGGAAAAGCTTAGCACCATTTCTGGGTCTGCTTTAAATTCATTATTGAGCACAGCTACTAAAGAAGTGGAAATCTAGTGTTGGGTGATTTCTAATATGGTTTATTCAACTAAGACTCAATCACATCAATTACATCCCTCTGTAGTTGATCTATTAGAAGAATTTCATGATCTCTTTGATGAACTAGTGGCATTACCACTTGATAGGGCTTGTAATCATAGAATACATTTGACTAAGGGTGTTGTACCGGTTAATCTAAGGCCCTATAGGTATTCAGCCATATAGAAATCTGTCCTGGAAGAAATGGTACATAGTGGAGTTATTTAGCCTAGCCACAACCCTTATGCATCACTAGTAGTATTAGTAAAGAAGACAGACAATTCATGGCATATGTGTGTTGACTATAGAGAACTCAATAGACAGATAGTAAAGGACATGTTTCCCATTCCAATAATTGAAGACCTATTTGATGAACTTCATGGAGCCACTTATTTAAGTAAACTAGACCTAAGGTCCAGGTATCATCAAGTATTGATGCACCCAAAGGATACCTACAAAATAGCTTTCCGTACACATGAGGGGCACTATGAGTTCCTTGTTATGCGCTTTAACTTAACAAATGCCTCATCCACTTTCCAAGGATTGATGAATAGCGTCTTTTGACCTCATTTATGGAAGTTTGTACTAATGTTTTTTGATGATATACTTGTCTACAATACTAC
The DNA here is from genome assembly GCA_024138025.1 of Combretum micranthum. Taxonomy (NCBI): domain Eukaryota; kingdom Viridiplantae; phylum Streptophyta; class Magnoliopsida; order Myrtales; family Combretaceae; genus Combretum; species Combretum micranthum. The sequence continues at coordinate 1,147,398 of JAMXBD010000250.1, read as the reverse complement.
CATGGATTAGCACTTAGAACATTTGAGGATAGTGTTATGCCTTTTGAGGAAGGAACACTTGTACCTTAACGAAGCAAATGCGTGTTTGGTGTCCAACAAGTTAATTACTTAGGCCACATCATAACACGTGATGGAGTGGCTACTGATCCTAGAAAAATTGAAGTAGTACAACAATAGTCAGTTCCACAGAATTTACGCTAATTATGTGGATTTTTGGATTTGGCGGGATATTATCGGAGGTTTATATATGGGTTTGGCACTATTGCTAGACCATTAATGCAGTTGCTCAAGAAGGACTAGTTCCAATGGGGAAGAGAAGCTCAAGATTCTTTTGAGAAGCTTAAGAAGGCACAGATGGACTCACCAGTTTTGAAGTTACCTGACTATAATAAGAAGTTTGTGATAGAGACAGATGCAAGTGGCGATGGATTGGGGCTGTTCTGATGCAAGACAAACATCCTATTGGTTTTATTAGCAAAACTTTGGCTCCTAAACATAGAGGCATGTCAGTGTACAAGAAAGAACTCATGGCTTGGTTTATGCCATTGATAAGTGGTGTCACTATCTGATTGAGCAGAAATTTCTGATCAAAACTAATTACCATAGTTTAAAATATCTCCTAGAACAGAGGTTGGTTACTCCTAGTTAGCAAAAGAGGTTAACAAAGCTACTTGGACTCCATTATGAAATCGAGTATAAAAGTGGTAGTTTGAATGTAGCAGCCAATTCACTCTCTAGGCGGAATACTAGTCAATTGAACCATTTGCAGGTTCACTCAACTATCCTAGAAATGTTGGAGAGGTCAAAGCCAACTGGCTTCTAAAGGAAGGCTATGAAGAAGTTTGTAAAGACCTGACCTACTAATCCTATGATTAAGTCAAATCCCCAACCACATATAATATTTTCATATCATACGTAAGGTTATCCTAAATCTAACAATTTATGTGAATTGTTTGTTTAAAACCACTACAACTTGATACAAGACTTTTTACAAAAGGATTACTCACCTGAGTAATCTATTCATATAGAACATTTAAGGAAATAATTTATAACTTGATGTCAAGCCCATGACACAACAAAACTTACATAAGTTTTTACAAAATAGGAAAATTAGACTTTAAGTCTTTATATACAAACAAGGCTTAACTAACAATGTTACGCCCCGAAGGGTATCCTAAACGTGGTAGTCCGCCGTACACAATATTAAAGCCCAGGAATGACCGCCTCAGTCATGCGAAGGCTTCCATACTATGTACAAGGCATCTAACACATAGAGGAGACACATTAGAGAGATACATTTTATATTGATACACTTGAGTAACAATGTAAAGGAAATACAATTTACTATAATTTGGATACAAATAACTATACTTCATATACAAATCACTATACTTCAAAATACAAACCATTAAACCTCAATTACATTCATCCACAGACTTTCCTACATAAATATTACAAGGCAATCATAAAATCTAGCCAATAACTTCAAGCATTCCTATTCTTTGCCGAAATTATGTATGGGTATCCAGAACCCACACACAGAACGGATTTACGCCCTCCGTATCTGGGGTTAAGGATGGTATTGAAATCTACACGACCGCTGCTAGTCCCCAAGCCCTCGGCTCATAGCACTCGACTCAGCTAGGCTCACACATGGAATGCATCCCCGATGTGCCTTAGTTCCCATGAATAGCTCTGATACCGACCTCGTTATCTAAACGAGCAATTAGTGACCATACCGATCGATCTGCGTAAGGAGTAGCATGCTACCAAATGCAATATGTGTGATGCGATGCATGTCCAATTTAATTTTTGCTTAGGTCAAAATATTCATACATTCTTTAGAGTGACTAACCAATATCATACATATAACAGAAATAATATGAACAGTGCAGTTATCCAATCGAATCATGGCTTTGATATACTTTAGTATTCTTTCGCATACATTCATCACAGTCTCATCATATATCCCATCCCCATTCATATCGTTTTTTATCTTGCTCCTATAATTCTAATGCAACTAGTTACAAGCACAAACAAGGTAACAAAATAAGAAGAAGACTCACTCAGCCATTGGATCACCGGTCTTTTCGTAATAGTAATCCGGTGGTAGGGAATCGTCGATTTCGGGATCACCTAAAAAGGAAGAAATACTCTAATAAGTATTTCATCACTTAACTAATCCAAACGATCTTATACGAACTATCAAATTCGTAATTTTTGTCCTAAGCGGAAATTCCAACTTAAAATGGCCATAACTTGGTCATTTTAACTCGAAATCTTGCAAATTATATATCGTTTTCTATCTACTTCGAAAGATCTATATATTTCTAATATTATATTCAAGTTTTGAAAATATTTAGGTCATGAAACAGAGGGGTCAATCTGATTGGTGACGATCTCCGTTTTCGAAAAAATTGTTTTGTAATTGTTTGAAATGTTCCTATTATATAGATTAGCTATACATGCAATATGAATGATTTCCTAACATGAATGACATGAGATGAGTTTAATGTATGCATGATCTTGATTATTTTTGCTAAAAAGAAATTTTATAACTTTTTATTTTGCAAGACTATAATAATAACTACTTAGGAAAAATCTAGTTTTCTAACTTTGATCATTTCCATTTGTTTTGGATTTATTTCTTAAGAAGATATAATTATCTTTGTTAAAATTGAGTCTTCATTATGTATATTCCATAAGGCCTTTGTTTTTAATAAAAACTCCCATTTTACACTTTGTAAACATGTTTTTAAAATTGGTTCATTCCAAAATCTGAATTTTTGTAAGAAATATTTTTAAGGTGATTCCTTTAAGTAAAAATCATTTGATACTTAGAAATTAAGGCTCAACCATCCGTAACCACTAAGGACTTCATTTTCACATAAAGATTGGCATTTTACACTTTGCAAATATGTTTTCAAATAGGATTTACTCAAAAATCCGAATTTTTAGAAATCCACTTTTTGAATGATTCATTTGGGAAAAACTTGTGTAACGCATTAAAATTTAAGACTTTATGGCACCAATTACTTAAGGACTCCATTCATTACATAAAATTTTCATTTTGAGCTTGGATAATAGGTGTTCTTATGGCCTTCATTCAAAATTACGAATTTTACAAGTTGACTACTAACTCAAAATTTTCCATCTTGATTCTACTTCTTGTTTTACACTTTAATCTCATCAAAACTCTTTTCAACTTATAAAAATCACTACTTAATGATACCTATTACCTATACCCTTCATTTTTTACATAAAACATGAGTTTTGGAGTTGATAAATGGGTTTTAAAAATTGGTCTTGATTGAAATCCGAATTTACAAAATTTATTTTCGTTCATATTTTTTGATAAAATCTATCTAAACTTATGAAAATCCATTCCTTATATATCCTGTCTCAAAAGCCTTTCATTTCTTAAATAAAAACTTCATTTTTGAGTGGAAAACATGTTTTTAAAATATGCCTTGGCCAAAATCCGAAAATAGAATTTCGTTGTGAAAATTAATCTTTGAAAATCATCTTTGAACCATATAAAATGAAGTCTTGATGATATATACATTAAGCATTCATTATCTCAAGTAAAAACTTCATTTTGACATTGGAAAGTGGTTTTTAAATAGGGTCTTGCCAAAATACGAATTTCACTATTTTTGTTCAAGTTCAAATCTAAGATCTACACATAATATGAACATGAATATAAAAGAAATGCATGGTAGTAAACTATAAACTGATAGATCTAAACTTTACTCATCAAAATCTTTCATTTATGTTATCTATACCCTAAGCCCTTCATTTTAAATGAAAAATACACATTTTGAAGTTGAAAAACAACTTTTCTAAATATGGTTCCATTTTCATCCGAATTTTCAAAAAATGATTTTTGTTGAAAATAAAATAGATCTTGAGTTTTCTAAAACATTTCTACTATCATCATGCTACTACAAGATATTCATGAACATAAAACAAAGCCTAATGCATTTTATGAACTCAAACACTAGATCTAGTTTACTATACTAGTTTCGAATGCATGAACACATGTGAATGAGGAATATATGCATAAATCATAATCAATAACAAAATAATAACTCAAATAACAAAATCTATGGCATAAACGAAAATCAAAGCTACAAAAAGTTAGATCTATGAAATATAACTACTTTAAATAAGAAAATAATAGTGATACAAGAGATTAACTATAGGGAAGAGGAGTGTTTCATTCTTGGCATCATCATCCTAAGCTTTTAAGCTTATGAAAGGTCATTTGATGCATGAAACTCTCATTACACTTTACCTATATCACCTATGGAAGCTTTAAGAAGGAAGTTTACTTAAAAATCTTCAAAAAATATGCATGGAGGCTCATGGAAGAAATGAGGGCAGCTTGGTTCTTGTAAGAACAAGAGCAAGAAAAAGAAGAAAAGAGAGGAAAAAGAGAGATAAAAAGCTAAGGAATGAAAAATGAAAAATGAATAAATGAAAGAGAGAAAGAAAATGAGTGTATTAAATCAATGAAAGAGAGAAAAAAAATAAAACAAAGGCAGCCACAATGGGGAGGAGCTGCACGTGATTTAGGGAGAGAGAGGAGAGAGAAAATTGTTTGAATTTTAACTTAAAATTGAATTGTGTAATAAATGTATAATGTAGGTTCTTTAAAAAGGAGTAGAATATAATTAATTTAGTCAAAATGGAGTAATTTAAAGGAAAATGGCAGCCATAAAGGAGGAAAAAATCTGCCATGAAGTGTGGGACAAAGTGTAGAAAGATTGAAGTGAAAAAGAAGTGATATGTGTAAGGTGTACTTGAAAGTATGGGTTGTAAAAGTACTTTCTTAATAAAATAAAATAAAATTAGAAAATTTATTCCAAATATTTGCAGCAGATTTTTCATAATTAAAATTAAATAATTATTTGAATTATTTTAGTATTTTAACAAATATGTTATCGGTATGACCAAAATACGCGAATATGAGCTATAAATGATAGTTTTATAACCCGAAAAATTCTAAAAAATTATTTTATGAAAATAAAAATATTTTTCAATTATTTTTCAATTATTAAATTAATTTATTTTATTTTTAGTATCGGGTCTTAAACAGAATCTGATCCCATAAAAGCCCGAAACTAACTAAATTTTAGAAAAACAAAATTTTCTATAATATATAAAATATTTATCTAAAAATATAAGGCTTTATAAGAATAATAAATAGTGTAATGAAATAAAAGTGAATAGTGCAAAGGACTAAATAATTACTAGTAGTAATGAAAATACGATAAAAAGGTTATAACTGTAACTTTTATAACTTGAAAAAATATATAACTGATATATTTGGAAATCTTATGAAATTATGAGTCTAATGGTACTAATGGTATATTTTTGATATCTCGAGCCCCGACGGGACACGCTTTTCGAAGTCTGTATTCGAACGGGTTCGAAATAGGTCAAAAATTTACCAATCTAATATTTTTGAACAACTTATATTACTACGAGCTATTCTACATATTTAAATTACACCTCGCCTCTATGGTTAAGGGCGCTAGATTGCCAGACTTAGGCTATTGTATTCCGGTTAGGGTTTCCGGGTGATTTTTCAGGGTTAGACCCTTGCCAATTCGGAAACTGATATTTTATGGTTATACAACATATTTGATTTGAGAAATTTATCTTAAATTTTATTTTTTTAAGTATTTAATATCTTTTAACGTTTTCGAAATTCTCGAATTGGGTTTCATTTCCGAAAGTTAATCGTTATTTACTTTTTAATAATTTGATTTTGGGTTCTATATTACCCAATTTTATAAGTCGGAGTTACGTATGGAATTTGTCGTACGTAGAGGTTTTGGAATTGAAATATGTTGAGTTCTTATTTTGTTTTTAAGGATTCTTATTTTTTCTTAAGATTCGAAAATTTCTAGATTCGCTCGTGTTTTTAGACTAGTTGAAATTCGGTTTTAATTTGAAGTGATTTTTAGGGTTTATTTTCGAAGTTCATCTTAGAATTATTTACTGAAATTTTTCGGGGCTTACAAACAAGCCTCTATTTAGAATACAAAATACATATTTAAACCAAACAACTTATTCAAAAACTTTCTTCCTTGCTATCTTGTACTCGGTTCCTAGTCGCCCCACTCATCCATAATTTTTCCCAATCCGACCCATAGCATATCATCATACATAAATCATCATCACCTGAAAAATAGCAACAGTGAGCCAAAGGCCCAGTACACAGCAACAACACCCAAACGCGTAGTGACAACCATACCTAGACTAATGCAATGCAACTTTATTGTTTCATTTGTCTTTCTTTAGTATTCATTGATCAAATCATCATTGGAGTATTCAAACTCCGGACAAGCCATGGGATTCTGGGGATCCTGAGTAATGCTCACGACGCTCAGGGGGTTGATATAGATAGCCCGAATACCTATATCTCCTAGATAGCGTGACACTGAAAAAGAATAATCTCATATAGGTTATATAGCCGTTACTCAATTTCACTTAACTCAATCCATAATATAAATTAATTCACATGCTCCCATAAACATTGAATTAAATTACGCTACTTCTTTTCAAGAATAAGTAAATGTTACTCAGTTACTACATTTCCTATAGATTATCCGCCGAGCCTAGTCATTGCATCATGACTATTGGCCTAAGCGCCTACACTAACATATCATTGCATCATAATAAGTTATCGCTCCTCGGACCGAATTCAACGGTGAAAACACAAGCAATTCAAGCAATACTTAAGTCATTTAGAACTTATATCAAATTTAAGTATGCCTATCCTAACAAGCATACAAGCAAGTTACTGCATACCCGTGCTAGCTCGAGAATTAATGGAGGTGGCCGAGCGGGATCAATCACTGTTCAATGAGATTATCACGATATCACACTTAGTTTAAGCACTAAATATCTAGTTGCAAATATAATTAATAAAAAAAATTCAAATAAATTAATACAATGTCATAATAGAGTATTTAAACATCATATTATATCATAGAACACTTAACAAATATTTAATTTATCATATACCAAGTTTTGGAAAATTTTGAAGAAAGTTATTGAAAATGAAAAGTGTAGGGGATACACCGGCCTCCAACGTCGGCAGCTTTGAACCGGTGCACAATACACTAAGTTCAACACTTGCCAACACTGGCAGTGTTCAAGGATATGCCGACAGCCTTCAGTCTACGCCGGCGGCTTTGAGCCGGTGTAGAATACAACTCCAAATTCCCAAAAATTTTCGAGAGTTACACGGGGTTGGTCTACGCTCATGAATACCCCCAACACCGATAACATATCCATGTACGCCGACAGCTTTGGATCCTATGCTGACGGCCTTCAGTTTGACGTTAAAAATTATGATTCTGTTCTTGTTGCACACCGCCTCTAAGCTGGCGGCTTTGAACCCCAATAGCCGGCGTACAATTTGAAAAATAAACACTGGCAAGCTTTTCTAACAAAAACCACAGCGTTTCAAGCGGCTTTAAAAAAATTTGATTCTGTTCACTTCCAACACCACCTCTACGCCAGCAGCATTGGAGTGCCAGATGTCGGCATACGCTCAAAATTAAGCCTATACGAAAATGTTTTGTTTTCCTTATTTTTCATGTTAAATTTACACTTCCAAAATTCCCTTAAACTCATTCCAAGTTTCCCAAAACTTGTTATATGATCAATATAACATTCAAACAACATAAACTTCAACTTTAAACATCAAACACTCCACCATCCACATCATTCACTACTCATACTTCAAACCCCAAATCCACAACACTCACCATCTATTCATTCAAGCACATGTGTTTCCAACACTTCTAAACTCATAACTACACATATACTAACTTCACTATCCCATAACACTTCTCATATAACTAACAAAGCATATGAATCATCAAACACAAATTTAACTTTAAACCCTATTGTCAAGAAATCATATTCATGCATAAGTTTAAGACATGAAAAACATACTCACCAATAGAACTTTAAGCCTTATCTTTGTGGTCCTTAAGCAAGCTTTTAGTGGTTATTTTTGTAAGAATTGAAGGGGCTAATGGTATATAGCCATGGGTGTCACGCCCCGAAGGGTACCCTAAACGTGTCAGTCCACCACATATAATATCAAGACTTAATAATGACTACCTTAGTCATGCGAAAGCCTTAGTATTACATGTAAGGCGTCTAGCACGGTAATAGGAGACACTTTTGGGAAGCATAGTTTAAGCAAGTAAAGATGAACATACAAGAATCCAGAAATAAAATATATTATATCATTAATAACTAAAGGTCTATTACATGATTTCTTAGGGGCATATCCCTGCTAATCCCAAAGATCGTGATAGTCTTTACAACATTCAAAAACTACATTAAAGATTTCAAAGGAATTCTAATCTAAGTCTTTAAGTAGATTTCCTCCAAAAGCTTCAATATATAAAACTTACACGGATATGGGGAGGCTTCGGGCACAAAAACAGGTGTTCCTGAGAATACAAATACCTATAGGGGTGTAAGCTTATGGGCTTAGTGAGTAAATCCCAAAATTCATACTCAAAGTAAATTATCAACCAAGTTTATTATTCAAACATATGGAATGCAACAACCACATGAGCATACAAGACATATGACTTTCCGGAAATCATATGTTGAATGAATTACGCTCTTCATTCGGAGTTGGGTATTCAGGCCAATTACAGCCACAACTTTTAAAACATTTTTATAGTTCTTACAGGCTCCTATATGCCATCAAAAACTTGTAGTATTTACAGGCTCCTACTAGCCATCAATTTACGTAGTTCTTACTGGCTCCTATTCGCTACTTACATGATATACCGGTTATGTCTACTACCACTATGATACACTTTTCCCACCAATTGTATAGTAGTGAATACAATGTGACTCAACATATGAAGTGCATGAACAATTTCTTAATTAAAGTCTAGTAGTTATATTTAGCTTCTTTCGAGTGAGCAACCAATTTCAAACACTCCAAGATATTAATATACATACAACTTTATTACAAACAAATCGAGTTTCGATATACTTAACATTCTTTCAACATATTATCATACAACTTGCTTTTGATTTTTGCCTAAATTCTAGTGCAACTAATTTTACAAGCACAATCATAAGTATGAAAAATAACAGGGAATAAACTCACTCAACCATGATGACACCTTTCTTGAAATGGATGAATCGTTCGGGATTTCCACTAATCGTAGTAATCTTCAGGATACGAACACTCCTCCTCGAGATTATCTAATCAAGAAGAATACCTAAATGAGTATTTTATGAAGCTTCTATTCTTGAAGATTCTAAACTTTTCTAAAAATCACGGTAAAATCGTATAAGAAGAAATTCCAATTTAGAATGGCTATAACTTGCTCATTTTAACTCGGAATTTCGCAAATAATATATCGTTTTCTACCTACTCGAAAAGATCTACCCATTTCTAAACTTATTTCCATAAAACTAAGTTGTTTGGGTCCCAAAAAGGCAGCGATCAGATTTACCACGAATTTGTAAAAACTTGATTTCTTCCTTTTATCAAAAGCTCACTTGAAGAGATAGATTTTCCAAATATTTTTGTAAGCTTTTTGAAAGGTATAAACATATATGTATTGACTCATAACAATGTATGAAGTAAATGAAGTGGTCTCAATTTATGAAAAAGCAAAGTCTTGAATGATTTTGAACTTGATAATTTTTGAAATATTCATTTTACTTTGAAAAGATTTTGAGTTACTTGAAATGAGTATTTCTTTTTCTAATTTAATTTCTTGTAATTGTTCTAAATTTCTAAAGAATGATTTTTATTTTTCTAAGCTTAGATTCCAACAACTTTTAAAAGTAATAACAATTTCATAAAAGAATATTTTTGTTTCTTGTGATTATTCTAAAAGAATTTCTAATACTTGATGAAAAATAAGCTTTTATAAAACCTTTTGTTTATTTAAGAAAAATCATTTCGAGGCATGTTTATGAGTTTTTAAGAAACTTAATCTCTATATTTATTTCTTAGAAAAGAATCTTTAGTTAAAAAAACACTTCCTCCTTTATTTTTGTTGAGACAAAAATCATTATGTTCATGCATGAATATGAATCATAAAATTATGGAAATGTAAAGAAACATAATAACTTGAAAGAATAAGCAATTAAAGGAATAAATCAAGTATTGGGACCTTAGCTTCATCAAGGTATCCCAGGACTAAGAAAAGACTAGTCCCTAAAAAAAAAGAAAATGTTTTGACTTAATGAGGACAAGTCTAAGACTAGAAAGACTAGTCTTAAAAACAACTTGAAATTAAATAAATAGCAAGGAAGTAAATAAATTGCATGAAAGATAAATAAATTGTAAGACAATGAGCTTATATGCTCTAAATATTATATATAGCTATATAGATATATTAGATAGTAATGAACATAAAAGAACATAAAGGAGTTTGAGATTATGAACAAAAACAAAGTATGAACCTATTATTGCTTTCTTAACCTTCATGGTTTTAGAAAACACACACTAAGTTCATACTAAGTAGATGAAAATAGGAATTTCTTGAAGAAATTTTACCTAAAAGAGATGAACTAAAGAGAGCTTCTTGGAAGAGAATTCTTGAGAGATTTTGAGAGAGTAACTTTAGAAATGAAGAAGTGTGAAAGAAGTGAAGGTATGAGGGGGTATTTATAGGAAAATGTGGGAGATAATTTGTGTTAATTAAATAAAGTAAAAATAAAACAAATTGGGTAAAGGAGAGGGGTGGTCAGCGCAAAAATGAAGAGGGGAGAGAGAGTGAAATTTATTTTTTTGTCTTTTGATAATTAAAAGTAAGAAATGAGAGATGTGAAGTTGTATTGAAAATGAAAATGCATAAGAAATAGAGGTATAGGTAGTAAGAATAGGTTGTAAGAAAAAGTAGAGATAGATGAATAGTATAGAATAGTAGTAAATAGTGTAATGTAAAAGTAGACATGATAATTAAATGCCGATAGTAAGAAAATACGCGTATAAATGCGATATCTGATATTTTTAGCTACCGAAAAATTATGAAATTGATATTTTTGAAAATCTTATATTTTTACGAGTCTAATGGTATATTCAAAATATTTTACTATTCCGAGCCTCGGGACACATTTTTCAACAATTGTGTCCGATCGGATTCAAAGGACACTTGAATTTCGAAATTATGATATTTTTATATAACCTATAGCTATTACGAACTATTATCGCTAATTATTCCAACTTTGTTTTCTAGGGCTAGAGAAAACGGTAATGCCGGACTTAAGCGGTTACGGTAAACTAGGGTTTGTTGACTCTAGAAATCCGGTTAACTTCCGATTAGGGTTTAAACTATAATTTGAATCCAAAAATTTCAGGAATTTACAATGGGAGAGATTTTGGAGTAGAAAGAAGAAGGTTTTGAAGCTTTTGGAGGTGTGTTTGGGAGGTCTGAAAATTTTGCACGAATTTGACACTTTATTAGGTTAATATTATCTTGTTGTTTGACTTTTGAAGCATCAACAATTAAGGTAACTAATGACTTAACTTTTAGCTAATTAATAAAGTTGTCTTAAGGCATTAATGGTAGTTTAAAAACTTGAATCATATGCATGCATTCATCTACTTATTTTAACACATTTCAAGCATAATCCATACTTGTTAATGAAATTTAAATTTTATGAACTAAATATTTAATAAATTCTAGAGTATTTCAATATTTTATCACAACAATAAAATACATAACTCATCATAAAAATAAATCATATTCAACACATATCAAAAGCATGTATAAATTCAATAACACATATATAAAATATAAATTGAGAATTTCATGGTTATTTCAAAGTTATTAACAAGCTTGAAGCTGGTGAAGAAGTGGGACATTTTACTTATGAAGGAGGTCTATTGAAGCGGAAAGGAAGTATCGTTGTCGAACCAGCTGCTGAACTTAGGAAGAAAATCCTAACACTATATCATGGTGGTCCCTTAGGGGGACACTCAGGAGTCCAAGCCACTTACAAGAAACTCTCATTGGTGTTCTACTAGCCTAAGCTGGAAAGGGAAGTATGCCAGCTAGTTCGCAACTGTCACATATGCCAGCGTTTCAAGTTTGAAAACGTGGCTACACTAGGACTACTTTCACCTTTGAGTATTCTTGATGAATGCTGGCAAAGCATCAGCATGGGTTTTATAGAAGGACTACCCAAGTCACATGGAAAAGAAGTAATACTGGTTATTATTGACAGGATCAGTAAGTATGGCCATTTTATAGCATTATCACATCCTTATAATGCAACCATAGTGGCATAAGCTTATCTTGACAATGTTTTTAAACCACATGGTATGCTCGAAACAATAGTTTGTGATCATGATCCAGTTTTCATAAATTCATTTTGGAGGGGTTTTTCAGGTTGCAATCTGTAGAATTTAACAAGTCAACAGCTTACCACCCCTAAACTGATGGGCAAACAGAGGTGGTAAACAAGTGTTTGGAATGCTATCTAAGGTACGTTACAGGCGATAAACCCAAATGTTGGAGTCAATTCCTGTCTCTAGTTGAGTGGTGGTATAATACCAACTATCACTCTAACACTAAATTGACTCCTTTTGAAGCCTTCTATGGTTATCAACCTCCAATACACATTCCTTATATTCATGGTGACTTGAGGAATGCAGCGGTGGACTTCATGCTAACACTAAGGGAAGACAGACTTCAACTCCTTAAATTCTATCTTTGAAGAGCTTAACAGAGGATGAAGCAGGTAGAGGACAGGCTGAGAAGTGATAGGGAGGTCCTAGAGGGGGATCTAGTACTGCTCAAATTACAGCCCTATAAATAGAATTCTTTGAAAGCTTTTTGTCATGCCCTAAAGGGTATCCTAAACGTAATAGTCCGCCACACTCAATATTAAAGCATAAGTGTGACAACCTTAGCCACTCCCAAAAGCTTCGATATTAAGTGTAAGGCGTGCTCTCACAAATTTAGAGGACCATACAAGGAATTATGAAGCTTAAGAAGATATAATAACATGTTAAGAAAAGAGGATTCAGAATATTCATTTACTTATATCAATGATTTTACAAACTTAGGGACATTTCCCTTAATCACAAATCTGTCACAAGAATGTTGTACATCTTATCCAACACTAAACTTCATCTAGGGTTTCCTTATCCAAAAAAAAAATTACCTGACTGCAGGGTCCTCATGGCCTCAACCACAAATAGGGGAACTGCAAAAGATATCTATGGGGGTATAAGCTAACAGGCTTAGTGAGAATTATTTCCATAAATAACTTCTTGTAACAAAATTTCAAACAAGTTATTTAATCAAACAAATGGAATGCAAGATACACGTGGGCAAACAAGGCATATAGTTTTCTGGGAACTATATGTGGAATGGATTTGGGCCCTCCATTCAGGGTTTGGTGATACATAACCTCAAACAAGTAGTTTTAGTAAAAAGTTTTATGCTTTCGACTAATATCACCAAGCATATGAAGTCTACTTGAATTGACACTTGCTTTCGGATCTTCCGCTAAGCATTTCCTAACGCCGCCAAGCAATCGCTTTCAGATACTCTGCCAAGTGTTGCTTTTGACATGAGCTTACTATCCTTCTCACCCAAGGATAATAACCCAAATGCAATGTGACTCACTTCATGGTATGCATGAATCCATTTATTTATGATATCATAACATTATTATTGTCCAATTTAATGCGATCAAAGAATCTCATACAAAGCAAGTGCTATACTAAAATAAACATTTAAATCAATTCCGACCTCGCTATTCTTAGGATTCTTTCAAGGAATTATTTTACATACATATCCATTTATCTTTTCCTAACTCTAATGCAACTAAATTACAAACACGACAAGTATAGTATTTAAAGGAAATAAACTCACGATGCCATGTCGACTATTCTTCTATACGAATGAGTCGTTCACACACTCCACTCAATCGAAATAATCTTTGAGATATAGGTATCCTTCCTCGGAGTCACCTAGCCAAAGAAAATACCCAAAATGAATATTCCTTGATGATTTTCTTGAATTTTGATAAGACAATGTCAAAAAAACGTTAAAGTTCGTCTAAAGGAAAGTTCCAACTTAAAATGGCCATAACTTGGTCATTTTAACTCGGAATCGCGCATATAATATACCAATTTCTACCTATTCGAAAAGATCTATTCATTTCTAAAATTATTTTTATCAAACTAAACCATTTAGGCTCCGAAACGGTGGCGATAAAATTCACCACGAATTTTTCAACTCAAAAACAACTTTGGTCCAATCATCCAAAAATTTATTTGATAAATACTTAGTTATCTATCTAGTCGAAAAATCCTCTTTTTATAGCTACATAGCTCATATTCATGCATGCTCAAGTGTTTATTATCCAATCATGTTTCTTGAGTAAGTAAATATTAATTAGAAGTTTAGAAAACTATAGTTTACAAGAAATTCATTTTGTGATTGGTTTTGAAATGAATACTTTGATTCTTTTGGTTTTCAAAGAATTACTTTATTTTTGACTTATTACTTTTCTAGATGACTTTTTGAAAAACAATTTTTCTACTTTTCTAAATTGTTGTGTTGGTCTTATGTATGTTCTACACAATCCTTCTTTGATTATTTATTTGAAAAGATCTAAACTTGAAAATCCTCATTCTTGCTTCCTAAGGTTTTTGCTATGTTATATTTTAGTAGAAATCATTTTGTATCAAAAATCATTTTCTTTTGAAAAACAAAGTGGGATAATAAATGATTTAAAAAGCTTTTCATAACAAAAATAGTTTCTAAAATTTGTAGTGGGTTCTTTTGTAATCTTTGAAAAGAATGACTTTATTTTTTGTTAAATCATAGATTTTATACTTCACATAAACTTATCTCTAAGTGGTAAAATCTCCTTTTGTCAATTATTTTTAGAACTTGAAATTTTGGACAATAATCTAAATGAACATGATTTATGCGAAATAATAGCAAACAAACAAAAATAACATAAATAATAGAGTCAAGTATTGGAAGTCTTAGCTTTTTCAAGGCTCCCGGGACTAAGAAATAGACTAGTCCCAAAATAAAAATAAAATGAAAGAAAGAAAATTTGTTTTGACTTGATAAGGACAAGTCTAAGACTAGAGACTAGTCTTAAAATAACAAGGAATAAATAAATAAATTGCAAAGGAATAAATAAATAATTGCATAAAATAAATAAATTACAAATGAGCTTATATGCTCTAAAGAATATGTATATATATGCAGATAATAATACTTAGATATAGTAACAATAATATGAACAAAAATGATAACATAAACATAAATAGATTTTCATGAAGAAGAACAATACATGAACATAATGTAGCTTCCATAACATTTAGTCTTTAGAAACTTACACTATAATCATGTAAAGTTACATGACATGAGAAGAAGAAAAACAATAGGAAATGGTTACCTAAAGAAGACTTTGGTAGTATTATGTGGTTTTGGTTTTTGTTGTAGGTAGAAGTTGTTTTGGAATTATTTTGAGAGAGTTTTGGGAGGATATTTGAAGAGAGTTTTGAGAGGAGAATTTGAGAGAGTTTTTGTAGAGAATTTGTAGGTAGTAAATGTGTGAAAGAAGTGAAAGAGGAGAGGGGTATTTATAGGAAAATGTGGAGTGATTTAAATAAAAGAAAATTGAAACAAATTGAGGGAGAGAGAGGCATAGGGGGCATCGGCCATGCTTGTGAGGAGGGGAGAGAGAGTTTTTATTTTTGCTTTTTGTTAATTAAATGAAGTAATATATAAGGTAGATGTGAAATAAAATTATGAGAAAGGTAAAAAGTAAAGGTTATAGGTTATGGTGTGTGTACGAGTAGGTGTAAGAAAAAGTAAAGATAAAAGAATAGTAATGAATAGTGTAATGTAAAGTAGATATGACTAATAAAGTACCAGTAGTAAGAAAATACGCGTATAATTGTGATATCTGTTATTTTTACTTATCGGAAAATTACAAATTGATATTTTTGAAAACCTTATATTTTTACGAGTCTAATGGTATATTTGGAATATTTTTACTATTCCGGGCTCCGAAACACGTTTTTCAAGAACTGTGTCCGATCGGATCCTAAACGAGTTGCGGTTTTACTAATCGGATCTTTTTACGCTTCCTTGGGTAATTACACACTATTCTATATTCTAAACTCCTACTTACTCTTACTGAGTTGCTTATTCGGGATTGCTAGACTTAAGCTATTACGTCTAACTAGGGTTTTATTGACCTTTAGAGTTCCGGTTGACTTCCGGTTTAGGGTTTTAGGCTAAACTGATTCCAAAAATTTAGGGGTTCACATTGCTAATGTTCAAAAACTATTACCTAAGTATTATGGACTATACAAAATAATAAAAAGAGTAGGGTCAGTAGCTTACCAACTAGATCTACGACCAGAAGCCACGATTCACTCGACGTTCCATGTATCGCAACTCAAGAAGTACCATGGAATTCCTAGATCTGACATATCTCTATAACTACCTGTCAACATCAACGAAGAGGAAGAGTTAGTACCTGAAGCTATCCTTGGGAGGAAGATGATAAAACGAGGCAATCAAGATGAAACGATGATACTCATCTCTTGGAAGGGTCGCACTCCTTCTAAGGCTACGTGGGAATCCTATAATGACATCAAGATGAGATTTTGTAAGCCCTGGAAAATTTCAGTAAATAAATTTAAAGTTGAACCTTGGAAATAAAACCCTAAAAGTCACTCCGAATTAAAACCGAACTTCGATAAGTCCTAAATTCCGAACGAATCTGGAAATTCCTGAATCGTGAGAAAAATAAGGAATCTCATAAATAAAATAGCAACTCAAGATACTTCCATTCTAAAACCTCTACGTACGACAAATTTGATATTTAACTCCGGCTTATAAATTCGGATAAAATAGAGTCTTAAAACAAATTGTTAGGAAGTAAACAGTGATTAACCCTTGGGAATAAAACTTAACCCAAAGAATTCTGAGAACGTTATGGGATATTAAATACTTATGAAAGTTGACTCTAAACTAAATCTCACCAATCATATATGTCATATAAGCACAAGATATCAGTTCCCAAATTGGCAAAGGTATGAACCGGAAAGTCAACCGGGAAACCTAAGTCCTAATCTCCCAAGAAACCCCGTAGTCTAGATCCGGCAATTCCGCGTTCCTAAACCAAGGGATCAGAATAAGAGGAAAAGGTGTAATTGGTTCGTATTGAGCCGAGGATGCTATAAAGGATGGGGTCAATGAGTTTTCGACCTATTCCGATACAGTCAGGTGCCGACTTCGGAAAGCGTGCCCTGAGATTTGGAATGTTAAAGGATATGTTATTAATGCAATTAGACCCATATTTCTATGAGGATCCTTAGGTTATTAGTTTTTGAATTTTCATATGGCTAGAAGTATCCGATTTTTGCAAATTTAATTGTATTTCTTTACTACCGGAATTTAGTGAGTTTTCCAGTACGATCTACTATTATTCATTGCCCAATTATTATTATTATTATTATTATTATTATTATTATTATTATTATTATTATTATCATCATCATATCATCATCATCATTATAATGTATACCCTAGTTCTCCCAGTGATCGGACAAACTTCGGAAACTGGAGAACGAAACCCTATAGCGATCTAGTTCAAGCTTAGTGAGAGGAACCTAGAAACCCTAGATCCGGCTTTCCTTTGATTTCATAATAAAAGAAGTTTTATAACGTAAATGAACATGAATTATTGTTCTAAAGCATATTTCAAACCTTTGAAAGTTTCAAATTCGGAATTTTTCAATTCCGGGCATTCCCGAGCTCAATTACGGAAAAGCATGCCCCGGGACCACGAACTCAAAAAATATTCCGGGATATGCATTAGAACCGTAATTTTATAAGGATTCCAAAAATATCAATTTCATAATTTTCCGGGCTATAAAAATTTCATTATAGCCTTTTCCCGTGTTTTCGTTACAACCGGTAAAGTAGATGTCTTGTCTACTATTCACAAGTACAACCTACACTACACACTACCCATACCCTATTCTTACATCCTTACAACTACTCAATTATATTTTCTTTTCCAAGAAATTTTTGTCTCCTATTAAATTATCACATTTATTACATTTTATTACACAAAATACAAATTTTCAAATTTCAACACACACACACAACCCCCCCTCCTTGATGGCTGGCACCTCTCCCCTCTTTTCCCCCTCATTTGTGCCTTTTCTTTATCTATTTTATTAACTAAAACCCTAATCCACTTAATATATATACTAAATGTTTATTCTCTCTTTTCATTTTCATTCTTCATTTTCCAAAAAGTCACAAAACACTCCCTCTTCTCTCCCCCATGTTGCTGTGAGCCCTCCCCATTCCACGCACACACAACAAGCTCTTTTCTTCTTTATTTCTTCATCAAAGCCTTCCTTAGGTGATGATTTTTAAGTTTATTACTCCTAAATCTTGTAATGGCAAGACTTTTCTTGTGTGTTTTCCACCTTAAACCCCATGAGCAAATGCTAGGGATGAGAAAACACTAATACAAGAATCTCAAGCCATCACAAGAAGTGGATCTAAAGTTTGAATGAGTTTTTGTTGAAGATAGTGTTGTGTTCATGCATGTAAAGTAGGGATCATGCATAGATATTCATGTTCATGCTATGAAATCCATGAATCATGCATGATATTTAGTAGATCTAGTGTTTAGACATTCACATCTTCATCTACATTCATGTTCATGTGTTTATTTTGATTTTCATGCATTGATGATCATGAAAGTGTAGCCTTGCCTATGTATAGATACGTTAAATGATAGATCTACATGTATAGAAGACTAGAAACTTGAAAAAGAAATTATTTTGTTAGAAAAGCTTAGTTGAAAATTCGGATGACTTTGAAACCCTATTATAAAAACCACCAAAACCACTTCAAAACTCATATTTTGCACAAGAAATGGAGGGTATATGTAATAGATGCCCTTAAGGAATGATTTTTATGAGTTTAGACGAGTTTAGGCATAAGAAGAATGTAAAACAAGTAGTGGAGTTAGAATGAAAAATATTGATATTTGGGTTGATAGTTAAATTCGTAATTTAGAGTCATGCTTACATGAACACCTAGTGTTTAAGTTTAAATTGGATATTTTATGAGTTAAATGGAGTCCTTAGATAATATATATAATGAAGCTTCAATTTTTGAAGCATTAAACAAGTTTTTCATAAAGAAAAATGCAAGAACATGAAATTTACAAAATTCGGATTTTTGTGAGAAGCTTGTTTAAAAACATGTTTACCAAATGAAAAGTGGGAATTTTTATGCATGAATGAAGGCCATGATTAATATAGACTTTAGGAACTCATTTCTATTTAGATAACAAGTGAATTCCAAGAATAAAATCATAAAAACCCTAGGAAATGTAAAGTTAGGAAGAGTAGCTTTTTAGATATAACCTTTATGGAACTTTATAATAATTAGGAGTTCATAAGAGTTCATCATCAACAATCATCAAGACCATGCATATATTGAGCTCATTACATGACATTCATGTTAGGAATTCATTCCTATACCATCTATACATGAATCATCAACTAGGAATATTTTTATCAAAAGCGAAACAATTTTTCGAAATCGGGAAAGTGACAAAACAGATCTAATCCTACTGTTCCATGACCTTAATGTTTTCAAAACTTGAAAATAATACTAGAAATAGATAGATCTTTCGAAGTAGATAGAGATCGATATAAAATTTGCGAAATTCCGAGTTAAAATGACCGAGTTATGGCCGTTTTAAGTTGGAACTTCCGCAAATAGCGAGAATTCCGATTTTGTGTAGTATAGATACATAGTTTGAATTAGTTTAGTGATGAGATTCTTATAGGCTATTCTTATTTGGTAGGTGAACCCTAACACGACGATACCATATCACCGACCACCATTGCTAAGAGACCGGCGTACCATGGCCGAGTGAGTTTCTCTTCCGATTTCAATTATTGCTTGTGATTGTAATGATAGTCGCACTAGTTGCTAGGTAAAGATAAAAAGAATGATTATGTATGATGGGGTTAGTTGGGAATTATGATTGTCTTTTGTTGATATGTGAATTGAACTTAAGGAATATCGAAACCGGGTGATAAGTTATTGTTTGTGTAGAAACGGGTTAGAATTGATTGTCTGCGAACATTGCTTGGCCACCTAAAAGAATTGGATTAATCTATTGTTGGACCTCAATTATAAATGAACTCATTCACATCACAATGGGGATGGAGCATTAGTATTTGTTGGTTTTTCGTGATCCATAAAACGAATACTTGTTGGTTTTTTGTGATCCATAAAACGAATACTTGTTGGTTAATCGTGATCCATAAAACGAATACTTGTTGGTTAATCGTGATCCATAAAACGAATTATTGTTCAGTTGACCGTGAGCTTAAACGGCGTCGTACCGCAGGATTCATTAATCTGCTAACCCGGGATGGAGGGCGCAAGTCCATCCACATATGATTTCCGGCTAGTCATATGTTTGCTGAACTCATTCGTTTGTTGCATTCCACTTGGTTGATTAATTACTTGCGTGAATATTTTGTATTAATTGAGACTCAGAAGTTTTCACTCACTAAGCTAGTGTATCTTATACCCCAATAGTTTCCTGTTGCAGTATGAATACCTTTGGCTTTCTCCGAGGACCCGTGGACACCAGGTACAGCTCTTAGATATTAAGGAGCTTTTGACGAGGCCGGGGCCTAAAGATTAGAAACAAACTCAAATCCTGTTCCCGAACCAGTATTTGAAGAATAATACAAGGAAATTGTGGGCTTGAGAAATTGTAGCTTTTGTTATCGGGGGTATGCCCCCTAGTTCATGTAATAGAATAATTCACTGTAAGACGGTCATGATTTACGTTCTTGCTGCTATGTATGTCTCCTTAAGCTATTACGCAGCAAAGTATGGTCTATAAATGTTGAGAGCGAGCCTTACACCCGACGTTCAAACTCATGGAAAGACTAAGGTTGTCTTACTTGAGTTTAAATGTTTAGTGTGGCGGACTGTCACGTATAGGGCACACTTTGGGGCGTGACAGATTTCCTGAATATCCCTTGTGGACAAGGGTTCTCGAAGTATAGGGGAATGCAATGTGGGACGGGAAGGAAGGAGCAGATCAGAAGGAAGAAGAAATGTGAATTGAAAGGATGAGGAAGAAGAGGGAGTTAGGGTTCAACAAAGGGAAGTCAAAGGAAGTAAAAGGGAAAGTGGTCGAGTTTAGTTGGAACTAAGGATGTTAAAATGAG
This sequence comes from Combretum micranthum, assembly GCA_024138025.1. Classification (NCBI taxonomy): domain Eukaryota; kingdom Viridiplantae; phylum Streptophyta; class Magnoliopsida; order Myrtales; family Combretaceae; genus Combretum; species Combretum micranthum. The sequence continues at coordinate 1,126,103 of JAMXBD010000250.1, read as the reverse complement.
ACTATCGGCTGGCTAATACATGCATGGGCTGTGTAGTAGTATGGGTGATAGGTTCAAAAGACCAAGTTTTAAATTTATAATTCTAAATCGTTTTCTTTTCAACTATGGTCTTACAGGGCAAGCGCACCCATCAGATGTAGCATAGAGAAATGATCTAGGTCGTATTCCTAGGGAACGTTGATGAGTACTTCTACTCACTCTTTTCCTATTATCAAGCCGAAAAAAAATAGATTTGGTTTTATATATATAGAAACTAAACTAAGTCTAATATTTACAAATTTCACAACAAGCATACAAAAGGATAAATCAATTTACAAGGTTGCTTGGGTCATGCTTCACCTAAGATCTATTCATATAACTCAAGAATTTTCTCAAAAAAGTTGTATTGATTATTGAACCATCGGATTCACTAAATTATGCTAATGCTTCTCTCAAAGTCAAAAGCACCTAAACCTAAGCCAAACTGTCGGAATGTCTTCCTGACTATTAGCAACTTAAATTTGCATAAAGAACAAGAATTTCGTTTTAAAACCAAATTGATGAATTCAAAACGAGTGACAGAAGATTTCACCATCCCTTTCTCTAGGTGATTATGAGCAATTCATCAATAACTTTAGATCTATTCATTAAATCAACATCTCAGTCTATTTTTAACAAAAATCAAACATGAATCCAATGGGATGCACCATCCAATTAGACTCATTCTTTAGGCGCAAACTATTGAATACAATAAAATCAATACATTTTGAAATTAAGAACAAAAGAATCACATGAAATCAATCAAGGATCCACAATACCCAAGCAATATTAAACTACTCCTCCATAGATAAAACAATATAAATCAATAACAAGGAGAAATAGAAAGGATCTAAAATTATATTAGCAATACAAATGATGTTCCTTGATAAATTGAAACACTCAAGCACAAATGCTTTGCGAAAATACATAAAATTATTATTTTTTTCCTGTGTCTCTCCTTTTCTTGTTCTTCTCCCCCTTTGATTCTTCTCTCCATCTTTATTTTATAATGATCTTTGCATAAATGGAATTGAATGCTCATTGATGGAGTAAATGGGAAGTTACGGGAGTTACGGGTCTTTTGGCTTTCCAAAGTCTCACATAAATGGAATTGAATGCTCGTTATGGAGGAAATGGGAAGTTACGAGAGTTACGGGTCTTTTAGCTTTTCAAAGTAACACATAAATGGAATTGAATGCTCATTATGGAGGAAATGGGAAGTTACGGGAGTTACGGGTCTTTTGGCTTTTCAAAGTAACACCCCTTTAATGTCCAATAGACGTTTCTTTAATAAATAGGGGGTTACTATTCAATAAAAAAGCCGTTTCTTAAAAATTAATGGACTGTCAAATCGACAGGTTTGGGGACAAGTCATGTCACTTGAGCATGTCTGGCTGTTTTCCTCTAAATAAAAATTGACACAGCTTGGGATACGGCTTGTCTTTGTTATGTTAACCACTTTTTGGTCCAAACTTTGCAATTTTGACCCATTTTGCTGTCTTTCCATAAAAAAACTCCTTTAAAGGCCTGAAAACATAAATTAATATTTTTAAGTGCCAAATTCATAATATTTATCAATAAAATGATCAATAAAAGTCCATTTTGGCATTCATAAAATAGGAATAATTCTGGTTTATCAATGGGCCTAGAGAACAAGGATCCTTAAGGAAGCTACGGGCTACATTTGTGGACCTTAAGCATATTAGTAAATAAATGTATTTACGCCTACCCAGTATTATATATTGTTGTAACAAATTTTGTGATGTGGCATAACAACCACATGGCCGAATCTTTTAGTATGTGTGCAATAGAGAAATTAGCTATTATCACAATATCTCTATGTATTAGAATTTATAAATACTCTATAGTGCATTACAGGAAAGGCAAAGAAGAAAGTTTACAAAATTTCTATTACACTAAACTCGTATCCGAGTCCCTTAGTTGAATTCGCCTAAACTCCAATACATATAATCTACATTGTCATTACTTAGTTGAAGTATGGATGAAAGAGGAAAGGAAAGTGTTTGAGAGAATCTTTAGAGGAAAAATTGAGAGAAAATTTTAATAGAGTTTTGTTATAGAAGAGAAATAAGAGTGAAAAATGAGAGGGAGGTGATGGATATTTATAGAAAGAAGAAGAAGGGAATTAAATATGTAAAAATAAATAAAAAATAAAATAAATAAATGAGGGAAAAGAAAATAGCAGTAGCTACACATGGGGAGAAGAGAGGGAAAAATTAATTTAAGTAGAAAAAGTGTAATGAAGTATAAGAGAAGTTAAGTAAAAATTGTAGTAAAGTTTTATAGGAAAAGATAACTATAAGAGATATAAGAGATAGGTGTAAGAAAAAGTTGAGAGAGGTAAATAGTAGAAATAGTAAATGAATAGTAAATAAGATGAACAAATTACCAATAGTAATGAAAATACGCATAAATGAGCTATTTCTTAGATTTTTAGAAGCCAAAAAATTTTGTAACTGATATTTTATGATTCTTTATCTCATTGTGAGTCTAAATATATTGTCAGAATATTTTCATCGTTTTACGTATCGGGACCCCAATTTTAGAAACTGATCTCGTTCAGTTCGAAACAAGCAAGTTTTGGGCGAATATGATCTTTTTAAGTTGTAAGACATTATTTCGATCTATAATCTAAGGTTAGCTCATTTTTATTGTTCTAGGATTTTAAGTGTGGCATTGTCGAATCTAAATCCTCTAAAACCTAATATTACCCTAGGTTGTCTTTAGGGTTTCGGTTTGATGTTAGTCCTAGGATTTACTTATAATTATTGTAATATCTAGGGGTTTACAACTATAATATATATTTGGTTCAAAAGTTAAATTTACTCTACTTTATGATTTAGTTAATATTTTACAGTTCTTGGGATTATCTAATCGAGTCTAGGGCCTCTAATGTTACATGTTGACTTTTTTGACTTTTGGTATTAATTCTAAATTTTATTATTCTAAAATTAACTGAAGGGTCTAAGGTTTTATAATTTTTTCATTGAATATTATTTGGATATACTATCTCGATTTACGTGTTAAAAATTAGATAGATGAATTATTCAGCATAGGGATTTTGAATAGAATGATTATTAAATTTTCATTTTGTTTTTGACGGTGCTCTTTTTCTTGAGGTATGAAATTTCGTATTTGATCTTATTTATAATTTCCAGTATTCGATTTTAACTTAGGTAACTTTTTTAGGGTTTCAGTTTCGATATTAGCTTTAAGATTATTTATTTATTTATATATTTTTTAAGAGTATAAAAAATTCAGGGGCTTGCAATGGGAATAAAAAACCTTAAATACCAAACCCTAAGAAAAGAGACCTTCGAAAATAAAATAAAAATCCGATAATCGTTCAACTCGAATCCCTATGTTGAAAATTTTGTCTATCTAATCTCTAACACGTAAATCAAGGTCGTACATATAAAAAATAGTTAATAATAAAATAATAAGAACTAGTTTTTTTATAAACTGGTATTAATTTATCAAGTCAAATTTCATCAGTTAAGCCTAATTTTTTTTGTACTTGGACATTGGCAAGCAAATCAAGATAACATCACCAAATAACAATTAATGATAAAATTGTAAACCTCTAGATTCTTTGGTAACTTTATAAGTGAATCTCAAAGTCAGAATTGAAACTAATACACAAAAGCCAAACCATGTCAACATTTAATCTTAGAAGCCCTAAACTCGATTAGATAATCTCAAGAATTATAAAATATTAAATAAATTATAAAATTAGGGCTGAATTTGTCTATCTAATCTCTAACACGTAAATCAAGATCGTATATGTAAAAAATAGTTAATAATAAAATAATAAGAAATAGCTTTTTCATAAATTGGTATTAATTTATCAAGTCAAATTTCATTGGTTAGCCCAACTTTTTTCGTACTTAGACATTAGCAAGCAAATCAAGCTAACATCACCAAATAACAATTAATGATAAAATTGCAAACCCCAAGATTCCTCAGTAGCTTTATAAGTGAATCTCAGAGTCATAATTAAAACTAATACCCAAAAGTCAAACCAAGTCAACATTTAACCTTAGAAGCCCTAAACTCGATTAGATAATGTCAGGAAACATAAAATATTAAATAAATTATAAAATTAGAGTAAACTTAAATAATGAAACAAATATATAGTATAAACATAGAGCGTTAGATTTTTGCGATAGTTTTAAGAGTTATTTTCAAAACCGGAATCCTAACCGAACCTTAAAAGCCAACCTAGATCAACAATGAGTTCTAGAAGATCTGGATTCGGCAAGATCGTGCTTAAAACCTTAAGGAAATAAAAATGAGATAGCCCTAGATTATTGAAATGACCTAGATTTCAATTTTATTCAAATTCTATGTGTTTAAGTATTTATTTTAAAATGTTGAATTGAATGAGCATGGTTATGTTGTTAGTGGTTTAAGATGTATGATTATGCATATGTATATGTTGACATTAATATTTTGTTCTATATGCATTAATGTGTGTGTAATGAAATTATTAATGCTGTCTTTTGCACATTAAGATGTTAAGTTAAGTTAGATTAATAAATCAACTATAATTTCACTTAAGTTAGTTGATTGAGTTTCTTGTAATTAAGTAGCAATTATGCCCTAAATGTAAGCCAAATGAGACCCAAATTAAAGCCAAATGCAACCTAAGTTAAAGTATGCATTAAGGGGTAAATTTGGAATATGTTTTATGCATAATTAAGCTTATTTGAGCTTCCTTTTTGCAGCCCTAATATTTTATACGAATTTTTGCTTCTTCTTTCTTTCCTTTCTTCTTCTTCTTTCAATTCCATTCCAAGCTCAAGACAAGGTCTATATCAAGTTTTAAGAATCAAAGTTTTTCTCAAGACAAGGTATATATATATATATACTTGAATTAATTTAGTTAAGGTTGTTGTGTTGTTTTATTTTCCTTTCTTGAAGTAGTTGTATGGATTATTGGATGAATTGAGTTTAAGATGATCTAAATGGTTTGTTCATGTTTGGGATGAGCTTGTGAGTGTGTGAGGTTGTGTATGTATGGTTAAGGTAATATGAAGTGTTGGGAAGTTGTTAAGAGGATTTGTGTAGGAGAATTTAGAATTGATGGAAGTGGGTTTTTGAAGTGTTTAATGATGTTGAATTCATGCTTTGAATTGCTAGAATTGAGTAGTATAGATATGAGTGAGGATATGATGTTAGAAATGTAGTGGAGGAAGGTTTAAAGTGTATTAAGATATAATTTTGCAAAGTTGAAAAACAGGGGATTTGAGTTTCACGTTTAAGCTTGTTTTTAAAACGTACGCCGGCATCTGGGGATTCTACGCCGCCGGCGTAGAGGAGGTGTAGAAAGCCCACAGAATCGATTTTCCTAACGCCGTTTGTAACGCCGCCGGCTTTTATGCTGAAGATTTGCCAGCGTCTGTTCTTCAGAACGTACGCCAGCAATTTGAGTTTCTACGCCGCCGGCGTAGAGGCGGTGTTGATAGTCCACAGAACCAAATTTCTTAAAGCCGACTGAACGCCGCCGGCTTTCGCTAAGAAAGTAATCCGGCGTTCTTTCTTCCATATTATACGCTAGCTTCTGGGAATCAACGCCGCCGGCGTAGGATACAAAGGCTGACGGCGAACCCTTGAACGCTGCCAGCGTTGGCAGTGTACATTTTCAGAACATTGAACACCGGCTCAACGCCGCCGGCGTTGAGTACCGGCGTATCCCCTGTGTTTTTTAATTTTAAGAGCTTTTTCTAAAAATTTTCCAAAGTTGTTATTTGAGCAATTAAGTGTTTATTAAACAATTTGGGATATATTAGGACGTTTAAATGCTATTCGTGACTCTGTAGTCAATGAAATGGATGTCTTTGATTAATTGTGATATATGGATATAATATGTGTATACTTGTGAGAATGAAATCTATAATTGTTGATTTATTGATTATTGTGATATTTCTCTTACAGTTAAGGATTCTTCGGTTAGTTCATCACCGAGAGATCCTAGTTATATACTAACGGGTTCAGGTACGCAATAACTTGTTTGATGTTTGCTAGGACCAGACATTTCTAATTTGACCTAAATTGATTCGGCTTAACATTGAATGAATGGTGCTATTACGCTGTTTAATCTGGTCCGAGGAGCACAAACCTGTCATGATGCAATGACATGTTAGCTAGGCGCTTAACCAAGTCATGATGCAATGACTTTACCATGATGCAATGGTACGCTATGATGCAATAGCAATTATTTTGGTTAAGTGGGTAGCCGATAGGGGGGAATTGTATCTGTGTAACGTTTGCTTAAACTTAGGGGGAAATACCATGATTTAGTTCAAGGTTTATGGGAACTTGTGAACTAGGCTCATATTATGGACTGAGTTTAAGTAGAGTCGGGCAACGTCTTTTAAACCCTAAATGAAGCTATTATCTTCATGAAGTAGATATAGGAGATATAAGTATTCGGACTGCTTATATCAACCCCCTGAGCAGCTGCTGTTACTCAGGATCCCTGGATTCCCGAAGTGTGACCGGGGTTTAAATACCTCTTATTGATTTGTGAAAGAAAATGTAATAAAGATAACCACTTGTTCTATGATGCATTACATCAATTAGATGACTTGTTATGCACTGGTTATTGTGTACTGGGCCTCTGGCTCACTTTTGCTGCTTTGCAGGTATTGGAGACGAGTATTACGATGACTTGGGCTATGGGTCCGATTTTGAAAGATTTCTGGACGAATGGGATGAATAGGATCCGATTACCCGGGACTTTTAGAAGACTTTTTGCTAAGGATAAACTATGTATAGAAGGCTTGTTAGTTAAGCCAATTTCTTTTTGTAATGACCTTAAGATCCTTTAGGATTTTCATGTTTTGAGAAAACATGTAATTTTTGTAGTGTCACGTATTGGCACTAAACGATGTTTATTTGATGTAAATATATGTATAGATTGCTTTTGTTAGCAATCTTGTTTTATTTAAAAGTTCTTTACAAAGTATAGTGATTTGATCAAACAATTTTCATAAACTGTTAGTTTTAGGACAACCTTACATATAATGTGAAAATGTTATATGTGGTTGGGGATTCGGTACTCTAAATCTCGGGATTTAGAGGACCGGGTCTTTACAATTATACTCCGGGAAAATGTCATATATCCTAAAAAGATTAGATTCGACAAAAATTCATTTGTTTCATACCCAAATAGGATTAATTTTCAAATTAGGGCACCAACACGCAAAACAAGGTAAAATTTTTTTAACAATCAATTCTTACTAGAAAAATATTAAGATGTTCATAGAGTATCAGATAAAAATTTTTCGGATCATAAAAACATTAAATATAGCTTATATATGCGTATTTTATCTCTATCGATAACTTGTCTAATATTTTACCATTGATATTTGCTTTTATTTGCAGCTATTTCATGTTGCCATTTTATCCTTATATTTTTATATATATTTCTTATAAAACACAACTAATTACCTATAATTTATATTCCTTAAAATATACCTACCCTATTACATCAAAACTACTTCTCTTTTCTCCTTTTTCGTTTTCTCCTTCCCTTCTTGAACAATTTTATAACAACTACCCCCTCCTTTTTGCAAGCCTTTTTTTTTTTTTAATTTTTCAATTTACTTTTACACACAAAATTCCTCCCATTTCCCTCTATAAATATGTACTACCATTCCTCCATTTAACACTTTACAAACTATACCAAATTTACTCAAATTTCTCTCATTCTCTCCTATCTTTTTCTCCTTTAAGCTGGCACAAACTAACCCCCACCCTTTCTCTTGTAGCTCTTGGCTCTCTCTCTCCATCTGTACACACACACATTCCTGTTAATTTCATTTAGGTAAACACTTCACCCACATCTCCTTAGTTTATTTTATGTGTTGTTTATCAAAGTTCAAGTATTATTCATGGATGAAAAATCTCCTCATGATGCATTAAAGCTAAGGAGATAATGCTAATATGGAACTTGTATCAAATCAATATTATGATCACATTAAAATATCAATCATATTATTATATTTTTGTCATCTAATCTAACTTTCTATATGTATAAATATAGTTAAGTACATATTTATATCAATTTGAGCATATAAACTCACTAATCTAACGTTTATTTCCTTGCACTTATTTTATGTCTTGTAATTTATTTATTTCATGCTCTTATTATATATTTTAAGATTTGTCCTTAATCAAGTCAAAAATAAAATGGAGACTTGTTCATAATCTAAGTCTTGGGAATATCTCATCCAAAAATTCTAAGGCTTCCAATTTATTTGTTTTGCTCTTGATTATTTTGCTTTTATTTACATGAGACTAGATAATATTCAAGTCTCGTAGAGCCTTGATGAAATCCACGACTCCTATATTTGTTTATTTGATATTTTAAATTTATTTATGAGACTGGAAATTATTTCAAGTATTAAGAAGCCTTGAAAAAGATCTAAGGCTTCCATGTTTTTCTTTCTTTATGATTTTCTTATTTTTATGGTGATTGAAATTTATTCAAGTCCTAAGGAGTCTTGATGATAAGCTAAGACTCCCATGTCTTTATTCTTTATATTTTCTTATTTTTGGTTATCTATACTTAATTTTTATACTTTGATAAGTTTATGCTAGTGATTTTATCTTTAAGTATATTGCTACATTTTTACTCCTGTATGACCATAAGTGATGTTGTCATGGCAAAATTTCAAAAATGTGGATATTAATAAATTCTTTTTAATAAAATGACTTTAAAAATTTTATTTTCAAACACTTAAGGAATATTATTTGTAAGGTCCTAACCTGAAAGCATTATAACTCGCCACGTATCCTACTAAAGACAAACACGCTAAGGCTATTACAATACTAATCCACAACTTCAAAAATAACATCAAACTCTCATATAAAAGGAGTACATGTTTGAAACATCTCATATAACAATCTTTATTAAAACCTGGTTGGCATAAACCAAAGCCAACATACTTTAAAAATTAAAACATCTCAAATTACATCTTATAAAATATTTAAAATCCATAAAATTAAATATAACACTTCATAAGGTCTTCCAATAGCTACTTCAAATCCAAATCATATCTAGGAGTCAACAGGGTAATCAAGTCCACTATCGTCCTCCCAATAATCTACGAAGATATCGTATCTAGTTAAGTCAAACACCACTAGATCCTCACCTGTTTCTGAAAAAAGATAAAAGAATGAGCACAAAGGCCCAGTACACTAAACCACAAGCAAATATGCATGAACATGCATCATTCAACAATTCACATACAACCTAAAAACTACTGCAGTAAACACAGTTTATTATCTTGAATTAGTCAGACAAGCAATATAGCTACGAACCATATGCATTTAGTCCCAAACCCGAAGTAGCTCATGCCTCCATAAAAACAAACATATAGAAAATAAGTAATATGTATGTATATTGGTGTTGGGAACTCCCACATACCCTGGGTATCATTTTCGCACTACTCCTAAACTACTAGAATCCTTTCTATGCACAAGTCTACTCGGGACAACCACACACATAGATCATCAAGGCGATGCATTAGTATCACAGCACTACCAAGTCTTTACTAACTAGAGCCAAGCACAAGCAGCAAAAATTCAATTTTAAACCAGATAAAGTTAGGTCAATTTGTAATTTTAAGCCTACAAGCACAAACAATAAGCAAAGTAAAGTCGTACCTATAATCTCTTTAGGAACATAATACCCTAACTCCACAAAACACCTGTTCATAAACAATTTCTCAATTAAAACATGTTTTCATAATATAACCCTAATCCCACCATCATCTTGAACTCTAAACTAAAAAGAATTACAAATCCTAAACTACACACCTTTCTCCTTTGATGAAAACAAAATCTCCAACAAAACAGAAATTCTCCAAAACTCCTCTAAATAATGACCCTCTTCAATATAATACAGACTAAATCAGACAAGATCATTTATATAATACTACAGAGATGAGAAAAGATTTATACATACCTAACTTTGAATCTTTACTTTCCTTTGATAGCAAAACATAACTCTCCAATATAATTTAGGGTTTTTCTCCAATTCACCTTTAGAAATAAAAAGAACATTTTAAAGAAATATTATTTCCTTTAGATCTCTAAGGAATTGAGAAAGACAACTTACCTAACCTTGATTCTTGATCACCTTGAAGTAAAACAAAATCTCCAATAAGTTATTTAGGGTTTTCTCCAAAATCCTTTCAACAAAGCGAATACTTTAGAAAGAGATTATTCCTTTAATCTCTAAAGAATTAAAAATTCACTTACCTAGATCTTGATTTGTTGGTTTCCTTTGATGTTGGGATCACAATAAGAGAGATTTTAGAGAGATTTCTAGGTTTAAGAATAAGTTTTGAAGAGTAGAAAGCTCAATGTATAAACAAAACATGAAAGACCCTTCAATTTCTTTACACATAGGTTGGTACGAAGGCTTACAGCCTTGAATGAAAGCTGGCAACCTATCTCTAAAAGTTGGTGACCTTTTGCTCTTGGATGTAAATTTGCAACCATGAAGGCCGGCGGGGCACAGTTCAACGCTAAAGGCATTGAAGTTCAAGGTCGGCGGCCTTGAAGCTAACTTTTGAGCTGCTACATTTCATCTTCCATCACGTCTCTATCATGTGATAAAACATAAATATAATTTAGGTTTTGAACATAAAACCTTTTTATTTTTAATCAAATGACACTCTTGCCCTTATTTATAAATTATTTATTTGCATATTCAATTATCTATTGAAATGAAGGAATAACCATAGGCACTTAACTGAATTTTTTAAATGCCAAAATAAGTTTATCCTAAGATACGAATATTGATAATTCTTTGTTATGTTAATTTTTCTAAAAATCTATTTATAATAATCTTTTGTTAAGATAAAAATTTAGAATAAGTTAACTTTCTAAATTCTTTCATTAGACAAGTTTTAAGATATTTTTTAAGGTAAATCCACTTAGAGTGAATTATCTCTACAATCACATAAAGACTTATGTTTTAGAAAAAATTTTAGTAAAGAAAGGCTTATTATAAAAATAAGGTGATTATGAAATTAAAGAAACTATTTTTCTTAGTTGAGCATCACTTTTACAACAAACTAAGGTTGGTGATTTTATTTAAAAATCCAAAAGAAGATTTTCCATAAACTTAACTCACCACTTTCCATAAGAGATTGTTTGAAAATTTTCTATTTTTATAAAACATCACTAGGATCATGCATTTAACATGAAATAATATTGCTATTATATGATTTCTAAAAACAAGAATATTTTAATGATTTTTTTGGAGTGTTGAATGAGAAAAAACTTTGAGAAAATAAGAAAAACAAGGGTTGGAGGTTTAGGAAAAAATCTATACCAATCCATTATGACCCCTAAACAACCTTAAATGATAGATAGATCTTTCGAAGCATGTAGAAAATGACTACTAATATACGAAATTCAAAGGCAAAATGAGCAAGTTATGACCATTTTAAGTTAGAAATTTCATAACCGGGAGAAATAACTCGAATAAGATAAATAGAGTTAGAAATTTAAGTATAACCTATATGAAATACTCATCCCAAGTATTATTATTATTATTATTTTTGTCTAGGTGATGAGGATTACAAGCCCCTCTTTCTCGATGATTATTTTGATTAAGCAGATTGTGATATGGACATATGAGTTTTCCCTCATGATGTCATTACCTTGCTTGTGCTTATGGATAGTTGTAATACATTTGTAAGTTCAAAATAAAAATGAATATGTATGGGGGTATGGGTTTATATGTATATGCTTCGATAAATGTGTGAAAAGAGATGCTAAGCATATCGAGACAGATAAATGATTTATTAAGTGCATTATCAATATTACGTGTTGTTTATGAGTGTATGATACTTGTTTAATCACCTGTAAGCATACATTAATTATATTTGGCCTTAATATAAATAAAATGGACATGCATTGCATCCATTGAGTCACATGTCAAAGACTGCTACTCCGACACAAAGAATCGAAAGGACTTGAGAAGCCAAGCTCATTCTTAGGGAACTAAGACGTATGAGGGATACAACCCAAGATGAGTCACGTCAATTGATCACTAAAGTAGAGTACTTGGAGAGTAGCAATGAAGATTGTGAAGACCTTCAAATCCAATTCCCTAACCCTCGATATAGAGGGCATAAATTTGTTTTATGTATGGTTTCTGGATACCCTTACATATGTGTTTGTTGCATAACATGCATAGTATATACATAAAAATTAATCAACTTGTTTGAATTTACGATATGGATAAAGGAAATATCTCATCAAGCACGTTGTAAGCTTACACTCTCATATATATTTTTTTAAATAGGTATACTTGAGACTCTATTCTTGGAATGGGATATTAAGGAAATAATCAATGGACTATTGAGCCTTTCTGAAAGAATTGGGAGCATAGGATGAAGTTTCATTTTTGAAAATTTCTTGATTAGAAATATGTGAGATGTTATTATTTTGGAGACTACTAGGAAACACTAATATACTCTATGCAATTTGAAGACATTAGGGGGTATACCCCGAAGAATTGTAATTGGTTTTATCTATGTTTAATAATATATATTTCTTTTGTCGTGCTACTTACTTATTATTAGCACAAATTGTACTACTCTGATGCATTTCCTTTGTTATGATGTGCGCTTAATGCATAATATGGAAGTCTTTGTATAACTAAGGTATTCATTTCTAGGCTTTAATATTGTGCATGATAGACTACCATATTTAGGTTATCCCTCGGGGCCTAACATAAACCACAAGCACAAACATGTAAAGGTTATACCTCATTGATGCCCTTTGAAGCGCCTTAGGTATCTACAAAAACAAGATCATTTTTTTTGTACACACTATTACTTGAGTCCTCTAGGGTTAGAAGCAACAAGAATTTCTCTTTAAAGTACCTAAACAAATTTTCTTTTATGACCTGAATACATAGTTTTCCTTATTACACAATTATGTGCAATATGACTAACTTTACCACAATAATTGCAAGTGTCATAAGTAGCTTTCACAAACTTTATCTTATGAAGCTTGCAATTATTATTCCTATCATAGCCAATTCCATATTTATTGGAACCATCTTCTTCCCTTCTAAGGAGAGTACTTGAATTCTTCTCACCCTTAGTGAATTTGGCTATGATCGCATTTGACTCACTCAAGCTAGTTTTCAACTTTTCATTTTCCTTTTCTAAGTTCATCTAGCTCTTTTAGAATCTTTCGATCACAAGTACTACCGCATATATAGACTTTTTCATCACTTTTCCAAGTTTTAATTTCAAGATCAAACAAATCATTTACAATTTTCAATTTCTCATTTATTTTACTCAATAATTTTCAATTTCTCATTTATTTTACTCAAATCATCATTCTTACTTCTCAACTTAGAATTCTCCAATTTCAAATATTCAATTTCTTCATGCCAATTTATATTTTCAACGCTAAGCTCATCATATTCATTTCTAAACTTATCAAGACTATCTCCTACTTTCTTCATTAAAGATTAAGCATGCTATTTTTTTCTTCATCTTAATTAATCCATTACATGATTTATCATACATGTCATATATCTCATCATAAGAAACATGTGAAGAAGTAGAGCATACCTCATCATCTAGAGCCATTAAGCATGAGTACTTATCCAAGTCATATGAGTCATTGTCACTTCACGTGGCCACAAAAGTTTTCTTCTTTTCACTTTTGCCTCCCTTCATAGTGTTGGGGCAATATTATTGGACATGGTTCGACTCATTATACTTGAAGCAAGTGATGACCTTCTTCTTTGGATTTCAGTTGCTGATATCATCTCTCTTCTTCATATTATTATTTACGTTTAAAAATTTGGTAAACTTTCTTCTAAGCTTATCATCATTTTCACTTTTCACTTGAGCTTGAGTAAGAGCTAGAGGCTTTAAGAGCTTTCTCCTTCTTTTAGAATTCCTCTCTTTAGTTATTGATCATCATATTTGTCTTGAGAGTCCCAATAGGTTGCTCTTTTCATAATTAGCTCAAATCGTGAGCCTCCTCTATAGCCTTCCTCTTTGCTTCTCATTCCTTCGATAAAGACCTAAGAATTATGAAATTTATGTCAACATTAGTAAAAGTCTTGCCAAGTATAGTCAATTGATTCAGTATGTTAATAAATCTATCATGCATCTCATCAATTGACTTATTAGTCTTCATTTTGAAATTTTCAAATTCACCACAAAAAAGGACTAATTTTAGAATCTTTTATTCTAGTAGAACCTTCATATGTGTTTTTAAGATTATCCCAATGTTCTTTAGTCAATTTGCATGTGCATATCCTACAAAAGTCACTTTCATTCAAACCACAATATAATATATTCATTGGTATTTCATTTAAGTGAACTCTTTTTTTTTCTCACTTTAGTATAATTAGACTCATCTTTGCCTTCTATTACTATAGCACCATTTTATACAATACTTCACAAAGATAAATTCTGAACTTTTATAAAAATTCTTATCCTACACTTCCATTATGCATAATTAGTTCTGGTTAGGATGGGTGACCTATTTATTGTTTATCCTTCTTTAGATCTTCGTTTGTTACTAACCATTTTATTATACTCTAGATGAGTTCTAGCTGATGCCAATTGCTAATACCTATGTAACACCTAGGAAAAGTGAATTATGCCTAATTTTGGTTCATTTTAGAACTTAATGCCTAATTGATGCAATTCAACATATAAACATAATAATAAAAGGTGTGATAAATAAATAAGAAGGTTTAGAGAAGATCACATTGTAATTTAGCATAGAGTGTGGCCTACCTCCTAATCTCTACTGCACATACAATGTCTCCTTCAATGGAAGACTTTACACAATTTATTTCACACACAAGCAATTGTTCCAACGAAGCTACAATACAATCAAACAAGAGCTGTGTATCTACAAATAACTCACACTCTAAGTACAACTCAACACTCACAAAAACACCTTACAAATTGTAGTATATCACCTTACAAGACATAGCCAAGTAAAAACTAAATGAACCTACACTCTATCTTTTTAACTCACAATATAAAGCAAATTTAACACACAAGAGGATTTTGGCTATAGAGAGTGATAAAGGATTAAGTGTAACTTTTAATGGCTCAACTAATTCTTCAAATCTGCCCAAAGTCTTCTAATCCCCCTAATTTTACATAATATGATTATAATAATTATTAAAAATATAATATAGGATTGTAAAGAACTATAGTAAAAAGTAGTAAAAATTGTTCCTAATTTTTCGTGAATCAAAATTATTAAAATATGAATAAATAATGATTGATGATAAACCGATCGTTACTAAAAAATCTAAAATCAGCTTCCTTAAGTTCAGTACTCAGGAAAAATAAGATTCTAATAATGATACAATAATTTTCAAATTATCCTTAATATTTTAAGACTGTAAAATAGCATTAGAAAATTTACTACTGTTAATAATTAGGATAAATGATTTCTATACAGTAAGAGATAATATTTTGTGACAAAAACTAGTAATTCAACAAATAATCATAGTTGACTTTAAATTTCAATTATAATGAAAGACGATTAATTTTTAGAACCTATTGGTTATAAAAGATAGTTTAAAGATAAACCAATAAGATTATAAAATATGTAAAAAGATCAAAACTAATTAATGTTAAAGAATCCAAACCTTAATTAAGTAAATGAATTATACTAATATTTTAGTTAGAAAATTATGAGTCTATAGAGACTAAAATCCTAATTTAACCTTGTAATCCCGAGAATTTTTATAATCAATAAAATGAATAGAGTAGCGCAAGTAAAATAGATATTAAATTTAGAACCAAATAAAAAAATTAGAATAAATCTATGAGTAGTAATAAGCTCATTTATAACCTAAAAACCCGAATAGAAATTTCTTTGACCCTAATAGATACCAAAGATAATATTTTGTATCTTAAGCCAACAACTCAAGATATAATTAGAAGTAGCTTTAAATTTCAAACCCAATAAAAGATAACCTATTTATAAAATTCATTAACTATAAAATGATAACTAAAATATGAACCGTTAGTGTTATAAATACGCGATAAGAATGAAAATAGACCCATAACTAATAATCTAGATTTTAGAAAAATATTTGGATTGCATCGTTGATTTAGTTAGAAAATTTGGAGTATATAGGTACTAAAACCCCAATTTAACCTATTGGGCCTAAAAAATCTAAATTGCGTAAGATAAAACTTAAAAATCAATTAATCATGTAAACTTTAAATGCAAAATTTGAACTTATAAATAATCTAAAGAATTTTTAGGAGCTTTAGATAGACTTTTAGAGATAAAACTCTTAGATTACCGAAATACAAATACATGTATGACTTTGTATTTGTGGAGTTAACTTAACTAAATAATCAAACATGATAGGAATCCGGGCATCCGAAGTCATGGAAAAGGAGTACCAAAGGTCCGAGCAACACGGTGCAAGTTCAAGGCACGAAACGGGGTGAATTGGGGTGTCCAGAAAAAGTAGGCCGGCTACTAAGTCGCCGGCCTAAGGGCTTGCGCCGCCGGCGCAGATGGGTGAGCCACCGGCTCACATGGCTGGCCCAGATATTTTATTTATTTTTATTAGGGTTTCGATTTTTTTTAGTTTTTGTGTCTTTTTGAATTTCTTTATTTTTAATTGATATAGGGATTAATTACAATTATGTTTTTCAGTTACGTTATCGATTACGTAACTGCCGTAATTATGTTTTTTTCTTCAGTTACGTTATCAGTTACGTAACTGCCACAATTATGATTTTTCAGTTACGTAACTGCCATGTAATAGCCTATATATTAAGGCTAGTAAGAGATATAGAAAGAAGATTTTGGAGTATTTTTATTAGAACACTTTGAGTGTAGAAACCTATTTAAGGTTGAATTGATTTTATTGAGATTGTTTTTCTCTTTGGATCATACATATTCTTATCAATTCGTGAGTTATATCATGTTGTGGCGAATATTGTCATTGAACATATTGTTTCATTGACTCCGTGTTAGTTTTCTAGGTTGTGGCATCTATCAATCTCGAATCCAAACACAAACTAGTTTAGGTTTTATTGTTCGTGGCATCTATCGAACAATATACTTATTCATATCCATCTTGTTTTTGCTAGTTTCATATTATTGGAAAGAAAAACCCTAAAAAGAAAGTTTACATCTTTATCGAGTTTGTGCATCAGAGCATATCCAGATCCGCATCATTTGGTATCAGAGCTGTGGTTTGCAGATTGTTCGTGCGGATCGCATTACAAGTTGGTTTGAATCTTCCTTTCTAATTTTCATTGGCTTGGGAATTCTGTTGTTGCTGCTGTTAGGGTTAGGGTTTGGTGATTATTGGAGTGGTGATTGGTTGTTGTTGTGGGGTTTGAGAAGTGTGAAATTTGCTGCTGTGATTTTTGTATTGATTATTGAAGAGATGTCGTCTGGAAGTAGTGTGAATAGCAACAATCACAGGGCTAGGAGAAACAATACTGATGGAGGAGATGTTGTGACTAGGGTTGAGTTTAATCAACTCTAGGAGAATATTAGGGTGATTATGGAGAGACTGGAGGTGAGGGACAGGAGGAGTCACAGTGGTGCTAGTAATAGGAGACGTTCTGGAGATGAATCTGAGGTGAATAGTGTAAGGAGTAGGAGGCGAGGTGATAGAGATGAGAGGAGAAAAGGGATTGAAAATATCAAATTGAAAATTCCTACTTTCACTGGAAGCAATAAACCTGAGGAGTTTTTGGATTGGATACCTCGTGTTGAGAAAGTATTTGATTGTTATGAGTGGGACGAGCGCATGAAGGTGAAGATGGCGTCTCTAGCATTTTCTGATTATGCCAGTTTATGGTGGGATAAGTTGCAGTCTGAGAGGCGTAGGGCTGATGAAGAGAAGGTGCGTTCATGGGCTCTAATGAAGAGATTGATGAGGAGTCGGTTTGTGCCTGATTACTATAAACAGGAGATATTGAGATTTGCAGTCCTTGAGACAGGGTCAGAGGAGCATTGAGGAGTATGTGAAGGAGTTTGAAACGTTGATGACACGATGCGACATCAAGGAATCATCTGATGAATCCATAGCTCGTTTCATTAATGGGCTGAAGATGGATATTGCCAGTGTGGTTGAGCTCCAGCAATATAGGACTCTAGAGGATGTGATCAAGTTGGCTAGTAGAGTTGAGAGGCACCAGCGCAGACGGTCTCAGAAATCACATTATCACTACAGATCTGATGAGGGTGAGAAAGAGAAGAAAGAGAAGGAGAAGGAGAAGGAGAAGGGAAAGGAAGTGGAAGAGAGGGCTCCAGAACAGAAGAGAAGCCGGGATATCAAATGCTTCAAGTGCTTGGGGCATGGACATATAGCTTCCCAATGTCCTAATAGGCGAGTCATGGTAGTGAAGGGGGGAAAGCTCGAGAGTGAGGAAGAAGCAAAGACTGAGGATGAGTCATCTAAGTCTACAGAAGAGCAGGTGCTTAAAACATTTGTGGAGCATCCAGTACAGGGTGAATTATTGATGGCTAAGAAGGAAGAAGCTGCTGTTCCTGATCAAAGATCAAATTTGTTTCATTTCAGGGCATGGTAAAAGACAAGACATGCTTGATTGTGGTTGATTCGGGTAGCTGCACCAATATTGCTTCAGCGGGATGGGTAGCTAAGATGGGTCTACAGGTGGAGCAGCATCCCAGGCCTTATGCTCTACATTGGTTGAGTCCACAGGGGGCTGTACATGTGCATAAACAGGTTCGTTTCCATTATCCCTTGGTGATTATACTGACAGTGTGGTATGTGATGTAGTTCCTATGGAAGCTACACATGTGATCCTTGGACGGCCTTGGCAATATGACTTGAGGGCCAAGTATGATGGATACACCAATGAATACACCATCCAACAGCGGGACAAGGTTTATAGACTTCTTCCCATGAGTCCAGGAGAATTACAACAAGTCAAATTGATGCATATCAAGAAGACAAAGGGAAAAGGAGCTTGTTCATGTGGTCTAACAAGCCAAAGGATCAAGATTCGAGGTCGAATCTTCTTCAACTTGGAGGGAATGATAGGAATCCGGGCATCCGAAGTCATGGAAAAGGAGTACCAAAGGTCCGAGCAACACGGTGCAAGTTCAAGGCACGAAACGGGGTGAATTGGGGTGTCCAGAAAAAGTAGGCCGGCTACTAAGCCGCCGGCCTAAGGGCTTGCGCCGCCGGCGCAGATGGGTGAGCCGGCTCACATGGCTGGCCTAGATATTTTATTTATTTTTATTAGGATTTCGATTTTTTTTAGTTTTTGTGTCTTTTTGAATTTCTTTATTTTTAATTGATATAGGGATTAATTACAATTATGTTTTTCAGTTACGTTATCGGTTACGTAACTGCCGTAATTATGTTTTTTTCTTCAGTTACGTAACTGCCACAATTATGATTTTTCAGTTACGTAACTGCCATGTAATAGCCTATATATTAAGGCTAGTAAGAGATATAGAAAGAAGATTTTGGAGTATTTTTATTAGAACACTTTGAGTGTAGAAACCTATTTAAGGTTGAATTGATTTTATTGAGATTGTTTTTCTCTTTGGATCATACATATTCTTATCAATTCGTGAGTTATATCGTGTTGTGGCGAATATTGTCATTGAACATATTGTTTCATTGACTCCGTGTTAGTTTTCTAGGTTGTGGCATCTATCAATCTCGAATCCAAACACAAACTAGTTTAGGTTTTATTGTTCGTGGCATCTATCGAACAATATACTTATTCATATCCATCTTGTTTTTGCTAGTTTCATATTATTGGAAAGAAAAACCCTAAAAAGAAAGTTTACATCTTTATCGAGTTTGTGCATCAGAGCATATCCAGATCCGCATCAAAACAAGTATTAAACTACCCAAATCAAAGAAAATCATATGGAAATCAAAGCTGGAAACCTTAGTTACTGTAGCTTGAAGAAATCGCCTTAGAAGCTTCCAACAAATTGAACAAATTGCACTTCAAAAGATCAAATGAAAAAGACCCAACAACCACTCATAAATTACCAACTAAGCTCATCATTAAATGAAACTTTGAAGCTTCAAAATCCACTTGTTTACCTGGTCTAAAAACTCCCTAGATTTCCGTAGAACAAGTAGTCAACAAGAGGAACAAAGAGCCCACAAAAAAATTGTAGCAAGAAAGGAAAAATTCATAGCCCCCTTTCTCCACCAATTTTAGCTCATATAGAATAGGAATTTAGCCCACAAAAGTTGAAAAATCTTGACCCAAATAACCACCAATGAAATCCCATTCAATGTACACATGGATATTCAATCATTGACTTATAAAATCAGGTAAGAAACACACACAAACCTGACTTGAAAATCTGGAAAACTCTTATGAAAAACAACAAAAAATAAGCCTTGTTTCACATCAAAAAATACAGCCAATACGTATCATTTTATACTCCTTGTTTGATGCATATAAATAGGTATAATTAGCATTAGGAAAAGAACATTTAGTCCTCAACTAGTGCCCCAAAAATCAGACGCCCCAACCAACACAAATAACCCCATTTTTCTTTCAAAAACATCACCATGACAGGCCAAAAAAAAAAAAGAACTCGAAAAACAGAGCAACAAACAACCCCTTTTCTTACTTTAAACCATGATTTAATCCTTACTCCTTAGCCACACAAAGCACTATAGTTAGACCCTTTTCCACCCTACAAAGAGCAGCAACCAACCAAAGAAAATTTGGATCACAGCTCTGTTAACTACACAAAGGTTTCAAGGATCCAAAAATTAGAGGTAAGAATGAAGTAGTTTAGCTAGTTTATTTCTTAGAACTTATAAACTCATTCTATTATCTTTTAACATAGGAAATTTGGGTTACAACAAGAAAGAAAGCTATTTGTATTCCACCATCCAACCAAGGTAAGAACCATTACAATATTAAGTTTGCATTATGTTCAATTACTAGAAGTTAGGAAGATGATAAGTTGAGATACAATGGAAGTTGTTGCTATGTTTGAGATGGATAGATGATGATTTAAAGTTTAATAATTGAGTTGTTATTGTGCTAAGGATTCATGGATGTCAAAGAATATCAAAACATCAATATGAGAACTTAGAACTTCAAGCTTTGATGAATTCGGATAAAAAAGAAAAGAAAATCAAAACAAGTTCATTAAGTGAACTAGGGAAACACGTTGAACAAAAGGATTAAACTGTATTGTATGTTTGTTCTAAATGGAAAGAACACGAAAAATCCTATGAAATCGACTACTCATGTGTTAAAAAATGGATAAGAAACGGATTATATATCATAAAAGCAAAATTTCAAACGTTGCTATCAGAATTTCACAAGTTACAGAGCTGTACTTTGTTTTTCATCATCTTGAAGATCTTGTTTGATAAAAACAACACCACTAATGGATTGTACTCGAAAAATCCTATGAAAACGACTATTTATTCATAAAAAACGGATTAGAAATGAGTTAGATATCACAAAAAAAAATTATAGTAAAGCTGTCAAGTTCTACCTCAAAAACAAACGGAGATTACTATCAAATCGACTATTTATACGTCGAAATCGGATTAAAAACAAGCGAGATATCGCAAAAACAAGAACTCACTAAGAGTAGCTACAAACCATATTTAAATTATAATAAAATTAACTTAAAACTTGCTTAATGCATCTAGGACATGATATGGAGGAAGAAACTTAACAAAAGAGACTTTAGACAGTTAACAAGGAGTCCAACATTATAAATTAAGTACGAATCATCCCTTAAAATTAAGCAAGAAAACAAGAGAGTTCACCCCTCCCTTCAGCACTGGCAATGCAAAAGGAAGGCTAGAGAGTAAATGACACCGTCCCTTCCCCGAGCACTGGCAGGATAGAAGGCAGGGAAGGATACAGATCAATATTCCCTCCCTTCAACACAACTCCTATAGCCCCTAATGCAAAATGTAAAATTCCATTTTCCTTTTTATTTTAACAAAAAAATTAAATTAAACCTGTAAGGATGAATTCCACGTATCATGGTTATATGTTTATTTGAAATACATATATATTTTATTAAAATTTAATAAATCTTAATTTATACTTGGTTTATGTGTGTGTGTATATATATATATCTGATTCCATTAACTTACAAATATGTTATAGGAATTTTTAAAGGACTAGATACTAGAATGTGATCATAAATTATAAAAATATTGACTTAAAAAGATAGATAAGATTGACAAAAAAAAAGAAATAATAAATAAAAATCTACTACCGAAGGATGTTGAACTTAAATGATGAGGAAAACACCGTAGATAAAAATATAAATATTAATTAAGATCAAGATAAGCAAAATGAAAATAAATATTAATTATTAAATACCAATTACATTAAGGTAAACATGTTAAAAGGACTATAGAAATAATAAAAGCTTAATAATAAAATTAATAAGCAAAACAAGACTTAAATTATTCTATGACAATTATCAATACTCATAGAATAAATAAAATTTACAGATTAATAAAATTAAGTTAATTGTCATACAACACACAAAATAAGTTATTTAATTGTCTAATCATACGTTAAAATGGAGTTAAAATGAAAATAATAGACCTAGTTTAAAATTATATAATTAAAGTTAGTACCTATAATTTTTAGGAAGACTTCTCTTACAGAAAATGTGTTTAGACAGATTTTCTGACAATGACAAAAAGGACTAACCCTTATGAAATTCGAAACTCCTGACTTGGAAAAAAAAAAAGGTGAATTAAAAAGAGTGAAACTTAAATTTATGATACACAAAGTATAACTGAAAGCATTATAAATAATAGTGTAATAATTAATATCTATTATCTCTTTTTATAGGAAAAATAGGTCAATTCTTGGACTTCCAGTAGCAAATTACGATGATTTAGTAAGGACAATAGGTGAGTTACTTTGACTTTATCACATTGTTTGTGCTTGTAGGATAGTTGCATTTGGAATAATATATATTCAACTGATATGCATGCGGGATTAGGGATAATGCATGATGAGTGGTGTATGATTTAATGCCAAATTATCATAATATAAGTAATAATTTTACTGTATGATAAATATTGTTTGAAGCATGTTGATGTTTGTTTGTAAATTGTATAATCACCTTAAACTTGATTAACAACTACTAGTACTATAAATGAAATGGACATGCATCGCATGATTTGCATAAACTGCATTTGAGTAAGTGACAGCCTACTACGTGTTATTGTTTCGGATCTTTGGTAATGCTTGGTTTTTCTAGGCAAAGAGGTTATTAGTTCTACGCAATATTACCTTTGTTCTGTTGATAACATATGAAATAAATGGTAAATGAAGGATGCCGCTTATGGTATTGCTTGAAATGACTAACACTTTGTGGAGTTTCTAAGGCCAAAAACAGGAAATGAGTATTAAGATATGATAAACTTAAAGCAATAATTAAAACGAGTATTATTGTTTTCCCATATGCTTAGTCTCTCCTGGATAGGTAGGCCATAATATTATGTTCCTTCCCAACCCCGATGAGAGCGCGTAAATCTTTATCTATTTAGATTCCGAATCTCCAAACTTGTACTTGCACATATGATTGATTGTTCCATGGGATACGCTTGATAATTAAATTTATTTGTTATTGTTTGATATGTGGTCTGGTCAGTGAGCCCGTAATTCAATCACCCTCCACCCCCACCACCCCCCCCAAAAAAAAAAAAAAAAAACAATTTTTATGCAGATATAACATTAGCTGGGATCGAGTTAAAAATGTGTGAAGAGTGCTTCTCCAACGGACTTTATTGAAGTTAGAAATGTAGGTTATGTTAAACTTAGGATACAAAATTTGATAACTTGTATAAACAAGTAAGATTTTGTATTTAGTTGGTTGTTGCCTAAATTTACTATTTGGTGGGGGATATCGATTTTCTGCGATCTTGGTGGAATGTGGAAAATCAGATTCCATAATTAAATTTTCCCTAATACCATTATATGTATATGTATCATCTAAGGAGGAGATAATAATAAATAAATAGAGTCTTGTAAACTCTGACTTATAATACGGTTCTCATATTACGAGTGAACATATAGTATAATAACTTTAGATTAATCCTACTAGGCCCCCTTTTGAGGCGTGATAAGTCCTCTATTGATAAGGTCTTTACTTTAAATGGGCATTGGGCATTTATTCCCAAAAATCAATGTTACATTAAATACTTCAACGACTAGTTTCCTAGTGTCAACATCCGGATACCACCTGAAAGGAATAGACATAGAGTGTTATAGATAGTATTAGTGTTTGGACGCCACATCCTAGCATCAATACATTAGCCCATTGCATAATGACTAGAAACATTATGGTCATACAAAACATGCCTAATGTCCATACTCCATTCTTTAGTGTTTGAATGCTATCGACATTTCACATGAATAGTCTCCTAGTCATGCTAGCATTCGAATGCTATTGCATCCAGATACTAATTGTAATGCAGGTACGTGCTGCAACAAATCTAACATACATGAGAACAACACAAAAAATGCATAAATATATTCATACAAATCACAAGTTTGTTTTGTTAATTAAGTGTAACAAACTCAATCAAATGATTAATTATGGAAAATATTTCCTCATCAAAACACACATGTTTAACACAAACTTCAACTGTTTTTTAGGCTTACACGGCCTTGGCCATAGTTTGTAGGCCAAACCATGGTATTCTCTAATGGTGCTCAACTGACTTACTTGAGTGTAAGGTCATGGTTGATAGCATGGATGTCTCTATCTTCCAATAACTCTTGCACAATGCATCTTATGACCTCAAACATGGCTCATGGGCATTCCCATGTGCTCTTCTGCATAATCTCCTTTCTTATCTCCTTCTTATCTCTACTTCAAGACAAACCAAGCTATATTCCCCTATATAATGAATTAAGTAACTATGAAAGAAATCATGTTCATCTTTAGATATTTCTTTAAATAGGACTCGTTGAACTATGTTTTGTATTCCTTTAGCTCTAGCTCATGTAATAAGGCCTACTGAGCCATGATTCATATCTCTCAATTGCCTCCATTTAGTGAAATCTTTCTATCTTGTTCCCTATCATCTCTTCTAATAAGAAGTGATTACAAGAAGCTAACTTATTTGTAAATACATTACCCTTATTGTTAGTAGTAGTAGTAGCAGTAGTAGTTATTAGTAGCAGCAGCAAGGATAATGTCAAAAATAGTACCTGAACTTTTACAAAAAGTTCAATCAAACACTTAAAATTTAGTTTTGAACAATTTTGGTGTCTGAACTTTTGTGAAAAGTTCAATCATGTATCTAAAGTTTAGCTTTGAACAATATGGAACTTGAAGCAAGCTTTCACGTATATTTTTTTTACCTAATTTAACATGCTTCGGGTAGGAAAAATGTATGCAAAAAATTACTTTAGGTACCAAATTGTTTAAAATCAAACTTTAGGTTCTAGATTAAACTTTTTGCAAAATTTGAGGTGCCACTTTAACAATAACCCTTATTATCATTTGAAAAATAAAAGTTACTCATAGCCTATTTAGTTGAGGGGATTAGTCATTCATTTCCTCCTCGTTATATGTGACATTACTATTATGATGTTCAATTGGCAGGAAATATGCAAAATAATGAATAAAAATTCATGTACCATACACATGAATTAGAATTCAGTGACTTATTTTCAATCTCTGTCATAAATAATCTCCATTTAAAAATATCACCTATATAATTGTCATCTCTTTGTAATAAAGATAATGGATATTATAGATATTTTATTTTTATTCCAATAATTACTTGTTTTCTTATCATAAGTAAACGTTTGACATGTAATAGTTATTTCAACTTTATTATATTCCTATTGAATTGGAATTAAATTTCCACCTTATTCTATACGATCAAGTAAAGGAGCTATTATTGTTAATGTTAGTTTATCATATTACTAAGATATATGTCGCACCTTGTAAACCCCTAAACTTTTTGATACTCTTAGAGTTGAATACTAAAACCGAAACCCTAAAAACTGACCAAAATTAAAATCAAATTCTAAACAAGATCAAATACGAAATTTCTTAACCTTAAGAAAATGAGAACATTAAAAAACAAAATGAAAAATCTAATAATCGTTCGATTCAAACTTGTATGCTAAACAATTCATCTATATGATCTCTAAGACATAAACCGAGACAATAGCCCACTGTTATTTAATGACAAAATTATAAAATCTTAAAACCTTCGGTGAATTTTAGAACAAAAAATTTAAATTAATATTAAAAGTTAACCTGAGTCAACACATAACTCTAGACTAGATGAAACAATCCTGAGAATTGGAAAATATTAAATAAACCACAAAAATAAATTAAAACATAAATTTTAACCGAAAATATAAGTATGACACAAACCCCTAGATTTCAAAATTTTGTGAGTAAATCCTGAAATCGGAATTAAGAACGGAACCCTAAAAGTGAACTACAAGCCTTAGTAAACCTAGATCCGGCAATCCGTACAGGAAACCTTAAAACAGTAAAAATGAGATAACTTATATTCTAATTCGAAATAATGTGATACAACTTGAAAAGATCATATTCATCAAATATTCGCTCGTTTCAGACTTAAATAGGATCAGTTTTTCGAAATCGAGGTCCTGACACGCAAAACGGTAAAAATATTCCAACAATATATTTAGATTCATAATGAGATAAGGAATCATAAATTATCAGTTTTAGAATTTTTTTTAGTTTTTAAAAATATCAAATATAGCCCTTTTACGCATATTTTCACTACTATCGGTATTTTATTTGTTTAGTTTACTATTCATTACTATCCATCTATATTTACTTTTCCTTACTACCTATCTCTTACGACCCATAAACCTATTTTTTATATTTACATTAGCAATATTACTTTTTACTTGATTTTTCTTATACTTTACTTACTTTTTCTTACAAAAATTAATTTTTAATCACACACTCTCTCTTCTCCTCCATATGGCCAACCACCTTTCTCTCTCTCGCTCATATTTTATTTTCTGTTTCATTTTTTTATTCCTCTAAATTCTCTCTCCATTTATCTATAAATATCCCTTCCCTCCTTCACTTCTTACTCACTTTCCTTCCACCATAACAAAACTCTATAAAAATCATTTATCAACTTCTCTCTCTAGAATTTCCTCTTAAACTTTCCTCTCTAAAATTCTCTTCCAACTCTCATTCTTTCATCCACTCAAATACAATCTTCCATCTTTAGGATAAATTACTAAACATATCTCCTAAACATAACAAATCTCTCGAAAAATCAAAACTCAAACACTCTCCTCTCCTCTTCTCTCAATTCACGCCGCTCATACATACACACACACACCATGTCTTCTCAAATTTTCTTTCATCCATCTTCAACCTTAGGTAAAATACTAAACTTTCCTTCTTAGTTCATGTTAACATAACATGAAAAATATGTGTGTTTGGTTTCCAAATCCCCTATGAGTACATGCTAAGGAAGGAAAAGTAGAAACAACATATTATTCATGTCTTGTTTAACTTTACAATTTTATTTATGTTATGTTATGTTATTGTTATAACCTTAACTTTATATATGTTACTAAGTATATGTGTGTGTGTATATATATATAATAGAGCCTATGTCACGCCCCAGAGGGTACCCTAAATGTGGCAGTCCGCATATAACATTGAAGCTAATGAATGACCATCCATAGTCACGCAGGAGCTTCGATATCATATGCAAGGTATGCTTCCAAGATAGTAGGAGACTCACAGGGGTATTACTTTTAAATAGATAGCAAAAGCAAGCATAAACTTAAATATATAAACATAAGATCTTCATTCCATAACAAGTTCGTACATCATCTTAGGGGCATTCCCCCGCCTTAAAGTCTTTAATCAACTATACTAATAACAAAAGTAAACATAACTATCACATACGTCTACTATAGAGATTTTTCCTAGAAGTCTATGTTCAAAATTATAAATACATAAACTTCCTCCAAAAACTCCTAGTATCGTAAGCTCATACCTGGCACACTGGGCTCCTCGGGGCTAACCATAGATAATCATACTGTAATAGAAAACTGTAAGGGTATAAGGAAATCTTGCTTAGTGAGATGATTCCTAACTATATAACATTTCCATATGACAACCAAGTTATTTAATCCAAGCATATGTAATGCATCAATCACATGATCAATCAAATACACAAGATCAACCGGAAATCAAGTGTAGCATGGATTTAACGCCCTCCATGACAAGGGTTGGGAGGTTACAGGCCCATACGACCACCAATATTTGCAGATTTACCGGCTCCTGCTTGCCCTGTAGACTTCCTGGCTCCTACTGGCCCATGTAGACTTACCGGCTCCTACTAGCCACCACTACTACTTCCTCGTTTCTCCACACGAAGAATAGTAGTGAAATAAATGCCACTCACAAGCATGGTATGCATGAATGAATTTCAATTTAACATTTAACCATATAAGTTGGATACATGTTAAAGGTGATCAACCATATTTTCATCAAATCAATACAAACGTCATACTTTTTATTTAACATATCGTCTTTCGATATACTTAATTTTCATTCAACAATTATTTCATAACATTTGTTCATTTATCTTTTCCTAAATTTCTAGTTCCACTAATTACAAGCACAAACAAGGAAATGTAACTTAGGAAAAGAATTAACTCACTCCATAATCGGTAGGTCTAATCGAAATAATCCTCTGGATAGGCGATCTCGGGTCCCTCATCACCTAAACAAAATGAAATACCCAAAATGAGTCTTTCATAAAATTTCTATTCTTGAAGTTTCAAAATTTCTCTTAAAATCGCGGTAAAAATCGTATAGAAGGAAATTCCAAATTAAAATGGCCATAATTTGCTTATTTTAACTCGGAATTTCGCGTATAATATACCGTTTTCTACCTACTCGAAAAGATCTACGCATTTCTAAGCTTATTTTCATAAAACTAAGTCGTTTGGGTTCCGAAAAGATAGCGACCAGATTTGCCACGAATTTGTAAAAACTTGTTTTCCTTGTTGTAAACAAAGCTCATTTGAAAAGATAAATATTTCAAGTATTTTTGTAAACTTTTTGAAAGGTATATACATATATGTAATAGCTCATAACCAATGTATGAAGTAAATGAAGTTGTCTCAACTTATGGAAAGTAAGGTTTCAAAAGACTGTGAGCTTGAGATTTTGTTGGAATATTTATTTTACTTTTGAAAGACCTTGAGTTATTTGTATTAAATATTCTTTTTCCAAATTTAATTTCTTTAAATTCCTAAGGAGTGGTTTTATTTTCTAAACTTAGATTCCAACAATTTTGTAAAAGTTATGACAATTTTCTCACAAGAATTTTAGCTCCTTGTTTTCTTGGGATTATTTTATTTTAATGAAAAGGGGTTCTACTTGGAAAAAGATGAAGTTATTGTAAAACTTTTGTTTACTTCATGAGTCTTTTGCATGTTTGTAAAAAAAATCTCTTATAAGTTCCTTTAAACATTAACTCCATATTTTTTATTTCTAGAGGGAAAACTTTTTATCTTGAGAAAACATTTCCTTTGTTTATTTTGTTGAGACAAAGCCATTATGTTCAGGCATGCATATGAATCATAAGCTATGAAAATATGAAAAGAACATAATAACTTAAAAGAATAAGCATATAAAGAAATAAATCAAGTATTAGGACCCTAGCTGTAAACCCCGGTATTCTCAATAGTTAGGAAACCCCGGGAGTCGGAAGCGAAACCCTAATCCGATACAGGTTGAGTTTAGTGAGAGAAGCCTAGGAACCCTAAATCCGGCTTTCCTTCGGTTTTATAATAAAAGAAATTTTATAAAGTAAATGAAGTTGAATTATTGTTTTAAAGTACATTTCAAACCTTTGAAAGTTTTAAATTCGGGAATTTTTCAATTCCGAGCCTTCCCGAGCTCAATTACGGAAAAGCGTGCCCCGGACCACGGATTCAGAAAAATATTCCGGAATATTCATTAGAACCGTAATTTTATAAGGATTCCAAAAATATCAATTTCGTAATTTTCGAGCTATAAAAATTACAGTTATAGCTTTTCCCGTGTTTTCGGAACAACCGGTAAAGTAGATGTCTTGTCTACTATTCACAAGTACAACCTACACTACACACTACCCATACCCTATTCTTACATCCTTACAACTACTCATTTCAATTTTCTTTTCCAAGAAATTTTGTCTCTTAAATAATTATCACATTTATTACATTTAATTACTAAATTACAAATATCAAATTTTTAAAAGCACACACACACACACAAGGAGTGTGGCCGCGCCGCCCCCCCCCCCCCCCCCCCCCCCCCCCCCCCCCCCCCCTCTCAATTTATTTATTTTTGCTTCATTTTATTTATCTAAACCCTAATTCACTTCATATATATACATATTTTTCTCTCTCTCTCTTCATTTCTTCTTGTTTCAAATTTTGTAAAAGAAGAAAAAACTCTCTTCTCTCCCCATTTGTGCCGTGAGTTTGCCCCTCCCCCTCTCTCACATTTCCAACTTGTTTCCTCTTCCTTACCCCTTCAAGACTCCATTGGTATGTGTATTTGAGCTTTGTTCTTCCTAATCTTGTAATGGCAAGCTATATCTTGTGTGTTTTCTCATTAATCCCAATGAGCTCTTGCTAGGGACATGAAAACACATGAACAAGAATATCAAGCCATCACAAGACATGGATCTAGTGTTTAGATGTGTTTATGTTAAGATATCTCCTTGATCATGCATGAAGAGTAGAGATCTTGCATATATATTGTTGTTCATGCCATGAGATCCATGATTCATGCATTATATATAGTAGATCTAAAGTTTAGACATCCACATCTTCATGTACATGCATGATCATAGGGTTATTTTGTTTTCTATGCTTTGATGATCATAAAAATGTAGTCTTGTTCATGTATAGAGAAGTTAGATAGTAGATCTTCACATATGGGAAGCAAGAATATTGAAAAAGGAAAGGTTTTGTTAAATATGAAATGTTGGAAATTCGGATGAAAGTGAAACCCTACTTTAAAAACCCCCAAAATCAATTTTAAACTCATGTTTCATAAGAAAAATGAAGGGTATGTGTAATAGGTATATTGAAGGAATGATTTTTATAAATTTAGGAGAGTTTAGGCATGATAGAAATGTAAAAATAAGGAATAAAGTTAGAATGGAAAATATTGAAATATGGATGTGTAGTCAAATTCGTAATTTAGGTTCATGCCTACAAGAACACTTAGAATTTAAGTCTAAATTGGATGTTTTATAAGCTAAATGAAGTCCTTAGATAATATATATATTGGAGCTTCAAATTTTAATGCATTAGACAAGTTTTTCCATAAGAAAAATGCAAGGAAATGAGATTTACAAAATTCGGATTTCTACAAGTAGCTAGTTTAAAAAGATGTTTATCAAATGAAAAATGTGGATTTTTATGCATGAATGAAGGCCATGACTATTATAGACCTTGAGGACTTATTTTTAGATAGATAACAAATGGGTTACAAGATTAAAAGTCAAAGAAACCCTAAGGAGCATTAAGTGGAAGAATAGCTTCTTAGAAATAACCTTTATGGGATTTTCCAACACTTAAGAGTTCATAAGAGTTTATTATCACAAAATCATTATGACCATGCATATATTAAGTTCATCACATGGCATTCATATTAGTAATTCATTCCCATACCATTCATGCATGAATCATCAACTAGGAACATTTCTTATCAAAAGCAAAACAAATTTTTGAGATTGGAACATTTGCGGAACAGATCTGACCCCACTGTTCCGTGACCTTACTATTTTCAAAACTTGGAATTAATACTAGAAATAGATAGATCTTTCGAAGTAGATAGAGATCGATATAAAATTTGCGAAATTCCGAGTTAAAATGACCAAGTTATGGCCGTTTTAAGTCGGAACTTCCGCAAATAGCGAGAAATCCGAATTCATGTAGTTTAGATGTGTAGCTTGATTTGGTTACATAATGAGAATCTCATTAGGATTATTCTTGCTTGGTAGGTGATCCCGAGCAGGACGACACCCTACCTCCCGACTACTACTATTAGAAAGACCGGTGTCCAATGGCCGAGTGAGTTTTACTTCCACTCTCAATTAATGAATGTGATTGTAATGTAGTGGCACTAGCAGTATAGGCAAAGATAAAAAGAAATTGTATATGCATGATGGGGTATGTGGGAATTATATATGTTGTCTACTGTTGATATGTGAAATGGAATTTAAGGAATATCGAAACCGGGTGTTAAGCTATTGACTGATTAGCGAGTATCTTATGATGAATGTCTGCAAATACTTGTTGGTCACCTAAGAGAATTGAACTAATGTATATTCGACTTCAATTGTAAATTGGATTCATTCATATCACGATGGGGTTGGAGCATTCGTATTGGTTGGTTTTTCATGACCCATAAAACGAATATGTTGGTTAATCGTGATCCATAAAACGAATTTGTTGGTTAATCGTGATCCATAAAAGGAAATATTGTTAGTTGACCGTAAGCTTAAACGGCGTCGTACCGCAGGATTCGTTAATCTGCTAACTCGGGATGGAGGGCGCAAGTCCATCCACATATGATTTCCGGTTGGTCATATGTTTGTTGATCACATTTGTTTGATGCATACACTTGCTTGAATAATCACTTGTTTGAATGAATTATATTCAATTGTGTTATGGAAGTTATTACTCACTAAGCTAGTTAGTTTACGCCCCCACAGTTTTTATCTATTGCAGCACGAGTTTATATGGCTTAGGCCGAGGCAAGCCACAGCACAGGTACCGGAGATAGGAGTTTCCCCTAGAAGTTTAATCCATTCTTTTTGTATAGACTTCCGTTGGAAACTAAGGACTCTGGATGACTGTAATGGATTTGTTATTATTTTGCGGGGGAATGCCCCTTAGATGTTGTAAACTATAATTATGCGTTTTGATTTATTATCTATGGCTAATGAATGCCACATTAAACTGTTTAAATCCATTTGTCGAAGTATTCTATTGTCGTAAAGGAACGCCTTACATCTACTTAAGACTCCCGAAGGGCTTGGGTAGGGAACTCGAGAGTCTTATTTAGTATGTGGCGGGCTGTTACGTTTAGGATACCCTACGGGGCGTGACATTAGCTTCATCAAGGTACCCCGGGATTAAGAAAAGACTAGTCCCGAAAAGGAAAAGAAAAAGAATTGTTTTGACTTGATGAGGACAAGTCTAAGACTAGAATGACTAGTTTAAAATCAACTTTGAAATAAATAAATTGCAACGAAGTAAATAAATTGCATGAAAGGTAAATTGCAAGACTATGAGCTTATATGCTCTAAATAATATATATAGCTATATAGATATATTAGATAGTTATGAACATAAAAGAAACATAAATGAACATAAGGGAATTATGATTATGAACAAAAACAAAGTATGAACCTATTGTTGCTTTCTTAACCTTCATGGTTTTAGAAAACACACACTAAGCTCATACTAAGTAGATGAACATAAAGAGATCTTGAAGGAATTCTTACCTAAAAGAAGCTAAACTAAGAAGAACTTCTTGAAAGAACTCTTGAGAGATTTTGAGAGAAATTTTAGTATAATAACTTTAGAGAAGAAGTGGTGTGAAAGAAGTGAAGGTATGAGGGGGTATTTATAGGAAAATGTGGGAGATAATTTGTGTTAATTAAATAAATGAAAAATAAAACAAATTGAGGGCATCGGGGGGGGGGGGGGGGAGGGGGGGCCAATTTCAAGGCATGGGGAAGACAAAATTTGATTTTTTTTATTTTGTTAATTAAAAGTAAGAAATGAAAGATATGAAGTTGTATTGGAAATGAAAATGTGTAAGAAATAGGTGTATGGTTTGTAAGAGTAGGTTGTAAGAAAAAGTAGAGATAGAGGAATAGTGTAGAATAGTAGAAAATAGAGTAATGTAAAAGTAGACATGACAATTTAATACCGGTAGTCAGAAAATATGCGTATAAAAGTGATATCTGATATTTTTAGCTACCGAAAAATTACAAAATTGATATTTTTGGAAATCTCATATTTTTACGAGTCTAACGGTATATTCGGAAAATTTTTCCTATTTTGGGCTTCCGGACACGTTTTTCAAGAACTATGTCCGATCGGGTTCGAAGGACACTCAAATTCCTTCAATCTGGTATTTTTATACAACTTATAGCTATTACGAACTGTAATAGCCAACTTTTCCAACTTCGTTTTCTAGGGCTTGAGAAAACGGCAATGCCGGAGTTAAGCGGTTACAGTAAACTAGGGTTTTGGTTAACTTAAGAATCCATTTGACTTCTGATTAGAGTTTAGGTCTTTAATTTGGATCCGAAAATCGGGGACTTACAGCCTAATACTTAATAACCTAACATTTTATTTATGCTTTTATTTACTTGCACATTTGTTTATTTCATGCAAATTATCAAGACTAGTCATTCTAGTCTTAGACTTGTCCTCATCAAGTCAAAATAATTTTCTTCTTTTTTTTTTTTTTTTGGACTTGTCTATGTTTAAGTCCAAATCAAAATAATCGTTTTATGGTACCCTTGGAGCATGACACGCCCTATTGATTTGAGATGATTAATTCAGTTTAAAAATATTTGTTAAATGATTTTAAAGAAATAAATGTTCAAATATTTTCAA
Organism: Combretum micranthum; assembly: GCA_024138025.1. Classification (NCBI taxonomy): domain Eukaryota; kingdom Viridiplantae; phylum Streptophyta; class Magnoliopsida; order Myrtales; family Combretaceae; genus Combretum; species Combretum micranthum. The sequence continues at coordinate 1,091,373 of JAMXBD010000250.1, read as the reverse complement.
AAATCCAAAAAAGAAAGAAAAAGATACCATAAAACCTCTATAAATTAATAATGTTGAGACCATAAAACTTTATTACTTTAGAGAAGCATTAATTAATCAATAAATTAATAATTGATTTATTTAAAGTGTTTTTTCTATTCAACAAATATAAATTTAATTATATAAAAATAATTTTACATTTATGTATGAATTAATTTAAAAAGAAATTAATTGTACAAATATATTTAGAAAATAAAAATATAAATGGAATTCATTTTTTTTAATACTTAAATAATATTCATTGTATTGACTTAATTAAATAAAGTTCAATATACAAACAATAATAGATTTGTATTTTACTAAATTGTGTTAAGTATGCTTTTTATTTTAGAAAATTATTAATTTATGATATTGACAAGATTATAAATTTATATAAGGGTCTTCTAAAAAATTATTATGTTATTAATTTATCAAAATTACTAATTAATCGGCCTAAGTTGGGACCTGAAAAACATATTTATTTTACAGAAGTTGTTAATTTATTAATTATTAATTTATGAGGTTTAATTGTGAGTAAAAAACACAAAAATGTAGTAACTAAGCCATTTTACAATCACTAAAGGCTTCTTATTGGTTCCTTCTTCTCATCCTTTCCTAACTCAAGCGTAGAAAAGAAGGAGTTAAGAGGGCTCTATGGAGGATGTAGTAAAAAATCCATAATAAATTCTATGATAACAAGTGAACTTATTATTTTCATGCATAAGGATATTACTTAGATAATCTAATAGAAATTTTTCAAAGTCATTATAAACCTCCCTAAAGACAAAGAGGGACAATTAACTTTATTATTTATTCTTTTTAGGCACTAGATCTAATTTAAGTAAAGTTACTTGGCCATTTTTCCTTAAAGTGGCAAGAAAAAGCCAAGTTGCTGCATTTTGATGTATTGCTTTTCTATCTTTTTATTTCCTTTATTTTTATCAGGCATTTCAATTTTTATATTTTTATTAATTTAGAATTATTTAATAATATTTTTAATTAAATTAATTATATTAGATAAGTGGGATATTAACATGTGTCTCTAATATCAATTACTTAATGTTATCGAAACCAGATAGGGTAGTTCGACTTGGTTCAACTAGAACTAGCCTTAAAAGAGGGTTGATTCCTTCTGATGGCCCGTTTTTCGATTGAACCAGCCAAACTCGGATGACCCGGCTAGTTCAACCCTAGAGGAGAGGGGACTAACTTGGAAACCAAGTACCGAAAGGCCTTATATTATGCATGATGTAGAAGGTGGTGTCTTGTTCTTTGCTTTCAACATTGTCATTGTTGTCTTGTTCTTCTAGGTATGCTTTTCTTGATTCAAAGTTGAGGACGGTGGGAACGAGTTTTACTTATTAGGTTAAAATCCTATTTCCCACTTTCACTATGGGAAAACAAAGACAATAAAAAATGGAATACCACACATAGCTCTTGAGGTACGGTTTATGTTCATTCTGAATGGGAATGGTACTTGTTTTATTCTTAAAATAAGAAAATCCATGAATAAAAAAAAAAAAGTGTGTCCTTGGGCCCTAAATAAAAGTTAAAAGTTAGAGCCAGTAGAAGTACTAGGATCATTTTTAAATGGAACAGAATACTATCTTTATCATAATGGCAATACTTAAGTTTTATATTTTTTATTTTACTACCTATATTTTAAAATTTTTTCATTTTAATTCTTAAGCTTTTCAAAATATTACCATGATAACAACTGATATTATAAAATGGTAGAAATACATCTCAACTTTAGGTTTTATTTATTTATTTTCATATTAGAGTTGAAACATTACTTGTAAAAAAAAAAACATTTGTATTTTAAACTAATAAATTAGTATTTCAAAACACTTGTAAAGCATATCTCACCTATAAATATAATGATATTGATGTATATTTCATTTATTTATATTTTCATAGTTAGGATATAACTTAAAATTTTATTTTTCAGTAATCCCGGTTTGATACCCCAACCCTTGACCCTCGAGTATGTCTGAGTCAACTCTCGGTACGGGTCTAACAATATTGCAATTACTAACATAATATTTCTTAAAAGAACAAATATCGTCTTTTTGCCAAAAATATATAATGTATGTGGCCTATTTGTAAAATGAAAAAAGTATTGGTAAATTTCTTTTTGACAATTTATTCTTCTAAATAGTAAAAAATCTTAAAATATTATAAAAACCTTTGCAAGATCCACTAGGTGATAATTTAGGATAGTCTGTCAAATCAAACTGGATTGAACCAAATGATGTTGAACCGAAGGGTTCAAGTGTAATTTTGATGAGGAAATACGATTGCACAATTACTTAAATGCAACAAGAAAGTTATATGTAATTGGTTAAACAAGTTCATGTTTTGAATATTGAAAGATACATGAATCTATGCTCATGTTTTGCATATGTTTACATTATTGCAAGACCTAGGTGTTGTAGTTAGCATTTGGATGCTGAATGTGCTTCAGGGTATAGCATCTAGGCACTAACATGAATAAAAGTATGGTCATGTGATTTGTAGCATCCAAACACTAGGTATGTTTCACTTAATCATAATGTTTCTAATCATAGTGCCATAGGCTAGTGTCTGAATACTAGGTATGTCCCACTTAATCATAATGTTTTTTATCATAGTGTAGTAGACTAGCATCCAGATGCTAGCAGCATCCATAATATTCTATGTATGGTTTTGCTTTTGCAAGTGGCATGTGGACACTAGTTGATAGAAAACCAACCATTAGAACATTTAATGCTTAAGTGAAAGAGAGAGAGAAAAAAAAAAAAGACAACAATTAGTTTTTGTGATAGCTTATAAACATGGATTGTTGGGCTTAGATACTTAGAGAAGCTTATTAATTGCAAACATACTCTTGCATTAAATCTCTCTAACTTCATCGTATATTATTTTCTTATAAGAGAGAAGTTGAGTAGTACCATTGAAGTATTAGTTTGCATATTGTTATAAGGTACTACTTAAGCATATTTTGTAAGAATTAGATAGTGTTAAGTTGTGCCTAATGTGATGGAAAATCAATTGCAAAGGCACATTTCTTGTAAGATTTATTTGTGTCTATTTTTGTGTTTGAATTGTGTGTAGCACCTTGAAAGCAAACTTTATAGTTGTGAATAAAGTGATGATGAAGTCCTTTACTTGTGACTTTTGTGGACTGTGGAGATTAGAAAGCAGACCAAACTCTATCGTAAATCACTAGATGATTTCTCTATACATTCTTTATTTACTTTTTGTAATATACTTTTTATTGCTTATATTTGTTGATTTGCTTTGCTTAGTATTAGAATTTGTTGAAAAAATAAATTAGTTTAAAACTCATTTCACCCTTTCTCTCTTGAATTTTGTCCTATGTATGAGGGAGGTTTTTCATATGAAATAGTAATATATAGTTTTTTTTTGTATTTTTATTAGGTTCAATGATGTTCTAAATGATTCATGGTTTAGTTTTGGTATTGAGCCAAATTGAATCGCTTTCTATAGAAAAAGAAAGTGATATTTTTAGATTCTAAACCCCATCAACATTTTAATGTAATCTTCTTTACCACCTTTTTCTTTTTGTAATTGTCTCATCTTGTGTAAGCCCCTAATTTTTAAGATAATATCAAGTTCAAACCCTAAACCGGAAAGTCAATCGGAGACCCTGAGTCAACAAATTCCCAGGAAACTCTAGTAGTTTAGATCCAGCAATCCCGTGTTCCTAAACCAAGATATTGAATTATGAGTGAAGAATGTAGTTCGGTTCGTAATAACACTAGGATGCTTAAAAAGATAAGATTAGTGAATTTTCGATCTATTTTGAACCTGATCGGATACAGACTTCGAAAAGCGTGTCCTGGGACTCGAGATATTATGTCACGCCCCATAGGGTATCTTAAACATAACAGCCCACCACATACTATATAAGACTTTCGAAATTCTATCGAGTCCTTCGGGAGTCTTGTATAGATGTAAAGCGTCCCTTTAGGACAATAGAATACTCAATCAATGGAGTTAAGAAGTTTAATGTGGCATTCACTAGCCATAGATCATAAACCAAAACACATATATAATTTACAAAGTCTAAGAGGCATTCCCCTGCAAAATAATATTAAGTCCATTACAGTCATCCAGAGTCCTTTAGTTTCCAATGGAAGTCTAAACAAAGTCGAAATAAACTTCTAAGGGAAACTCCTAGCTCCGGTACCTGAGCTGTAGCCTGCCTTGGCCTAAGCCAAATGAATTCGTGCTGCAACAAGTAAAAACTATAGGGGCGTAAGCTAACTAGCTTAGTGAGTGAAAACTTCCATATCACAATTAAGACAATTCATTCAAGCATGTGGTTACTTCAAGCAAATGATATGCATCAAGCAAATGAGTTCAACAAACATATGACCAGCCGAAAATCATATGTGGATGGACTTGCACCCTCCATCCCGGGTTAGCAGATTAACGAATCTGTGGTACGACGCCGTTTAAGCTTATGGTCAACTGAATAATAATTCGTTTTATGGATCACGATTAACCAACAAGTTCGTTTTATGGATCACGATTAACCAACAATTTCGTTTTATGGATCACGAAAAACCAACAAATGCTAATGCTCCATCGCCGTCGTGATATGAATGAGTTCAATTATAATTGAGGTCCAATAATAGGTTAATCCAATTCTTTTAGGTGACTAACAAGTATTTGCAGACAATCAATTATAACTTCTCACTAAACAAGCAGCAGCTTAACACCCGGTTTCGATATTTCTTAAGTTCCACTTCACATATCAACAGCAGACAAGTATATAATTCCCATATACCCCATCATGCATAATCATTTTTATCTTTGCCTAAACAACTAATGCCACTATCAGTACAATCACAAGCAATAATTGAGAGCGGAAGTAATACTCACTCGACCATGGTACGCCGATCTCTTAATAGTAGTAGTCAGGTGGTAGGGTATCGTCTTGCTCGGGATCACCTACCAAATAAGAACAACCTAATAAGAATCTCATCACTAAACTAATTCAAGCTATGCATCTAAACTACACAAAATCGGAATTCATCGCTATTTGCGGAAGTTCCAACTTAAAACGGCCATAACTTGGTCATTTTAACTCGGAATTTCGCAAATTTTATATCGATTTCTATCTACTTCAAAAGATATATCTATTTCTAATATTATTTTCAAGTTTTGAAAACATTAAGGTCACGGAACAGTGGGATCAGATCTGTTCTGTAACTTTCCTCTTTCCGAAAAATTGTTTCGCAATTAGTAAAAATGTTTCTAGTTGATGATTCATGTATAGATGGTATATGAATGAGTTCCTAGTATGAATGTCATGTAATGATCTCAATATATGCATAGTCTTGATGATTTTTTTTTTTTTTATGATGAACTCTTATGAACTCCTAATTATTATGAAACCCCATGATGGTCATTTCTAAAAATCTATTCTTTCCAACTTTGCATTCCCTAGGGTTTTTAGGATTCTATTCTTGGAATTTACTTGTTATCTAAATAAAAATGAGTCCTTAGCATTTATACTACCCATGACCTTCATTTATGCATAAAAATCCACATTTTTCACTTGGCAAATATGTTTTTAAACAAGCTTTTCACAAAAATCCGAATTTTGGAAATTTTCTTTTCTTGCATTTTTCCTATGAGAAAACTTGTTTAATGCACCAAGATTTGAAGCTTTATTATATCTATTGTCTAAGGACTGCATTTAGCTCATAAAACATTTAATTTAAGCTTGGATACTAAGTGTTTATGTAGGCATTATTCCAAATTACGAATTTAACAACTAATCACTATCTCAAGATTTTCCATTCTAACTCCACTACTTGTTTTACATATTACTCATGCCTAAACTCATTCAAACTTGTAAAAATCATTCCTTAAAGATACTTATTACATATACTCTTCATTTTCATGTAAAATATGAATTTTAAAGTGGTTTTAGTGGTTTTTAAAATAGGGTTCCAAAATCATCCGAATTTTCATAAAACATTTCTAGCAAAAATCTTTTCTTTTTTCAAATTTCTTGCTTCATATACATGAAGATCTATCATCTAACACATCTATACACATGCAAGTCTAAGCTTTTATGATCATTAATGCATGAAAACTCAAAATAATCATATGAACATCAATGTAGATGAAGGCATGAATGTCTAAACACTAGATCTATCCTATTTAGTGCATGAATCATGAGTTTCATGGCATGAACATAACTTTTTATGCCAGATCTCTACTTTACATGCATGAACAAGATGATATTCCAACAAAAACTCTTTTAAACACTAGATCCACTTCTTGTGATGGCTTGATATTCTTGTATTAGTGTTTTCATGTCCCTTGCACATGCTCATTGGGATTAAAAGTGGAAAACACTCAAGAATGGTCTTGCCATTACAAGATTTAGGACTAACAAAGCTTGGAATCATCATCTAATGGATGATTTGAAGAAGAAAAGGAGATGAAATAAATTTTTGGAGGTGTGTGTATGTGTGTGTGTGTCACGGCAACTTTAGAGAGGAGAAGGAGAGAGTTTAACCTTTGAAAAATTTTTGAAAGAGTGAAAATGAAGAGAGAGAGTAGAAAATGAGTTTATATATCATGTGCATTAGGGTTTATTTGTAATAAAATGAGTAAAAATAAAACAAATTAGAGGGAATAGGGGAGGGGGTGTGCCGGCCAAAGGGGGGGTGGGTGTGAGGGAGAGAGTTTGAAATTTGATAAAATTTGTATTTTATGTAATAATTGTATTAATTAATTAGGAAACAAAATTTCTTGGAAAAGAAAATTGTAATGAGTAGTTGTAAGGATGTAAAAATAGGGTATAGGTAGTGTGTAGTGTAGGTTGTACTTGTAAATAGTAGACAAGACATCTACTTTACCAGTTGTAACGAAAATACGGGAAAAGGCTATAACTGTAATTTTTATAGCCCGGAAAATTATAAAATTTATATTTTTGAAATCCTTATAAAATTTTGGTTCTAATGAATATTCCGAAATATTTTTCTGAGTTAGTGGTCCCGGGGCACGTTTTTCCGTAATTGAGCTCGGGAAGGCCCCGGAATTGAAAAATTTCCGAATTTAAAACTTTTTAAGGTTTAAAATATACTTTAAAATAATAATTCATATTCATTTACTTTATAAAACTTCTTTTATTATGAAACAGAAGGAAATCCGGATTTAGGGTTTCTAAGCTTCTCTCACTAGACTTAAACTGGACTGGATTAGGGTTTCGCTTTTCAACTCTCGGGGTTTAATTAACTACTGAGAATACCGGGGTTTACATATTAAATATATGACATTAATACCATTAGACTCGTAATTTTATGAGATTTCAAAATATATCAATTATACAATTTTTCGGGTTATAAAAGTTATAGTTATAACCTTTTATCGTATTTTCATTACTACTAGTACTTTAAATGTCTAATCTAATTTTTTATTTCTTCTATACTATTCATAAGTACAACTACTCATAACCTATTTCTTACATCCTTACAACCTATTCCTACTATTTCATCATTTTCCTTACAATTTACTTTTCTAATATAACTTTTACTACTTAGATTACTTATTTAATTTTGAATCTTACACAACACAACACAAACAACTTCTCCTCTCTCTCTCAATGAACCGGCGCTACCCCTCCCCTTCTTTCCTCTCTCAATTTGTTTTATTTCTTTTTTTTTATTACACAAACCTAAATCCATTTGTCTAAATATATCGATTTATATAAACTTCACTTCACTTTTTTATTTTTCACTAAACCAAACCCTTGCAAAAAATTTTCTTTCTCTCTTCCTCTCCTTTTGCAAAACGGTAACACACACATACACACACACTCACATATTTTTCTTCAAGTTTCTTATTCCAAACATCTAATAGGTAATAGATCTATACTTTATTACCTTAAAGACAAGTAATGGTAAGATTAATCATGTGTGATTCCACTCAAAAATCCCCATAAGCTTCAAGCTAGGGATGTGGAAACACTTGAACATGAGATTCTTGACATCACAATGTTATAGATCTTGTTATGTGAGTTATTTTGCTATTATCTTGTTTTATTATCAAGTTATGTTTTTATTATTAATGATTTGTGCATATATTCATCATCTAATCATATTCACATAACCATCGTAGTGTTCATATATTTATGACTAGTATAGTAAACTAGATTTAGTTGTTTTGAGTTCATAAATGCACTAGGCTTTTGTTTTATATTCATAAATAACTTGTAATAGTATGATGATAGTAAGAAAAAGATAGAAAGCTCAATATATACTTTAGTTTCAACAAAAATGATTTTTGAAAATTCGGATAAAAAAGGAACCATATTTAGAAAAGCTATTTTTCAACTTTAAAATGTGTATTTTACATTAAAATTGAAGGACTTAGGGAATAGATATCATAAATAAGTGATCTTGATAAGAAAAGCTTAGATCTACGAAGGAATATTTTCAAAACAAGGACAAGATTACAAAAGTTATATTTCAATCCCAATAACAAGTTTTAAATTCGTAATAAAAGAAGCTTGAGATGTAAACACGCATTTTTCAACCCCAAAACAAGAATTTTATTAGAAAAATGGAAGCTTTAAGGAGTATGTTTGATTAGGAAATGGTCTTTGAAGGATTAAATGAGTTTTACAAAGAAAACAAAGTCAAATGAAACTTTCAAAATTTGGATTTGAAAATGGCTATTATTTAAACACCTATTTCCAAATGCCAAAATGATGATTTTTATGGAAAAATGGAAGTCCCAGGGAATACATGTAATAAAGATCTAATTTTGACAAGGATAAGAGAGGTTTATCAAAGTATAATCCTAAAACAAGGAAGTGGTTTCAAAGAATAGAGTAAACAATGTTTTCATTCTTTAAAATTTTGTAAAATTCGTAATTAGGTAAACCACCTATTTAAACATCTATTTTCTAACCCCAAATTGAAGGTTTTTATTAAAATAATGAAGGTGTTGGGTATATAGGTTATCAAGGTTGAGTTTTGATAAAAGCAAGTGTGATTTTACAAGAAGAAAAACTATTTTCTTAAGTCTAGTAAATTTCAAAAGTTTTGCAAAGCAAAAGTTTTTCAAAAAGAATTCTAGGTACTATATCATTAATAATATACATATAGATAGTTCATCTCATAACCTTCATGACAATAGCCTGTAGGTGTTGCATATATGCATGATGCATTAGGTAGCAACAAAGTTAGGGAAATAATGTCATGTACATCCTATTTGACATTATCAAAGTACATGAGGAATTAGAATTACCAACACCCATGAATCATGCATGATATTGAGTTATATATGTATATATTAGAGTCTTACAAGATATAATGATAGCTAAGTATCTATCAAAGCTTTAGTATGATGCTTCATTTGAAATTAAGAGTTGAATTGTGGAATGGGAAATTCGTATAGTATTCTGTACCCTACTGTTCATGGACCAAACAACCTTGTATGTTGGAAATAACTCTAGAAATAGATAGTTCTCGTCGAATAGGTTGAAATCGGTATGTAATATGCGAAATTCCGAGTTAAAATGACCAAGTTATGGCTGTTTTAAGTTGAAATTTCCTCTTAGACAAATTTTGATGAACTTGTTAGAATAGAATTTATAAGTTCATTCAAACTTCATAGAAATACTCATTAGAGTTATTTCTTTTGATTAGGAGACTTGGGAGACAGACTAGATCTTCCCCGGGACTATTACAATTAAGTGGATTTTCGAGCCATGGAAAAGTGAGTTCACTATCTTTAAATTATATGCTTGTACTTGTGCTTGTAATGTAGTGGCATTAGAATTAGGACAAGATAAAATTTGACCGTATATATATGATTTCTACATGGGTGAATGGATGATAAGAATATCGAAATGAGCTTGTTGTAAATATTTGTATAATCTAGTATAGAATTGATTTGTCTGCAATACTATGATCACCCATAAATTGTTAAATTAATATGTCATGATCTTATAAAAAAAATTGGCCATGCATACCATATGTGAGTCATATTGCATAGGTTACTATACCTTTGTGAGAAGAAGGCATAATAGCTGGGCAACAAGGGCCCTATAAACTCGAGTGTTGGCGTAAGGGCCGAATTGAAAATGTGTGTGGGTGGACACCTGTATCAACCACAATATAAATAAGAAAAATTGAAATCTATGGTCGTATGGGCCTGAAACACCTAACCCCAAATGGAGAGCGTAAATCCATTCAATATAAAACTTCCAGACGGTCTTATGTATTATATGCTCTTGTGCTTGTGCATTTCATATAGTTGTTAATATAACTTGTCTGCTATATATTGCTTGATGAGCATTTAATTTTGGAAATGGAACTCACTAAGCTCGTAAGCTTATACCCCTATAGTTTCCTATTGCAGTATGAATATTTATGGCTATCTCCGAGAAGCTACTTTCCTCAGGTACAGCTTTTGGAACTTTAGGAGCTTTTTGAAGAAGTCGGGACCTACATGTAGGCATAGACTTCTAGTTGAATCTCCTAAATTGATAAATATAATAGTTGTTGTAAAAGACTTCTGAAGACTTAAGAACTCTTAATATATTGACAGGGGTATGCCCCTTAGCTCAAGTAATAGATGAATCTAGCTATAACTGTTATGATTTACTTTCTTATTGCTATGTATGTCTTCTTAAGCTAATCTAATTCAAAGTATGGTCCCTTATTTGTTGAACGTGAGTTTAGATATTGAGTGTGGCGGACTGTCGCGTTTAGGGTACCCTTTGAGGCGTGACATCTTGTCACACCCCAAAAGGTATTCTAAATGTGAGAGTCCACCGTACATAATATTAAAGCTTAGGAATTACTACCTTAGTCATGCAAAAGCTTCGATATTATGCGCAAGGCATACTTTCACAACAATAGGAGACACCGGTGAAGTTATGCAATTTAAGAAAATAGCAATTGATAGCATTCAAGAATATCTAAACATAAACTTCATAACTTAAAGGACTAAAGTCTTACAACTCATAGGGGCATAGCCCCATCGAATCTTAAGGAAAATACAAACCATTGAGTATTTTCAAAAGTAAGAGTTTATCTCAAATATCTAAATACAACATAAGGAGATTTCTTTAGAAGTTTACACCAAAATCTTCTCGTAAACTTCTTCTAAAAACTCCCCATACCTCTTAATCATTACCTATATAAAGACTCCCATTGGGTATAGCCACAAGTATTCCTACTGCAACAAAAATCTATGGGGTATAAGCACAACTTGCTTAGTGAGTAAATTCCTGCAATAACGTATCCATATGATAAATATAATCAATCACATTTTTAGTTAAGTATATGAGATGCATCATTTGTATGAATAACAAATACAAATGATTAACTGGAAATCATATGTAGAATGATTTACACCCTCAATATCAACGGTTAAAGATAGTTATAAGCCCATACAACCACCAATTTATGTAGACATTCATACTCCTACAACCATTAATTATAATAGACTTCCTGACTCCTGCCAACTACCGTTACTATTCTCTAGTCCCATACGAGAAAGTAGTAGCGAAAAATATATGACTCAACTCTATGCCATGCAAGAACAAATTATTAATTTAATTCCCAATTAAGCTTGTTATCCATTTTAAAGGGTGACAAATAGAATTCACACAAACATTCCAACATGATATCGAAACAAAAGCATTAATGAACAATTCAAGTTTCGACATACTTATTCTTCATTTGTCAAGCACTAGGAAACATAAACATAAACCCATGATGATCCCACATGCAATTCCATTTTTTTTTTTCCACTATCTTCTAGTGCTTCTATTTTACAAGCACATACAAGAATACGCAAAGTAAGGAAATAAACTCACTCAATTATTTATAGTTCTTCTAGTCAAAATAGTCTTCTAGAAATAAGACTTTGTATTCCTCGTCACCTAGACAAAGAAATACGTGAAATGAGTATTTCATATTAGCCTTGCTTACTCTATTCGTAGTAAAGCTTTTGATCTTTAAGTTTAAACATTAAAATGGTCATAACTAAATCATTTTAATTCTGATTTTCGCATATAAGAAGTCGGTTTCTACCTACTTCAGATGCTTTTTCCATTTCTAAGGTTATTAGAGACGTTTGAGGTCATTTAGCTCTTGGAATCAAAGGGGTCGGATTGCACCTAGATTTAAGTTTTAGTTTATTTTGAAACCTTTTTGAGAGTTTTACCTTAAATAGACTTTTGAAGACAAGTATATAAGTTTTCTTTATACTCAAACATATTAGGAACTTAATAGTATTTCATAATACATGCATGATCATAGTAATGTTGCTTAAAAATATAATTCTTCACTGATTGGCCTTTATGAAAAATTAAAAGGCTTAAGTTTATGAAAATCAAACTTAAAACTTGTAGCGAAATTTTATTTCATGGCACTTACAAATAGATTATCCAAACTTAAAATAGAGTGTCATACTTTATTTTATTTACTGAAAAACTCATTTGTGAAAATGTTGATTTTTCATGTATTTAAAGAAAATAATTTCAATTTTTAAAATTTCTACAAGTTAATGCATATGCCTCGACATTTTGAGAAACTATGAGGTTGATTTTATTTTCTATTTTTTTTCCTTGTATCAAGAATTCTCCTAGTTACTGCAAATAAGTTTTAAAAAAATATTTTGCATAACAAAGAATTGTTAACATATAAAGTTTGAGAGTTCATATTATGACAACATCACTATGAGCACTTATGTACTTGAACCTAAACTAAACTCATAATTTTGTAATAATATACTTAAAACAAAATTAGAAATAATAATAGGAACATAAAAATAGCTAAAATAAACATAGAGTCTTAGCTCATAATCAAGGCTTCCCAGGACTTGAAATAATCCAATCATCATATAAAATAAGTAAAATGAAATAAGAGGAAATAAAAACAAATGAGAGTTTTAGATTTTTGTCAAGGCTCTCCTGTCACGCCCCAAAGGGTACCCTAAACGCGATAGTCCACCACACTCAATATCTAAACTCAAGTATGACAACCTTAGTCACTCCATGAGTTTAAACATCGAGTGCAAGGCTCGCGTTCAACATATAGGGAACCATACTTTGAATCAAAATAGCTTAAGAAGACATACATAGCAATAATAATGTAAATCATAACAATTATGTCTAGATTTAATCTATTACACGATCTAAGGGGCATACCCCCGACAAAATATTTAGAGTTTTTAAGTTCTCAAAAGTCTCTTATAACAACCATTATATATATTGATTTAGGAGATTCAACTAAAAGTTTATACCTATATCTAGGTCCTGACTTCTTCAAAAAGCTCCTTAAGTTCCAAAAGTTGTACCTAAGGAAAGTGGCATCTCAGGGATAGCCATAAATATTTATACTACAACAGGAAACTATTAGGGTATAAGCATACGAGCTTAGTGAGTTCCACTTCCAAAATTAAATGCTCAACAGCAATATATAGCAGACAAGTTATATTAACAACCATATGAAATGCACAAGCACGAGAGCATACAATACATAAGACTATACGGAAGTCTTATGTTGAATGAATTTACGCCCACCATTCGGAGTCAGGTGTTTCAGGCCCATACGATCATAGATTTTAATTTTTCTTATTTATATTGTGGTTGATACAGGTGTCTACCCACACACATTTTCAATTCCGACCCATACGCCAACATTCGAGTTTACAGGCTCCTCGTTACCCAGCTATTATGCCTTCTTCCCACAAAGGTATAATAATCTATGCAATGTGACTCACATATGGTATGCATGGCCAATTTGATTATAAGATTATGGCATATTAATTTAACAATTTATGGGTGATCATAGATATTGCAGACAAATCAATTCTATACTAGGTCGTACAAATATTTACAACAAGCTCATTTCGATATTCTTATCATCAATTTACCCATGTAGAAATCATATACATAGAGCCAAATTTTATCTTGTCCCAATTCTAATGCCACTAACATTACAAGCACAAGCACAAGCATATAATTTAAAGATAATAAACTCACTTTGCCATGGCACGAAAATCCACTTAGTCGTAATAGTCCTCGGAAGGTCTAATTCGTCTCCCAAGTCTCCTAATCAAACGAAATAACTATAATGCGTATTTCTATGAAGTTTGAATGAACTTATAAATTCTATTCTAACAAGTACGTCAAAATTCGTCTAAGAGGAAATTCCAACTTAAAACGGTCATAACTTGGTCATGTTAACTCAGAATTTCACATATAATATACCAATTCCTACCTATTCGATGATAGCTATCTATTTCTAGAGTTATTTCTAACAAAAAAGGTTGTTTGGTCCATGAACAGTAGGGTACATAATACTATATGAATTTCTCATTCCACAATTCAACTCCTAATTTCAAACCAAGCATCATACTAAAGCTTTGATAGATACTTAGCTATCATTATATCTTGTAAGACTCTAATATATACATATATAACTCAATATCATGCATGATTCATGGTGTTGGTAATTCTAATTCCTCATGTACTTTGATAATGTCAAATAGGATGTACATGACATTATTTCCCTAACTTTGTTACTACATAATGCATCATGCATATATGTAACACTTACAAGCTATTGTCATGAAGGTTATGAGATGAACTATCTATATGTATATTCTAAATGATATAGTACCAAGAATTCTTTTTGAAAAACCTTTGCTTTGCAAAACTTTTGAAATTTACTAGACTTAAGAAAAATAGCTTTTCTTCTCGTAAAATCACACTTGCTTTTATCAAAACTCAACCTTGATGACCTATATAGCCATCACCTTCATTATCTCAATAAAAACCTTCATTTTGGGGTTAGAAAATAGATGTTTAAATAGGTGGCTTACCAAATTATGAATTTTACAAAATTTTAAAGAATGAAAACATTGTTTAATCTATTCTTTGAAATCATTCCTTGTTTTAGGATTATACTTTGATAAACCTATCTTATCCTTGTCAAAATTAGATCTTCATTACATGTATCCCTTAGGACTTCCATTATTCCATAAAAATCATCATTTTGGCATTTGGAAATGGGTGTTTAAATAGTGGCCATTTTCAAATCCGAATTTTGAAAGTTTCATTTGAGATTGTTTTCTTTATAAAACTCATGTAGTCTTTCAAAAACCATTTCCTAATCAAACCTACCCCTTTAAGGCTTCCTTTTCTTTAATAAAAATCTTGTTTTGGAGTTGAAAAATGGGTGTTTACACTTCAAGCTTCATTTATTACGAATTTAAAACTTGTTATTGAGATTGAAACATAACTTTTGTAAACTTTTTCTTGTTTTGAAAATATCCTTAGTAGATCTAAGTTTTTCTCATCAAAATTATTTATTTATGATATCTATTCCCTAAACCCTTCATTTTTAATGTAAAATACACATATTGAAGTTGAAAAATAGCTTCTCTAAATATGGTTCCTTTTTTATCCGAATTTTCAAAAATTATTATTGTTGAAACTAAAGTAGATCTTGAGCTTTCTAACATTTTCCTACTATCATTAAGCTATTACAAGTTATTTATGAACCTAAAACAAAAGCCTAATCCATTTATGAACTCAAAATAACTAGATCTAGTTTATTATACTAGTTATAAATGCATGAACACCATGACTATTATGTGGATATGGCCAGATGATGAATACATGCACAAAACATTAACAATAACAACATATCTTAACAATAAAAGAAGTAATAGCAAAATAATCATAAGTAACAAGATTTATAACATTGTGATGGCAAGGATCTCATTTCAAGTGTTCCGACATCTCTAACTTAAAGCTCATGGGGATTTTTGAGTGAAATCACACATGAATGATCTTGCCATTACATGTTTTAAGGTTGTAAAGTATATATCTATTACCTATTGGATGTGTAATCTCCTTAATTTTACGTAACCTAATTTTAACAAATACTAAAAATGTAATATGGAATTATATAGAATATTTGGAACAAATAGTAAAAATCACTCCAATTTTTTCTCGATTTAAAAATGTTAAAGTGTGAATGAATTTGATTATAATTAGAAAAATTAAAATCGTTGCCAAAAAAAATTTCCAATATACAAACTGTAACTTCTATGATCTTAAATAATTTATAAACAACGATCAACCAATCGTCAATATAAATTCATGAATCCTTTTTTCTTAAGTTTAATACTTATAATATAAATTTACACTTGTTAAATAATGAAATAACGGAGTTCAAACTATTTTTAATCTGTTAACAATATTAAGGAGCACTAGACGAAATATGTTGTTATTAACAAATTGGTATAAATAACTCATATACAGTAAAACATAATATTTGATAAAATGATCAATAGACCAACAAGAAATCATAGCTAACCTTCATTTTAAATTACTATAAAAGACGATTAAATTTTGAGAACCTACAAGTTATAGAAATATAGACTAAAGATAAATCACTAGAATTACAAAAGATATGATAAGATCAAAAGTAGATTGATATCTAAGAATCTAGATCTTAAATAAATATTTAAATTTTACTAATATTCCAATTAAAAGATTTAGAGAGTTTAGAAATTAAATTCCTGAATTGCCAATGTAACATTTAATAATTTTCATAACTAGAAAATGATCAAATTAGCAAATGTGAAACTAATATCAAATATATGATTCAACAAAAATCTTAGAATATACCTATGAGTTGTAATAAATTCAACCTTAGTTTGAAAAATCCAAATAAAAATTTCTTTCACCTTAATAGATACAAAAAACGAGATTTCATATCTTGAATTGATAATTCAAGATATAATTAGAAATAGCTATAAATTTTAAAACCGATAAGATATAGTCTATTAATAGAGCTTATTAGTACAAAACCATAATCCAAAGATAAATTACTAGGATTATAAATACTTAATAGAAACTAATACCGATCAATAATTACTAATATAGATCTAAAATAAAAATTTCAAAACCCGCTATTATACTTATTAAGGAAGTATGAACTCAATAAGACTTAATTCCTAATTTAAATGACAGGATTTGAAAAATTTAATCGTGTAAGTCAAAATACTAAAAATAATTAATTATGTAAACTTTAAACTAAAAATTTATATACATAAACAACCTAGAATTTTTATAGGAACTAAGAAAATTCTATTTCGATAAAACTCTTATTTAACCGATATAAACATACGTTATAAACTAATATTTGTTAAAATATTATAAATTAATATTTGATAAAACATTTTAGTAAATTAGTAAATAAAAAAAAAAAAATCTGCAGAATTTCAAATCACGTGAAACAGAGGAATTCCCCACGGTGCAGCAAATGAAATCTTCGGCTGCTACAGAGGAGAAATTTTTCAATTTCACTGCTATTTTGATCCAAATTTGAGCCTCTTATTCAACTTAAAAATGACACACAACCCAATCTAAACACTACACATGTGATTAACATTTAATGCTAAAAATTTCAACTCAAATATGCAACCAAAAACAGCTCCAATGGTAGTGAAATACCCGATTAAAACAAGCTGTAGCAAAAGGATTCAAACAAGAACTGCAACACAATTCACATGAATTTGCAACTTGCTTTGAGCTAATTTTTTGACTAAATGGGCACCACTTAAAAGCCTCTAGATGTACACTTCAAATACCAATTATTGGCTAGAAAACAACAAAGGAAATCTGATCACAAAATCATACAAATCAAGATGGAAAACAACAACAAAAACAGCAACAGAAAAATTGAATTTTGGCCTCTATTTTCACATGAATTTCAACCCGATTTTTGCGCAACTCGAGCTCAAAATTTACACCAATAAATGATATTAATTAACTACCAAATAAGCACAATTAATGCCCTTTAAAATCAGCCACAAATCTTGTACAAAAATGTAGCAAAATTCATCATCTAAAGCAGCAAAATTTGTATTCGAATTTTTAGTGGCAAATTTGAATTATTCCTAAGCCCAAAACACCCTCTTTAGCCTCCTAAATTTAGCCTAACTTTAGTACATATATATAGCCTTAAGTTAGACACTAAACTAGCTCATATTCCCCACAAAACAAGTTGAAATTCTAGCTATAAGAGGAGTTGCGTCCAACCTCTTTTCCTTGTGTTATTTTCACTTGGACAATCTTAAACACATTCCAAAATAGTACATAAACCTCTAGTTGCCTTCCATATTCCATCTAAATACCAAACATACTAAGAACATCAATTCCCTCCCTCCAACAACATCAAAAACCAATCTAAATAGCCTTGGTTTACCATAGATCCAAGCTAGAACTCAAGCTCAACAAGGTAAGAAAATTTAGTTAAAGTAGCTAACTTATAATTTAGCTAGAAACTCACTAATCAACCTTTTAATATAGGTTGAATTCTTGCTAAGGAAGGGAGTTGGGAATTATTTTCCATTTCAAGCCAAGGTAATTTCTAAACTATCAATAAATGCTTATTACATTTATGTGTAGACATTAAGATGAATTGTGTAGCATTGAGAAGGATTATGTGATTGGGAGAAATGATTATTCCATTCATGAATTCAAGTAGATGGATTGTTGTTGTATTAGAAATGCTTGAATGTTGATGGCTAAGAAGAATATCAACTTACAAATGTTATAAACTTAGGAATAGTAAATTCGAATCTAGGAAGAAATAAGCCAAAACCATGCTCAAATTTCATCTAAACTAGTTTAAATTCATGTCTAATGCTCCTAGGACCTTATATGAACATAAAAATGGATAAAACAAGCTTTAAAGGCATGATTAGGAGCTTTACATTACAAGGAAAATATTATGAACAATTCATAGAAACTATACATATTGATAATTTTACAAATTATGAGTGAGCTAAAGAAATAGATAAGAGGATTAGATGATGGTTTTAAGTTATATGGTTGAACAAATGTTGTATTAATGATACATAGTTATTTAGGATTATAGAAACATCAACTTGAAAATTTAGAACCCTAAGCTTTAGGAAATTCGGAACCAAAAAGAAATCAAATAAAGAAAGTGTTAAATAGATCAAATAAACTGTAACGATGTATTTTTTATAAGCCAAAAAAGACCCCACCAATGGAAAGAATACGAAAAATCCTATGAAATCGACTATTCATTTATTAAAAATGGATAACAAACGGATTAGATATCATAAAAACAAAAATTGAAACATGCTGCCAGATTTGTACGAAAAGAGCAAACTGTGCTTGCATTTTTTGCCCCCTTAATGACCTTGTTTAATGAAAACAACTTTATCAATGAATTGTACTCGGAAAATAATTTATTCATAAAAAACAGACTAGAAATGAGTAAGATATCATCAAAACAAGTTTTGACTACAGTTATCATGATTCACTTGAAACCTGTACATGTGTTTCATAAATTTAAAAATTGGACAAGTCTCTTTTCTTGAAAATAATTCCACTACTAGAAAGTACTCGAAAAGTACTATAAAATCGACTATTTGTAGAGCGAAATCAGATTTAAAACGAATGAGAAATTGCAAAATAGAAATTCACTCAATTTTTACTCTTAATAAACCAATATTAATGCTACTGTTATTCCTATTAATATGATTTTAATTATTGCTATTATTATTACTACTGATTATAGTATTCGGTATTATTGATATTTTCATCAAAAATCATTAGGATTGTGAATACTGTCATTATTTACGTTAATGTCACTATATTTATAGTATCATCAATACTATTATTATTTTTGTCACTAATGTTATTATTTACTAATAGTATGAGAATTGTTGTTATTATTATACTTGTATCTATTACTAATATTGATATTACATTTCAAAACTAATACTACTGACAATATCATATTATTAAATTTAGCTTGTTTTGTAATAAAAATAAAATTGAAGTATAATAGAAATTTGATATATCTAAACTCCATAAACATACGATTTTATTAAAATAATTTTTGAACGGTATAGATATTAGAACATACCCTTAAATATATAAAAAACCAATTTGAGAGACATATAAGGTTGACGGGAAAAGAAATAATAAATAAAAATCTTCTACTAAAAACAGTAGGACTTAAGGAAAAGATAAACCCCTTAAATAAAAATATAGATAGTAATTAAGATTAAGAAAAGCAAAATGAAAACAAATAACAGAAAAATATTCTTTACTATAGGGGTTAAAACCTTAAAAAGCTTTATATGAATAACAAAAATTGTATCAAATACCGATACAGAATAATTAGGCACCTATAAGGATTCAATCAAATTATTTATCGATGCAATAATTAATATAACGGGCTTAGTCTAATGTCCGGCGATTGGGATCAACACCTTTAATTCTAGGAAGACTTCTCTTACAGAAACGGTCCAATAATGAATTTATGTTATTTCTTTCATAAGAAAATAGATCAATTCCCGGATTTCCGGTAGCTTATACAACAGTTTAGCAAGGACCACAAGTGAGTTACTTGACTTTATCACATTGTTTGTGTTTGTGGTATAGTTGCATTTGGAATAATATATATATTCAATTGATATGCATGCGGAATTGGTGATAATGCATGATGTGTGGTGTATGATTGAATGACAAATTCTCATAATATAAGTGATAATTCTATTGTATGATAAATGTTGTATGAAGCATGTTGATGATTGTCTGTATATCGTATGATCACCTTAAACTTGATTAACAACTACTAGTACTATAAATGAAATGGACATGCATTGCATGATTTGCATAAACTGCATTTGAAGATGTGGCAGCTTACTACGTGTTAGTATTTCGGTTCTCTAGTAATGCTTGGTTTTTCTAGATAAGAGGATACTAGTTCTACGCAAGATTACCTTTGTTCTGTCGGTTCCATGGGAACTAACTAGTAATGAAGGACGTCGCCCATGGTATCGCTATGAAATGACTAGAACTTAGTGGAGTTTCTAAGGCGTAAAACAGGAATCGAGTGCCTAAAGTATAAAGAGATAACTACAATGAGGATCGTGGCTTTCTTGTATACTTAGTCTCTCCTAGGTAGTTGGGCCATAGTATCGAGTTCCTTCAACCCCTATGAGATGGCGTAAATCTCCATCTTGCTTTAGATTCTAGATCATCCAAGCTTGTAATGTGCATATGATTGATTGTTGCATTGCATATGATTGATAATTATACTTGTTTGTTATTGGTTGATGTGTGGTCTAGTCAAGTTGTCTCACTGAGCCTGTGGTTCGCTCACTCCCCAACAGTTTTTGTGCAGGATCAATACTAGCTGGGATTGGTCTAGGAATGTGTAAAGAGAGCTTCTCCAACGAACTGTATTGAAGATAGAGATATAAGATATGGTAAACTTAGAATGTAAATTAGATAAATTTTATAATAATTGAAATTTGTAAATTGTAGTTTGGAACCCATTTTCACCGTTTGGTAAAGGATACCGATTCTCTAAGATCTTGGAAGAAATTGGAAAATCGGATTCCATAGTTAAAATATAGTAATATAATATATATTATAAATATTGATAAATGAATAGAGTCTTGTACACTCTGACTTGCAAGACGGCTCTCATGTTACGGGTACGTACGTGATATGATAGCTTTAGATTAATCCTAATAGGCCCCCATATTTGAGGCGTGACAGGATGTGTGGAGTAAGAAACTTGAAAGAAAAACAAAAGTGTGTGTGTGTATTGAGGGAGGAGAGCTCATGGTTTCAAGAGGAGAGGGAGAGAGAGT
This sequence comes from Combretum micranthum, assembly GCA_024138025.1. Lineage (NCBI taxonomy): Eukaryota > Viridiplantae > Streptophyta > Magnoliopsida > Myrtales > Combretaceae > Combretum > Combretum micranthum. Next base: position 1,069,641 of record JAMXBD010000250.1, on the reverse strand, counting down.
TTTGCAAAAAAAATTTCTAAAGTGAAAAAGAAGAAAGAGAGAAAATGAAATGAAGTTGGCATAAAGGGATATATATAGACAAGTGGATTAGGGTTTGTGGTTAAATAAAATGAGTAAATAAATCAAATGGAGAGAGGATAAAGGGAGGGGAGTGGTGCCGGTTTCATAGAAAGAGAGAGAGAGGTGTTATGTTGTGTTGTATAAGTTTCAAAATTAAATAAGTAATTTAAGTAGTAAAAGTTATATTAGAAAAGTAAATTATAAGGAAAATGATGGAATTGTAGGAATAGGTTGTAAGGATGTAAGAAATAAGTTATGGGTAGTTGTACTTGTGAATAGTGTATAAGAAATCAAAGAGTAGATTAGACATTTAAAGTATCGGTAGTAATGAAAATACGATAAAAGGTTATGACTATAACTTTTATAACCCGAAAAATTATATAACTGATATATTTGGAAATCTTATGAAATTACGAGTCTAACGGTATTATTATCATATATTTAATATCTTGAGCTCCGTGTCACGTTTTTCAAAGTCTGTATCCGATCGGGTTCGAAATAGATCAAAAATTCGCTAATCTTATATTTTTAAGCATCCTAGTATTATTACGAATCAAACTACACTCTTCACTCATATTTTGACTTCTTGGTTTAAGAACTTGTGATTGCCAGATCTAAACTACTAGAGTTTCCTGAGAATTTGTTGACTTAGGGTCTCCGGTTGACTTTCCGGTTTAGGGTTTGAACTTGATATTACCCTAAAAATTAGGGGCCTACATCTCCAAAACTTAAAATATTCCAGTCTCATTTGGACTCAATTATGAACTAGTCCAAGACTAGAAGTTAACTAGTCTTATTGTGACTCGAAATGGACAAGTCTAAAGCATGCACATAATTTACTTGAAATAAAGAACTTAAATAAATAAGTTAGATTAGTGAGAAATATGCTCTAAAGATTATAGATACATATATAGATACATACATACTTATACATAAATAAAGGTTAGAAACATGAAATAGTATGGATATCAACATGTATATAACATTGTTCAAAGTATGTTGCCATTGTATTTTTCCATTCCCTAGCATAGTGCATTACATACATGAACATGACATAATGTGGTGTTTAAGGAGATTACCTAAAGAAGAAAATGAAAGTGTGAGAGAGGGAAATGAGAGAGAAAGAGTAGTGTGGAGAGTGAGAAGGGATGGAGAGAATTTGAGAAAAATTTGGAGAGAGTTTAGAGAGAAAATGAGTTATGTAAATGTGGGAAATATTGAAGAGGGAAGGGGCATTTATAGAGGGAAAAGTGAGGGATTTAATGTGTAAAACAAAAATGAAAAAAGAAATAAAAAAGAGAGTGAAAGAGGGGGTAGGGGTGTCGGCGTGGGGAGAGGGGGAGAGGAGAAAAGAAAGAAAATAAATAAGTTTAATTATAAAAAGTAATGTAAGGGATGTTGTGCATAAGAATAGGTATTAGACATATAAATGTAGGTGTAAGTGTAGTATGAAAAGGTGATCGATGTGAATGGTAATGAATAGTGATGAATATTTTGAAAAGACAAATTGTTTACTAGTAGGAAATAAAATATGTGTATAAGTTGCTACCATTAAAGTTTTTATCATCTGATAAAATTTTATCCGATGTTACAATAATGAATTTATACTATTCAATTATTAATTATTTGTCATAATATTTTACATTGATTTGTATGCTAGTAATCGAATATGGAAACTATTATCAAGAAAGGTCCTGAAATGTTGGGGTTTTAGAAAATCTTACTGTTTTAGGGTATAAATCTTATACTTCACTTGTGTAATATTTTAGGATCTCATAATTTTTAGGGTTTCCATTACTTATCCAACTTGTGTAATATTTTAGGATCTCATAATTTGTTTGATCAAGTCTGGGGTGATGTAGGACAGCAGAAGAAAAAAATTACATAAAAAAATAAATAGATGGTTTGGTGGCCTCACACTACTAATGAATTTTGATTTGATGGCCTCACACCACCATTGAATTGTATGGCCTCAGACCATACGAAGAGGAAAAAAAAAAAAGGAATCACACCTTTATGAAAATTTCTTTATTCAAAATATCAATGAGTGTTTAAAACACTAACAAAAAAAAAACTTATTTATAATAAAGTAAGGTCAAATACGGGCCTTACGATTTAAACTTAATATAATGGCTATTATTCAGTCGTCTAAAGATATTATAAGAGATAATCTAGAATAATAAAATGTAAAATAAAGTTTACGATATAAACTTAATCAAATGACTATTATTCACCCATATAAAGATATGATAAAAGATAATCTAGAATAATAAAAGTAAATATAATATAAAACTAAATATAAAAATCTTCATACCATATGGGACAACAATGTTGGTATTTGTAATTTTGGTCCCCATCATGGGGTTTCTTAGGTCTAGAGTTGACTCTGTTTGAATTTGAGGTTCCAATTCCGATATCGACCCCATGGTTTACCTCAAAGGTTATCGTAAAATGTGGGGGTTTACACATCTAACTGAATTTCCACGACCTATTTACCATTTTTTTCAGTGATATCTTTCATCTATCAAAAACTTGCATACCTTTTTTGTCATCTAATTTGCAATATTACTATATTATAATATTATATGGTTTTTATTCTTGTATAGTTTTTCTTCAATTTCAATGCCAATGTTTAGCTAAAAACTTGAATGACAATTAGTATTACTAATAAAAGCAAGGCTTTGGTTAAAAAAAAAAAAACTAGAGTAATGTATTTTTAAAATGTTTTAAACCAAATTGAGTAATCATTAAAAATAATTTAATCTATTTAAAATTTAAATCAAATCATTTTAAATAAGATTTATTTTAATTTGATTTAACTCTTAAAATGGAACTAAATCAAGTAGAACTAAGAAATCCCTATACGGCAATAGACAGTAATACGTGTTTACAAATTACAATTACTTGAAAATGTAACAAATACCTAGGGGTGTGTAAAAAAACCGATTAAACCGAAAAACCGAACGAAACCGTAAAACTAATAAAAAAAATATGGTTAATCGGTTCGTTGGTTTCGATTTAGGATTATGGTTTTTATTTTTTCGGTTTTCAGTTTTCAGTTTCTCTTTCGGTTTGTAACCACAAAAAACCGATGGTTAAAGGTTAAGCGTTTCAATATTTATAAATGTATTATATACATAATTTACATATATATAATTATTTAAAATATATATATACACATATGATTTACATATACATATAATTTACCCATGTTCATATCCCTTGAATTTTGATTATAATATTATTGTCCTATGTTTGATGAGAGTTAATGTAGTAATTTATTTTGTTTGATTTTATTGATGATGATACATCCAAGGTTTGTTTTTCCCCTTCTTCTTAATTTGATTTCCTTTTTTTTTTAGCTCTTGTAATATATATAATAATTTAAAGAAAAACTCTATGATAAAGGTCAAAAAATAAGGTTTATTAAAATTATCAATTTGATTTATTGAAACCATTATATTAGATGGTTAAAAATCGAAAATAGAATAAATTAATCGAATAAAATGATTAACCATTAAGACAATCAACTGTTTACAATGATCCGATTAAGAATAGAAATATTAAAAAATCAAATATTATTATTAGATTTAAAAAATAAAATTACAAATCGATTAACCGAATCATGGATACTCTTAGAAATATCTATGTTTCCATACATTCAATTTAAAAGAGATTGTGACCGCCGCCCATCATTGACCTTGTACATCCCACCTTTTTTGACTAACCAATACAAAATCAACACTTTAGCTCCGTACCTCATGCTCAGTGCTCAGCTCACATGGGAAAAGCTCACATAATGGACAGGTCCCACTTCAAAACAGAGCAATAGAAAATGAGGTCATTTAAATAATAATTAAATTATGAAAACAATACTTAAAAATTTATGTGGATCTTCAATTTTTTTAAAAATAAGCAGTTACCCTCATCAAAAGTTAAGTTGACAAATATAAAATAAAAATTTAATTAATTTGATACTGACATATTATTTATTATAATAATATTTTATCTTTTTTAAAAATGGAAAAGAGTCTAAAAAAAAAAAAGAAAAGTCAATACTTTTATCATCAGTGCTATCACCACTACTAATTAAAATGGATTAAATTAATTATACTTATATTTTGCTTTATAATACAACAGTAATAGTAACCATCAATAATTATATATGAAAAAAATTTCAAAAGGATCAAAATTGAACAAACAATTATGAAAACAAATTTTTCTCTTTGCTTTATAATCATAGACGATCCACATGCATGATATGATGATGAATTCCTCTTTTTCATATCTTATTTAATAATAATAAAATAACAATGACATTCTAATCGGATTCGTTTGACATAACAATTTGGATCTTGGTACTTCATATATATATTTTCATTTTTAGATTCATTTCCATATATTTTTTAATAGTAAAAAAAACTATTATATTAAAGGACACATTAGCACTAAATTAAATGTTTTTTTATTTGCTAACTCAGCTTTTTAGGTGGTGTAAGTATTGACTTTTAAAAAAATTGAAAGTTCATACAATTTTTAAAGTATTAAAAAATATCCGTGCAATTTACTCTGATAATAATAATAATAATCATCATCATGTAAAGACATTTTATTGGGATGGTAAGAGCATCAATTTCTACACGTTAAAATTAAATCAAGTAAGAAAGTAAATATCAAAGAATTGGATTTTAAAATTTATTTATTAATCGATCATTTAAAAACAAAACCTGATAAATTTTCTTTCAATTTACGAATCTTCTTCGGCCAAAAACAAAAGAAAAAAGAAGAAAAACAATTACAAATCTCCAAAATAGACCATCTCCCAGTGTGATATACTTATTTGATCCCTCTTTTGTTGCAATTGTACAACCATGGGGCAAATTCTTTAGTCCTGTCATTGATTTTGATGGAACTAATCCATCACTATCTAATAACTCATAACATATCAAATCATAATAGAATTGTAATATTAATTATTAAAATAATTAATATTTTAATTGTTATATTTATTTTGATAATTAGATGGCTGGCTAGATGGTTTGCTCCATAAAACCATAAAAACTATATTCTACACGTATCCAGCATCAAATCATGTAATGGATTATATTGATCCTTTTTTTCCCCCTTATAAGGATATATGAATAAAAGTAATCAAATCACAGCAATCCTCATGAGAAAATGGCGTTCATGCCATATGGGGTATAAAAATCTCAATACTATAAAATAATATCGTTGTTAATTTTTAATTCTTACTACGAGTTGAATTCTTTCCATGCTCTTTATTGTTATTTTCCTCAAATTATAGTTATAAATCAAAGGGAAATATTATCTATATGCTTAAAATACATTATATTATCACTGTAACTGAGATTTTTTTTAATAATTTTAACCATTAATCATACCTCTTAATATTTTAAAAGAATAAAAGAAATTTTTAAGAAGATAAATAGAATAAATCCATGTACATAAAAAACTGTACTGCTTTATAATTAATGTGAAAGCCAACAGCTCTAGAATGCTCTTTTTATCGTAATTCATAAATAAATATTTTAATTTTAATTATGATAGACAACCATATCTTTCTTCTTTTTCTTTTCTTTTTTTTTTTTTAAGGAAAACTATATGAAAAAGCATGATACACGGAAAAAATATGACCATAAGCACATTGGCAGACACAATGATCTAAAGACTAGAAAGCACCAGTAGCATTTTATGGTTACTTTATTTTTAATAAAATTGATCTTATCGATTATTTGACAGTTATAATTATATTAAAATATTTAATATATTAATTTTTATATTTATGTCTAATAGTTAGACGATTTATTTATTGATCATTTTATTAATGATATTATAGTTGTTCCTAAAAAGTGACGCCAATGTCACAAAATTCAAATTCCTTTAATAGCAATTTTGTACTATTTCTTATCTATTAAATTTACTAGATATAATATCTACTATTGACTTTCACATACAATTTTTTTTTTTGGCCCAAATGCTTTTTTTTTCAACTAATATATGATTTTTTTTTTTATAGGAGTGCCTGTCATGAGAGAAACTTGTATAAAATAGACATGTCTAACTTCTCTAAAATTATAAACAAATAGAGTAAACTACAGTACATTATCTAATATTCGTTTAATCTTAAAGTTGGGCGTCTCAACTTCTAATTTTTAGAAGTATACATTTTGAACTTTCATAAAATTATTTTTCTTTTGAATATATGTTGCCTTTTTTTAATTATAGTATTTTTTTTATTATTTTATCTTAGAGCAAAATAATGAAATAGAATTGAAATCTGAATATTCAATGCAAAAAGATAGAGGCCCACAAAACGAAGCATATATAAATGTTTTTGCAAATGTAATCTAAACAAATAATAGCAAAAATAGACATTGAGTTTTGTAGCGGAGGTATTCCACTAACGTGTCGTTCACTTTACCATATTGACTATAGAAGGAATTGATTCTCACTCCAACATGATGTAATATAATTGTAACTGCTATATGGTATTAATTAGGTGTAAAAAATAAAATAAATAATTATTTGAGAAAAATATAAATTATTTATAATACATCTTATTTTTATTTTAATAAAAAAATAATTATATATATGATATTTTTAAAATAATAATATTTATGATAATATTAAAAATTAAATTATTAAATAAAAATTTACAAGTTTTGAGAATGAATTGATATTCATCAATAATAATTTATTATTAACTATCTTTACCCGGATAATGACGAAATAAAATAATTATTTATATAAAGTAATAGACCATAAATATTAGCTTTTAAACCATTGCAAAAATTGTTTAAAAAGAAAGAATCAAACAATATCTGGCCTAAAAAAGAAATGCCTGTGTTTTCTCCTCTTTTTTATTTGCTTTTTGGATGGAGAATAATAAAGTTTAATATTTGATAAATATTTTCTTATTAAAAGGAGAAAAGAAAAAGAAAAAAAAAAAAAAGAGGGGGGTTGCGTGTAAAATCCGTTATCAATATTTATATGTGGTTGGTTTTGCGTCGAATTGTATACTTACTACTGGTCAGTATTTGGTTATTCCAGATTCTTCTGATTTTTTTTTTTCCTTCAATCGTTCATTTAAAGCTTTACCTAACCATTATCTGGACTTCATGTACCTATTTTGAGGTTGTCTTGTTGTTTTTCTGCTCCATTTCGAAGTTTTCTGGGGTTGCTTCAAATCGGGTAAGCTCAAAGTTTCACCCTTTCACCCTTGCATGATTTGATTTCTTTTGGGGCTATGTTTCTCTTCAAGTTTTTCAACTTAAATAAGTTATTTAAGTTTAAAGTCAGATCCTTTTTTGTTGATGTGCCTATTTTCATGTTTGACTTTGCATAGATTCATGTCTAATATTGTTTGATGTAAAGGGTTTGGATGTAATTTGACTACTATGTTGTTATGTTTCTGGTTTGGATAGGTTTCTAATCCTTCTTGAGCTCTTTGTTTCCTAGATTATTCTTGTATGTCTTGACTAGCTATTTCAATTAAGATTTAAAGAGATGATGTAACCTAGACCCGCCGGTGAGATGTTTTCCCTCACCTTAAAGCTTTAAATCATCAAGTGTTAGGCAGGGGGATGCTTTTACTTTTACTGTTTTTGAAAAAAGCAAAAAGATAATTATGATTTGAAAGAAGAAACTACGAAGAAGGGATTATCGTTGATTGAACTGATCTGTTGATGATATGTGAGTTCGCTCTTTTTTTCATTTGTTTTTGGGTCAAGATTGTGTTGACTTTGTTCCTTCTAATTCTATGGACATGTACAGAAAGAATTCTGTTGAAGAAGTGATAAGGATAATATAAAATGGACGAGGCTATGGCTAGTACGTACTGGTGTCACTGCTGCTCACGGATAGTGAATCCAGTCATGGAACTTGAGATCAAATGCCCCCATTGTGATACTGGTTTTGTTGAAGAAATGAATGCCCCCAGGAGGGAAGGTGGGGAACTCGATTCTGATGCCGGATCAGATCGTGCACTCTCTCTTTGGGGCCCGATCTTGCTTGGAATGATGGGTAATTCGCGTCGTCGTAGGAGAATTAGACACTTGGAATACTCTGATGAAGATGATGACCATGAAGATAGTGAGTCCCGTCGTGGGGGAGAAACTGAAATAGATCGAGAAATAGAATCAATTATTAGGAGGAGAAGGCAAAGCTCAGCTGCTATTATGCAGTTATTGCAAGGCATTAGAGCTGGTATTGCATCAGAATATGGAAGTACTGAAGCTGATAGAGAAGAAGAGGAAGATGGAGATGGCGATAGGGATAGAGATGAGGAGGGAGATAGGAATAGGGAGCGGGGTAGAGGACGGGAGCGTTTAATCCTCATCAATCCTGCTACCCAGACTCTAATTATTCGGGATTCATCACCTGATCCAGACCTGAATCAAAACATTGTCGGTTCACTTGGTGATTATTTTATCGGACCTAATTTGGATCTACTGTTGCGGCATTTGGCAGAGAATGACCCAAACAGGTATGGCACTCCTCCAGCTAAAAAGGAGGTGATTGAGGCGCTGCCCACTGTGAAAATTGAGGAGAAGTTGCAATGTTCAGTGTGTTTGGATGATTTTGAGATTGGTGAAGAAGCAAAGGAAATGCCTTGTAAGCATAAGTTTCATAGCAAATGCATACTGCCTTGGCTAGAGCTTCATAGTTCTTGTCCAATTTGTCGGTTTCAGTTGCCTGCTGATGAATCTAAGATTCATTCTGAAGGGCAAAGGGAACAAAATAACTCAAGGGAGCAAGAGAGTGATGGTGGTAGTGGTAGCAATAGCAGCCAAGACCAAGAAAGAGCTGTGGAGGGTGGAAATGGTAATGGTAGACGGTTCTCCTTTCTATGGCCTTTCAGTGGTTTGTTCTCTTCCTCATCACCACAATCACAACCTGAAGGGGCAAATTCTAGTTCAGCATCTACATCAGCGAACACAAACGAAAATACTTCTCAAAGAGATTCAAACTGAGTATTTTCAAGTCCTAATGACAATCTATCCATGTTATTTAGGGATTGCATATTTCATATGTATATATTTTTTCATGAATCCGAATCTCTCCTGGACATGTCTTTTACTCCCCTTCTCTTTTTTTCCTTTGGGTATTTTTGTACATTCTTTTGCCTTTTTAGGAGATTTCTCTTCAGAGTCATTCTTCGCAGCAAGTCCCCGAGTTGTATGAATATTCTGCATATGTTATTGTTAGTTTTTCTCCTCTTTTCCGTGGCATACACCAAGTAGGCAAAGCACATAAAGCAGGAGTTCAGGAGCAACCGTTAGGTGGACGGGGAGCCACCACCACTTATAGAAGCTCTTCCTACTAACATTCTGTCAATAAGATTGTCCATCTACAGGTGTTTTACCTGTTAACAATTTGGTAAAAGGTTGATGGCAATATCATCTATCTGGAGCCATCATTCTATAGCACTTTGTGGCTGTGAGTTACCGCTATCTTTTTGTGAGAAATAGCATATGATGATATGGCTTTTCTATCAGAGCACTACTGGAAGTTTGTGCTGGAATGTGAGTTGTGTTGAAGATGGTATCACGGACAACATTTACATGTGGGTGACGCCCTCTATTTATTTTCTTTTAAGTTTTTTTCATTTTTTTTTTATATCTATGTTGTAGCTGTGAAGAAGGCGATATTTGTAATGTTTTAAGACATTTTAATAATTTAGATATTTTTAATTGGTAAATTATAAATTAAGGAAATTAAGAGAGGAAAAAAAAAAAAAAAAAAAAAAAAGAGTGATCCAAATCCCAAATGTGGGCGAAGAATCTGCAGTCAAGTCGTCTGGTGAGATTGATTGGTTTCACTTAACGCATCGAAGCAAACCAGATTGAAATGAATCCTATTTAAAGTGGTATAATTTCGGATCCTAAGCCGTCAAAAGTGCTTCGTATCATTAAGATTATGAGTTTGTTGAGCTGATTCGGATATGGTTTAACTTTTAGTTTGGCCTGTGAGCAAAATTAAATTTGAGTCATGAAAACTCGTATTTATTGCTATTAGTTGACAATAATCATAAAAAAATTGATTTAATTTTGTGGAGGGCTAAAATCTGATTTCAATACTTTTTAAGCCCAACAATTATGTAGATTTAACTCTTGAGGTTAAGATGGCATGGTTTGAGTGTTAAAACTCATTTACATATTGGGATGATGAGGAAAGAATTGACATATGATGATTTTTGAGTAGGATTTATTGGAATTAGCATCTCTAGTTTTAATCTTTCTTAATAGGCTCTGATAGAGATTAAGGTTTAGTTAGACTAATAACGAGTTAGGAAATTAATGAACTTAGCTCAATAGATCATTTTTATGGAGAAACAAAGTGAGATGAAGCATTTGCGAGGCTATTTCGTGTACTTTACTATTAGGCATGAGCTAGTGTTTAAATATGGAAGAACAACAAGACTTGAAGGAAAAATCATCATTATTAAAGTACACTCCATTATTTAAGATGGTATTAGAATCTAAGCAAGCAAATGAAGTAAGAGAGAGTTACACGCCCTTTGGCACACTCATCCTAGAGGCGGTGGTTGGAGGTATAGCCGCGTCCAAGCTCGTGAGAAGTTGTTTACAAAGAACGAAGTTACAGAGTTGAACACTGCTTGTGAAGCGGTTGTGCCTTGCTAGTGTCTAGACTACTCGATCACGTTTTAGGTCGTTTCAAAGTTTGATTGTGAGAATATCAACTCACTCCCCTACATGGCCATAGGGAGTAGTGTGCCTTATTTTTGAAGCTTATTTTTTAGTTTTATGTTTTATTTATTTAAACTTTTATGTTTCATTATTGCCCTTGTCTGATTTGCAGGAGTATATAAGGGTCACTAAGGTTATGTTAGAAGACTACCTGTAAACCCTTGAATTTTTTAGAACTCTTAGAAAACAATCTAGAGCTAAAAATCGAAATCAAAACCTTAAAATCAATCCAAGTTAAAATCGAACTATAGAAACTCTAAACAAGATCAAATATGAATTTCATAACCTTAAGAAAAAGAGAACCTTGAAAAACAAAATGGAAAATCCAATAATCGTTCGATCCAAAATCCATACGCTAAACAATTCAATTATCTAACAAGTAAATCGAGACGGTATGTCCAAAATGAATTTAATGACAAAATATAAAACCCTAAAACTTCCGATGACTTTTAGGATAAAAAATTTAAAATTAATACCAAAAGTCAAACTGAGTTAAGATATAACATTAGAAGCCTTAGAATTGATTAGACAATCCAAAGATATGTAAAATATCAAATAAATCATAAAATAGAGTAAACTTAATCATCGAACAAAAAATATAGTATAATCACGATCCCTTAAGATTTTAAGAATAAATCTTAAATTCGGAATTAAAACTGAAATCTTAAGAGTTAACTAGGTCAATAACAAGCCTTAGTGAGACTAGATCCGGAAATCCTACTCTCGGAACCTGAAAAACAATAAGAATAAGATAACCTTGGATTATAAACTGAAATAATGTGACACAACCTAAAAAGATTAGATTCGACAAAAGTTCATCTATTTCGGACCTGAATGGGATTGGTTTCTAAAATCAAGGTTCTAGCCCGCAAAACGATTAAAACATTCTAATAAAATATTTAGACTCATAGTAATATGAGGATTCATATAATATAAGTTAATTTTTTGATATATAAAAAATCATATATAGCTCGTTTACGCGTATTTTCTTCACTATCGATAATTTAATTATCATATTTACTATTCATTCTATCATTTCTACTATTTATTACTATTCACTTATCTCGACTTTTTCTTACAACCTATTTCTTACACCTTACACACTTATATCTTACATTTTCATTAAAAATACAACTTTTTACATAACTTCTCTCACACTTTATTACTTTTATTTATCAAAAATTAAATATTTTTTCATCACTTTCTCTCCCTCCTCTCATGTGACCGGTGCTGCTCCCCCTCCTTCTTCGCCAATTTTATTTCTTTTTTAATTTATTTTATTATATCTAATTTCCCTCCACATTTTTCTATAAATATCACATCTCCCTCCATTTCTTTTATGCATCTCATTTTACATACCAAAACTCTATCAAAATCTCTCCTCAACTTTTCTCTCTAACAATTCCTACACACACACTCTCTTCCTCCCCATTTCCATAAGGCAATCCTAATACATACTAAACACACCATCCATTATTCCATCCATCTTCAACCTATCATCAACCTTAGGTAAAAATTCCTAAACCCCTCCTTCGTTCATGTAACATAACATGAACAATGTGTGTGTTTTGATTCCATGTACTTCCTATGATACTAATGTTAGGGAATGGATTCATGAAAAACAACATATTGTCCATGTCTTATTCATCTTCATAATACGTTCTTGTTATGTTGTTATTATACTCATGTTCTAACAATAACTCTTTATATGCTATTATGTATATATATGTATCTATATTTCTTAGAGCCTAAATGCTCACTAATATAATATTTTATTTATACTCTTATTTTATTTCTTGTTTATTTATTTCATGCTTAAATTAATAAGACTAGTCATCTTCTAGTCTTAGACTTGTCCTCATCAAGTCAAAACGTTATGGGACTTGCCCATAATTTAAGTCCTAGAGAGTCTTGACGTGAATCTAAAACTCCCATGTTTACTTATTATTATTTTCTTGCTTTTTTTATAGGACTTTTCTGTTTCTAAGTTCCAGAAAGACTTGAATAAAAACCTAAGACTTTCACAATTTTCTTCTTTTTCTTTTTCTTGAGTTTTCTTGTGTTTTTCTTTTCTTTTAATATAACTTGTCAATGTCTAAGTTTCGAGAAGCCTTAATACAAGCTAAAACTTTCATGTTTTTGTTTGCTTATTTGATTTTCTATTCCTTTATTTTCTTCATGAATGATATTTATCTCATAACATAACTATTAAGTTCATATTCGTGCATGAGCGTAAAGTGATGTAGTTATCTTAATAAAACTTTTCAAATAAAAAGTTGGATTCTTTTCTTTCACTTAAATGAGGCTAATTTTTTAGAGGAATAATATTTAACACTTAGGAAAAATTTTCGTTTAGGTAAAGAATGATTTTTCTAACCATATCCTATTCTAAATGTTTAATTAGATTTATCATAAATTTTCAATGTTGATAATTATTTGCTACATAAGTTTTCCTTAAAACTTATTTACAAGGTGTATATGCCAATATTTTGATGAGCACTCCTTCAAAAAACAAACTTAAAAATCAACTCATAAGGTAAAATCCACATATAGAATAGAATGTTATACAACATAAGGAATCAAGTTTTAAAGAAGTAAATTCATCTTTATGAAGTTAAGAAAATATAAAAAAATAATTATAATAATTAGACGCCCACTTGTAACAAACTAAAATTTTAGTTTTCTTCCAACAACCCTCTAAAGGTCCATGTGTTGGAAAATTATTAATTGAGAAACAGTTATTATGAGAATAAAAAAATTAGAACAAGCCATTTATTTAGTTTTTCTTATATGCTAAAAACTTAAAAACATTTCTAATGTTATACAACTTAGAACAATTTTTCCCCACAACCACATAAAGATTCATGTTTTGGAAAATAATTAGCCAAAAGAAGTTTAGTATGAAAATGAAATATTCATAAACTCAAGATAAATATAGAATCATGATTTTATTAAGTTTCACTTTTGAAAAATCTAAAAATTAAAATTATATTTAAAAACCAAACTTAGAAAAAAATATAAGAGAAAATATATTTGGACTTTTATGTTTCAAGTAGGTAAAACCATGTTTTATAAAATAAATTGTTAAATAAGATTTTTGAAAAAATATAAGACTTTTGAGATTTCAAAATATATATATTGAACCATAAATTTTGATAAGTCACATATTTATAAAACGAAAGATGACACATTTTATCACAAGTTAAGAAAATGATTTCTTATATAAAAAAAAAAAACCTCAACTTTGTTACAATCAACCAAGAATGTTTTACAAAATTACTTTTGAGATAACATCACTAGTATTATGAATATAATATTAGTTAATGTCAATACCAAATGGGTTTCAAAGGTAGGAATATTTATATGATTGATATAAAGTGTCTAAGTGAAGTAAAACTTTAAAAAATATAAATTTGAGAGCTGGAACTTTCGAGTCAGATTTGTACCGACCTATTTTGAAACCCAAATGGCTTTAAATGTAAAAAATAACCTTAGAAATAGATAGATCTTTTCAAGTAGGAAGAAAATGATATCTAATATGAAAAATTCCGAGTTGAAATAAGTAAGTTATGACCATTTTAAGTTGAAATTTCCCTTCATCCGAATTTCGATGAAAATAACAAGATAGAATTAGAAGATTTAAGTATAACATTTATGAAATGCTCATTCCAGGTATTTCTTTCATCTAGGTGACAAGAAATACGAGACTCACATTCCGGAGGATTATTACGACTAAGAAGATTGTGATATGAACGAGTGAGTTTTTCCTCCTAAATTTGTTACTTTGTTTGTGCTTGTAAGTAGTCGCACTAACATAATTAAGAAAAGATTAAAATAAGTATGTATGAGGGACTATCAAGGATTAAGCATGTGTTTCTTGCTTGTTGATTAAGTGGATACTATGCATATCGCAATGCTAGGATGTTTGTTTAACTATGTTCATTCAATTTGTATGCTCGATTGCTATGTGTGATTAAATTGATTGATCACCCTTAATGAATCATAGTGCGGAATGGCGTTGACAAGAAAACAGTCATGCATAGCATCCATCGAGTCTCATTTCAGAAGGTTGCTACTCCTACATGTAGAATTGGATGGACCGCTAGCATGCTAGGACACGGGCCATGCTCCTTCCTAGGGAATCCACATCGCTCAGGGAATATGACTCTAAGTTTAGAGCCGTGCTGATCGAATGCGTTGGGCGGGTGCTTGAGGACTAGCAGTAGAAGATCAAGAGGACTTTCATAAACAATTTCTTAACCCTTGATGTCACGCCCCGAGGGGTACCCTAAACGTGGCAGTCCGCTGTACACAATACTAAAACCTATGAATGACTACCTTAGTCACGCAAAGGCTTCCATATCATATACAAGGCGTACATCACAACTAAGGGAACGCATCGGAGTAGCGCAATTTATATTGATAATAAATAAGTAACAAGGCAAAGAGAATACTTATCATAAAACATACATATTGCATTTCAATTCTTAGGGGCATATCCCACTTCAAATAAATATACATCACTTATCATATAGGTCATTTCATATAAAGATCCTTACAACATTACTTCATCTTATGATCCCATTTCCTTCATAGAAGCTTAACCATCCATCCATGACTTCCTTAATGTCATGATCCTCAATTTAAGCCACAGGTATACCTGTTTCAACAAAATCTATAGGGGTATAAGCTACAACTAGCTTAGTCAGATATTCCTTTTCATTCGCACCATATTTTCAAACAAGTTTATTTATTTATTCACACATATGCTATGCATACAATGCAACAATCACATGATTACGCAAATATATATAGTTATCCGGAAACCATATATAGAATAGATTTACCCCCTATATCAAAGGTTAGGGAATCGGGTTGAAGGTCCTCGATCTTCTACTGCTAGTTCCCAGGTCCTCACCCACAGTGTTCGGTTGGCTCAGCTCCGAACCTAGAGTCGCTTTCCCCAAGCGATTTGGATTCTCCAGGAAGGAACATGGCCCGTGGCACTGTTCGATCATAGCTAATCCAATTCTACACGTAGGAGTAGCAGCCTTCCGAAATAGATGTGACTCGATGGATGCTATGCGTAAGCGTTTTATTTTTTTCTTAAGCCAATGCTTATTAAGGTTTATTAGGGGAGATCAATCAATTTAGCAAACCATAAATAGTCATATAAGTAAGTAAACAAAATTATTAAACAAGCAGTTCGAAGTTGCGATATTCTTAATTGTCATTTCATACATAAACATAGAATCGCATATACATAATCCCGAATTCCCCCAAACATATCCATTTTTATCTTTTCTTAATATACTAATGCTACTATTTTACAAGCACAAACAAGATAACGAAATTAGGAGGAATAACTCACTCGTCCATTTTACGATCTTCTTAGTCGTAGTAATCCTCGGGTAAAGTGATATCGTATCTTTCGTCACCTAGACAAAAGGAATACCCGGGATAAGTCTTTCATGAAATTTCTATTCTTGGAGATTCTAATCTTTTCTTAAAATCGCGGTAAAATCGTACAAGAGGAAATTCCAACTTAAAATGGCCATAACTTGCTCATTTTAACTCGGAATTTCACATATAATATACCGTTTTCTACCTATTCGAAATGATCTATCCATTTCTAAGGTTATCTTTGTCATATAAGGTCATTGGGGTTCCGAAAACATTACGTACAGATTTAAAACGAATTCTTCTAAACATTTGTAAATCCGTTCTCTAACTCAACTTTATTTTAAAAAAAATTCTTTTGTAACAATATATATATATATAATTATGAACATATATTTGATAAATACTTTGGGTATATAGATAAGCTTACTTTATATGCAAAATTTCTAATGGTAGTGTCTCAATCAATTTATTTCATAAAACAATTCTTTTTAAAGTGTTAAAACTTATCTTGATAAATTCCTTTTTAAGTATTTGGAAGAAACTTTATATTTTCATTATAAATGAGTATATTCTTATTTTATTTCCTTCATTCTTTTTTCTAAAACAAGTAAATTTTCCTTTAACCTTGGTCTTTCATAAATTTTACTTTTAGTGATAAAAGATCAATTTTATCAAAAAGTATATTTAGGTTGTTGAAAACCTTTTTATTATTTTGTTTTTAAGATGGTTTTAGAAAATGAGTCTTGTCTTCTTATATTTATTTTTAAAACATAAGTTTTTGTTTTCTAAACTTGTTCTTTTATTTCCTTTGAAAAGAATTCTTTTTATTGCTAAAAATCATTTGTTTCTAATCTTATCTTGCTTATATTATTTGAAAACAAGTCTCTTCTTTAGGAACTTGAAAATCATTATTTTCCTAAGTGGGTACATAATTTTATGAGTTGATTTTATCTTAACTTTGAAATCTACTTGTTTCTTGGTTTTGGTCATGGAGTTCAAAAGAGTTTAATCTTTAAGTTTTTTGTAAGGATTTTGAAAACTAACCAATTAATTTACTAGAACTTAGTTCCCATAATATAAAATGAGAAATATTTATTTCTTACGTTTCCTTGGTAAAACTATCTTTGATACTTAAGAAAACTTTGAGAAAACTTGTATTAATCTATTTCTATGTTGTTTGATAATAACTTCATTATTTTGTGACAAGTCTCATAATAGGAAATTGGGTTTTTAAGTTCTTTTAATAAAATTCTATTTTTGAATTAGTTAAGACATTAACATTATGTAGATGCAAATATCATGAGCATATAAAATAATAAGAACATAAGAAAATACTAGAAACAAATAATAAGCAAGAAAATAAAATATCAAGTATTGGGAACCTTAGCTTCATCAAGGAATCCCGGTCAAGTATTGGAGCCTTAGCTTCATCAAGGCATCCCGGGACTAAGAATGGACTGTCCTGAAAGATTAAAGAAAATAAATAAAAGATTGTTTTGACTTGATATGGACAAGTCTAAGACTAGAAAGACTAGTCTTAATAATAGCATGAAATAAATAAATTGCATAACTTCAAAATAAATAAATAACAAATGAGCTTATATGCTCTAAATAAATATATATACATAATATACATAATATAAGTTAGATTAGAAGCAAATAATAACAATAATAATAACAACACATTAAAATAGAAAACTTATGTACAAGAACAAAACATGAACATGTTGTTGCTTTTACTACTCATATGAGTTTCAAAACAACACCATAGTCATGTTAAGTTACATGACATGAGTGAATAATAATTGGAAGAAATTTTTACCTAAAGTATTTATGTGGTATGGTAGTGAATGTATGGTTATATGGTTATGGAGAGATGGTAGTTATATTGTATAAAGAGAAATTCTTGTGGGTATTTGGTGAAAGAGAGTTTTGGTAGAGGAAAAGTTTATGGAGGAGTTTGTGTAGTGAATTTGAGAGAGTTTTGGTAGTAGAATGAATTGTGTGAAAGAATGAAAAGAGGAAGGGGGTATTCATAGAATTTTTAGAGTGAATTTTAGATGTAATAAAATAAATTGAAAAAGAAAAATAAATTGTTGGAAGTAATGTGTAAAGTTGATGTGAATAAAGTTGTATTGGAAATGAAAAAAGTAAGAAAATAGATATGTAGGTGTAAGAAATAGGTGTAAGAAAATGAGAGATAGGTGAATAGTAATGAATAGTAGAAAAGTACTATGAATAGTAGACTAGACAATTAAAGTACTGGTAGTAATAAAAATACGCGTAATAATGCGATATCTGTAATTTTTAGCTACCGAAAAATTCTAAAACTGATATTTTTGGAGTCCTTATATTTTTACGAGTCTATTGGTATAAACGGAATATTTTTAATATTCCAAGCTCCGGGACATGCTTTTCGAGAACTGTCCCCGTTTGAGTCCGAAGGACACTTGAAATTCGTGAATCTGATATTTTTATGTTACCCTATATTATTATGAACTATTTTAAGCTATTGGATTAATTTCGTTTTCTAGGGTTTGAAAACATGGGATTGTCGGATCTTAAACACTAGGGTTCGTTATAGGCTTTGTTGATTTTAGGGTTCCGGTTTGACTTCTGGTTTCGTCGAGATATTCGTAAGATCGTATAATTTTTGAGTTTTTATCGTTTTATATTTTTAGCTCGACGTCTAAGGTTTATCTTGTTTTATTTGTGATTATTTAATAGTTTTTAGTTCTCGGGATCGTTTAACCGAATCTAGGGTTATGAGTTAACTCAGTTTGACTTTTGGTGAACATTGAAAATTGTGATTCTAAAATTTTACCGAAGGATTAAGGATTTTATCATTTCATTGTTAAGCGGTATTTGGATCTATCGTTCGATTCGCGTTTTAGGAATTAGGTAGATTTTTTTAATTGGCGTACGGACGTTGATTATATCGGTAGTTGGACTTTATATTTTATTTCAAGGGTTCTTGTTTTCTCAAGATCCAAAAAGCTCGTTCTTTATCTTATTTGGAATTAAGTTTTAACTTGATTTAATTTTTAGGGTTTCTTCCAAGTGTTTTGACTCGGTTTAGAATTTGGTTTTTATCTTAAGTCAATTTTTCCGGGATTTGAATTTTGATTTTAGACTTCTAGGGTTATTTTTAAGAATTATAAAATTTTCGGGGGTTTACACTTGATATGGAAGGCGTAAATCCATTTTATGTATAGATTATGGATAACTATACTTATATGTGTTCTTCATATGATTGTTGTATAAGCATAGCATATGCTTGACTAATCAACTTGTTGTTTATGAGTATCGGTATGAATGATGGGGAAATATCTCACTAAGCACGCCGTAAGCTTACACCCCCATAGATTTTGTTGAAGTAAGTATGCTCGAGACTCGATTCAAGGACGAGACATTAAGTAAAAACATTGGTGGATTATTAAGCATTTGCGGAAGAAGTAGGAGCATAGAAGGAAATTTACTTTCTTGAAAATTTCTTCATGAGAAATATATGTTATGTAATATTTTGGAGATTAATAGGAAGTGTATTTGTGTAGACTTGAAGACATTACCAGGGGTATGCCCCTAAGAATTATAATTGACCTTGTTTATGTTTCATGTTTCATATTAAGTATTTCTTGTCACGCCTCAAAAGGTACCATAAATGTAATAGTCCATCGCATACCATACGAGACGTAGGAATCACTACCATAGTCATTTAGAAGTCTAGTATTAGATGCAAAGCGTTCCCTTACAATAATAGAATACTTGAGCAATTGGAGATAGATAGTTTAATTTGATAGAAAATGCATAAAAATACAAACCACATATATTCAGGATCATATACAAAAACTAAGGAGCATTCCCCCGCAAAACAATAATAAGTCCAGTAATAGTTCTTGACATCAACTCGAGTATTTAGGGTTTCCTATGAAGTTTATACAAAAGCTGAACATAAACTTCTAAGGAAAACTCCTATTCTTGCTTTGCCTGAGTTGACAATTTCCTGGTTTGCAACGCGTAAGGGAACTGCAACAAAAAGAAGCTGTGGGGGTAGAAGCTATACCATCTTAGTGAGTAAATACTTCTAGAATATACGTATCAAACAATTTCATATAATCAAGTTGTTTTAATCATCCATATGAAATGCAACAACAACATGGACATACAAGACATATGATCAAACCGAAAATCATATGTTGAATGGATTTGCGCCCTCCACTCGGGATTAGCAGATTAACGAATCCTGCAGTACTAACTTTGAATTCATTGTTTGTTTTATGGTTCACGGGCAACCCATTTCATTTATACTGTTTATAGATCATGGGTAACTAACATTATTAAATGCACCATCCCCAACGTAAAATGATTATGTCTATGTTATTTGTTAATCCGAGTAATCATTAATACAATTTCATAGGTGACCAAGCAATTCACAAACAATCATAATCATGGCATATGGACATCCATCAATTAATCACCCGGTTTCGATATACTTAACACGTTTTTCTCAATACATCAAGAAAAGATACATAATCCCATAATCACCCATCATGCATTTCCATTTTTATCTTTGCCTATCACCCTAATGCATATACAAATTATAAGCACAATGAGGAATCCTAAATAGGAATTATGACTCACTTGGCCATGGTCTCCGGTCTTTACTTGTAATAGTCCAAGGGTAAAGAATCCTTCTATTCTAAATCACCTAAACAAAAGAAATACCCAAATGAGTATTTCAAACTATAACTAATTCCAACTTAACAAACAAAAACTTTCAAGTTCGTAATTTTCGTAGTTAGTGGAAATCCAAACTTAAAACGGTAATAACTTGGTCATTTTAACTCGGAATTCGCATATAAGAAGTCGATTTCTATCTATTTCAAAAGATCTACTAATTATAATGGTATTCCTAAGTTTTGAAAACTTTTAGGTCTCGAAAAGTTTGGATTAGTAGGTAAAAATCATGTTTCCAAATTGTTTTGTGAAAACTTACATTGTTTCTACCATGTATATTAAATGTACATGTAATATCAACAAGTTAATATCATAAGTGATATGTTATGAGCTATCTATATGTATGTTCTTGATGATATTTGGTTAAAAAGAACTTTTAGATAAATTTCACTTTGCGAAAACTTCAAGAATACTTGATTTAGAAAAACTAGTTTTGTTTCTTGAAAAATCATCTTCGCTTTTACTGAAATAAAGCCTTGATGACCTATATGCCTAATACCCTCAATATTTTAAGAAATTTCTTCATTTGGGAGTTGGAAAATAGATGTTTTAAGAAATTTTACAAGAATTGTTGGTGATGAAAATAGAGTTTGATTTATGTGTTGAAACTTTTCCTTTGTTTTAGAAATATTCTTTGATAAAATTCATTTGTTCTTGCCACAATTAAATCCTTACTCTACCTATTCCAAAGGCTTCCCTTTCTCAATTAAAATCTTTATTTTGGAATTTGAAAATAGGTGTTTAAATATGGCTCTTTTCTAAATCCGAATTTTGTAATTTGTTTCGAGATTATTTTTTGGGTAAAACTCGTTTGATCTTTCTAGAATTGAGTCATAATCAAACTTATTCCCGAATGTTTCCATTTTTTTTAATAATACTCTTATTTTGGGGTTGGAAAATAGGTGTTTACACATCAAATCCACTTAATTGTGAATTTTACGTTTTCATTGGAGTTAAGACAAAGCTCTAATTTAACTCTTGCAAACCTTTCTTATTTTGAAAATATCTCTTAGTAGAACTAGATTTAACTCATCAAAATTTTTTATTTGTGATACTTGTTCCATAAGCTTTTCATATTTTATATAAAATCCTCATTTTGGAGTTGAAAAATAAGTTTTCACAATAGGTGTCTTTTTAAATCCGAATTTCAAAAATTATTTTTGATGGGAACTGTCACGCCCTGAAGGGTATCCTAAACGTGGCAGTCCACCGTACACAATATTAAAGCCTAAGAACGACCACCTCAGTCACGCGAAGGCTTTCATACTATGTACAAGGCGTCTAACACATGGAGGAGGCTCATTGGAGTGATACATTTTATGTTGATATAACTTAAGTAACAATGTAAAGGAAATTTGATTTACTATACTCCAAATACAAAACATTATACTTCAATTACAATCATCAAAGGATTCTACTACATAAAACTATTACAAGGAAAATCATAAAACCTAGCTAATAACTTCAACTATCCTTATTTCCTGCCGGAATCCCAAAGTCATTCTCGGTTCCAACCATTTCATTTCCCACTTTGCATTCTTGAGATAACCTATTCATTCAAACATCTATTGGGGTATAAGCTACACTAGCTTAGTGAGAATCCCTTTAATTCCGTACCATAACAAGCAAGTTATAATTAACCATATGCTATGCATGAACAAACACATGAGCAAACAATTATGTATGAGTATTCGAAACCCACACACAGAATGGATTTACGCCCTCCGTATCTTGAGTTAGGGATGGTATTAAAGTCTACATGACTGCTGCTAGTCCCCGAGCCCTCGACTCATAGCACTCAACTCGGCTAGGCTCACCCATGGAATGCATCCCCGATGCGCCTTAGTTCTCATGAATGAGCTCTGACACCGGTCTCGTTATCCAAACAAGTCATCATCGGACCATACCGATCTACCTGCGTAGGAGTAGTACGCTACCAAATGCAATATGTCCAATGCGATGCATGACCAATTTAATTTTTGCTTAGGTCAAAATATCCATACATTCTTTAGAGTGACCAACCAATATCATATACATAACAGAAATAATATGAACAGTGCATTATCCAATCGAATCGTGTTTCGATATGCTTTAGTTTCTTTGGCATACATTCATCACAGTCTCATCATATATCCATCCCCATTCATATCGATTTTTATCTTGTTCCTATAATTCTAATGCAACTAGCTACAAGCACAAACAAGGTAACAAAATAAGAAGAAAACTCACTCGGCCATTGGATCACCGGTCTTTAGTAAAAGTAATCCGGTGGTAGGAATCTCGATTTCGGATCACCTAAAAAGGAAGAAATACTCTAATAAGTATTTCATCACTTAACTAATCCAAACTATCTTATACAAACTATCAAATTCGTAATTCGTCCTAAGCGGGAATTCCAACTTAAAACGGCCATAACTTAGTCGTTTTAACTCAGAATTTCGCAAATTATATATCGATTTCTATCTACTTAGAAAGATCTATCTAATTATAATATTATAATTAATTTTTGAAAACTTTGAAGCTTCGAAAAGGTCGGATCAGATCAGAACAGTAGCAAATTTCAATTCCGAAAAATAGTTTTATAAATGTTTTTAATGTTCCTATATAGATTAGCTATACATGCAATATGAATGATTTCCTAACATGAATGATATGTGATGAGTTTGATGTATGCATGATCTTGATGATTCTTGCTAAAAGAAAATTTTATAACTTTTTATTTTGGAAGACCATAATAACAACTACTTATGAAAAATCTAGTTTTCTAATTTTGGTCATTTCCATTTGTTTTGGATTTATTTCTCAAGAAAATATAATTATCCTTGCCAATATTGAGTCTTCATTATATCTATTACTTATGACCTTCATTTCTACATAAAAATTTCCATTTTGCACTTTGTAAACATGTTTTCAAGTAGGGTTGATTCCAAAATCCGAATTTTGTAAAATTAGTTTTTGAGTGATTCCTTTAAGTAAAAATCATTTGATACTTAGAAAATTAAGGCTCAACCATACATAACCACTAAGGACTTCACTTTTTCATAAAAATTTGCATTTTACACTTTGCAAATATGTTTTCAAATAGGATTTACTCAAAAATCCGAATTTTTAGAAATCCACTTTTTGAATGATTCCTTTGGGAAAAACTTGTGTAATGCATTAAAATTTAAGACTTTACTATACCTACTACTTAAGGACTTCATTTAATACATAAAACTTTTATTTTGAACTTGGATAATAGGTGTTTTCATGGCATCATCCAAAGTTACGAATTTTACAAGTTGACTACTAACTCAAAATTTTCCATCTTGATTCTACTTCTTGTTTTACACATTAATCTCATCAAAACTCATTTCAACTTGTAAAAATCACTACTTAATGATACCTATTACCTATACCCTTCATTCTTCACATAAAACATGAGTTTTGAGTTGATAAATGGGTTTTCAAAATTGGTCTTGGTTGAGATCCGAATTTACCAAATTTATTTTTGGACTATCTTTTGATAAAATCTATCTAAACTTATGAAAATCCATTCCTTACATATCATATCTAAGAGCCTTCCATATCTTGAATAAAAACTTCATTTTTGAGTTGGAAAACATGTTTTTAAAATATGCCTTGGCCAAAATCCGAAAATGAGATTTTTTTTTGAAAATAACTTTTGAAAATCACCTTTGATTCTTGTAAAAAGAAGTCTTGATGATATACATACATTAAGCCTTCATTATCTCAAGTAAAAATTTCATTTTGACACTTGGAAAGTGGTTTTTAAATAGGGTCTTGCCAAAATACGAATTTCACTATTTTTGTTTGAGTTCAAAACCAAGATCTACTCTTAATATGAACATAAATAAAAGAAATCCATGGTAGTAAACTATAAACTCATAGATCTAAACTTTACTCATCAAAATCTTCATTTATGTTATCTATTCCCTAAGCCCTTCATTTTAAATGAAAAATACACATTTTGAAGTTGAAAAATAACTTTTCTAAATATGGTTCATTTTTCATCCGAATTTTCAAAAATGATTTTTGTTGAAAATAAAATAGATCTTGAGCTTTCTAAAACTTTCCTACTATCATCATGCTACTACAAGTTGTTCATGAACATAAAACAAAGTCTAATGCATTTATGAACTCAAAACACTAGATCTAGTTTACTATACTAGTTTAATGCATGAACACTAAGATAGACATGTGAATGATGAATATATGCATAAATCATAAGCAATAACAAAAATAATAACTCAAAAACAAGATCTAAGGCATAAACAAAAATCAAAGCTACAAAAAGTTAGATCTACAAAATATAACTACTTTTAACAAGAAAATAAGATGATACAAGATAATAATCATAGAGAAGAGGAGTGTTTCATTTTGGCATCATCATCCTTAGCTTTTAAGCTTATGGAATGTCATTTGATGCATGAAACTCTCACTATACTTTACCTATATCACCTATGGAAGCTTTGAGAAGAAAGTTTACTTAAAAATCTTCAAGAATGAAGTGTAGAAGCAAGAAATTGGAATGGGGCAGCTTGTTTTTCATGTAAGAACAAGAGAAATGAAGAAAGAAAGAGAGGAAAAAGAGAGAGAAAAGATAAGGAATGGTAAAGGGAAAAAGTGTAAATGAAAGAAGAGAGAATAGTGTATTAAATGAATGAAAGAAAGAAAAAAAAATAAAACAAGGGCAGCAAAGGGGGCTGCTACACGTGAATGAGAAAGGGGGAGAGAGGGAATTTGTTTGAATTTTGACTTGAAATTGAATTGTGTAATTAATGGTATGTGTAGCTTTTTGAAGAAGGATTGAAATATTTATTTTAGTCAAAATAGGAGTAAATTAAAGGACAATGGCAGCCAAAAGAAGGGAAAAATCTGCCATGAAGTGTGGGATAAAATGTAAAAAGATTGAAGTGAAAAGGAAGTGATATGTGTAAGGTGTACTTGAAGTATTGGTTGGAAAAAGTGCTTTTTATTAAGAAAAATACAAAATAAAATTAGGAAAAATATTTTTAAATAAGTGGAAGAATTTCCATAAATAAAATTAAATAATTATTTGAATTATTTTAGTATTTCAACAAATATGTTACCGGTATGATCAAAATACGCGAATATGTGCTATAAATGATATTTTTATAACCCGAAAAATTCTAAAAAATTATTTTATGAAAACAAAAATATTTTTCAATTATTAAATTAATTTATTTTATTTTTAGTATTGGGTCTTAAACAGAATCTGATCCCGTAAAAACACGAAACGAATTAAATTTTAGAAAAACAAAGTTTTCTATAATATATAAAATATTTATCTAAAAATATAAGGCTTTATAAGAATAATAAAATTGTGTAATGAAATAAAAGTGAATAGTGCAAAGACTAATTAATTACCGGTAGTAATGAAATACGATAAAAGGTTATAACTGTAACTTTTATAACCCGAAAAATTATATAACTGATATATTTGGAAATCTTATGAAATTACGAGTCTAACGGTACTAATGGTATATTTTTGATATCTCGAGCCCCGGGACACACTTTTCGAAGTCTGTATCCGAACGGTTCGAAATAGGTCAAAAATTTACCAATTGATATTTTTAAGCAAATTATATTACTACGAGCTATTCTACACATTTAAACTACACCTCGGCCTCTAGGGTTAAGGGCGCTAGATTGCCGGACTTAAACTATTGTATTCACTTAGGGTTTCCGGTGATTTTCCGATTTAGATCTTTGCCAATTTGGAAACTGATATTTTATGTTTATACAACATATTTATTTGAGAAATTTATTTTAAATTTTATTTTTGTAAGTATTTAATATCTCTCAATTTTTGGAATTCTTAATTGGTTTCATTTCCGAAAGTTAATCGTTATTTACTTTTTAATAATTTGTTTTTTGGGCTTTATATTACCTGATTCTATAAGTCGGAGTTACGTATAGAATTCGTCGTACGTAGTGGTTTTGGATTTGAAATATGTTGAGTTCTTATTATAACTGTAATTTTTATAAACCAAAAAGTTTTTATAATTATATTTTTGAATTCCTTATTAAATTTCAATTCTAAAGAGTCCTCCGGAATATTTTTCTATTTTTAAGTACCAGGGACCAGTTTTCGAAAACAGATCCCGATCGGTTTGAAATAGATGAATTTATCTGAAATATGATCTTTTTATGTTTTGATATATTATTTAGCAATGTTGTTAGAACCGGATCGGGGTTTGACCCGGACAAGCTAGGGGGTCAGGGGTCGAAGGGTCGGACCAGGTTCAACCGAAGGTTGAACCGGGGTCACGAAAAAATAAAAATATAAGGAATAATTTAATTATAAAAGACCAATATATGTGTAATCACTCAATTAAATCTATATTTGGATCAAATTCATCAACTAATTATTAAATAAATATGATTTAATGATTATATTTTATAAATTTATAATAAAGTATGAATAAATATTTAAACTTCTAATTTTTTATTTTTATTTTTTTGAATCAGGGTCAACCGGTTCAACCCGGTTCGACTGCCCGGGTCGACCGGGTCAATCCGGGTCTCGCCAGTTCGTTCCAAAAACAAGTTTTATACGAGACCCTGCCCGGCATTAGTACCGGTTTCGGTCGAACTTGGTTGAATCAGCCGGTCCGGGCCGGTTTTGACAACCATGTTATTTAGGACTATATTCTAAAGCTAACTCATTTTTATTGTTCCGAGGTTTTGTTCTTGGTATTACCAGACTTAAGGTTCCTAGGTTCCATTCTAGCCTTAAGTATTCTTTTTAGGGTTTCGGTTTGCTAAGAAAACAAGGGCTTACATTTCTCTTGCCTTGTTACTTAATTGTTATCAAAGTAAATTATACTACTCTGATGCATGCCCTCTAATGTGTTGTACACCTTGTGCATGATATCAAAGCCTTTGCATAACTAAGGAAGTCATTCTTAGGTTTTAATATTACGTATGACGGACTGCCACGTTTAGGGTGCCTCTTAGAGCGTGACATTACCTATCTTTGATATCTTTTGATATTGATTGTGATCAGTTGCCTTTGTTGACTTTTTTTTTTATTTGTTTGCAAAACCCTCTTGAATAATATTGAGTTTTCTTTCTCAAGATTATTCTTTGTTATTTTTTTAATCATGTATAATATTCATTGATTGGAACAATTAGTTTCATTCTTTCTTTAGTGCTTCATATTTGAGGATTAATCGTTCATATCTTTATTTTAGTGCATTTGAATGTTGAAAACCCATAAAACCATAAAACATAAAACCCTATAATACTATATTTCGTATTCATCTGAGGAATTCCACTGTGCAATTTTGATACGGATTTTATTTGTATTTAACTCATGCACTATAAATAAAGTCTTTAATGGGCATTGGGTCCATAAAGGATCCTACTTTTATATCCATTATGAAATAGCCATACATTTCCTAAATTATATTTTATAAATGTGTTATTGAAATTATATATGATTTTGAAATGAGATATATGTGCATGTGTTGAATATGTGTCATTTTGTATGTGTGTATGTGCAATGAAATTAATATTATTGTTTTATATATATTAATGTGTGCATAGTGTAATAAATGTTTATGTTTTTGTGAATTAATATGTGTGTGTTATGCTTAGAATTTGTCAAAACAACTTTTGAATTTTCTAAGAAAATTATTGACAGAATTTTACAAAGTTTAAGCCTATTTTTTAAGCCCAAATTAAATTCTAATGCATTCCAAATTAAGCCAAATTAAACCTAAGTCAAACATACCTCTAAAGTCAAACTTTGGATAATTATAGACCTTAAATTTGATTAATTAGGGACTCTTTTGGCAGCCCCATTTTTCCATACGAATTTCTTTCTTTCCTTTTCCTTTTCTTTTCCTATTTCATCAAACCATAAGCCCTAAACCAAAAACCAAAATCGAGCTCTTGGAATCAACAATTTCACCAAGCCAAAGCCTATTCATATAAGTTAATGCAAGCATAATCTTTTTGTTTTATTTCCTTTCTTGTATTTTGAATGTAAAATTTATGGTAGGATGTGTAAATGCTATTTGAGTTAATTGATTTATGCATTGATATATGTTAGGTTGTGCTTTGTCATTGTGTGAGCTTAGTTAAGTGTTAGGGAAGTTGTAAGAAGTGTTGGTGAGCAGTGAAGTTAAGTTGAGTAGTTGGAGTGTAATTGGTGTTTGATGTTGTAGTTAGGTGTTTGATGATTAGAAGTGGAGTTTGTGTTGTATGAATGGTGTTTAGAACATATAACAAGTTTTGGGAAACTTAGGATGAGTTTAAAGAAGAATTGAAAGTGTAAAATTTTACAAAATGTTATAAAGAAAACAGGGGAAGTAAAACATTTTCGAATATGTCTGTTTTTGAGTGTACGCCGGCATTTGGTACTTCAATGTCGCCGATGTAGAGGCGATGTTGAAGGTGATCAGAATCTATTTTCTTAAAGCTGCTTAAAACGCTGTCGGCTTTCACAAGGAAAGTTTGCCAGTGTTTATTTTTCAAAACGTACGCTGGCTATTAGGGTTCCAACACCGCCGGCTTAGAGGTGGTGTGGAATGTGAACGGAATCATAATTTTTAACGCCAGGCTTAAAGCCGCCGACGTATTATTCCACATTGTCGGCTTACATGGATACGCTACCGATGTTGGGGGTATCTACGGGTGTGAACCAACCTCATGGAACTCTCGAAAAAATTTTGGAAATTGGAGTTGCAGTCTACACTGGTTCAAGGCTGCTGGCATAGACTGAAGGCTGCCGACGTATCCTTGAATGTTGCCAGTGTTGGAAAATATTGAATTTTAGTGCATTGTGCACTGGTTCAACATCGCCGGCGTTGACGGCCGGCGTGTTCCCTGCAGTTTTCATTTTAAAAAACTTTCTCTAATATTTCCCAAAGCTTGATATAGGATCAATTGAGTAATTGTTAAGTATTGTATGATGTAATATGATGTTTAAATGCTATGTTATGATTTTGTAATAATTTATTTGAATTTCTTTGATTAGTTATATTTGAAACTAGTTGATTAGTGCTTGAACTAAGTGAGAAATTCAATATTACCTTGTACAGTGATGAATCCTCGCTCGGCCAACCCCATTAGTTCCCGAGTTATTTCAGGTATGTGGTAACTTGCTTATTTCTTCGCTAGGATAAGAATTATTTCAAGTTACTCTAAATTAAGAAAATTTTAATAATTTTTTGTTGAGTGTCTTTTATACCGTTGAATCTGGTTTGGAAAGCGGTAACCCTGCTCAGATTGGGGGCATGGTAGTTTTTAGGCGCTTAGACCACCCCTGTCATTTTAATATGACTTTCATAAGTGGTTTAGCGGGTAATCGATAGGGAATTTGGTATCGGTATAACATTTGGTTATTCTTAAAAGGATGTAATATGATTTAATTCAATGTTTATGGGAATACTTGAATTAAGTGATATTATGGATTGAGTTAAGTAAAGTCGAGTAATGGCTAGAAACCCTAAATGAGATTACTTAATCTTTATGGATAAATTTTTCTAGGATAGTATGAGTATCCAAGCTACTTATATCAACCCTCTGAGCATCGTGATCGTTACTCAAGTTCCCCCAGAAATCCCTGTTATCCGGAGTTTGAATACTCCTATGATGTATGACTAACTAAAGATTGAATAATAAATTATTGGTTGTTGCATTTTGCATTTAGCTTAAGCATGTGTGAATCACTTTGCATTTGTATTCGTTACTTGTGTATTGGGCCTTTGGCTCATATTTTAACCATTTCAGGTGATGAATCTGACGAGTTTTACATGCGTATGGGGTATGGAACTGATTTCGAGGAATTTCTTGATGATTTGGAGGACTAGAGATGACTTTAGACTTGATGGAATCCATATTTTGTAATAGACTAGTTATGATAACTTTTATGATTGTATTTAAAAATTCTAGTTGAATTATATGTGTAATTTTGTTAAGGCTTGTAAGAAGCCTTTGGTTATAATATATATATATATATACATACTTAGCTATGCATGACTTGGGTATATTTCTTTTGTGAAAGTTGATATGGAAGGTATAGTTATGTTTTGCTAAAAATTCTTGAAAAACTATGGTTTCTATTATATTATTTATGTGGAATTAGACAAACAATTCCTTAAACACTTCTTTTTGGACAACCTTACATATAATTCTGTAGGTTATATGTGGTTGAGGAACTGTTATCACCTATTTTAATTATAGGGGTGATAGCAGGTCCTTACACATTATGCGAAGAATTCATTTTAGCAGTTGATCTTCCAGCAATTTAATGGATGACATCAATAACTAAGCTCCCTATAAGTGCCACTAGTCCCATTTCATTTAGATGGCTGGAAATCTTGGAAAAACATTGTCGTGCTACTGAATTTCTATCTCAATGAATCAATCACTTGATCAAGTCAAGAATGAATACCATTTTGTGATACTTATTAGTGAGGTTTGATGTTCTTTAGCACTCCACTTGTCAGATTTACGTTTAAGCTTGCTGAGATCGCTAACTACTCTTCCCTACACACTTCTCTCCTTATCAACCCTGTACGTGTCACTTTTTAAGGTCACGTGTAGCAAGATAATCACGTGATACACAAGTGATCATTGTGATTTAATCCTTAAACTTGCACATTTCAATCAAACAAAATCGCACGATCGATTCCAAACTTATATCCTAAATTTCTAACTATGGTATTATTCTTTATGTAACGCCTTAAACTAAGGCGAATACAACCCACCACGTGTTCTTTTCTTAAAAAGACATGCAAAGGCTCTAAAACTAAAACCACAATTAAAAACATATAAAATATAATCTCCATAACTCTCTCAAAGGGTACAGCAGAAAGTTCAAAGCCTGCAAAACCTGTAAAGAACAATCTTTTCAAACATCCTATTGATCAAAACTCAATTGGCATAAACCAAAGCCAACAAAGCAAAAAAATTCTTTCTAACTCCATAAATTCATAAAAATCTTAGAAAAACTATTAAAGATCTTAAAACATAAAATTCCAGAATCCTTTAAAACAAAATATAAATTTTAACATTATTTTGAAATTTACAAAAGATCTAAAGGCTCTTTTCTCCAAATCATATCCACATCTATTTCTCAGCAGGATAGTCTGGGCCACTATCGCCATCCCCATAATCATAACCAGAAAGATCATAAACTATGTCTTCATCACATGTACCTGAAAAAGAAAGGAATGAATGAAAACGCCCTGTACGCCAGTCCACAAAACAAATACATATGCTCACGTAACGAGTATATATATAGAGTGTGAATTAATCTAATGCAAATAGTAGGTTATTATCTTTATTAAGCCAGCAAAACAATATAGTTCAAAACTATAAATCCCTAGTCCCAAACTTGGAGTAACTCAGAACCCTGTAAAAATCAACCAACTTTTGGAAAATATGTAATTATATACATATATTGGTGAATGGGTACTCCCCAAACACCCGCGACCCTACTGCCAAATCACCTAAATCTATTAGAATCATCTCAATGCACGGGTCCACTAGGGACAATCTCACACAAAGATCATCAGGGTACCACACCAATATCATTGTCTGCTAGGTCTTTACTGGTCATAGCCAAACACAACCAGAAAAACAATTTAATTAAGCCAAATAGATTTAGATTAATTATTTTTTGTTCCTACAACCTAGCAAACAAAATACTTAACCTACACGCAAAAACAACAAACAAAGAATGGTTGTACCTTTTTCAGCTTCAGGAACAATCTCTCAAAAACCACAAATTCTCGAAGAATAACAAACCTCAATCCTTAAATCTCCTGATAATTCACTTATGAAAAAAAACATATTAAACGTCATGACTATAGAACAATTCCTATCATATCAAAATCTCCTAAAAGCCCTAACCTTTCAAAGTTCCACAACTGCAAGTTCTTCCTTAATCAAACTCTACAGAATTCTCACAACAATAACTTTTCCTTCACATACACCTAATAGAAATTCAGTAATATCAAATAATTCATCGTAAATTCAATTATTTTATTGAATCTAAATAACTTTTCCTTCACATAACCCTAATAGAAATTCAGTAATATCAAATAATTCATCGTAAATTCAATTATTTTATTGAATCTATGTTTTATAAGATGAGAATTTACCTTAGATTTCTTCTGATTCCAAATCCTAGGTTTCCTCAATTATAATCGAACAGAAAACTCTAAAAAGAAAACTTTCTCCAAACCCTAGATCTAAAAAGAGCAGACATATTTTGATCACTAATCATTCTTTTCATTTAATTCTATGTTTAAAAGGCATAACTTACTTGATTCGAATCTTACTCCTTGATCAAATCTCCAAAGAATGGATCCTGATTGAAAACTAGGGTTTCTCCAAAGGATTTCTTCAAAAATCCAAGCCTTAAGCAAACAGATTGACATGTGAAGAACTTGGTAAATGCAGCCGAGATTACTTATAGTTGATTAAAATCCGATCTCCCCTTGAGCTTCTCTCTCAAGAACCCTCACAAGCCTTAGAAATCTCTCTCTGGACGAAAAGAAAGAAAGAAGTTATGAGAAACACGAACCCTAAAGTTTTATTTATAAAAAGCATTTCGGGTAAGAAAGCTGGCACTTATGCCAGCGGCCTTTCCTCCAATGCCGACGGCCTTTGTACTTACGCTAGCGGCCTTTATGCCAGCTTTTACCAGTTTCCTCAAGAAGTCCGAGAGCTTTACACTGGCGGCTTTGACATATAGGTCGGCGGCCTTCAAGTCAAAGCTGGCGGCATTGACATCAGTCTAAGTCCTTTTATAAAATTTTGCGTACAACTTTCCCGGGCTCAAATCTATCTATTTAAGTACGAAAATAACCATTGAAACAACATGAATTTACCTTTTTACCCTTCATTATAATTTATTTACTTGTGTATTACATCTCTCCCCTCCTAAAAGAACTTTCGTCCTCGAAAGTTACCTAGATTATTGAAATAGCTTGGGATGTCTCGCTCTCATATCTTCTTCTAACTCCCACGTCGCTTCTCTTTTTGTTTGATTTTTCTACTGAACCTTCACATACTTAATCACTTTGTTTCTTAGGACTTTCTCTTTTGTATCCAAAACCTTCACTGGTCTCTCAATTGTTGAAAGATTAAGCTGCACTTCCAACGGTTCAAGAGCTATTATCTTTTCAAGATCTCTGCCATACTTTTTGAGCATAGATACATGGAACACGTTATGTACTCCTTCCAAATTAGGTGGTAAAGCCAACCTATATGCCACATCGCCTATCTTTTCGAGTACTTCATATGGTCCCACATATCTAGGGTTCAACTTTCCTCTTAATCCAAATCAGACAACCCTCCTTTGTTGGTGATATTTTAAGCAAAACATGCTCTCCCACTTGGAATTCCAAATGTCTTCTTCGTTTGTCAACGTAACGCTTTTGTCTACTCTAAGTATCTTGCAATCTCTATCTAATCAACTTGACCTTGTCAACTGCATCTTGCACTAACTTAGGTCCTAACATCCATCTTTCACCCATTTGATCCCAATGAATAGGTTATCTATACTTTCTACCATACAGAGCTTCAAATGGAGGCATGTCAATCAACGCTTGATAACTGTTGCTATAAGCAAATTCCACCAATGGTAAATCCTCATCCTAACTTCCTTTAAAATCCAAAACACATGCTTTCAACATATCTTCAAGAATCTGAAGGGTTCACTCAGATTTTCCATCAGAGGATGATAAGCTGTTCTGAAAACTACTTTAGTACCCAAAGCTTGGTGTATACTCTTCCAAAATCTTCCAACAAATCTAGTATTCCTGTCTGACACAATTGTTACCGGTATTGTAACATATAGAAAAATAAGATTTAATGAAGATAAATGGGTCATGATATATATATATATATATATATATAAGCGCTAGTGATGTGCCCTAGGCCATATGGATTCTATGTCATTTGAATGTTTATTATCATTATTATCTATATGCCATTTTCTTTATCAAAGTTGTTATTGGCCTTTTTGTTTTAATAAAGTATCCTTGAATAAATTGGTTAGTCCTTATACCATTAAAGTATGTGAATTTAATAGTAACACTATAAGGTGAGAAATAACTTTATTCTAAATTATCCCTAGTCATTCGTTATATGGAATAATAATGAATTTAGACTAATATGTAAGCTGGATGATGATCATGTTTTACTGATCATGGATATGAGATATCATTTCAGCACATGAATACATGTAAGAGTACTTTGTATTGGATTGATCAAATATGAGATTACTATATGGATCAATGCAATAAGTATTTCTCATTAACAGTGTTGTTTTAGTCCTTAGACCTGAAATCACCATAGATTCCAACATGAGGAATATTGTGTTTTGACTCAATCAAACATTATCTTTAACCGGATAATTATAAAGGTTGAGATTGTGCATAATATAAATCATGTAGAGGAAGTTGAGTGATTAAGATGGGATTTGTTCATCTCATTAATTTAAGAGAGATATCTTTTGGGCCTTTTGATGAGTAAGACTGAGAAATGCATGGCCATGCTCAAATGAATTGATAAGGAGTTGTCAATATCATTTGTTTAAGTCAGTCATACTCTAGAATCAAGAAATATGTGATTAAACAATATAAGAGTGTATTGATCCACACCTTATGTTTAATTATAAGATATCATGTAACAAAAGGATTAAATAATTGACTGTCAATAGGTAAAGTCGGATCACTGATCTTCACTTAATTTGGGTAGGCATAATGTCTTGCTAATGACCAATTATGTCTTTTAGGTCTAAAAGGTGTTTTAGGACTACTGCCAATATTAAGTGAACCTACATGGTCACACACAAAGAATGAATTAATTGGATCATGAGTTATTATAAATAACTATATTGGGAATTAACTGAGTATTTATTAATCTTAATTGGATTAATATTAATAAATATTTAATTGGCGAATTAAATTTGTCATTTATAGGGTCAACATGAAACCCTAATATGATTAGGGGTAAAATCATCCATAATGATTTTATCTTATAAATAGGAGGTGATGGTCACCTTTAGGGTTTACAGACGAATTAAATTTGTCATTTATAAGATCAACATGAAACCCTAATATGATTAGGGGTAAAATCATCCATAATGATTTTATCTTATAAATAGGAGGTGATGGTTACCTTGAGGGTTTACAGACGCTTACTGTCATATTAGAAATTATAGAGAAACTCTGTAACCTAAAAAAGAGAGAAACCCTTTTGAAAAAGATTCCCAAAATTAGGAATTGTTCCTACGTGCTACATACATATAAAGATCCAATTGGAGATTCATTCGTGTGGATACAGTAGAGGGTATTCGCGTTTGCAACATCTCAATCCGAATTTCCATAAGTGAAAGCACCAAAAAGGTAATTCTATCTATTGTAATTTGATTAAATCGCATGGATCCGCCATTGGGTATTTAGGATTCGTATTTTTACGAAAAATAAAATATATTTTCGCTGCGTTTTGATCCCTAAATTCCCAACAATAAGCTTATATCAAAACCACAAAACAAGTTAAATTTGGTTAATTTTGTTTTGGGAAATAATTGTGAAATTTTGGAATGTCTGCAATTTTTTACAGATGCAACGCCGACATCTGGAAAGGGAACGCCGTTGGCGTAGAGGCAGCGTAGGTGGTGTACAGTACCAAATTCTTTAATGCTGGAGTTGAGTGCCGGTATGTGTGTGTGTGTGTTGTCGGTGTTGAAGTTGGATCAGAACCGTTATTGTCTAACATCGGGGTTGAACGCCGTCGACGTTGAGTTAGGTTTTACTGGCTTTTGATGTTTGAAACGACTCCAAGGATTTTTGTTGCACTTTGAACGCCACTTTCTAGGGATCCTATGCTCTGGCGTAGAAATTAGATTTGCCGGCGTATGTGCAAATTCTATAAATAGACGCGCTCGTCTGAGGTTTTTCAATAGAAGTTATTTCATCCTTTTTTCCTTCGTGAAAGAGAGAAGTCTAGTTATTCTTTGTGTTCTAGTGTGGAATCTTCAACCTAAGGTGAGTTTGATCAAAGGTAAGTGATCCTAATCCATCTACAGCATGTTTTCTACAGATTTATGCATGATTTCTTAGGGTTTTGTTGCGTTCTTGAAGGAAAATGTGGGAAGGATTAAGATCTCGGGTTTAATTTGTCTCGGTTGGATAAGGATTGCGTTTTGTGGTCTAAACAAGTAAGTATAATGTTCTCATACAAGTTTTATGCGAATTTCATGCAAGTTCTAAGCACTTTGTGATTGTTTGCATAAAGAAAACCCTAGCTTTGGGTGAGATCCGAATTTGGTTGATGTAGATTGGGTTCATGATGATCAAAATTGGTAAGTTGTATCTCCCCTATGATGGTGTTAATCAATGTATGATTAGCTGATCTTTATACGTTTTTTATGTTATGCAAATTAGGGTTTTTGTGAAATATTTGGTGTTTGTGGAGTTTTATGCGGTTCATTGTTGTTCTTGAGGATATTTGTGAAGTTTGATCGGAGTAGACGGTGTGGATAGCGGAGATTTCTTCTCAGGTTAAGGTTTTTGGAGAATTCATGTCTATTAGGATATATTGATAACGTGTTTATATTTGTTGATGTATATATATATGTTGTAACAAGAATATTTAGAGTTTGTGGAATTGTTGTTGGTTTTGATATAGGAGTTTATGGAGTTCGGGTTGTCTTTGTTGTTGTTGTTGATATCAGATTTGAGGATTTGAATTGTATTCCTGAAATTGAGAAAGGTATGACCAATCCTGCTTGTTGTTTTTGTTTGTAAGTTTAGTATTGTTTTATTGGTTGTAGGAATAGAACTTCGTAATAAACCTAATTCTATTTGGCTTAATAATTATCTGCTTGGTTGTGTTTGGCTTTGAACAATAATGACCTGGCAGACAGTGATCCTGGTGAGGCACCCTAATGATTTATGTGTGAGGTTGTCCGAGTGGACTCATGCATAGAGATGATTCCAGTAGAATTATGGGGAAATCGAGGATGTTTGGAGAGTATCCACTCATCCATATATGTATATAATTACCTTATTTTCAAAGAGTTTGTTGTTTTTCAAGAGAAGTCTGAGTTACTTCGAGTTTGGGACTAGAGTATACATAGTTCTGAACTGTGTTGATTTATAGAATATAAAAAGATAACAAACTGATTGCTTGCATTAGACTTAGGGCATTTGATATATATATATATATATATATATATTTGTTGCGTGTGCATTTGCATTTGTTTTTAAGGATTGGAGTTATCGTACTGGGCTTCACAGCCCACTTTTTAAAATTTCAGATAGAGTAATGAAGACATTGTATATGATCTTTCAGATTATGATCTGATCTTTGATTAGGGGGATGGCGATAGTAGACCTGACTACCCAGCTAAAAGTTATATTTTTATTATTATGTTTTATGAACAATTATTATATCATTTGTTGTCACGCCCCAAAAGGTACCCTAAATGTGACAGTCCGCCACACTCAATATTAAAGCTTAAGTATGACAACCTTAGCCATTCCCAAAAGCTTTTATATTAAGTGGCGTACTTTCACAACTTTAGAGGACCATGTATAGAATTATGAAGTTTAAGAAGATATGAATAACATATTTAAGAAAAGAGGAATCATAATAATCGTTTATTCATATCAATGGTTTTACAAACTTAGGGACATTTCCCTTGATCACTTAATCTATTACATGGATATTTGTACATTAATACTAATGCTACACTTTATCTGAATTTCCATTATCCAAAAGAGATTATCTGCCCGCAGGGTCCACGTAGCCTTAACCATAGGTAGGGAAACTGCAAAAGATATCTATTGGGGTATAAGCTAATAGGCTTAGTGAGAACTATTTCCATAAATAACTTCTTGTTACAAGATTCAAGCAAGTTGATTAATCAAACAAATAAAATGCAACAAACACGTGGGCAAACAAGCATATAGTTTTCCGGGAACTATATCTTGAATGGATTTGCGCCCTCCATTCGGGGTTTGGTGATACATAACCTCAATTCAAGTAGTTTTAATTAAAAAGTTTTCATGCTCGCAAGCACTCATCGCCAAGAATTCCGAATCTACTTGATTGACCTTGCTTTCGAATCTTCTGCCAAGCATTTCCCTTAAGCCGCCAAGCAATTGCTTTCGGATCATCCGCCAAGTGTTGCTTTCGATATGAGCTTACTATCCTTCTCACCCAAGGATAATAACCCAAAATGCAATGTGACTCACTTCGTGGTATGCATGAATTCATTTTGTTATAGTGTCATAGCATAATTATTTTTGAGTTTAAGGCGATCAAAGAATTTCATACCATTCAAATGCTATACTAAATCAAACAATTGAAACAATTTCGGCTCCGATATTCTTAAAAATTCTTTCAAAGAATTATTTTACATACATATCGGTTTATCTTTTCCTAACTCTAGTGCAACTAATTTATAATCACAACAGGTATAGCATTTAATGGAAATAAACTCACGATGCCATGTTGACTATTCCTCTAGGTAGATGAGTCGTTCACACACTCCACTTAATCGTAATAATCCTCGGGGTAAAGGAATCCTTCCTCGGGGTCACTTAGCCAAAGAAAATACCCACAATGAGTATTCCTTGATGATTTTCTTGAAATTTGACAAAACAATGTCAAAAGAACGTTAAAGTTCGTATAAAGGAATGTTCCAACTTAAAATGGCCATAACTTGATCATTTTAACTCGGAATCGCGCATATAATATACCGATTTCTATCTACTCGAAAAGATCTACCCATTTCCAAACTTATTTTCAACAAACAAAGCCATATAGGCTCCGAAACAGTGGTGACAAAATTCACCATGGATTTTTCAACACAAAATAACTTTGGTTTAAGAAATCAAAATTTGTTTGATAAATACTTAGTTATCTATATAGTTGAAA
Organism: Combretum micranthum; assembly: GCA_024138025.1. NCBI lineage: Eukaryota > Viridiplantae > Streptophyta > Magnoliopsida > Myrtales > Combretaceae > Combretum > Combretum micranthum. Next base: position 1,029,772 of record JAMXBD010000250.1, on the reverse strand, counting down.
AATTCTCTTTTTATAACTATGTAACTCATATTTAAGCATACTCAAGTGTCTTGTTGTCCAATTATTTTTCTTGAGTAAAATAATGTCGGTTTTGAAAAATATAGTTTTCAAAAATTATTTTTTTTTTGGTAAATTTCTTGAAATGAATACTTTGTTTCTTTTTGTTTTCTAAAAAGCTTACGTTGGTTTTATTATTTTTCCTAAGTAACTTTTTGAAAATAAATTTTTTATTTTCTTAGTTTTTACTATTTTAGAAAACACACTATTCTTCCTATTTATTTCTCTTGTAAAAATTTCCTTTGTTTATTTGTTTTGCAAAAATCTTTACTTGAACTTTCTCATTCTTTCCTCATATCTTATGTTTTTCATAGAATCATCCATGCATGAAAATTTGTTTTCTTTATAAAAACGATGTGGAACAACTAAGCACTTTTTGTAGTAAAAGTAAAATCCTATTGATTTCTTCTTGTAACTTGAAAAGAATTAACTTTATTTTTGTTTTCAAACCATAGATTTTCTTTGCCTACTTGTTTGTAAAGGTCTTTACTTGAAAATTCCTTAACTATTCCTCTTGTTCATCTTTTTATAAAAAGAACCATTTTGTATCAATAAATAGTTTCTTTTGAAAAACAAAGTGGAGTAATAAAGGTTTAAGTAGCTTTTTAAAGCAAAAATAGTTTCTAAAATTATAGTGAGTTCTTTTGTAACTTAAAAAGGAATGAGTTTATTTTTGTTATCTCATAGATTTTATACTTTACATAAACTCATCTCTAAGTGACAAAATTCTTCTTTTGTTTAATTATCTTTAGAAAATAAAATTTTTGGACAACAATTTAAATGAACATGATTATGAGAATAATAATAAACAAAATAACATAAAACATAAATAATAAAGTCAAGTATTGGAGTCTTAACTTTTTCAAGGCTCCCGGGACTAAGAAGTAGACTAGTCCCAAAACAAAATAAATTATAAGAAAGAAAAACTTGTTTTAACTTGACAAGGACAAGTCTAAGACTAGAGACTAGTCTTAATTCAACAAGAGAATAAATAAATAAATTGCAATGGAATAAGTAAATAAATTGCTTTGCATGAAATAAATAAATTACAAGTGAGCTTATATGCTCTAAAGAATATGTATATATATACATATAGATAATAATATATCAACAATAATAAAACAACATAAACATAAATGGTTTGGCATGAACAAGAACAATACATGAACATAATGTAGTTTTCACAACTTGTAGTCTTTGGAAACTCACACTATGGTCATGTAAAGTTACATGACATGAAGAAGAAGAAAGAAATATGAAGTGGTTACCTAAATAAGACTTTGGTATGGTCATGTGGTTATGGGTTTTGGTTTGTTGGTAAAAGTGGTTGTGGAATTATTTTGAGAGAGTTTTGGGATGGTATTTTGAGAGAGTTTTGACAGGAGATTTTGAGAGAGTTTTTGTAAGAATTTGTGGGTAGTGAATATGTGAAAGAAGTGAAAGAGGAGGGGGTATTTATAGGAAAATGTAGAGGGATTTTTGTGTGATTAAAATAAAAGAAAATTGAAACAAATTGATGAGAAGAGGGGAGGGGCCGGCCATGTTGGTGTAGAGGGGAAGTAATTTATTTTTTTGACTTTTTGATAAATAAAGATGTAATGTGTAAGGTAGATGTGAAATAAAGTTATGGGAAAGGTAAAAAGTTAAGTTTATAGGTTATGTAGAGTGTAAGAATAGGTGTAAGAAAAAGTAGAGATAAAAGAATAGTATAGAATAGTAATGAATAGTGTAATGTAAGATGGATATGACTAATAAAGTACCGGTAGTAAGAAAATACGCGTATAATAGCTATATCTGTTATTTTTACTTACCGAAAAATTACGAAACTGATATTTTTGGAAAACTTATATTTTTACGAGTTTAACGGTGTATTCGGAATATTTTTATTATTCCGGGCTCCCAGACACGCTTTTCGAGAACCGTGTCAGATCGGGTTCAAAGGACACCTGAAATTCGCAAAACTGATATTTTTATAGAACCTTATGGTCATTACGAACTATTCTAGCTAATTATTCCAACTTCGTTTTTCAAGGCCAAAGAAAACGGCAATGCTGGATTTAATTGGTTACGGTAAACTAGGGTTTTATTGACCTTTAAGGTTCTGTTTGACTTCCGGTTTAGGGTTTTATGCTAAACTGATTCCGAAAATTTGGGGGTTTACATTTGTTGTTGGAAGACTAAGTTGTAAATGAAGGTTTTTCTCTTGTAGACAATTTTGTAGTTATGTTAGATTGTTGGCTTATGGATATGCCAACTAGGATGTTTGTTTGATTAAACAGGAATGTTATAAAGTTACTTGTGTTTCCAGATTATATAGGTTGTATTGAGTATCCTATGAGATATCCTGTGTGTTTGTTTATAGGTGATATTTGATCATTTGTGGATATTAGAGCCTAAGCGTATTCTATTTCAAGAGAGGACACGTGCCGGGTTGTAATACCTTATTTTAGGGCGTTACAGGTATCCCATGCAAACGCACTATCTCTTGGACATATAATTGTGCCAAACGTTCCAATTTATACCCAGTCTTGATTGGTATGAAATGAGCTACCTTAGTGAGTCTATCCACAATCACCTAAACTGAATCAAACTTCTCTTTTGTCTTAAGAAAAGCAGAAACAAAGTCCATGGTGATGCGTTCCCACTTCCACTGCGGTATCGGCAAAGGCTTCAACTCACCTGCTGGTCTTCTGTGTTCTATGTTGATCAATTGACACATATAGCACTTGGATACATATTCAGCGATTTCCTTTTTCATGTTATTCCACCAATATAATTTCTTTAAATCTTGGTACATCTTATTACCTCCTTGATGGATAGAATAACTAGAGTCGTGTGCTTCTTTCAACAACTCTCTCTTAAGATCCCTTGAACTGGCACACATAACCTTCCTTTGTATCTCAAAATACCTTCTTCATCAACATAAAACTCTGGTGCTCTACCGATCTCCATTCTCTTCTTTATCTCTAGGATAGTCTGATCATCCGTCTGAGCTGTCTTGATTCTCTCTACAAGAGTAGGCTGTAATCTCAAATTGTAAGCCCTGGAAAATTTTAGTAAATAATTCTAAGATAAACTTTGAAAATAAACCCTAAAAATCACTCCGAATTAAAATCGAACTTCGATAAGCCCCAAATTCCGAACGAATCCAGAAATTTTCGAATCGTGAGAAAAATAAGAATCCTCAAAGATAAAATAGGAACTCAAAATACTTCAATTCCAAAACCGCTACGCACGACAAACTCTATATTCAACCCCAACTTATAAAATCGGGTAATTTAAAGCCCAGAGACAAAGTATTGAAAAGTAAATAATGATTAACCTTTGGAAATAAAACTCAATCCAAAGAATTTCGAAAACGTTGAGAGATATTAAATACCTATAAAAATCAAAATTAAAATAAATCTCTCAAATCAGATATGTTGTATAAACATAAAATATCAGTTTCCAAATTGATAAAGGTATAAACCGAAAAGTCAACCGGAAAACCTAAGTCCACAAAACTCCTAAGAAACCCCGTAGCCTAGATTCGACAATCCCATATTCCCAAACCAAGGAGTCGGAATAAGGGAAAAAGGTGTAGTTGGTTCGTATTACGTATAGGATGCTCTAAAAGATGAGATTAACGAATTTTCAATCTATTTCCAACCATGTCAGGTACAGACTTTGAAAAGCGTGCCCCGAGATTTGAAATATTAAAATATGTTATTAATGCCGTTAGACTCATTTTTTTTTTATAAAGATCTCTAAAATATTAGTTTTATAAATTTTCGATAACTAGAATTACCTGATTTTGCGATTTTGTTTGTGTTTCTTTACTACCGGTAATTAGCTAGTCTTTCGGTACTGATTACTATTATTTATTACACAATTTTATTGTTCTTATAATGTATACCCCAGTTTTCCTAGTAATCGAATAAACTTCGGAAGCCGGAGAACGAAACCCTATATCAGTCCAGTTTAAGTTTAGTGAGAGAAGCTTAGAAACCCTAAATCCGACTTTCCTTCGGTTTCATAATAAAAGAAGTTTTATAAAGTAAATGAATACGAATTATTGTTTTAAAGTATATTTTAACCTTTAGAAAGTTTTAAATTCGGAAAATTTTCAATTCCGAGCCTTCCGAGCTCAATTACAAAAAAACGTGCCTCGGGACCAGAAACTCAAAAAAATATTCCGAAATATTTATTAGAATCGAAATTTTATAAGAATTTCAAAAATATAAATTTTATAATTTTCCGGGCTATAAAAATTACAGTTATAGCCTTTTTCCGTTTATTCTTTACAACCGATGAAGTAGATGTCTTGTCTACTATTCACAAGTACAACCTACACTACATACTACCCATACCCTATTCTTACATCCTTACAACTACTCATTACAATTTTCTTTTCCAAGAAATTTTGTTTCCTAATTAATTATTACATTTATTACATTTTATTACATAAATTACAAATTTTATCAATTCAAATATCTCTCTCTCTCTCCCACACCCACATGGCCGGTGCACCCCCTCCCCTATTCCCTCTATTTTTGTTTTTTTTTTTACTTCTTTTACTATAATTAAACCCTAATCCTTCTAATATATAAGCTCATTTTTTCTCTCTCTCCTCATTTTCACTCTTTCAAATTTTAACAAAGGTTAAAAACTCTCTCTTCTACCTCTTGTTCTTGCCGTGACCCACACATGCACACACACTCACTCACAAGCTTATTTCCTCTTCTTTTCTACTCTAAATCTCTATTGGTATGATGGTTGCAAGCTTTGTTATTGCTAAATCTTGTAATGCCAAGACTTTTCTTGTGTGTTTTCCACTTTAAATCCCAATAAGCATATGCTAGGGACAAGAAAACACTAATATAAGAATATCAAGCCATCACAAGAAGTAGATCTTGTGTTTAAAGGAGTTTTTGTTGAAATAATATTATGTTCATGCATGTAAAGTAGAGATCTTGCATGGAAAGTTTATGTTCATATCATGAAACTCATGATTTATGCACTATAAGTTGTAGATCTAGTGTTTAGACATTTAGATCTTTCATGACATTTATGTTCATATGGATGTTTTGAACTTTCATGCATTAATGATCATAAAATCTTAGCCTTGCATGTATATAGATGTGTTAGATGATAGATCTTTATGGATATAGGATAAGGAACTTGAAAAAGAAAAGATTTTGTTAGAAATCTAGTGGAAAATTCGGATGACTTTTGAAACCTATTTTAAAAACCCTTGAAACCACTTTGAAACTCATATTTTTCATGAAAAATGAAAGATATATGTAATAGGTATCCCTAAGGAATGATTTTCACAAGTTACAATGAGTTTAGGCATGAGTAATGTGTAAAACAAGTGATGGATTAAATTGGAAAATTTTGAGTTAGTGATCAAATTGTCAAATTCGTAATTTGAAATGATGCATATGTAATCACCTAGTATTTGAGCTCAAATTACAAGTTTTATGTGTTAAATGAATTCCTTAGACAATAGATATAATAAAGCTTCAAATTTTGATGATTATTAAACAAGTTTTTCATAGGAAATATACAAGAAAATGAAAATTCAAAATTCGGATTTTTGTGAAAAAGCTTGTTTAAAAACATATTGTGCAAAGAGAAAAATGTGAATTTCTATGATAAATGATGAAGGTCTTGGATGTTAGATGATGGAAACTCATTTTTATTTAGATAACAAATGAATTCTAAGGATAAATATCCTAAAACACTAGGAAATGCAAAAATTGGAAGAGAGATTTTAAGAAATGGCTAATTGTAGAGTCTTGTATGAATTGGGTAGTTCTTAAGAATTCATTATCAAAAATCATCAAGATCATGCAATATTGGACTCTTACATGACATTCATATAGGAATTCATTCATATTCCATCTATACTGAATCATAACTAGAACATTTACCAAATGTAAAACAATTTTTCGGAGATGAAAAAGTTACAGAACAGATCTGATCCCTCTGTTTCGTGATCTTAATTTTTTAAAAATTTAAAATATTATTAGAAATAGATATATCTTTCGAATAGATAGAGATCGATATAAAATTTGCGAAATTCCGAGTTAAAATGACCAAGTTATGCCATTTTAAGTTGAAAACTCCGCCAAATAGCGAGAATCACGATTTTGTTTAGTCTAGATATATACTTTGAATTAGTTAAGTGATGAGATCTTATTAGGTTATTCTATTTGGTAGGTGATCCCGAGCATGACATACCCTACACCCGATACTACTATTAAGAGATCGGCGTACCATGGCGAGTGAGTTTCACTTCCGATCTCAATTATTGCTTGTGATTGTAATAATAATTGCATAGTTATAAGTACAGATAAAAGAATGATTATGCATGATGGGTTAGTTGGGAATTATAATTGTCTGTTGTTGATATGTGAAGTTGAACTTAAAGAATATCGAAGGGTGATAAGTTATTGCTTGTATAGAGAGAGCTAGAATTGATTGTCTGCGATTATTGCTTGGTCACCTAAAAGAATTGGAATAATCGAGTATTGGACTTCATTATAATTTGAACTCATCATATCACGATGGGGATGGAGCATTGCATTTGTTGGTTTTTTGTGATCCATAAAACGAATATATGTTGGTTAATCGTGATCCATAAAACGAATATATGTTGGTTAATCGTGATCCATAAAACGAACATATGTTGGTTAATCGTGATCCATAAGACGAATATATGTTGGTTTAAAACATGACAGGATCAGAAAAGGGTAAGATCAAAGCTTAAAATCTAAAAGACAATAACAAAGTTAACTAAACAACAACCTTATATTCTACCCCACTCATCAATGCTTACCATCCTAAGGAGATCAAACTAAAATCTACATGATTTAAAACCTATTTCTTTGATACAGAATAAGTTGTAATGCCCTAAACTAAGGCAAATACAACGCGCCATGTGTCCTTCTCTTAAAAAGATATGCAAAGGCTCTAAAACTAAAACCACAATTAAAAACACATAAAATATGATCTCCATAACTCTCTAGAGGGTACAGTAAAAAGTTCAAAGCCTATAACACCTGTAAATAACAATTTTCAAATATCCTGTTGATCAAAACTCAGATGTCATAAACCAAAGCCAACAAAGCAAAAAATTTCTTTCTAACTCCATAAATTCATAAGAGTCTTAGAAAAACCATTAAATATCTTAAAACATAAAAATCCAGAATCCTTTAAAATAATATATCTGTAAACCTGCAAAGTTTTGTGATCAATTAAGCTTAAACCCTAATTAGAAAGTCAACCGGAATTCTAAAAGTCAACAAAACCCTAGTCAGTCGTAACCGTTCAAATCTGGCATCCCTCTTTAAGCAACCTTAAGAAAGTAAGTAAGAGATTAGTATGTAGAATAGTTCGTAATAACCCGTGAAAGCTTAAAAATATCAGATTAGTTAAACCGCGATTCGTTTTGAGCACAATCGGACACAGTTTTCGAAAAGCATGTCTCGAGGCTCATATTAATAAAAATATTTAGAATATACCGTTAGACTCGAAAAAATACAAGGTTTTCAAAATAGCAATTTCATAATTTTTCGGTAAATAAAAATATCAGATATCGCAATTATACGTATATTTTCTTACTACCGGTACTTAAATTGCCATGTCTACTTTACATTACGCTAGTTATTACTATTCTACACTATTTATCTATCTCTACTTTTTCTTATAACCTACTCTTACAAACCATACCTCTATTTCTTACAATTTTCATTTCCAATACAACTTCACATCTTTTATATCTTACTTTTCATTAATAAAAATACAAAAAAAAAATAAATCTCTCCCTCTCTACACTCAAAGTTGCGTCGGCCATACCCCTCCCCTCTTCGATTTGTTTCAATTTTCATTTATTTTATTAACACAAATTTCCTCCCATATTTTCCTATAAATATCTCCTCTTCCTTCCACTTCCTTCACACCTTCCATACACTAAAAATTACTCTCTCAAAATTGTACAAGAATTCTCTCTCAAAGTTCTCTCAAGTTTAGTTTTCATAGGTAATATTTCTTCAAGTTTTCTTTATGTTCATTTACTTAATATGAGCTTAGTATGTGTTTTCTAACCCATGAAGGTTAAAGAAGGCAACAATAAGTTCATACTTTGTTTTTGTTCATGAATCTAATTTATTTTATGTTGCTTTTATATATATATATATTTAACTGAATATATCTATGTAGCTATATATATCTTTTAGAGCATATAAGCTCATTTGTTTTGTAATTTATTTACTTTCCTTGCAATTTATTTACTACCTTTCAATTTATTTACTTTCAATGAATTTTTTAAAACTAGTCTTTCTAGTCTTAGACTTGTCCTCATCAAGTCAAAATGTTTTCTTTTTCCTTTTGGGACTAGTCTATTCTTAGTCCTGGGATACCTTTATGAAACTAAGGTTCCAATACTTGATATATTCTTTACTAGCTTATTTTTTTAATTTTTATGTCTTTCTTATGTTTTCATAATTTTATGATTCATATTCATAATCATGCATGAACATATTAATTTTGTCTCAACAAGATAAATGAGGAAAATTTTTCTTAAAATAGAAATTCTTTTCTAAAAATACAAGTAGGAAGTAAATTTTCATAAAAACTTTGGAATTTGTCTTGACAAACTTTTCTAAGAAAATCTAGAGGAGTTCATAAGAATTTTTGCAATACATACATGACATGAAAAGAAATTCTTGAGTAAACAAAAGTTTTACTAAACTTCACTTTTTCATCAATACTAGTTTGACAAACACCAAGAAATTCCTTTCATAAAAATAGAATGATCTTAAGAAATAAGGAAATTATTTCTCTAGAATTGTTATTACTTTAAAAAAGTATTAGAAACTAAGCTTAGAAAATAGAAATCATTCTTTGGAAATTTAAAAAGACTAAGGAAATGAAATTAAGGAAAAGAAAAATACTCATAACTTGAGATATTCTCTAGCAAAATAAGAAGAATTTTCAAAAGTTCACTTTTTCTTTAGAAGACTTTACTTTTACCAAAAATTCATAGTTTGAGACAACTTCATTAATTTCTTACATTCGATATGAGTCAATAAATATATGTAAATACATTTCAAAGGTTTTACAAACTATTATAATATATATCTCTTTGATATGAGTTTTTGTTCAAAGAAGGAATACAAGTTTTGTAAAAATTCATGGTGAATAGTTTCAGAAATAGATAGATCTTTTCGAGTAGGTATAAAACGGTATATAATATGTGAAATTCCGAGTTAAAATGAGCAAGTTATGACCATTTTAAATTGGAATTTCCTTTAATCCGATTTTACCACGAATTTAAGATAGATTTAGAATTTTCAAAAATAGAAATTCTATGAAAGACTCATTTTGGGTATTTCATCTTGTCTAGGTAAAAAAGGAACTGATATCGCTTTTCCGGAAGACTACTTCAATTAGGAGCGATCGTCATGGAGTGAATTAATCCCTTACTGGTTACATTTCCTTGTTTATGCTTGTAAGTAGTAGCACTAGGAAATAAGGATAAGATAAATGAACAATTGTTGTGTGATTTGGATTCATGAGTGATTGAATAAAAGTTAAGAATATCGAAAGAGAAATTGATGAATAACTTATGTTCTCTTATGTTGATATGATGAATACTGATTTGATCACCTTTAACTTGAATTCAATATTAATTGATTAAACCTATATTGAAAATGATTCATGCATATCATAATTGTGAGTCACATGTATTTTTACTACCATTCTTCGTGTGGGGAAACGAGGAGTAGTAGTGGTGGCTAGTAGGAGCCAGAAAGTATACATAGGCTAGTAGGAGCCGAAAAGTCTGCAGGGTGAGTAAGAGACAGTAAATCTGCAAATATTGATGGTCGTATGAGCCTGTAACCTCCCAACCCCCGACATGGAGGGCGTAAAATCCTTGCTACACATGGTTTCCGATTAATCTTGTGTATTTTGTTTGCTCATGTGATTGGTGCATTCTCATATGATTGTTTAAAATACTTAATGAGATATGGAAATGTTTTGTAGATGGGAGTTATCTCACTAAGCTAGGTTTGCTTATAACCCTATAGCTTTTTGTTACAGTATGATTATCTTTGGTTGGCACCAAGAAGCCCCGTTTGCTAGGTATGAGCCAAAGTTATTAGGAGTTTTTGGGAGAAGTTATATGTATTTAGTTTTGAACATATACTTCTAAGAAAAATCTCTATAGTAGGCTTATGTTATAGTTATGTATATTTTGTTGATGGTTTGTTAGACAAGACTATTTAAGATGGGGGAATGCCCCAAAGAAGTTGCAAGAGATTATTGCCCAAATGAATATTACATGTTCATTTATATAAGTTCTTGCATGCTTTTATTATCTACTTAAATGTAATACCCCCGTAAGTCTCCTACTATCTTGGAAGCACGCCTTGCATGTGATATCGAAGCTCCTGCATGACTAAGGTTGTCATTCATTAGCTTTAATATTATATGCAACGGGCTGTCACGTTTAGGGTACCCTCCGGCGTGTAACAATATCAATTTTAACATTATTCTGAAATCTGCAAAAGATCTAAAGGCTCTTTTCTCCAAATCATATCCACATCTTTTCCTTAGCAGGGTAGTCTGGTCTACTATCACCATCCCCATGATCAAAATACAAATCATAACTAGAAATATCATAAACTATGTCTTCATTACCTGTACCTGAAAAAGAAAGGAATAAGCGAAAACGCCCAGTACGCCAGTCCACAAAACAAATGTATATGCACACACAACGAGTATATATATAGAGTGCAAATTAATCTAATGCAAACAGTAGGTTATTATCTTTATTAAGCCATCAAAACAACACAGTTCAGAACTATGAATCCATAGTCCTAAACTTGGAGTAACTCAAACCCCTATAAAAATCAACCAACTTTTGAAAAATAAGTAATTATATACATATATTGGTGAATGGGTACTCCCTAAACACCCGTGGCCGTACTGCCAAATCACCTAAATCTATCGGAATCATCTCAATACATGGGTCCACTAGGGACAATCTCACAGAAAGATTATCAGGGTGCCATACCAATATCACTGTCTGTCAGGTCTTTACTGGTCATAGCCAAACACAACTAAAAAGATAATTTAATTAAGCCAAATAGATTTAGATTAATTATTTTTTGTCCCTACATGCAAAAAAAAAAAAAAAAAAAACAAATAAGGAATGGTCATACCTTTTTCAATTTCAAGAACAATCTCTCCAAAACCACAAATTCTCTAAGAATAACAAACCTCAATCCTCAAATCTCCTGATAATTCACATATGAACAAAACATATTAAACATCATGACTATAGAACCATTCCTATCATATCAAAGTCTCCCAAAAACCCTAACCTTTCAAAATTCCACAACTGTAAATTCTTTCCTAATCAAACTCCACAGAATTCTCACAACAATGACTTTTCCTTTGCAAAATTCTAATAGAAATTCAGTAATATCAGATAATTCATTGTAAATTCAATTCTTTTATTGAATCTATGTTTTATAGGATAAGAATTTGCCTTAGATTTCTTTTGATTCTAAATCTTAGGTTTCCTCAATTATAATCGAACAAAACTCCAAAAAGAAAATTTTCTCCAAACCCTAAAAAGAACAGACATATTTTGATCACTAATCATTCTTTTCATTTAATTCTATGTTTAAATGACATAACTTACTTGATTCGAATCTTACTCCTTGATCGAATCTCTAAATAATGGATCCTGATTGAAAACTAAGGTTTCTCCAAAGGATTCCTTCAAAAATCTAAGTAAAACCTTAAGCAAACGGATTGATATGTGAAGAAATTGGTAAATGAAGGCGAGATTACTTACAGTTGATCAAAATCCGATCTCCCCATGAATGTCTCTCTCAAGAACTCTCACAAGCCTTAGAAATCTCTTTCTGGAGAAAAGAAAGAAAGAACTTATGAGAAACACGAACCCTAAAATTCTATTTGTGAAAAGCATTTCAGACAGGAAAGTTGGCACTTATGTCGACCAGCGGCTTTCACATATAGGCTAGTGGCCTTCAAGTTAAAGCTGGCGGCTTTGACATCAGCCTAAGTCCTTTCATTAAATATTTCACGTACAACTTTCCTGGGCTTAAATCCATCTGTTCAAATACAAAAATATCCATTTAAACAACATGAATTTACCTTTTTACCCTTCATTATAATTTATTTACTTGTATATTACACTTTACAAGCTATATATCATCATACAATTTAATGAAAATTAGGGAAATACTTGTACATCGTACTAGAGTGTATAAGGTTACAAGTTTAAGTCCTTGTATAGTCATGTCTTTTATAATTAGTTAAGTTCATTATTCGATAAATTTTCAATAAGATTAATAGTTTAAAGAAAAAGAGATATCGAGTGACAGAAAGTGTTAAGTTACAAGTTTAAATTCTTGTATAACATATCTTTCACTTTTGATTAGATTGTTCATCAAATGATTTTTCAGTGAAAGTTAAGCTCATCATTCCAATAATTGTGGAGTTACAATTATAATTGAATTTTCATTAAGTCCAACTAACTCTAACCTAATTTTCTACGATGGCCATCCCATCAACCTTTCATTCTTTTCACTTTTGGCAATCACGAATCTACCACATGCTCTAAGAACTTTGGTGCTTCCATCTATTGGACCAAAAACCTTAACATCTTTAATTATATATGTCTTAATCTATCGTATTTCTTAACCTATCCTCAATAGCCTCTAGGTATGTGCACCCAATAAGCTCGAGAGAACCTCCTAGTTGTTAGTTAATGATATTGACGTACCCAACATATATCATCACCACAACACGTCCTAGATTAGCTCCACAAACTAGAAATATCTCTCTCATTAAACCCAAGCATGAGGGTGTAACTGCCAACAAAGTAAGGCCTTTCAAGGAAACTAAAACCTTTACTTGATTCCAAGATAATGGAAAGCTTGATGCGCTACTCTTGGCTTCACAACATAGACTTAGTATGACTCCACCAACTTAGAAGTTAGAACTTCTACATACATTGAACTCAACCACAATTAATCCATTATGCCACCCAAAGTGCTTGGCTCCACAAACCACTTAATTGCATCTTTGCCACATTCATGCTACATCTACTGTCGCATAACAATACATTGCCTCTCCATAATATATGATGAGGCACATCTTCGTCATTACATGCTTAGACTTTCCAAGATCCACATCAATGCCATGTAAGCTTCCTTTGTGATACCAAGGGCTTCACCTTGAAGTTTTAATCTTTTCCCCTTTCCATTACAAACTTTTAAATTAGAAACAAAAACACAAATTGCTTCTTACCTAGACTTTCCAATAATTAATGGGTAAATTACACTAGAAGGTATCAACATTTAGAGGTAAATTCATTTAAGGTATCAATGTTTTGAGTAATTCAAAAGAGATATATATGTTTGACAAAGTGTATCAAAAAAAGGAGAGAATGTTAGGTTAGCTCAAATATTATTTTGACGATAACAAAAAGATAAATGTTTTTTAATAAATTTATTAAGTGTGCAGTCATCAAGTTATAAAATTTTAATCAAGTATGATTAGAAGTTCTATGGAAATGTTTTTCAAAAAGAGATCCAATTCAGAGAGTAATTCAGAGACTACCTAGAAAGATTTTCAAGAAGACAATAACACTCAAAAGGTAGATCTACTATTTGTCAAGAAGACAGTAACATTCAGAGAGTAACTTAGAGAGTAGATCTGCTACACGAAAAAAATCTGCAAGATTACGAACAACAAGCTTCAAATCAAGTTTTCTCTAATTCTTTCATCAATTTGAAGACCCAGCTCCAAAGTTGAATGTATTTGGGTAATACATTTAAATATGTTCCACATAGTTAAACTATCTAGGGGATTCAAGTTTTTCATAGCAAGTTCAACTTTCTAAAGTCAAGCATAAAATCTATTTCATATTTCTCAAGCAACGTTTTGTGAAGTATCTAAAGTTGTATCTCAACAATCGAAGAAGTTCAAATTCGTAGAAGAATATGGACTGCAAGACATGATCCTAATTTATAGGAATATGTGTGAAGTATATTTTGGTTAATTATCTTCTAACGATCCTTGAAGATATTATCTATAGATCTCATTATCAACATGGATCTGATCAAGGAATGATTTTGAATTCAAGATAAGCTCAGAAGATTTTTTTTTTTTATTAGGCGCATGAAGTTAGGAAATAAGCATCATCATAACAACAAGCCTTATCTATTTTTCATTGAAAGAACTACTGATAAAAATCAGCAGATCATGTAAACAACAAGAAGCACAAAATCAGGAGCAAAACTTATCTCAAACTTTCAAATTATCATCCTTTTTAGTCATTGAAGACATGAAGATAAATACATCAACAGAAGTTCAAAAGAAAAGAGAGCACACGTGAAAAAGAAAGCTCTCTTACTACGAATTCTTCAGCTCACTTTGTGCTTATACTATTTAACATTTCTTATTCTTGCATGAGCTTTGAGAGGATACTTAACTCTTTACTCCTCATTTGCTTTTGATAATTTTTTTTAGACAGATTAGATATAGACTTTGAGTTCAGAGATAGCTAAGGTTTAGTGTGAAGTCTGATAAATTGAGCCGAGACACTATTAGTAATATTTTTTATTAGATATAGTGGAACATACTGGTATGGAACACCGGATTCTCGGCTTTGAGCTAAAAGATAGGACTGACGCTAAAGGTGGAACCTCTATAAATCATTGCGCAAACTTCTGTTACCCTACTCTCTATTTTTGTGCATTTACTTAGTTGTTATAATTGCAAAGCAAACTCAATGCCATAGTTTATTATAACTAATTGGGGTAACATTTAAAATTTAGAAAAATCAAAGTTAAAATTTTTGTTTTTAGTAACCAATTCAACCACCCACCAACCACCCCCCCTCCCCTTCCTCCTCTCCTCCTCCTCCTCCTGGTTAATATTTGAGACTAATAGTATTGACGTTTTGCAACGTTCATTTGAGGTATCAATGTTTACATTAGTTTTCAACTAAATCTCTTAAGTTTCCATTAATGGTCAATTATTAATACATTATTTGACTCACTTTACCGAACGTTGATATCTTTTTTTAATTACTTAAAACATTGATACCTTAAATGAACTTACCCCTAAAGATTGATACATTTTGATGTAATTTACCTAATAATTAATATACATAAACTCTTAGGTTATTGACATCATCGATGATTCATATCCTATACTGAACATGAATGTAGTAGCTCTTTATATAGATACCAACATGGATATTCATAATAGCTATATAGAAACCAATAAGAGACACTCTTATGCTACCTTATCAACTATTAATTTGTCCTATTACTCCACGCTTTGCTTGATTTCGCTTTACTAGGTGTAAGTGGTCATACACTGCTATATACTATCGGCCTACCCTATTGCTCCATTCCTCTGGATCTTCGTATGATGCAAAAATTAGTTAGGAGGCCCAACTCATGTGTTATCTACTACACAACTTTGAATGCGAGTTTATTCAAAGTTTAGCCTCTTATATTGGTTTTTTCAAGATGTAGTTAGTAATGGTAACGATGATGTTATGGCAATAGTAAGTGTATATAAACACTCTTTACACTTTAAGGTAGTCTCTACATTTTACTTTAATGATGTAAAACATGTTCTTTTCTAATTTCATGGTTTTTTTTTTAAGTTAGTAGTTGAACATGTTAAACAAACGTTCATATGAACTTCTAGTATGGAGTAAATAGAATATAACTTTTATGTATTTTGTTTAACTTCATTGTATATTATAACAAAATAAAATCATAAAGTATATACATAAATTGAATTTTTTGTTTTTCGGTAAAAAGATGAAAACTTCATTCAAACAAAAGCTTACAAATGTTTAGTAAGGAAAGAAACCCAAACAAAAGATAGCTTACAATAGCTCATCACTTTATGCAAAATAAAACTAGACCATTCTGTAAATAAGAAAGCTTAAAATTGCCCATGATTTGGTTGCTCCTCTAAACCTTTCTTTGCTAGAATGTTTGCGATCCCATTTGCCTCTCTTCGGAGGTAGCAAACTTTGCACTCCTTCAGCTATTTCATTCTATCTGTATAAAGATAAATAAAATTAGAGTATAAAGAGGGATTATTATTCAAGTTATTTATCATTTGTACGGCTATAGAGAATCCGACTCAATTATCACATGGCTGAGGTTTTCCTTGATGCAAGTATCAAGGGCTTCAAGTGTACTAATGAGTTCAACCTCTAAAGGAGAGGCTTAAGCAATCCTCTTCATTAAGCCGCCAATGATTTCCTCGAAGTTACTATTGCAGATGCCTATAATGGCAGCCTTTTTGTATACCATTGCTTTGGGTCATTTGTGTTGGTTTTAAGTTATATAAGAAGCCTTTTAAAAGAATAACTCAAAGTGGATGCTTTCAACATTTATAAAACTAATTGGTCCTGTCCAACATCGATGATCAACTACCAACAATAATGACAAGCGCACCTATCAAAGTAGTATAGAAAGAATTAGGTCGAATCCTAAGGGAATGGTGGCATCTATCATACTCACATTTCCTCTATTATCTTAGCCAAAGAAAAATTTAGCAAATCATAGTGATAATAGAAGTTATGCTAATGTTAATGATATTCACAAATGTTCTCTATGCAAAATTAGGGAATTGGTTTACAACAGTGCAAGACGACAGCCTAAGATTTCCTTCACTGGCTCCTTATCATGTGATTTCCTAAAACTAAACTCAGAGAGAGAGTTGTTTAGAGGGGTATTTGCACCGCCGGATTCATTGAGGTAAACTAAAGCCTCTCTCAAGGTTAGTAGCTCTATATCTAAACTAGGCTACTTGAATTTCTTCTCATGCTATCATTGGCTCGCCGCGCATAAAATTTAATAATACTTTGTTTATAAAACCAACTCAATGAATTTCAAAACAAGTGACAGAAAGCCTTCACCCACACTCTCTCGAGATATTTAGGATCGAATCCATTAGTAGCCATAGATCTATTCAAAAGAATGATCTCTCAGTCTATTCGGTTGAAATCAAACATGAATCTAATTCGTGCACCACACAATTAAAACCAAGCTGCAAATTACAAATACCCAGTCAATATTGAATTGAAAGTGCATTTGAAATCATATGAATTAGGATTTGGATTCACAAACCCTAAGCTGTAGGAGATTATTTCTCCATAGATTTAGAATTTACGAACACTATATGAAGAAATAATATGAAATTAATTGAAAGATATTATAATTTATCACAAAGTCTTGCAGAAATTACAAACAATGGGTTAAAAATAATTTTACCTAGAAAACTTTAAGATTCTCTAATGCAAGAAGAAACAAAATTCTTTCGCTCTAGAAATTCCCTCACTACGCTACGTTAGTACTATTCTATCGTATCACACTATACAAACTATTTATTACAACACTGTGCACCTTTATTTATAGGACGAGAGCACATAAAAGAATGAAGATTTTTGTGTTGATATGGGAGATTCTTTATAACGAAATGCAAATTCCTTACCCACGAGCGTGTTTATATCATTCGCTAAAACAATCGCTCATCAAAAGGAAAGTCGAGTGCTCAAGTGTTGCATTAAAGATAGGGCTCAACTTAAGCTAAAAAATAAACACTGTCGTTTCTGTCCATTCTTCCATTGAGAACTAAATTGAGGTTATCAAGGGCTTGATTGTTTGATGGTTTGAGGCGCGATACAACTCAGGCGAAGGTCTGTACTTCACTTTAGCAACTATCGTGGGTTAGATTTAGGGCAAGACATTGAGGGATGATAGGAGATTTCTTCAAGTTTAGGCTCGTTCTCCTCAAAACAATTGTTGAAGGTCATGTTGAGGCTAAATTTGAGGCGCAACAAACCAATTTTTGCTTGTTGTGCCTTATTTTTTGCCAGTATTGTCTTATATTTTTGCCTTGATTAGTGTTAAATAGGGTGCAATAAATCTATTCTTTACTTTTGTTGCTATTTTTACTCTAAATCTAATTAAAAACACTTTAATTCTTCCTCTTTTGATTCAAGGAGCTAAAAAACAACAATTTAACATTAAAAGTATTGAATTCATAGGAATTTAACTAAAAACTTATCAAAACAAGCTCGAATTCCCTATAAAAAGAATAGAATAAAATTAACTTATCAACCATCAATAAGATCACATCACAATTGAACTGTAGCCATGGACTCTCCAACCTTTGCCACTTTGCATTCAGTAAGCTATTGAGAGAGCTTGAACGAGCTCGTTGATAGGTCCCCACCATTCCATAACTTTCAATTTGGCATTATCTAGCCAAGTGGAGTTAGGTGAAGAATATATTCTTCTTTTACACTAGTCAAATGCTCCATAGTGCAAAAACAAAATACAGGACCAAAGTCTTAAGATATCCTTATTTTCTCGACCATTGGGCTTTGCATTGTACTTTACCCACTATTTGAATGTCAATTTAAACATGGGATTGAACTCAGCAAAAATATTAATTTGACCCCACCATATTCTAGTAGTGTTATTGTCTTTAAGAAGATGCACCTTAGTCTTAACTTCATTTGTATAGAAAAGGTAGCTCGTGTCAGTGTTGATCCCCTTTCTTACTAAATTTTCCTTGGTTAGGATTTTACTACTTAGTACTCTCCATAAGAACATTCAAATTTTTGGATATCCAAAAGTCTTCCATATCCATGTCTTGTTATCTTGCTCTTCACCTACCTCTTTACTCATTGCTAAGTAAATGTCCTCTTGATGTGTTTGACCAATCAAATAAATGACAAGTAAAGGT
This sequence comes from Combretum micranthum, assembly GCA_024138025.1. Lineage (NCBI taxonomy): Eukaryota > Viridiplantae > Streptophyta > Magnoliopsida > Myrtales > Combretaceae > Combretum > Combretum micranthum. Next base: position 1,010,899 of record JAMXBD010000250.1, on the reverse strand, counting down.
AGATGTTTATAGATAAGGATGAAAATAGTTCTACACAACCATCCTATATGGCCGTGTAGGATGAAAACATGATTTTCACCCAAAATGACTCTATGTGACCTTGATTACAATTTGTGTAAGAAGCTCGTGCAGACCTTTGTTAAACATCTGATCATTTTTCTCTTCCTATACAAGCATTCTACGCAACTTGTGTACTTCCTTGTACACTTTAAAATTACTTGCTGGTCGTATTTCACTTCCTACACTACTATTCTGCACAGCTTGTGTCATGCCCCAAAGGGTACATTAAACGTAACAGTCCACCGCATACTAAATGAAACTTAAGAATCACTACCACAGTCATTCAGAAGTCTTGTTTTAGTATGCAAGGTATTCCCTTACAACAATAGAATACATAGACAATTAGCGATAGATAGTTCAATTTGACAGGATAAGCATAAAACATAAACCACAGATATCTCAGGATCAGTCACAAAGCATTAAGGGGCATTCTCCCGCTACACATAAGTCTAGGGATTAACCTTTTTGGTAACAATGATCTTTCTAGGTTTACTACTAAAAACTATACAACCAATCGTAAACTTCTAAGAAGATAACTTCTAGTCTCTCATTACCTGATTTGGCCAGGTCCGGGGACGTCGCCATAAGTACGAGAATTGCATTAGAAAGAAACTGTAGGGGTGTAAGATACGCTAGCTTAGTGGGTTTCACTTCCAAAATTAAATGCTCATCAAATAATATATATCGGGCAAGTTATATTAATAACCATATGAAATGCACAAACATGTGAGTATACAATACATAAGACATCCAGAAATCTTATGTTGAATGGATTTACGCCTTCCATTTGGGGTTAGGTGTTTCAGGCTTATACGACCATAGATTTCAATTTTTCTCATTTATATTGTGGTTGATACAGGTGCCTACCCACACACATCTTTAATTCCGTCACTTACACCAACATTTCAATTTTCGACCATTACTCCAAGATTTCAATTTTCGGCCATTACGCCAACATTCAACTTTATAGGCCCCTTGTTGCCCAGCTATTATCCTCCTTCCCACAAAATGTATAATAACCTATGCAATGCGACTCACATATGGGATACATGGCCAATTCGATTATAAGATCATGGCATATTAATTTAACAATTTATGGGTGATCATAGATATTGCAGACACTTCAATTCTATACTAAGTCATACAAATATTTACAACAAGCTCATTTCGATATTCTTATCATCAATTCACCCATGTAGAAATCATAAACACAGTCAAATTTTTATCTTGCCCTAAATCTAATGCCACTAACATTACAAGCACAATCGCAAGCATAAAATTTAAAAATAGTGAACTCACTTTGTCATGGCTTGAAAATCCGTAATAGTCCTCGGAAAGGTCTAGTCCATCTCCCAAGTCTCCTAATCAAAAGAAATAACTTTAATGAGTATTTCTATGAAGTTTGAATGAACTTATAAATTCTATTCTAACAAGTTCGTCAAAATTCGTCTAAGAGGAAATTTCAACTTAAAACGGCCATAACTTGGTCATTTTAACTCAGAATTTCGCATATTATATACCCATTTCTACCTATTCAACTAGAGCTATCTATTTCTAGAGTTATTTCCAACAAAAAATGTCGGTTGATCCATGAACAATAGGGTATAGAAACTATACGAATTTCCCATTCCACAATTTAACTCATAATTTCAAACCAAGCATCATACTAAAGCTTTGATAGATACTTAGCTATCATTATATCTTGTAAGACTCTATTATATACATATATAACTCAATATCATGCATGATTTATGGGTGTTGGTAATTCTAATTTCTCATGTACTTAGATAATGTTAAATTGGATATATGGGACATTATTTTCCTAACTTTGTTTCTACAAGTGCATCATGTATATATGCAATACCTACAAGCTATTGTCATGAAGGTCATGAGATGAACTACCTATATGTATATTCTTAATAGTATAGTACTAAGAATTCTTTTTGAAAAACTTTTGCTTTGCAAAACTTTTGAAATTTACTAAACTTAAGAAAAATAGTTTTTCTTCTTGTAAAATCACACTTGCTTTTATCAAAACTCAACCTTGATGACCTATATAGCCAGCACCTTCATTATTTCAATAAAAACCTTCATTTTGGGATTAGGAAATAGTTGTTTAAATAGATGGTTTACCCAATTACGAATTTTACAAAATTTTAAAGAATGAAAACATTGTTTAATCTATTCTTTAAAACCATTCCTTGTTTAGGATTATACTTTGATAAACCTCTCTTATCCTTGTCAAAATTAGATCTTTATTACATGTATCCCCTAGGACTTCCGTTTTTCCATAAAAATCATCATTTTAGCTTTTGGAAATGGGTGTTTAAATAGTGGCCATTTTCAAATTCGAATTTTGAAATTTTCATTTGTGATTGTTTTCTTTGAAAACTCATTTAGTCTTTCAAAAACCATTTCCCAATCAAACCTACTCCTTAAGGCTTCCATTTCTTTAATAAAAATCTTGTTTTTGAGTTGAAAAATGGGTATTTACACTTTAAGCTTCCCTTATTACGAATTTAAAACTTGTTATTGGGATTGAAACATAACTTTTGTAAACTTTTCCTCGTTTTGAAAATATTTCTTAGTAGATTTAAGCTTTACTCATCAAGATCACTCATTTATGATATCTATTCCCTAAGCCCTTCATTTTTAATGTAAAATACACATTTTGAAGTTGAAAAATGGTTTTTCTAAATATGGTTCCTTTTTTATCCGAATTTTCAAAAATCATTTTTGTTGAAACTAAAGTAGATCTTGAGCTTTCTATCTTTTTCCTACCATCATCATATTACTACAAGTTATTTATGAACGTAAAACAAAATCCTAAGGCATTTATGAACTCAAAACAACTAGATCTAGTTTATTATACTAGTTATAAATGCATAAACACTATGTATGTTATGTGGATATGGCTAGATGATGAATGTATGTACAAAACATTAATAATAAAAACATATCTTAACAATAAAACAAGATAATAGCAAAATAATCTTAAATAACAAGACCTATTATATTGTGATGGTAAGGATCTCATGTTCAAATGTTTACACATCCTTAGCTTAAATCGCATGAAGATTTTGAGTGGAATCACACATGATTGATCTTGCCATTACATGTTTTTTAGATAATAAAGTGTAGATCTATTACTTATAGATGTTTTGGAACAAGAAAACTTGAAGAAAACAAGAGTGTGTGTGTGTGTGTGCGTGTGTATAGAGAAGGAGAGGGTCACGGCATGTAGATGAGAGGGAGAAAAGGTTTTGCAAAAATTTTTCTAAAGTGAAAAGGAAGAAAGAGAGAAAATGAAATGAAGTTGGCACAAAGGGATATATATAGATAAGTGGATTAGGGTTTGCTTTAATTTAACAAAATAAAATAAAATAAAACAAATTAGAGAGAGGGAAACAGGGAGAGGGGGCGCCGGTTTTGCACAAAGGAGAGAGAGAGATGTGTGTTGTGTAAGTTTCAAAATTGAATAAGTAATTTAAGTTGTAAAAGTTATATTGGAAAAGTAAATTGTAAGAAAAATGATGAAATTGCAAGAATAGGATGTAAGGATGTAAGGAATAGGTTATAGATAGTTATACTTGGTGGATAGTGTGAAAGAAATAAAAAAGTAGATTAGACATTTAAAGTACGGTAGTAATGAAAATACGATAAAAAGGTTATAACTGTAACTTTTATAACCCAAAAAATTATATAACTGATATATTTGCAAATCTTATGAAATTACGAGTCTAACGGTATTAATATCATATATTTAATATCTCAAGCCCTGGGACAAGCTTTTCAAAGTCTGTATCCGAGTGGATTCGAAATATGTCGAAAATTCGCTAATCTTATCTTTTTAAGCATCTTAGTATTACGAGGAACTAAACTACATTCTTCACTCGTATTTCGACTTCTTGGTTTAGGAATACGGGATTGTCAGATCTAAACTACTAGGGTTTCCTAGAGATTCATTGACTTAAGGTTTCCGGTTGACTTTCCGGTTTAGGGTTTGAACTTGATATTACCCTAAAAATTAGGGGCTTACAGCTTGTGCAGATAATGTATGTTATAAATATGCACTTTATCAATTCTTCATCAAAATCTCCTTTAACTCATAAAAAATGTCTTCATTAACCTCTTGATGTTCTTTTGTTCTTGAAATTAACATTTAAACCAAACAAATATCATTTTCGTTAATAAATCACATAAAATTCTCAAAATATAATATCATATTAATGCACATAATAAGGTTCTTTAGACAATAATTACCTTCACTTCCATTCCTTAGTTATCACTAAAGCTCCATTTCTTGGTAAGTGGTTCATCAGCACTTAGATCCATATAAATATTACCGAGCATGTTTATGATAGAACCATCTAAAGGGTACTGTATTGCTTCTTCATTCCAAGACCCTACACCAAACCATGCATATGTTAGACTTGTTATTTATGCCTCCAAAGTATAAGGTCCTTGAATCCATGAATATAAGGCTCCTCTTTCTGTAAGCCCTCATTTTCTTAGCAAGTTGAACACGATTTCGAAATCGAAACAGGAAACCGAAACCCTTAAAAAATACCCCAGGGTTAGTTTGGACCTAAAAACCCTAAGTTAGGCAATACCGAGAACAAAACCCTGGGACAATAAATATGAGTTAGCATTAGGATATAGGCCTAAATAATATATTAAAACATAAAAAGATCATATTTCGGAGAAATTTATTCGTTTCGAACCCAAACGGGAGCTGTTCTTGAAAACTGGTCTTTGGGGGTCGAAAATAGAAAAATATTATATAGGACTCTTTAGAACCGAAATTTAATAAAGAATTCAAAAATATAATTATAAGAATTTTTCGGTTTATAAAAATTACAGTTATAGCCTTTGTATCGTATTTTCATTACATCAGTAATTTAATTGTCTAATCTACTTTTTTTTATATCTAATCACGCTATTCACAAGTACAACCAACCATGCCTATTCTTACATCCTTATAATCTAACCTTACCTCCTTACATCATTTTTTCCCTACATTTACTTTTCCAATACATTTTATTACTTAAATTACTTTTTAAATTTGAATTTTATTACACAAAACAAATATCCCCCCTCTCTCTCTCTCTCCCACTAGCCTCCAAAACCGGCGCCCCTCCCCCTTTTACTCTCCCTCTCTCAATCTATTTTATTTTCCTTCTTTTATTCTACACAAACCCTAATCCAATTCCCTATATTAACCCCTTTATACCTATCTCATTTCACTTTTTCTCTCTTTTTTCACTAAACAAACTCTTGCAAAATATTTTCTCTCCTCTCTTCCCCTCCCCTTTTGTCCCATGACCCTCTACCCACAAACACACTTCTTTTTCTTCAAGTTTTTCATACTCCACACATTTAATAGGTAATAGATCTAAATCCTACCACAATAAAGCATGTAATGGCAAGATCATACATGTGTGGTTCCACTAAAATCCCCATGAACTTTATGCTAAGGATGTGGAAATACTTAAGCATGATATACTTGCCATCATAATGTTGTAGATCTCTATATTTAAGTTGTTTGCCATTATTTTGCTATATTATTGTCATATGTTGTTCTTATTGATATTTTGTGCATATATTCTTTCTTTGACCTCATTTACATGATGTTCATATTGCATTTGCATCCGTGACATGAATAATATAGTAGATCTATTTGTTTCAAGCATATAAATGCCGTAAACATTTGTCTTATGTACATAAAAGACTTGTAGTAGTATGATAAAAATGAGAATATGCCAAAAAGTTCAAGATCTATTTTAGTTTCAACAAAAATGATTTTTGGAAATTCGGGTGGAAAAAAACACCTATTTAGAAAACCTGTTTTCCAAATCCAAAATGAAGATTTTACATTTAAAATGAAGAGCTTAGGGAACAGATATCATAAATGAATGATTTTGATGAGTTAAGCTTAGTTTTACTAAGAGAAATTTTCAAAATAAGAAAATGGTTATAAAAGTTAAGTTAGAACTTGTTTCAACCCTAACAAGAACTTGGAATTCGTAACTAGGGTGAAATGCTTAATAAACACCTATTTTCCAATACTAAACAAGAGTTTTTTAAAGAAATGGAAGCCTTAGGGAGTAGGTTTTGTTAAGACTTAATTTTAGAAAGATTAAATGAGTTTTACCTAAGAAACAACCTTAAAACAATTTAGCAAAATTCGGATCTAAAAATGACCCCACTTAAACACCTATTTCCAATTACCAAAACGACAATTTTAATAGAAAAATAGAAGCCTTAAGGAATAGATGTAATAAAGACTTAATTTTGATAAAGATTAGTGGATTTTATCAAAGTATATTTCTAAAACATAGGAAAGGTTCCAAAACATAGATCAACAATATTTTCATTCCTTAAAATTTTGTAAAATTCATAACTAGGCAAAACCCCTATGAAAACATGTATTTTTCAACTCCTAAATGAAGAATTTTATTACAATGATGAAGGTATTACGCATATAGGTCATCAAGACTTTATTTTAGTATGAACAAGGGTGATTTTGCAAGAAATAAAACTAGTTATTCTAAGTCAAGTATGCTTGAAATTTTTACAGGGTAAAAGTCTTCCAAAAATTCTTTTTAATCAAGTATCATCAAGGATATACATATAGATAGCTCATATCATGTCATTCATGATAATAACTTGTAGATATTGCATGGACATATAATATACTTGGTAGAAACAAAGCAAATTTCACAAAACAATTTCGGAAATGCGATTTTTAGCTATTGATCCGAGCTTTCTACGACCTAAAAGTTTTCAAAACTTTGTAATAACATCGTAAATAGACATATCTTTCGAAGTAGATAGAACTCGAGAGCTTATTTGCGAAATTCCGAGTTAAAATGACTAAGTTATGGCCGTTTTAAGTTGGAATTTTCATTTACCACGAAAATTACGAACTTAAAAATTTTTGTTTAATTAGTTGAATTTAGTTATGTTTTGAATAATCATTTCGGTATTTCTTTCGTTTAGGTGACTTTGAATCAGAAGAATTCTTGCTCTCGGATTACTACGACTAGAAACCGTTGTCCATGGCCGAGTGAGTCTTACTTCCTATTTACTATTCCGAAATGTATTTGTAAATTATAGTTGCACTAGAATGATAGGCAAAGATAAAAATTGAAAATGCATGATGGGTAATTATAAGATTATGTATGCTATCTTGATGCGTTGAGAAAAATGTACTAAGAATATCGAAACCGGGTGATTAATCGATGTATGTTTATATGCCATGACTATGAGTGTTTGCTAATTGATTGGTCACCTATGAAAATTAAATTAATAATTACTCAGATTAATAAATCATACGGACATAATCATTTCACTATGGGGATGGTGCATTTAATCATGGTTGGTTCTCTGCGATCCATAAACGATATGAATGAGATGGGTTGTCCGCGAGCCATAAAACGGAACAGTAATTCAAAGTAGTACCGCAGGATTCGTTAATCTACTAACCCCGAATGGAGGGTGTAAATCCATTCAACATATGATTTTCGATTGATCATATGTCTTGTTTGCCCATGTGGTTGTTGCATATCATATGGATGATTAAATCAACTTGTTTGTATGTATGTATGTAATTGTGGGATATGTGTATTCTAGAAGTATTTACTCACTAAGCTAGCGTAGCTTATACTCCTATAGCTTCTTTTTGATGCAGTTCTCGTACCTATGGTAACGTGCCTAGACTTGGCCAGCTTAGGTAATGTGAAGTTAGGAGTTTCCCCTAGAAGTTTATGTTTAGCTTTGTATAGACTTCCATAGGAAATCTTAAACGCTCGAGTTGTTATCAAGAATTAATGCCAGACTGATTATTATTTTGCGGGGGAATGCCCCTTAGTATTTTTGTAAATGATCCTAAGATATTTGCGGTTTATATTTTTATGCTTATTCTATTAAGTTAAATTATTTATCTCCAATTGTATATGTATTCTATTGTCATAAGGGAACGCCTTGCATATAATACAAGACATTTGAATAATTGTGGTAGTGATTCCTAAGTCTCGTTTAGCATGCGGCAGACTGTTACGTTTAGGGTTCCCTTTGGGGCATGACAGTTTAAGTTGGTATCAGAGCAACAAAAATATAAAGCATCGTAATAGAATTTGAAAACTTAAAATGTGTAAATAAATAATTTTTAGGTTAGGAAAGGATTTAAAGTCGAAACTAACTAGAAATCTTTTCTTGGTATAGGTTTCCTTAGGAGAAACATGGGAAAGAGCCAAAACATTTCTAAAAGGGCTGGTGAAACATTTGTGGACTATAGGCTAAGATTGAGGACTTTATGTGAGGATTTCACTTTGGCTAACGGACCTAGGACTCTAAGAGAAGTGTATGTTATCTGGAAGAGAGGTCTTAGGTATACCAGGTGGAAAATGGTGGTTGATCAAATAAGGTATGATCTAATAAGGAGAAGGAGATGGTCAATGTTGGAGATGATATATGCTGTAGAGAGAATTATGGTAGACTGTGGAAATGAGCCTATGTTGAGAGAGGCCACTTTTATCTTAAAGAAGGAAGACAAGCCCCCACAGCCTGACTTTCGAGTATGGAGGAGCATAGGACCTTTGTATGTTTATGCCCACGATGATTTGATGACCATAGGGAATGGCTTGAACCAGATGCGAATAATCACTTTTATTGGCAAGGAGTATATTTGGACCTTTTGTCGACACTTGAAGAGATCCAAGCCCCATATCCTAGTGACGTAGGCATGCGGTTAGGGAATGCCCCAGGAGAGGAAAATCGTAATGAAGATGAAAGCAAAGAAGAGGAGGAAGAGAAAGAGGACCCCAAGGAGGACTCGAATTGGGTAGATGAGGAAGAAAATAGGACACCTCAACCGACTAGGATTGAAGAAGATCCAAACAATGAACCAAACCCACCCAATCTGGACTTTGATCAAGATCTACAAATCCCAAATAGCCACAGGGAGAGCCCGCATTCGACCCTAGTCTTTGGAGGGACATATATGAATATGGAGAAAGCTCGAGAGTGGCAAGTGAAACACCCATTAATCCTGTGGAGAATGAAGGGCTTATTTAAGTCAATTTGTTAGAAGAGATGATGGGACCTCTTCTAGTGGAGACCATCCCTCGATCCCTACCCCGAGAGACTCCTAGGAAAGAAGAAGGTAATAATGGGGAGCATAATCCTAAACAGTCCAACAAAAATTTTGTATTAGGCAATGAGGGATGCCAAGTTGCCTTAATGTTGTCCTTAGACGGCTTTAGTGTGTTTTGTCTTTTGTTTCTTGTTTCTTGTTTTTCCTTTCTCTGTTTAGTAAGAGGTTGTAATTTTGATAGGTCTAGGTTAGTCAGGCAGCATGATTTTCATGTTTTGTAAGCTTAATATAAGAGACTCGACTGAATGTACGATGTCGGTGTTATCTAATGAAATCTTATATGTATTAATTTAAAGAAGGAAACTTCGCTTTCTCAACAAATGATATAAACAAGAATGCAACTAATTAGGAGCCTTTATGCACGATATACTCTTACAGAACCACAAGTAATAACAAGACGCATGAATATCATTGCATCCATTGCATCATTGTGATTGATTCTTTTTCGCTTGATTTCATGATTTGAATTATGATTTGAACTCTACAATTTGATATTAGGAATCAAAATTTCTTGGCTTAAATTACATGATTTGAAATTTATAATGATTCGTTGAAATTTCAATTGATTATTTGATTTTTGCGATTTACAAATTAAGTATCTAAGACATAACTTAAAGAAAATCTTAAAATTACATAGTAATGTATAAGTAGATGAACTCGAAGAAATAGAAATCGTGAACAAGAAACTCACCCGGTAGAAGCAAATAATGAAAATCAACCTGCTATGTCTCAACAAAATCAACAAGGGGGTAGCAACCCAAAACCAACAAATGGACATGATGAATGCAATTAAACAACTAGCCAATCTTCTAAACACATTCATCTAAAATCAAAATCAAAACTAAAACCAAAACCAAGGCCAAAGTGTGCAAATTTCCACACTACCACCACCCATGGATCATCGAGAAGCAACCGCTGAAGCCTTAGCACCACCTAAGGAATATGCCTACAATATACCCTTACCTCCATCGCCACCTTACCGAAGACCCCATCAAAGCTCTCTACCATACTTCCTAAAGTGTAACTGGTATTGTGATGGAGCATTTGGTAAACCTGGTGAAGCTGAAAACTGGTTGGCTCAGATTGAGAGATTTTTTGCAGCTTATGAGGTTCCACCATACCTTCAATTGGACTGCGAGGCTAACATACTCAGATACAATTCTAAGGTCTGGTGGGAATCAAAGAGAAGGAGTTTAGTACCTTCGATTACTTAGGAAGCTTTCATCGAGAATTTCTGGAAAATTATTTCTCTTCTAGTTTAAGGGTGAGATATAGTGTAGATTTTCTGCACGTAAAGCAAAAAAGTAGAGCAGTTGAGCAATATGAAACTGAGTTCACTCATCTGCTACAATATGCACCCGAATCTTTCAAAGATAGCGAAGAGCTGAAGAGATAAGTGTTCATGAGAGGTCTAGATGAAGACCTAAGGATTAAGTTGGAAGAGCTTGGATTAAAAACTTATCTAGAGTTGGTAGAAAAGGCTCGAATAATTGAAGGAGCAAGGAAAAAAAAGTATCAAATGCTAGAAAAGAAAGTTTTTGGGAAAAGGCCATTTGATGCCTCAAGTTCAGGATTTAAGGGCAAGAGATGCATGCCTTACTATGGATTCCGAGAGAGTGGAAATGGAAAATGCAATCCAACAAAGGTCAATGTCACTTGTTGGAAGTGCAAAGAGGCACACTATCCTAGACAATGCCCATAGCTAAGAAACAAGTGTTTCTTTTGCGGCGAACCTAGTCAGATGGACCATGTTTGCCCAAAAAAAGATGGCCATCACCTGCTTTACCTATAAAGAAAAAGGACATCTTGCAACAAAATGCCCACAAAGGAAGAGTGTGGCAACTCGACCTTACGGAACACCTGGCAGTATAAGCACGGCAAAGGGCGGAAGTAGGAGTGGAAGTCGTGCTGTGTTAGCCATGCATGGAATGAGACTCTATAATTTCGAAGGATAGTGGATGGTAAAGGAAGAAGATGATGATGAGATGGAATTGCCAGCCTTGGACCAAGGTAGAGAGTATGATGCCAGTTTAGTCACAGGTCAACCATAAAACCTTCTTTTATTTAAAGTTTTTCTTTTAATTACCTGTTTTTCTAAAATGTAAAACTCTTAAAGAAAAGTTAAAACCTTAAAAACATAAGATAGATAAATAATAAGAAAGATCTAGGAGTAAGTAGTAATTAACGTTTGTTGAACACATGGTGAATAATGGTGAATAGAAGTGAGGCCTATGTGTTGTTCGATACTGGAGCAACATACTCGTTCATCACCGCTAGTCTGGCTAGACAGCTCGGTTTACCAATAGTCACAACCACCTCTGGTCTACGAATCAAGACACCCACGGGTAGTGTCGTGTCGACTCGGGAGATATTGAATAGTTTTCCATTGGAAATTCAAAAATACCCCTCTAAAAGTGATCTATAGTGTTAGAAATGAATAAGTATGAGGTCATCCGCAATATGAGCTTGTTAACCATGGTAAAAGCTATTGTGGATTGTTGAAAGAAGATAGTAAGTTTTAATGCTCAATGTGGTAAAGAAGTTGAGTTCATTGGAGAAACCACAATATGAATTTTTGGTGATGCCTTTTGGTTTGACTAACGCACCAGCTATATTCATGGATCTCATAAATAGTGTCACGCCCTAATGTGTGCCCTACACATGACAGTCTGCGACACTCAATATTTAAACTCAAGTAAGACGACCTTAGTCTTTCCATGAGTTTGAACATCGGGTGTAAGGCTCACTCTCAACATGCGTAGACCATACCTTACTTCGTAGTAGCTTAAGGATACATACATAGCAACAAGAATGTAAATCATGACCATCTTACGGAGAATTATTCTATTACATGAACTAGGGGGCATACCCTCGATAACAATACTGAGAATTCTCAAGCTCACAAAATTTCTTGTATTATCCTTCAGACACTGGTTCCGGAAAACAGGATTAGAAATCCATTTCTACTTTTAGGTCCCGGCCTTAACAAAAGCTCCTCAACCTCTAAGAGCTGTACCTGATGTCCACGGGTTCTCGGAGATAACCAAAGGTATTCATACTGCAACAGGAAACTATTGGGGTATAAGTTACACTAGCTTAGTGAGTGAAAACTTCCGCATCACAATTAATACAAAACATTCAAGCAAATAATTAATCAACCAAGTGAAATGCATCAAACGAGTGAGGTCAACAAACATATGACCAGCCGGAAATCATATGTGAATGGACTTGCGCCCTCCATCCCGGGTTAGCAGATTTATGAATCTTGCGGTACGACGTCGTTTAAGCTCACGGTCAACTAGACAACAATTCGTTTTATGGATCACGATTAACCAACAGATATTCGTTTTATGGATCACGATCAACCAACATATATTCGTTTTATGGATCACGAAAAACCAACAAATGCTCATGCTCCATCCCCGTCGTGATATGAATGAGTTCAATTATAATTGAGGCCCAATAATAGATTAATCCAATTCTTTTAGGTGACAAATCAATAATCGCAGACAGTCAATTATAACTCCTCGCTATACAAGCAGTAACTTAACACCCGGTTTCGATATTCCTTAAGTTCAATTTTCACATATCAACAGCAAACAAGTATATAATTCCCCTACACCCCATCATGCATAATCATTTTTATCTTTTGCCTAAACAACTAATGTCACTATCATTACAATCACAAGCAATAATTGAGAGCGGAAGCAATACTCACTCGGCCATGGTACGCCGGTCTCTTAATAATGGTAGTCGGGTGATAGGGTATCGTCGTACTCGGGATCACCTACCAAATAAAAATAGCCTAATAAGAATTTCATCACTAAAGTAATTTAAGCTTTACATCTAAACTACACAAAATCGGAATTCTCGCTATTTGCGGAAGCTCCACTTAAAACGGCCATAACTTGGTCATTTTAACTCAGAATTTCACAAATTTTATATCGATTTCTACCTACTTCGAAAGATCTATCTGATTCTAATATTATTTTCAAGTTTTGAAAACATGGAGGTCACGGAATAGTAGGATCAGATCTGTTCCGTAACTTTTCTGATTCCGAAAAATTGTTTCTCATATGATAAAAATGTTCCTAGTTGATGATTTATGTATAGATGGTATATGAATGAATTCCTAATATGAATATCATGTAATGATCTCAATATATGCATGGTTTTGATGATCTTTGATGATGGACTCTTATGAGCTCCTAATTATTATGAACTCCATAATGATCACTTATGAAAAGCTATTCTTTCCAACTTTACATTCCCTAGGGTTTTTATGATTTTATTCTTGGAATTTACTTGTTATCTAAATAAAAATGAGTTCTCAATGTCTATACTAATTATAACCTTCATTTATGCATAGAAATTCACATTTTTCATTTGGCAAATATGTTTTTAAACAAGCTTTTCACAAAAATCCGAATTTTGAAAATTTCCCTTCTCTTGCATTTTCTTTATGAGAAAACTTGTTTAATGCATCAAAATTTGAAGCTTCATTATATCTATTATCTAAGGACTCCATTTGACTCATAAAACATGCCATCTAAGCTTGGATACTAAGTGTTTATGTAGGCATCATCCTAAAATACGAATTTGACTACTAATCACTATTTCAATATTTTTCATTCTAACTCCACTACTTGTTTTACATTTTTCTCATGCCTAAACTCATCTAAGCTTATGAAAATCATTCCTTAAGGGCATCTATTACATATACCTTCCATTTTTTAGGAAAAATATGAGTTTTAAAGTGGTTTTGGTGGTCTTTAAAGTAGGGTTCCAAAATCATCCGAATTTTCAACTAAGCATTTCTAACAAAATATTTTCCTTTTCAAGTTTCTTGTTTTCTATACATGTAGATCTACCATCTAACCTATCTATACATGGGCAAGGCTACATTTTTTATGATCATTAATGCATGAAAATCAAAATAATCATATGAACATAAATGTAGATGAAGATGTGAATGTCTAAACACTAGATCTACCAAATATCATGCATGATTCATGGGTTTCATGGCATGAACATAAATTTCTATGCTATATCTCTACTTTACATGCATGAACAAGATAATATCTCAACAAAAACTCATTTAATCTCTAGATCCACTTCTTGTGATAGCTTGATGTTCTTGTATAAGTGTTTTCATGTCCCTAGCATATGCTCATTGGGATTAAATGTGAAAAACACATAAGAAAAGTCTTGCCATTACAAGATTTGGTAAGAATAAAGCTTGAAATCATCATACCAATAGGGATTTGGAGTAGAAAAGAAGAGGAAATGAGATGTGTGTGTGAGTGTGAGAGGGGGAGGGAGTCACGACAATAGGAGGGAAGGAGGAGAGAGTGTTTTGTGATTTTTGGACAATGAAGAATGAAATGAAGGAGAGAGAAAGTTAAGGATTATTTATATTAGTGAATTTAGGGTTTGTTTGAAGTAATAAAAGAGATAAAATAAATCAAATTGGGGCATATTGGGAGGGGGATTGCGCCGGCCATATGGGGTGAAAGGGGGGAAAGAGAACAAATTTTGTTTGAAATTGATATTGTGTAATAAAATGTAATAAAAGTGATAATTTAATAGGAGATAAAAATTTCTTGGAAAAGAAAATATAATTAAATAGTTGCAAGGATGTAAGAATAGGGTATGGGTAGTGTGTAGTGTAGGTTGTACTTGTGAATAGTAGACAAGACATCTACTTTACCGGTTGTAACGAAAACACGGAAAAGGCTACAACTGTAATTTTTATAGCCCGAAAAATTATAAAATTGATATTTTTGGAATCCTTATAAAATTATGGTTCTAATGAATATTCCGAAACATTTTTCTGAGTTCGTGGTCCCTGGGCACGCTTTTCCGTAATTAAGCTCGGGAAGGCCCGGAATTAAAAAATTCCCGAATTTAAAACTTTTAAAGGTCTAAAATATACTTTAGAACAATAATTCATATTCATTTACTTTATAAAACTTCTTTTATTATGAAACCGAAGGAAAGCCGGATCTAGGGTTTCTAAGCTCCTCTTACTAAGCTTGAACAGGACCGATATAAGGTTTCGTTCTCGATTTTTGAAATTTATTCGTTTACTAGGAGAACTAGGGTATCCATTATAAGAATAATAATAAAAATTAGGTAATGAATAATATTAAACCGTACTGGAAGAGTCACTAATTACCGGTAGTAACGAAATATAAATAGATTTGCAAAATCAGATAATTCTAGCTATTTGAAAATTTATGAAACTAATAACTTAGAGATCCTATAGAAATATGAGTCTAACGGCATTAATAACATATTTTTAAAATTTCGAATCCCAGGGCGCGCTTTTCGAAATTGACACCTGACCGGATTGGAATAGGTCGAAAACTCGTTGATCTCATCCGTTAGAGCATCCCAGTCTTAATATGAACTAATTACACCTTTTCCTCTTATTCCAACTTCTTGGTTTAGGAACATGGAATTGCCGGATCTAGACTATGGAATTTCTTGGGAGTTTCAGGGACTTAGGTTTCCCTATCGACTTTCTGGCTTACACCTTTGCCAAATTGGAAACTGATATTTTATACTCATATGACATATCTGATTGGTGAGATTTATTTTAAGGTCGATTTTTATAAGTATTTAATATCTCACAACATTCTCGGAATTCTTTGGATTGAGTTTTATTCCCTAAGGTTAATCATTATTTACTTCTTAACAATTTGTTTTAAGGCTCTATTTTACCCGAATTTATAAGTTGGAGTTAAATATAAAATTTGTTGTACATGGAGGTTTTAGAATGGAAGCATATTGAGTTGCTGTTTTATTTTTGAGATTTCTCATTTTTCTCACGATTCAGAAATTTCCAGATTCGTCCGGAATTTGGGACTTATAGAAGTTCGATTTTAATTCGGAGTGACTTTCAAGGTTTTATTTTCAAAGTTCATCTTTATAATTATTTACTGAAATTTTCCAGGGCTTACAAATAAGTATATAAACCCCTATTGGATAAATGTGTAATAGTCTTCATCGACGATATTCTAATCTACTCAAAGAGTGAGAAGCAACATGAAGAGCATCTTAGGATGGCGTTGCAAACTTTAAGAGAAAATAATTTATACGCCAAGTTGTCTAAGTGTGACTTTTGGCTAGATCGAGTATCCTTTCTAGGACATGTGGTGCAGGAGAAGGTATCTCGGTTGACCCCGAGAAGATCAAGGCTGTAGTGGATTGGAAACAACCACAAATGGTAACCGAAGTAAGAAGATTTTTAGGATTAGCTGGCTATTATCGCAAGTTTGCAAAGGATTTTTCAAAAATAGCTAAGCCATTGACTCAATTAACATAGAAAAACGAGAAATTTGTATGGACAAATAAGCAGGAGCAAAGTTTCCAAGAGTTAAAACAACGATTGGTATCAGCACCAATCTTGGTTTTGCCAGACCTAGAGAGATCTTATACTGTGCATAGTGACGCCTCAAGAAATGGCCTTGGATGTGTACTCATGTAGGAAGGAAAAGTAATTGCTTATGCTTCCCGACAATTGAGATCATATGAGTAGAACTACCCTACGCATGATTTAGAGTTAGCCGCAATTGTTTTCGCTTTGAAGCTTTAGAGGCACTATCTATATGGACAAAGATACGAGATATATACAGATCATAAAAGCCTTAAATATCTATTTACGCAGAAGGAATTAAATATGAGGCAAAGAAGATGGTTGAAGTTGATCAAAGATTATGATCTGGGAATCAACTATTGTCCGGGAAAGGTAAATGCAGTTGCGTATGCTCTGAACCAGAAAATTTATGGAGAAGTGGCTGCATTAATTACAAGTCAAAAGGAACTAATAAGAGAATTTGAGAAATGGAGGATTTAATTTATTGGACAAAGTACGGAACTGGAGATAGCCAATTTGGTGTTGGAACCAACCTTGATTGAGAGAATCAAGGAGCCTCAACGATATGATGAAGTAATGTAGAAGCTTAAAAAGGAGGTTTAAGAAGGAAAATACTCTAATTTTGTAATAGATGAAGAGGATGTGGTTAGAATGAAAGCATGACTATGTGTACCAGAGATAAGGAGTTGAGGAAGGAAATTATGAATGAAGCTCACAACTCCGGCTATACTATATACCCTGGAGGTACCAAAATGTACCAAGACTTGAAAAGCCATTACTGGTGGAATGGAATGAAGAGGGATGTAGCCGATTATGTTATGAAATGTAAGGTTTGCCAACAAGTAAAGGTAGAATACCAAAGGCCAGAAGGATTGTTAAAGTCTTTACCTATCCCTGAATGGAAATGGGATCAGATATCCATGGATTTCGTGTGTGGTTTTCCTAAGACTTTAACGGGTTGTGATGCAGTATGGATAATTGTGGATCGATTGACAAAGTCAGTGCACTTTTTACCAATCAACATGACAAACTCTATGGACAAGTTGGCCAAGATCTACATCTGAGAAATAGTGTGGCTACATAGTATACTTACGGGAATTATATCAGATCGATACCTAAGATTCGTATCTAAGTTCTGGACAAGTCTACAAAAGAGTTTAGGTACAAAGCTACATTTTAGTACTGCATATCACCCTCAGACCGATGGACAGTCTGAGCAGACAATTCAAACCTTAGAAGATATGTTGAGAGCATGTGTTTTGGAATTTAAAGAAAGTTGGGACAATCATATACCACTGATTGAGTTTGCCTACAATAATAGCTACCACTCGACTATTTCGATGCCACCCTACGAAGCTTGTATGAACAGCGTTGTGGGTCACCTCTGTTCTAGGATGACATAGAGAACCTTGCTATTGGGCTAGACTTGGTACAAGAGGTAGCCGATAAAGTAAGAGTCATACAACAAAAGATAAAGGAAGCACAAGACCGACAAAAGAGTTGAGTAAATTTGAAGAGATGAGTTATCGAATTTCAAGTGGGTGATTATGTGTACTTGAAGGTAAATCCTATTAAGAGTATACGAAGAGTTTGTACATAAGGGAAGTTGAGCCCGAGATACATTAGACCCTTCGAGATACTGAAAAGTGTTAGAGATCTGGCATATTGATTGGCTCTACCTCCGAATCTATCGAGAGTGCATAATGTGTTCCATGTCTCGGTACTAAGGAAATATGTACCAGACTCAGAAAGAATCATAGAGTTAGAACCCATCCAGTTAAAGGAAAATCTCACCTACGAGGAACATCAAGTGCAAATCTTAGATAAGAAAATGCAAAGGTTGAGAAATAAGGAAATTCGATATGTGAAAGTGTTGTGGAGAAACCATGCATTTGAGGAAGCAACCTGGGAGGCTAAAGAGGAAATTCAGAGAAAGTACCTCGAGTTGTTTCAGGAAAGAGGTATGTAAGTTTCAGTTTTGAGGAAAAAATTTTGTTTAAGATGGGTAGGTTGTAAGCCCTTGTTTTCTTAGCAAATCAAACTTGATTTTGAAAATTAGAATCAGAAACCGAAACCCTAAAAAAAATACCCTGGGGCTAATTTAGACCTAGAAACCCTAAGTCCGGCAATACCGAAAATGAAACCCCGAGACAATAAATATGAGTTAGCATTAGGATTTAGGCCTAAATAATATATCAAAAAATAAAAAGATCATATTTCAGAGACATTCATCCGTTTCGAACCAGATCGGGATCTATTATCGAAAATCGGTCCTCGGGGCTCGAAAATAGAAAAATATTATATAGGACTTTTTAGAACTGGAATTTAATAAGGAATTCAAAATATAATTATAAGAATTTTTTGGTTTATAAAAATTACAGTTATAGCTTTTGTATCGTATTTTCATTACCACCGATAATTTAATTATTTAATCTACTTTTTTTATATCTAATCACACTATTCACAAGTACAACTAATCATGCCTATTCTTACATCCTTATAATCTAACCTTACCTCCTTAAATCATTTTTTTCCTTACATTTACTTTTTCAATATATTTTTTTACTTAAATTACTTTTTAAATTTGAATTTTATTACGCAAAGCAAATATCTCTCTCTCTCCCCCCTCAGCCCCTAAAACCGGCGCCCCTTCCCTTTTGCTCTCCTTCTCTCAATCTATTTTAATTTCCTTCTTTTATTATACACAAATCCTAATCCAATTCCCTATATTAACCCCTTTATACCTATCTCATTTCACCTTTTCTCTCTTTTTTCACTAAACAAACTCTTGCAAAATATTTTCTCTCCTCTCTTCCCCTCCTTTTTTGTCCTGTGACCCTCTAACCATACACACACTTCTTTTTCTTCAAGTTTTTCATACTCTACATGTAAACCCCGGAAATTCTCAGTGGCTAGAAAACCCTAGGAGTTGGAGACGAAACCCTAATCTGATCAGATTGAGTTTAGTGACTGGAGCCTAGGAACCCCAAATCCGGCTTTCCATCGGTTTCATAGTAAAATAAATATTTTGGAGTAAATGAATCTGAATTGTTGTTCCAAAGTACATTTCAAACCTTTGAAAGTTTTAACTTCGGGAATTTTTCAATTCCGGGCCCTCCCGAGCCCAATTACAGAAAAGCGTGCCCCGGGCCACGGATTCAGAAAAATATTCCGGAATATTCATTAGAACCGTAATTTTATAAGGATTCCAAAAATATCAATTTCATAATTTTCCGAGCTACGAAGATTACAGTTATAGCTTTTCCCGTGTTTTTGGAACAACCGGTAAAGTAGATGTCTTGTCTACTATTCACAAGTACAACCTACACTACACACTACCCATACCCTATTCTTACATCCTTACAACTACTCATTTCAATTTTCTTTTCCAAGAAATTTTGTCTTTTAAATAATTATTACATTTATTACATTTTCATTTACTAAATTACAAATTTCATTTTTTTTTCAAAACTCTCCACACACACACACATATGGCCGGCGCCCCTCCCTCCTATTTTCCCCCTCATTTGTGTTATTTTTACTTCTTTTAATTAACTAAACCCTAAATCACTTAATATATATACTAAATGTTCTCTCTCTCTCCTCATTTTCTTCTTGTTTCAAAGTTTGAAAAGAGAAAAAGCTCTCTCCCTTCTCTTCTTCTTGTGCCGAGCAACCCCTCCCCTTCCTCACATTGTCCACTTTGTTTCTTCTCCATTTCACTTCAAGACTTCATTGGTATGTGTATTTAAGCTTGTTTCTTCCTACTCTTGTAATGGCAAAGCTATATCTTGTGTGTTTTCTCATTTAATCCCAATGAGCTCATGCTAGGGACATGAAAACACATGAACAAGAATAACAAGCCATCACAAGACATGGATCTAGTGTTTAGATGAGCTTATGTTAAGATCTTACCTTGTTCATGCATGTAAAGTAGTGATCTTGCATATATATTGTTATTCATGCCATGAGATCCATGTTATATACATCATATGTAGTAGATCTAAAGTTTAGCTACCACATTGTCATTTACATGTATGATCATAGAGCTATTTTCATTTTCATGCATTGATGACCACAAAAATGTAGTCTTGTTCATATATAGTGATGAGGGATAGTATGTCTTGACATGTAGAAGGCAAGACCATTGAAAAAGGAAAGACTTTGTTGTATATGGAAAGTTGAAAATTCGGATGAAATGGAAACCCTACCCTAAAGACCTCCAAAATCAATTTTAAACTTATATTTCATAAGAAAAATGAAGGGTATGTGTAATAGATATGTTGAAGGAATTATTTTCATAAGGTTAGATGAGTTTAGGCATGATAAAAATAAGGAAAACAAGAGGTGAAGTTAGGATGAAAAATGTTGACTTTAAATGTGTAGTCAAATTCGTAACTTTGTGTAATGCCTATATGAACACTTAGTATTTAAGTCTAAAATGGATATTTTATAAGCTAAATGAAGTCCTTAGATAATGTATACATTGAAGCCCCAATTTTTAATACATTAGACTAGATTTCCCTTAAGAAAAATGTAAGAAAAGAAAATTTGGAAAATTCGGATTTTTATAACTAGTTTATTTGAAAACATGTTTACCAAATGAAAAATGTGAAATTTTTGTGCATGAATGGAGGCCATGACTATTATAGACTTTGAGAACCTAATTTTAGTTAAATAATAAGTAGATTACAAGATTAAAAACCAAAGAAACCCTAAGGAGTATAATGTGGGAGAATAACTTCTTAGAATTAGCCTTTATGAAACTTTCCCCAACACTTAGGAGTTCCTAAAAGTTTATTACTACAAAAATCATCATGACCATGCACAAGTTGAGTTCATTACATGGCATACACATTAGTAGTTCATTCCTAAATCATTCATGCATGAATCACTAACTAGGAACATTTCTTATCAAAAGCAAAGCACATTTTCAAAGTTGGATCAATTGCGGGACAGAACTGATCCCACTGTTCCGTGACCTTATTATTTTCAAAACTTGGATTTAATACTTGAATTAGATAGATCTTTCGAAGTAGATGAAGATCGATATAAAGTTTGCGAAATTCCGAGTTAAAATGACCAAGTTATGGCCGTTTTAAGTCGGAACTTCCAAATATAGCGAGAAATCCGAATTCAACTAGTCTAGATGTATAGTTTGATTTAATTACATGGTGAGAATCTCATAGGGATTATTCTTGATTGGTAGGTGATTCCGAGCAGGACGACTCTCTACCACCCGATTATTACTATTAAGGAGTTTGGTGACCCATGGCCGAGTGAGTTACTTCCACTCTCAATTAATGCTTGTGAATGTAATGTAGTGGCACTAGTGATGTAGGCAAAGATAAAAGAAATTGTACAAGCATGATGGGGTATGTGGGAATTATTTGTGTTGTGAATTGTTGATATGTGAAATGGAACTTAAAGCATATCGAAACCGGGTGTTAAGATATTGATTGTTTATTAGAATCATATGATGAATGTCTGCGTATACTTGTTGGTCACTTAAAAGAATCGAATTAATGACTATTCGACTCCGACTATAACTGAGTTCATTCATGTCACAATGGGGTTGGAGCATTTGCATTGGTTGGTTTTTCGTGACCCATAAAACGAATGTGAGGTTAATCGTGATCCATAAAACGAATGTGAGGTTAATCGTGATCCATAAAACGAGCTTTTAATCAGTTGACCGTGAGCTTAAACGGCGTCGTACCGCAGGATTCGTTAATCTGCTAACCCGGGATGGAGGGCGCAAGTCCATCCACATATGATTTCCGGTTGGTCATATGTTTGATGATTTCATTTGTATGGTGCATGCACTTGCTTGAATAATCACTTGTTTGAATGATTGTATCTAATTGCGTTATGGAAGTATTACTCACTAAGCTAGTTAGCTTACGCCCCGATAGTGTTTATCTTTTGCAGCATGAGTTTATATGGCTTAGGCCAAGGCAAGCCACAGCACAGGTACCGGAGATAGGAGTTTCCCATAGAAGTTTGATTCATTTCTTTTGTATAGACTTCCATTGGAAACTAAGGACTCTGGATGACTGTAATAGACTGTTATTCTTTTGCGGGGGAATGCCCCTTAGATTTTGTAAACCTTAAAGATTTATGCGTTTTGATTTATTATCTATGGCTAATGAATGCCTTGTTAAACTGTTAAACTCCATTTGTTGAAGTATTCTATTATCGTAAGGGAACGCTTTACATCTACTTAAGACTCCCGAAGGCCCCGGTTAGGGAACTCGAGAGTCTTACTTAGTATGTGGCGGACTGTTGTAGTATGATAAAAATGAGAATATGCCAAAAAGTTCAAGATCTATTTTAGTTTCAACAAAAATGATTTTTGGAAATGCGGGTGGAAAAAGACACCTATTTAGAAAACCTATTTTCCAACTCCAAAATGAAGATTTTATATTTAAAATGAAGGGCTTAGGGAATAGTTATCATAAAGGAATGATTTTGATGAGTTAAGCTTAGTTTTACTAAGAGAAATTTTCAAAATAAGAAAATGGTTATAAAAGTTAAGTTAGAACTTGTTTCAACCCTAACAAGAACTTGAAATTCATAACTAGGGTGAGATGCTAAATAAACACCTATTTTCCAACCTTAAAATAAGAGTTTTATTAAAGAAATGGATACCTTAGGGAGTAGGTTTGGTTAAGACTTAATTTTAAAAAGATTAAATGAGTAGAGTAGGTTTGGTTAAGACTTAATTTTAGAAAGATTAAATGAGTTTTACCCAAGAAACAACCTTAAAACAATTTAGCAAAATCTGGATCTGGAAATGAACCCCACTTAAACACCTATTTCCAATTACCAAAATGAGGATTTTAATAGAAAAATAGAATCCTTAGAAAAAGATGTAATAAAGACTTAATTTTAACAAAGATAAGTGGATTTTATCAAAGTATATTTCTAAAACAAAGGAAACGTTCCAAAACATAGATCAATAATATTTTCATTCCCTAAAATTTTGTAAAATTCGTAACTAGGCAAAACCCCTATGTAAACATGTATTTTCCAACTCCTAAATGAAGAATTTTATTACAATGATGAAGGTATTACGCATATAGGTCATCAAGACTTTATTTTAGTACGAACAGGGTGGTTTTGCAAGAATAAAACTAGTCTTTCTAAGTCAAGTATGCTTGAAATTTTTATAGGGTAAAAGTCTTCCAAAAATTCTTTTTAATCAAGTATCATCAAGGATATACATATAGATAGCTCATATCATGTCATTCATGATAATAACTTGTAGATATTGCATGCACATATAATATACTTAGTAGAAACAAAGCAAATTTCACAAAACAATTTCGAAAATGTAATTTTTAGCTACTTATCAAACTTGGTCCGAGCTTTCCAAAACCTATCATAAATAGATATACCTTTCGAAGTAGATAGAAATAGATAGCTTATTTGCAAAATTCCGAGTTAAAAGGACCAAGTTATGGCCATTTTAAGTTGGAATTTCCATTTACCGCGAAAATTACAAATTTAAAAGTTTTTGTTTAATAAGTTGAATTTAGTTATGGTTTGAAATACTCATTTCGGTATTTCTTTTGTTTAGGTAACTTTGAATCGGAAGAATTCTTGCTCTTGGATTACTACAACTAGAGACCAGTGTCCATGGCTAAGTGAGTCTTACTTCCTATTTACTATTCCGAAATGTGTTTGTAAATTATAGTTGCACTAGAATGATAGGCAAAGATAAAAATTGGAAATGCATGATGGGTAATTATAAGATTATTTATGCTATCTTGATGTGTTGAGAACAATGTACTAAGAATATCGAAACCGGATGATTAATCGATGTATGTTTATATGCCATGACTATGAGTGTTGCTAATTGATTGATCACCTATGAAAATTAAATTAATAATTACTCAAATTAACAAATAATACTGACATAATCATTTCACGATGGGGATGGTGCATTTAATCATGATTGGTTCTCCGTGACGCATAAACGGTATGAATGAGATGGGTTGTCCGTGAGCCATAAAACGGAACAGTAATTCAAAGTAGTATCACAAGATTTGTTAATCTGCTAACCCCGAATGGAGAGCGTAAATCTATTCAACATATGATTTCTGATTGATCATATGTCTTAATTACCCATGTGGTTGTTGCATATCATATGAATGATTAAATCAATTTGTTTGTATGTATGTGTGTAATTGTGGGACATGTGTATTTTGGAAGTATTTACTCACTAAGCTAGCGTAGTTTATAGTCCTATAGCTTCTTTTTGATGTAGTTATCGTACCTATGGTTGCGTGCCCAGACTTGGCCACCTCAGATAATGTGAAGTTAGGAGTTTCCCCTAGAAGTTTTATGTTTAGCTTTGTATAGACTTCCATAGGAAATCTTAAACGCTCGAGTTGTTGTCAAGAATTAATATCGGACTGATTATTATTTTGCGGGGGAATGCCCTTAGTATTTTTGTGAATGATCCTCAGATATCTGTGGTTTATATTTTTATGCTTATTTTATTAAGTTAAACTATCTATCTCCAATTGTATATGTATTTTATTATCATAAGAGAATGCCTTGCATCTAATACAAGACTTTTGAATAACTGTGGTAGTGATTCCTAAGTCTCGTTTAGCATGGGGCGGACTGTTACGTTTAGGGTATCCTTTGAGACGTGACACTTCATTCTACCTGTTGCTCCAAAACTTAATACTGCTTCAATTACGTGAATATGTGATAGCAAATTACTCTAAAATCCCATTTGCCCTTCTCGAAGTTTTCTATTTTTTTCTTTAGGAGACAGAAAACAAACCTAAGTCAAAACTGTTGTAAAATTAGTAAGATAAATGCTCATTTCACTTGGTTGAAGGGACCTTAGCAAAGCTCCTAATTTAAGGAGTAGGTTTTTATTTTCTTTCTCATTGTGTTTTCTTAATTCTTATATCTTCCTTTTTTATTTAACTGATGATCAAATAGGTGATTTTAATTTTACCATTAACTATTTTTAGGTTGAAGGTTTCCATATAGTTGGTGTCAAAGCCTATCGTGTTAGATTTTCAAGGAATTTTATTTTTTCTACTTTGTTATTAGTAAATTATATTTAATCAGTATTCATATAATATATGTCAAAATTAGGTTGTGAGTCGATCAATGCACTCAACGACATGCTAAATTAAGTGCTCCATATTCCTGCATTATAATATTTTATGATTTGATTATAAGAGTAGGAATAGAGTGAAACCTGAATACTATAGGGATAATGTTATGAATGCTACTTAAACTTTGGCAAAAAATGCAATTAGATAACCGAACTTTGAAATTAATCAATTTAGTACATGAACATTGAAATTAATCAATTTTGATACCTAAAGGAACTTGAGAAGGTATTATTAGCATGCATAAAATTTTTTTTAAGTACTAAATTGACCAATTTCAATGTTTAAGTACTAAATTGATCAATTTTAAAGTTGAAGTACTTAGTTATATATTTTATTAAAGTATAGGTATTCTTCATGAGAATAACCTAATACTATAAAAGACTTTCATGAGCTCTATATTTATTAATAGGATTATTACTATTGAAAGTTACTCAATGGTCTTGCATAAGTTTGTCATACAAAGATGGAATTATTTTTCCTTTTAATTTTGTAAAATCAAAATAGGAATTAAAATTTTTTTCATGGCATCAAGTAGATAGTTAACTTAATAAGTGTCTGGAAATAAAAATACAAAAAAGTACAAAACTTTAGTGGCTATAGAATAAAGAGAGAATTGAATTCTAATTCAATATGAACATAATAAGGTTGTAATGGCTATTATAATATTTACATATACGTATTTATGATAAAGTTGGAAATAAACCATTGAATGACAATTCATAGGTGTAGAGACAAAAATTACTATTCATCAATTTACGTAATAGCAATTCATCATAATAAATTGCTATTTCTCTCAAGTGAACACCGTAATAGTAGCTTTACATAGAACGGAGAGGGAATGAATAGCTATTCATATCAAGTGAATAAGCTAAAAGCTCTATTAGTTTCTTGAGCATTTGTGAACTTTTAGAATTGTGTTAATGCACTTAATAGAGAAAGATCAAGCTTATGTAAATAACTATCAATCATATTTCACCATAGTGGGAGAATGTTCAAGCTTCTAAACCTTAGCCATGATAAAAAAAAAAAAAAAAGCATTGTGTATTAGAGATTTGATAAGGCTTTTATACTCTATTCCATTCATAGGAATTTAGGCCTTATTTTATCCAATTCTAGATAATTTCCTATGAATTTTGTGCTTTTATTATCTATATATTGTTTTTCATCTCTAAGATCAAGAAAAGAAGAAATAAAATGTTTAAGATCATATTAGGAGAAAAACAATATGAATGAGTAAAGATAGGATTAGTCGTGGATGCCACAGACCCTAACCGAGGGCAAAAGACAAAGCAAAATTCCCAATCATGCCCAAAACTGCGCCCTTGACTAGAAACATGGTTCATAAAGACACAACCGTGCCCCAAATAGATTCTAGATTGTGCCTGCAACCATGCCATTGATTACATCCATGGTTTACTTTAAAGACATTCGTGCCCGAAATGTAAAGTATAAGATCAATCACATCCAAAGTTGAGCTTGCGACTATACTCGCGGTTGAAGCTGAGCCCAAACTCATGATTTTAACAAAGAAGTCACAGCTTAGATTGTGGCCAACCTTCAAGCCCATGACCATACCTGTGAAAAGTGACCTGTTATGAATGAGCTGGCTCACACTGCACAAGAAGATAAAAACGAATTCTGTTATAAAGAATCTACCACATCAACAAATAAAGCCTTCATGATTTATGTGCTTATCGCTTATAAATAAGCTTGCATAGACATCCAATAAGGAGTATACCATATGTAATAAATTTTGCTAACCTAGAATAAAGTAGAGAGAGAATTCCTAGTAAGCGAAAATCTTTTTCTTTTGCAAGAATTCCGAATACTCTGGGTAATTTCATTTTAAACCCGAAGTTTATTTTTGCAAGACCCCCTTGTGCTTAATCTATAATATTCATTTGAATTTTCATAGTATTTCTCTTGAATATGTGCTTTATATTTATATCTATGGAGAAATAATCATCTTAACTTAGAGTTTGTGAATCCAAAACCTAATTTATGTGATTTCAAATGCGTTTTAATTTAATATTGATTGAGTATTTGTATTTATTAGCTCTAATTTAACTTCATGGGTCAAAATAGGTGGTGCACATTTTAGATCCATGTTTGATTTCATCTGAATAGATTGATATATCATTCTTTTGAATAAATCTAGGCTTCTAATGAAGTTGCTCATAATCACCTTAAGAGAGGGATAAAGAAACTTTTTGTCACTTAGTTTTAAAATTCCTTATAATGGGTTATTCTTGATTTTTATATGGATCTAGATTGCTAATAGCTTGTGAAGAGATTCCACTGGTCTGATCTACATCTAGAGTTTCTAACCTTAAAAGAGGTTGTAGCTTACCCTAGTGAATCTGACAATGCAAATATACCCAGCAAACAACTCTCTAAGTTTGTTAAGAAATCACATGATAAAGAATTGATGAAGCAAATCTTAAGTCCTTTCTTACATTTACAAACTTATAATCTGAATTTTACCTTGAAAATATGTATATATTTAGCATTAACCTTAGCTTAGTGTTTTTCCTGTGCATATGTTTTGTTAATTATTGTTTGGCTAGATAATAGATAAAAAGTGAGTATGATAGATGCTAACGATTCCCAAAGAATATGACCTAATACTTTCTATGCTACTTCGATAGGTGCGCTTGCCTATGTTGGTAATTATAATCTAAGTTAAACGGAACTTATTAGCATTTATATAAGTTTTTGAAAACCTTCAATTTCATGTTTGCCTATTTCTAAATGGTTTAACACAACAGCCCAACCAAGACTCTTCATTTTGATGCACCAATTATGGTGTTTAAACGAAGTGCAATAAAGGAATGAAAACTATCTAGTCACTTGGTTAAAGCACACCTTAAGACATGTGAGAAAAGTAGCTCTTTTGCACGAAGGAATTGGCTATTAAGCCATTTGTTTGAATATGTCACGCCCCGAAGGGTACCTTAAACGTGACAGTCCGCCATACATAATATTAAAGCCTAAGAATGACCACTTTAGTCACGCGAAGGCTTCCATACTATGTACAAGGCGTCTAACACATGGAGGAGACTCATCGAAGTAATGCATTTTATGTTGATACAACTTGAGAACAATGTAAAGGAAGTTCAATTCACTATACTTCAAAATACAACTCTTTAACTTCAATTACAATTCATCAAAAGATTCTACTACATAAACTATTACAAGGCAAATAATAAATCCTAGCTAATAACTTCAAACATTCTTATGCCTTGCCGGAATCCTGAAGTCATTCTCGATTTTAACCATCTCAGTCCCCACTTAGCATTCTTGAGATAACCTGTTCATTTAAACAACTATTGGGGTATAAGCTACACTAGCTTAGTGAGTGAAAACTTCCAGGATTACATTTATAACACATCATACATTCAAGTGATTAGTCAGACAAGTGATATGCATCAAACACGTGAATTCAACAACCATATGACCTGCCGAAAATCATATGTGGATGGACTTGTGCCCTCCATCTGGGGTTAGCAGATTAACGAATCCTGCGGTACAACACCATTTAAAGCTTACAGCCAACTGAACTATAAGATCGTTTATAGTACAACGATAAACTAACAAGAATCGTTTATAGTACAACGATAAACTAACAAATCCTAATGCTCCATCCCCATCGTGATATGAATGAGTTCAATTTCATTTTCAATTCCGAATACTCAATTATACCAATTCTTTTAAGTGATCAATCAATAATCGCAGACAATCAATCCTAATTCATATATACAAGCAATAATTAGTCACTCGACTTCGATATTCTTACATTCCATTTCTCATGTCAACAACAAGCATACATAGTCCCCGTTCGTCCCCATCATGCACATCCATTTTATCTTTACCAAATATCTAGTGCAACTATTAT
This sequence comes from Combretum micranthum, assembly GCA_024138025.1. NCBI lineage: Eukaryota > Viridiplantae > Streptophyta > Magnoliopsida > Myrtales > Combretaceae > Combretum > Combretum micranthum. The sequence goes on along the minus strand of JAMXBD010000250.1, from coordinate 981,260 downwards.
TACAATCACATACAATAAATGAATCGGAAGTAATACTCACTCGGCCATTGGATCACCGATCTTCTAGTACAAGTAATCCGGTGGTAGGGAATTGTCAATATCGGGGTCACCTAAAAAGGAGGAAATACTCTAATAAGTATTTCATCACTTAACTAATCCAAACTATCTTATACAAACTATCAAATTCGCAATTTTCGTCCTAAGCGGAAATTTCAACTTAAAACAGCCATAACTTGTTCATTTTAACTCGGAATCTCGTAAATTATATATCGATTTCTATCTACTTCGAAAGATCTATCTAATTCTAATATTATTTTTAAGTTTTGAAAACTTTGAAGCTTCAAAAAGGTCGGATCAGATTAGGACAGTAACAATTTCAATTTCCGAAAAATAGTTTTGTAAATGTTTGTAATGCTCTTACTATATAGATTAGCTATACATGCAATATGAATGATTTCCTAACATGAATGACATGAGATGAGCTCGATGTATGCATGGTCTTGATGATTTTTGCTAAAAGGAAATTTTATAACTCCTTATATTACAAGACTTTAAGGATAACTACTTTTAAGAATACTAGTTTCCTAACTTTGATTATTTCCATTTGTTTTGGATTTATTTCTTAAGAAAGTATAATTATTTTTTTTAAATTGAGTTTCAATATATATATTACTTATGACCTTCATTTCTACATAAAAAGTTCCTTTTGCACTTTGTAAACATGTTTTCAAGTGGGGTTGAACTCTATCACACAGGCTCGCAGCATATCCTCCAATGTTTGTATTGTTCTCTCCGATTGACCATCCGTCTGAGGGTGATAAGCCGTACTGAAATGTAGTTTAGTACCCACATTTCTGCAAGCTTGTCCAAAATTTGGATACAAACCTTGGGTCTCGGTCGGAGACTATCCCAGCGGGTACTCCATGCAATCGTATTATTTCTCTTATGTACATTCTTGCCAACTTATCCATAGAGTACCTCATGTTCATTGGAAGGAAATGTGCCGTTTTCGTCAATCGATCCACGATAACCCAAATCGCATCATATCCAGCCGTCGTCCTTGGCAATCCACACATAAAGTCCATCGTGATTTGGTCCCATTTCCACTCAGGTATTGGCAAGGGTTTCAAAAGTCCACCAGGCCTTTGGTGTTCTACTTTTACTTGTTGGCACATGGGACATTTTAACACAAGGTCTGCTACGTCTCTCTTCATGCCATTCCACCAATAGTGGCTCTTTAGATCCTGGTACATCTTCGTTCCTCCTGGGTACATGGTGTATCCGAGTGATGTGCTTCTTCCATGATTTCCTTTCTCATGTCCTCATCATCCGGAACACATCATCTACCTTTCATCCTCACCACTTCGTCCTCATCTATGGAAAAATCTGTGTATCTTCCTTCCTGTACCTCCTTCTTGATCTTCAGGATCGCCTCGTCATATCGCTGGGCTTCCTTGATTCTTTCCACCAAGGTGGGTTCCAAAACAAGGTTGGCAATTTCTACTTCCACACTTTGCCCAATGAATTCAATGCTCATTCTTTCAAACTCCTTTATCAACTCTCTCTTGTCGGTGAGCAAAGAAGCAACTTCTCCATAATTTTTCCTACTTAGGGCATCTGCAACTGCATTCACTCTCCCTGGACAATAATTGATTCCAAGGTCGTAATCCTTAATGAGTTCCAACCATCTCCGTTGCCGCATATTCAACTCCTTTTGTGTGAATAGGTACTTGAGGCTCTTATGGTCTGTGTAGATTTCACACCTTTGTCCATATAGGTAATGTCTCCATAATTTGAGTGCGAAAACAACGGCGCCAACTCCAAATCGTGGGAAGGATAGTTCTGCTCATGGGGTCTGAGTTTCGAGATGCATAAGCGATCACCTTTCCATCCTGCATCAGCACGCATCCGAGGCCATTCCTGGAAGCATCGCTGTGCACTGTGTAGGACTTCTCGGGGTCCGGTAGAATTAGAATTGGGGCAGAGACAAGTCTTTTCTTTAGCTCCTAGAAACTTTGTTCTCTCTTGTCTGTCCAAATGAACTTCTCTTCCTTTTGGGTTAACTGAGTGAGGGGCTTGGCGATGGTTGAAAAATTCTTTACAAACTTCCTATAATATCCAGCCAAACCAAGGAAACTTCTCACCTCAGTCACAGTTTTAGGTTGTTTCCAATCCATCACTGCCTTAATCTTTTTAGGGTCTACCGATATTCCTTCTCCAGATATCACATGCCCTAGGAAAGATATACGATCCAACCAAAAGTCACACTTAGATAGCTTGGCGTACAACTTATGCTCACGCAAGGTCTATAATGCCATTCTTAAGTGTTCCTTATGTTGCTCTCGCGTCTTGGAGTAGATCAGAATATCATCAATGAAGACTATTACGCACTTGTCCAACAGGGGCTTATATACTCGATTCATGAGATCCATGAAAGCTGCTGGTGCGTTGGTTAATCCAAAAGGCATCACTAAAAACTCTTAATGTCCATAGCGAGTTCTAAAAGCTGTCTTTGGTACGTCTTCAGGTTTAATCCTCAACTGGTGGTATCCTGACCGCAGTCGATTCTTGAAAAGACACTTGCTCCTTGAAGTTGATCAAAAAGGTCATCTATCCTTGGGAGGGGATACTTGTTCTTGATGGTGACTTTGTTTAGCTCCCGATAGTCGATGCATAAGCGCATGGAACCATCCTTCTTCTTTACGAACAATACTGGTGCTCCCCAAGGTGATACACTTGGTCGGATAAAACCTTGATCTAACAAGTCTTGCAACTGAATTTTTAACTCCTTAAGCTCTACTGGTGCCATCCGATAAGGTGCCTTTGAGATTGGTTCCGTATTGACCAATAGGTCGATTTCAAAATCGATCTCTCTCTTTGGTGGCAATCCAGGTAATTCGTCCGGAAATACATCTGGGAACTCATTGACCACGGGTATGGATCCAAGCTCAGGCTTTTCTCCTTCTTCTTCATCCAGGTTACTAAGGTTGATCTCCTCGTCGTCCATTAACTCGAACGAATTCAACTTCACCATGGATTCTCCTCTGAATATCACTTCACATCCATTTTGGTCCTTAAACTTTACTTCCTTTTGTCTGCAATCTACTAAGGCTTTGGCGGATGTTAACCAACTCATACCTAAGATTACTTCGTATTTACTCATTTCCAAGATTATTAGGTCACACTTAGAGTGACTTCCTTGTATCTCCATTGGACAGCCTTTAAGCATTTCCTTCGTCGTTACTATGCTTCCGGTGGGGGTCTTAACTCAAAACCGGTAGCAATAGTATCTATGGGTAACCCAATTTGTTTAGCCAGGCTAACGGTGATAAAAGAATGGATAGCTCCCGTATCGAACAAGGCATAAGCGGGTTGACTAGCTACGCGTATGTGCCCTGCACTCGAATTTTTATACTAATTACGAGACTGGTATACTTAAGCTAATCGCAGGTACAAAACTTTTGTAGCATAGGGATTGAACGTAGGAAACTTAATAACTTGCTTTAAAAGAAAGGGTTTTGATCCTGACCTGTTACCAATCCAAAATCTGAGCCATAATCTCCATCTACGGCTGCTAGCTCTGCTCCTTCATCATCGGACTCCTCGCATACCTACTGTCCTTCCAAGTTGTATATCCTCATTCCGTGGACAGCTGCTCCAGTCCGATTCGTGTTGCTTCCTCCATTTCCATTCTTTGCTGGTGCTGCTCCTCCCGTAGAACCAAACGGTCTTGCTGGTGCATTCTTCCTTTGTGGGCATTCATTGGCGAAGTGCCCAGTTTGCTTGCAAATGAAGCAAACGGTGGAAGCCTTCTTTGGGCAATCTCCTATCTTGTGACTGGGGTCTCCACAAAAGTAGCACTTGTGTTGCAGCAGCGGGCATCTCTTTGGGTAGTGCTCCTTCTTGCATTTCCAGCAGGTCACACTGATCTCCGGTGTCTCCTTGTTGCTATTAACACTTCCTCTGAAGCTATGAAAAGGTTTAAACTTCTTGCTTTGAAAGCTGGGGTTGTAGCTATCTTGGGCTCTCTTTCCGAACACGAAAGTTTTCCTCTCAGGGGCTTTGCTCTTCCTCTTCTTTGCTCCCTCAATGATACGAGCCCTTTCTACTAATTCTCGGAGGGTCCTCAAGTCTAATTCTTCCAGACGCATCCTTATATCTTCATCTAGGCCACTCAGAAACACTTGCCTCTTCAGCTCCTCACTATGCTTGAAGGACTCAGGTGCGTATTGGAGCAGTCGACTAAACTCCGTCTCGTACTGTTCTATTGTCCTTCCTTTCTGGGATATATGGAGAAAGTCTCCACTATACTGGACTCTTAAGGTTCTAGGGAAGTAGTTGTGCAGAAACTCTCTTCGAAAAGCATCCCAGGTCACGGGTGGCAACAATTCCCTGCTTTTTGACTCCCACCATACCCTGGCATTGAACCGCAGCATGTACGTGCCATAGTCCAGACGCAGATGATGGGGAACTTCATAGGCGGCGAACGATCTTTCTATCTGGGCTAGCTAGTCTTCAGCCTCGTCTGGCTTTCCAAAATTTCCAGCGAAGTACCTGTTGCTTTTTATGAAGTCTGGCAAGGAACTTCTATAAGGTCGAGGCGGTGGTGGCGCTGGCAAAGGGACGGTGTGAGACTCAACTTCTGGAGCTGCAGGTGCTTCAACGGTTGCTTCAGGTGCATTTGCAGCAGGCGGTGGTACGTTTTGTGCACGCTGCATGAAATTATTGACCAACCCTATCAGTTGGTTGATAGCGGCCCACACATCTCCTTGTTGATTTGGCAGAGGATTTGGGGCTTGTTGTTCTGCCGGGGGATTCTCTGGTTCTGCCGGTATATTATTAGAGGCGCGACGTTCGCGTCTTCTACCTCTCCTACCACGTCTGTTAATTACTCTAGTTTTAGACTTTTAAAGAGATCGGAAATATCGGAATTGCATAGAAAATACTCAAAGCAATCAAATCCAGAAATCATCAAATAAAATACTTGCATTCAAAAGGAGGAAATTAATAATTCTTACATAACCTTGAGAAGGTGGAAACCATTCCCATCAAAAGATAATTGTTCGAATAAAACATAGAAAAGCAAAACATAATGCATTAAAACAAAGATAAGCCTAGGAAAAAGCTAGGTTGGACTTGTTGGGTTATGCTCCCTTCTCCATTCCTTCAATCTTCTTACGGGGACGGTGCTGGGTTCGCACTCCTACTAGTAGATCCTTTGTGTCGTTTGACGAATTGTTGTAGGTATTGGCTCACAGTCATTCTCTTTCCTCGGTATCGTGAGGTGATCTCTACTTGAGACGGCCAAACTTCGTCATGTACGGAAATCCTCTCTCCGTGGGTTGTGCCATTCGTTTCTTCTGGTTCTTCTTCCTCTGGTGCCATTGTCATTGTGGGGGTTTGGGATCCGCTCCTCAGGAACCTATTTGGATCAAAAACATTGTTCCTTCTTCCCTCATTCTCAGAATCTGAAATCATCACGGGGTCATTCCTTGCAACGGTTTCCATTGGTACGTCTTGGCTCAACCTTCGGGGAGGTGCCTGATTGGGGATCAAAGGGCTGTCTTCCCAAAGGGATGCAGATTGGGTCTCCTCAGGCTCCGAGTCCTCGTTCAGATTTCCTTCCGGCTACCGTTTGTCTCTCCATTTCCTTCGTTTTCTTGGGCTTCCTCCATGATGAAGTCTTCGTCTGGAATAACATCTAGTTGTATTCCAATGGAGTTAGGTTGAGTGTTGTACTCCGATGGCGTAGGGACAATTTGTCGGTAAGTGGCATACTAATAAAATCGATCTTCCGCATCTGCCTTTAGCCAGTCCGTATGATCTGCCAACTCATCGTGTGCGTAGATGTACAGGGGTCCCAGCTTGTTCCATGTTCGAAAATCTGGTTCCTGTCGTCCTTCTCCCTTTCTTAAGACGAAGGTCATTTGCTGTAGCATGGTCTCCCGATATATGAAAACCATCATTCTCTCGACCACGTAAATGACTTCTACATCACTCCATCTCCGATTGCTTACTGCGTCAAATCTCAACTCCTGGGGCAAGTTCCTCCACAGGAATGTCTCAATCCTCTCTTTCATAACTTGAACATTTCGCGGGCGGTCCTGGGCCTTCCAACTAACGCGAACTCCTCACACAGAACCCTTAGTCTAAGGCGGTAGTTCACGAAGGTCTCGTCATGGTCTTTAAGGAAATGTCGGGACTTTTCCTTAACCTCAGGGAAGGTCTGTCACGCCCCGAAGGGTACCCTAGACGTGGCAGTCCGCCACATATAATATCAAGGCTTAAGAATGGCTAACTTAGTCATGCGAAAGCCTTAGTATTATATGTAAGGCGTCTAACACGGTAATAGGAGACGCTTTTGGGAAGCATGGTTTAAGCAAGTAAAGTTAAACATACAAGAATTCAGAAATAAATATATCATATCATAAATAACCAAAGGTCTTATACACAAATTCTTAGGGGCATATCCCCGCTAAAACCAAGGATCGAGATAACTTCATAATAACCAAAATTAAAGATTTCAAAGGAAGTCTAATCTAAGTCTTCGAGTAGATTTCCTCCAAAAGCTTCAACATAAAATGTATACGGATTCGGGATGGCCTCGGGCTCAAAAATAGGTGTTCCTGAGAATACAAATATCTATAGGGGTGTAAGCTTATGGGCTTAGTGAGTAAATCCCAAAATTCATAATCAAATAAAATTTATCAATCAAGTTTATTATTCGAACATATGAAATGCAACAACCACGTGAGCATACAAGACATATGACTTTCCGGGAATCATATGTTGAATGAATTTACGCCCTTCATTCGGGGTTGGGGATTCAGGCCAATTAATCAAGTTTATTATTCAAACATATGAAATGCAACAACCACGTGAGCATACAAGACATATGACTTTCCGGGAATCATATGTTGAATGAATTTACGCCCTTCATTCGGGGTTGGGGATTCAGGCCAATTACAGCCACAACTTTTAAAAACACTTTTATAGATCTTACCGGCTCCTATACGCCATCAAAAATTTGTAGTTATTACAGGCTCCTACTAGCCACCAAAAACTTGTAGTTATTACAGGCTCCTACTAGCCATCAATTTAAGTAGTTCTTACCGGCTCCTACTCGCCACTTACATGATATACCGGTTATGTCTACCACTACTATTATACACTTGTCCCACCAATTGTATAGTAGCGAATGCAATATGACTCAACATATGAAGTGCATGAATAATTTCTTTAATTAAAGTCTAGTAGTTACATTTAACTTCGTTCAAGTGATCAACCAATTTCAAACAATTCAAGATAATAATGTACATACAACTTTATTACAACAAATTGAGTTTCGATATACTTAGTATTCCTTCAACATATTATCATACACTTCTTTTTGAGTTTGCTTAGATTCTAGTGCAACTAATTTTACAAGCACAAGCACAAGCAAGAGTATGAAAAATAACGGGGAAATAACTCACTCGGCCATGGTGACACCTTTCTTGAATTGGATGGGTCGTTCGGAAATTCCACTTAATCGTAGTAATCCTCGGGATACGAACAATCCTCCTCGTGATTATCTAATTCAAGAAGAATACCCAAAATGAGTATTTCATGAAATTCTATTCTTGAAAATTCTAATCTTTTCTTAAAAATCGTAGTAAAATCGTATAAAGGGAAATTCCAACTTAAAATGGCCATAACTTGCTCATTTTAACTCGGAATTTCGCGTATAATATACCGTTTTCTACCTACTCGAAACGATCTACGCATTTCTAAGCTTATTTCCATAAAACTAAGTCGTTTGGGTTCCGAAAAGGTAGCGATCAGATTTGCCACGAATTTGTAAACACTTGTTTTCCTTTTTGTAAACAAAGTTCATTTTGAAAAGATAACATTTCAATTATTTTGTAAACTTTTGAAAGGTATATATATATATTTGTAATGACTCATAACAAATGTATGAAGTAAATGAAGTTGTCTCAACTTAAAAATAAGGTTTTAAAAGTCTTTGAATTTGAGATTCTATTTTACTTTTGAAAGATCTTTTGGTCATTAAGATAAAGATTTTATTTCTAAATGAAATCTCTTGTAATTACTTTAATTTCCTAAAGTGTGGTTTTGTTTTCTAAACTTGGATTTCAAAAGTAGCAAAATGATATTTTTATTTCTTGTAATGTTTCAAAAGAATTTCTACTTCTTGATAAAAGATAAGTTTTCATAAAACCTTTTGTTTATGTAAGAAAATCATTCCTATGCATGTTCATGAGTTTTTAGAAATCCGTTTCCCATATTTATTTCTTTAGAAAGAATCTTTAATTCAAGAAAACATTTTCTCATTTTTTTTGTTGAGACAAAAACATTATGTTCATGCATGAATATGAATCAAAACTATAGAAATACAAAGGAACATAATAACTTGAAAGCTTAAATAATAAAGTAAATCAAGTATTGGGACCTTAACTTTATCAAGGTACCCCGGGACTAAGAAAAAACTAGTCCCAAAAAGAAAAGAATTGTTTTGACTTGATGAGGACAAATCTAAGACTAGAATGACTAGTCTTAAAATCAACTTGAATTTAAATAACTTGAAATGAAGTAATTAAATTGCATGAAAGATAAATAAATTATAAGACAATGAGCTTATATGCTCTAAATAATATATATAATTGTATAGATATATTAGATAGTAGTAACATAAAGGAAATATAAAGAACATAAAGGAAATATAAGGAACATAAAGAGATTGATATTATGAACAAAAACAAAGTATGAATCTAATGTTGCTTTCTTAACCTTCATGGTTTTAGAAAACACACACTAAGCTCATACTAAGTAAATGAACATGAAGAAATCTTGAGAAATTTCTTACCTAAAGAAGCTAAACTTAAGAGGACTTCTTGTAAGAACTCTTGAGAGAATTTGAGAGAGATTTTGAGAGAGTAACTTTAGAGAAGAAGAAGTGTGTAAGAAGTGAAGGTATGAAGGGGTATTTATAGGAAAATGTGGGAGATAAATTGTGTTAATTAAATAATTGGAAATCAAAATAAATTGGGCATGGGGAGAGGAGGCCGGCGCTATTTTGAGTGCATGGGGAGAAGAAAAATTAATTTTTTTGTCTTTTGATTAATTAAAAGTAAGAAATGAAAGATGTGAAGTTGTATTGGAAATGAAAAATGTAAGAAATAGGTGTATGGTTTGTAAGAGTAGGTTGTAAGAAAAAGTAGAGATAGATGAATAGTGTAGAATAGTAGAAAATAGTGTAATGTAAAAGTAGACATGACAATTTAATACCGGTAGTAAGAAAATACGAGTATAAAAGCGATATCTGATATTTTTAGCTACCGAAAAATTACGAAATTGATATTTTTGGAAATCTTATATTTTTACGAGTCTAACGGTGTATTCGGAATATTTTTCCTATTCCGGGCTTCCGGACTCATTTTTCAAGAACTGTGTCCGTTCGGGTTCGAAGGACATCCGAATTTCGCGAAACTGAAACTTTTATAAAACCTATGGTTATTATGACCCATTCGAGCTAATTTTTCCAACTTCGTTTTCTATGACTTGAGAGAACGGCAATGCCGGAGTTAAACGGTTACGGTAAACTAGGGTTTTGTTTGACTTAAGAATCCGTTTGACTTCCGTTTAGGGTTTAGGTCTTAAATTTTGGATCGAAAATTTCGGGGATTTACAAGGTCAGCTATCAAGGAAAACAAAGAGGGGATCAGCTCTTAAGCTAGAGTTCTATCTTGTCACTATCTATCTCAAGGTCTATTTCTACTATCTTATATCTAAAACTTGCGCTCTGATACCAACTTAAACTGTCACGCCCCAGAGGGTACCCTAAACGTGGCAGTCCGCTGCATACAATATTAAAGCTAATGAATGACAAACCGTAGTCATGCAGGAGCTTTGATATCATATGCAAGGCGTGCTTCCAAATAGTAGGAGACTCATAGAGGTATTACGTTTAAATAGATAGCAAAAGCAAGCATGAACTTAAATAAATAATCATAAGATCTTCATTTCATCATAAATTCGTACATCATCTTAGGGGCATTCTCCTGCCTTAAAGTCTTTAATCAATAATACTATTATCAAAATAAACAAATCTACTACATAAGTCTACTATAGAGATTTTTCCTAGAAGTCTATGTTCAAAACTAAAAATACATAAACTTCCTCCAAAAACTCCTAGTAGCTTACACTCGTACCTGACATACGGGGCTCCTCGGGGCCAACCATAGATAATCATACTGTAATAGAAAACTATAAAGGTATAAGCATGACTAGCTTAGTGAGCTAATTCCAACTATAATACATTTCCGAAAAATCAACCAAGTATTTAATCAAAGCATATGAAAATGCATCAATCATATGAACAAGTAAGATACACATGATTAACCGGAAATCAAGTGTAGCATGGATTTAACGCCCTCCATGACAAGGGTTAGGAGGTTACAGGCCCATACGACCATCATTATCTGCAGATTTACCGGCTCCTACTTGCCCTGTAGACTTTCCGGCTCCTACTAGCCACCTTGTAGACTTACCAGCTCCTACCAGCCACCACTACCACTTCTTCGTTTCCCCACACGAAGAAAAGTAGTCAACAAATGTGATTTATGTATGTCATATGCATGAATAATTTCAATTTTAACATTCGATCATTTAAGTTGAATTCATATTAAAAGTGATCAACCATAGTTTCATCATCCCAATACATAAATCACACTTTATTTAACATATCGTCTTTCGATATACTTAACTTTCATTCAACAATTATTTCATAGCAATGATTCATTTCTTTTCCTAGTTTTCTAATGCTACTAGTTACAAGCACAATTAAGGAAATGAACTTAGGAAAAGAATTAACTCACTCCATATCGGCGGATCTAATCGAAGTAGTCCTCCGGATAAACGATCTCGGGTCCTTCGTCACCTATATAAGATGAAATACCCAAAATGAGTCTTTCATAAGACTTCTATTCTTGAAGATTCTAATTTTTCCTTAAAATCGCAGTAAAATCGTATAAGGAGAAATTCCAACTTAAAATGGTCATAACTTGCTCATTTTAACTCGGAATTTCGCGTATAATATACCGTTTTCTACCTACTCGAAAAGATCTACGCATTTCTAAGCTTATTTCCATAAAACTAGGTCGTTTTGGTTCCGAAAAGGTAGCGACCAGATTTGCCACGAATTTTACTAGGACTTGCTTTCCTTATTGAAAACAAAGCCCATTTGAGAAGATAAATATTTTAAGTATTTTGTAAACTTTTTGGAAGGTATATATATATATATATGTAATGTCTCATGACAAATGTATGAAGTAAATGAAGTTGTCTCAACTTATAAAGATAAGGTTTTAAAAGACTTGAACTTGAGATCTTATTGAATACTCATCTTACTTTTGAAAGGATTCTTGAGTTATTTGAGATGAATATTTCTAAAATTAATCTCTTGTAGTTACTTTAAATTCTTAAGGAGTAGTTTTATTTTCTAAACAACTTTGAAAATAATACTTTTGTTGCTTTATAATGATTTCAAAAGAATTTCTAATTCTTGATGAAAGATAAGTTTTCATGAAATCTTTTGTTTATTTGAGAAAAACCTTTCCAAGCATGTTCTTGAGTTTCTAAGAAATCTATTTATTTAAAATGAACCTTTAGTTTAAGAAACACTTCTTTATTAAATTTTTGTTGAGACAAAAACATTATGTTCATGCATGAATATGAATCATAAACTATGAAATATGAAAAGAACATAATAACTTAAAGAAAAGAAATAATTGATAAAAGCAAGTATTGGTCCTTAGCTTCATCAAGGTACCCCGGGACTAAGAAAAGACTAGTCCCAAAAGAGAAAGAATTGTTTTGACTGATGAGGACAAGTCTAAGACTAGAATGACTAGTCTTGAAAACAACTTTGAAATAAATAAATTTCATTGAAGTAAATAAATTGCATGAAAGATAAATAAATTGCAAGACAATGAGCTTATATGCTCTAAATAATATATATAGCTATATAGATATGTTAGATAGTAATGAACATAAAAGAAACATAAATGAACATAGAGGAATTATGATTATGAACAAAAACAAAGTATGAACCTAATGTTGCTTTTTTAACCTTCATGGTTTTAGAAAACACACACTAAGCTCATACTAAGTAGATGAACATGAAGAAATCTTGGGAAAACTCTTACCTAAAGGAAGCTAAACTAAGAAGACTTCTTGAAAGAACTCTTGAGAGAAATTTGAGAGAAATTTTAGTAGAGTAACTTTAGAGAAGAAGAGGTGTGAAAGAAGTGAAGGTATGAGGGGGTATTTATAGGAAAATGTGGGAGATAATTTGTGTTAATTAAATAATTGAAAATAAAACAAATTGAGGCATAGAGAGAGAGGGGCTGGCGCCATTTGTGTGTATGGGGAGGAGAGAAATTTATTTTTTTTGTTATTTTATTAATTTAAAGTAAGAAATGAAATATGTGAAGTTGTATTGGAAATGAAAATGTGTAAGAAGTAGGTGTATGGCTTGTAAGAATAGGTTGTAAGAAAAAGTTGAGATAGATGAATAGTGCAGAATAGTAGAGAATAGTGTAATGTAAAAGTAGACATGACAATTTAATGTCGGTAGTAAGAAAATACGCGTCTAAAAGCGATATCTGATATTTCTAGTTACCGAAAAATTACGAAATTGATATTTTTGGAAATCTTATATTTTTACGAGTCTAACGGTATATTCGGAATAATTTTTCTATTCCGGGCTTCCAGACACCCTTTTCAATAACCGTGTCCAATCGGGTTCAAGGGACACTAGAAATTCTTCAATCTGATATTTTTACGCAACCTATAACTATTACGAACCATTATAGCTAATTTTTCCAACTTCGTTTTCTAGGACTAGAGAAAACGGCAATGCCGGAGTTAAACGGTTACGGTAAACTAGGGTTTTGTTGACTTAAAGATCCGTTTGACTTTCGATTAGGGTTTAGGTCTTTAATTTGGAACCGAAAATTCGGGGACTTACAACCTACCACCCTTAAAGAAAGTTTTGTCCTCAAAACTTGAAATTCATACCTGATTCCTTGAACAGACTTGGGTATTTCTAGCGTATGTCACTTTCTGCCTCCCAAGTTGCTTCTTCGTGTGAATGGTTTCTCCATAGAACATTCACATACTTGATTTCCTTATTCCGAAGCTTCTGCACCTTGTGATCTAGGATCTGCACTGGGTTTTCCTCGTATGTGAGATTTTCTTTCAGCTGAACAGGTTCTAGTTCTGCAATCCTGGTAGGGTCTGACACATGCTTCCGTAAGACAGATACGTGGAACACGTTGTGAATTCCAGATAGGCTAAGAGGTAGTGCCAGGCGGTAAGCAAGATCTCCTACTCTCTCCAGCACTTCAAAAGGTCCAACATAACGTGGGCTCAACTTCCCTTGTGCTCGAACTCGGCGAATACTTTTGATGGGGTTTACCTTCAAGTACACGTGGTCTCCAACTTCAAACTCAAGTGTACGTCTTTTCATATCTGCCCAACTCTTTTGCCTATCTTGTGCCTCCTTCATCTTTTGTCGGATGATCCGCACCTTCTCGGCCGCATCCTATACCAAATCAGGTCCGATGCCTAACTTTTCTACGTCATCCCAAAACAACGGTGACCGACATCTTCTTCCGTACAACGCCTCATAAGGTGGCATCTGGATCGTGAATGGTAGCTGTTGTTGTAGGCAAACTCTACCAAAGGTAGGTGTGCGTCCCAGCTACCTTTGAACTCTATCACACAGGCTCCCAGCATATCCTCCAATGTTTGTATTGTTCTCTCCGATTGACCATCCGTCTGAGGGTGATAAGCCGTACTGAAATGTAGTTTATTACCCATTCATTTCTGCAAGCTTGTCCAAAATTTGGATACAAACCTTGGGTCTCGGTCGGAGACTATCCCAGCGGGTACTCCATGCAATCGTATTATTTCTCTTATGTACATTCTTGCCAACTTATCCATAGAGTACCTCATGTTCATTGGAAGGAAATGTGCCGTTTTCGTCAATCGAACGATAACCCAAATCGCATCATATCCAGCCGTCGTCCTTGGCAATCCACACATAAAGTCCATCGTGATTTGGTCCCATTTCCACTCAGGTATTGGCAAGGGTTTCAGAAGTCCACCAGGCCTTTGGTGTTCTACTTTTACTTGTTGGCACGTGGGATGTTTTAACACAAGGTCTGCTACGTCTCTCTTCATGCCATTCCACCAATAGTGGCTCTTTAGATCCTGGTACATCTTCGTTCCTCCTGGGTGCATGGTGTATCCGGAGTGATGTGCTTATTCCATGATTTCCTTTCTCATGTCCTCATCATCCGGAACACATAATCTGCCTTTCATCCTCACCACTTCGTCCTCATCTATGGAAAAATCTGTGTATCTTCCTTCCTGTACCTCCTTCTTGATCTTCAGGATCGCCTCGTCATATCGCTGGGCTTCCTTGATTCTTTCCACCAAGGTGGGTTCCAAAACAAGGTTGGCAATTTCTACTTCCACACTTTGCCCAATGAATTCAATGCTCATTCTTTCAAACTCCTTTATCAACTCTCTCTTGTCGGTGAGCAAAGAAGCAACTTCTCCATAATTTTTCCTACTTAGGGCATCTGCAACTGCATTCACTCTCCCTGGACAATAATTGATTCCAAGGTCGTAATCCTTAATGAGTTCCAACCATCTCCGTTGCCGCATATTCAACTCCTTTTGTGTGAATAGGTACTTGAGGCTCTTATGGTCTGTGTAGATTTCACACCTTTGTCCATATAGGTAATGTCTCCATAATTTGAGTGCGAAAACAACAGCGGCCAACTCCAAATCGTGGGTAGGATAGTTCTGCTCATGGGGTCTGAGTTGTCGAGATGCATAAGCGATCACCTTTCCATCCTGCATCAGCACGCATCCGAGGCCATTCCTGGAAGCATCGCTGTGCACTGTGTAGGACTTCTCGGGGTCCGGTAGAATTAGAATTGGGGCAGAGACAAGTCTTTTCTTTAGCTCCTGGAAACTTTGTTCTCTCTTGTCTGTCCAAATGAACTTCTCTTCCTTTTGGGTTAACTGAGTGAGGGGCTTGGCGATGGTTGAAAAATTCTTTACAAACTTCCTATAATATCCAGCCAAACCAAGGAAACTTCTCACCTCAGTCACAGTTTTAGGTTGTTTCCAATCCATCACTGCCTTAATCTTTTTAGGGTCTACCGATATTCCTTCTCTAGATATCACATGCCCTAGGAAAGATATACGATCCAACCAAAAGTCACACTTAGATAGCTTGGCGTACAACTTATGCTCACGCAAGGTCTGTAATGCCATTCTTAAGTGTTCCTTATGTTGCTCTCGCGTCTTGGAGTAGATCAGAATATCATCAATGAAGACTATTACGCACTTGTCCAACAGGGGCTTATATACTCGATTCATGAGATCCATGAAAGCTGCTGGTGCGTTGGTTAATCCAAAAGGCATCACTAAAAACTCTTAATGTCCATAGCGAGTTCTAAAAGCTGTCTTTGGTACGTCTTCAGGTTTAATCCTCAACTGGTGGTATCCTGACCGCAGGTCGATTCTTGAAAAGACACTTGCTCCTTGAAGTTGATCAAAAAGGTCATCTATCCTTGGGAGGGGATACTTGTTCTTGATGGTGACTTTGTTTAGCTCCCGATAGTCGATGCATAAGCGCATGGAACCATCCTTCTTCTTTACGAACAATACTGGTGCTCCCCAAGGTGATACACTTGGTCGGATAAAACCTTGATCTAACAAGTCTTGCAACTGAATTTTTAACTCCTTAAGCTCTACTGGTGCCATCCGATAAGATGCCTTTGAAATTGGTTCCGTATTGACCAATAGGTCGATTTCAAAATCGATCTCTCTCTTTGGTGGCAATCCAGGTAATTCGTCCGAAAATACATCTGGGAACTCATTGACCACGGGTATGGATCCAAGCTCAGGCTTTTCTCCTTCTTCTTCATCCAGGTTACTAAGGTTGATCTCCTCGTCGTCCATTAACTCGAACGAATTCAACTTCACCATGGATTCTCCTCTGAATATCACTTCACATCCATTTTGGTCCTTAAACTTTACTTCCTTTTGTCTGCAATCTACTAAGGCTTTGGCGGATGTTAACCAACTCATACCTAAGATTACTTCGTATTTACTCATTTCCAAGATTATTAGGTCACACTTAGAGTGACTTCCTTGTATCTCCATTGGACAGCCTTTAAGCATTTCCTTCGTCGTTACTATGCTTCCGGTGGGGGTCTTAACTCGAAAACCGGTAGCAATAGTATCTATGGGTAACCCAATTTGTTTAGCCAGGCTAACAGTGATAAAAGAATGGATAGCTCCCGTATCGAACAAGGCATAAGCGGGTTGACTAGCTACGCATATGTGCCCTGCACTCGAATTTTTATACTAATTACGAGACTGGTATACTTAAGCTAATCGCAGGTACAAAACTTTTGTAGCATAGGGATTGAACGTAGGAAACTTAATAACTTGCTTTAAAAGAAAGGGTTTTGATCCTGACCTGTTACCAATCCAAAATCTGAGCCATAATCTCCATCTACGGCTGCTAGCTCTGCTCCTTCATCATCGGACTCCTCGCATACCCACTGTCCTTCCAAGTTGTATATCCTCATTCCGTGGACAGCTGCTCCAGTCGATTCGTGTTGCTTCCTCCATTTCCATTCTTTGCTGGTGCTGCTCCTCCCGTAGAACCAAACGGTCTTGCTGGTGCATTCTTCCTTTGTGGGCATTCATTGGCGAAGTGCCCAGTTTGCTCGCAAATGAAGCAAACGGTGGAAGCCTACTTTGGGTAATCTCCTATTGTGACTGGGGTCTCCACAAAAGTAGCACTTGTGTTGCAGCAGCGGGCATCTCTTTGGGTAGTGCTCCTTCTTGCATTTCCAGCAGGTCACACTGATCTCCGGTGTCTCCTTGTTGCTATTAACACTTCCTCTGAAGCTATGAAAAGGTTTAAACTTCTTGCTTTGAAAGCTGGGGTTGTAGCTATCTTGGGCTCTCTTTCCGAACACGAAAGTTTTCCTCTCAGGGCTTTGCTCTTCCTCTCTTGCTCCCTCAATGATACGAGCCCTTTCTAAATTCTCGGAGGGTCCTCAAGTCTAATTCTTCCAGACGCATCCTTATATCTTCATCTAGGCCACTCAGAAACACTTGCCTCTTCAGCTCCTCACTATGCTTGAAGGACTCAGGTGCGTATTGGAGCAATCGACTAAACTCCGTCTCGTACTGTTCTATTGTCCTTCCTTTCTAGGATATATGGAGAAAGTCTCCACTATACTGGACTCTTAAGGTTCCAGGGAAGTAGTTGTGCAGAAACTCTCTTCGAAAAGCATCCCAGGTCACGAGTGGCAACAATTCCCTGCTTTTCAACTCCCACCATACCCTGGCATTGAACCGCAACATGTACGTGCCATAGTCCAGACGCAGATGATGGGGAACTTCATAGCGGCGAACGATCTTTCTATCTGGGCTAGCTAGTTTTCAGCCTCGTCTGGCTTTCCAAAGTTTCCATCGAAGTACCTATTGCTTTTTATGAAGTCTGGCAAGGAACTTCTATAAGGTCGAGGCGGTGGTGGCGCTGGCAAAGGGACGGTGTGAGACTCAACTTCTGGAGCTGCAGGTGCTTCAACGGTTGCTTCAGGTGCATTTGCAGCAGGCGGTGGTACGTTTTGTGCACGCTGCATGAAATTATTGACCAACCCTATCAGTTGGTTGATAGCGGCCCACACATCTCCTTGTTGATTTGGCAGAGGATTTGGGGCTTGTTGTTCTGCCGGGGGATTCTCTGGTTCTGCCGGTATATTATTAGAGGCGCGACGTTCGCGTCTTCTACCTCTCCTACCACGTCTGTTAATTACTCTAGTTTTAGACTTTTAAAGAGATCGGAAATATCGGGAATTGCATAGAAAATACTCAAAGCAATCAAATCCAGAAATCATCAAATAAAATACTTGCATTCAAAAGGAGGAAATTAATAATTCTTACATAACCTTGAGAAGGTGGAAACCATTCCCATCAAAAGATAATTGTTCGAATAAAACATAGAAAAGCAAAACATAATGCATTAAAACAAAGATAAGCCTAGGAAAAAGCTAGGTTGGACTTGTTGGGTTATGCTCCCTTCTCCATTCCTTCAATCTTCTTACGGGGACGGTGCTGGGTTCGCACTCCTACTAGTAGATCCTTTGTGTCGTTTGACGAATTGTTGTAGGTATTGGCTCACATCATTCTCTTTCCTCGGTATCGTGAGGTGATCTCTGCTTGAGACGGCCAAACTTCGTCATGTACGGAAATCCTCTCTCCGTGGGTTGTGCCATTCGTTTCTTCTGGTTCTTCTTCCTCTGGTGCCATTGTCATTGGGGGGTTTGGGATCCGCTCCTCAGGAACCTATTTGGATCAAAAACATTGTTCCTTCTTCCCTCATTCTCAGAATCTGAAATCATCACGGGGTCATTCCTTGCAACGGTTTCCATTGGTACGTCTTGGCTCAACCTTCGGGGAGGTGCCTGATTGGGGATCAAAGGGCTGTCTTCCCAAAGGGATGCAGATTGGGTCTCCTCAGGCTCCGAGTCCTCGTTCGGATTTCCTTCCGGGCTACCGTTTGTCTCTCCATTTCCTTCGTTTTCTTGGGCTTCCTCCATGATGAAGTCTTCGTCTGGAATAACGTCTAGTTGTATTCCAATGGAGTTAGGTTGAGAGTTGTACTCCGATGGCGTAGGGACAATTTGTCGGTAAGTGGCATACTAATAAAATCGATCTTCCGCATCTGCCTTTAGCCAGTCCGTATGATCTGCCAACTCATCGTGTGCGTAGATGTACAGGGGTCCTAGCTTGTTCCATGTCCGAAAATCTGGTTCCTGTCGTCCTTCTCCCTTTCTTAAGACGAAGGTCATTTGCTGTAGCATGGTCTCCCGATATATGAAAACCATCATTCTCTCGACCACGTAAATGACTTCTACATCACTCCATCTCCGATTGCTTACTGCGTCAAATCTCAACTCCTGGGGCAAGTTCCTCCACAGGGAATGTCTCAGTCCTCTCTTTCATAACTTGAACATTTCGCCGGCGGTCCTGGGCCTTCCAACTAACGCAAACTCCTCACACAGAACCCTTAGTCTAAGGCGGTAGTTTACGAAGGTCTCGTCATGGTCTTTAAGGAAATGTCGGGACTTTTCCTTAACCTCAGGGAAGGTCAGCTATCAAGGAAAACAAAGAGAGGATCAGCTCTTAAGCTAGAGTTCTATCTTGTCACTATCTATCTCAAGGTCTATTTCTACTATCTTATATCTAAAACTTGCGCTCTGATACCAACTTAAGCTGTCACGCCCCAGAGGGTACCCTAAACGTGGCAGTTCGCCGCATACAATATTAAAGCTAATGAATGACAAACCGTAGTCATGCAGGAGCTTTGATATCATATGCAAGGCGTGCTTCCAAGATAGTAGGAGACTCATAGGGGTATTACGTTTAAATAGATAGCAAAAGCAAGCATGAACTTAAATAAATAATCATAAGATCTTCATTTCATCATAAATTCGTACATCATCTTAGGGGCATTCCCCGCCTTAAAGTCTTTAATCAATAATACTATTATCAAAATAAACAAATCTACTACATAAGTCTACTATAGAGATTTTTCCTAGAAGTCTATGTTCAAAACTAAAAATACATAAACTTCCTCCAAAAACTCCTAGTAGCTTACACTCGTACCTGACATACGGGGCTCCTCGGGGCCAACCATAGATAATCATACTGTAATAAAAACTATAAGTATAAGCCCCGGAAAATTTCAGTAAATAATTTCAAGATGAACTTTGAAAATAAACCCTAAAAATCACTCCAAATTAAAACTGAATTTCGATAAGTCCTAATTCACGAACGAATTCAGAAACTTCTTAATCTTGAGAAAATGAAAATCTTTAAACAATAAAATAAGAACTCAGTGGTCTTCAAATTCAAAACCACGACGTACGAAAAATTCCATATTTAACTCCGACTCATACAAACCGGTAATAGAAAGCTCAAAAACAAATTATTAAAAAGCAAATAACGATTGACTTTCGAAAATATAACTCAATTCAAGAATTTCGAAAACATTAAGAGATATTAAATACTTACAAAAATAAAATTTAAAATAAATTTCTCAAATTAAATATGTTGTATAAACATAAATATCAGTTTCCAAATTGGCAAAGGTCTAAACCGGAAAATCACCCGGAAACCCTAACCGGAATACAATAGTGTAAGTCCGGCAATCTAGCGCCCCTAACCCTAGAGGCCGAGATGTAGTTTAGATATGTAGAATAGCTTATAGTAATATGAGTTTGTTTAAAAATATCAAATTGGTAAATTTTTGGTCTATTTCGAACCCGTTCGGATACAGACTTCGAAAAGCGTGTCCCGGGGCTCGAGATATCAAAAATATACCAATAGTACCGTTAGACTCGTAATTTCATAAGATTTCTAAATATATCAGTTATATAATTTTTCGGGTTATAAAAGTTACAGTTATAACCTTTTATCGTATTTCTATTATTACCGGTAATTGATTAGTCTTTTGCGCTATTCATTTTTATTTTATTACAAAATTTTATTATTCTTATAAAGTCTTATATTTTTAGATAAATATTTTATATGTTATAGAAAATTTTGTTTTTCTAAAATTTAGTTCGTTTCGGGTCTTTACAGGATCAGATTCTGTTTAAGACCCGATACTAAATATAAAATAAAATAATTTAATAATTAGAAAATATTTGAAAAATATTTTTATTCTCATAAAATAATTTTTTAGAATTTTTCGGGTTATAAAAATATTATTTATAGCCCATATTAGCGTATTTTGATCATACCGGTAACATATTTGTTAAAATACTAAAATAATTCAAATAATTATTTAATTTTAATTATAAAAAATCTGCTACAATTATTTGGAATAATTTTTCTAATTTTATTTTATTTTGTTTTATTTTATTAAAAAAGTACTCTTACAACCCATACTTTCAAGTACACCTTTCACACATCACTTCCTTTTCACTTCAATCTTTCTACACATTATCCCACAATTGATGGCAGATTTTTGACCCTATTTATGGCTGCCATTGTCCTTTATTTACTCATATTTTGACAAATTTAATTATACTATCCTTCTTAAGAAAGCTACACAATACATTTATTACACAAATCAATTTCAAGTCAAAATTCAAACAAATTCCTCTCTCCTCCCTTCCATTTCACGTGCAGCATAGGGGTTATTGGCTGCCCTTGTTTTATTTTTTTTTCTCTCATTTATTCAATTAAAACACTATTTTCTCTCTCTCCTTCATTTACTCATTTTTCCTTCTTCATTCCTTCACCTTTTCTCTCTCTTTTTCCTCTCTTTCTTCTTCTTCTTGTTCTTGTTTCTTCCATGAACAAGCTGCCCCCATTCCATGAGCTCCATGCATATTTCTTAAAGATTTTTAAGCCAATCTTCATCTCAAAGCTTCCATAGGTGATATAGGTAAAGTATAATGAAGGTTTCATGCATCAAATGACCTTCCATAAGCTTAAAAGCTTAGGATGATGATGCCAAAAATGAAACACTCTCTTCTCCACTTTTATTATCTTGTATTATAATGATTTTCTTGTTTAAAGTTGATATATATTGTAGATCTAACTTTTTGTAGCTTTGATTTTTGTTTATGCCATAGATCTTGTATTTAAGTTGTTATTTTTGTTATTCCTTATGATTTATGCATAGATCTAGCATCCACATGTCTATCTTAGTGATTCATGCATGTAAAACTAGTTTAGAAAACTAGATCTAAAGTTTTGAGTTCATAGATGCATTAGATCTTTGTTTATGTTCATGAACAACTTGTGATAGCTTGATGATGGTAGGAAAGTTGTAGGAAACCCAAGATCTATTTTGTTTCCAATAAAAAAATCAATTTTGAAAATTCGGATGAAAATGGAACCATAGTTAGAAAAGTGGTTTTTCAACTTCAAAATGTGTATTTTTCATTTAAAATAAAGGGCTTAGGGTATAGATAACATAAATGAGTAATTTTGATGAGTAAAGTTTAGATCTATAAGTTTAAAGTTTGTTTTCATGGGTTTCATCTAGGTGTATGTTCATATTATGTGTAGATCTTAATTTGAACTTGAACAAATTGTGAAATTCGTATTTTGGCAAGACCATATTTAAAAACACTTTCAAGTGTCAAAATATAATTTTTACTTAAGAAAATGAAGGCTTAATATATATATCATCAAGACTTCATTTTATAGTTCAAAGATGATTTTCAAAGATTAATTTTCAAAAAAATTCTATTTCGGATTTTGGCCAAGGCCTATTTAAAAACATGTTTTCCAACTCAAAAATAAAGTTTTTATTCAAGAAATGAAGGGCTCTTAAGATATGATATGTAAGGAATGGATTTTCATAAGTTTAGATAGGTTTTATCAAAAGATATGTCCAAAAATGAATTTTGTAAATTCGGATCCCAACCAAGACCAATTTTTAAAACCCATTTATCAACATCAAAACTCATGTTTTATGTGAAAAATGAAGTATATAGGTAATAGGTATCATTAAGTAGTGATTTTTATAAGTTGAAATGAGTTTTGATGAGATTAATGTATAAAACAAGAAATAGAATCAAGATGAGAAAATTTTGAGTTAGTAACCAATTTGTGAAATTCGTAATTTTGAGTGAAGGCCATAAGAACACCTATTATCCAAGTTCAAAATGAAAGTTTTATGTATTAAATGAAGTCCTTAAGTAATAGGTATCATAAGGTCTTAAATTTTAATGCATTAAACAAGTTTTCCCCAAATGAATCATTCAAAAAGTGGATTTTCTAAAATTCGGATTTTTGAGTAAATCATATTGGAAAACATATTTACAAAGTGTAAAATGGGAATTTTTATGTAGAAATGAAGGTCATAAGTAGTATATATAATGAAGACTCAATTTTGACAAAAATAATTATATTTTCTTAAGTAACAAATCCAAAACAAATGGAAATGATAAAAGTTAGAAAACTAGATTTTTCATAAGTAAGTTGTCATTATGGTCTTGCAAAATAAAAAGTTATAAAATTTCCTTTTAGTAAAATCATCAAGATCATGCATGCAATAGGCTCATCTCATGTCATTCATGTTAGGAAATCACTCATATTGCATGTATAGTTAAGTTATATAGTAGGAACATTTCAAACATTTACAAAACTATTTTTCGGAAATTGAAATTGTTGCTGACCTAATCTGATCCGAACTTTTCGAAGCTTCAAAGTTTTCAAAACTTGAAAATAATATTAGAATTAGATAGATCTTTCGAAGTAGATAGAAATCGATATATAATTTGCGAGATTCCGAGTTAAAATGACCAAGTTATGGCCGTTTTAAGTTGGAATTCCCGCTTAGGACGAGAATTACGAATTTGATAGTTCGTATGAAATTGTTTGGATTAGTTTGAGTTGAAATACTTATTAAAGTATTTCTTCCTTTTTAGGAGATCCCGAAATCGACGATTCCCTACCACCGGATTACTATTACTAGAAGACCGGTGATCCAATGGCCGAGTGAGTTTTCTCCTTGTTTTGTTACCTTGATTGTGATTGTAGTTAGTTGCATTAGAATTATAGGAACAAGATAAAAATCGATATGAATGGGGATGGGATATATGATGAGACTGTGATGAATGTGTGCCAAAGAATACTAAAGCATATCGAAACCACGATTTGATTGGATAACTGCACCGTTCATATTATTTCTGTTATATGTGTGATATTGATTGGTCACTCTAAAGAATGTATAAATATTTTTGACCTAAGCAAAAATTAAATTGGTCATGCATCGCATTGGACATATTGCATTTGGTAGCATGCTACTCCTACGCAGGTCGATCGGTATGGTCCGTGGATGACTCGTTTGGATAACGAACCCGGTGCCAGAGCTCATTCAGGGGTACTAAGGCGCATGTGGATGCATTCTTGGATGAGCCTAGCCGAGTCGAGTGCTAAGAGCCGAGGGCTTGGGGACTAGATGCGGTCGTGTAGACTCAATACCATTCCTAACCCAAGATACGGAGGGCGTAAATCCGTTCTGTGTGTGGGTTCCGGATACCCACGCATAATTGCTTGCTCACGTGTTTGTTCATGCATAGCATATGATTGACTAATACTTGTTTGTTATGGTACGGAATTAAGGGAATTCTCACTAAACTAGTGTAGCTTATACCCCAATAGTTGTTTAAATGAACAGGTTATCTCAAGAATGCAAGTGGGACCGAATTGGTTGAAGTCGGGAATGACTTTGGGATTTCGGCAAGGAATACGAATGTTGAAGTTATCTGCTAGTTTTATGATTTGTCTTGTAATAGTTTGTATAGGGAAGTCTGTGGATGAATGTAATTGGAGTTGAATGATTTGTATTTTGAAGTATAGTAAATTCGTATTTCCTTTACATTGTTACTCAAGCTATATCAACGTAAAATGTATTACTCCGATGAGTCTCCTCCATGTGTTAGACGTCTTGTACATAGTATAGAAGCCTTCGCGTGATTGAGGTGGTCATCTTAGGCTTTAATATTGTGTACGGCGGACTGCCACGTTTAGGGTACCCTTCAGGGCGTGACAATAAGGGTATAAGCATGACTAGCTTAGTGAGATAATTCCAACTATAAGACATTTCCGAAAATCAACCAAGTATTTAATCAAAGCATATGAAAATGCATCAATCATATGAACAAGTAAGATACACATGATTAATCGGAAATCAAGTGTAGCATGGATTTAACGCCCTCCATGACAAGAGTTAGGAGGTTACAGGCCCATACGACCATCATTATCTGCAGATTTACCGGCTCCTGCTTGCCCTGTAGACTTTCCGGCTCCTACTAGCCACCTTATAGACTTACCAGCTCCTACCAGCCACCACTACCACTTCTTTGTTTCCCCACACGAAGAAAAGTAGTCAACAAATGTGATTTATGTATGTCATATGCATGAATAATTTCAATTTTAACATTCGATCATTTAAGTTGAATTCATATTAAAAGTGATCAACCATAGTTTCATCATCCCAATACATAAATCACACTTTATTTAACATATCGTCTTTCAATATACTTAACTTTCATTCAACAATTATTTCATAGCAATGATTCATTTCTTTTCCTAGTTTTCTAATGCTGCTAGTTACAAGCACAATCAAGGAAATGAACTTAGGAAAAGAATTAACTCACTCCATATCGGCGGATCTAATCAAAGTAGTCCTCCGGATAAACGATCTCGGGTCCTTCGTCACCTATATAAGATGAAATACCCAAAATGAGTCTTTCATAAGACTTCTATTCTTGAATATTCTAATTTTTCCTTAAAATCGCAGTAAAATCGTATAAGGGGAAATTCCAACTTAAAATGGTCATAACTTGCTCATTTTAACTCGGAATTTCGCATATAATATACCGTTTTCTACCTACTCGAAAAGATCTACACATTTCTAAGCTTATTTCAATAAAACTAGGTCGTTTTGGTTCCGAAAAGGTAGCGACCAGATTTGCCACGAATTTTACTAGGACTTGCTTTCCTTATTGAAAACAAAGCCCATTTGAGAAGATAAATATTTTAAGTATTTTGTAAACTTTTTGGAAGGGATATATATATATATGTAATGTCTCATGACAAATGTATGAAGTAAATGAAGTTGTCTCAACTCATAAAGATTAAGGTTTTAAAAGACTTGAACTTGAGATCTTATTGGAATACTCATCTTACTTTTGAAAGGATTCTTGAGTTATTTGAGATGAATATTTCTAAAATTAATCTCTTGTAGTTACTTTAAATTCTTAAGAAGTAGTTTTATTTTCTAAACAACTTTGAAAATAATACTTTTGTTGCTTTATAATGATTTCAAAAGAATTTCTAATTCTTGATGAAAGATAAGTTTTTCATGAAATCTTTTGTTTATTTGAGAAAAACCCTTTCCAAGCATGTTCTTGAGTTTCAAAGAAATCTATTTATTTAAAATGAACCTTTAGTTTAAGAAAACACTTCTTTATTAAATTTTTGTTGAGACAAAAACATTATGTTCATGCATGAATATGAATCATAAACTATAGAAATATGAAAAGAACATAATAACTTAAAGGAAAAGCATATAATGAAATAAATCAAGTATTGGGACCTTAGCTTCATCAAGGTACCATGGGACTAAGAAAAGACTAGTCCCGAAAAGAGAAAGAATTGTTTTGACTTGATGAGGACAAGTCTAAGACTAGAATGACTAGTCTTGAAAACAACTTTGAATTAAATAAATTGCATAAAAGATAAATAAATTGCAAGACAATGAGCTTATATGCTCTAAATAATATATATAGCTATATAGATATGTTAGATAGTAATGAACATAAAAAAACATAAATGAACATAGAGGAATTATGATTATGAATAAAAACAAAGTATGAACCTAATGTTGCTTTCTTAACCTTCATGGTTTTAGAAAACACACACTAAGCTCATACTAAGTAGATGAACATGAAGAAATCTTAGGAAAACTCTTACCTAAAGGAAGCTAAACTAAGAAGACTTCTTGAAAGAACTCTTGAGAGAAATTTGAGAGAAATTTTAGTAGAGTAACTTTAGAGAAGAAGAGGTGTGAAAGAAGTGAAGGTATGAGAGGGTATTTATAGGAAAATGTGGGAGATAATTTGTGTTAATTAAATAATTGGAAAATAAAACAAATTGAGGCATAGAGAGAGAGGGGCTGGCGCCATTTGTGTGTATGAGGAGGAGAGAAATTTATTTTTTTTTTATTTTGTTAATTAAAAGTAAGAAATGAAAGATGTGAAGTTGTACTGAAAATGAAAATGTAAGAAGTAGGTGTATGGCTTGTAAGAATAGGTTGTAAGAAAAAGTAGAGATAGATGAATAGTGTAGAATAGTAGAGAATAGTGTAATGTAAAAGTAGACATGACAATTTAATGCAGGTAGTAAGAAAATACGTGTATAAAAGCGATATCTGATATTTCTAGTTACCGAAAAATTACGAAATTGATATTTTTGGAAATCTTATATTTTTACGAGTCTAACGGTATATTCGGAATAATTTTTCTATTCCGGGCTTCCGGACACGTTTTTCAAGAACCATGTCCGATCGGGTTCAAGGGACACTCGAAATTCTTCAATCTGATATTTTTACGCAACCTATAACTATTACGAACCATTATAGCTAATTTTTCCAACTTCGTTTTCTAGGGCTAGAGAAAACGGCAATGCCGGAGTTAAACGGTTACGGTAAACTAGGGTTTTGTTGACTTAAAGATCCGTTTTGACTTTCGATTAGGGTTCAGGTCTTTAATTTGGAACCGAAAATTCGGGGACTTACAAAAACAAACCCTTGCTTTTTTTTTGTCTCCCTCTCTTCCTCTCCATGCTGTGACACCCTATACACACACACATTTTTCTTCTTCAAGTTTTCTTGTTCCAAACCATTAATAGGTAATAGATCTACACCTTACCACAATAAAATATGCAATGGCAAGATCCTCCATGTGTGGTTTCACTAAAAATCCCTATGAGTTTTATGCTAAGGATATGGAAACACTTAAGCATGAGATTCTTGCCATCACAATATTGTAGATCTTGTTATCTAAGTAATTTTGCTTTATTATTGATTTATGTTGTTATCATTGATGTTTTGAGCATGTATTCATTATTTAACCTTATCTACATAATGTTCATAGTGCATTACATTCATGACTAGCATGATATAATAGATCTAGTTGTTTTGAGTACATAAATGCCTTATATTTTTGTTTTATGTATATAAAGGACTTGTAGTAGCATAATAATAGTGGGAAGATGTTAGAAAGTGTAAGATCTATTTTAGTTTCAACAAAAATGGTTTTTTGAAATTTGGATCTAAAAAGAACCCTATATAGAAAAGCTATTTTTCAACTTCAAAATGAGTATTTTACATTAAATATGAAGGGTTTAGGAAATAGATAAGATAAAAGAATGGTTTTGATTAGTAAAGCTTAGATCTACTAAGAGATACTTTCAAAACAAGAAAAGTTTACAAAAGCTATATTAGCATTATGTTTCAATCCCAACAACAAACTTAAAATTCATAATAAGGAAAGCTTGATATGTGAACACCTATTTTTCAACCCTAAAACAAGAGTTTTATTAAAGAAACAGAAGCCTTAAGGAGTAGGTTTAATTAGGAATTAATTTTAGAAAGATTAAATGAGTTTTACACAAGAAACAATCTCAAATATAAATTTCAAAATTCGGATTTAGAAATAACATCTATTTAAACACCTATTTCCAAATGTCAAAATGAAGATTTTAATGGAAAAATAGAAGTCCTAGGGAATACATGTAATAAAGACCTAATTTTAACAAGGATAAATGAAATTTATCAAAGTATAATCGTAAAATAAGGAAATGTTTCAAAGTATAGATTAAACAAAGTTTTCATTCCCTAAAATTTTGTAAAATTCGTAACTATGTAAACTCCCTATTTAAACATCTATTTACCAACTCCAAAATGAAGAATTTTATTAAAATAATGAAGGTGTTAGGCATGTAGGTCATTAAGGTTGAGTTTTGATAAAAGCAAATGTGATTTTACAAGGAACAAAACTAGTTTTCTTAAGTCTAGTAATTTTAAAAGTTTTACAAGGCAAAAGTTTTCAAAAAGAACTTTTGGATATCAAATATCATTGAGGATATACATATAGATAGCTCATCTCATGACGTTCATGATAATAACTTGTAAGTATTGCATTCACATGTAATACTTGGTAGAAACAAAGTTAGAAAAATAGTGTCTTACATATCCCATAAAGCATTATTTAGGTACATGAAGAAATAGATTGACCAACACCCATGAATCATGCATGATATTGAGTTATTTATGTATATAAAAGAGTCTTTCAAGATATAATGATAACTAAGTATCTATCAAAGCTTTGGAATGATGCTTGGATTGAAATTAGAAATTGATTTGTGGGTTGGGAATCTCGTATAGCATTTTGTACCCTACTGTTCATGGACCAAGCAACTTTGTTTGATGGAAACAACTTTAGAAATGGATAGCTCTCGTCGAATAGGTAGAAATCGGTATATTATATGCGAAATTCCAAGTTAAAATGATCAAATTATAGCCATTTTAAGTTGGAATTTCCTCTTAGACGGACTTTGACGAACTTGTTAGAATAAAATTTATAAGTTCATTTAAACTTCATAGAAATACTCATTAGAGTTTTTTCTTTTGATTAGGAGACTTGGGAGACAGATTAGACCTTCCCAAGGATTATTTACGATTAAGTGGATTTTCGCACCATGGCAAAGTGAGTTCACTTTCTTTAAATTACATGCTTATGATTGTGCTTGTAATAATAGTAGCATTAGAAATAGGACAAGATGAAATGGGAATGCGCATATGAATTCTATTTGGTTGAATTGATGTTAAGAATAGCGAAATGGGATTTGCTATAAATATGTGAATGATTTAGTATAGAATTGAAGTGTTTGAAATATCTATGATCGCCTATAATTCACTCAGATAATATGCCATGATCTTATAACTAAATTGTACATGCATGACATATGTGGAGTCACATTACATTTGTTATTATACCTTTGTGGAAAGAAGGCATAATAGTTAGGTAATGAGTGGGCTTGAAAACTCGAATGTTGGCATCGAATGGCCTGAATTAAAATGGAAGTGGTGTAGGCAATTGAATGACTACGAAATTAATGAGTGGGTGGGCACCTAAATCAACCACTATATAAATGAGAAAAAATTGAAATCTATGATCGCATAGGCC
Organism: Combretum micranthum; assembly: GCA_024138025.1. Lineage (NCBI taxonomy): Eukaryota > Viridiplantae > Streptophyta > Magnoliopsida > Myrtales > Combretaceae > Combretum > Combretum micranthum. The sequence goes on along the minus strand of JAMXBD010000250.1, from coordinate 951,375 downwards.
TGAAAAACCTAACCCCGAATGGAGGGCGTAAACCCATTCAACATAGGACTGTCAGAAAATCTTATGTATTGTATGCTCACATGCTTATACATTTCATATGATTGTTAATATAACTTGCTTACCCTATTATTTGATGAAGTATTTAATTTGGAAGTGAAACTTACTAAGCTCGTAAGCTTATACTCCTATAGTTTCTTGGTGTAATACAATTATTTATGGCTATCCTCGAGAGGCTACTTTCATCAGGTTCAGTTTTTGGAATTTAAGGAGCTTTCTGAAGAAGTCGGGACCTAGATGTTAGGCATAGACTTCTAGTTGAATCTCCTTAATCTTATTTACATGTTGTAAGAGACTTTTGCAGACCTAAAAACTCTTAATATTTTGACAGGGGTATGCCCCTTAGATCTTTGTAATAGATTAATCTTGGTTATAACTATTATGATTTATATCCTTATCGCTATATATGTCTTCTAAAGCTATTTAGATTCAAAGTAAGGTCCCCTACATGGTGAATGTAAGCCTTCACCCAATGTCTAAACTCATGGAATGACTGAGGTTGTCATACTTGAGTTTAAATATCGAGTGTAGCGAACTGTCACGTATAGGGTACTCTTTTAGAGCATGACAATATCACCTTTTGCATGTGTACTCATTTTTAACATTTTGCATACATGAATTATCCTTTAAATTATCGTTGTTGACTCTATCTTTTTCTTTCCTTTTTTTTTCGACCAGGTTGACTCTACCATTTAAAAACCATAAAAATATTCAAAAAGGACGAATAAAGTTTGAAAATGTAGCTTTCTATTTCCTAAGAAAATGAAGCATTCTATTTCCTAAATCCCAATCAAACAACATACTCTCCTCTCCCACAACTTTAAACCATCTTAAGTCAAACTTCCTATTAGAACTTGACCTAAAAAAAAAAAAAAAATCAAATGCATGCCCCATAAGTTGTTCTAACTATTTTTCCATAAGTTATAAAGGTGTTCAAAATAAGTAATGGAATATAGTTAAAGCCTAAAGGGCGTGAACTTAAATGATTAGCCCATTAAAGTAGTTTGTTTTGTCGATTTTATTTTAGGTAAATTGCACAAAAAGATATCAACGTTTAGGGATAAATTCATTTAAAGTATCAATATTTCACAAAGTTCATTTAAGCTATTAATGTTTGGATTTATTGTCGATTGATTTTCCTCAACAGTCAATTATATATATCTTATTTGACTACTTTGTGAAACATTAATTTCTCATTCTTAACCAAGTGAAACATTGATACTTCAAATGAATTCACCCTTAAATATTGATTTCTTTTTTTAATCACTTAAAATGTTAACTTTAATAAACTTATCCCAAAACATTGATATCTTTTTATGTGATTGACCCTATTTATTTATTATTGAATTTTACCTCATTCATCATGTTATCAAATTATTACTGTGTACAGCTTTGACTCTTATAAGGTTGTAGATGTCCTGTTCAATTGTTTTTGGTGCATCATTTCTAAAGAAAACTACCCATACCCCTTTACATAGTGTACAAGTTTAAAAAGTACTATATTATTGTTTAGCTTGACTCTTAGGCTAAGTAACAAAACCTAGTGAATTCGATTCATATGCTAGATGACTTAGAGGAGGTTTGTCTTTGTGGGACCAAAACAAGAATTGTTGAATCATTCCATTCCACATCTGATTTTTCTCAAATAGGCTCATGTACACGGGAAGAAGGCTATTAGCCTTAAACTATAGTAGACTCATTTAAGATAATAATGAAGTGAGCGTACTCTTATCTTATTTGTCAATCACTATGATGATCTAATCGTTATCATTAAGTTTATATGCCTATAAATGATCATGAATTCCTCTTCATTTGTCACTTTGGGCAAAAGTTAAAGAAACAATATATTACAAAGCAAGCTTTGCTCTTAAGGATTAAATAAGTAACTTGGGCAAATTTTGATACTTTAATCACTCAAGAACTTATGAGGTTGACACTTGAAGCTCTCTTAACTCCCTTGTCGATCACTTATACTATTGAACATTCAGGATACTAAAATTGTTTATTCCTCTTCTCTATCATTATCCTTAGTCATCTTAGCAGGTGTCATCTACTCATTACTAATGAGGTCATGTGCAATATGCAAACTTGTATGATACATGCATCATTGATTTAAATCTATACTTTCGTGACTATACTAGGGATAATAAAGTTTTATGATCAATGAGTAATGGCACCACTTAGGAGAAGACTGACTACTAATACCTCCTTAAAGCAAGATACAAATGCTAAAGCTACCCAATGAAACTTGCTCCGGGTAATTGAGAACAACAACAAGGAAAATCTAATCTCTAAGGCTACTTCAACATCATGTAAATAATGCAGACTATATAAGAGAACATAAGGCCTAGAAGTAGCTCTTAGCTTTGTTCACTTACCATAAGTTAGGCTACTAATATTGTCATGCAATAAGGTACAGCCTTGCTAGTCCTCACGCCACTATACAACAAGTTGCTACCTCTTCAACTTATTTAGCCTTACTTTCCATTAATGAGGTAGATGTTTATGGAGAAAATAAGCAAACATCACCACCCTTAACTATAACTGAGTAGCATCTAGTATCTGAAGTAGAAATTGCAAAAAGGAAATTTAATGGGTCTTCATCTTCACATGTTCTTTCTCCCACTACCGTTGGCAAGACTATCTGCCCTTTAGTCCTCCTCATGCTTCACTACTCATAGATGCAATATTATATCTAAGTATTGTTGATAAATGTCAATAGACCCTTGTTCTTAGTGCTTATTTGGAAATATTTATTCTTTGTGCTTATGAAAGTCTTAGATTAATTTCAAGGCCTCCCAAGACTTGAAATAGTACTAATCTCATGAAATAAACAAGGAAAAGAAATAAGAAAATATGGAATTCTTAGATTTTTATTCAAGGCTCTCCATGATTTAAATTATGGACAAGTCTCCTTTTGCTTTGACTTGATTAAGGACAAGTCTAAGACTAGAAGTTGACTAGTCTTATTTATTTGCATAAAATAGGTAATAAAGCATTAAATAAGGAATTAGATTAATAAGCATTTAAGCTCTAAGAAATATAGATACATATTTACACATAATAACATATAGAAAGTCAAGTTAAAAGAATGAACATAATATAACAAGAATACATAATGAAGATGAACAACACATGATCAACATGTTATTTTTCATTATCACATTCCGTAGCATTAGCATCATAAGGATTCATATAGAATCAAAACACACATATTGTTCATATTATGTTACTATGAACAAAAGAGATGTTTAGAATTTTAACCTAAGGTAGATGAAGGATTGAAGTTGAAAGAAATAGTTTGATGGTGTGTTTAGTATTTTCCTAAAGAGAAAAGAATGGTTTATGAAGATAGAGAGGAAATTGCAGAGAGAAAAGTTGAGAAGTGATTTTGGTAGAGTTTTAATGTGTAAGATAAAATATATAAAAGAAGTGGAGGGAAATATGATATTTATAGAAAAAGGTGGAGAGAAATTAATTGTAATAAAAAAAATTGAAAAAGAAAATGAAAAAATTGAGTAAGAGAGAGAGGGTAGCTGGCATGATTAAGGAAAGGGGAAGGAGAAAATAAAAAAAAAATAATTTTGAAAGAAAAGTTTAGTGAAAAGTTATGTAAAGTTTTTATGGAAAAAAAATTATAAGTGTAAACCCTCGAAAATTTCATAATTCTTAAAAATAATCCTAGAAGTCTAATATCAAAAATTTAAATCCCGAAAATCGACCCAAGATAAAAACCAAATTCTAGACCGAGTCGAAACACTTGAAACGAAACCCTATAAAATCAAATCAAGTTAAAACTTGATCCCAAATAAGATCAAAAACGAGTTTTCTCAATCTTGAGAAAACGAGAACCCTTGAAACAAAATATAAAGTCCAACTACCGATTTAATCAACGTCCGTACGCTAATCAAATCATCTACCCGATTCTTAAAACGTAAATCAAAATGATATATCCAAATATCGCTTAACAACGAAATGATAAAATCTTAAATCCTTCGGTAAAATTTTAGAATCACAATTTTCAATTTTCACCAAAAGTCAAACTGAGTCAACTTATAACCCTAAGCTAGGTTAAACGATCCCGAAAACTAAAAACTATTAAATAATCACAAATAAAATAAGATAAATATCGAGCTAAAAATATAAAACGATCAAAACTCGAAAATTATACGATCTTACGAATATCTCGACGAAACCAGAAGTTAAACCGGAACCCTAAAGTTAATAAAGCCTATAACGAATCCTAGTATTTAAGATCCGGCAATCCCGCGTTTTCAAACCCTAGAAAATGAAATTAGGCCTGTAGCTTAAAATAGTTTGTAATAATATAGGGTAACATAAAATATCAGATTTGCAAATTTCGAGTGTCCTTCGCACTTAAATGGGATCAATTCTTGAAAATCGTGTCCCGGAGCTCGGAATATTAAAAGTATTCCTTTTATACCAATAGACTCGAAAAATATAAGGATTCTAAAAATATCAATTTTAGAATTTTTCGGTAGCTAAAAATTACAGATATAGCTCGATTACGCGAATTTTTGTTACTACCGGTATTTTAATTGTCTAGTTTACTATTCATAATATTTTTCTATTATTCATTACTATTTCACTATCTCTACTTTTTTTTACACCTATTTCTTACACCTACATATCTACTTTCTTACTTTTTATATTTCCAATACATCTTATATCAAATCATACCTTACATATTAATTATTTTCTTACAAAATTCACTCAAAAATCAACTCACTCCCCTCCCCCTCTACACCGCTAGAACCGGCGCCCCCCTCTCTCTCTTCTAACAATTTATTTTTCTTTTTCAATTTATTTTATTACATCTAAAATTCACTCCAAAAAAATTCTATAAATACCTCATTCATCTCTCATTCTTTCACACAATTCATTTCACTATCAAAACTCTCTTAAAATCTCTTCACAAATATTCTCTTCAAGAATTCTCTCTACCAAACTTTTTAAACGAATTCCTCACAAAAACCATTCCTTATACATAAACTATCTACCACATATCACTACTCCCATAATATCCATTTCATCTACCATCTTCATACCACTTACACACTTTAGGTAAATATCTCTTCCAACTATTATTTACTCATGTCATGTAACTTAACATGACTATAGTGTTGTTTTGAAACTCATATGAGTAGTAAAAGCAACAACATGTTCATGTTTTGTTCTTGTACATAAGCTTTCTATTTTATTATGTTGTTATTATTATTGTTATTATTTGCTTCTAATCTAACTTATATAAAGTATTATGTATATTATGTATATATATTTATTTAGAGCATATAAGCTCATTTATTATTTATTTACTTTCAAGTTATGCAATTTATTTATTTCATGTTATTATCAAGACTAGTCTTTCTAGTCTTAAACTTGTCCATATCAAGTCAAAACAATCTTTTGTTTATTTTCTTTAATCTTTCGAGACTAGTCCATTCTTAGTCCCGGGATGCCTTGATGAAGTTAAGGCTCCAATACTTGACCGAGATACCTTGATGAAGCTAAGGTTTCCCATACTTAATATTTTATTTTCTTGCCTATTATTTATTTCTAGTATTTTCTTATGTTCTTATTACTTTATATGCTCATGATACTTGTATCTACATAATGTTAATATCTCAACTAATCTAAAAATAGAATTTTACTTTACAAAAAGAACTCAAAACTAGATTTCGATTATGTTATTTATCACAAAATCATGAAGTTATTATCGATAACATGGAAATAGAGTTTTCTCAACGTTTTCATCAATAACAAAGATGGATTTCCAAGGAAACATAAGAAATAAATATTTTCTTTGTATATTATGATGACCTAAGTTTTAGTAGAATAAATTGATTAATATTAAAAGTTTTTACAAAAAGCTTAAGAATTAAACTCTTTTTAACTCCATAACAAAACTAAGAAACAAACTAGTATTTAAAGTTAAGATGAATCCGACCAATAAATTTACAAACCCACTTAGGAAAATAATGATTTTTAAGTTCCTAAAGAAAAGGCTTATTTTACCAAACAATATAAACAAGATGATGTTAGAAACAAATGATTTTACCAATAAGATGATTCTTTTCGAAAGAAATAAAAGAACAAGTTTTAGAAAACAAAGCTTATATTTTAAATAATAGAGACAAGACTCAAGAACCATTCTAGCATACAAATTCATAAAGAGGTTTTTTAATAACTTAATATACTTTTGATAAATTTGATCATTAATCACTAGAAGTAAAATTTATATAAGACTAAAGGTTAAAGGAAAAATTTAACTTGTTTTTGGAAAAAGAATGAAGAAAATAAAAAATAAGAATATACTCATTTATAATAACTTATGAAAATATAGAGTTCCTTCAAAAGACTTGAAACAAAATTTTCAAAGTTAAAGTTTTAACAACTTAAAATGAATTGTTTTATGAAATAAATTATTGAGACACTACCATTAGAATTTTTGCATATAAAGTGAGCTTATCTATATACTCAAATGATTTATCAATTATATATACATATATATACATATATATATGTTTACTAAAGGATTTTTGAATGAAGTTGAGTTAGAAAATGGATTTGCAAAAGTTTAGAAAAATTCGTTTTAAATTTGTACCTAAAGTTTTCGGAACCCAAACGACCTTATATGACAAAGATAACCTTACAAATAGATAGATCTTTTCGAATAGGTAGAAAACGGTATATTATGTGCGAAATTCCGAGTTAAAATGAGCAATCTATGACCATTTTAAGTTGGAATTTCTTCTTATACGATTTTACTGCGATTTTAAGAAAAGTTTAGAATCTCCAAGAATAAAAATTTCATGAAAGACTTATCCCGGGTATTTCTTTTGTCTAGGTGACGAAAGATACGAGATTACCCTACCCGAGGATTACTACGACTAAGAAGATCGCAAAATGGACGAGTGAGTTATTCCTCCTAATTTCATTACTTTGCTTGTGCTTGTGCTTGTAAAGTAATAGCATTAGTATACTAAGAAAAGATAAAAATGGATATATATTTGGGGATTCGGATTATGTGTATATACGTGATTCTATGTTTATGCGTGAAATGAGAATTAAGAATATCGCAACTTCGAACTGTTTGTTTAAATAATTTTGTTTACTTACTTGTATGCCTGTTTATTATTTGTTAAATTGATTGATCGCCCCTAATAAACCTTAATAAGGTTTAGCTTAAGAAAAATAAAACGCTCACGCATAGCATCTGTCAGTCACATCTTTTTTCGGAAGGCTGCTACTCCTACGTGTAGAGTTGGATTGGCTACGATCGTGCGGTGCCACGAGCCATGTTCCTTCCTGGATGATCCAAATCGCTCGGGGAAAGCGACTCTAGGTTCGGAGCCGAGCCAACCGAACGCTATGGGTGAGGACCTGGAGACTAGCAGTAGAAGGTCGAGGACCTTCAACCCCGATTCCGTAACCTTTGATACGGAGGGGTAAATCCGTTCTATATATGGTTTCCGGATAACTATATATTTTGCGTAATCATGTGATTATTGCATTGTATGCATAGCATATGTGTGAAAATATAAATAAACTTGTTTGAAAATATGGTGCGAATGAAAAGGAATATCTCACTAAACTAGTTGTAGCTTATACCCCTATAGATTTTGTTGAAACAGATATACCCGTGGCTTAACTTGAGGATCATGACATTAAGGAAGTCATGGAGGGATGATTAAGCTTATATGAAGGAAATGGAATCATAAGATGAAGTAATTTTGTAAGGTTCTTTATATGTAATATATTATTAGAGATGTGTATTTATTTGAAGATAATAGAGGGATATGCCCCTAAGAATTTGAATGTAATATGTATGTTTTATGATAAGTATTCTCCTTGCCTTGTTACTTATTTATTATCAATATAAATTGCGCTACTCCGATGCGTTCCCTTGGTTATGATGTACGCCTTGTACATGATATGGAAGCCTTTGCGTGACTAAGGTAGTCATTCCTAGACTTTAGTATTATATACGACGGACTGCCACGTTTAGGATACCCCTCGGAGCGTGACAATAAGAATATATATGTAAGAAGTATATAGTAAGAAAAAGTAGAGATAGAGAAATAATAGTGAATAATAAATGAATAGTAGACTATACAAATAAAATACTAATAGTAAGAAAAATACACCTAAACGAGCTATAATTGATATTTTTACAAACCATAAAATTTTATAACTGATATTTTACAATTTCTCATCTCATTACGAGTCTAAATATGTTGTTAGGATATTTTCACTATTTTGTGTGCCAAAACCTTGATTTAAAAAACTGTTCCTGTTCAAGTTCAAAACAAACGAATTTTTGACAAATTTGATCTTTTTAGGATATAAGACATTATTTCTAACTATAATCTAAGAACATCTCATTTTTATTGTTTTAGGATTTTAAATGCAAGATTGCCGGATCTAGATCCACTAAGTCTTGTTGTTAACCTAGATTGACTTTAGAGCTCTAGTTTGACTTCCGGTTCTAAAGTTTTCTTATAGGATTAGCATAAAATTTAGGAGTTTACAACTGCACCGATGCCTCATACAATAAAGTGAAATAATTCTTAGCCTGACAGCTAATTGAAATAGGCATTCCTTGTCATCTAAATCTTTTTTATTGCGCCTTGCTATCCTTTGCTCCGCATTTTCTTCCTGTTAGCTTTTGTATGTCAATTTAAAACTAAACAAGCAACTTTTAGCATGCTGCAGCAGCACAACAGCGGCAAAAGATATTTCCTCTACTTTTGGGATGCCAAACTAGTTATGCACAACAATTGGCTATCGAATTTTCAGTTTATCAATCTCTTATAACAAGGTCAAAGAATGCTCATCCAAGTTATGATAATCAAAAAGGGCAAAGTGATCATGTAACGCATTAAATCTTCTGCCCTGTCTAGTCATCTACTTTAAAGAGCTCTGTAATATCATTAATCACAGTATGTATCTTGCCAAAGGGAAAAACAAGAAATTACCTCGACCAAAATCGAGATAGAAGATCAGTTTACATGCTAATGTACTCTTGGCAAAGGATTTTGCACCAAGATTCCAGGTCTCCACAGCAAAAGGTGACTATCCTGCAACGACAACAGCATTTACTTGACGGTCAAGATTTTGATCACTGATGCAATTCCAATCCTATGGAGAGCCACAACAGAATCCCCATGCCTACAAAGTCCCTTAAATTTGGCATACTGCAGGGCAAACTCAATAGCTTCTTCTGTGGTTTCTTCACTAGAAGCCCTAGCAGATGCTGCGCATAAAACTGGAACCAATCCGCGGAAAATAAGACTATGCCTGGCAGGAGATTCATCACTGCAAGACCAATCGAAAGAATCTGTCTTAATCTCAGGGACAACCACAGACAATATAGGCATGCCAGGTCTATATTTTGCCACTAGTTTTGCAGTGCTTCCACCTCTGGTGAGAACTAATATGAGAGCTGCTTTTGCAGAGTTTGCAGTCCTGACTGCAGAAGAAGCCAGGCTCTCTAATGGACTCATGGGAATAGGTGAGTGTTTCATTATCCTCTTAAAGACATCACCATAATCAAGGCTACTTTCTGCTTGAACACAGATTTTAACCATGGTTCTGACTGCAAGTTCAGGATAAGCTCCAGCAGCAGTCTCACCACTCAGCATCACACAGTCAGTTCCATCAATAACCGCATTGGCAACATCAGTTGCTTCTGCCCTTGTTGGACGAGGTGATTTTATCATGGACTCCAACATCTGGGTTGCGGTCACAACTGGCTTTCCTTGGATATTGCACTTGTAAATCATAACTTTTTGTGCGAGAAATATCTTTTCAATAGGAATTTCCATTCCAAGATCACCTCTCGCAACCATAAATGCATCTGTATTGGCAAGAATCTCATCGAAATTCGCCACCCCCTCTTGATTTTCAACCTGCCAAACACATGTTAGGAAACAGAAAGATGTGCATGGTATCATTTATAGATTCCCACATATATACCTAACTATTTAATGCTATTCTAAGACAAGTGCATGCTAGTGAATGGTTAACCGAAGCAGCACATAAGGAAGCAAAATATGGAACTATGATATGAAAGGAAAACTTTCTCATGTAAGTTTGAAGTACCTTTGACATAAGAAGGATGTTTTTCGCATCCTTTCCCAGCAACTTCCTGACCTCCACAAGATCCGAACCTTTGCGAACAAAAGAAAGAGCAATCATGTCGATTTTGTTGGGGGCTCCCCACCCCAAAATATCTTCTTTATCCTTCTCCGTCAGGGTAGGAAGATCCACAATCACCCCAGGAAGATTAACATTCTTCCTCTCACCAAGAATGGCAGTATTCTCACAACGACACCGAACCAAACCCTGTTCGCTGTCACATGATAGTACCGTGAAGGAGATCGTCCCATCTGCACAAAGTATCACACTTCCTGGGTTCACATCCTCAGCCAGCTTCTTGTAACTCATGCATATCATCTCCTGATCACCCTTGATGCTGTAATCAGTAGATATGGTAATCTCTTGGCCTTGTGTCAGTTGAATAGGTTTGCCATCCTCAAGGAACCCTGTTCGAATTTCTGGACCCTGTCACAAAGATCACACAAGCCTAAACAAGACTCTCGACTCATCCAAAATTCTTTCTCAAGTGAATGACTATAAATATCAAAATTACATGTAGTATAACACGAGCTGGCAAACAAAAACATGTGAAATTATGTCTGATATACCAACTAATAACGCACAAAGAACAACTGATAGATTAGTAAAATACTCAAAAAAATATGCCAGGTGAGCTTGGTCTGCAAGGAAACAACATGGTTTGGACGATTTTGTGAAGCGGCTGGGGGTTCGTATGCTACATAATATCAGGACAGGTCCAACTCTACATCGACTCTGATTGTTACAAGAGTTACACGTGAACAAACCACAAGAATTTTCTTACAAATATGAACACGATACGATAACAGGAATCGATATAATGTATGTGTGTGTGTATACATATATATTCATCCAGACCATAATAAAACTATGAATATCTATGAACATGGTTAGTTAACGCGGATAACTTATTAATAAAAAAAAAAAAAAAAAAAAACACAAAAACAAAACAAGTATAGAACAGGGAAGATATGGTATATATAATACCTTTGTATCAAGCATAACGGCACAGATGATACCGGTGTTTTCCATGGCTTGACGGAGATTATCAAGGGTCTCCTGATGATAAGCGTGAGATCCATGAGAGAAGTTGAAACGAGCGACGTTCATGCCTGCTTTAAGCAGTTTCTCGATCATGGGGACGGACCTGGAGGCAGGACCAAGGGTACACACGATCTTTGTCTTTGGCTTCTTCTCTGGCACTTGGACGTCGTCGTTCACATCCTCCATTCCCATAATGCAAGCAGCAGCAGTTAGTCGATGGATGATTTTTGTCACAGAGCAATAGAGAGAGAGAAAGAGAGAGAGAGAGAGAGAGAGGGAAGGAAGGGAATTGGTTTCTCTTTTGATTTATTTGACCCAAGGAGGGCAAAAGCAGGGCCATCCTATGCATTTATATATATACGGCCAGGCTGACAAGAAGCCCGCGAGCAACACAACCCATTGCGGCATCACATCATCTGACACACGGCATGGTTAATACTAGCTGTCATACTCATATGGGGGCTTATACTTATTTTTTTTTTTTTTTCGGGTAACAGAGTTATAGTTAAGTTAATAATTTAAAAAAATACAAAAAAAAACTTTTTTTGGCCTTTTGTACAAAAAATAAAAAATAAAAAACCATTAAAATGTGTTTTATGAAATTTAATAAACTTACGAACACTTGTTTTGGTTTTTAACAAACCATGTGCTGTCTTTTGTTAATATATGTAAATATTAGTCTATTTTCTGATCAATTGATAAATAATGACGTTAATTAATTAATTTGGTTAAATATATATTAAAAAAACAAAGATTAAGAAAAACGAATAAAATCAAAGGTCAAAATGGTCATTATAAGTCTAAATACGGTTTCTTTAAAGGCTTAAGAGTTTAAATGCATAATTTCAAATATAAGGAAATTCGTATAGAAAACAAACATAATTGGGTGTCTTTTGCACTTTACTATTATTATGATTACATGGATCAATTATAAATTTACACATGCCCTTAGTTAATGGGAACATTCAATGATGAAATATAGATTGTATTAAATTGGGGAGTTTAAGTTGAAATTTTTTTTTTTTCTTTTATCATAGAGGAATACGCTTGCCTAGAAATATCAATAGCTTGCCTCTATTTAACATAAAACCTAAAGCATTGCTATTACAAACACTAGACAACTATTTAAGCATGTGCTACAAAACTTGAAAGCTTTGGACAGTATTAGCATAATGAGCTAGTCGATCCACACAATGACTCCCTTCTCCAAGAGTGTGAACTGTAATTTTACATAATCTGATTATAATAATTATTAAAAATATAATATTGAATCATGAAAAATCATAATAAAAAGTTATAGAAATTACTCCTAATATTTCACAAATCAAAATTATTAAAGTATAAACAAATAATGATCGATAATAAATCAATCGATATTGTAAAATCTAAAATCAGTTTCCTTAAGCTCAATATATAGAAAAATAACATTCTAATAAGGATATAATGATTATCAAATTATCTTTAATATTTTAAAACCATAAAATAGCATTAGGAAATTTACTATTATTAATAGTGAGGATAAGTAATTCCTAAACAGTAAAAGATAATATTTTATGACAAGGATCAATAATTCAACAAATAATTACATTTGACCTTAAATTTCAATTACAATACAAGATGATTAATGTTTAGAACTTATTAGTTATAAAAAGATAGTTTAAAAATAAATCAATAGAATTATAAAATATGCAAAAAGATTAAAAAAAAAACTAAACAATACCTAGAAATCTGAACCTTAATTAAGCATTTGAATTATATCACTATTTTAGTTATAAAATTTTGAGTTTGTGAAGAATAAAATTCTAATTTAATCATTGTAACCCAATAATCTTTATAACTAATAAAATGAATAGAGTAGCAAATATTAAATAGATATTAAACTTAGGATTAAATAAACACTCTAGAATAAAACTATGAGTAATAATAAACTCATTTATAGTCTAAAAACCAGAATAGAAAATTCTTTGACCATAATAGATACAAAAAATAAGATTTCGTATATTAAGCAAATAACTCAAGATATAATTAAAAAGTAGCTCTATATTTCAAAACCGATAAAAGCCAACTCTTTCATAGAACCTATTGAATATAAAATAATAACTAAAAGATGAACCGCTAGTATTATAAGTATGCAACAAAACGAAAAAAAAATCTATAACTAGTAATCTAAACTTTAGAAAATATTTGGATTGCACTATTGTTTTAGTTAGGAAATTCTGAGCCTAGGAACCAAAATCCTAACTTAGCTTACTAAACCTAGAAAATCTTAATCGTGTAAATTATAAACTCAAATCTGAACCCAAGGACAATATAGAAAATTTGTAAAATCTTTAAATAAATTTTTGAAGACAGAACTCCTAAATAACTAATGTAGTTGTACCCGTTTAGCTTAATAAACTATCCTAAAACTATGATTATTAATTAACTAAATATTATTATAATAATATATATACATATTCAATGGAATTGGATGCATCATACGGTTGGGATCTTCTCCAATTTGCACAACTGAAAACTATCAACAAGTTGCCAAAATTATTCACATAAAAGTCAACCAATTCAACACACAAAACCAATCAAAATCTCCCAAACAAGCGGCCCATGAATTACAAGGAAAATTATGTTTGCAAGTTGGGATTTAGGTGGGCAAATTCACTCCTCCTCAATCGAAAACACACCTCCACAGCTGTTATTTCTTCTTCTATAAAAACTCATATTAATAAACACCTAACTAACCATCAATAACACACAAAACAACTCAAACAACAACAAAAAACACACACAAATAAGCTAAAAAATGACAACACAAATAACTCCATTAAACATCAAAAGCTTAGGAAGGGATCAAACAAAGGTAAGTAAAAATTCGTTTTGAGTCAGTTATGTGTTAAAACGTTAGCTTAAACAATATTTCTATCAACCTAAGTTCGTATCAAGCTCTAGGGGAGATTTTAACACATTCATATCAGCTTAAACAAGGTGATATTCCACAACATAACCTTATTTATGAAGAATGATATATATATATATATATATCTATATATATAAGAGTTAGGAATCATATAATAAAATGATTATGATATGCTATATATATTGGTATGTCACGAAAAATAGTTGTGAATCATGGAAAAACACTTAAAAGTAGTTTAAACACATAATACATGTATAATATAAGAAAATTTATTTTCAGACCAAAGAAAGAGAAAGAAGACGATGAATAGTACCTACATCGACTCTACGCCAACTATGTACTGTCCAACACCAGCAGCATATATAGGATAGGTCGGCGGTGTTCACAACGGTGTACTTTGGAACAACCTATGTAATCTTATAACAAATAAAATTTTACATGAATGTCGGCAGCGTAAAATTATACACCAACGGCGTACGTAGATAAGTTAGTGGCATTAAAGCTAGTGTTCCTTAGAGCAAGAACGTGTAAATTTTATACAAACGCCGACAATCTGGAGCTCAACGCCAGCAACGCTGGTACTGGCATACGTGTAAAATCTCTCCTAGAATGAAATATGTTCGTTTGAAACAAATAACAACAACAAACAACAACAACAGAAGATAAAAATATTAGCAATAAATAATATAAATAATTTCAAGACTAATAAGCTTAAATATTTGTTAAGTGCTATATTTTAATAACTAATTATAACTAAGTGACACTTTAACTATATTAAACAAAATAATTAGATTATAATAATTGTCTGATAATTAGTTTATATAGGTAAATATATAAGAATAGAAAATTAGAATAAGTTAAAATTATGAATAATATGATTCATAAAAATAACAAATAATAATTGAAATGGAATCAAGAGAAACACGATAAAACTAAATGTTAGAAAATAAATATTAGTAACCATAAAGTGATCAAACCAATGAACGGCATAAAAATAATAATGATGATGATAATAAAATATTGAACTATTAAACACAAACTATATGTTACTCGATGAAATAAAATTTAAGTTTAATAAATACTTAATATATATTCAAGCTCTAGAAAACTACAAATATGATAGAGACATAATGAAGGAACTAAAAACTAAAGTAACTATATAGAAATTTCAAAACAGATAAGATTAACAAACGAATACATAATAAGAATTCACTATCAATACAGGCACTAATTAAGGAGAAACTTAAATAAATTTAGAATAAATAAAACACCCTAAATAAAATATAGATGTCAACTACGATCAAGACAAGCAGAATGAAAATAAATGATAAGTAGTAGATATTAACTAGGATAGACTTACCAAAGGATTACAAAAATAATAAAAGCTTAACAATAAAATTATTAAGCAAAATAGGACTTAAAATATTCTATAAGTTAAATTTAGATCAGAAATGAGAAAATGGGACTAAAAATAGTACAAACCAAAATTAGGACTTATTACAAAACTATAAATACTATAATGAACAATTGTTATTTTATTTTATAGGAGATATTGAGCCCACGTTCTTAAACCCCGAGTACTATCCAAGGACATCTCAAGTAAACAAGAAAGCTCAGGTGAGGGATTTCTGATGATCTGCTATTTGCTTGTGTTTGCTACTACTTGTTGTTATGATTGATTGTATTGCTTGTTTGATGAATGACTAATTGTTGTGAATGCTATCATTTGCATGATCGCCTAAATAAATGAATAAGTTTAATCTAAACAAATCGGATATATTTGTCGCATGTGCTTAAAACCTCTTGTAGGTAATGTCTCGGATTTGCAATTAAATATATTTTTTAAATATATTTTCAAAAGACCATGACTTGGAGAAGCTCAGGTCATTTCTCTCTTAAACGAGTTTTATCAAAAGAATTTATGAAATAAATATGGGACATTTCCGAGTAATGTTTTGACAATGGATGTTGCCTGATTGAGGGTCCACTTGTCAAGTGGCG
Source organism: Combretum micranthum (assembly GCA_024138025.1). Classification (NCBI taxonomy): domain Eukaryota; kingdom Viridiplantae; phylum Streptophyta; class Magnoliopsida; order Myrtales; family Combretaceae; genus Combretum; species Combretum micranthum. The sequence goes on along the minus strand of JAMXBD010000250.1, from coordinate 935,201 downwards.
GTGGATGTTGCCAAATTATGGGTCTACTTGCCAAAGGGTGGTAGATGTGGCCTAATTGGGGGTCTATTTGCCTGTTTCACTATTGAAGGATGATGATCAAATTTAAATACATTAATCAATATTAACCAGTGTAAATCACATGAACACGTTGAGGAATATTGCCTTTTGACCGATGACCTATAATCATTGGTTAAGTTTGAATGGATGCAACCACCAGGCAATCTAGTTAAAAATAACATGAGGATCCCATGTAAAATAAATATGGGAGACAACTGATATGTAGACAGCATAAATCTACACCATTTATGGCTCCAGACTCCTATAGATAAGTTGCTTGCATTCATCACTTATGCATTCACATCGCATATAGATAGATTTGCATGAATGTTTAATTAATGCTTGATAACTTGTGTGACTAGTAGTAGTGAGGAATGAACTCACTGAGCTCGTAGTTCACTCATCCCTCAATAGTTTTTGTCCAGGAACAACGAATGCTGGGATTGGGCTACGAAAATGTGCGAAGAGTGCTTCTCTATCAAACTTTCAGGAATTTAAAAGGCTAGGTTACTATGACCTTAGAATATAATTCTGAATAATTTGTACAAATAGTTAAGACTTTACAATTTGCAGGATTGAAATCCCATTTTCACTATTTGGTATGGGATACCGATTCTCTGCGATCTTGGTGGAAGGAGAAAAATCGGATTCCATAGTTGAATTTCAATAATACTATTACATGTATATGTATCATTCAAGTAGAAATATAGATAAATAAATAGAGTCTTATGATCTCTAACTTGCAGGATGGTTCTCATATTACTGGTGCACATGTAGTATGATAACTTTGAATAATCCTACTAGGCCCCCTTTTGAGGTGTGACATGAATAACTTACACCTATCATAACCACACTAATTGATACTTGATTGACATAATGAGATTATTATATCTTTGTCATTAGTCTCTCATCTACAATGGATCTACAATATTCATATCATCATATTCTAAAATAATAGCTCTAAATCTCATATCCCATGCTAACTTCAAACTAAAATAAATACATATTACACATTTGTTGGAGTGAAGTTACACTTAATTGATCAATTGTGTTTGTGATGTGTTATGTATTGAGTTTATGATTGTTTGTAAAGTCACAGGATTTACCTACACTATAGCTAACACCTGGATGTTACACATGCCTTGAGGCATGGCATCCGAACACTAGCATGATTAGGGTACTAATCATGTGAATTGTAGCTAACATCTAGATGCCTAGGCATTTTTCATATGATCAGAATGTTTTTTTTTTTTTTTTATCTTGGTGTCGTAGACTAGCATCCAAATTATTATTATGTGGACCAATTATAAATTAACACGTGCAACAATAACATTTAATGATAATAAAATATAGATTATGTTGAACTAAATGGTTCAAGTTAAATTTTGATAAGGAAAGATATTGTACAATTACATATTTGTTAAAGTTAAGTTACACTTAATTGACCAAATAAATTTGTGATATGTTATGTATTCTGTTTGTGCTTGTTTGTAAAGTTGCACAACCTAGCTATACTATAGTTATAAACCCCGAGATTTTTTATAATAGTATACGATAATAAAATAGAAAACGTAAATTAGATAATGAATTTAGAACCTAATAAAAATCCTAGAATAGATCTATGAGTTATAATAAACTCATTCTTAGTTTGAAAATCCTGAATAAAAACTTATTTGACCTTAATAGATACTAAAAACGAGATTTCGTATCTTGAACTGATAATTCAAGATATAATTAGAAGTATCTCTAAATTTCAAAACCGATAAGATATAGTCTAATAACAAAACTTATCGGTATAAAACAATAATCCAAAGATGAATTACTAAGATTGTAAATACATAATAGATACTAATACCGATCAATAATTACTAATTTAGATCTACAATGAAAATTTCAAACCTGTTGTTATACTTGTTAGGAAATTCTGAATTCATTAAGACTTAGTTCCTAATTTAATTTATTGAACTTGAAAAATTTAATCGTGTAAGTTAAAATACTAAAAATAATTAATCGTGTAAACTTTAAACTAAAAATTTGTTTATACAAACAATCTAGAATTTTTTTTAGGAACTTAGATAATTTTATTCCGATAAGATTCTTATCTAACCGTTATAAATATATGTTTATAAATTAATATTGGTTAAATTATTTTAATTTACTATTAAGCAAATAATGAACAAATCAATTAAAAAAATGAAAATCGAACCGCTTGAAGCAAATCATGGATAGAAGAATCACATTGGAACAGAGGCATATGGAACAAAATTCTTCACGTACAACAGGGGAGGAATTCTTGGTTGCAGTAAAGCTACTTCACGTCCAGACTTTGCTCCAAATTTAATACCCAAATTTAACTTGAAAAAGACACCCCAACCAATCCAAAAGCTTCCTTTATAATCCATATTAAATGCACAAGAATTTTAGATCATATTCAAGAGTAAAACAGCTGCAATTGGAGCTTGAACTACCGTGGAACAGCAGCAGTGGAAATTCTCGGCTGCAAAATTTCATCCCTCATGTCCAACTTTTGATCCAAATTTGAGCTGTAAAGTTCAGCTTGAAAATGACATAAACTCCAACCAAAACAATCCACATCAGATCAACATTAAATGCTAAGAATTTCAACTCAAATATGCAACCAAAATAGCTCCAAATGGCCTTGAAATTTTCGATCAAGCAAGTTGCAATAGAGGAATTCAAACAGAGTAGCAGCAACACATAAACCAATTCTAGTTCCGATTTTGACAAAAATAATAGGCTTAGTGTGAGTTGTTTTTTTTTTTTTTTTTGGCTAAATGAACACTAATAGAAGGCCTCTAAATGGACACTTCAAACACCAACAATTAATTAAAAACTTGATGAAGAAATCTGCCCAAAAATCCATGAAAAAATACCTCAGAAGTTCAAACTTTTCAACTTCAATTTTAGCCCGATTTTTTATCCAATTTTCAAGCAAGTTGAGCCCCTAATTTACACATATAAATGAAATTAATTAACTACCAAACAAAAACAATTAATGCCCTCAAAAATTAGCCACAAATCTATCAAAATCAGATCAAAAATTCATCACCCAATACAACAAAATTCGTATCCAAAATTTTAGCTGCAAATTTGTGTTTTCCTTAAGCCTAAAACACTCTCTTTAGCCTCCTAACTTTAGCCTAACTTTAGTACATATATATAGCCTTAAGTTTGACACAAAATCAACTCATAATCCCCACAAAAACAAGTTGAAAATATAGCTATAAGAGGAATTGCGTCCAGCCTCTTTTCCTTTGTATCACCTTCACTTGGATAGCTTGGAAAACCTTTTAAAACAAAACATAAACATCTAGTTTGCTTTCCATATTCCATCTAAATATCAAACACTTTAAGAAAATCAATCTACTCCCTCCAACAACATAAAAAACAAATCCAAATAGCTCTTGGTTGTCATAACACCAAGCTAGAACTCAAGCTCAACAAGATAAGAAAATTTAGTTAAAGTAGTTAACTTATAATTTAGCTGGAAACTCACTAATCAACCTTTGATATAGGTTTGATTCTTGCTAAGTTGAGGAGTTAGGAATTCTTTTCCATTTCAAGCCAAGGTAATTTCTAAACTATCAATTCATGCTTGTTACATTTATGTGTAGACATTAAGATGAAATGTGTAACAATGGAGAGAGGTTATGTGGTTGGGAGAAATGGCTATTCCATTGATGAATTCAAGTAGATGGATTGTTGTTGTGTTAGAAATGCTTAGATGTTATTGGATAAGAAAGACAACAACTTAGAAATGTTATAAACATAGAAATAGTAAATTCGGATCTAGGGAGGAATGAGCCAAAACCATGCTCAAATTTATTCTAAACTAGTTTAAATTCATGTCTAATGCTTCTAAGACCTTATATGAACATAAAACTTGATAAAACAAGCTTTAAAAGCATGATTAGGAGCTTTGCATTTCAAAAAAAAAATATTATGAACAATTCATAGAAAATACGCATATCAATAATTTCACAAGTTACTAATGAGCTAAGGAAATGAATAAAAATATTAGATGATGAAATGAGATCCTCTAAAATAATACATATTCTAACTAAAGAGAGCAGATAAGGTTGACGAGCAAAATAAATAAATAAAAGATTACAACTAATAAGGACATTAAACAATAGAAGACTTGAATAAAAAACTAATAGAAAATTTAGTTAAACTTATCTTAGATACAGAATGAATAATATGTAAATCAAAAGAAATTCAGTAGAACTAAACAATAGATATCCTTTTTCCATAAGAATCAATATCTTAAGAAATCGATATAAGCAGTAGAAATAATATCAAATACCGACATAGGATACTTAGACACTCTGTAAACCCCGGTTTTCTTAGTAACTGAGTAAGCTCCGTAAATCGGAAATCAAAACCCTAAATAGGATTAGTACAAGTAACCTAGAAACCCTAATTCCGGCTTTTCTTAGATTTCTATATAAAAGAACCTCTATAAGATAAATTAATGCGGATTATTGTTTTATAGTATATTTCGAACCATACAAAATTTTGATTTCGAAAAATTTTCTATTCCGAGCTTTCCCGAGCTTCATTACGGAAAAGCGAGCCCCGGAACTAGAAACTCAGAAAAATATTCCGGAATACTCGTTAGAACCGGAATTTTATAAGGATTTCAAAAATATATATTTTAAATTTTTCGGGCTATAAAAATTACAGTTATAGCCTTTTTCCCGTATTTTCGTTACTACCGGTAAAGTAAATGTCTTATCTACTATTTATTACTATTCATAAGTACAACCTACTACACACATACCCATACCCTATTCTTACAACCTTTCAATCACTCAAATTCATTTTCTTTTCCAAGGATCTTTTGTCTCTTATTTATTATTACAATTTATGACAATTAGTACACTTATCTATCAAAACAAGTCACACCAAAAATCAAATCCCCTCCCTCCTTACAAGCATTGGTTGGCGTGAAACCCTCCCATTTTGACTCCAAAATGCTTTGTTTTATTTTTTTTTATCACACAAACCCTAATTCCTCCAATATAAATAGTCTCTTATTTTTCTCTCTCATTCATTTTTGTTCCATTGTTTCAAAAAGCTCTCAAACCCTCTCATTTTCCTCTCTATGCCGTGACTCCTTCACCACACACACACACACACATTTTCTTGCAAATATTTGAGGTAATCATTCTCTTTTAACTTCCATAGGATGTTGTAGGATGATATTATGGGTGTTTCATGCATCAAAGGATGTTCCACAAGCTTAAAAAGGCTATGGATGATGATGCTAAAAATTGAAACACTCCTCTTGTTGATGATCTCTTTTTGTTATTAGTATATTTGTTATCTTCAAGGCTTGTTTATATTCTTATTTTTGTGATAACTTGTAGATCTAGAGTTTTACAAAGCTTTGGTTATGTTTATGTGTAGATCTAGAAGCTTAAGGCCTAACTATCAAGTTCTTTTTATGTTTCCATGGTTGTATTTTGAGTAGATCTTAGATTTGAGTTTGAATGAAAAAGTAAAATTCGTAACTTGTCAAGGCACTATTTTAAAAACCCTCTTTCAAGTCTTAAAATGGAAGTTTTTGTTAAAAAATGAAGGTTTGATGGATGTATATCATCAAGGCTTCATCTTACAAGGATCAAAGTTGATTTTCAAAGTTTATTTTCAAAAACAAAGATGGTATTTTCGGATCAAGACAAAGACCTAAAATAAAAACATGTTTTCCAACTCAAAAAGGAGGATTTTGTTCAAGAAATGAAGGGTTCTTAAGATATAATATGTAATGGGTTGTTTTTCATGAGTTTTGATGAATTTCTTCAAAAGATATGTTCAAAATAAATTTATGAAAATTCGGATCTAGACCAAGACCCATTTTTGGAACCCATCATTCAACTTTAAAATGAAGATTTAGAAAAAATATAAGGGGCTCTTGGTATAGATATCTTAAGGAATGAATTTTCATAAGTTTAAATGAGTTTTCCTAAAAAGTATTGCTTAAGTCAAGTGTTTTGTAAAAGACAAAATTTAGGTCTTGTCTTCATTGTAACTTCAAAGAGGAAATTCGTAATTATGGGGAGACCAATTTTTAAAACCTTCTTTTAGATCTCAAAACAAGTATTTCATATTGAAAATGGAATGCTTTGATGATATATAATATAGGAAAATTATTTTCATTGAATTAAGTAAGTTTTAGTAAAGGAATTACTCAAAACAAGACAATGAGTTTCAACTTGTAAATTTTGGTTTTATGAAAATGGATTCTTAGAAGTTTCATTTGAACTTTATGTTTGGGATTAAATAAGTGTGTAGTCTCTTGATTTTGTTTTAAAGGTCTTCTTGCAAGTTTAGGAATAAAATAAGTTGGTCTAAGTAGTTAAATAGAGTAGATATAGCAAATTTTTCACAAAGGCTCAAATCTTGGATTTTCGCAACCCTACTGTACAGTATGTTTCCGACCCCTAAATGATCTTAAATGTTTGAATTAACTTTAGAAATAGATAGCTCTTTCGAAGTAGGTATAAATCGGTATATTATAAGCTAAATTCCGAGTTAAAATGAGTTAGATATGACCTTTTTAAGTTAAGGTTTCAATCTAGGCGGAAATTGACGAACTTAGTAAATAAAATTGTTAAGTTTAATAGAACTTCATAAGAAATACTCATTGAGGGTATTCTTTGTACTTAGGTAATTTGGAGGACGGGTTACCACTCCCCGAGGACTATTACGACTAGTGGATTTCACTACATGGACAAGTGAGTTCATTTCTCAATTAATTATGCTCTTGGGTGTGCTTGTAGTAGTAGTGGCATTAGACTTAGGAAAAGATAAAATTGTGATTGAATGGTGATCTAAACTTGTATGAATGAACGATAAGTATATCGAGGCAAGCTTTGTTGCAATAACTTGTATGAGCTAGTATAGATTTGGAGTGTCTGAAATCTGTATGATCACTTTTAAAATTATCTAATTAATATGCCATGATTATATGAATAAATTGTACATGCATATCACGTAGTGAGTCACATTGCATTACGAGAATGCTTTTGGTGGGAACAAAAGTATGATCGGGAGGCAGCGGGTCTTTAATGAAGGGGACTAGGGTTGCATGACTTATGGACCACCCCATTCAAATAATGAAAACTATGGTTGCATGACTTATGGACCAACATTAAAATTGTGGTTGCATGTCTTATGGACCACCCCACTTAAGATTGGGACTATGGTTGCATGTCTTATGGACCAACATTGGAACTGTAGTTGCATGACTTATGAACTACCCCAAACCCCGAATGGAGGGCGTAAATCCATTCACATATGACTACCGGAAAGTCATATGCTTGCTTGCTCATTTGCTTGTGCATTCATATGGTTGCTTAATTATAACTTGCTATAGATATTTTTAGCTTGATCGAGTATGTTATTTGGAAAATGAATCTCACTAAGCAATTAGCTTATACCCCAATAGTTTTGTTGCAGTGTCCCTATTTTTGGGTTGTTTCGAGAGGACACTTTGTGCAGGTATATCATTGGATTAAGGAGCTTTTGAAGAAGTCGGGACCTAGTATAGGCGTGGACTTCTAGGAAAATCTCTTTAATGTAGACTCAGATATTTGTAATATGGAGCTAAACGATGTAGACTCCCATTATTTTGGCAGGGGTACGCCCCTTGGTTTTTTGTAAAATTTAACTATTTATCTGTTGTGATTTCTATTCTTAATGCTATGTATGCTTTCTTAAGACTACTCGATTCAAAGTGTGATCTTAAAAATTGTGTAAGTACACCTTACACCCGATATGTAAACTTATGGGATGACTAAGGATGTCATACTTAAGTTTAAATATCGAGTGTGGTGGACTGTCGCGTTTAGGGTACCTTTTAGGGCGTGACACACTCATAGGAATTTAATGTTCTATTTATAAGTATTATTGATGAATATTTTCATCTCAATAGGTAATTTCGATACTATTGAGGACTTCCCGATCGATTACTACGATTGATCAATATGAGCAGGTGAGTAACTTAGACTTATTACATTGTTTGTGATTGTAGTTTAGCTGCATTATTATACAAGAATAATAATGATGAACCTGTGTGGATATGGGTTATGGGTATTGCATGCTGATTGGAATTACTTGATTGCTAAACAATACTGAATAAAAGTGATAATGGAATACTTGTGAATTTGCTGAGCGCACGGCATGTTGATTGTTTATATGAAGCTTGATCACCTTCAGCTTGACTAACAAATATTGGCATTATAAATAAAATAGACATGCATGGCATTAATTGCATATACTGCATTGTAATTATGTGATAGCCTACTACGTGTTAGAATTTCGGTTCTCTGGTAATACTTGGTTTTTCTAGGCAAGAGGCTAGTAATTCTACTCAAGATTACCTTTGTTTTGTCAGTTCCATGGGAACTAACTAGTAATGAAGGACGCCGCCATGGTATCACTGTGAAATGTCTAAACACTTAGTGGAGTTTCTAAGGCTTAAATAGGAAATGAGTGTTTAAAACAACATTAACATAAAGAGCTAACAATTGTGAGGATTGTGGTTTTCCCATGTACTTAGTTTCTCCTGGGTAGGTGATTCATAGATCGGTTTTTCTTTTAACCTCGATGAGAGGGCGTAAATCTCCATCTTGTTTGGATTTCGGATTGTCCAAGCTTGTAATTGTTCATGTGTTTGATTGCTGCATTACATATGATTGATAATAACTTGCTTGTTGTGTGATAAGTTCTTATTATTCATTGAGCCCGTGGTTTATGCTCATACTCCTACAGTCCTCACAAGATGATGCTTAAGCCTTAGCTGGTGGCTTCTAGGAGTTTAGAGCCGGTATGTTTCTAAAGATGGAAGAGTCTTGTAAACAGGGAGAATAGTTTTTATTACTTATATGTATTAATTGATGTTAGAACATCAATTTTATTATCTGAGAGCTTAGATAAGTTTCATGGTTTGTAATAGTTATTATTCAGATGGTAAGACTTATTTATGGAATTGTCATTTTATTTGCTTTCATCATTTCTTATCCCATAATAAAAAAGATCCTATTTTGTTAAACTTATGTCATTTTCCAAAGTAGATATAGTAATAATATGTGTATGTGATACTGTCTGGGTTATTAGGCTATGTCATAATATATGTATTACTACTAAAGTACTATTGGGGCGTGACAATAGTTGTTTCTCTAATCCCTTCTTTTTTACTTCATTGCAATTTACTTTGTATAGTTTATATTACCATTTGCATCCTCTAACTTTCTCCTCTTCTCTTTCTTCCCTTGAGTTTCAACTTAGGTGTTAAATTGGTTTAATAGGTGATGTATTTATTAATAACAAAAAAACATATCATGAGTTTATAAAATCTCAAAACATAAGATCATATTATATTAAAAACTAATTATGTACCTTCTAATTTAAGCCTATATTTCAATTTTAGAATAAAGATTTAATTTTTTTATTATCATTTAACTTATTATTTTATTAGATTAGTTATTTAAATTGATTAGCAAACACTAAAAATCTTTAATATATTGAATAAATTAGTTTCCTACTAAATGGATAGATTAATGTGATTTACTTTCAAATATGCATCTTGAATTAAACAACTCAATGTTTGTTACCATCATGGGGTTTGATATAAATAAGATTGAGAAGAAACTTCACTATTTAAGGGTCATAATATCCTCCTTACATAATGATAATATGCCCCTTGACATGGTCTAAAGATGTAGCAAAGCCAAAATTTTTCAAAATAAAGATAATACAAGGGATGAAAACATGCATCTAAATAATGGATTGTTTGAGTTAGAAAGCTATCATTTGGATGACAAATTAAAGTGTGGCCAGTTTAGATTGTTAGAATTTTATCTGTATCGTTTTGGTATCAATATCGATTCCGTATCGATTTAGTCTGGTTAGTTTTCGAGTAAAACTATCGGTTTTTCATCGGTCTCATATTTGTATCAGTGCAATATCTGGTCGGTTTGAAAACAATGCAAAAACGATAAACCAAAATGACAATCTAAATAGATAGTCTCATGTAGTTAGCCAGATGGCAAGGTTGCTATCTAGATGCCTTAAGTCTATCCTTTCCATAAGATGTTGAACTCCTTAATGTCGATGTGCTTAGTGCTTAGCATTCCCGTTCACTCTCTCCTATCATTAATTGAATGGGGTCCTTAATCGTACTTGTCATTCGGGTTGCATGAGTTATTCATCTAGATACATGGTAGAGATGTATCTTATTGATTTTCCCTAAAAACTAACAATCACAACAAACCAACATCTCATTTATCCCCATGCGAGTATGACCTTGAACAAACTAATCTCAAGCAACCTAAGGTCTAAAAAGTGGATCATATACAAGTCTCTATATAAGTTAATAAACTCATGATTACAAACATCAAGATTTTACGATAAATTGGAACTTATTCTACCCCTAACTCGTGTCATAGGACTAGAGGATACATGATGGGTTTAGAGATATATTAGCAAATATAGTAAATCTTTATGCTTAAAAACATTTGGAAAGAGGTCCAAAACATTAAAGGTTGTTGATGCTTCATAATCCCCCTATCACTCTTAAGCATTATTAACCCACTCTAGAATCTTGAATTATTCATCATATTTTAGTGTTAGTTTTATGCCTTTTGCTTTGGAACCACACCATCTTCAAATAATGCTACACTAGATTAATTGGATGGAAAGTTACCAACTTTCTTCCCTTACTTTCTTATTTCTTATATCTTCTCTATGTAATTAATTTGCTCATCTACCTTCCTATCATTTATCAATCTCTTAAACCCCCATTAGCTTTCCACTTATGGTGTTCTCCTTAAAAGTAGATAGGGCAACAACATGCATAAGATTGGTTAGGTTATAGCACAACACCATTTCAAAAGGAATTTCACTTATATCACCATCTTAGATTAGTTTTAAGTATTTTTCACCATCAGTATGAGTAATGCCCTAAATATGAGGGTGAATACAATCCGTCATTGGTTCATTTTAAATATGGATACAGTAAAGCTTAGAAGCTACTAGAAACTACATTTAAAGCCATTATAACATCAAACGCAAATAAATCACATGAAATCACAAATGACACAAACATAATTGTCGACTCCATACTTGCTTAAGAATAATCACAAATCTACATGTCTGCTAATACTAGATGGCTCATAGAATCCATCAAACCAAACTAATAATACTAACCAATAAACAACTAGGGTCCATCCCTTAGCATAATAAACCACTACATGAAAGCATTAACCATAATCTCTCTCTCTCTCTCTCTCTCTCTCTCACACACACACATATATATAAAGTCCCTATCTCCAAAAGGCCAATAACCTAATCTATTCATCACTTGAGTAGTCTTATCAACCAGTGTCATCCCCGTAGTCTGCTACCACAACATAACCAAATATGTTAAATATAATAAGAGCACCATCTAAACTTGAAAAGAAGAAAAGTGTGAGCTAGTATCCTATACACTATATCACAACCACATACACGTGATCAAACAACAATACATTCACAGAAGGTATATAATTAATGCAATAACTAGCGATTTTATCATCTTCAATTTAAGTTGAGCAAATAACATTGGATAACTTAGTATCCTACTATACATAAACATAATAATACATATATATGAGGCTAAGTACTCCCCAATATGCATGAATATATAAGTCCAAAGCACCTAAATCTACCTAAGACCTATTCAAGTGCAACTCTACACAGGAGCAGTGCCATGCAAGGATCATCGAGTTGTCGTATTAGCATCATTGATACTCTCAGTCCACCAATCATAGCTAAGCACATGCAACAAACAAATTTATGACCAAGTATTTAATTAGTTAAGTAGGATTCTATCTTAAACAAGCGCAAGCAATAAACAAGGTATATACATACCTAGAATTCTGACCTGTCTTGAACTTAAACCTCTAAAAGTTTCTAAACATAAGTTGCAACACACACAAAGCATTTAGATTTGTTTGTATTTCGAACTCTCCTTTGGGTTATGTTTCATATAGTTGCCACTCCTATGTTAGTGTTAAATTTATTATAAAAATTACTTGATATTAATTATAAGGTATTTCAAAGTTTGTATAAGATACTTTTAGATAGAAAATTATATTACAAAACATTAATTTAAAATAAAAAATTTATATCTAATTTTGTAATATTTCAAATTCAAGGTTTTAAAGTATAGTTCAACCTTAAAGAATTGAATTCAAGAAGTTTCATGAGGTTTAGAAGAGAATTTTGCAAGTTTTAAAGAAGTTGTACTAAACATGACTATGTTGAAGGTCATGTTCTATGCACGACCTGAACATAGCCCCATGTTAGGTTCATCTGGGTCTTAAAGGCTCAACTCGAGCTCATGTTAGGGTTGTCTTGGTCCAATAGCATTACATTTGTAATTTTCCTTTGATTCTTCCATAAAAATTTGATTTTTGTGCTTTACTCTAAAACTTCATCCTGTAAACCCCCAAAGTTTTGTGATCAATTAAGCTTAAAAATATCAGATTAGTTTAACCGAGATTCGTTTTGAGCACGATCGGACATAGTTTTCGAAAAGCATGTCCCAGGTTTCAGAATGATAAAAATATTTCGGTTATACCATTAGACTCGTAAAAATATAAGGTTTTTAAAAAATATTGATTTTAAAATTTTTCGATAATTAAAAACATTAGATATCGTAATTATACGCGTATTTCTTACTACCAGTACTTTAATTGTCATGTCTACTTCACATTACACTATTTATTACTATTCTATACTATTTATCTATCTCTACTTTTTTTACAACCTACTCTATAACCATACCTCTATTTTCTTACAATTTTTATTTCAATACAACTTCACATCTTTCATATCTTACTTTTCATTAACAAAAATACAAAAAAATAAATTTCTCTCTCTCTCTCACACTCCATTTGCACCGGCCCCCTCTTCTTTTCCCTCTATTTGTTTTATTTTGTATTTATTTAATTAACACAAAATTTCCTCCACATTTTCCTATAAATATCTCCTCTTCTTTCCATTTCCTTCACACCTTCCATTTACTAAAATTAATCTCTCAAAATCTCTCCATAAACTCTCTCAAGACTTCTCTAGTTTCTACTTCTTTTATAAGTAATAGTTTTAGCCTTCTATTTGTTCATTTACTTAGTATGAGCTTAGTGTGTGTTTTCTAAACCATGAAGGTTAAGAAAGCAACAATATGTTCATACTTTGTGTTTTGCTCATGAATCTATTTTCCTTGATGTTGCTTTCATATATGTTTAACTAAATATATGTATGTATCTATATATATCTTTTAGAGCATATAAGCTCCTTGTTATTGCAATTTATTTACTTCCTTTGCAATTTATTTATTTATCTTGCAATTTATTTACTTTCAAGTTGTTTTAAGACTACTCTTTCTAGTCTTAGACTTATCTCATCAAGTCAAAACAATTTTCTTTTTCTTTTGAGACTAGTCTATTCTTAGTCCCAGGATACCTTGATGAAGCTAAGGTTTCAATACTTGACATTTTCTTTACTAGTTTATTTTTTTTAATTATTATGTTTTTCTTATGTTTTCATAATTTTATGATTCATATTCATGATCATGCATGAACATATTGATTTTTCTCTCAACAAGGTAAAGGAGGAAAAAGTTTTATTAAAAATAGAAGTTATTCTTTAAAAATAAATGTTGTTAAGAATGAAGTAATTTTTCATAAAAATTTAGGAATTTATCTTAACAAACTTCTTCTAAGAATTTAGAGGAGTTCATTATAAATTTTAAGAACATAGGAATTTTTTTTTAACAATACATATATACACTTTACAAAGTCATAAAATGGAAAAAAATTCTTGATTAAATAAAAGTTTTACAAAACTTCACTTTTCATCAATAGTAGTTTGACAAACACCAAGAAATTTCCTTTCATAAAAGTAGAATGATCTTAAGAAATAAGAAAATTATTTCTATAAATATAGAATTATTATTACTTTAAAAAAGTATTAGAAACTAACTTAGAAAATAAAATTCATTCTTTAGAAATTTAAAAGGACAAGGAAATGAAATTAAAGAAAAGAAAAATACTCATTTAAAATAACTTGAGATTTTTTCTAGCCAGAAAGGAAATTTTCAAAAGTTTCACTTTTTCAAAATCTTTAGAAGACTTTACTTTTACCAAAAATTTATGGTTGAGACAACTTTATTAATTTCATGCATTTGATATGAGTCAATGAATATATATATAAATACATTTCAAAGGTTTTACAAACTATTATAATATTTATCTCTTTAATATGAGTTTTTGTAAAAAAAGGAATGCAAGTTTTGTGAAATTCATAGTGAATCTGATCACAACTATTTTGGAGCTCAAACGACTTAGTTCGATGAAAATAGTTTTAGAAATAGATAGATATTTTCCAGTAGGTAGAAAACGATATATAATATGCGAAATTCCGAGTTAAAATGAGCAAGTTATGGCCATTTTAAGTTGGAATTTCCTTCAATCTGATTTTACCGCGAATTCAAGATAGATTTAGAATCTTCAAAAATGGAAATTCTATGAAAGACTCATTTTGGATATTTCATCTTGTTTAGGTGAAGAAGGAATCGATATTGCATTCCCGAAAGATTACTTCGACTAGGAGCGATCGTCATGGAGTGAGTTAATCCCTTACTAGTTACATTTCCTTGTTTGTGCTTGTAAGTAGTAGCACTAGAAAATAATGAAAAGATAAATGAACAAATGTTGTGTGATTTGGAATCATGATTGATTGAATAAAATTTAAGAATATCAAAAGAGGAATTGATGAATAATTTATGTTTTCTTACAATAATATGATGAATATTGCTTTGATCACCTTTAACTTGAACTCGACAATAATGGAATAACCCTATATTGAAAACGATTCATGCATATCATTTTGTGAGTCACATTTATTTTTCACTATTATTCTTCGTGTGGCGAAACGAGGAGTTGTAGTGGTGGCTAGTAGGAGTCAGAAAGTCTACATGGGCAAGTAGGAGCCAGAAAGTCTACAGAGCAAGTAGGAGCCGGTAAGTCTGCAATTATTGATGGTCGTATGGCCAGTAATCATCCAACGCCCGACATGGAGTGCGTAAAATCCATGCTACACATGGTTTTCGGTTAATCGTGTGTATTTTATTTGCTCATGTGATTGATGCATTTTCATATGATTGTCTAAATACTTGTGTGATTTATGGAAATGTTTTGTAGATGGGAGTTATCTCACTAAGCTAGTTTTGCTTATACCCCTATAGCTTTTTGTTATAATATAATTATTTGTAATTGGCACCAAGGAGCCCTATTTGTCAGGTATGAGCCAAAGCTACTAGGAGTTTTTAGAGGAAGTTTATATAAGTTCTTGCATGCTTTTATTATCTGCTTAAACATAATACCCCTGTGAGTCTCCTACTATCTTGAAAACATATCTTGCATATGATATCGAAGCTCCTGCGTGACTAAAGTTGTCATTCATTAGCTTTAATATTATGTGCAGTGGACTGCCACGTTTAGAGTACCCTCCGAGGCGTGACACATCCACTAAAACTCTTCCATAAACAAAGCTAGCAACCCTAACACAAAATATCTTAAATAATAATCCAATGTCATAATTACATTGCTTAATTGAAGTTTGGATCCATTTCTTCATCTTCAAGCAATATCCGTATTGTTTTATAACACGTTGACTCATGTGTTCAAATTAACATAACATCCATCATAAACCGAAACATTACAAGTACTCTAACACTTATCTAAACCGTGTGAAATTTGTTCTATAACTCACTATCCTCATTTCTTTCTTTCTTTCTTTCTTTTTGATAATCTAAAAGCTACTATTGCATGAAAATCTCTTCATAAATAATCGTGAAAGAGGGATAATGCATATAATTACAAGAAATCCTTACCTTGAGGTTTTCTTCTAAGAATAATTATGGAATGTTGAAACCAAAGGAAAAAAAGTTGCAACCATCATGTTAAGAGAGAGTATAGAAAGAAAAAGGAGCAGAAAAAGAAACGTAAGTTTCTTTTATATGCTGATTTGAAAACTTAATGGAAAGGGACAAAAATACCCTCACATTTATTAGATATTTACTAGCATACCCCGATATAAAATATTCAACAAACACCTTATCATTTTATAATTTATTTTTAGGTTATTTCAATATGAATAAATCAATCCTTTATATTCTTGTCAACTCATGTCTACATAGTACTCTTTAAGTAGCCGTTCACTACTTTAATTAACCTTTTATTCGTAGGTGAAGAGTCATGCTAAAGAGAAATCAAGCATGTAGTTGTCTCCATAAGGTCTTCTATGCAAAAGAATTTTAAAAAATGAGGATTTTTACCCCATAAAGCTGCAACATCCCTCATGAGAAAAGATTAGCAGCAAAAGCAATATCTTTGGTTTTGTGATGAGGTACAATGTGGATCATTTTAGAAAACATATACCATCACCATTATTGAGTCTTTCATTTCCAATGTTGTAGGCAAACACAAAACAAAATCTATATTCAAATCAAGCCATGGATGTAACGATGTGGGTGGTTACACCTGTCACGCCCCAAGGGGTATCCTAAACGTAACAGTCGGCCACAATCAATATTAAAGCTTAAGTATGATAACCTTAGCCACTCCCAAAAGCTTTGATATTAAGTATAAGGCGTGCTCTCACAAATTTAGAGGACCATATATGGAATTATGAAGCTTAAGAAGATATAATAACAGATTAAGAAAAGAGGATTCATAATATTCATTTATTCATAACAATGATCTTACAAAGCTTAGGGACATTTCCCTTATTCACCAATCTATTACAAGAGTATTTCTACTGCTTATCCAACACTAACTTTATCTTGAAATTCCTTAACCAAAAGGGGAATGCCCGGCTGCAGGGTCCACGTGGCCTCAACCACAAATATGTGAACTGCAAAAGATATCTATAGGGGTATAAGCTAATAGGCTTAGTGAGAACTATTTCCATAAATAACTTCTCGTAACAGAAATTCGAACAAGTTGTTTAAGCAAACAAATGATATGCAACATACTCGTGGGCAAATAAGATATATAGTTTTTCGGGAACTATATGTTGAATGGATTTACGCCCTCTATTCAGGGTTTGATGATGTGTAACCTCAAACAGGTAGTATATCGCCAAGCATGTGAAGTCTACTTGAATTGAGCCTTGCTTTCGGATCTTCCGCCAAGCATTTCCTTAATGTCGCCAAGTAATCGCTTTCGATCACTCTGCCAAGTGGTGCTTTCGACCTGAGCTACAATCCTTCTCACCCAAGGATAATAACCCAATGCAATGTGACTCTCTTCATGATATGCGTGAATCCATTTATTTATGATATCATAACATTATTATTATCAGATTTAAGGTGATCAAAAAATCTCATACAAATCAAGTGTTATACTAAAACAAACATTAAATCAATTCCGGCTTCGATATTCTTAGGATTCTTTCAAAGAATTATTTTACATACATATCCATTTGTCTTTGCTTAATTCTAATGCAACTAAATTACAAGCACAAACAAGTAAAACATTTTAGGGAAATAAACTCACGATGCTATGTCAACTATTCCCTTACATAGATGAGTTGCTCACACAATCCTCTTAATCGAAATAGTCATCGGAGTATAGGTATTATTCCTTGGAATCACCTAGCCAAAGAAAATACTAAAAATAAGTATTTCTTGACGATATTCTTGAATTTTGACAAAACAATGGCATGTGAACGTTAAAGTTCGTATAAAGGAGAGTTCCAATTTAAAATAGCCATAACTTGGTCATTTTAACTTGGAATTGCGCATATAATATACCAATTTTGTTACGCCCCGAAGGGTACCCTAAACGTGGCAGTCCGCCACATATAATATCAAGGCTTAAGAATGGCTACCTTAGTCATGCGAAAGCCTTAGTATTATATGTAAGGCATCTAACACGGTAATAGGAGACGCTTTTGGGAAGCATAGTTTAAGCAAGTAAAGATAAACATACAAGAATCCAGAAATAAAGTATATCATATCATAAATAACCAAAGGTCTGTTACATAATTTCTTAGGGGCATACCCCCGCTAATTCCAAGGATCGAGATAAACTTCATAACATCCAAAATACTACATCAAAGATTTCAAAGGAATTCTTATCTAAGCCTTCGAGTAGATTTCCTCCAAAAGCTTCAATATAAAACGTACACTGATACGGGAAGACCTCGGGCTCAAAAATAGGTGTTCCTGAGAATACAAATATCTATAGGGGTGTAAGCTTATGGGCTTAGTGAGTAAATCCCAAAATTCATACTCGAAGAAAATTATCAATCAAGTTTATTATTCAAACATATGAAATGCAACAACCACGTGAGCATACAAGACATATGACTTTCCAGGAATCATATGTTGAATGAATTTACGCCCTTCATTCGAGGTTGGGTATTCAGGCCAATTACAGCCACAACTTTTAAAAACACTTTTATAGATCTTACCGGCTCCTATACGCCATCAAAAACTTGTAGTTATTACAGGCTCCTACTAGCCACCAATTTAAGTAGTTCTTACTGGCTCCTACTCGCCACTTACATGATATACCGGTTATGTCTACCACCACTATTATACACTTGTCCCACCAATTGTATAGTAGTGAATGCAATGTGACTCAACATATGAAGTGCATGAATAATTTCTTTAATTAAAGTCTAGTAGTTACTTTAACTTCTTTCAAGTGATCAACCAATTTCAAACAATTCAAGATATTAATGCACATACAACTTATTACAAACAAATTGAGTTTCGATATACTTAGTATTCTTCAACATATTATCATACACTTCTTTTTGATTTTTCTTGATTCTAGTGCAACTAATTTTACAAGCACAATCAAGAGTATGAAAAATAACGGGAATAACTCACTCGGCCATGATGACACCGTTCTTGAATTGGATGGGTCGTTCGGAAATTCCACTTAATCGTAGTAATCCTCGGGATACGAACAATCCTCCTCGTGATTATCTAATCAAGAAGAATACCCAAAATGAGTATTTCATAAAATTCTATCCTTGAAGATTCTAATCTTTTCTTAAAATCGTAGAAAAATCGTATAAGGGGAAATTCCAACTTAAAATGGCCATAACTTGCTCATTTTAACTCGGAATTTCGCGTATAATATATCGTTTTCTACCTACTCGAAAAGATCTACGCATTTCTAAGCTTATTTTCATAAAACTAAGTCGTTTGGGTTCCGAAAAGGTAGCGATCAGATTTGCCACGAATTTTGCAAAAACTTGTTTTCCTTCTTGTAAACAAAGCTCTTTTGAAAAGATAAATATTTCAATTATTTTGTAAACTTTTGAAAGGTATATATTTATATGTAATGACTCACAACAAATGTATGAAGTAAATGGAGTTGTCTCAACTTATAAAAATTAAGGTTTTAAAAGACTTTGAACTTGAGATTCTATTGAATATTTATTTTACCTTTGAAAGATCTTTTATTAAGATGAATATTCTTTTCTAAATGAAATCTTTTGTAATTATTTTAATTTCTTAAAGTGTGGTTTTATTTTCTAAACTCGGTTTTCAAAAGTAGCAAAATGACATTTGTAATGATTCCAAAAGAATTTCTACTTCTTGATAAAAGATAAGTTTTCATAAAACCTTTTGTTTATGTAAGAAAAATCATTCCCATACATGTTCATGGGTTTTTAAGAAATCCATTTTCCATATTTATTTCTTTTAGAAAGAATCTTTGATTCAAGAAAACACTTTCTCATTTATTTTTGTTGAGACAAAAACATTATGTTCATGCATGGATATGAATCATAAGCTATAGAAAAATAATAACTTGAAAGCTTTAAATAAATAATAAAGTAAATCAATTATTGGGACCTTAGCTTCATCAAGGTACCCCGAGACTAAGAAAAGACTAGTCCCGAAAAGAAAAGAAAGAGAAATTGTTTTGACTTGATGAGGAGAAGTCTAAGACTAGAATGACTAGTCTTACAATCAACTTGAAATTAAATAAATTGCATTGGAATAAATAAATTGCATGAAAGGTAAATAAATTGCAAGACTATGAGCTTATATGCTCTAAATAGTATATATAGCTATATAGATATATTAGATAGTAATAAACATAAAGGAAATATAGAGAAACATAAAGGAACATAAAGGAATTGATGTTATGAACAAAAACAAAGTATGAACCTATTGTTGCTTTCTTAACCTTTATGGTTTTAGAAAACACACACTAAGTTCATACTAAGTAGATGAACATGTGGATTTCTTGAAGGCATATTACCTAAAAGAAAAAGAAGAGAGGAGCTCCTTGTAGAAGACTTCTTGGAAAGAATTCTTGAAAGAATTTGAGAGAGATTTTGGTATAGTAACTTTAGAGAAGAAGTGGTGTGAAAGAAGTGAAGGTATGAGGGGGTATTTATAGGAAAATGTGGGAGATAAATTGTGTTAATTAAATAATTAGAAATTAAAACAAATTGAGCATGGGAGAGAGATGGCCGGTGCTATTTAGGAAGAAAGAGAGGGGAAAATTTTATTTTTTTGTTATTTTGTTAATTAAAAGTAAGAAATGAAAGATGTGAAATTGTATTGGAAATGAAAATGTGTAAGAAATAGGTGTATGGCTTGTAAGAATAGGTTGTAAGAAAAAGTAGAGATAGATGAATAGTGTAGAATAGTAGAAAATAGTGTAATGTAAAAGTAGACATGACAATTTAATACCGGTAGTAAGAAAATACGCGTATAAAAGCGATATATGATATTTTTAGTTATGAAAAATTACGAAATTGATATTTTTGGAAATCTTATATTTTTACGAGTCTAACGGTATATTGGAATATTTTTACTTCCGGGCCTCCGGACACATTTTTTGAGAACTGTGTCCGTTCGGGTTCGAAGGACATCCGAATTTGCGAAACTGAAACTTTTATAAAACCTATGGTTATTATGAACTATTCGAGCTAATTTTTCCAACTTCATTTTCTAGGGCTTGAGAAAACGGCAATGCCGGACTTAAGCGTTACGGTAAACTAGGGTTTGGTTGACTCTGGAAATCCGGTTGACTTCCTTTAGGTTTAAACTATAATTCAATCCAAAAATTTCGGGGATTTACAAATTTCTACCTATTCGAAAAGATCTATCCATTCTAAAATTATTTTTATCAAACTATACCATTTAGGCCCCGAAACAGTGATGATCAGATTCACCACGAATTTTCTAACTCAAAAACAATTTTTTTCAAACTTTAAATCATACAAAATTTGTTTGATAAATACTTAGTTATCTATAAATTGAAAAATCCTCTTTTTATAACTATATAGTTCATATTTATTCATGCTCAAGTATTTGTTGTCCAATCATGTTTCTTTGAGTAAAACAATGTTAATTAGGAGTTTAGAAAAATATAGTTCACAAGAATCCATCTTGTAAATCTTTTTAAATGAATATTTTGTTTTTCAAAGAACACTTTGTGTTTGACTTATTATTTTTCCTAGATGACCTTTTTCGAAAAGTAATTTTCTTCTTCCTAAATTCTCTATATTGGTGTTATTTTTCCTATTTATTTTTTATACAATTTTTCTTTATTTATTTGTCTGAAAAGATCTTTATTTGAAAATTTCTCATCATTTCCTCATGTTATGTTTTTCATAGAAATCATTTTTGTGAAAAAGAATTCATTTTCTTTATTGAAAACAAAGTGGGATAACAATTGATTTAGAAAGCTTTTATAACAAAAGTAGTTTCTAAAATTGTAGTGAGTTCTTTTAGTAACTTGGAAAGGAATGACTTTATTTTTGTTAAACCATAGATTTTTATACTTCATATAAACTCATTCCTAAGTGATTAAATCTCCTTTTTATCAATTATTTTTAGAACTTGAAAAATTTGGACAACAATCTTAATGAACATGATTTATGAGAAATAATAGCAAGCAAAAATAACATAAATAATAAATAAAGTCAAGTATTGGAAGTCTTAGCTTCTTCAAGGCTCCCGGACTAAGAAGTAGACTAGTCCCGAAAGAAAAATAAAATGAAAGAAAAAAAATTTTGTTTTGACTTGATGGGACAAGTCTAAGACTAGAGACTAGTCTTAAAATAGCAAGAAATAAATAAATTGCAATGACAAGAATAAATAAATTGCTTTGCATGGAAATAAATAAATTGCAAATGAGCTTATATACTCTAAAGAATATGTATATATATAGATACATAATAATACTTAGGTATAAATAATGATAACATGAACAAAATAAAAACAATATATACATAAATGGATTTTCATGAATGAGAACAATGTATGAATGTAGTGTAGCTTTCATAACATTTAGTTTTTGGAAACTCACACCATGGTCATGTAAAGTTACATGACATGAGGAGAAAAATAATAAGAAAGTTTACCTAAAGGAGGTTTTTGGAGCATTATGTGGTTATGAATTTTGTGTAGGTAGGAAGTGGTTTTTGGGATTATTTTGAGAGAGTTTTGAGAGGATATTTGGAGAGAGTTTTGAGAGGAGAATTTGAGAGAGTTTTTGTAGAGAAATTTATGAGTAGTAATTGTGTTAAAGAATGAAAGAGGAGCTGTCACGCCCCGTAGGGTATCATAAACGTAACAGCTCGCCACATACTAAGTAAGACTCTCGAGTTCCCTACCTGAGCCCTTCGGGAGTCTTAAGTAGATGTAAAGCGTTCCTTTACGACAATAGAATACTTCAACAAATGGAGTTAAACAGTTTAATGTGGCATTCGTTAGCCATAGATAATAAATCAAAACGCATAATTATAGTTTACAAAATCTATGGGGCATTCCCCCGCAAAATAATAACAAGTCCAATACAGTCATCCAGAGTCCTTAGTTTCCAATGGAAGTCTATACAAAAAGAAATGGATTTAAACTTCTACGGGAAACTCCTATCTCCGGTACCTGTGCCGTGGCTTGCCTCGGCCTAAGCCATAGAAACTCGTGCTGCAATAGATAAAAACTATGGGGGCGTAAGCTAACTAGCTTAGTGAGTAATAACTTCCATAACACAATTAAATACAATTCATTCAAACAAGTGATTATTCAAGTAAGTGTATGCATCAAACAAATGTGATCAACAAACATATGACCAACCGGAAATCATATGTGGATGGACTTGCGCCCTCCATCCCGGGTTAGCAGATTGACGAATCTTGCGGTATGACGCCGTTTAAGCTCACGGTCAACTAACAATAATTCGTTTTATGGATCACGATTAACCAACAAATTCGTTTTATGGATCACGATTAACCAACAAATTCGTTTTATGGTCACGAAAAACCAACCAATGCGAATGCTCCAACCCATCGTGACATGAATGAATCCAATTTATCGTGAAGTCGAATATACATTAGCTTAATTCCTTTAGGTGACCAACAAGTATTCGCAGACATTCATCATAGGATACTAGCTAATCTAATCAATCATAGCTTAACACCCGGTTTCGATATTCCTTAAATTCCATTTCACACATCAACAGCAGACAACATATAATTCCCATATACCCCATTATACATATACAATTTCTTTTTATCTTTACCTATACCGCTAGTGCCACTACATACAATCACATTCATTAATTGAGAGTGGAAGTAAAACTCACTCGGCCATTGGACGCCGGTCTTTCTAATAGTAGTAGTCGGGAGGTAGGTGTCGTCCTGCTCGGGATCACCTACCAAGCAAGAATAATCCTAATGAGATTCTCATTATGTAACCAAATCAAACTATACATCTAAACTAGCCATAACTTAATCATTTCAACTCGAAATTTCGTAAATTTTATATCGATCTCTATCTACTTCGGAAGATCTATCTATTTCTAGTATTAAATTTAAGTTTTGAAAATAGTAAGGTCACAGAACAGTAGGATCAGGTCTGTTCCACACTTTTTCCAATTCCGACAATTTGTTTTGCTTTTGAAAAGAAATGTTCCTAGTTGATGATTCATGCATGAATGGTATAGGAATGAATTACTAACATGAATGCCATGCCATGAACTTAATATATGCATAGTCATGATGATTTTGTGATAATAAACTGTTATGAACTCTTAATTGTTAGAAAATCCCATAAAGGTTATTTCTAAGAAGCTATTCTTCCACTTAATGCTCCTTAGGGTTTTTTGACTTTTAATCTTGTAATCCACTTGTTATCTATCTAAAAATAAGTCCTCAAGGTCTATAATAGTCATGGCCTTATTCATGCATAAAATTTCCTATTTTTCATTTGGGAATCATGTTTTTAAACAAGCTTTTTGTAAAAATCCGAATTTTCTAAATTTCATTTTCTTGCATTTTTCTTAAGGAAAAATTTGTCTAATGCATTAAATTTGAAGCTCCAATATATATTATCTAAGGACTTCATTTAGCTTATAAAACATCCAATTTAGACTTAAATTCTAAGTGTTCTTGTAGGCATGAACCTAAATTACGAATTTGACTACACATCCATATTTCAATATTTTCCATTCTAACTTTATTCTTAATTTTTACATTTCTATCATGCCTAAACTCTCCTAAATTTATAAAAATCATTCCTTCAATATACCTATTACACATACCCTTCATTTTTCTTATGAAACATGAGTTTAAAATTGATTTTGGGGGTTTTTAAAGTAGGGTTTCACTTTCATCCGAATTTTCAAACATTTCATATTTAACAAAACCTTTCCTTTTTCAATATTCTTGCTTCCCATATGTGAAGATCTACTATCTAACTTTTCTATACATAAACAAGACTACATTTTTATGATCATCAAAGCATAGAAAACAAAATAACCCTATGATCATGCATGTACATGAAGTTGTGGATGTCTAAACTTTAGATCTACTAAATATAATGCATGAATCATGGATCTCATGGCATGAACAACAATATATATGCAAGATCTTTACTTTACATCCATGAACAAGATGAGATTAACATAAACACATCTAAACATTAGATCCATGTCTTGTGATGGCTTGATATTCTTGTTCATGTGTTTTCATGTCCCTAGCAAGAGCATCATGGGGGTTAAATGAGAAAACACACAAGATATAATCTTGCCATTACAAGATCTAGGAAGAACAAGGTCTAAAATCAACATACCAAAGGAGTCTTGAAGTGGAAAAGAGAAGAAAATGAGTTGAAAATGTGTGAGGGGGAGGGGGCAAGGCTCACGGCACAAAAGGGAAAGAATGAAACAGTTTTCTCCTTTGCAAAAATTTAAAACAAGAAGAAATGAAGAGAGAGAGAGAAAAATATGTATATATATGAAGTGAATTAGGGTTTAGATAATTAAAATGAAGTAAAAATAAATAAATTGAGAGGGAAACAGGGGGAGGGCCGCGCCGGCCACTCCTTGTGTGTGTGTGTGTGTGTGTTTTGAAAAATTGAAATTTTGTAATTTAGTTAATTAAAATGAAATAAATGTGATAATTGATTTAGAGACAAAATTTCTTCCAAAAGAAAATTGAAATGAGTAGTTGTAAGGATGTAAGA
Source organism: Combretum micranthum (assembly GCA_024138025.1). NCBI lineage: Eukaryota > Viridiplantae > Streptophyta > Magnoliopsida > Myrtales > Combretaceae > Combretum > Combretum micranthum. The sequence goes on along the minus strand of JAMXBD010000250.1, from coordinate 909,565 downwards.
ATAGGGTATGGGTAGTGTGTAGTGTAGGTTGTACTTGTGAATAGTAGACAAGACATCTACTTTACCGGTTGTTTCGAAAACACGGGAAAAGCTATAACTGTAATTTTTATAGCTCGAAAAATTACGAAATTGATATTTTTGGAATCCTTATAAAATTACGGTTCTAATGAATACTTCGGAATATTTTTCTGAATCCGTGGTCCGGGGCACGCTTTTCCGTAGTCGGGAAGGCTCGGAATTGAAAAATTCCCGAATTTAAAACTTTCAAAGGTTTGAAATGTACTTTAGAACAATAATTCAACTTCATTTACTTTATAAAATTTCTTTTATTATGAAACCGAAGGAAAGCCGGATTTAGGGTTCCTAGGCTTCTCTCACTGAACTCAACCTGGATCGGATTAGGGTTTCGCTTCCAACTCTCAGGGTTTCCTAGCTACTGAGAATACCTGGGTTTACAGGAGGCGTATTTATAGGGAAATGTGGAGTGATTTTTATGTGATTAAAATAAAAGAAAAATAAAACAAATTGAGGGGAGGAGGGGGGGGTGGGTGCGCGGGCACCGCCATGTAGAGAGAGTGAGAGAGAGTGTGTTTCGTTTTGTATTTTTGTTGATTAAATGAAGTAATAAGTAAGATAGATGTGAAATAAAGTTATGGAAAATGTAAAAGGTAAAGGTTATAGGTTATGATGTTTGTAAGAGTAGGTATAAGAAAAAGTAGAGAGAAAAGAATAGTGTAGAATAGTAATGAATAGTGTAATGTAAATTAGATATAACTAATACAGTACCGGTAGTAAGAAAATACGTATAATTACGATATCTGTTATTTTTACTTACCGAAAAATTATAAAACTGATATTTTTGAAATCCTTATATTTTTACGAGTCTAACGGTATATTCGAAATATTTTTACTATTCTAGGGCTAGGGACACGTTTTTTAAGAACTGTGTCCGATCGGGTTCAAGATGATTTGTGGTTTTACTAATCTGATCTTTTTAAGCTTCTTTAGGTAATTACGCACTATTCTATATACTAAACTCTTGCTTACTTTCTCCGAGTTGCTTATTTGGGATTGCCGGATTTAAGCTATTACGTCTGATTAGGGTTTTGTTGACTTTAAGGTTTCGATTGACTTCCAGATTAGAGTTTTAAGCCAAACCGATTCTAAAAATTTGGGGGTTTACGACACCAACGAGTTTCCCTTTTACTGTTTTCTATCCCACAAACCCTCAATCACATCCCACTTTATACTAAGCTAATGAAAATACTCTCTCAAAATCTCCTTAATGCACAAAAATCCTAAAATGGCATGCTAAACAAATCCCCAACATGAGCTTCTCATCTACAGCTTCCTTTGATCTCATAGGATTACACCACTTCCCTAATCTAAATAAATAACTCATAAAGACATGATATCCATCCACAGCTACTCATCCCTCACAATGTAATACTTTCTTCTTGAATGAAAATCGAGAGAGAAGCTTGGAAGTAAGAAATTATTATAAGAGAGGGATAAATAAAAAGTCTCATTAGGGTTAAAATTTTGTTCTTTTAATGAATTACCTTTTGAGAACTCAGAATAATTACTCTTATGCCAAAGGTCATTACAAAATCAATGAAAACATTTTATAGGTATTTCTTTACTTTCATAAGTTGAATGTTTTTAATATTTTTCCAAATGGTAAAAATAATAATGTTATTTTATATTTTTAGTTAGAAAATTTTTTACTAAAGAGGACTTTCTTATTAATTTAATATAACATTAAAAGATTAATCTACTTTAAACCAAATTAGACACACGTCGTGATTGGCTCAAAAGAACACATATATAACTTATGCCATCTTGAGATTGCTATGTTGTTTAATAGCAAGTAACTTCAGGAAGGAAAAAGACAAATGATGCTTTTAGTCTAATATATTTTCATGGAATATTATAAGTGGGAAGGGCTTTGGAACAAGGTTCACTTTTCTAAAGCAATTATGGATATAAATATACATTAATCTTCTAAAGAGGAATATGTCACGGTTTAAACTTTTAAGCATTTAACTAGAGATGTAATTGGATTAGGTTTTGGACGGATAATGCGAACTTGAATCTAATCCGTTATCCTATAGGGTCTACCAAACCCAACCCTATAAATTCTACAAGATTTTCACGTTATATCCAAACCCATTCTATAGAGTTTAATTTATAACCCGTAGCCCGACCCTATAATCATATAATCTTAATTTTTTTCAACCTATTTTCAAGTTTTAATAATAAATTTAAGAGAAACTGATGCTTCTAATATATATTGTCTATACATTAAAAAATGAAAAAATACATGCAGAGTAGATAAAATAAGTGATGCGATAAAGAACCACGCTAACTTGTGATAGTAACCCAATATCTAGATCTAGGATTAAAATCCAGGATCGTCTAAGAAAATTGATGGAACAGAGACATGTTGCCTATATGGAGGCAAGAACCTTGGCATCTATGCGAGGACGCCATAATCGGGGATGGAAAACCCAATTGATAAGTCTAGAACGAACGCCACGGAATAATCTGATAAGTTCAAACGAATTCACTCAGGAATTCTAAAGAGAAAAGCTCTCAATTTTTTATTCAAAATAAAATCCAAGATATCTTGTTTTGTTACAAAGCATGAGACCTCCTGAGGAAACCTAAAAGACATATTAAATAAAAGGAACTAAATGCTTTGACCATTGACATATTTAATAAAAGCAAATAAATGCTTTGACTGTCATAACTATTCTAAAAATTAAAAAGGGAAATAAATCTTCGTCTAAGAATGGCTCGCGGACTTTAAATGAAATTAATTTACGAGACAAACATAAGCCGGCGGCTTAGGCCTCTACGCTGGTGGCGTAGCACTAGAAGGTCGGCGGTGTTCTACCGATGTTGCCTAAAAAGACTTCTAATGATGATGATTTGAAAGTCGGCGGTGTTTGGATGATGGCCAATGGCTTTGACATGTAGGCTGGCGGCTTTGAGTCGGCCTAGGTTGGCTCTCACACACATTCATCCACTTTATGATCTTATCGCGCTCCCATGCTCCAGAGCTCATGTAAATGGACCTTGTGAAGGATTGTTGAACTTGATTCGACCTCAGACGCATAGATGACACCTGATTTCTATCAATATGTGGCATACCACATTCATGATTCAATATCTAAATGAATATATCACTTTTGTCATCATGTCTCATTTTAGAGACTTATACAATAACATGGTTAAATTAAATCTCATGTTTGGGCTAAATATAACACATCAAATAACATTAAAATAAACATGACTTGAACAAATTTTAATAAAAAGTTCTTAAATTCTTAACCAATCTAGTAAATATAAAAGAAAAAACATTTTTAGGAGATAGAAAAGATGTAGCTCCTCTATATTTTTTTCCCTCCTTGCCCATTTAGTAGTGTTTTATTTAATTATTTCTTTTACATTATGGTACTAGGTTGTCAGATATCCATCGGATTTATTATATGATCCAAACCTGATCCGATAACTTTATAGAGTTTTGACTATATATCAGACCCGATCCTAAAATTCTAAAGGATTGAACCCTGTAAGGTTTTCAATGGGTCGGTCAGGTTAGAAATCCTATTGCGGCTCATTTGATTACATCTCTATTTAATACAAGTTGTTTAGGACATGCATTCTTAGTCACTTAACATAAAGTTTATATGTGGATGGTAAGAAATTATTAAATAACAATTAGGAGTAAAGATTAGCTAAGGAGAATTTATTATACGAAAAATTTTGAGTTTTTTTTTAATAAAAAAAAATAAAGATCCTGGATGTGACAATCTAGAAGTAGGATATGGACATTTCACTAAGAAATAGCCGATGATATATGGGCGATATATTTGCTAAGATTAGCACTACAATAATATTGCATAAAATTGAAACATGTAAATTTGGTACATGTTTTATATTTATTATTTATACTTTTCTTTATTTGTAAGTTGAAGCTGATTAAAACTTATTAACGGGATGACAATTAGATAACAGTTGAAATAAAATTACATCGGATACTCGTTCAATAGTAATCATGAACTAAAATGCTTATGGTGCACTTGGAAATCCAAAAGAAATGGTTTCCAAAGGGTCGATTATATTGTTTTGTCAATTGTTTAGGGTTTCCTTACTTGCTCTTTACGGAGATCCATCCCCACTTTTGTTTCAACTAAAAAAGATCCTTACAGCTGCGGATTTTAATATGGTCACATGAAACAACTAGGCATAATACCTTTTTTGTCAGCAGAACTTCCAAGGCATCTTTTAAGAGGAGGGAAAATACCAACCTAATATATTTAAAAATTCGTATTAATACATTAGATTATAAAATTATTAATAATTATTTCGTCTGTTAACATATATATATATACATGTATGTGTATTATATGTATGCATTCAATATATAATATATATTTAAGATTTTATAATGAAGCGTCACTATAGAGTTAATATTTTATTAATTGGCATTGTCCTAGACCTCTATTCTAAATCCTTCCAAGTTCCAGAGTAAGGGTTGGCAAATCGAATTAGGTTTGGGAGTCGGACGAGGGACGACAGCATTATAATTTTCACCTTTGACAGTATATGGAATATGGGGTCCTCTAGTCTTAAACCACGCGATTTCCTCACTTGCAAGACATTTGACCAACACGATTTTCTGTGTTGGCCTTTTTGGCGTCCAATGGGCTTACACTGGATAACTCAAGCCATGGGATTAGGCATAGGTTTTCTAGATTTGATCTTTTTGATTTTGTGGTGAGAAAAGAGATCTTGTCCTTTATATCCTTTTATAGGTCCGCGGTCTGAAATCTAGACTTTTTGTTTTTCCCCATATAAACAAGTTATGAACAGCATTGCGTATGTTTAAATAAATACTAGCAAATATGGCATCCGTGGTGTGGGTGTATATTTTAAATTATTAAATATTCAATATTATAAAATATTTTTATAATTAGATTTATTTATAATGAACATTGAATTGATAACAATGGGCATCAGGGGAGAAAAATATGTATAATAAAAGGTTATGAGTAGTGACATTAGCAGGATGTAGAAATATTAGGATTGTAAATGAACCAAACTTCTCAAGACTTGGACTTGGCTTGTTTAAAAAATTATCGAGCTCGAACCAAGCTTTTATCGAGTCTAAAATTAAAGCTCGAACTCGACTTATTTAAATAGCCAATTTTTTCAAACCTAAAAATAATATATAAGAGTTGTTAAATATATATACATATATTAAGTGGAAAATAATTTTGTTTTTTAAATTATATATTAATACATCTTAAATATAGAACTTATAAATTTGCTAACGATCTTGTTAATGAGCCTACTTACTAGCCTACCAGATACATCTTATAATAGATGCAAAAGGACTACTAGGAAGCCCGGATGTTTGAAAGAATATACTAACTTAATACAATTAGAATGTCTTCCAACATACAATTACAAGCCATAACAAAAATAGAAACTATATCAATTGTAATAACAAATTCATGAGTAGCTGTTAGCAACAGCAACTTCATAACAAAAAGATAATAAAAGGAGTCAAAAGGAAAAAGGGAAGTCATCCCTGGCACTTGAACTCGCTCTTGAGTTTTAAGGAGTTGCTGGCACTTGAAGACCAATGAATACATGTTTCCCTTACATAACCACACAAAGGAAAAAACCTAGGTTAGAGTTACCATCTCATTCATTTTTCATAACACATGAACGCTTTAAACCCTAATTGTGATTACAAATGTTTTTGTAGACTATTGAGTTTAAGACTAATAATGTCACACTCCAGAGGGTATGCTAAATATGACAGTCCTCCACATACAATATTAAGGCTTAAGAATGACTACCTTAGTCATACGAAAGTCTCGATATCATATGTAAGGTGTATAACACAGCAATATGAAACAACGGTGGAAAGTGTAGTTTGAGCAAGTAATAAAGCATGCAAGGATCTAGATAAATATTAACCCACAAAATATAACTTAACAAGTTTATTACATAAATCTTAAGGGCATTCCCCTGCTAAAAGTCTCCAAGGATCGAATAATAAAGCTAAGTCTTACAATAAAACTTAAATAATATTACCAAGATTTTAAAGAAAGCCCCATATAAGTTCATAATTGGTTTTCCCCCAAAAGCTCCCAAAAGAAGTATTACGTGGATATAAGGAGATCTCGGATACAAAAGCAAGTGTTTCTGCGCGTACAAAAATCTGTATGGATGTAAGCTTTACTAGCTTAGTAAGAATATTGCCGATTTACCATACTCGAAACAAAGATACCAAACAAGTTAAATTAATCAAGCAAGTAGAATGCAACAAACACATGAGCATACAAGACATATGGTTTTTCGGGAACCATATGTTGAATGAATTTACGCCTTTCATTCGGGGTTAGGTATACTGGCCAATTACGGCTAATATTTTTACAAGAATAAATTTTATAGATCTTACCGGCTACTACTTGTTACTTTTGTAGATCATATCGGCTACTACTTGTCACATGCACATACTACCGGTTATGCCGACCACTGCTATTATGCACTTGTTATACCGAATGTGTCACGCCATGAAGGATACCCTAAACGTGACAGTTCATCACATACAGTATTAAAACTTAAGAATGACTTCCCGAAGTCATGCGAAAGTTTTCAACACCATATGTAAGGTGTCTATCACAACAATAGGAGATACCGGTGGGATGTATAGTTCGAGATAGTAAATACAGTATATAAAAATCTAAATAATCATCCAATTTATCATTAAGAGAATATAATCCGTACATCATCTTAGGGGTTTTTCCCCTATAATTCTCCAAACAATCATAATATCAACTTAATCTTTCTGACAACAAAATAATACTAACACCATAAGACATTGAAAAAATAATTAACCTAAGATCTTCAAAAGATTTCCAGAAGCTCCTTAAATCATAATTCCACCCGGGTATATGTAGTCCTTGTTCATGAAAGATATTGGTCCTATACAACAAAGGTCTATCAAAGTATAAGCATGACTAGCTTAGTGAGAATATTCCTAAATCAACGTACTTGTATAAATAATTTTCAAGCAAGTTATTAAACAAGCATATAAATGCATCAAGCAAGTGGTCAAGCAATACATATGATCTACCGGAAATCATATGTTTGAATGGATTTACCTCTCCATTCAGGATTAGGTGTTCCAGGCTCTTTAAAACCCATCTTTAAATCCAACTCATGTAGTTTATGTCACGCCTCGAAGGGTACTATAAACGTGGCAGTCTGCCGTACACAATATTAAAGCCTAAGAATGACCACCTCAGTCACGCGAAGGCTTCCATACTATGTACAAAGCGTCTAACACATGGAGGAGACTCATCGGAGTAATACATTTTACGTTGATATAGCTTGAGTAACAATGTAAAGGAAATACAAATTTACTATACTTCAGATACAAATCACTATACTTCATAATACAAATCATTAAACTTCAATTACACTTCATCAAAAGATTCTACTACGCAAAACTATTACAAGGCAAATAATAAAACTAGCTGGTAACTTCAAACATTCGTGTTCTTTGCCGAAATCCGAAGTTATTCCCGGCTCTAACCAATTCGGTCCCCACTTGCACTCTTGAAATAACCTGCTCATTTAAACAACTATTGGGGTATAAGCTACACTAGCTTAGTGAGAATTCCCTTAGTTCCGTACCATAACAAACAAGTTAAATCAGTCATATGCTATGCATGAACAAACACGTGAGCAAGCAATTATGCATGGGCATCCGAACCCACACACAGAACGGATTTACGCCCTCCGTATCTTGGGTTAGGAATGGTATTGAGTCTACACGACCGCATCTAGTCCCCAAGCCCTCGGCTCTTAGCACTCGACTCGGCTAGGCTCATCCAAGAATGCATCCACATGCGCCTTAGTACCCCTGAATGAGCTCTGGCACCGGGCTCGTTATCCAAACGAGTCTTCACGGACCATACCGATCGACCTGCGTAGGAGTAGCATGCTACCAAATGCAATATGTCCGATGCGATGCATGACCAATTTAATTTTTTTCTTAGGTCAAAAATATTTATACATTTTTAAGTGACCAATCAATATCATACATATAACAGAAATATATGACAGTGCAGTTATCCAATCAAATCATGGTTTCGATATGCTTTAGTATTCTTTGGCATACATTCATCACAGTCTCATCATATATCCCATCCCCATTCATATCGATTTTTATCTTGTTCCTATAATTCTAATGCAACTAACTACAATCACAATCAAGGTAACAAAACAAGGAGAAAACTCACTCGGCCATTGGATCACGGTCTTCTAGTAATAATAATCGGTGGTAGGGAATCGTCGATCTCGGGATCTCCTAAAAAGGAAGAAATACTCTAATAAGTATTTCATCACTTAACTAATCCAAACTATCTCATTCAAACTATCAAATTCGCAATTCACGTCCTAAGCGGGAATTCCAACTTAAAACGGCCATAACTTGGTCATTTTAACTCGGAATCTCGCAAATTATATATCGATTTCTATCTACTTCGAAAGATCTATCTATTTCTAATATTATTTCAAGTTTTGAAAACTTTGAAGCTTCGAAAAGTTCGGATCAGATTAGGGTAGCAACAATTTTCAACTTCCGAAAAGTAGTTTTGTAAATATTTGTAATGTTCCTACTATATAGATTACTATACATGCAATATGAATGATTTCTAACATGAATGACATGAGATGAGCTTAATGTATGCATGATCTTGATGATTTTTGCTAAAAGGAAATTTTACAACTTTTTATTTTGCAAGACCATAAACAACTACTTATGAAAAATCTAGTTTTCTAATCTTTGATCATTTCCATTTGTTTTGGATTTATTACTTAAGAAAATATAATTATTTTTGTCAAAATTGAGTCTTCATTATATATATCACTTATGACCTTCATTTCTACATAAAAATTTCCATTTTACACTTTGTAAACATGTTTTCACATATGATTTACTCAAAATCGAATTTTAGAAAATTCACTTTTTGAATGATTACTTTGGGAAAAACTTGTTTAATGCATTAAAATTTAAGGCTTCACTATATCAATTACCTAAGGACTTCATTTAACACATAAAACATTCATTTTGAGCTTGAATACTAGGTGTTCTTATGGCCTTCATTCAAAATTACGAATTTGACAATTTGATCACTAACTCAAATTTTTCCATTTTAATTCCATTACTTGTTTTACACATCACTCATGCCTAAACTCATTTTAATTTGTAAAAATCATTACTTAATGATACCTATTACCTATATACTTCATTTTTCACATAAAACATGAGTTTTGGAGTTGATAAATGGGTTTTAAAAATTGGTCTTGGTTGGGATCCGAATTTAAAATTCATTTTGGTATATCTTTTGATAAAATCTATCTAACTATGAAAATCCATTCCTTACATATCCTATCCTAAGAGCCTTTCATTTCTTAAACAAAAACTTCATTTTTGAGTTGGAAAACATGTTTTTAAAATATGCCTTGGCCAAAATCCGAAAATAACATTTTTATTTTGAAAATAACTTTTGAAAATCACATTAGATTCTTATAAAAAGAAGTCTTGATGATATATATATTAAGCCTTCATTTTCTTAAGAAAAAATTACATTTTGACACTTGAAAAGTGGTTTTTAAATATTGGTCTTGCCAAAATACGAATTTCACAAATTTTGTTCAAGTTCAAATCTAAGATCTACACATAATATGAACATACACCTAGATGAAACCCATGAAAACAAACTTTAAACTCATAGATCTAAACTTTGCTCATCAAAATTACTCATTTATGTTATCTATACCTAAGCCCTTCATTTTAAATGAAAAATACACATTTTGAAGTTGAAAAACCACTTTTCTAAATATGGTTCCATTTTCATCCGAATTTTCAAAATTGATTTTTGTTGAAAATAAATAGATCTTGAGTTTCCTACAACTTCCTACCATCATCATGCTATCACAAGTGCTCATGAACATAAAACAAAGATCTAATGCATTTATGAACTCAAAACACTAGATCTAGTTTTTAAACTAGTTTTAATGATGAATCACTAAGATGAATATGTGGATGATAGATCTATGCATAAATCATAAGAATAACAAATATAACAACTTAAATACAAGATCTATGGCATAAACAAAATCAAAGCTACAAAAATTTAGATCTACAAAATATATCAACTTTAAACAAGAAAATAATGAAATACAAGATAATAAAAGTAGAGAAAAGGATGTTTCATTTTTGGCATCATCATCCTAAGCTTTTAAGCTTATGGAAGGTCATTTGATACATGAAACCTTCATTACACTTTACCTATATCATCTATGGAGGCTTTGAGATAGATTTCTTAAAATCTTCAAGAAATGTGGGTAGAGGCTAATGGAAGAGATAGGGGCAGCATGTGTTCTTGAGGAAACAAGAACAATATGAAGAAGAAAAGAGAGGAAAATGAGAGAGAAAAGTTAATGAATGGTAAAGAGGGAAATGTGTAAATGAAAGAGAGAGAAAATGTGTGTAAAAATGAATGAAGGAAAGAAGAAAAAAATAGGAGTAAATGAATGACAATGGCAACCATAAAGAGGGTCAAAAATCTGCCATCAATTGTGGGATAATGTGTAGAAAGATTGAAGTGAAAATGAAGTGATATGTGTAAGGTGTACTTGAAGGTATGGGTTGTAAAAGTACTTTATTAATAAAATAAAATAAAATTGGAAAATTTATTCCAAATAATTGTAGCAGATTTTTCATAATTAAAATTAAGTAATTATTTGAATTATTTTAGTATTTTAACAAATATGTTACCGGTATGATCAAAATACGCGAATATGGGCTATAAATAATATTTTTATAGCTCGAAAAATTCTAAAAAATTATTTTATGAAAATATAAATATTTTTCAATTATTAAATTAATTTATTTTATTTTTAGTATCGGGTCTTAAATAGAATCTGATCCCGTAAAGACCGAAACGAACTAAATTTTAGAAAAACAAAATTTTCTATAACATATAAAATATTTATCTCAAAATATAAGGCTTTATAAGAATAACAAAATTTTGTAATGAAATAAAAATGAATAGTGCAAAAGACTAATCAATTACCGGTAATAATGGAAATACGATAAAAAGGTTATAACTGTAACTTTTATAACCCGAAAAATTATATAACTGATATATTTAGAAATCTTATGAAATTAAGAGTCTAACGGTACTATTGGTATATTTTTGATATCTCGAGCCCCGGGACACGCTTTTCGAAGTCTGTACCCGAACAGGTTCGAAATAGGTAAAAAAAAATTTACCAATCTGATATTTTTAAACAAACTCACATTACTATGAGCTATTCTACATATTTAAACTACATCTCGGCCTCTAGGGCTAGGGGTGCTAGATTCCCGGACTTACACTATTGTATTCCGGTTAGGGTTTCCGGGTGATTATTCGGTTTAAGCCTTTGCCAATTTGGAAACTGATATTTATGTTTATACAACATATTTAATTTGAGAAATTTATTTTAAATTTTATTTTTGTAAATATTTAATATCTTTTAACGTTTTTGGAATTTTTGAATTGGGTTTTATTTCCGAAAGTTAATAATTATTTACTTTTTAATAATTCGTTTTTGGGATCTATATTACTCGATTTTATAAATTGGAGTCACGTATGGAATTTGTCGTACGTAGGGGTTTCGAATTTGAAGACCACTGTGTTCTTATTTTATTTTTAAAGATTTTCATTTTCTCAAGGTTAAGAAGTTTCTGAATTCGTTCGTGTTTTTGGACTAGTTGAAATTCGATTTTAATTTGGAGTGATTTTTTGGGTTTATTTTCGAAGTTCATCTTAAAATTATTTATTAAAATTTTCCGGGGCTTACAGTTTATTTCAGGCTCCTACTCGCCCATCATAACATAGTTCTTTCAGGCTCCTAATCGCCCATCTTGCAGATTTCTGGCTACTGCACACCCACTACTATACTCTTGTCCCATCGAGAATAGCAGCTCATGCAATGAGACCTACGTGATATGCATGAATCAATTAATATAATTCATAGTATATGATTAGAGTAATTTAAAGGTGATCACAGAATTTGCACACACTCCAACAGAATAATAGTAAAGCATAAATTAATTAACAATGATTCATGCCTCGGTATGCTTAACATTCTTTCGACCAATATATCATACATAATTCATTTTCATCTTTTCCTACTTCTAGTGCCTCTAGCTACAAGCACAACCAAGTACGTAAAAGGTAGGAAATAAACTCACTTGGCCATGAGGATTTATCTTTCTTACGGATGAGTCGATTAGTAAATCCATTAATCAAAATAATCCTTCGGTATGAATACTCCTCCTCGGGACCACCTAATCAAAGAATATCCATAATGAGTATTTCTTATTGATACTATGGTTCTTATCAAAAACTATGCCATATGATTGTTAAAATTCATATAGAAGGTAATTCCAACTTAAAATGGCCATAACTTGGTCATTTTAGCTCGAAATTGCGCATATAATATACCGTTTTCTACCTATTCGAAAAAGATCTATCCATTTTTAAGGTTTTTTGTCATAAAAGGCCATTTGGGTTGGAAAATACTATGGTACATAATAGTTACGAATTTATAGTTCATAAAATATGATTTTTCAAACTTCTCTTTACAAAAAATTTTAAGCAAAATGTATGGATATATATATATATATATATTTGAAAAATCCTTTGAACATATATAGGCACTCATATTATATGCATGATTTTTGTAGTGTTGTCTCAATATTGATATTTCATAAATAATTTGTCTTTGGTGGTTTTAAAAGATAAAACTTTTTGAGAATTTCTCCTTTTTGAATTGTTAGAAGGAAAAATATATTTGAGTTGTTATGAGTAAATGTATTCCTATTATAATTTCAAAAGTAAATTCATTTTCAAAATTTTGGTTCTTCAAGTTATTTACTAACTCTATTTCTAGTGATTGGAAATAAGCTTTTCAAAATATTCCTTAAGTTTTTGGTTTGGTCAAATATTTAAAGTTGTGTTAAATGTATGTTTCCCCTCTTATTTTTATATCCTTTTTCTTTTTTAAAAAATAGGTATACTTTTAAAACTTTACTTTCTTGGCAAGTTTTATTTTTCTAGTTGGTTTCCAAAATAATGAGTTGACTTTATCTTGGTTTGAAAACTTGTTTTATTCTTAATATTTGTCAAGTGATAGAATAATTCATTTAGACAAGTTTATAAGAAAAGCTTTCTTAATAAAGAATTGTTAATATTAAAACTTAGTAAAAATTTCATTTTAATTTTGAAAGAGAATAACAATATAAAATTCAAGTTTTGAAGATACTTTCATATTATGTGATTTTCAAAGTCTATGGTGAACCTATTTAAGTTTTATAAAAGGTATGATTGAGTTAGAATCTTTTAATGCTAAAAATTCTTTCTTTATGAAGTATTAAGTTTCGATTTATGAAAGAAATGAGTTCTTTTTATTGTTTTGAGGAAATCTACATTACAAATTCTTCTAGAATTTATGATTAGCTAATCCTTTGGAAAAAGTTTATTAAAAAAAAGACTTAGATCTTTTGTTAGAAATTCCTTTTGTTAAGAAATCTAGTTTACTTTTCTTTATTTAAGAAAGCACCAATTTTTATTTTTATTTAAGACAACAACATTTTAATCATACATGAATATGATTATGTAGCAATGTAAAAATAAAGATAATACATAATAAGATAGAAATAAATACTTGTAAGTAAATAAACATAATAAAATAGTCAAGCATTGGGAACTTTAGCTTCATCAAGATATCCCGATCATGTATCGGAGCCTTAGCTTCATCAAGGCAACCAGGACTAAGAATAGACTAGTCCCAAAAGAAAAGAAAAGAAAAGAAAGAAAATTATTTTGACTTGATATGGACAAGTCTAAGACTAGAAAGACTAGTCTTAACAAATTGCGTAAAACAAGTAAATAAATAAATTGCAAGACATGAAAGTAAATAAATAACAAATGAGCTTATATGCTCTAAATAAATATATATACATAGTATACATAAAATTATATAAGTTAGATTAGAGCAAAAATAATAACAATAATAACAACAACATAATAACATAATGTAAAATAGAAACATGAACAAAAAAAAAAACATGAACATATTGTTGCTTCTTTAACTCATATGAGTCTAAGAAACATACATTAAGCTCATGCTAAGTTGTATGAACATAATAAAGAAATATAAGTAGGATTTTTACCTAAGGTCTAATGGAGGATTTTGAAAGAGATGAATGGGTTTTATGTTTGATATTTTTCTTTTTGAAGTGTAGTGATAGTAGAGAGTATTTTGAGAGAGATTTGTTGGAAAGAGATTTTGAGAGAGTATTTTGGTAGAGTTTTGTTATGAAAATTGGATGTGTAAAAGAATGAAGGAGGAATGGGGTATTTATAGAATTTTTGGAGTGAATTTTTGATGTAATAAAATAAATTGAAAAAGAAAAATAATTTAGAAAAGAGAGAGGGGGCTGGCGCATATACTTGAGAGAGAAAGAGGATTTTTATTTGTTTTGTGATTTTTTGTAAAGAAAAGAAATAATGTGTAAGGTTTGATGTGAATAAAGTTGTATGGGAAATGTAAAAAGTAAGAAAATAGGTATGTAGGTAGTAAGAAATAGGTGTAAGAAAAAGTAGAGATATAAAATAGTAATGAATATTATGAATAGTACTATGAATAGTAGACTAGACATATAAAATATTGGTAGCAATAAAAATACGCATAATCGAGCTATATCTGTTATTTTTAGTTACCGAAAAAATTCTAAAACTGATATTTTTGAAATCCTTGTTTAATTACGAGTCTTTTGGTGTTATAGGAATATTTTTAATATTCCGAACTCCAGGGCAAGCTTTTCGACAACTGATCCCGTTTGAGTCCGAAGGACACTCGAAATTTGCGAATCTGATATTTTTATGTTACCCTATATTATTAGGAACTATTATAAGCCATTAACTTAATTTCATTTTCTAAGGCTTGAGAACGCGGGATTGCCAGAGTTGAAATTGTTTAATCGTCTTGGTCTTTGTTGACTTTTGGAAATTCCGGTTTGCTAAGGTTAGGGTTTAATCCAACTTTACTCTAGAAATTGAGGAGTTTATATCCAAGATCGGATAGGTGGATCTTTTCATATTTGGGTTTTCAAATCGAACGATCATTGGACTTTCTATTTTTTTTTTGTTTTTGAAAATTCTCTTATGACATCCCGTGATCGAAATTGATTAAGGTTTGGTTTCAACTTGAGTCAAACTTTAGGGTTTCGATTTGGTATTTCCAAAACCAGTCTTGAAAAATTTGGGGGCTTACAAAATGTATAATAGTGAATGCAATAAGACTCACTATGTGAAGTGCATGAATCAATTTAATTAAGAATTTAGAGTATAATTACAATATCTTAAGAGTGATCATACAATTTCAGACAATTCAACATGGTAATAAAGCATGCAATTTATTATAGGCAATTCAAGACTCGATATGCTTAGCATAAATTGACTAAACATTATAAATCACATACACTTCTCAATTATATTTTTTTCCTATTTCTAGTGCCACTAAACTACAAGCACAAACATGGGTATAAAAATATAGGGAAAGTAAACTCGCTCGGCCATAACTTGATAATTGCTCCCCTAGTTAAAGTAGTCCTTAAGGTAGGAATTGTCATCCTTCTCGTTTTCTAAAAAAAAAAAGAAATACCTAAAATGAGTATTTCATAGGATTTCTACTTAAATTTTCTAACTCTATCTTCTATTTGTGGTAAAAATCGGATGTGTGGAAATGCCAAATTGAAATGGTAGTAACTTGCTCATTTTAACTTCGAATTTTACATATAAGTAGACGTTAGATACGTACTCGAAAAGGTCTATATATTCATAAAGTTAATTTTTGACATTTAAAGACATTTGGGTTTAGAAATGGTCTGGTACAGCTTGGTCACGAAAATTCTAGCCTTCAAAAACAATTTTTCTTAAATTTTATTTCATCCAAAAACCCATAGCAAATTCTTAGATATTTATATGGTTGAAAAATCCTTTGAATATGCATATAGACTCATATCATATGTATAATTTTAGTAGTGTTGTCTCATCAATGATTTTTCATATAAAAATTTATTCCTAGTAGTTGGACAAATGAAGTTTTCAAATTTCCTCTTAAATTGTTGGAATTAACTAATGTTTTAAGTTGGGGTAAATGTTTGCTTTCTCATCATATTTATATTCTTCTACCTTTTAGAAAATAAGGTTACCATTTTTAAAAACTTAATTTCTTAAGTTGTTAGCAATTTTATTTCTCTAAGTTAGTTTCTAAACTAGTGAGTGGATTTTTACCTTGACTTGAAAACTTATATAGTTCTTAGTTTTTATTAGAGTGCTGGTGATGATCTTAATGACAAGTTTTAAAAAAAATTTGCATAATAATATCAAAATTAAGGTTGAAATAATAATTTCTATTTTAGTAGTTTGAAAAGAGTGTATATCATGAAACTACTAAGTTAAATTTTTGGAAGAATCTAGCATGATAACACTAATCAAATTCATGATGAACTTGTCTAAATTTTTAAAGAGAATTTCTATTGAAACATAACTTTTAGTTTTTTATGAAAATTTTTCCCTAAGTGACAAAAATTATTTTAAAGAGTGTTTAGTATTATTTTTTTATTAAAAAAAGAACTCCTTTTTTATTCTTTGGAGAAATTTTATTGAGACAACATCATTATGGTCATATATGAATATGACTACGTAGCTATGTGAAAGATGAAAATAACTCATATAAGAAGAGAAAGAGATATAAGAATAATGTATATATAAGATTAAGTATTGGGAGCCTTAACTTGCATTAAGACTTCCTGGAAGTTAGATTGGACAAGTTCTAAAAAAAAAAAAAAGAAAAGAAAAGAAGAAGCATAATAACAATAAGAGCATAATAATAAGATGTTAGGTTAGTGAGCTTTTAGGCTCTAAGAATATATGTGTGTGTGTATTATATATATATATAGACACATGCACACATAACTATATTTAATAATATATAGAAGTTAGATTAGGAGCAAAAATAAAACATAACAATATAACAACATAACAATAGAAATTATGCATAAACAAGAATAAGACATAAACATATTGTTGCTTTTTAACACCCATGGGTTTAGAAAACATACACTATGGTCATGTTATATTACATGAACATAAAGAATATTTTGAGAACTTTTACCTAAGGTTATATGAAGATCGAGGAAGAAGGAATGCTTTGATGGTGTGTGGAGATAGTGATGGTCTGGGAAGAAGAGGGAATTGGGAAGAAGTTTTTTGAGAGAATTTTGTAGAGAGAATTTGGGAGAGTTTGTTATATATAAAGTGCGTGAAAGAAATGAAGGGAGAAAAGATATTTATAGAAATTTGTGGAGGAAAATTATATGTAATAAGATAAATTGAAAAAGAAAAATATAGGGAAAGAGAGAGGGATGGCCGGTGCTAATTAGAGGAAAGAGATATTGTTATTTTGTAATGAAAAGAAATTATTATGTAAGGAAGTTATGTATAAAGTTTTATACGGAAAGAAAATTGTAAGATATAGATATATAGGTTATAAGAATAGGTAGTAAGAAAAAGTAACGATAGGTGATATTAGTGAATAGTGTAGAATAGTAACTTGAATAGTGGGCAAGACAAACTAATATCGATAGTAAAAAACATATGCGTAAAAATGCTATATCTGATACTTTTAGGTACCGAAAAATTACGAAACTGATATTTTATGAATCCTCATATTATTACAAGTGTAATGGTCATCTCAGAATATCTTCACCATTTTGTGTGTCCGGACCCTAATGTCAAAAACTAATCCCATTCAGGTTTGAAACGAGCAATTTTTGAACGAATCTGATCTTTCTAAGTTGTAAGACATTAATTAGAACTATAATCTACAATTATCTCATTTTTATTATTTTAGGGTTTTGCGCATGGGATTGCTAGATCTAAACACTATGGTTCGCTATAGACTTTATTGACTTTTAGGGTTTTTGGTTTACTTCTGATTTTAGGATTTAAACATAAAATTAGCATAAAATCTAGGGTTTACAAATAATCATTTGAGATTAAAAGATGATGTTTTTACCTGACCTGTTCTGAGTTCCTAGTTCATGTTATTGAGTTCCTGGTTCATGTTAACAGCAAAGATCTAAGGAGATGAAATTAGGATTTCATTTTTAAAAGAAGAAAACAATAAGAGAATAAAGTAGAGAAGGTTAGTGTTTCTTTTCTTTTTTTTTTTTTTATAATCACAATAAAGTAGATCTAAGGTTGTCCTAACTTGTACAAGAATAGGTTTCTTGAATAGTGTTGGACTTTACATGATATTAGGCTGAGAATTGAATGCAACATCATTAGACCATTTATGTGTTGAACCTATTAATCGGTGCTCTCGTCTTGATTTCTTAGTATCTTGAATTCTTGAAGTTCATGTATTGATTTCTTTTGTTTACTAAACGAGCTTGAGCCAAGCCAAGCCTGAAGCAAGCTGAGCTCGAGTAGCTCGCAAGCAGCTCAACTCATTTACAACCCTATGGAATATTAGAAGAAAGTAGGATGTGAAGGACCATCAATTTTAAAATATTGAATAAAAATAGTTCACACAATAAAAAAAGTACCAAATGGTAGATTTGGAAATTCATAACAAAATAAGAAAACATTATAAATTATAAAGACACCAAACACCCTCCATTTGCTTTCGTAATATATCTTATAGAGTCTCTTATGATAAATTTTAAATCTATTATATTTATATGATAAATTTAATTATAATATTTCCAAATTAATGTGATAGATGGAAAAAAAAAGTAAAGTTATGTAAGAAAAAATGATAGTTTTAATTAGACAGAGACAAAGAGTGATTTTACTTAGGGCAAAAGCAGTGTAATTTGTTTTTTTTTTTTTTTAATTCTAACCTAATGATATGGTTTAGTTGTAATCTTTTTGACTGAAAAATGGTCTGGTGTGATTCGACGAGGATTGAAACTTTTTCTATTCTTAAAATAAAAATACATTTCTATCAAGGGCTTTCAATTAAATATAAAAAATAATATTTTAAATTAATTATTTACTTAAATAAATATGCATAACTTATAAAAGTAAGAGTTTATCAATCATTAGATTTGTGTAAGCAAGGCAGGTTATTCTGGCTAACTTGTTTATCCCACAAAAAATATGGGTTGGGCTAAAAAATTTCAGCCCACATTGATGTATAAGCCACTCAACTAACCTTGCATATCCCATGGATTAAAGCATGCCGACCTATCAAACCACTACGGATGTAGTTAGCCTACAAACTCACATTAAAAACATGTATATTTATTTAAATTTGAATTGACTTGTTATTTAGATGATAATTGGTAATAAGGTTTCTATACTATTGTAGTGAAGGTGTTGTTAGATGCCATATATTTTTATATATTTTATTGTATAAATTATATGTCTAAGTTAGGGTTATAAACAAGTAGAGTCGAGTCAAGACGGTACAATGTTAAGCTTGAACTTGACTCTAATGTAAAACCCAAAGCTCGAGCTAGATTTAAACTCAATCAAGCTTTATTTGTTAAGCTCAAATACGACTCGAATTAATACTCAATAAACTCGAGCTTTACTTGTTTATGCTTGACTATTCCTATAAAAATCAATCAAACTAAAAAAATAATTTAGGATCTAGGAATAAAATGGATTTTCAATTAATAGGTCTTAAATATCATAAATGTGGACCATTAGATATGGAAAAAAAAAAAGGAAAAAACAAAGTATGAAAACAGACTTTAAAAATGGGGAAAACATAATGCTTATAATTTTTTATAAAAAGAAGGGTTGATTACAAAAACATGATATATTTTTTAGTAGTTTTACAAACAAGTAATTTGAGTTTTGATTTTTAATAAAATATAACTTATGTTTTGATATTTTGGCAATTCAGTGACTAGAGTTTATTTTTGACAATTACATTACATGTCTTTGGTGCTTTGCAAATAAGTTACCTTAATTTTAATTTTTGACAAATACATGATGTATATCTTGTCACATTGTGTTAATAATAGATTAAGGACACCTGGCATTTTTCCAGTGGTGATTAAATCCATTTAATAATATTATGTACTAATTAGAAAAGGCTACATATCTGTAATAATCTATTTTTAACACAAAGCAACAAAATACAGGTTATGTATTTGTCAAAGATCAATACTAAAGCTACTTATTTGTAGAAATACCAAACATAAGTCATATATTTGTCAAATCAAAACCAGTCACTTAATTATCAAAATATCAAAACACAAGTTATGTATTTATCAAAATCAAAACTCATATTACTTATTTGTAAAACTACTAAAATTTAGGTTATGTTTTTGTAATTGACCTTAAAAAATATAATAAAAAGCCCGAATAGGATCATGGACTACTCAAATCGATTATTTTTAAAACTTGAGACTTGATAGCTACTTAACTAGCTTTAACTCAAACTCAACACAATTTCAGCCAAGTCAAATTTGAGTTGATACCGAGTTGAACTTAAGTATCTTGCAAGTAGTCTCCACCCGTTTACAACCCTAATTTAAGTAAAATTGAAACAACTAACTCCAAGACATCAGGGAAATGAGGATTTTTTCCCTATATATAGATAAGAACATTTTATTTTTAATTTAAAAAAATAACATATGCTTTTTAGTATAATTGTGTTATAATATTAACTTTTTAGAAAAAAAAAAATTAGCATGTCAATGGGCCAGCTGGTTAACCCACCAACTTGCACAGGGCAAGTTAGGCAAAAAATAAAGGCTTGCAATATAATATGAGCTAAAGGATGTTAGCCTACATAAACCCGTTTGCACAACTTTAATTGTAATCATATAGCAATATCATTCTGTTGAATTATCTTATATTACAATGATACACTTGACTCGATAAAATTAGAATATGCTACTCCATATGAAGAGCAAATTTCATTTCTTTGTGTCTCTAATCAATATATTAAAAACTGCATAAACCAATAAGTAAGTAAGAAATATTAGTGGAGTATTCAATAAGATAAAATAAAAGGTTCAAAACCCTAGAGGCTAAAAACCTAAAAATTAACCTATTTATAAATATATTAGTATACCACAATAATCGAAACATGATATCTACAATCTAATTCCATATTTATGAAGTAGAAATATCTACATCAAAAAATTAATTTTTTAATTAAATTATTAAAATAAAAAACAATATATTTGAGTTTGTTTTCCAAATATGTAAAAAACGATTCGTTTTGAGGTTCGAATCAAACTGTAAACTAGTTACTCATCACCAAACCAAACCGTGAATCGAACCGTTTTAAAAAAACATATATAAAAAAGAAGGAAAGAAAGTTCAATTCATTTCACAATTGGATTGATTTTATTGCACAACACTAGTTTTGCTCTCAAATAGTAAAAATTTTAAAGAAAACTAAAATATCATAATAACTCGATTCACTCTAATATTATAATATGAAATTTTTAAAGTTGCTAACCATTACTTTTGTTTATCAAATTATAGGCATAAATGTTTAAGTTGTTTAACTAACCTTAGATACAACATTAAAAAGACTAAAGTCACACATAATTAAAATTTACTTGTCAAATTTACTATCACATTCAATCAAATTTTACTTACTAAATTAAAAAAAAAAAAAGACTTCTCTCCTTGGTGACCTTGAGAAATCTTCTCACACTGATTTATCAGATGATGAAATTCAATCTATGAAAAAGGTGAAAAACATATCAGACAACACTCTACGGAGTTATTTGGTCATTCAAGATCCTTTCAAGATACCCTTGCTAATAAAAGGGCGAATAATGAGGAAATCAATTTTGGAGGACTTTAAAGTATTGGATGATGATGTAGTGGTGGAAAGAGGCATGGGAATTCCCTCGGTGGTCTTCTTAGATCGGATTAAGAATTTAATGACTTAATCTATGTAGAATACGATCATTGTGAGACTATTGGGAAGGAACATTGGCTATAAGGTCTTGTTAAACAAAATTATGAATATGTGGAAACCTAATGGTAATCTAAAAATGGTAGACATTGACAATGGATATTTCATGATCCGGTTTTCTTGTATTGATGATTATTCTAAGGCAGTTTTGGATAGCCTTTGGTCAATCATGGGACATTACGTGATAGTTCAACTATGGCACTTTTCTTTTAGTACCAAAGATGATAATCTATCAGTGGTTGTGGCTCGGTACGTTTTCCCGACCACCAATCTAGTATTACCAACAAAATGTTCTACAAACAATGGCTAAGACCTTAGGAGATTTCATTAAGATGGATTATAATGCGATCGCCTCCCAGAGACGGAAATTTGCTCATGTGGTAGTTGTCTTTGATCTAACTAAGCCCCTCGTTTTGAAATTTTTGGTGGATAGGAGGATTCAAATTGTGGAATATGAAGACCTCCCTTTTATTTGCTATAAGTGTGGAAGGTATGGTCATGTCAATGACCTTTGTTCTTTTGCTAATAGATCTGATGTTGTGATGAAGGATGGGCACAATAATGGTGTGAATAGTGGAATCCCACTAGAATCCAATGAAGCAACATCTTCAGCAACAAAACCGAAGATTGATGGTATTTGGGGCCATGGATTCACGTGCTTAAGAAAGGAACGACAACAAAATCATGGAATGTTGATTTGGATAACAGATATTTAGGGAATAATTCTTTATATGGATCTTCTAATTTTGAAATCATTGCTAATTTAGAGGAGGAAATAAAATGTCATGATTATGATACTCTCATTATGGCACAATCGGATGAGGGAATTTCTAAAAAATCTAAAGCTAAAGAAGTTAACCAGGGAAAAACATAGGTAAAGTCCTTGGAACGAGGCTCATCTTCTGATCAAGTTATGATGTAAAGTAACGGCTTCTTCATTTCGTAGTAAAAATTCCATTTAAAACCCAATCCAGAAACAAAGCTAAGGAAAATGTCAACTCAAATGTTACCCCAAACTCTTGCATACCTCTTTCTGAACTCTCAAACTTGCCTACTGCTGTGAGGCATGTGCCTTCCCCTCCCCCCACCTCCCCCCCCCCCCCCCCCCGGCGCCCAAACCAAACCTTCTCATGCCTTATCTTAGATCCATCAAACACTTTGTTTCAAATAGTAATGGAAAGCTTCTTCAGGAAGCCAAAAATGTTGTAGCATCCTTTAGAGCATCTAATCCCTATATCCTTAAAAGATTGGGTAATGGAGGAAAACCACCTGATAAATCAAAGCTCTTTAATGTCAAAGGGAATTTGAAATTCAAAAACTCAGGGGTAAAGATCACTACCAATAACTCATCATTTTAGTCAATATCTGACTTTAAAGAGGGAGATGATGAAGCAAAGAATGATGAGATCCTTTGCTATGATGGTGAGCCTTGTGATATGGTGTTATGAAGTTCTTCGTACTAATTCTTAACTCTTCTTATACGCTTTTTCAATGTTATTTCCCATTATGCTTGGGAACTGCCAAAGGGCTTCGAATAAGAGTTTTGCTTAATATTTAAAGACCTTGGTGTCGATTCACAGAATTTCTATTCTAGTGTTTTGGAAACATGAATCAGTGGTGCATAGGCTGAGCGAGTTATTAGGAAACTCCAGTTTGATAACTTACATAGGGTGGAAGCTGTCGACTTTGCAGGACGTATTTGGGTCCTTTGCCGTAACACAGTTAACATTGTAATCCTCAAGTGCAACTAGCAACTTATTTACATGAGAGTGACCCCCTTAGAATGGACTATCTTTCATTTTCACAAGTGTCTATGGTAGCCCCAATCCTAGTCTACATTGCCTTTTATGGAAATACTTGAAATCCTCTTTTAATATCGATATCCCTTTGGTGGATGTGGGGGACTTCAATGCTCTTTTGTATGTTGATGATAAGATAAGGGGCAGTATAAGGCATATTTTAGAGGTGGGTCACTAATTCATGGATGATGGAATTACAATTTAGTGGTTCTAAGTAAACTTAGTCTTGAGGAATTTGTTTTGAAAGGCTTGATCGTGTTATAGGGAATCGCCAATGGAAAGAAAACGTTTGAGACTCTTTCTTCTCAAAACATTAGGCTAGGCATGGGAAATTCAAGATAATTAGGGAAATATTGTTCGGAATCATTGGTAAGTTAATAAACCTTTCCTAGACGTTATTTCTTCATTTTGTGTTCATGCTAATAGTTGGAATAAAGGAATTTTTGCAATATATTTCAAAAGAAAAAAATAAGGATATTAGCTCACTTAGCAGGCATCTAACATATCATGGAATGGAATGATTCTAGTCATCTCAAACGTTTGGAAGCAACACTTAAGGAAGATCTTGAAAGAGCCTTAACTGAAGAAGAGTTGTTGTAGTAGCAACGTATTAATTCTAGCTGTATTGCTTTGGGAGATTGTAATATTAATGTTCCAAGCTAAGGCTAATTCCAGGGCTAGAAAGACTACTATTGAAGGTCTATTCTTAAATGATGGTAGATGGTGTTGTGAGCAAGATGTTCTCAAGCTAGAAGCTATGAATTTCTTTAAGAACATTAATTCTGGTGACTCCTCAAATGGCTAACTTTATTTTATCACAGGTGAGCTCCTTGTGCTTTAAGACCATCCTTGAGAGATGCTTGCCATGGAGATAGTTGATCAGAAAATTCATTATGCTCTTTTTGATATGGTGCCTCTTAAAGCATCAACACATGATGGTGTAACAACACAATTTCTTTAAAATCATTGGGTCTCTATAAGAGCTTCCACTTGCAAGATGGTTAAAGGTGCTTTCAATTCTAGATGGGTTAATGATGCCATAAACAAATCTCTTATTTCTCTCATCCTGAAGGTTGATAAGTGATATATGTGTTTTAGTATATATTTTAACAAGCTAAATTATGTAATATTTGGTAATTTATTGTGGAATATAGTACTTTACTGGGTTAATTTGGTTTTGTTTGATAGGATAAGGATGAATTAAGAGCTTAGGAAAAATTGATTGAGTTGACATCAAAGTTGGATAAACTATGGGGAACTAAGAAGGATTTGCAAGGATGTTTCAACTTGGAGGAACAATGGAATTTTATCAAGTTTCAAGGAAAAATTGCACAACAAGAAACACGGTACAATATGGATAGCCGTGCTCCACTTGTGTTCAACATGGAAGAAACAGAGTATGAAATCAAAAAGAAACATGGCAAGATGAGTTCAGCCGTGTATCAATCGTGTTCCATGTATGCTTTTGTACAAAGGAGAAAAACAACTGCATATGTCCTCGTGTTTTAGAAGAAATAAGAAGAACAAAAGAAACACAAGAGGATGTGACCAGTCATGCTTTAGCTATGTAAATCTGGCAATCAGATTTAAAGGGAGACTTGAAGAAACCGTGAGATATACGGTGTATAGTGAGGAGCCGTGCTCCCAAAGTGCTGACAAGTGAAGCTAGGAAATGAAAGAATCTAGTGAGAAACACGATGTGATTCTGATCATCATGTTGTAGCTGTGTTCTTCAACGAGAAATTGATTTTTAAGTAGTACGTTACATGACATGTCAATTGCTCTCACGTTCCACTCGTGTTTTTCCCAAAGACTCGATCAATTGTGTTTGAAGTATCCTAGGACTTATTTTTGTCTTATCATAGGAATTTAACCAGTCCTATTTACTATAAATAGAAGCCTATGGATCAGAAAAAAGAAGAACAATATTAGAAGCTTTATATACGAAATTAAGGAGAGATATTAGTATTTTCATAATAGAGTTCATCAAGATTATGAGAGATTGATCAAGATCCTGTCAAGATCAATCCAAAATTTCTTAGTAAGGTGTATTCTCTCCATTTTTATGCTTCATTGTAATAGTTTCTTACTGTTATTGCAGTTAGAGATGGAAGAGTAGATCTATTTGATCTAAATAGCATATTAAACCTTTGAAATTACTATGTCGTGTAGTTAAACAAAATTCAATGAAATTTTATGTTGTTTTTTAGTCTGATTATGTGTTTTGAATTGTTATATAGAATAATATTTCCGGATATTATTTCTATATCTGATTTCTCGTATGTTAATTGAAAGATTGCATATAGGAATAGATCAATGTAATTAGAGAGACTTGTTTAGGTTGCTAGATATAGAGCTACAAAAGTTTTCTGATCTAATTGATTATAAAAGATTCATAGATCTATAATGCGATTCTTAGATTGTTACTAATTAAAAGAAAATTTAATAGGTAGATCTAAAGAATTGGTGGTTAGTGATCTTGAGAGAGATATTAATCTTGTTTAGGGATCTTTCGGTTTAGAATTAACATAAATTGCATTGATATTAATATCATATGCTAATCATAGTAATTTTCTTAGGGGAGATTTTTTGTTTGGATGAGCCAAGTAAATTGAATCCAAATTCTTGTTGATTGTCGTTCTAAATTTTAGTAAAAAAATAAAAATAAATTTTAATAAAAAATTTCTTAATACTAGTATAGATTAATTGATTGATCTGAAGTAGATAATAGAGAAATAGGTTGAATCTAATGAAATTTTCTGATCTCTGAAGGATGATACCTATTCTCACTAGACTATATTCACAAGATAGGTATACTTGGCTTAACTTTTGGTTGAATTAGAAGGTTTGAACAGAAATATAATTTGAATACTCAACTAAGATATATCAAGTTTTTTGCACCGTTGCCGGGGATCGGCAATTATTAGGGCAGCCTTAATCTCTATTAATCTACTAAATAATTTTGTTTAATTTCTGTATTTCTATATTTTTCTTTATTTTATCTGCTCGGGTTGAAATTTGATATTCCATTGTTGTCTATTGTTGCATGACTAGAAGCCGATCTGAAGGGCTTCTCGCTTTTGATCTTGAATCGGAGAAGACTGTACTTAGGAATAGAAGAAGAACCATAAAGGACATATTAGAATCCTCTCCTATCAGATCAAAAAACAAACCATCAACTTCAATCAAAATGGCGGATGGTGATAGAAATATCCGACCTTCAGCTCCTTTCAATGTGGAGAACCTACCACCAGCTAGGGGTGGGCAAAAAAACCGACCAAACCAAACCAATCCGTAACCGAACCAATCCAAACCGAAAATATGGTTTTTTTCATGGTTTGGTTTGAAAATTTTCAAATCCGAACCAATCCGTAAATTTATGGTTTGGTTTGGAAGGTAAACCAAACCAATCCGTAAAACCGAACCAAACCGTTTTAGAAAAATATAATAATATTTTACTATATGTTTGTATGATTTCATTTGATATTTATTATTTGGTGAGTATTAATTAAAATCAACTTGTCTTTTTTTAATTTTTTTAAGTTCATGATATGTAATTTTTTGTTGATGATAACCTATTGTTTTTTTTAATAGCTTTTAACTTTGTAAAGTATGAAATTTATTTATTCAGTTATAAACTTTCAATATGTATTAAATGTTTAATATATTTTGTCAGCTGGTCATTTTATTCATTGATGAATTTTATATTAAAAATCATAAATTATGACTTACTTGTATTGGTTAATGAATGTATTTTATTGGTGGATAATTGATTTTATAGAGAATGATAAATTAAAAGTATGATGAATTTATAAAGTATTTTGTTATGGTTTATAATATCAACTTTGTAAAATGATATAAATATTTAAGAATCAACACAAATGTAAAAAAACTAGAATAAGAAAAATTTTAGTTAGAATTTTGATTTAAACCGTAATCCAAACCGTTATTTAATGATTTAAAAATTTATAATCCGAACCAAACCGTTACTTAACGGTTTGGTTTGAGATGGAAAAAAAACCAAACCGATCCGTGCCCACCCCTACCACCAGCTGCTCAACAATTTAACCAACAAGGATTGATAAATCTAGGATTAGTGAATAATCAAAATGAAGCCATCCACCATACTATGATGGAATATGCAAGACCGACCTTGACGGGGGTTCAGTCCAGCATAAATCGACCAAGAGTGGCAGTTAATCACTTTAAAATCAAGCCAAGTATCATCCAAACGGTCCAGAATTGTGTCCAATTCGATGGCTTACAAGATGAAGATCCAAATCTTCATATCCAGAACTTTTTGGAAATCTGTGACACATTCCAGATCGTAGGAGCAACAAATGACGACATCAAACTTCGACTCTTCCCGTTTTCTGTCCAAGGCAAAGCCAAGCATTGGTTGATTTCTTCACCACTGGGATCTTTCAACTCGTTCCCACCAATGAAGACAGCTATGCTTCGATTAGATATCTCTACATTCACTCAATTGGAGTAGGAGACCCTTTATGACACTTGGGAGAGATATAAGGAATTGCTTAAGCGGTGTCCAATTCACGATCTACCTACTTGGATGCAAGTTCAAAAGTTTTACAACGGTTTGAATTTCAGTACTCGGCAAATGATAGATGCAACAGCTGGGGGAACTCTCAATCATAAAACTCCAAAGGAAATTTTATAGTTATTGGAAGATATGGCCATCAACTCTTATCAATGGTTATCCAAGCAATCAAGAGAAAGAAAAGTAATGGGAGTTCATGAAGTTGATGCAATGTCATGCTTAGTAGCAAAAGTATATGCATTGGTAGCCCAAGTGAAAGGATTACCCATGCAAGCTCATTCACAAGGATCTTATATGGATTACCCTAATGCTAGTCAAGAAAGTTATGAACAAGTTGATTTTGTGGGTAATCCAATGAGAACTCAGAATAATCCTTTCAGCCATACATACAATCCTAGATGGAGGAACCACCTGAATTTTTCATGGAGTAGTCGAAATTTTCAGAGGCAACCACCTCCTCCTCCCAGGCTTCTAAGGTCGAATATTCAAGAGAAAAAGCCTACCTTAGAAGATCTATTGCAGTAGTTT
The DNA here is from genome assembly GCA_024138025.1 of Combretum micranthum. Classification (NCBI taxonomy): domain Eukaryota; kingdom Viridiplantae; phylum Streptophyta; class Magnoliopsida; order Myrtales; family Combretaceae; genus Combretum; species Combretum micranthum. The sequence continues at coordinate 880,567 of JAMXBD010000250.1, read as the reverse complement.
ATATAGACAAATAATGTAACGCTTTGAAATGATGAGGCATCTATTCACAATCTGGAAAATCATATTGGACAGATTGCAAAAATGCTGTCGGAGAGGAACTAGGGAACACCAAACTAAATCCAAAGGAACAATTGAAAGCTATTTCCTTGCGTAGTGGAAAGGAGCTCCAGTAAGGGAAAGAGGAGTATAAAAAAGAAACGGAGGTTGAAAAGAAGGGTGCAACTGAGCTACCAAAAGAGAATGATGATGTCCTAATGAGAAGCAACTATCACGCCCTGAATGGTACCCTAAACGTGGCAGTTCGCCGTACACAATATTAAAGCCTAAGAATGACCACTCAAGTCACGCGAAGGCTTCCATACTATGTACAAGGCATTTAACACATAAAGGAGACACATCGGAATGATACATTTTATGTTGATACAATTGAGTAACAATGTAAAGGAAATACAAATTTATTATACTCCAGATGCAAATCACTATACTTCATATACAAATCGCTATACTTCAAAATACAAATCATTCAACGTCAATTACACTCATCCACCGACTTCCCTACATAAACTATTACAAGACAAATCATAAAACTAACTGATAACTTCAAACATTCGTATTCTTTGCCGAAATCCCGGAGTCATTCCCGGCTCCAACCAATTCGGTCCCTACTTTGCATTCTTGAGATAACCTGTTCATTTAAACAACTATTGGGATATAAGCCACACTAGCTTAGTGAGAATTTCCTTAATTCCGTACCATAACAAACAAGTTATATCAATCATATGCTATGCATGAACAAATACATGAGCAAATAATTATGTATAGGTATCCGGAACCCACACATAGAATGGATTTACGCCCTCCGTATCTTGGGTTAGGTATGGTATTGAGTCTACACGACCGCATCTAGTCCCCAAGCCCTCGGCTCTTAGCACTCGACTCGGCTAGGCTCATCCAGGAATGCATCCACATGCGCCTTAGTACCCCTGAATGAGCTCTGGCACCAGATTCGTTATCCAAACGAGGCATCGACGGACCATACCGATCGACCTGCGTAGGAGTAGCATGCTACCAAATGCAATATGTCCGATGCGATGCATATCAATTTAATTTTTGCTTAGGTCAAAATATTTATACATTCTTTAGAGTGACTAGCCAATATCATACACATAACAGAAATAATATGAATAGTGCAGTTATCCAATCAAATCGCAATTTCGATATGCTTTGGTATTCTTTGGCATACATTCATCACAGCCTCATCATATATCCCATCCCCATTCATATCGATTTTTTATCTTGTTCCTATAATTCTAATGCAACTAACTGCAAGCACAATCAAGGTAACAAAACAAGGAGAAACTCACTCGGCCATTAGATCACCGATCTTCTAGTAATAATAATTCGGTGACAAGGAATCGTCGATTTCGGGATCACATAAAAAGAAGAAATACTCTAATAAGTATTTTAATTCAAACTAATCTAAACGATCTTATAAGAACTATCAAATTCGTAATTCTCGTCTTAAGCGGAAATTCCAACTTAAAACGGCCATAACTTGGTCATTTTAACTCGGAATCTCGCAAATTATATATCGATTTCTATCTACTTTGAAAGATCTATCTATTTCTAATATTATTTTCAAGTTTTGAAAACTTTGAAGCTCCGAAAAGGTCCGATCAGATTAGGGAAGTAGAATTTCCAAGTCCGAAAAATAGTTTTGTAAATGCTTGTAATGTTCCTACTATATAAATTGGCTATACATGCAATATGAATGATTTCCTAACATGAATGACATGAGATGAGCTCAATGTATGCATGATCTTGATGATTTTTGCTAAAAGGAAATTTTACAACTTTTTATTTTGCAAGACCATAATAACAACTACTTATGAAAAGTCTAGTTTTCTAACTTTGATCATTTCCATTTGTTTTGGATTTATTACTTAAGAAAATATAATTATTTTTTTTAAATTGAGTCTTCATTATATATATTACTTATGACCTTCATTTCTATATAAAAATTTCCATTTTACACTTTGTAGACATGTTTTTAAAATTGGTCCATTCCAAAATCCGAATTTTACAAAAATTGGTTTTTGAGTGATTCCTTCAAGTAAAAATCATTTGATATTTAGAAAATTAAGGCTCAATCATACATAACTATTAAGGACTTCATTCTTACACAAAATTTTGCATTTTACACTTTGCAAATATGTTTTCCAATATGATTTACTCAAAAATCCGATTTTTAGAAAATCCACTTTTTTGAATGATTTCTTTGGGAAAAACTTGTTTAATGCATTAAAATTTGAAGCTTTACTATATCTATTGTCTAAGGACTTCATTTAACACATAAAACTTGTAATTTGAGCTCAAATACTAAGTGATTACATATGCATCATCTCAAATTACGAATTTGACAATTTGATCACTAACTCAAATTTTTCCATTTTAATTCCATTACTTGTTTTATACATTACTCATGCCTAAACTCATTTTAACTTGTAAAAATCATTGCTTAATGATATCTACTACCTATATACTTCATTTTTCACATAAAACGTGAGTTTTGGAGTTGATAAATGGGTTTTAAAAATTGGTCTTGGTTGGGATCCGAATTTACAAAATTTATTTTTGGTCATATCTTTTGATAAAATCTATCTAAGCTTATGGAAATCCATTCCTTACATATCAAATCATAAGAGCCTTTCATTTCTTAAATAAAAACTTCATTTTTTTGTTAGAAAACATGTTTTTAAAATATGCCTCGGCCAAAATCCGAAAATAGAATTTTTGTTTTGAAAATCACTTTTGATTCTTGTAGAAAGAAGTCTTGATGATATACATATATTGAGCATTCATTTTCTTAGGTAAAATTTACATTTTGACATTTGGAAAGTGGTTTTTAAATGGGGGTCTTGCCAAAATACGAATTTCACAAATTTTGTTCAAGTTCAAATCTAAAATCTACACATAATATGAACATACATCTAAAAGAAACCCATGGTAATGAACTATAAACTCATAGATCTAAACTTTACTTTTCAAAATCATTCATTTATATTGTCTATACCCTAAGCCCTTTATTTTAAATGAAAAATATACATTTTGAAGTTGAAAAATCACTTTTTAAAATATGGTCCCATTTTCATCCGAATTTTCAAAAATTATTTTGGTTGAAAATAAAATAGATCTTGAGTTCCCTACAACTTTGCTACCATCATCATGTTATAGCAAGTTGTTCATGAACATAAACAAAGGTCTAATGTATTTATGAACTCAAAACACTAGATCTAGTCTTTTAAACTAGTTTTAAATGCATGAATCACTAAGATGAATATGTGGATGATAGATCTATGCATAAATCATAAGAAATAACAAATATAACAACTTAAATAACGAGATCTATGGCATAAACAAAATCAAAGCTACAAAAAGTTAGATCTACAATATATATCAACTTTAAACAAGAAAATAATTGAAATACAAGATAATAAAATTAGAGAACAGGAGTGTTTCATTTTTGGCATCATCATCCTAAGCTTTTAAGCTTATGGAAGGTCATTTGATGCATGAAACCTTCATTACACTTTACCTATATCACCTATGGAGCTTTGGGAAAAATATTTGCTTAGAAATCTTTAGGAATGAAGTGTGGAAGCCATGGAAGAAGAAGGGGGAAGCTTGTCTTTCATGGAAGAACAAGAGAAAATGAAGAAGAAAGAGAGGAAAAATGAGAGAGAAAAGTTAATGAATGAAAGAGGGAAAGTGAGTAAATGAAGGAGTGAGAGAAAATGAGTGTTTTAATTGTAATAAAGAAGGAAAAAAAGAAACAAGGGCAGCTACAAGGGACATGCTGCACGTGAAAGGCAAGGAGGAGAGAGAGTGAATTTTGTTGAAATTTGACTCAAATTTGAATTGTATAATTAATGTGTAATGTAACTTTTTGAAGAAGGATTCAAATATAATTAATTTTAGTCAAAATACGAGTAAATTAAAGGACAATGGTAGCCATGAATGAGTCAAAAATCTGCCATGAATTGTGGGATAATGTGTAGAAAGATTGAAGTGAAAAGGAAGTGATATGTGTAGAGTGTACTTGAAGGTATGGGTTGTAAAAGTACTTTATTAATAAAATTAATTAAAATAAAATAAAATTAGAAAATTTATTCCAAATATTTGTAGCATATTTTTCATAATTAAATTTAAATAATTATTTGAATTATTTTAGTATTTTAACAAATATGTTACCGGTATGATCAAAATACGCAAATATGGGCTATAAATAATATTTTTATAACCCGAAAAATTCTAAAAAAATTATTTTATGAAAATAATAATATTTTAAAAATATTTTCCAATTATTAAATTAATTTATTTTATTTTATTTTATAGTCGGTTCTTAACAGAACTAATCCCGTAAAGACCCGAAACGAACTAAATTTTAGAAAAACAAAATTTTCTATAACATATAAAATATTTATCTAAAAATATAAGGCTTTATAAGAATAATAAAATTTTGTAATGAAATAAAAATAAATAGTGAAAAAGACTAATCAATTACCGGCAATAATGGAAATACGATAAAAAGGTTATAACTGTAACTTTTATAACCCGAAAAATTATATAACTGATATATTTAGAAATCTTATGAAATTACGAGTCTGACGGTACTATTGGTATATTTTTTATATCTCGAGCCCCGGGATACGCTTTTCGAAGTTTGCATCCGAATGGGTTCGAAATAGGATAAAATTTACCAATCTGATATTTTTAAACAAACTCATATTACTATGAGCTATTCTACATATTTAAACTACATCTCGGCCACTAGGGCTAGGGGTGCTAGATTGCCGAACTTAAGCTATTGTATTCCGCTTAGGGTTTCCGGGTGATTTTCCGGTCTAGATCCTTGCCAATTTGGAAACTGATATTTTATGTTTATACAATGTATTTACTTTGAGAAATTTATTTTACATTTCATTTTTGTAAGTATTTAATATCTCTTAATGTTTTCGGAATTCTTGAATTGAGTTATATTTTCGAAAGTCAATCGTTATTTGCTTTTTAATAATTTGTTTTTGGGCTTTATATTACCCGTTTTTATAAGCCGGAGTTAAATATGGAATTTTTCGTACGTAATGGTTTTGAATTTGAAGACCACTGAGTTCTTATTTTATTTTTAAGGATTTTCATTTTCTCATGATTAAATAATTTTTTTGGATTCATTCATGATTTAGGACTTGTCGAAATTCGGTTTTAATTTAGAGTGATTTTTAGGATTTATTTTTGAAGTTCATCTTGAAATTATTTACTGAAATTTTCCGGAGCTTACAGCGACCCTCACCACCAAAATTCAAGGAGTATGTGCCACTGGTCCCTTATCCATCCCGATTAAGGAACAAGGACAAGGACCACCTTTATGGTAAGTTTCTAGACTTATTCAAACAATTACATATAAATTTACCCTTTGTGGAGGCGCTTGCACAAATGCCACGCTATGTGAAGTTTCTTAAAGATCTTTTATCCAATAAGAAAAAGCTGGAGGAGTTGTCTCATGTGACCCTAGATGAAGAGTGTTCGGCTATTTTACAGAACCGAATCCCTAAAAAGCTAAAGGATCTAGGTAGTTTCCTTATTCCTTGCTTTGTTGGAAATCTGGAAATGCATCGTGCTTTAGCTGATTTAGTGCTAACATTAACTTGATGCTGTTTAAATTATTTAAAAGATTAGGCTTAGGTGATCCCAACCCCATCGTATGAGTCTTCAACTAGCTGATAAGTCAGTTAAATACCCTAGAGGAATAATAGAAGATGTCCTTGTAAAGGTGGAAACTCTTATCTTCCTTGTAGACTTCGTTATCCTAGGCATGGAAGAAGACGTTGACATCCCACTTATATTAGGACAACCATTTTTAGCTATTGCTAGGGCAATAATTGACGTAGCTGATGGGAAACTAACTTTAAGAGTAGGCGATGAAGACATGATTGTAAACATTCCTGTTTTTATGAAAAATTCTATACATCAAGATGATTCTTGCTTTTCTGTTGACTTAGTTGATTTTTTTGTTAATTCTTGCTTTCCAAAATTGTTATGTAAGGACCCTATTGAATTAGTTCTGCATGCACATGATATAGATGGCATAACAACTCCTGAAAGTTTGAACTTAGTACAACAGCTGAATAATGATGAACAAATAATCAATAAGCATGGATTATTGAAGATTAATAGGGATAATATGAAAATAGATAAACCATCTATTGAGGATCCACCACTTTTAGAGTTGAAACCTTTGCTAAAATTCTTAGAATATGCATTTATGGAAAGTGATTCTAAATTGCCTGTTATAATTGCTGCTAATTTATCTGAAATTCAAAAGGAAAAATTGTTAGAGGTACCTAGAAATCATAAACAAGCTATCGCTTGGAAGTTAGCTGATACAAAAGGAATAAGTTTTTTAGTATGCACACATAAAATTCGTTTGGAAGAGGGTTTTAAACCAGTTGTGCAACCTCAAAGGCGTTTGAACCCTAACATGATAGACGTAGTTAAGAAGGAGGTGATTGTCATGCCGCAAAGGGTACCTTAAACGTAATAGTTCGCCGCATGTTAAATGAGACTTAAGAATCACTACCACAGTCATTCAAAAGTCTTGTATTAGATGCAAGGCATGTCACGCCCCAATGGGTACCCTAAACGTGGCAGTCCGCCACACTCAATATTAAAGCTTATGTATGACGACCTTAGTCATTTCCAAAAGTTTTTATATTAAGTGTAAGGCTTACTTTCACAATTTTAGAGGACCATATGTAGATTAGTGAAGTTTAAGGAGATATAAAAACGTATTAAGAAAAGAAGAATCATAATAATTATTTGTCCATGGCATAAACTTTACAAACTTAGGGACAACTCCCTAAATTACAAATCTATTAACATGCTATTACTATACTATACTTTATTCAGATTTCTAATATTCAAAAGGGGATTACCTGCCCACAGGGTCCACGTGGCCTTAACCATAAGTACGGGAACTGCAAAAGATAGCTATGGGGGTATAAGCTAATAGGCTTAGTGAGAACTATTTCCATAAATAACTTCTTGTAACAAGATTCAAACGAGTTGATTAATCACACATATGTAATGCATCAAACACGTGGGCAAACAATCATATAGCTTTCCGGGAACTATATGTTGAATGGATTTACGCCCTCCATTCGGGGTTTGGTGATACTCAAAACAAGTAGTTTTAATAATAGAAAATTTAAGCTTGCGAGCACACATCGCCAAGCATTCAATAAAACTTTTATACTTGCGAGCACTCATCGCCAAGTATTCCGAACCTACTTGATTTGACCTTGCTTTCGGATCAACCGCCAAGCATATTCCATTAAGCCGCCAAGCAATCGCTTTCGGATCTTCCGCCAAGTGTTGCTTTCGACATGAGCCTACTATCCTTCTCACCCAAGGATAATAACCCAACCATGTAATGTGACTCACTTCGTGGTATGCATGAGTTCATTAATTTATAAAGTCATAACATAATTATTTTCAACTTTATGGTGATCAAGGAATTTCACACAAATCAATATTATACTAAAACAATCACTTAGAACAATTCGGGCTTCGATATTCTTAGAATTCTTTCAAGGAATTATTTTACATGCATATCGGTTTATCTTTTCCTAACTCTAGTGCAACTAATTTACAAGCACAACAAGTGTAGCATTTAATGGAAATAAACTCACGATGCCATTGACGTCTATTCCTCTAAGCGGATGAGTCGTTCACACACTCCACTTAATCGTAATAGTTCTCGGGGTGAAGAAATCCTTCCTCGGGGTCACCTAACCAAAGAAAATACCCATAATGAGTTTTTCTTGAAGATTTTCTTGAATTTTGACAAAACAATGTCAAAGAACGTCAAAGTTATAGAAGAATGTTCCAACTTAAAATGGCCATAACTTGGTCATTTTAACTCGGAATGCGCATATAATATACCGATTTCTATCTACTCGAAAAGATCTACCCATTTCTAAAATTATTTCCCACAAACAAAGCCACATAGGCTCCGAAAAACTGGTGACAAAATTCACCACGGATTTTTAAGAAAACAACTTTGGTTCAAGAAATCAAAATTTGTTTGATAAATACTTAGTTATCTATATAGTTGAAAAATTCTCTTTTTATAATTATATAACTCATATTTAAGCATGCTCAAGTGCTTTGTTGTCCAAATCATTTTTCTTAAGTAAAACAATGTCGGTTTGAAGCTTTTCGGAAATTGTTTTTGTGAATTTCTTTGAAATGAATACCTTGTTCTCTTTATTTTCTAAAAACGTTTTATGTTGGTTTTATATATCTTTTCCCAAGTGATTTTTTAAAAATAAAATTTCTACTTTCTAAGTTATACTAATAATATTTTTGAAGTTTTCTAGAAAATATTCTTTTCTTCATTTTCTTGTGTAAATTCCCTTGTTTACTTGTTTTGGCAAAAATCTTTACTTGATATTTCTCATTCTTTTTCTCATGTCTCTATTCCGAAAACAATTATTCATGCATGAAAATTTGGTTTCCTTATAAAAACAAAGTGGAACATTTAAGGACTTTTTGTAGAAAAACTAATTTCTATAATTCTATTATTTTCCTCTTGTAACTTAAAAGAAATAACTTATTATTTTCAAATCATAAATTTTCTTTGCCTATTTGTTTGCAAAGGTCTTTATTTAAAATTTCCTTAGTCATCCACCTTTTCTTTCTTTATGAAAAGAACCATTTTTGTCAACAAGAATATTTTCTTTTGAAAAACAAGGTAGAGTAACGAAGATTTAAGTAGCTTTTTAAGTAAAAATAGTTTCTAAATTCATAGTGAATTCTTTTTGTAACTTGAAAATGAATGAGTTTATTTTTGTTATCTTATATTTTTATGTTTCACAAAAATTTATTCCTAAGTGACAAAAAGCCTTCTTTTATTTGATTATCTTTAGAAAATAAAGCTTTTGGACAACAATCTAAATGAACATGATTATGAGAATAATAATAAACAATAACATAAAGCATAAATAATAAAATCAAGTATTGGAGTCTTAGCTTTTTCAAGGCTCCCGGGACTAAGAAATAAACTAGTCCCATAATAAATAAAATAAATGAAAGAAAAGCTTGTTTTGACTTGATGAGGACAAGTCTAAGACTAGAGACTAGTCTTATTTCAACAAGGAATAAATAAATAAATTGCAATGGAAAAGTAAATAAATTGCTTTGCATGAAATAAATAAATTGCAAGTGAGCTTATATGCTCTAAAGAATATGTATATATATAGATATATAAACAATAATAAACAACATAAACATAAATGGATTGGCATGAACAAGAACAATACATGAACATAATGTAGTTTCCACAACTTGTAGTTTTGGAAACTCACACTATGGTCATGTAAAGTTACATGACATGAAGAAGAAAGAATTACAAATGAGTTACCTAAAGAAGATTTTGATATGGTTATGTGGTTATGGGTTTTTGTTATTGGTGGAAGTTGTTGTGGAATTATTTTGAGAGAGTTTTGAGATAGAAATTTGAGAGAGCTTTGAGAGGAAAATTTGAGAGAGTTTTGGTATGAATTTGTGAGTAGTGAATGTGTGAAAGAAGTGAAAGAGGAGGGGGTATTTATAGGATTTTGAGGAGTGATTTTTGTGTGATTAAAATAAATTGAAATTGAACAAAATTGAGGCATGTGGGCATGGGGGGGCGGGCCATTGAGTGTAGAGAGGGAGAGAGTGATTTATTTTTTACTTTTGATAAATGAAAGATGTAATGTGTAAGGTAGATGTGAAATAAAGTTATGGGAAAGGTAAAAAGTTAAGATTAGGTTATTGTAGAGTGTAAGAGTAGTGTAAAAAAAGTAGAGATAGAAGAATAGTGTAGAATAGTAATGAATAGTGTAATGTAAAGTAGATATGACAATTAAAGTACCGTAGTAAGAAAATACGCGTATAATAGCTATATCTGTTATTTTTACTTACCGAAAAATTATGAAACTGATATTTTTGGAAAACTTATATTTTTACGAGTCTAACGGTGTATTCGGAATATTTTACTATTCCGGCTTCCGGACACGTTTTTCGAGAACTGTGTCCGATCGGGTTCGAAGGACACCCAAATTTCGCGAAACTGAAACTTTTATAAAACCTATGGTTATTACGGACTATTCGAGCTAATTATCCCACTTCGTTTTCCGGCCAAAGAAACGGCAATGCGATTTAGGTTATACGGTAAACTAGGTTTGTTGACCTTTAGTTTGTTTTACTTCTGGTTAGGGTTTTATGCTAAACGCTCCGATTCCAAATTTTAGGGGTTTACAAGCGTTCCCTTACGGCAATAGAATACATATGCAGTTGGAGATAGATAGTTCAACTTGATAGAATAAGCATAAAAACATAAACCACATATATCTCAAGATCATTTATAGAATTCTAAGGAGCATTTCCCCCGTAAAATAACAAGTATAGATATTAGTTTTTAATAACAATTTGAGCATTTAGGTCTCCTACGAAAGACTATACAAAGCTAATCATAAACTTCTAAGGAAAACTCTTAACTTTGCATTACCTGATTTAGCCAAGTCTCAGGGACATAACCATATGTATGAGAACTACATCAAAAAGAAGCTATGAGGGTATAAGTTATACTAGCTTAGTGAGCTTCACTTCCAAAATTAAATACTCCATCAGACAATAAGGCGAACAAGTTATATTAAATAATCATATGAAATACACAAGCAAGTGAGCATACAATACATAAAACTTTCCAGTAATCCTATGTTGAATAGGTTTATGCTCTCCATTCAAAGTTAGGTGTTTCAGGCCCATACGACCATAGATTTCAATTTTTCTCATTTGTATAGTGATTGATTCAGTTGCCCACCCACTCATTGTTTATGTAGTTGATTCAAGTGCCTACTCTACTTCCATTATAATTCAGGCGACCTTGCACCATTATCCGAGTTTTCAAGCCTACCCATTGCCTAGCTATTATGCCTTTTTCCCACAAAGGTATAATAACAAATGAAATGTGACTCACATATGTTATGCATAGGCAATTTAGTTATATTGTATGGCATATTATTTAAGTGAATTTATAGGCGATCATAGAGATTTCAGACACTTCAATTCTATACTAAATCATACATATATTTATAACAATTCCCATTTTGATATTCATATCATCAATTCAACCAAGCAGAATTCACATGCACATTCCAATTTTATCTTACCTTAGTTCTAATGCCACTACCATTACAAGCACAATCATAAGCATGAAATTTAAGAAAAGTGAACTCACTCAGCCATGGACACCAGTCTCTAATAGTAGTACTCCGGAAATAAGAATTCCCTCGATTCAAAGTCACCTAAATGAAAGAAATACCCAAATGAGTATTTCAAACCATAACTAATTCCAACCTTTTCGTGGTAGATGGAAATTCCAATTTAAAACAGCCATAACTTGACCATTTTAACTTAGAATTTTGCAAATAAGCTATCGATTTCTATCTACTTCGAATGATCTATCTATTTATGATGTTATTCATAAGTTTTGAAAAATTTTAGTCTTGCAAAGCTCGGATCAGATCTGATCAGTAGCTAAAACCGCATTTCCGAAATTGTTTTATGAAATTTGCATTGTTTTTACCAAGTATATTATATGTGCATGCAATATCTACAAGTTATTATCATGAATGAAATGATATGAACTATCTACATGTATATCCTTAATGGTTTTTGGTTAAAAGGAATTTTTGGAAAACCTTTACTTTGTAACAACTTCAAGAACACTTGGTTAAGGAAAACTAGCTTTATCTCTTTGAAAATCATCCATATTTTTGCTAAGATAAAGCCTCGACGACCTATATACTTAATACCTTCACTATCTTAATAAAATTATTCATTTAAGAGTTAGAAAATAGATGTTTAGATAGGGCTTTTGTCTTGTGACGAATTTTACACAATTTTAGGAAATGAAAATATTGTTTGGTCTATGTTTGGAACCTTTTCTTTGTTCTAGGTTTATACTTTGATAAAATCCATTTACTCTTATCAAAATCAAGTCTTATTACATCTATTCCCTAAGGTTTCTATTCTTCTATTAAAATCCTCATTTTGGCATTTGGAAATACGTGTTTAAATAGGGGTCATTTTTAGATCCAAATTTTAAAACTTATTTTTGAGATTATCTCATGTAAAATTCATTTAATCTTTCTAAAATTAAGTTATAACCAAACCTACTCCCTAAGGCTTCCATTTCTTTAATAAAAGTCTTGTTTTAAAGTTGAAAAATAGGTGTTTACTTGGCATTTCACCCTAGTTACGAATTTCAAGTTCTTATTAGGGTTGAAACAAGTTCTAACTTATCTTTTATTACCTTTTCCTTGTTTTGAAAATTTCTCTTAGTGAAACTAAGCTCAACTTATAGAAATCATTCTTTTATGATACCTATCCTCTAAGCCCTTCATTTTAAATGTAAGATCTTCATTTTGGAGTTGGAAAATAGGTTTTCTAAATGGGTGTTCCTCAAGATCCGAATTTCAAAAATCATTTTTTTTTTGTTGAAACAAAGATAGATCTTTCTAACATTTTCTCACTATTATAATGCTATTACAAGTATTTTATGTACATAAGACAAAAATCTATGGTATTTAAGTACTCTAAACAAAAGATCTACTATGTTATTCATATCATGGATGCAAATGCAACATAAATACTATGTAGATGAGTTTAAATGGAAGAGTATATGTACAAAATATCCATAATAACAACATAAAGCAATATTATAGCAAACTAATAGTAGAGCAACTTAAATATAGAGACCCACAACATTGTGATGGCAAGAATATCATGCTTAAGTATTTCTACATCCCTAACATAAAGCTCATGGGGATTTTAATAGAACCACACATGTATGATCTTGTTATTACATGTTTTATTGTGATACGATTTAGATCTATTACCTATTTAAGGTGTGGAATAAGAAAAACTTAAAAAAAATTATGTGTGTGGGTAAGGGAGGGGGAAAAGCTCATGGCAATAGAGAGAAGAGAGGGAGAGAAAAAGACTTTTCCAAAAGTTTGATTTTATAAGAAATGAGAGATAGTGAAAAAGTGAAAGCTGAAAGAGAGATTATATAGGAAAATAATTAGGGTTTTGTGTGATTATTTAGTAGAAGAAAAATGAAACTAATTAGAGGCATGTACAGGGGGGGCGTCGAATTTGGAGAGGGGGAGAGAGAGAGAGGTGTTTAATTTATTTTGTGTAATAAAATTCAAATCTAATAAGTGATTTAAGTAGTAAAAGTTAAATTGGAAAAGAAAATGTAAGGAAAATGATGTAAGGTTGTAAGAATAGGATATGGGTGGTTGTACTTGGTGAATAGTATGATATAAATCCAAAAAGTAGATTAGACAATTAAATTACCGGTAGTAATGAAAATACGATAAAAGGCTATAATTGTAATTTTTATAAATCGAAAAATTCTTATAATTATATTCTTTTGAATTCCTTATTAAATTTCGGTTCTAAAGAGTCCTATATAATATTTTTCTATTTTCGAGTCTGAAAGACCGGTTTTCGAGAACAGATCCTGATCGGGTCCGAAACGAATGAATTTCTCTAAAATCTGATCTTTTATGTTTTGATAAATTATTTAAGGCTATATTCTAGATTTAACTCATTTCTATTGTTCTGGGGTTTCGTTCTCGAGATTGCCGGACTTAGGGTTTCCTAGTCCAATTAGTCCTACAGTAGTCTTTTAGGGTTTCGGTTTCCGATTCCAATCTCCGAAACCGAATTCAGGTTGCTAAGAGAATGAGGGCTTACAGTGATAAAACTCCTTGATGCGGGCATTATCTATCCTATTTTGGACAGCCCTTGGGTTAATCTCGTACAGGTAGTGCCTAAAAATGGGGGTATGACAGTCGTTCCTAATGCTAATAATGAGTTGATTCCAATGAGAACCATCATTGGTTGGAGGGTATGTATAGATTATAGGAAATTGAATTTAGCAACCAGGAAAGATCACTTCCCTCTCCCTTTTGTAGATCAAACGATAAAAAGGTTAGTTGGACACTTATATTATTGCTTTTAAGATGGAATGTTCGGCTACTTTCAGATACCTATTGACCCTTTAGACCAAGAAAAGACTACATTTACCTGTCCATATAGAACATGCGCTTATAGGCGAATGCCTTTCGGTCTATGTAATGCTCTTGCTACCTTCCAAAGATGCTGATGTCCTAATTTCAAGGATTAATGGAGGATAGTATGGAAGTGTTTATGGACGACTTTTCTGTATATGGAGACTCATTTAAATTATGTTTGGAGAACTTGAAAAAGGTTTTGGAACATTGTGAAGAGACAAACTTAGTTCTAAACTGGGAGAAATGTCATTTTATGGTTCAGGAGGGTATCGTTTTAGGGCACAAAATCTCTGGTAAGGGAATTGAGGTAAATTCAGCCAAGATTGAAACTATTAGTAGTCTTCCACCTCCTTCTAATGTTAAAGCAATAAGAAAATTTTTTAGGTCGTGCAGGCTTTTATCCTAGATTTATTAAATATTTTTCAAAACTGGCACGACCTTTAACTAAATTGCTAGAGAAAGATAGTCTCTTTGATTTTAGTGAAGAATGTTTAAAGGCTTTTAATTTATTAAAGGAAAAATTAACTAAAGCACCAATCATGGTTGCTTGGATTGGAACTTGCCTTTTGAACTAATGTGTGATGCTAGTGATTATGCCATAGGAGCTGTATTAGGACAAAGGCAAGAAAAACATTTCTAAACTATTTATTATGCTAGTAAAACTTTGAATGATGCTCAAGAGAATTATACAACAACCGAGAAAGAATTACTAGCATTGTTTTTGCCTTCGATAAATTTAGACCTTATTTAATTCTTTCTGAAACCATTGTTTACCTTGACCATTTGGCTTTAAAATACTTGTTTAACAAATCTGATGCTAAACCTGGACTGATTAGGTGGATCCTTCTTTTGCAAGAGTTTGATTTAGAAATTAAAGATAAAAAAGAAGCAGGGAATCTTGCTGCGGACCATCTATCTAGGTTAGAAAATCCTGATTTAAGTAACTTGGACGAATTTGAAATTGATGACCACTTTCCTAAAGAAAAACTTTATTTTATCTTGAATTTGAATGAACAACTTGATGATAATGAAGTTCCTTAGCTCGCTGATATAGCCAACTATTTAGTGGCTAGAATAATCCATAAGGAATTGAATTCCCATCAAAGGAAAAAGTTTTTCTCTAATTTAAAGTACTATATATAGGATGACCCTTGCCTTTTTAGGATATATGCTGACCAGGTTATGAGACGGTATGTATATAGGTTTGAAGGGTAGAAAATCTTAGAGCATTGCCATTTTGGTTGGCTAGTTGTCACCATAGTTCTAATAGAATGGCACATAAAGTTCTTGAATGTGATTTTTATTACCTAACATTGTTTAAGGATGCACAAACCTTTAGTTGTAAATGTGACCAATGCTAAAGATCCAGAAATATTTCTAAGAAAGTTGAAATGCCCCAAAACTTTATATTGAAGTGTGAAGTATTTGATGTCTGGGGGATTGATTTTATGGGCCATTTCCCAAATTTGATGGGAAATAATATATTCATGTTGCTGTAGACTACGTTTCTAAGTGGGTGAAAGCTGAGGCTTTATCTACAAATGATGCTAGGGTAGTCACTAAGTTCTTCAAAAGATTATTTGCAAGGTTTGACACACCATAGGCAATCATCAGTGACAGAAGAACTCATTTTTGTAATTCCCAAATGGAGAAAGTTTTAAGGAGATATGGGGTCAATCATAGATTAGCTACTCCTTATCATCCTCAAACTAGTGGTCTAGTAGAGTTATCTAATCATGAACTCAAAAGAATTTTAGAGAAATCTATTGCTATTCATAGGAAAGATTGGTCAGATAAGCTAGATGACGCTTTATGGGCCTATAGAATCGCATTTAAGACTCACTTAGGAACAACCTCCTATTGGTTAGTTTATGGGAAGTCTTGTCATCTACCAGTAGAGTTAGAACATAAGGCATATTAGGCTATCAAACAATTGAATCTTGATCTGGAAGAGGCTAAAAAGAAGCGATTGTACCAATTAAATGAGCTTGATGAGCTTAGGCAGATGGCATATGAGAGCTCTAGGCTTTATAAAGAGAAAACTAAGAGATATCATGATCAGAGGATAAAGCAACCTAAGGTACTTAAGGAAGGTGACAAGGTGTTACTATATAATTCTAGGCTTAAATTATTTCATGGAAAATTGAAATCTAGGTGGTCTAGACCTTTCATAGTAACAAAAGTTTTTCCTTATGGTACTATTGAAGTAGAACACCCTACCTCAGGGAAATTCAAATTTAATGGTCATTTACTCAAATTATATTTGGGAAATGATAGTGAACTCTCTCAAAGAGAAGAAGTTCAACTTCATTTCTTATCTAAGTAAAGATTATCTATATTATAAATAAGTGTAAATTATTTTTATTTATAATTTCTAATTTTTGCATGGAAACCAACTAAATTTTGGAACTAAATTTAGTAGTTAGAGTTCTAATGAACTTAAGATACATAACTAATTAAGACTAATTTGGAAGACTCGTGTTTTGCCTAAGGAATTAGAAATGAAATTTACAAAGAGAAGCATGAAGGGTTATGCTGTAGCATGCTCCTGTCATGTTTAGGTTTTAATGAAGGGATGTATTGGATAGTGTAAAACACGATAGAACATGAAAAATCATGCTTTAGTTATGTTTTAAAGGTCTACCATATTTTACTCGTTCCAGTAAGATACACGCTGGACTAAGGAATGTCATATAGTTACCGTGTTTTCTGGGTAGTATATTAGTTGGAAATTATTAAAGAAAATGTGTACTAAGGCCATCGTGTACCTGATGTGTTGTTAAGCGAAAATTGGGAGATCAAGCTAGTAAGAAACACAACCGGGTTGGGCTTATCATGTTCCTAACCGTTAAGCGGGAAATGGACACTTCTTGGCTAGTACGAAACACGATAGGTTTAGGCATAGCATGTCCACGTCGTGCTGTCAATTCTTATTAGCACCATACGTTTCCAAAGATACACGAGGGCATGTGGGTTGCCATGTTTCTAGCGTGTTCTTCAAGATGAGATTAGCACTCTTTAATCCATAAGAAACACGACGGGTTTTGACTTTACATGTTTCGATTGTGTTGTTTTCAATAAAGAACAACATGATTTCGCTTCCCACCGTGCTTTATTCTGAAAACCAATTCCTTTGTCAAAAACACGAATTTGTATTAAGGCTTTAAAAAAATTTTCAAAACGAACATTTAAAACACTCTTCAACTCAAAACTCTGCAAGGACTCGGATTGTTCTTCATTTCTTCAAAATCTATTTCCTCTTACTATAGAATATTCATCAAGGTATGTTTTAACTCCCCTCCTATTATTTTCCTCTTGTTTAGCTAAGATTGCTATCAATTTCAGTTGATAATAAAATTAGGGTTCATTTGAAAAAATTGAGGCTTTTGGATTATAGAGATGCAATGTTGAAACTTGTTCTTTCAAGGATAGTTTTAAGCGATTTCAAGCTTTATAAGAGTTGTAATGCATGAAATAAGTCGATTTAATCTAGTTTCAATTTAGGGTTTAGATTCGGATGAAATGAGTTTTTGGGTAGTTTTAGATAATCTGAATCCTAAAAGATATTATGGAACCAGGAAACTCTTTGAAGCCTTTGATTAAAGTAGAATAACAATTTTATGCATTTCCTATTGGAGTATGAATTGTTCAAGTAATCTTGAATTAGCGTTTTGATAGAATGTGTGCTTCAGCAATGGTATGCGTATTATTTAGCTACTTTAGCATATAATTTTGGCTCAAATTGATGGTCATTGCGGCTTTATAGATGGTAAACAAGGGTAAAGCTAAAAAGAAGCTGTAAACCCCCAAAATTTTCATAAGGCATAGAAAATAATTCTAAAAGTTTAAAATTTAAATCCCAAAAATCGACTCAAGTTAAAACCAAATTCTAAATCAAGACAAACAACAGAAACGAAACCCTAAAATGCAAACCAAGTTAAAACCTAATTCTAAATAAAGATCAAAAACGAGATTTCTTAATTTGAGAAATAGGGAACCCTCAAGAACAAAATGGAAAAATCCAACTATCGATCGAAACAACATTCGTACATTAATCAAATCACCTCCTAACACGTAAATCAAGACAATATATCCAAGTAACGATCAACAACAAAATCTTAAAACCCTCGATAAATTTCAGAATAAAAAATTTCAATTTTCGCCAAAAGACAAACTGAGTCAACTCATAACCCTAGACTCGGTTAAACGATCCCGAGAACTAAAAACTATTAAATAATCATAAATAAAATAAGATAAAACATAGAGGTCGAGCTAAGAATATAAAACAATCAAAACTCGAAAATTATACGATCTTACGAACATCTCGACGAAACAGGAAATCAAACCAGGAACCTTAAGGTCAATGAAGCTTATAACGAACCTTAGTGTTTAAGATCCGGCAATCCCGCGTTTTCAAACCCTAGAAAACGAAATTAAGCCAATAGCTTAAAATAGTTCGTAATAATATAGGGTAACATAAAAATATCATATTCGCGAATTTCGAGTGTCCTTCGGACTCAAACGGGATCAGTGCTTGAAAAGCGTGTCCTAGAGCTCGGAATATTAAAAATATTTCGTTTATAGCAATAGACTCGTAAAAATATAAGGATTCCAAAAATATCAGTTTTAGAATTTTTCGGTAACTAAAAATATCTGATATAACGGTTTTATTCGTATTTTACTTACTACCGGTAATTAATTTGTCTTCTACACTATTTAAAGTACATTAGTACACTATTCTGTACTATTCACTCTCTCTACTTTATTTCTAATCACTCTTACAAATGACACAATTCACACTATTCATATTTTCTTTCCCCATAAAAATCTACTCATACCTTTCTTACAAAATATCACTTCTTCTTACACAAATTAATTGAAAATTGTACAAAAGGACCCCTACACTACCAAAACCTCCCTCTTTCTCTATTTTAATTTATTTTTCTTTTATTTAATTACCTCTTAATTCCCTCCACAAAATTCTATAAATACCACCTCTCCTCTTCTCATTTCTTCACACCTTTCTCAAAGTAGAGAATTTATGCAAAAATTCTCTCTAAACACTCCCTCCATACTTTTACAAGAACTCTCTTCTTGTAAGAAGAAAACCTCTCCTACCAAAACTCTCTTATTTCCCCATTTCTAAAACAAAAGCCTTCAAGAAAACAATTCTTTCTTCTTACCCATTTAGGTAATGAAGAACTCATGTTTTATTCTTCCTATGTCAAGTAACCTTATATGGTTTTGATGTTGTTTCTTAGGTTGAAAAACTAAAGAAAACCACATTAAGATCATGTTTGGTTCTTGTTCATGGAACTACTTTCATGCATATATATACTTTGTCATTTATTACTTGTTTATATTTTGATCTTTTGCTATAACTTGCTTATAAATATATATATATATATATATGTATATTATATATTTAGAGCATATAAGCTCATTTGTTATTTATTTACTTTCAAGTTATGCAATTTATTTATTTCATGTTATTATTAAGACTAGTCTTTCTAGTCTTAGACTTGTCCATATCAAGTCAAAACAATCTTTTATTTATTTTCTTACGGGACTAGTCCATTCTTAGTCCCGGGATGCCTTGATGAAGCTAAGGCTCCAATACTTGACCGGGATACCTTGATGAAGCTAAGGTTCCCAATACTTGATATTTTATTTTCTTGCTTATTATTTGTTATTAGTATCTTCTTATGTTCTTATTATTTTATATGCTCATGATACTTGCATCTACATAATGTTAATGTCTCAACTAATCTAAAAGTAGAATTTCATTTTATTAAAGGAACTCAAAACTAGATTTTCTATTACGTGATTTGTCACAAAATAAAGAAGTTATTAGCAACAACATAAGACTAAAGTAACACAAGTTTTCTCAAAGTTTTCTTAAATAACAAAGATAGTTTACTAAGGAAACATAAGGAATAAATATTTTCTTTGAATAATGCGGTAACCTAAGTTGTAGTAAAATAGTTTACAAAAGCTTAAGATTTAAATTCTTTTAACTTCATAACAAAACTAAGGAAACAAACTAGTTTTCAAAGATAAGATAAATTTAATCCATAAAGTTAAAACCCATTTAGGAAAAACAATGATTTTCAAATTCCTAAAAGAGAAACTAATTTCAAAGAATATAAAAAAGATTAGAAACAAATGATTTTATCAATAAAAATAATCCTTTTCAAAAGAAATGAAAGAACAAGTTTTAGAAAGCAAAAGCTTATATTTTAGAAATGAACATAAGAAAACAAGACTCATTTTCTATAATTATCCTAAATACAAAATTATGAAAAAGGGTTTTTCATCAACTTAATATACTTTCGATAAAATTGATCTTTTATCACTAGGAGTGAAATTTATGAAAAACTAATGTTAAAAGAAGATTTAATTGTCCATGGAAAAAGAATGAAGAAAATAAAATAAGAATATACTCATTTATAACAACCTAGGAAAATATAAAGTTTCTTTAAATACTTGAAAAGAAATTTTCGAAGTTAAAGTTTAAATGAATTGTTTTATGAAATAAATTGTTGAGACACTACCATTAGGATTTTTGCATACAAAGTGAGCTTACCTATATATTCAAAAGTTTTTATCGAATATATATTTATATACTTATATTGTTACAAAAGGATTTTCTTTAAAAAGGAGTTGAGTTAGAAAATGGATTTTTGCAAAAGTTTAGAAAATTCGTTTTAAATCTGTACCTGACATTTTTGGAACCCAAATGACCTTTTATGACAAAAATAACCTTAGAAATGGATAGATCTTTTCGAATAGGTAGAAAACGGTATATTACATGCGAAATTCCGAGTTAAAATGAGCAAATTATGGCCATTTTAAGTTGGAATTTCCTCTTATACGATTTTACCGCGATTTAAGAAAAGATTAGAATCTTAAGAATAGAAATTTCATGAAAGACTTTTCCCGGGTATTTCTTTTGTTTAGGTGACGAAAGATACGAGATTACCCTACCCAAGGATTACTACGACTAAGAAGATCGCAAAATGGACGAGTGAGTTATTCCTCCTAAATTCGTTACCTTGCTTGTGCTTGTAAAGTAGTGGCATTAATATACTAAGAAAAAATAAAAATGGATATATTTGGGGAATTCAGGATTATGTATATGTGATTCTATGTTTATGTGTGAAATAAGAATTAAGAATATCACAACTTCGAACTGTTTGCTTAAATAATTTTGTTTACTTACTTGTATGCCTGTTTATTGTTTGCTAAATTGATTGATCGCCCCTAATAAACCTTAATAAGGTTTGGCTTCAGAAAACAAAAACGCTCATGCATAGCATCCATCAAGTCACATCTTTTCGGAAGGCTGCTACTCCTACGCGTAGAGTTAGATTGGCTATGATCGTGTGGTGCCACCGGCCATGTTCCTTCCTGGAGAATCCAAATCGCTCGGGGAAAGCGACTCTAGGTTCGGAGCCGAGCCAACCGAACGCTGTGGGTGAGGACCTGGGGACTAGCAGTAGAAGGTCGAGGACCTTCAACCCCGATTCCCTAACGTTTGATATGGAAGGGGTAAATCCGTTCTATATATGGTTTCCGGATAACTATATATATTTGCATAATCATGTGATTGTTGCATTGCTTGCATAGCATATGAGTGAAAATCTAAATAAACTTGTTTGAATATATGGTACGAATGAAAAGGAATATCTCACTAAGCTAGTTGTAGCTTATACCCCTATAGATTTTGATGAAACAGGTATACACGTGGCTTAAACTGAGGATCATGACATTGAGGAAGTCATGGAAGGATGGTTAAGCTTCTATGAAGGAAATAGAATCATAAGATAAGTAATTTTGTAAGGTTCTTTATATATAATGACTTATATGATTAGTGATGTATATTTATTTGAAGATAATAGATGGACATGCCCCTAAAAATTGCAATGCAATATGTTTATGTTTTATGATAAGTATTCTCTTTGCCTTGTTACTTATTGATTATCAATATAAATTGCGTTACTCCGATGCGTTCCCTTAGTTGTGATGTACGCCTCGTACATGATATGGAAGCCTTTGCATGACTAAGGTAGTCATTCCTACGCTTTAGTATTGTGTATGGCGGACTGCCATATTTAGGGTACCCCTCAGGGCGTGACAGAAGCAAATGGGTATAATTTCATGTTCTTCTTCTAGGGGGATACTCACTCCTTCACATCTTAATGCAAATGAGAAGAAGAAGCATGTGGAACTATTTGAGAAACCCTTCATTCCTAATATGTATGTGGATTGGGGATTGATGGAGTATTATGGATTAACTGTGAGCTTGAGATCTCTATGGTCAACTGGTTCATGGGAGCGGTTGTTTAGTATTCGAGAGCCAACTTATAGAGCCTTAACTGTAGAATTTCTTTCAACCTTAAGGCTCACTAATCCTTATCCACTACATGGTCTAAATAATATCCTGAATTTTACTGTATTTGGATAACCCCATGAAATTTTAATGACAAATTTTTGTGTTACTTGTGGGTTATATACTAAAGAAGAGGTGGAAGAGGAGGATTTCAAGCAATTACATCATACTTTACCTCATGGAGTGATTAATACAAGTTTGTGGAATGAATGGGCAACTTATTCAAAGTCCTATAGTGCTTCTTCATCTAAGGGATCTAAATTAAAGAAGCTTGAATAAAGAGTTACTCATTGGTTACTAGCTCATTCTTTGACTGGGAGAGGCAAGAGTACAAGAGTGATAAATGCACAGGATATGGAGTATCTCTATAGTCTTGTTAATTATTACCCAATCAACTTAGGAGTTCAATTGGCTTTTACTATGAAGAGGCAAGACACTGATCGAAGATGTGGTACCATCTCATGTGGAGCTTTCATCACAAGGTTGGTCAAGCGCTTGGGGTTATTTCCAGATGTAGCACTTAGAGATGAAGTGACTCATACTATTCCTATCACTTCCGTTGTTTTTGATAGATGGAAGATAGAGGGGGTAGATCAAGGAAGTAGCAATCAGGGTACACAATCTAGAAGTGATCCAGCTTCTCATTCCTCTTCTGGAGCTAACATATTCTTGTGGTTATCTATAGATACAAGGCTACAGATGATGCAAGACTTCATGATTGATTCCTTTAAGGCTTTAGGGGAGCATTACAATAAGCCTAGGCCTCCATTCCCAGATCCCTTCCCGATACTTGTCAAATCAGGGTCCTAATAAAGCTCAACAAAATGAACCAATAGGACTAGCAAGGACCTTTGATAGAGCTGGTAATGAAGTGGCACTTTATGCTGCTATAGATGATGTTTTTGAAAGTTTGCAAAAAGCCAATGAAGAAGATGAGGAAGATATGGAAGAATTCGATACAGAGGAGGAGGATTGAAATGTTTTCTTATTTCTAAAAGCTTATTATTCTTTATTTTGATTGTAATTAAGTTTCCATGGTCTGTAAATATTTATTGACTAATTGTTTTCTTTTCTTTTCTTTTCTTTCTAACTTTTGTTCTGTTGTTGTTGTTGTTAGTATAATTTTATTTTGGGCTGTTGGAAATTCTTTGGACAAATTCAATTTGATTGTCCAGTATCAGTCTAAGGAAAAATTTTGTTTTTCGATTGTCACTCAGTCCTAATTCAGCAACATAGCTTAGTAAAGGGAAGTTATATTTCTTGTACTTTTCTTATCTCTATCTTTTGTGTTATTTTATTTATGTTTTGTGTTCTCTTAACTTATTTTGACATTGAGGACAATGTCAGAATCAAGTGTGGGGGAAGTTAAGTTAAACTAAATAAAATTAGTAAAATTAGGTAATTTATTGATATATATAATTAATGGATTAAGTGAAGAACAAGTATTATTGAATATCCCCATTACTTAATGTAATTGCTATTCTCAGTAATTGAATTAAACATAGAACAATGAAGTCTAAAGAGTCATAAATGTTAGAAGATTTGACATAAATCCATACGAATTTTGAGATCATAAGTTATTGAAAAGTTTTAGTTGATATTGAATTGCTAAGGAAGTTGAATAATGTTGATTCTACTAATGAACTTATCTGATTCATGCTTATGATTGATTAAACATTTAAACTCTCTGTTTTGCAATTACTTTTAAAAGTAATGAATTAAAAAATAAAGATGGATTAAGATTCTTAAAAAAATCTTTTCGAGTTTATAATTGATCTTAAATACTCAAGTTTGTATTATGGATTCTTTACTAAAATAAAATAGTGAAATCTTTTGGATACAAAGTTACTTTTGAATCAAACTTAGAGTTTGAAATTAAGATTGAGTTAAGATTGCTAGTTGAGAATCAAACGTTTGCATCTTTTAGCCTATCTTCTAATTATATTCATTCCTTGGAATTTTTTATGAGTTTCACAATCTTAAATGGATGTTCATATGAAATATTTTCTTGGTGATTTTCCTTGAATAAGATGAATTAAGTTGAGAGTACTCGCTCCGCTGATTCAGTAAGGAATCATGAGCATAAGCCTAAAAGATGCAGGCTAAAACCTATCCATAGGAGAATGAAAAGATGCGGCCAAAAACCCATCCCTCTGTAGGCAAAAATGAAAAAAAAAATAGTAAGAACTGATTGGTATGAGTGGGCCTTGGTCCCCAAGAAGAGCGAGTGTTCGACTCCGCTGCCAATTAATTTGAACTAAAATAAAAGTGAAATTGATATGAAGCGGGCATTAGTCCCTCAGAAGAGCATTGAGTCATTATCCTCTATCAATTGAACTTGAGAAAAAAAAATTACTCTAGACTAAAAATTTGAAAAAAGGAAGAAAAAATCCAGGGAATTTATGGATGAGTTATGCATATATTTTTTATTGTGTTACTTGGATAAAAAGGAAAAGGGGAGTATATAATTCTTAGTATAAGTGGATGGTTTTTCTTGGTTAATTGATTTTGATTTTGATTTTAATTTTGGAAACTTTGTTTAATTTTTGAAATTAAATTTTGTGTTAGATTAGCTATTAAATTTTAGTATTTAAATAATCTGGTATACAACACTATACTTGAGTCTATGATTGGAAGTTAAAAGAAAATTTTGTTTTTGAAAAGCAATGCGAGAAAGTGAGTTGAGTGTTTAGGAAAACCAAAGGTATGATTGATGATAAGTTTTACTTAGTAGTTATTCATTATAACATGTCTTTGGTAAGTTCAATTCTGATGAAAACTTAATTATAAAGTATGTTTTGTTCTGAGTAAAATTAATTTCTTTTAAAATTTTTGAATTCTTAAAGTTTAATTGCTTAAGGACAAGCAATTGCTCAAGTGTGAGGGAATTTGATATAAGCATTTTAGTATATATTTTAACAAGCTAAATTATGTAATATTTGGTAATTTATTGTGGAATTTAGTACTTTACTAGGTTAATTTGGTTTTTTTTTTTTTTATAGGATAAGGACGAATTAAAAGCTTAGGAAAAATTGATCGAGTTGACATCAAAGTTAGATCAACTATGAGGAACTAAGAAGGATTTGCAAGGATGTTTCAACTTGGAGGAACCATGGAATTTTATCAAGTTTCAAGGAAGAATTGCACAGTAAGAAACATTGTGTAACATGGATAGTCATGCTTCACTTTTGTTCAACATGGAAGAAATAGAGTATGAAATTAAAAAAAAAAACATGGCGAGATGAGTTCAACCGTGTATCAATCGTGTTCCATGTGTGCTTTTACTCAAAGGAGAAAAACGACTGCATATGTCCTCGTATTTTAGAAGAAATAAGAAGAACAGAAGAAACACGAGAGGATGGGACTAGCCATGCTTCAGCCGTGTAAATCTGGCAACTAGATTTAAAGGGATACTTGAAGAAACCATGAGATATACGGTGTATTGTGAGGAGCCGTGTTCCCAAAGTGCTGACAAGTGAAGCTAGGACATGAAAGAGTCCAGTAAGAAGCACGATGTGATTCTGATCATCATGTTGTAGTCGTGTTCTTCAGCGAGAAATTGATTTTTAAGAAGCAATGCATTACACGACGTGTCAATTGCTCTCATGTTCCACTCGTGTTTATCCCAAAGACTCAATCAACTGTGTTTAAAGTATCTTAGGACTTATTTTTGTCTTATCTTAGGAATTTACTCGATCCTATTTACAACATTATTATAAGCTTTATATACGAAATTAAAGAGAGATATTAGTATTTTCATAATAAAGTTCATTAAGATTAGGAGAGATTGATCAAGATCCTGTCAAGATCAGTTTAAGATTTCTTAGTAAGGTATATTCTCTCCATTTTTATGCTTCATTGTAATAGTTTCTTACTGTTATTGCAGTTAGAGATGGAAGAGTAGATCTATTTGATCTAAATAGCATATTAAACCTTTGAAATTACTATGTCATGTAGTTAAACAAAATTCAATGAAATTTTATGTTGTTTTTTAGTCTGATTACGTGTTTTGAATTGTTATATAGAATAATATTTCCAGGATATTATTTCTATATCTGATTTCTCATATGTTAATTGAAAGATTGCATATAGGAATAGATCAATGTAATTAGAGAACTTGTTTGGGTTGCTAGAGATAGAACTACAAAAGTTTTTTGATCTAATTGATTGTAAAAGATTCATAGATCTATAATGCGATTCTTAGATTGTTACTAATTAAAAGAAAATTTAATAGGTAGATCTAAAGAATTGGTGGTTAGTGATCTTGAGAGAGATATTAATCTTGTTTAGGGATCTTTCGGTTTAGAATTAACATAAATTGCATTGATATTAATATCATATGTTAATCATAGTAATTTTCTTAGGGGAGATTTGTTGTTTGGATGAGCTAAGTAAATTGAGTCTAAATTCTTGTTGATTGTTGTTTCGAATTTTAGTAAAAAATAAAATAAATTTTAATAAAAAATTTCTTAATACTAGTATAGATTAATTGATTGATCTGAAGTAGATAATAGAGAAATTGGTTGAATCTAATGAAATTTTCTGATCTCTAAAGGACGATACCTATTCTCACTAGACTATATTCACAAGATAGGTATACTTGGCTTAACTTTTGGTTGAATTAGATGGTTTGAACAAAAATATAATTTGAATAATCAACCAAGATATATCAATAAGCCTAAAAGTTTGAACCATTTTCACGCCATTAGCTTATGTAATGTGGGATATAAAATCATTACTAAAGTGATATACAACAGACTAAAAGAAGTGATGCCAATTCTTGTTTATCCAACTCAACTAGCTTTGTGGCTAGTTGTCATTTTAGCGACAATATCATCATGGTTCATGAGCTAATTCACTATATGAGATTAAAGAAGCGCAATAAAGGTTGGTTAGCTATAAAAATTGATCTTGAGAAGGCTTATGAAAATTAAGTTGGGGCTTTTATTATTGACTCTCTATTGAATGTTAGGATTCCATCTTATTTACCTAAAGTGACTCTAAGGAGCCTACAGTCTAGATCCTTCCAAGTAATTTAAAATGGCCAAATTTATGATGACTTCAAACCTAATAGGGAGGTTCGCTAAGGGGACTCGGTCTCACCTTATGTCTTTGTCATGTGTATGGAATGCTCACACTATCATTGTTGCAATTAATAATGGTGATTAGGTTGGAAATGATGATCTGAGAATATCCTATCTTTTTTTCACAGATGATCTCATACTCTTTGTGGAGGTGAGGAGGCGACAAGTGGAAGTGATTAATAATATCCTTCAATCCATTTGTGATTTCTTGGTCATCATATTAATAAAGATAAGTCTTAGGTGTTCTTTTCTCTAAATATTGATGAGAATGTGGCCAATACCCTAGTTCAAAACTAGGTTTCAAAAGAACTTGGAATGAGAAATTACTTAGGAGCCCCTATTTTGCACTCAAGAGTAACTAAAGGCACTTATAAAAAAAAATAGTTGATAAAGTAAAAGCTAGAGCTAGTAACTGGAATGCACA
The DNA here is from genome assembly GCA_024138025.1 of Combretum micranthum. NCBI lineage: Eukaryota > Viridiplantae > Streptophyta > Magnoliopsida > Myrtales > Combretaceae > Combretum > Combretum micranthum. The sequence goes on along the minus strand of JAMXBD010000250.1, from coordinate 852,481 downwards.
GAGAATCTCTTCGGCAAGACAAGTGACTCTTTATAAATTCATTTTGTCATCTATCCCTTATTATTCTATGCAATGTATAGTTTTTCCCTAAAGTTCAGTGTGACTCCCTAGGTATGATTGCTAGAAATTTCATTTGGGCTCTACTCATGGCTCAAAATAATCAAGGCTAGTTTTAGGGAATATTGTTTATCAACCGAAAAATAATGGAGGTTTAGAGGCGAAAAAATCCAAGCCGATGAATGATGTTTTTATTAGGAAGTTAACGAGGAGTCCTTACTAATAATGATGGATTGTGGGCTAAACTTCTGCATATTAAGTATGGGATTCAGTTTAGAATTATGTGCCTTTAGATGTTAGAAGTTCTAATGCCTCCTACTTGTGGAAGCAGATTAGGAAAATATGGAAGGTTGTGGTGAAGGGGATTCATTAAGGTATTGAAAATGGGAGAACAGTGCAGTTTTTGGTAGATAACTGGGCTGATCTCCATCGTCCATTGTTTGAACTAGCTAACCATCAAATTCCTGAGCATCTTCTCAAGACTAAAGTAGTAGAGGATGTTAATTTGGTGGAGCAATGAGATTGGAAGAGATTTCAACATCTCCTTCCACCTTCAGTTACTCTCAACATAGCAGCTATTCCACCTCTTGGGACAAGTAACAGAGATGATATTTTTTTTAGGTCTCTCTACTTCTAGTAAGTTTATTGTTGCTTGATCTTATATGTCTATTGATTGTATAAACTAGAACTTTATTGGTCTAAAATGGAAGGTGGTATGGGATTGGAAAGGTCTTGAAAGGGTTAGATCTTTCTTGTGGTTAACACTCCATGAAGCCTTGTTAACTAAAAAGGAAAGACATAGAAGACACATGACTGATGATATGAGTTGTGATTCTTGTGGCTATAAGATTTAATTGATTGATCACATCTTGTGAATTTGTTATAAAGCTATTTGCTTATAGCATCAACTCTTTCCCTCTATTAATACCCTATCCTTCTTTAATATGTCTTTTCATAGGTGGCTTATTCATAACTTAAAGAAAGATGAAATAATCCATGGGATTTCTTGTTCTACTATGTTTGGTACAGTCTATTGGTTGCTTTGGCGATGGTGAAATAAGGAGGTCTTTAGAGGAGAAGATATATGGAGTGGTAATTTGGTAGCAACAATTCTAGCGAAAGCTAGAGAATTTCAATTTGCAATAGAATTATCCCCTCCTAAAGGAGTAGTTAGACCTGTGAGATTGGAGAAGTTAATGGCATGGAAGCCTTCCCAAGATGATTGGATCAAAATTAATGCAGATGATGCCTTTAAAGGTTGCACTCAAATGGCTAGAGCTGGAGGTATTTTTCTCAACCTTGATGGCACCTACGTTAGGTTTTATGGTGAATCTTGGTATATGTTCTTTGGTTATTGCAAAATGATGGGGAACTTATATAGGTTTGCAAAAGGCTTGGGATATTGGTTTTCAAAGGTAAATTTGAAGCTTGACAATCAAAATGAGGTACAAACCTTAATTATGACAACCAAAATCAGAAACTGTAAAAAATAAGTAACACGTAATGAATATGGATTATGCACTAAAATTGATTTCTTTTTCAAGCTCAATAACTAATTCATGCTCAACAACAAATATAATCAACAATAATAAATAGAGAGATAGGGAAAGGAAAGTCTACACCACGGTTATAATGTGGATTTCGGTCTGTCCCCTAGTCTCCACGATCCATAACAATTACCTCCCTTAATAGAGGACTTCACCACTTTATTGACAACAACAATTTGCCTTAATAGAAGACTTCAACACATCAACAACACAAATGTCTAAGTTGAGTCTTTATAAACTTAAACACATTAGATTCAACTCAAAACTTCACCAACTTACTCACAATCACTTAGTATAGTGCTTGTCAAAGGATAGCAATTACAAAGCGTCTAGCACTACACTTGCCTCTCACTCACAATTTATTTAATTTACAATTAAAGCATATAGAGAGTGTTTACAAGGAGATGTTTGCAATAAATAAGCTCTAGATCTCTTCTTTAAGTTCCCAAACACTTGTATTTATAACATCTTGAAGCATCCTAGCTGTTGCCAACAAAACACACCTGAACGGTCAAGTAAAAAAGGCTCCAACGGCTATTTTTCTATAACATGGCGTCTGGATGCTACAGGCCTAGCATCTGGATACGATCTATAAAACAGAGCAATTAACCATTTCCTGTCCAGATGCGATACCCTACTATCTAAATGATATACCACGGGAACATGATCAGAATGTTTCTGATCAAACGACTGTCAAGACACCATATGCTACTGCTCGAACAATATAGTCTAGTGCCTGATTCTAGTCTCGATATTGTTTTGTAGTTTGACCATAACTTTCTCATTTAGACTTCGATTGAGGTGATTTAAGATGTTACTGTCACGTCCCGAAGGGTACCCTAAACGTGGTAGTCCGCCGTACACAATATTAAAGCCTAAGAATGACCACCTTAGTCACGCGAAGGCTTCCATACTATGTACAAGGTCTAACACATGGAGGAGACTCATCGGAGTAATGCATTTTATGTTGATACAACTTGAGAACAATGTAAAGGAAATTCAAATCACTATTCTTCAAAATACAACTCATTAACTTCAATTACAATTCATCAAAAGATTCTACTCATAAACTATTACAAGGCAAATGATAAAACCTAGCTAATAACTTCAAACACTCTTATGTCTTGTCGGAATCCTGAAGTCATTCTCGACTTCAACCATCTCAGTCCCCACTTAGCATTCTTGAGATAACCTGTTCATTTAAACAACTATTGGGGTATAAGCTACACTAGCTTAGTGAGTGAAAACTTCCAGGATTACATTTATAACACGTTATACAATCAAGTGATTAGTCAGATAAGTGATATGCATCAAACTCGTGAATTCAACAAACATATGACCTGCCGGAAATCATATGTGGATGGACTTGCGCCCTCCATCCCGGGTTAGCAGATTAACGAATTCTGCGGTACGACCGAGACCGTTTCAGCTTACGGATAACTATAAACTATAAAATCATTTAAGGTACAACATAAACGACAAATGCTAATGCTCCATCCCCATCGTGTATAAATGAGTTCAATTTCATCTTCAATTCCGAATAATCAATTATACCAATTCTTTTAAGTGATCAGTCAATAATCGCAGACAATCAATTCTAATTCATCTATACAAGCAATAGTTAATCACTCGGCTTCGATATTCTTACATTCCATTTCTCATATCAACAACAAGCATACATCTTTCCCATTCGTCCCCATCATGCATATCCATTTTATCTTTACCAAATACCTAGTGCAACTATTGTTACAATCACATACAATAAATGAAATTGGAAGTAATACTCACTCGGCCATTGGATCACCAGTCTCTTAGTACGAGTAATCCGGTGGTAGGGAATCGTCGATATCGGGGTCACCCAAAATGGAAGAAATACCCTATTAAGTATTTCATCACTTAACTAGTCCAAGCTATCTCATACAAACTATCCAATTCGTAATTCTCGTCCTAAGCGGGAATTCCAACTTAAAACGGCCATAACTTGGTCATTTTAACTCGGAATCTCGCAAATTATATATCGATTTCTATCTACTTCGAAAGATCTATCTATTTCTAATATTAAGTTTTGAAAACATTTAGGTCTCGGAACAGAGGGATCAGATCAGATCAGTAACGGTTTCTGATTCCGAAAAAAAGTTTTGTAAATATTGGTAATGTTTCTATATAGATTAGCTATACATGCAATATGAATGATTTCCTAACATGAATGACATGAGATGAGTTTAATGTATGCATGATCTTGATGATTTTTGCTAAAAGGAAATTTTATAACTTTTATCTTGCAAGACCATAATAACAACTACTTATGAAAAATCTAGTTTTCTAACTTTGATCATTTCCATTTGTTTTGGATTTATTACTTAAGAAAATATAATTATTTTTGTTAAAATTGAGTCTTCATTATATCTATTACTTATGACTTTCATTTCTACATAAAAATTTCCATTTTGCACCTTGTAAACATGTTTTCAAGTGGGGTTGATTCCAAAATCCGAATTTTACAAAAATTAGTTTTTGAGTGATTCCTTTAAGTAAAAATCATTTGATACTTAGAAATTTAAGGCTCAACCGTATATAACTACTAAGGGCTTCATTCTTACACAAAAATTTGCATTTTATACTTTGCAAATATGTTTTCCAATATGATTTACTCAAAAATCCGAATTTTAGAAAATCCACTTTTTGCATGATTCCTTTGGGAAAAACTTGTTTAATGCCTTAAAATTTAAGGCTTCACTATATCAATTACTTAAGGACTTTATTTAACACATAAAACATTCATTTTGAGCTTGAATACTAGGTGTTCTTATGGCCTTCATTCAAAATTACGAATTTCACAAATTGACTACTAACTTAAAATTTTCCATCTTGCTTCTACTTCTTGTTTTACACTTTAATCTCATCAAAACTCCTTTCAACTTATAAAAATCACTACTTAATGATACCTATTACCTATATACTTCATTTTTCACATAAAACATGAGTTTTGGAGTTGATACATGGGTTCTAAAAATTGGTCTTGGTTGGAATCCGAATTTACAAAATTCATTTTTTGTTATATCTTTTGATAAAATCTATCTAAGCTCATGAAAATCCATTCCTTACATATCCTATCCTAAGAGCCTTTCATTTCTTAAACAAAAACTTCATTTTTGAGTTGAAAACATGTTTTTAAAATATGCCTTGGACAAAATCCGAAAATAAGATTTTTATTTTGAAAATCACATTAGATTCTTGTAAAAAGAAGTCTTGATGATATACATATATTAAGCCTTCATTTTCTTGAGAAAAATTTACACTTTGACACTTGGAAAGTGGTTTTTAAATATGGCTCTTGCCAAAATAGAATTTCATTATTTTTGTCTAAGTTCAAATCTATGATCTACATAATATGAACATAAATCTAAAAGAAACCCATGGTAATGATCTATAAACTCATAGATCTAAACTTTACTTATCAAAATCATTCATTTATGTTGTCTATACCCTAAGCCCTTCATTTTAAATGAAAAATACACATTTTGAAGTTGAAAAACCACTTTTCTAAATATGATTCCATTTTCATCGAATTTTCAAAAGTTGTTTTTGTTGAAAATAAAATAGATCTTGAGTTTCCTACAACTTTCCTACCATCATCATGCTATTACAAGTTATTCATGAACATAAAACATAAGTCTAATGCATGTATGAACCTAAAACAACTAGATCTAGTCTTCTAAACTAGTTTTGAAAGCATGAACACATGGGAATGAGAAATATATGCATAAATCATAAGTAATAACAAGAATAAAACTTAAATAGCAAGATCTATGGCATAAACAAAAATCAAAGCTATAAAAGTTAGATCTACCATATACATCAACTTTAAACAAGAAAATAATTGTAATACGAGATAATAAAAGTGGAGAAGAGAAAGATTTCATTTTTGGCATCATCATCCTAAGCTTTTAAGCTTATGAAGTTTATTTGATGCATGAAACCTTCATTACACTTTACCTATATCACCTATGGAGCTTTGGGATGAAATTTGCTTAGAAAATCTTTAAAAATGAAGTGTGGAAGCCATTTTTAGAAGTGGGGGCAGCTTGTTTTTCATGGAAGAACAAGAGGAAAAGAAGAAGAAAGAGAGGAAAAAGAGAGAGAAAAGATAAGGAATGGAAAAGGTAAAAATGTAAATGAAGGGGAGAGACAGAAGGAGTGCATTAATGTGTGTTAATTAATTGAAAGAGGAGAAAAAAAAAATAAAACAATGGCAGAAAAATTGGGGGGGGGGGGGGGGTTCACGTGAATTTGAGTGAGGGAGAAAGAGAGGTTACATTACCTTGTAACTTGAAATTTGAAAATGTAACTTGCATCATTTAATGTGCTAACTAAAAGAGGCTTTAAATCATTAAATAAATAATTAAAATAAAAGAAAAGAGGCTATTATTAGGGGTGTGGTCAGCTGCCATTGTGGGGAAATAGAGTGTGAAATGAGTGAAAGAAAACTTGATTAATGTGTAGAAGTGACAAATGAAGTGTACTTAAAGTATGGGTTGAAAAAGTACTTTTTATTGGGAAAATATATAAAATAAAATTAAGAAAAATATTTTTAAAGGAGTAGCAGAATTTTCATAAATAAAATTAAATAATTAATTGAATTATTTTAGTATTTCAACAAATATGTTACCGGTATGATCGAAATACGCGAATATGGGCTATAAATGATATTTTTATAACCCGAAAAATTCTAAAAAATTATTTTATGAAAATATAAATATTTTTCAAATATTTTTAAATTATTAAATTAATTTATTTTATTTTTAGTATCGGGTCTTAAACAGAATCTGATCCCATAAATGCCTGAACTAACTAAATTTTAGAAAAACAAAATTTTCTATAATATATAAAATATTTATCTAAAAATATAAGACTTTATAAGAATAATAAAATTGTGTAATGAAATAAAAATGAATAGTGCAAAAGACTAATCAATTACCGGTAGTAATGAAAATACGATAAAAAGGTTATAACTGTAACTTTTATAACCGAAAAATTATATAACTGATATATTTAGAAATCTTATGAAATTATGAGTCTAACGGTACTATTGGTGTATTTTGATATCTCGAGCCCCGGGGACACGCTTTTCGAAGTCTGTATCCGAACGGGTTCGAAATAGGTAAAAAATTTACCAATCTGATATTTTTAAACAAACTTATATTACTATGAGCTATTCTATATATTTAAACTAATCTCGGCCTCTAGGGTTAGGGGCACTAGATTGCCGGACTCACACTATTGTATTCCGGTTAGGGTTTCCAGGTGATTTTCCTGTTTAGATCCTTGCCAATTTGGAAACTAATATTTTATGCTTATACAACATATTTAATTTGAGAAATTTATTTTACATTTCATTTTTGTAAGTATTTAATATCTTTTAATGTTTTCGGAATTCTTGAATTGGGTTTCATTTTCGAAAGTTAATAGTTATTTACTTTTTATTAATTTGTTTTTAGGCTTATAATACCCGATTTTATAAGTCGGAGTTAAATATGGAATTTTTCGTACGTTGTGGTTTTGAATTTGAAAACCACTGAGTTCTTATTTTACTTTTAAGGATTTTCATTTTCTCATGATTAAGAAATTTTTGGATTCATTCGTGATTTAGGACTTATCAAAATTCGGTTTTAATTTGGAGTGATTTTTAGGGTTTATATTCGAAGTTCATCTTGGAATTATTTACTGAAATTTTCCAAGGCTTACAGTTACAGAAAGCTTAGAGAAAGATCTACATTTAATGTTTTAAGCTTTAACAAATTCTAAACAAAAAAAGGTGTAAAAAGAGTTTGAGTCAGGATATAACAACAAATATAAATAAAAACAAAGCAAAACAAGGTCAATATATCAAAAATAAATTGAACACTTATTTTACTAATTAAGTATAACTTAAATATGACCGAGTGATTAATTATGCATTTTATTTTCTCACTAAAACACACATTGAACACCACATGTTCAATAAAAACCGCTGTTAACCTGTTATTAACTTGATTTGGAAACTCCTTGATAAAAATTAGGAAGTTCATATTTAACAAATTCACAAGGAAGGCAACAGAGCTATTGATTGGCTTGCTAATGCTACCATTAGTCTTCCTGTAAGCCCCGGAAAATTTTAGTAAATAATTCTAAAATAAACATCGAAGATAAACTCTAAAAATAACTCCAAATTAAAACCAAACTTCGACTAGCCTTAACTCACGAACGAATCTAGAAATTTCTTAATCTTGAGAAAATGAGAATCCTTACAAATAAAATAAAAATTCAACATTCTTTAAATCCAAAACCACTACGTATGACAAATTCTATACATAACTCTGACTTGTAAAATTGGATAATATAGAACTAAAAATAAATGATTAAAAAGTAAATAACAATAAACCTTCGGAAATAAAACTTAATTCAAGAATTCCGAAAACTTTAACAGATATTAAATACTTGCAAAAATAAAATTTAAAATAAATTTCTCAAACTAAAGGTGTTGTATAAATATAAACCCTTAGTTTCCAAATTGGCAAAAATCCAAACCGGAAAGTCACTTGGGAACCCTAAGTGAAATATAGTAGTTCAAGTCCGGAAATCTCACGCCCTTAGCCCTAGAGGCCGAGGTGTGGTTTAAGCGTGTAGAGTATCTCGTAATAATATAAGGTCGCTTAAAAATATCATATTGATAAATTTTTAACCTATTTCGAACCCGTTCAGATACAGACTTTGAAAAGTGTGTCCCGGGGTTCGAGATATCAAAAATACACCTTTAATACCATTAGACTCATATTTTCATAAGGATTTCAAAATATCAATTTAATAATTTTTCGATAAATAGAAATATCTGATTTTGCGATTATATTTGTATTTCTTTATTACCGGTAATTAAGTAGCATTTTGCACTATTCACTACTATTCGTTACATAATTTTACTACTCTTGTAAACCCTTATATTTTTAGTTAAATATTTTATATATCATAGAAAATTCTATTTTTCTAAAATTTAGTTCGTTTCGAGTTTTTACGAGATTAGTTTGTGTTTAAGACCCAATACTAAAAATAAAATAAATTAATTTAATAATTGAAAAATATCGTTATTTTCATAAAATAACCTTTTAGAATTTTTCCGGTCATAAAAATATCAATTATAGCTCATATTCATGTATCTTGATCATACCAGTAACTTATTTGATAATTCACTAAAATAAATAAATTATATTATTTTATTTTAATTATGAAAATTCTACTACAAAAATTTGGAATGCATTTTCTATTTTTATTTTATTTATAAATAAAGTACTCTTACAAACCCATACTTATAGTACACTTTTCACACATCACCTCTTTTTCATTTCAATCATTCTACACTTCACTTATCACTTCATGGCAGATTTTTGACCTCCTTGTGCTGCTCTTTTGTCCTTTGAAACACTCTCAATTTGACTAAAATAAACCTATTTCAATCCTTCTTTAGTAAGTAACACATACACTTAGTTACGCATTACAATTTCAAGTCAAAAACCAACTAAACTTCTCTCCCTCTCTTTCCCAAAAATCACGCCAGCTATGAGTTGTATTGGCTGCCCATTTCTTTTTTATTTTTTTACTTCATTTTAAGTGTCTTTAACTCCTCATATCTTTCTATATATGCCTTCTCTCATTCACACCTTTCGCCTTTTATCATTCCTTGCATTTTTCCTCTCCATTTCTCTCTTTCTCTCTTCATTTACTCTTGTTCTTGCAAGAGAACTTGCTCCTTGTTCAATAAGTGAGCTCCCACTTATATTTCTTGAAGATCCTTAGGTAAAACTGTTATTCTAAGCTTCCATAATTGATGTAGGTAGAGTATAGTGAGAGTTTCATGCATCAAATGACTTTTCATAACCTTAAAAGCTAAGGATGATGATGCCAAAATGAAACACTTATCTTACTCATGATTATTCTCTTGTGATCTTATTATTTTCTTGCTAGAAATGGTTATATTTTGTAGATCTAACTTTTATGTAACTTTGATTATGTTTATGTTTAGATCTATGAGTTTATAGCTTACTACCATGGATTTCTCTTATATTTATGTTCATAGTAGGTGTAGATCTTGGTTTTGAACTCAAACAAAAATGGTAAAATTTGTAAACCCTGGTTTTCTTAGTAACCGAGTAAACTCCGCAAATCGGAAATCAAAACCCTAAATAGGGTTAGTACTAGCAACCTAGGAACCCTAGATCCGGCTTTTTTTCGATTTCTATATAAAAGAACCTCTATAGAATAATTTAACATGGATTATTATTTTATAGTATATTTCAAACCATACAAAGTTTTGATTTCGAGAAATTTTCTATTTCGGGCTTTCCCGAACTCCATTACGGAAAAGTGAGCCCCGGAACTAGAAACTCAAAAAAATATTCCGGAATACTCATTAGAACCGAAATTTTATAAGGATTTCAAAAATATATGTTTTATACTTTTCGGGTCATAAAAATTACAGTTATAGCTTTTTTTTCCGCATTTTCGTTACTACCAGTAAAGTAGATGTCTTATCTACTATTATTACTATTCACAAGTACAACCTACTACACACATACCCATACCCTAGTCTTACATCCTTACAAACACTCAATTATATTTTCTTTTCCGAGAATTTTTGTCCCTTAACAAATTATTATTATTACATAAATTTTAAATCAAAACAATTTCAACTCACTCTCTCTCTCTTTCCTCTAGAACCGGCGCACCCTCCTCAATTTTCCCCCCATTTGTTTTATTTTATCTCTTTTTATTACTTAAAACAAACCTTAATTTCATCTAATATATATAGTCTTTTATTTTCTCTCTCTTTCATTTCATTTCTTTTGTTTCAAAAGCTCTCAAATCCTCTCTTCTTCCTCCCTCATTGTCGTGAGCCTAGTCCCACCACACACACACACCACAAGCTTCAATCTTCTTCATTTCTTCACTAAATGCAACCTTAGGTGATGATTCTCAAGCCCTACTACCATTTAATCTTGTAATGGCAAGATTATTCATGAGTGTTTTCACTCAAAGTCCCCATGAGCACTTGCTAGGGACAAGAAAATGCTACTACATGAATATCAAGCCATCACAGGAGTAGATCTTGTATTTGATTAAGTTTTTGTTGGGATATCTTCATGTTCATGTATGTAGAAGTGGAGTAAAGTAGAGATCTAACATAAAAATTTCATGTTCATGCTTTCAAGCTTCATTTCATGCATCATAAATAGTAGACCTAGCTTTTAGATGCTTATAACATGCTTGACATTTATGATCTTATGGATGATTTATGTTTTTCATGCATTCATACTCATGAAGGCTTTGTTTAGGTATTTAGATGGTAGTTGGTAGAATCCTTAAGTAAATAAAGCAAGGAACTTGAAAAGGAAAAGTTTTTGTTTGAAATACTCAAAGTTAAATTCGTATGATTTCAAGACCCTATTTTAAAAACCCTTTTATCAATTTTAAAACTCATGTTTCATGTGAAAAATGAAGGGTATAAGTAATAGGTATCATTAAATAGTGATTTTTATGAGTTGAATGAGTTTTAATGAGATTAATGTATAAAACAAGAAGTGGAATCTAGATGGAAAAATTTTGAGTTAGTACTCAACATATGAAATTCGTAATTTTGAATATAGGTCATAAGAACACCTATCATCCAAGTTCAAAATAGAAGTTTTATGTATTAAATGGATTCTTAGGTAATAGGTATATCAAAGTCTTAAGTTTTAATGCATTAAACAAGCTTTTCCCAAAGGAATCATTCAAAAATTTAATTCCAAGAAATTCGGATTTTTGGATAAATCCTACTTGAAAACATATTTACAAAGTGTAAAAATACAAATTTTTATGTAGAAATGAAGGCTTGGGTAATAGGTATAATGAAGACTCAATTTAGATAAGGATAAATTGATTTTCTTAAAGAAATAACTCCAAAACAAATGAGATGGTCTAAGTTAGGAAACTAGTTTTCTTGAAAGTGTGTAGTCATGGAGTTTCACAAATAAGAAGTTTCTTAATTTCCCTTTTTGTAAATAATTTCAAAAGCATGCATGCATCAAGTTCATACCATATCATTCATGATAGGAAATCACCGATATTGCATGTGTAGTTAAGCTATATGCTAAAAACATCACAATCAATCACAAAACTATTTTTCGGAATTGAAGTTTAAGACCGATCAGAACTGATCAGCTTATTCCATGACCTAAACCTTTTTGAAACTTGAAAATAATATTAGGAATAGATAGATCTTTTGAAGTAGATAGAAATCGATATATTATATGCTCAATTCTGAGTTGAAATGAGTTAGATATGGTCATTTAAAGTTAGGACTTTATCTTATGTGGAAATTGACGAACTTAGTAGCTAGAATTATTAAGTTATTAGAACCTTATAAGAAATACTCATTTCGGGTATTCCTTATACTTAAGCGAATTGGAGGACGGATTTCCACTCCCCGATGACAACTATGAGTAGTGGATTTCTCTCCATGGCTGAGTGAGTTCATTTCTTAAATAGTTGTGCTCATGTATGTGCTTGTAATCGTAGTGGCATTAGAATTAGGAAAATATAAAATTACGATTATTGTGACATAATCTTGGTTGAATGAATGATAAGTATATCGAGTCGAGACGAGACTTGTTGATAAATCATTGTATGAGCTAGTATAGACTTGGATTGTCTAAAATTCCCTATGATCGCACTTAATCTGCCTAATTAATATGCCACGATTATATGAATAAACTATACATGCATATCATGTAGTGAGTCACATTGCATGAGTTATTATACCTTTGTGGGAAGAAGGTATAGTAATTCGGGCAACGAGGGGCCGGTAAACTCGGTTGTTGGCGGATAGGCCGGAATTGAAAAGTGCGTGGGTGGGCACTTGTATAAACCACGATAAAAATTTAAACGTGGTGGATGGGCACCTGTATCAACCATAATAAGAAGTGAGAAGTGTTTAAATGATGATCGTATGGGCGTGAAACACCTAACCCCGAATGGAGGGCGTAAATCCATTCAACATAAGATTTCCGGATGGTCTTATGTATTGTATACTCATATGCTTGTGCGTTCATATGGTTGCTAATGACTTGTCTGTTATATACTATTGTTGAGTATTGAATATTTGGAATTGAATCTCACTAAGCCTGTAGCTTACACCTCGATAGTTTTGTTGTGGTGTTCCTATTTTTTGTTGTTCCGAGAGAACACATTTCACAGGGTTCTCTTTTGGATGAAGGAGCTTTTGAAGAAGTCGGGACCTAGCTGGAGGCGTGGACTTCTAGAAAAATCTCTTTAACATAAACCCTAATGATTGTAATATGGTTTAGGCCGGATAGACTTCCATTATTATTTTGGTGGGGGTATACCCCCTTGACTTTTGTAAATACTTAACTTATTTATCCCATTGTGATTTCTATTCTTAATGCTAATGTATGCCTTCTTTACACTATTCGATTCAAAGTGTGATCCCAAAAGTTGTACAAGCACACCTTACACCCGATATGTAAACTTATGGGATGACTAAAGTTGTCATACTTAAGTTTAAATATTGAGTGTCGTGAACTGTCGCATTTTGGGTACCCTTTGGGGCGTGACAAAATTCGTATCTAGGCAAGACCCATATTTAGAAACCTCCTTCTAAGTGTCAAAATGGAAGATTTACTTGAAATAATGAAGGCTTAATGGGTATATATCATCAAGACTTCATTTTATATGATTCAAATGTGATTTTCAAATATTGTTTTTCAAAACAAAGATCGTATTTACGGATTTAGGCCAAGGCATAATTTAAAAACATGTTTTCCAACTCAAAAATGAAGATTTTATTCAAGATATGGAAGGCTCTTAAGATAGGATATAGAAAGGATGAATTTTCAGAAGTTTAGATGGATTTTATCAAAAGATATGTTCAAAAACAAATTTTGTAAATTCGGATCTAAACCAAGACCAATTTTGGAAACCTGTTTTTCAACACCAAAATGAAGGATTTGTTTAAAATATGAAAGGCTTATGGAATAGGTATCAATAGGAGATGTTTTTGATAAGTAAATGGTAGATTTACTAATAGAGATTCTCAAAATAGGAAGAGATTACAAAATATAAAATTGAGTTTTATCCTAACCTTGTGAAATTCGTATCTAGGAAATGATGATATGAAAATCCCTATTTTTCAAGCTCAAAATGAAAGTTTTACTAAAGGAATGAAGTCCTTAGTGGCTAGGTATGGTTGAGCCTTGAGTTTCTAAGTATCAAATGAGTTTACTTAAAGGAATCACCACCAAGAATAATTTTTACAAAATTTGGATTTTGGGATGAACCATATTTAAAAACATGTTTACAAAGTGTAAAATGGAAATTTTTATTGAAAAATAATGGCCTTAAGGAATATACATAATGAGGACTTAATTTTAACAAGAATAAATAAATTTTACAAATGAATTTTTTCTAAAAATAAGTGGGAATTGTCAAGAATACAAGACTAACCTTTCTAAGTTGATTTTTCATAAAGTCTTACAAGGAAAAAGTTTTCTAAAAATTTCTTTTATTAAATATCATCAAGAACATGTACATATATATCTCATGACATATCATTTATGATAGTAACTTGTTCATATTGCATGTATACTTGCCTTGGATAGTAGAAACTTCATAAACTTTCACAAAATCAATTTTGCCAATTTGGTTTTCACTACTGATCTGAACTGATCAGATCTTTTAGAAGCTTAAAAGTTTTCAAAACTTAAATATGATATTAAAATTAGATAGGTCTTTCGAAGTAGATAGAAATCGGTATATAATTTTCTAAATTTCGAGTTAAGATGACCAAGTTATGGCCGTTTTAAGTTGGAATTCCCACGTAGGACGAGAATTACGAATTTAATAGTTTGTATGAGATTAAATGGATTAGTTTTCGAGTTGAAATACTCATTTAGGTATTTCTTTCCTTAGGTGACTTTTCTTTCGAGGATTCATTGCCACCCAACTATTATAATTAAAAGATTGGAGTCTAATGGACATGTGAGTTTTCCTTTTATTTTGTTACTTTATTTATGCTTGTAGCTAGTTGCATTAGAATTATAGAAACAAGATAAAAATCGATATGAATGGGGATGGGATAGATGATGAGACTTTGATGTATGTATGCCAAAGAATACTAAAGCATATTGAAACCATGAATCGATTGGATAACCATACTATTCATATTGTTTTTGTTTATGTGTATGATATTGGTTGGCCATTCTAAAGAATGTATGAATAACTTGACCAAAGCAAAAATAAATTGGTCATACATCACATTGGTCGAGTCACATTTGGTAGCGTGCTACTCCTACGCAATAAGATCGGTATGGTTCGAGGTCACATTTGGAGAATGAGACTCGGTATTAGAGTTCATTCATAGGGAACTAAACCGCATCGAGGATGCATTCCATGAATGAGCCAAGTCGAGTTGAGTCGATTGCTAAGAGCTAAGGGGCTTGGGGATTAGCAGCAAGTCATGTTGACTTTCAATACCATCCTTAACCCTAGATTCAGAGGGCGTAAATCCGTTCTATGTACGGGTTTCGATTACCCATACATAATAGTCTGCTCATGCGTTTGTTTCATGCATAGCATATGGATGATTTATAACTTGCTTGTTATGGTATGAAATTAAGGGAACTCTCACTAAGTTAGTGTAGCTTATACCCAATAGATGTTTGAATAAACAGGTTGACAAAAGAATGCTACCTGGGAACCGAGATGTCTAAAGCCGAGTATGATCGCGAGATTCCACCAGAAAGTGAGAATACTTGAAAATATTAATTAGGTTTTATGAATTGCTTTGTAATAGTTTCATGCAATGAAATCTTTTGATGAATTGTAATTGAAGTATATTGAATTGTATTTCCTTTACATTGTTACTCAAGTTGTATCAATATGAAATGTATTACTCCGATGTGTCTCCTCTATGTGTTAGACGCCTTGTACATAGTATGGAAGTCTTCGTGTGACTGAGGTAGTCATTACTAGGCTTTAATATTGTGTGTGGCGGACCGCCACGTTTAGGTTACCCTTCGGGGCGTGACACTTCCTCTTGGTGTGCATTTTTTGCAAATGATTCCTAGAGAGCTTTGTATCCTTTTGTATGAGGATATTGTTGGAGTATCCATAGCTAGAATGTGTCCTATGTAATCTTTGCTTGTTTGTTTTTCCCTTCTCCTTTGATCCAAAAAAAAAAATGAATTTACTTATCAAATTTACTTTGGTCATCCTGTTTCTATGGCTACACATAACAACATTCATTATCTAGAAAGTGAAAGTGTAAATAATTAGATATGGGACAATAAATTTAATGAGTTGTTAACATTTAACAACTTAAAAGTTTGAGAAAATTACAAATTTATGTCCAAACTTTTACCTAGGTACGAATTCACCCCTATACTTTCAATGTATTTTTTTAACCCCAACCAGCCCTTCCTAAACTTTTAATATATAGTTAAGAACAATTAACATTTGAAAGCTTGGGGGGAGGGGAGGATCCATACATATACAAAATTTTAGGGAGCAAGTGAAAGTTCAAGAGGTAATTTTTAGTCCTTTTGGTTTTGTTTTAATAGAAAATGCTAATTTTTAATCATACCAATATATAAAAATTTAAGAGGTCAAAAAGTAGTAAATTTGTATATTGATGGAAAGTGACGTGGATAATTTATAATTTTTCTTAAAATTTTAAATGTAGAATTAATTACCTCTCCAATTTACACCTTCAAAATGGAATATGCTGCGACTTTACTATGTCCTTATAGCAGGATGCTACACGAAAGTTGCGCTCACATGAACGGCCTAAAAGAATTAAGTCGGCAAACTTTTGAACCCGTAGTATTGGACCACCCAAAAACTATGGGAAAGGGGAAACACGGTCCAATAGCTCAAAGCACAAGAATTTTGACGATTTGTTGCTATTGTCAGCTTCTTTACACTGTACCTTATTAAAACCGACACGAATACCCACAAAACATTGCGAGACTCCCGGCTTCTGCAACCAAAAGTTACGCCAAAAGTGCTTTTTTTTTTTTCCACTATAAGAGCAACTTCATCTATGCTTAATAAGTTGCTTAATATATCATATCAATATACCAAGCATTAATTCTTACATCAAGTGATTTTTCTAACAACTTCTTTTATTGATAAATTAAACTTTTTTAATTATTTTAGTTATCACATATCTCATTCTATTAATAAAAATAGAAAAAAAAGTAAAAATATTTATTTTTTGAATTGATTAACTAAATAACTTTGATATAGATTCTCGTGTCAAATAACTCCTCTATCAACTCACTTTATTAGTATTTTTAAATTGCTGAGCACGGGATCCATGTCAAGTAATTCTAACAAAGTTACTCTAAGGGTTCTTCCATACAGGTGCTTATTTACCTTTGCAAAGCAAAACCACAAATAAACTATGTGTCAAGCAGGGAAAAGGGGGAAAAAATACAAGTTAAAAAAAAATTGAAAAAGGAAAAAAATCGTAAAAATATCATAAGTAAAATCTTGCCTTACAAACAAGTTTTCAAAATGATTTGAAATCGTGTCTCTGATTTGTATCATCAAATCTTAAACAAAATTTCATTTCATTTTATGGTTATATCTGAAGTGCGATATTCTAAATATTTCTTCCTCAGTATTTTATTTTAAAAGTTTTTTTTAAAGTCGATCATATCATGGTTAATTGTTTGAATTATTGATATATCCAAATAATTAGAATAGGATCATTTCAGGATTTTTTTTTATTGACGGACTTTAAATTAGATTCAATATTCTCAAACGATCTAGCCCATTTTCGGCATATTTATATATTCAGCAAGTCCCTTAAAAAGGCGTTAAATTTTCTACACATTTCTTCTAAAAGTCTATTAATGATTCCAAAAATTTATATGGATGACGGTCAGAACAATTTAACAATACTCATTTGTGGCTATAAGTTTTAATGATGAGACCTCAAACTAAAGATTGAAATATCATGCATCCAAGCTACAATTTCTAGTGATCAAGTATTACTTATCACACCCGTTCTTATGTCTTTCTACTTAAAAATGAAATGCCACTTGTCAATTATGAAAAATTCATTTTTCCTTAACATGAATTTATACTAAATTGTTTCCACTTAATATAAATTACTCAATATAATTTCATCAAAGTTATATTATTCTTTTAAAAACATAATTTTAAAATATGGAATTACCACCAATTGAGTAAAAAAATAAATAAATAAAAGGATGAAAGCAATTTGACGGATTGATTCCAACTAAGATATTAGTCTAATCAGAAAATCAGGGATTTTGGCTTGAAGACATTAATATGTAAAGCAAAATGTTACCAAATAGGATGCTGTGAAAGGGAAGGGGTGTGTTTTTTCCTTTGGCCATTGGGGAGGGGTGTTTACTTCCCTATAAAAATTTTACTAACAAAATCAATTTTTTATTTATTTAAAAAAAAGAAGAAGAGAAAAAAAAATTATTAGGATATAAGTTTTATATTAATAGGACAATTCTGTGTTCAAATATTTACATACTTGTGAGAGAACCAGATCATCCAAGTTCCTTTCTTAAAAAACAACCGGTAAAGTTTTGTCTTTCTTAAATTTTCAACTTTTATGTCCTTTAGTTTTCAACTACCCTTTTTTTTTTCCCTTTGAATTACTATTTATTCGAAAATAACCATTATTTAAAAAACAAAGCAAAACAAAACAAAACCCAAAATTGAAAACCCTAATCTCTAACTAAAACTATATTCTATAGATTTTTAGAAAAGTACAATTCTTATTGTTCATTAAAAAAAAAATCAAATTTCATTTACTTAAAATTAAACTCTATGAAACAGTTATCGTCCTTAAAATCCTAATTTCAAAAACTCCATTTTCATAAAAACTCTAACTTTAAAGGCTTTTATAACTAACAAATCTCAAGCTAACAAAATTTAATAACCCTAAAACCCCTAATTCTTATCTTATCACTAAAATGATGGCAATTCTACAACAAGTCCTTTCAAAAAGGAAAAATATTATTTTTATTATATTTGGCAAAAAAAGCTAAAAGTCGAAAAAATTGAAACCAAATTTAGATAAACTTCTATAATAAATTTCTTTAGGTTCTCTAAATACGTTTTGCTGATGACAAATCACTATATTATGTGTGTTTTTTTTAATAAAATTAGTTAGTTTTCGATTTGAGAAGTTAAAAAAAAAATCCACAGGATACGAAAAAGAACCTAAGTTTGCCATTTGCCAAGAAGAATCTTCATTGGTTAAGAAGAAGCTGACTATGGATAGAACACCGTTGAATATAGACTATAGTAGTAGGAGTTAAAAGAACTAGAAGCTGATCAGACAGGAAGAAGTAGGAGTCGATCGATTATGAAAAGCAGAAGGTGAGCACACACAACTCACAAGAAGCAATTAATTTTTACAAGTCAAAGCCAAATACTTTACTATGCCTAACTTGGTGTCACATTACTTCGACAGATAACAATGTACCATGTGTTATAAATTTGATTTAAATTATTTTATATTTTTTATATAAGTAATAATAAATAACACATGGCATGTTGTTATTTGTTGAGATAATATAAGAGTGAACTCAACACAGCAAATATTCATCTAAAATAAAATAATAAAATCTCAAACATATGATAAAGTGGAAGCTCAAGAGTAGAAGTTAAAAGAGAAGAGGTATCAAAAGCTAAAATATTATATATATATATATATATATATAATAAAAGAAGTTTCTTGCAAAAATTTTTGGCTAAATGAAAACATAGGCACAGGAATTGCATATATATTTGGGGTAGTATATCTCATCACATTTTCTAAATCAAATATTAATTTAAGGATTTTATATAAAAACTTTCTACAATGGTCTAAAGATTTAAAAAAATTCAACACTCGTGATATAAGTTATTATTTATGGAAGTCAAGTTGGAAGATTTATCAAGCTTAAGGAGATATGTCTAGCATGGAAAGAAATAAAAAATCCACAGCAGGACATTTAAAAAGTTTCCAAAATATGAGGCATGATTGTTCTAAAGAAGAAGGAAAAGCCACCATGAACTTTCATTTCGAAAGATTTAAGGCAATGGCTATTTCCGCATTATAGGAAGGTCTACTTGGTAAACAATTTATAAAACGAAAATTTCTTTGCAGACAAAAGTGATAAGATACGAAAATAAGATATCACAACAGAAGTTTAATACAAACAAATGACATCTACTGCCAACTGAGTTAAATATTGTTACTTTACAAAGTTAGACCTTGTACTAAACACATGAGAAATTCTTATCTTTGTGATGAAGCATGCTATGAATGATTTAAAAGCAAAAGTCGTTTAGAAACAAATGATTTAAGTTTGATAAGGTTAACTAGTACCACAATCATAAATGATTGGATAGTTGGATTGATTTGCCGTAATTCATTAGATAAAAGCTAAAAACCTTAGTTGCTACATCAATAAAATGGTGATAAAAAAGGGGTTTTGAATAAAAAATTCACTCAGCAAAAACACTATCTCAAATGAAATGCATTTAACATAAATTTGAAATGGAAGAAAAAGTGTTTCAAACAATTTAAATAATTATATGCAATGCACCTTATAAAACTATCAACAAATCCTACCATACAAACCTGACATGTAGTGGCAGATCCAAAATTACATCATGCAACAATTGAAAACACGGAAAAATTTTAATGGAAGGGCCCGTATTTTATGTATTTTAGGTGATGTGGCTATTCCAACTCTCTCTCTCTGTCTACATTACTAGATAAACCAAAACAAACACATTTAGAAAACAAACAATCCCCCCACCACAACAACCCCCGCGCCCCACCCCCCCCCCCACACACACAAAAAAAAAAAAAGAATCAACTCATAACCTTAATTAAGAATTGCAATCGTCAATGTCAAAGCCCTAAATCAAAATTTGCTCCAAGTTCTTAGAAGATATTATAGATTTAATTTAAAAGGCAAGAAAATCATATCAAGGAATACCCATCGTTCTTGTCTTATATCACTTAGGTGGTCTTTTTGTCTTACTTCTCAACTTAACTTAAAAAGGGAAAAAAAAAAAAAAGAAATCTAAAGCTCAAGCGCAACACAATTACATCAAACATTTTGTCCATTGTCTACTCCATGGGATGGTATAATGCATGGCATGACAACATTGGCATCAAGAAAAACTCTAGGAGTTCCTTTCGTTGATCCTCTATTAGTAAGAGGTGCGTAGAGAAGCTCTAAGAGCAACTTGCGGTTTCTTCCTTCACTAAATGTCTTTGGCAGAACAAAACCATTTGTCATTGTAATTACGCAAATACTAATACTGCACAATTGTTAAATGGCTTTAGATTAAGTGAAGGTATTTTATCAAAAACCTTTTCTTGCATTCTCCTTGCAAAAACAAAATAGTTTTTGAGGTATCATCTTTATATGTTGCAATTAGGGCTTAGCAGCCCACTGTATTTTGTGGGTTTACAATTTAGGTTACATTTTTAGATTTTATAGCTAGGGTTTCAATTTCCCTTGTAAGAAAGGTTTTGTTCTATTGATGGGGATTGGGAGGCTATACATTGATCACTATTAAGTAAATAGATTTATAGAGAGAAAAAAGAAGATAACTTTCAATTTTGATGTGGAATTTTATTGAAGGGTATAAATTCATAAATAAAATAATAGAGAGAGATAAATATGATATGGCAACTAAGTCATGTGGTTGCATAAGTTATTTTAATGTTTAAGGAACATGACTAGAGACCCTGGAATGTATTAAATCCTAAAATATAAATCTTTAGCACTTATTTTATAAATCCTAGCCTTTTTGGCAAAAGGGGCATAAATACAAGCCCTTCCATTACATTTTCCTAATAAGAACACAAAAAAAAAAAAACCGAAAATGTTATTGACGCTTCTTATCTTACATATGGCACTTATAGGTAGTTAAGCTATATACGATTGATGTAGATGACTCTTCTTTATAAACAGATACATTCTATTATAGGCTATTTTTATCAATCATTTCAAATAAATAGCAAGAGACTGGTAAAGTCTACAAAAATTACTATAACATCTTAAAATTATGCATTCCTTATGAAAAGTTTAAATTATCAATTACGAATATTCATGATGTTTTATAAATGAAATGATCCACGAACCAATCACAAAAAATCAAAGTTATTTGAAGTCAATGAAACCCAATTGAAGCCACATATGAACTTAAATAGCTAAACTTTTCAAAATTTCCAATTTTGCCCCTAGATGAGAACCTACACTAATTAAAATTAAAAAGTTTAGTTAAAATAAAGTAGAGTTATTTAGACTAATTAAATCATTATTAGCTCATAAGATTAATTAAAAATCCTGTGCTAATTAAAACTAATTAAGATTCTTAAACCTGCAATGAATAGACGTGTAAGACCGTGCCACATGACACATACTACCCCACATTCTAAAACCCTAACCTACCACTTATACCCCACATATGAATATTTT
Organism: Combretum micranthum; assembly: GCA_024138025.1. Lineage (NCBI taxonomy): Eukaryota > Viridiplantae > Streptophyta > Magnoliopsida > Myrtales > Combretaceae > Combretum > Combretum micranthum. The sequence continues at coordinate 830,316 of JAMXBD010000250.1, read as the reverse complement.
CTTTTCCATTTTAGAAAACCCTCTAAAGCTCAAGGTAAGACCTTTCAAAACCTTATAACCCCTTTTTAGTGCTAAATAATGAGGATTAGCAATAGTTTAGCACTAATTAGCTTGTATAATGTCTTTGACTTAAGGAATGAAGAGGATGAAGTAGTATTAAAAAGGAAGAAGTTCCACAATCACAAAAATTGGTAACAAGGTAAGTCTAGAAATTTTAAGGGTTAAAATGAGAGTTTTTTTCAACATTTTAAGGGTTAAAATTGACTTAGACTTGTTTGTACATGTTTGGGGACATGAGAAATTGAGTTTTTGAGTAATTTTGGAGACTTGAAATCCCTCACTCATTTGCAACAAGTCTATGATTACACCCTTGTGAAGGTAAGACCTTTAAACTAATTCTAAATGTCAAGAAATTACCATGGTAGAAAGATAAAACTGATCTAATGGCATAAAGTGGAGAATGAATACACTTTAGGAGTAAGGTTTGGAAAGTTGGCTTAGAGAAGGGAATGGGTGTTAATGTGTGTAAATATGCCTAAACCTTGAAGAAAATGATTATATGAACATGGGTTTTGATGTAGACGCACTACAAAAATTTTGATATATTAAGACATCATATTGAGTCCTCGTATAACAGTTTGTGGGACATAAAAAACTATGAAGACACAAAATTCTTGTGTCCTATAGGTAGCTGTAAAAATAGGTTATTAAGACACTACATATGTCCCCATAGACCAAAACCTATTATGATGGACTAAAGTTGTCACGCCCCAGAGGGTGTCCTAAACGTGACAGTCCGCCACACTCAATATTAAAGCTTAAGTATGATAACCTTAGCCATTCTCAAAGCTTTTATATTATGTGTAAGGCGTGCTTTCACAATTTTAGAGGACCATGTGTGGAATTATGAAGTTTAAGAAGATGTAAATAACATATTAAGAAAAGAGGAATCATAATAATCATTCATTCATATTAATGTTTTCACAAACTTAGGGACATTTCCCTTTGATCACTAATCTATTACATGGACATTGGTACATCAATACTAAAGCTACACTTTATCTAAATTTCTATTATCCAGGAGAGATTACCTGCCCGCAGGGTCCACGTGGCCTTAACCATAAGTAGGGAAACTACAAAAGATATCTATTGGGGTGTAAGCTAATAGGCTTAGTGAGAACTATTTCCATAAATAACTCCTTGTAACAAGATTTCAAACAAGTTGATTAAACAAACAAATGTAATGCAACAAACACGTGGGCAAACAAGCATATAGTTTTCCGGGAACTATATGTTGAATGCATTTACGCCCTCCATTCGGGGTTTGGTGATACTTAATCTCAAAACAAGTAGTTTTAATTAAAAAGTTTTAAGCTTGCGAGCACCCATCGCCAAGCATTCCGAATCTACTTGATTTGACCTTGCTTTCGGATCTTCCGCCAAGCATTTTCCTTAAGCCGCCAAGCAATCGCTTTCGGATCTCTCGCCAAGTGTTGCTTTCGACATGAGCTTACTATCCTTCTCACCCAAGGATAATAACCCAAAATGCAATGTGACTCACTTCGTGGTATGCATGAATTCATTTATTTATAAAGTCATAGCATAATCATTGTTGGAATTTAAAGCGATCAAGGAATTTCACACAAATCAAATGCTATACTAAAACAAACATTTAAAACAATTCCGGCTCCGATCTTCTTAAAATTCTTTCAAAGAATTATTTTACATACATATCGATTTAGCTTTTCCTAACTCTAATGCAACTAATTTACAAGCACAACAAGTATAGCATTTAATGGAAATAAACTCACGATGCCATGTCGACTATTCCTCTAGGTGGATGAGTCATTCACACACTCCACTTAATCGTAGTAATCCTCGGAATAAAGGAATCCTTCCTCGGGATCACCTAGCCAAAGAAAATACCCACAATGAGTATTCATTGATGATTTTCTTGAAATTTGACAAAACAATGTCAAAAGAACGTTAAAGTTCGTATAAAGGAATGTTCCAACTTAAAATGGCCATAACTTGGTCATTTTAACTCGGAATCGCACATATAATATACCGATTTTTACCTACTCGAAAAGATCTACTCATTTCCAAAATTACTTTTAACAAGCAAGGTCATATAGGCCCCGAAACAGTGGCCACAAGTTCACCACGAATTTTCCAAGTAAAAACAACCTTGGTTCAAGAAATCAAAATTTGTTTGATAAATACTTAGTTATCTATTTAGTTGAAAAATTCTCTTTTTATAACTATATAGCTCATATTTAAGCATGCTCAAGTGTTCTTGTTGTCCAATTATTTTTCTTGGTAAAACAATGTCGGTTTGAAGTTTTTCGGAAATTGTTTTTGTAAATTTCTTGAAATGATTACCTTGTTTCCTTTTGTTTTCTAAAAAAGCTTTACGTTGGTTTTATTATTTTTCCCAAGTAACTTTTTCAAAATAAATTTTCTATTTTCTAAGTTTCTACTATTTTAGAAAATACACTATTCTTCCTATTTATTTTTCTAGTACAAATTTCCTTTGTCTATTTGTTTACAAAATCTTCATTTGAAAATTTCTCATTCTTTCCTCATGTCTTATGTTTTTCATAGAAATCATCCATGCATAAAAATTTATTTTCTTGATAAAAACAAAGTAGATCAATATGTGACATAAGAAACCTTTTTATAGTAAAGTAGTTTCTAAAATTTTAGTGGTTTCTTCTTGTAACTTGAAAAGAAATAACTTTATTTTTGTTTTCAAACCATAGGTTTTCTTTGCCTATTTGTTTGTAAAGGCCTTTGCTTGAAAATTCCTTGGCCATTCATCTTGTTTATCTTTTTATAAAAAGAACCATTTTTTGTATCAACAAATAGTTTCTTTTGAAAAACAAAGTGGAGTAATAAAGGTTTAAGTAGCTTTTTAAAGTAAAAGTAGTTTCTAAAATTATAGTGAGTTCTTTTTGTAACTTGAAAGGAAATGAGTTTATTTTTTGTTATCTTATAGATTTTATACTTTACATAAACTTATCTCTAAGTGACAAAATTCTTCTTTTGTTTAATTATTTTTTTTAGAAATTAAAATTTTTAGACAACAATCTAAATGAACATGATTATGAGAATAATAGTAAACAAAATAACATAAAACATAAATAATAAAATCAAGTATTGGAGTCTTAGCTTTTTCAAGGCTCCCGGGACTAAGAAGTAGACTAGTCCCAAAATAAAATAAAATGTAAGAAAGAAAAACTTATTTTGACTTGATGAGAACAAGTCTAAGACTAGAGACTAGTCTTAATTTAACAAGGAATAAATAAATAAATTGCAATGGAATAAATAAATAAAAATGCTTTGCATGAAGTAAATAAATTGCAAGTGAGCTTATATGCTCTAAAGAATATGTATATATATATAGATAGTAATACTTAGATATATTAACAATAATATGAACAAAAATAATAACATAAACATAAATAGATTTTCATGAACAAGAACAATACATGAACATAATGTAGCTTCCATAACTTGTAGTCTTTGGAAAGTCACACTATGGTCATGTAAAGTTACATGACATGAAGAAGAAGAAAATAATATGAAGTGGTTACCTAAAGAAGACTTTGGTATGGTTATGTGGTTATGGGTTTTAGTTGTTAGTAGAGCTTGTTGTGGAATTATTTTGAGAGAGTTTTTGGATAGTATTTTGAGAGAGTTTTGGGAGGAGAATTTGAGAGAGTTTTGGTAAGAAATTTATGGGTTGTGAAGGTGTGAAAGAAGTGAAAGAGGAGGGGGGTATTTATAGGAAAATGTGGGGTGGTTTTTGTTTGATTAAAATAAAGAAAAATTGAAATAAAATTGAGGGGGAAGAGGGACATGAGGCGCCGGCCATAGCATGGGGAGGGGGTAAGTGATTTATTTTTTTGACTTTTTGTAAAATAAAAGATGAAATATGTAAGGTAGATGTGAAATAAAGTTATAGGAAAGGTAAAAAGTAAGGATTATAGGTTATGTAGTGTGTAAGAATAGGTGTAAGATGTATCCTTCGAAGATCTTTTTTTCATTTGTTTAAGGCCATAGATTCGACATTAATCTCATCACAAATATTGATATAAAATCAATATTACACATGAAAGCATGTAGAAGATTGTTACTAATCAATACCAATATATATCTTGCAAAAGAGATGCTATCAAAGGAAATGAAATTTAACTAACACGAGAGCATATAAGACATTTGCCTTACATTTTCAAGTAGGATTTGAGAGGAAGAGCCATCAAGATATAAGACAAAAACATCACCTCCAAATGAGAAACTTTCCAACAACTCATGCTCTCCTCTTGATATTTCCTTCTCTACACCAAAATAAATATAGAAAAATATATTAATTAGACATTGGAAACCTTTAATCAATGTTGATATTAAATATGATATTAATGTCATTCTTGTTCACAAAGATGGATAATTAGTATATCCAATGTCAAAATATTAAGAGATACGGATAAACATCAGGGAATAAATTACTAGTATGAGGCAAATCCGATAAGTTTTTCAAACGCATGCCTTGATAATGCAAAATTTTGGATCTCATCTCTCACGAATATTCCATTTTTATCTACTTAAATTTAACAAAAACATCAAAGAAAATAAATCACAGCTCATAAAAAGAAAACAATCCCAAAATCAAGACAAATAAAGACTGTTTCTCCATTCTTAATCCTCCTCAAGGATTCTTCCCTTCTCGCTGAGATGGATACCTTCAAAGAACTTTCTAATATCTTTGTTCTTTATGTGGCAATTCTGTTAAAATAAGGGGGACAAAAGATATAAACAAAAGGTTTCATGTATTTTTATAGAGTATATAAACATTAAGCAAGATATTCTTTAACCTTCTCAAAACAAACTTTTGTGACTCCCTCAAACATGTTTACCTTCCTCACCTAATGAAAGCAAAAGATTGAATGATTGTTTCATGAGATTGATCAATATTTTAATATAGTGCACATATAATAAAAATTTGAAGAAAGAATACACTTCTATTACCAAAAAGAGTCAACAAATATGCATGTTTAAATTGAGAATCTAACAAAACCACATGCTATTGATTATCCAAAACTCACAATCTAATTCCAAGTACCACACTTTTCACTAGGATATAATTACAAAGACAAAACCATAAGTAATATAACAAGATGGATCAAATTTGGTGACCAACTAATTTGAGACAATCCTGGAATAAATAATATCTTATGGTGGCTACTATAAATGTTATGCATTTCTAATGTCGGCATGAATCTAAAATACAATAAAGCCATAAACTATTAATACAAATAGTTAAACATATACATATCAATGGTAAAAGGCACCAATACCCAAGCATAGCCTTTGTCACAATATCAATTCATCTTTGTTTGAATTGAATCCTCACCTACACAACTCACATAGGAGCTATATAACCAATTATTAATGAACAACTCAGCATTGAGTTGGATTTCTTGTAGTGACATAGGACTAGAACTAGATGTCTTCTCCAATTTTTTTTTTTTGAAACTTTCGACCTTTGAAATAGTTCATGCCTTCTCTATTTTTAACATTCTATGTTGTGACTAATTCAAACAAAAACTAAATGAATAAAATTATGTGAATCGAGCTAAAATATACAAAAATAAACAAATAAATAAATAAATTTATGTCTATTTATGAAACTGGTGATATCAAATTAAGAAAACTTTTCACTTTCTAATGTTTAAGAATTTTCCATAGAAATCCTTTCGTCTTTGAAATCGTTGTGTAAGAACATCGTGTCATTTGATTGAATGAATAAAAAATTAGATAAAAGGTTTAATTAATGCTAAAATTTCTTCATCAATAATCAATCAATTCAATTAATGAATAATGCCTATTTGTGTGGGATGCCAACAAAAGGGTTCTTCTTTGTTTCACTAATCATGAGAAAAGGATTTAAATGCAGTTTCACCCATGCATCATACCACTTCTCATCAAAGAAACCACTAGGAAGTAGTAGAAGCTGATTTGGTGTTATTGCTATTTCTTTAATCACGTAAGAGGACAAATAAACCAATTGAAAAATTTTCCTCTTTTGCAATTGTACAAATTTCCCAATATGTCATGGTTATTTTCATGTTATTTAAGCAAAGAAAATAAAAAAAAATCCATTAACTCAAAGAAAAACCCTAATCTTAAAATTAACCCCAAACCTAATGGAAATTTATTGCAAACAAACAAAAAAAAAATTGAAAACTGAAACTTTAGGAAAGTATTTCAATCTTTTTTTTTTATACGTCCATGGGCAACAATAAAGAAAAAAAATAAAAGGATTTATGGAAGAAAAAGAAGATGGAGATATAGAAAGGGAAAAGAAATGAATGATGGAGAAAAATGTCAAAATAAAAATAAAAACTCAGAAAGCGGGAAAGTGAAAGATAAGCATTTGAAAGGAGGGAAAATAGAAACAAAAAAAAGCAAGCAAATTTGAAACTTTATTAAATCCAAAATTTTCTAAATATATGTTTTATTATATCATGTATTATGACAATTTTTTTAAGTCCCATTAAAATGTTTTAGTCTACAGCTAATTTCAATGTGTCATATTTGATTTGTCAGAAAATCTTAAATTTGGTGTAGTGATGATGTTAGGTTGGGAAATGATTAATTCATGCTTAAGTCTTTTAAAGAATTGTAGCAAAACTCTAAATAATTTGGGGGTTGTTGTCAATTAGATGTTTTAAGACTTTAAACTCTTGGTCAAACATGTTTCTAAGAAAAAGGAATATACAATAGGTGAAATTTAGAATTTAGCATAATCATCTACCCCTTTTGAAAACCCAAAAGTTGTTCAAAAACATTTGTCTTTAAAAATCTTGGATTTAAACATGAGATAATGTAACACTTAGAAGAACACGATTAATACACAAATTTGTGTATTAAGCTGTGTAACCCTCTAACCCTAAAAACATAAGTTAACTTAGATTTCCAGAATAACATGGTTAGTACATAGGGTCATGTACTATGGCCTATATCTCTCTAACCTTAAGTTTAATGTTTCCCAGATAAATATGAGGGATAATCAGTTTCATGCATCACTCTGCCTACCTTCTTGACCCCATAGCTAGGTAATCCACAGCCAATACACGGGCTAATATATCTGGCCATGTAAAAGAACATCCATTTCTTTCCTTAAACTTTAATAACATCCCAAAGACTTCAAACTATGAATTTAACAATTTATGACACCTTACTTAAAAGTACACATTAAGTAATCACATTAGGCTCAAAATGTCTCATCTAAACTAAAGCTCTTCATATTAGTGTATATGTATTTTTATATTTTACATTCATCATCCAAGGGTCAATTTGATCATAGTATATTATGGTTTAAGACTCCAATCCCTTATTCATATATTATATATATGTTCATATTGGATCTTTTAGTGAAATCATCAAATTAATAAAATCACTTTCTTCTCAATAATTGTACATGGTATCAGAGCATGTGTAAAACAAACCTTAATTATTTTAATTTCTTCACAGCATCATCTTCTTCCCTAAGGACAAAACATTATCATCTTCTTATCAATCCTTCATCTTCTTCTCTCTAGAACCTCCATTAAAGAGCTTCTCCAAACTTTCTCCCTCTACCCTCCTTACTCTTTCTCTCTCTTAGCCACAAAACAAAAAACAATTATTATCACTACAGCATCAAGTCAACTCATTCACTGACCATCATAGGTGTAAAACCACCCACCTCCAATGATCACAAGCTGCACCCATCTTAGCACATAATTGAACCTAGTTCAATATCCACACTCAACAACTCACAAGAACCAAAAAGTATACTTAATCTCCACATGCACAAACCTCACTCAAGACTTGCCACTGTACTGAAGCCCTTTGGGACCCCATTTGAGCTGCTACCATGAGAGAAGAATTCAACTCCCTCCTTTAAAACCAAACATGGGTTTCATCCCACACAACCTAACCAAAATGTTGCTAGTAGCATATGGAAATGTTGCATCAAGTACAATATTAAAAGCTAGGTTGAGCGTTATAAAGCTCGCATTGTTGCCCAAGGCTTCACTCAGTAGGAAGGCATTAATTATAATAAAACATTTAATCCAGTTGTTAAACCCATAACCATTTACTTTATTCTCTCTCATCTTGTGTCACGCCCCGTAGGGTATCCTAAACGTAACAGCCCGCCACATGCTAAGTAAGACTCTCGAGTTCCCTATCCGGGGCCTTCGGAAGTCTTAAGTAGATGTAAAGCGTTCCTTTACGACAATAGAATACTTCAACATATGGAGTTAAACAGTTTAACAAGGCATTCATTAGCCATAGATAATAAATCAAAACGCATAATGTTAAAGTTTACAAAATCTAAGGGGCATTCCCCCGCAAAAGAATAACAGTCTATTACAGTCATCCAGAGTCCTTAGTTTCCAATGGAAGTCTATACAAAAAGGAATGAATTAAACTTCTATAGGAAACTCCTATCTCCGGTACCTGCGCTGTGGCTTGTCTTGGCCTAAGCCATATAAACTCATGCTGCAAAAGATAGAAACTATAGGGGCGTAAGCTAACTAGCTTAGTGAGTAATACTTCCATAACACAATTAAATACAATCATTCAAACAAGTGATTATTCAAGCAAGTGTATGCACCATACAAATGTGATCAACAAACATATGACCAACCGGAAATCATATGTGGATGGACTTGCGCCCTCCATCCCGGGTTAGCAGATTAACGAATCCTGCGGTACGACGCCGTTTAAGCTCACGGTCAACTGATTAAAAGCTCGTTTTATGGATCACGATTAACCTCACATTCGTTTTATGGATCACGATTAACCACACATTCGTTTTATGGGTCACGAAAAACCAACCAATGCAAATGCTCCAACCCCATTGTGACATGAATGAACTCAATTTATAGTCGGAGTCGAATAGTCATTAATTCAATTCTTTTAAGTGACCAACAAGTATTCGCAGACATTCATCATAAGATTCTAGTAAAACAGTCAATATCTTAACACCCGGTTTCGATATACCTTAAGCTCCATTTCACATATCAACAATCAACAACATAAATAATTCCCACATACCCCATCATGCTTGTACGATTCCTTTTATCTTTGCCTACATCACTAGTGCCACTACATTACATTCACAAGCATTAATTGAGAGTGGAAGTAAACTCACTCGGCCATGGGACACCAAACTTCTTAATAATAATAATCGGGAGGTAGAGTGTCGTCCTGCTCGGAATCACCTACCAAACAAGAATAATCCTAATGAGATTCTCACCATGTAATTAAATCAAACTATATATCTAGACTAGTTGAATTCGGATTTCTCGCTATTTTTGGAAGTTCCGACTTAAAATGGCCATAACTTGGTCATTTTAACTCGGAATTTCGCAAACTTTATATCGATCTTCATCTACTTCGAAAGATCTATCTATTCAAGTATTAAATCCAAGTTTTGAAAATAATAGGGTCACGGAACAGTGGGATCAGTTCTGTTCCTCCAATTGATCCAATTTGAAAATTGCTTTGCTTTGATAAGAATGTTCCTAGTTGGTGATTCATGCATGAATGATTGGAATGAATTACTAATGTGTATGCCATGTAATGAACTCAATATGTGCATGGTCATGATGATTTTTGTAGTAATAAACTCTTAGGAACTCCTAAGTGTTGGGGAAGTTTCATAAGGACTAATTCTAAGAAGTTTTTCCCACATTATACTCCTTAGGGTTTCTTTGGTTTTTAATCTTGTAATCTACTTATTATTTAACTAAAAATAGGTTCTCAAAGTCTATAATAGTCATGGCCTCCATTCATGCATAAAAATTCACATTTTTCATTTGGTAAACATGTTTTCAAATAAGCTATTTGTAAAAATCCGAATTTTCCAAATTTCTTTTCTTACATTTTTCTTAAGGGAAATCTTGTCTAATGCATTAAAAATTGGAGCTTCAATGTATACATTATCTAAGGACTCATTTAGCTTATAAAACATCCATTTTAGACTTAAATACTAAGTGTTTATTAGGCATTACACAAAGTTACGAATTTGACTACACATTTAAAGTCAACATTTTTCATTCTAACTTCACCTCTTGTTTTCCTTATTTTTATTATGCCTAAACTCATCTAAACTCATGAAAACCTTCCATGTCTATTACACATACCCTCCATTTTTCTTATGAAATATGAGTTTAAAATTGATTTTGGAGGTCTTTAGGTAGGGTTTCCATTTCATCCGAATTTTCAACTTTCCATATCTAACAAAGTCCTTCCTTTTTCAATGTTCTTGCCATCTATATGTGGAGATATACTATCTAACATCTCTATACATGAACAAGACTTCATTTTTATGATCAACAAAGCACATAAACAAAAATGAACCTATGATCATGCATGTACATAAAGTGGTGAATGTCTAAACCTTAGATCTACTACATATGATGTATATAACATGGATCTCATGGCATGAACAACAATATAAATACAAGATCACTACTTTATGCATGAACATTTGAAATCTTAACAAAACACATCTAAACACTAGATCCATGTCTTGTGATGGCTTGACATTCTTGTTCATGCATTTCCATGTCCCTAGCATGAGCATCATGGGGTTTTAATGAGGAAATACACAAGATATGGTCTTGCCATGACAAGAATAGGAAGAAACAAGGCTTACATCACATACCAATGGAGTCTTGAAGTGAAATGGAGAAGAAACAAAGTTGGAAAATGAGAGGGAATGGGGAAGGGAGTGCTCGGCAATGAGGGGAGAGAAGAGAGGTTTTGATCTTTTTTCCAATTTTGAAAAGAGAAGAAATGAAGAGAGAGAGAGAAAAATAAGTATATATATCAAATGTATTAGGGTTTAGTTGTATAAAATGGAGTAAAATAATTAATTGAAGAGGGAAATTAGGGGGGGGGGGGGGGGGGGGGGGGGGGGGGGGGGGGGGCGCCGGCCATCACTCATGGAGTGTGTGTGTGTGTTTAAAATTTGATTTTTTTGTAATTTAGTAATTGAAATTGTAATAAAGGTATTAATTATTTAAGAGACAAATTTTCTTGGAAAAGAAAATTGAAATGAGTAGTTGTAAGGATGTAAGAATAGGGTATGGGTAGTGTGTAGTGTAGGTTGTACTTGTGAATAGTAGACAAGACATCTACTTTACCGGTTGTTCCGAAAACACGGGAAAAGCTATAACTGTAACCTTTATAGCTCGGAAAATTATGAAATTGATATTTTTGGAATCCTTATAAAATTACGGTTCTAATGAATATTCCGGAATATTTTTCTGAATCCGTGGCCCGGGCACGCTTTTCCGTAATTGGGCTCGGGAAGGCCCGGAATTGAAAAATTCCCGAATTTAAAACTTTCAAAGGTTTGAAATGTACTTTGGAACAATAATTCAAATTCATTTACTCCATAATATTTATTTTACTATGAAACCGAAGGAAAGCCGGATTTAGGGTTCCTAGGCTCCATTCACTAAGCTCAATCTGACCGGATTAGGGTTTCGTTTCCAACTCCTGGGGTTTTCTAGCTACTGAGAATTCCCGGGGTTTACATCTTGTTTCTTCCTTGTAGACTATTCATCAACTAGATGTCAAAAATGCCTTTTAGCAAGGCCACTTAAATGACACAGTATTCATGAAACAACCTCTTTGGTTTGTTCAATCATGTTATCCTGAACATGTTTGTAAACTCAAGAAGTCTCTTTATGGTTTTAAATAAGCGCATTGTGCTTAGTTTCATTGGTTTAGCACTTTTCTTACCCATTCTAGCTTTCATCAAAATAAGGCTAACACATCTATGTTTACCCTCTCTCAAGGTTTAGATAAACTAGTTCTTCTTCTTTATGTTGATGACATAATTCCTATTAGCAATAACCCTCATCTCATAGCACATCTCATATCTCTTCTCTCTCAATAGTTTACCATGAAGGATCTTGGGATCTCCAGTTTTTCTTGAGTGTCACTCCATTCATGACCTCTTAAAATGCCACAATATGCACCTCAGCAAACCCATCAAAACACTAATGTCTCCCTACAATCACCTCAATACCCACAAATTTCCATTACTTTCCAACCCCACTTCTTACCGAGAGATTGTTGAGGTACTCCGATACCTTAATATTACCAGACAAGATATCAACTTTGAGGTTAGTCAATTAAGTCAATATTTGCATTGGCTGAATACTGACCACATACAGGCAACTTAGCGGTGGCACTATGACACCGCTTCTTCCTATTATTTGCACATCTTATATATATTTGACTACTCATGTTGATTTTGATTGGTTGGTTATGTAGACACTTGCAGATCCACCACAAGGTATGCTATTTTTCTTAAACATAATCTCATCTCCTAGCATTCCAAGAAACAACACGTTGTCTCCAAAAGCTCTACCAAGATAGAATACAGAGCCATTGCCTATGTTGCCGCAAAGTCTACTTAGATTTGTCACCTTGAATGAGACCTACAAATCCTTATCCAACAACCTGTAATTATGTGTTGTGACAATCTTGAAGTTGTTTACATGATAGGAAATACTATTCATCACAACCACACAAAACATATCAATATTGATTATCATTTTATGTGTGAATAAGTTACCATAGATCAAATCTTAGTCAAATACATTCCCACCCGTCATCAATGTGCAAACATCTTACAAAGAATCTTTGTACTACTACTTTCATGGATCATTGTATTAATCTCACGTTAACTTAAACACCATGAGATTGAAGGGCTTATAAGTGCATATGTATTTTTATATTTTACATTTATTATATAAGGTTCAATTCAGTCATAGTATATTATGGTTTAAGACTTCATTCCCTCATATATATATATATATATATATGTATTGCATCTTGTATTGAAATCATCGAATCAATAAAATCATTTTCTTCTTAATGATTTTTCAATTCAAACTTAATACTTGGAATATGATACTAAAGATTATACAAGATTAGTAGATGAAGGAAATTTATTCTTGGGAGGTTAACAATCTAAACCTACAAAAGTATGGCCCATGAGGGGTTCATTAGCCTAAACCCCAAAACCTACTATAACCACCTTAATTAGCTAGATAACTTGACTAAATGAAACAAATGAGTTATAGATCTAAGTGCAAGGTTTCGTTGTATATGTAATTCGAAAATTTTCAATAGAAGTTTAAAATCGAAAACCTTAAGACCAGTATCCATGTGTTATGATTAGATTAAACAAAAAGGAATTTTGAAATTTCCTTTGTTATTCAACAACTTATCAGATCTTGGTGTTGCAGACAGCGAACACCCTCTACGGTATCCACATGAACAAATTTCCAATCAGATCTTGTGTGCGCTAGCACTTTGGAAAGATTCCGTGTATTTGGGAAAAAACTCAAGAAAAGGTCTCTCGCGTTTTTCTTTCTCTTTACAAACTTTCTTTGTAAATTCTAATATGATGATGACGCATCATAAACCCTAGAGGAGACCATCATATTCTATTTATAAGGTATAATGTCATGATTTACCTACCCTAATCTCATTAGGCTTTCCAATTCAAAAGACACATATCTTATAAAATAACTATTTATTTAATAATTATTCATTAATCTTAATATTATTAAGATTAATAGATGATTAGATAGTTTCCATATGGCCTAGGGTACATTACTAGTTATAGGAAGTAATCTTTGGATTGGTACCTACCCCCTACCAAAAGAAAAAAAACAGAGAGAGAATTTCTTTTCTTAAAAGCGCACAGTCAATGCATAGGCTCATGCACTAAGTCATGTGCCTTACTAACCTCAACGAATGACAACCTTAGAGATGCACGACTAATGTATGATCTTGTGGGCTTGTCCATGTAATACTTTAACCCTTTGAATCCATAAAGTACATGACCAATACATGGCTCGTATACCTCTCGGGTCTCTAAGCCTATGTTCCATTAGTAGTACAATGCTCAATATGTTGGTCTTGTTCTTAGTCATGCAAAGGAACATGACTGATTGCACGTGCCATATACCCAATAGTGTATTCTCTTAGAACATTACACGAGCCCATGCAAAACCTATGATTTTCCTAAAACTCTTCTTTAAGCTAAAACAACTTTTAATAAGACTCTTAAATGGATACAACTGAGCTCTAAGTGAGTTAAATGTAAAGAACAATGTAAGTTGACTTAAGTTAATTAAGCTTAACCTAATATCCAACTTCAATTGTAAAAAATTACTGGACATCGAGCTTTAGAAAGGGGATTTGAAAGCTCAAACCAACTAGCAGGTATGTAGTAATTGCATGATTCTTGTTAAGGTAATGTTAAAATTTAAACTAAGAATTCAAGTTAGTTAAACTATGAGTTAGTTGCTGCTTGGCCACTTAACCTAAAAAGTGGCACCCTCAGACTAGATTGCGAGCTTGATCGTAACTTTAGGAGGATGCAGTAGTTTTAGGCACCTGAGACCCCCACGGAATGCGTGGTAAGGCTAGGTGGGTAGTTAATAGGGGATTCTCCAAGACCATACTATAATCCCCGAGTTTTCTTTAAGTTAAGTTTAGAAACTATAATTAAAATCAATATTAATTTAATATAAAAGACAATAATGAATGGTCTAGTTAGTAGATTTACCTATATTAGCATATATAAAATGAATTAAGTGAGAATAGAGAGACTCAAAATTTCATTTGATCAATTTCAAAATTGTCTATCAATTTATTCTATTTCAAATTTTCTTATGAACCTGTATTTTTAAAGCTCAATCCCTAAGTTATAAGAATTTTTATTGTAGAGTATCTTAAGAAAATTTTTATTTATATAAAATTCCATCTTGAATTGATCAAACTTTGCTTTAATTCTAATTTCATGTTTCTTACTCCCTTAAGCCTAAAGAAGCCCAATTTTCATGCAAACCCAAGACCATAACTCCATTTCCTCATCTTACCTAACATACTCCTACACACACACACAATGAATTTCTTATGTTACAAAAAAAGTCAATTTTACTTTATCAAATATTAGAGATAATTATCAAAGTTATTTAACAAAAAAAAAATTGATTCCCTAAAATCCCCTCTAGTAGGCACCTCTTTCCTCCAACAAAACACAACATTTCCTTCATTAATTTTTCTTCCAAAAATTCTTCTGAAATTCACTTCAAGCTTCCCTCTTCAACTCAAGGCTAAATTAGGTAAAGTATTACTTACCATTGTTTTGTTAATCTTGTAAGATAAGTGGATTTGTTTAGTGTTCATGATTATTGATGTTGAATATGAGGTTGTTAAGGACAATGATGTTAGATAAGCAAAGATTAAGGGATGAAATTGATAGTTTCAAACTTAGATCATAAATATAGTAGACCTTTGTTGGTCTAATAAAGTTAATGTTATGTATAGATAAGTGTAGTGTTAGTGTGTATGTGTAATGTCAATATGTAGGTATAGGAGATGCATATAAACCTTATATATTGATGTAAAGTATCTTTGTTGGAAATAAGATCATAACAATTAGTTGAAAAGTGTAAAATTTCAAATTTTGGAAACATAATTAAGGGTTTGGCTAATAACGGGCATGATAAAGGGCATTATCATCTTAAATGTTGGAATTTTGTTGCATTTTCACAATAATGAGCGTTATCACACCCGTACCATCTTGAATCAAATATTTTAAGCCATCATGGTGTAATCGAGCTTGTGATACTTTGTACCTTTTACAAGATTTAAAACACCCTTGATCACGAGCATGATAGTATTCGTGATGGTGATCACGACCTTGATCACAGTCATAACTAGTCCTTGGTTTTACCTTTATAAAAATAAAATAAAATAAAATAATATATTTACATATAATTATATAAAACAAAATATAAGTATATATATACACTAGTTTAAGATATTCTATAGAATTTTACTCATATTGGGTCATAGAATTATAGATTGAGGATATGTTAAGTTGCATAGTACTTAGACTTAAGTAATTAGTTAAGTATATGTAGTTGAATAATACCATACATAGCACTTTATAAATTCCTTAAAGACCAATGAACTAGGGAAATGATAATATGAATTTAGGATACTTGGACATTAATAGAAATCCTTATTTAGTTATATATTTAGTCATTCATGTTTATTCTCTTATAGGAGCCAAAAACCAAGACTCGGATTTTCTGATAGATTGTTACGACAATTAAGCAAAGATGCATAGGTGAGTAACTTGAATCTTCTCACATTGTTTGTGTTTGTAATATAGAAGCGTATACTTTAAAGTATAATTGAAATTGGTTATATGCATGGTGAATAATGCATGTTTTATGTTGTGTAAGTGAATGACAAACTTTAATACTAAAAGTGATAACTATTTTCTTGACAATGATTGTGTAATGTGAATTGAGGATTGTCTAAAATTGGTGTGGTCACTAAGTAATATGGAATAATTCCTAATTGACCCTTAAGTAAATTAGACATGCATTGCACGACAACGTAAATTGCGTCTAAATGGTAAACATACTATGTATTACATTTCGATTCTATGTTTACTCTGAATTTTCCTATTAAATAGAAATTAATCGCTAGTTCTACAAGAAGGGTTTCCATCGTTATGTCGATTCCACAAGAACTAAGCAGGCACCACAGAATGCCTGTGGTGTTGACATGAAATATTTAATACTTAGTAGAGTTTCTTAGTTCTAAGGTCAAGTTGAGTTATGATATTTTTCTATATATAAAATAATAGATAAGAATGAACAAAACTTCTCCTCCCTTAGCTCTTCATCTCTCCTAGGTATGATTTACATGAGCATGGTCCTTTAACCCCAAGATAGGTATAAATCTCCATCGGTTTGGATTCTAGTCATCCAAACTATGTTTATCACATATGGCTGAATGTTTCATTACAAATGTTTGTTAATTAAACATTGCTTAGCTTTGATTGAATCATGTTAAGATTTAGTTATTCACTGAGCTTTGTTATGCTCACTCTCTATTAGATTTAATTGTTACAAGAATCCATGGAAGGATCAAACAACAAGTGAATGATAGTATAAGTTGTCACGCCCCAAAGTGTGCCCTACACGTGACAATCCACCACACTCAACATTTAAACTCAAGTAAGACAACCTTAGTCTTTCCATGAGTTTGAAATTGGGAGTAAGGTCACTCTCAACATACATAGACCATACTTTGCTTCATAATAGCTTAAGGAGACATACATAGCAGCAGAAGTAAATCATGACCATCTTACAGAGAATTATTCTATTACATGAACTAGGGGGCATACCCCCAATAATAATGCCAAGAATTCTCAAGCTCACAAAATTCCTTGTATTATCCTTCAGACACTAGTTCCGGGAAACAGGATTAGAAGTCCATTTCTACTTTAGTCCCGGCCTTAACAAAGCTCCTCGACCTCTAAGAGCTGTACCTGATGTCCATGGGTCCTTGGAGATAACCATGCAACAGGAATGTTGGGGTAAGCTACACTAGCTTAGTGAGTGAAAGCTTCTGATTTACAATTAATAGAGAAATCATTCAAGCAAGTAATTAATCAACCAAGTGAAATGTATCAAACGAGTGAGTTCAACAAACATATGACCAGCCGGAAATCATATGTGGATGGACTTGAGCCTCCTCTGGGTTAGCATTTTACGAATCCTGCGGTACGACGCCCGTTAAGCTTACGGTCAACTGAACAACAACTCGTTTTATAGATCACAAATTAACAACATATATTCGTTTTATGGATCACGATTAACCAATATATTCGTTTTATGGATAACAAAAACAAATGCTAATGCTCCATCCCATCGTGATATGCGTGAGCACAGTATTGAAGTCAATAATCAATTAATCAAATCTTTTTAGGTGGCCAAGCAATATTCGCAGACAATCAATTCTAGTTCATCTTAACAGCAATAACTTATCACTCGGCTTCGATATTCTTTAAGTTCAACTTCACATGTCAACAACCAAGCAATCATAATTCCCAACTAACTGTAAGGACCCGCTATCACCTATATTTGAAATAGGAGATAACAGTTCCCCAACCACATAAACCCCTAAGATTATATGTAAGGTTGCCTAAAGGAATTATTGAGTAATTGTTTATCTAATTCCAAAAAGATAATATATAATAGGAGACATAGATTTTTTTTTCCAACCTTAAACAAAACTATACTACTACACTACCAACATATCTTACAAAGAAAGTACAACTTAATTCTAAATAGCTAAGCATATACATATATATTTATATATTACATCCAAAGGCATCTTATAAGCCTTAACAAAAATCCTCAAAACACAACTCAACTAACACTATAATTACATTACAACAAAAAAGAATCACATCTAATCCATTACATTCATAGGGTTCCATTGAGTCCATGGTCATCCCTAATCCTCCAACCCATCAAGAAAATCTTCAAAGTCGGTTCCGTTACCCCATACTCGTATAGAACTCATCGGAGTCATCACCTGAAATAGATAAATATCAGCCAAAGGCCAGTACACAAGTAACGAATACAAAATGCGAAGTGGATCACACATTCTTAGCTAAATGCATTATGCAACAATCACTTGTTTATTATTAAGTCTTTAGTTAGTAAAACAACACGAGAGTATTCAAACTCTGGACAACAAGGATCTAGTATTATGTCCGCCTCCCTGAGTGGTCCCTATCTTCAACAGACTAGGCAGCCCCACCTTCCGGCGTAACCAGTAATACTAGGGATCCTGAGTAAAGTATCATGACGCTCAGGGGGTTGATATGAGCAGCTCGGATACTAACTCTCCTAAAAAATTCTATCCATTAACGAGAAAGTACCCTGCCCCCAATCTGAGCAGGGTGCCGCTCTCCGAACCAGATTCAACGGTAAACAAAGACAATCAACACTCATATGTAAATAGGATTTTACTTAATTTAAAATAGTTGATTGTGATGCCTATCCTAGCAAAGAGACAAGCAAGTTATTGTGTACTGAGATAGCTCGGAAATTAACGGGGTTGACTGGGCGAGGATCTATCACTATTTAAATCAATATTGAATTTCACACTTAGCTTAAGCACGAGGATCTATCACTATTTAAATCAATATTGAATTTCACACTTAGCTTAAGCACTAATTAACTAGTTGAAAATATAAATAAATCAAAGAAATCCAAATAAATTAATACAAAGTCATAATAAAGCATTTAAACATCCTATTATATCCTAGATCGCTTAACAAATACTTAATTGATCATATATCAAACTTCGAAAAATTTTAAAGAAAGTTTTTAAAATTCAAAAGCGGAGATACGCCGGCACTCAAAGCCGGCGGCTTTGAATCGGTGTTCGATACTCTAAAAATCAACGCTGCCAACACTGGCAGCGTTCAAGGGTACGCAAGCTGCCTTAATTCTACATCGGCGCTTTGAGCAGGTGTAGAATCCAAAATTCAAATTTCCAAAAGTTTACAGAGAGGTACAAATCGGCAGCGTATCCATGTACGCTGGCAGCTTCTCACTATACGCGGCGGCTTTGGAATCTCATTAGCTGGCGTACAATGTGAAAAGAATGAACGCCAGCTAACTTTTCCAGTGAAAGCTGGCGGTTCAATCGGCCTTAAGAAATTTGATTCTGTTGGCTTCCAACACCGCCTATAAGCGGCAGCGTAGAAGCCCCAGATGCAGGCGTAGGTTCAAATTTTAGCCTATACGAAAATGTTTTTGATTTCCCCTGTTTTATTACAACTTTGTTCATTTTTCAAAAAAATTCCCCAAACTTTCTAAAGCTTGTTATATGATCCAAATACTATCCTAACAACATGAATTCTACTTCTAATCATCAAAACACTAATCACACTTCCAATTCACAACTCAAATACTCAATCTTCAATCTTCCAAAATACTCATCCCCACACATCCACACTCGTATAAGATATAAACTACTACTCCATTAGCCACATAATCTCATTCAAACTATCATCAATGCACCAATCAATCCCACACCAATTATCACATCAAAATCATTTCTATTCTAACATTTACAAACAACACAATATATAACATAAAATAAAAGATAAAGTTTGCATTAAACTCACATGACTAAATCTTGGCTTAGAATGATGTTCAAATCCTAAAGCTTGTAATAAATCTTGGCTTAGGATTTAAGATTTTTAGGATGAGAAAGGAAGAAAGAAAGAAAGAAAGAAAAGAAATGAAAATTCGTATGGAAAATGGGGCTGCCAAAAAGAGGTCAAAAACATGTCTAAACAAAGTCAATTGTCATCTAAACTTAGCCATTAGGGGTATATTTGTCCTAAGATTAATTTGGGTTAATTTCAAATGCATTTGGGTGTTTTAGCTAAAAAAAAAAAAAAAAAAAAAAAGTGGACTTAAAGTTTGAAAATTCTGTCACAAATCCTAAGTTATTCAAAAGTAATTTGATTAAATTCTAAACATAACACATGCATATTAATTTGAAAAAGACACACATATTCATTACACTATACACACATTTATACATATCAAACAATAATATTAATTTCATAATACTATACACATATAAAATAACACATTCACTAATTATATTAACTAAGCACACACACACACACACACACATATATATATATATATATATCATTCCAATAACACATTAATATGTAATTTAAGGAATTCATGGCTATTTCATTCTCTCCTCCTTCAAAAAGTTTCGTCCTCGAAACTTAGCTTACCTTAAACACTATTCAAATAACTCAGGGTACTTTTGCTTCATTTCTTCTCGGGCTCCCACGTTCCTCTCTCGGTTTGTCCAGTCCACAAAACCTTCACATAAGGAATTACTTTTCTCCTCAACACTTTATCAATCCTATCCAAGACTTTGATCGGTTTCTCACTGTGCTCAAATTTGGTTGAACCGGTTGATGTGTAGAAATGATAGCTTCGGGATCTGATATACATTTTCGAAGTTGTGACACATGGAATACATCATGCACTTCCGACAAATTTGGTGGTAGAGCCAATCGATAAGCTAATGGTCCAATTCTTTCTAGAATCTCATACGGACCAATGTACCTTGGATTCAATTTGCCTCTAGCTCCAAATCTAATAATCCCTTTTGTTGGAGAAATTTTAAGAAACACATGATCACCAACTTCAAACTCCAATGGTCTTCTCCTCATGTCGGCATAGCTTTTATACCGATCTTGAGCCGTTTTCATCCTTTGCTTAACTACTTGGATTTTATCCACTGCTTGTTGTACCAATTCTGGACCCAAAATAACTCTTTCCCCAACTTCATCCCAGTGTATTGGAGATCTGCATTTCCTACCATAAAGTGCTTCATAGGGTGCCATTGAATTGTTACTTGGAAACTATTGTTGTAGGCAAATTCAACAAGTGGCAAATAAGTATCCCACTTATTGCCAAAATCTAGAGCACATGCTCTAAGCATATCTTCCAAGATTTGAATCGTTCTTTCCGATTGCCCGTCTGTCTGTGGATGAAATGCAGTACTAAACTGAAGTTGAGTACCTAAAGCGGCATGTAGACTTTTCCAAAACCGGCTGACAAAGCGAGAATCTCGATCAGAAGTAATTGTCTTCGGAATCCATGTAATCTCACTATTTCTTTGATATAGATATGTGCCATTCTTTCTAAGGAATCTCCAACCTCAAAGGTATGAAATGAGCCGATTTCGTTAATCTATCCACGATTACCCAAATAACTTCATGTTTGGCAATAGTCTTGGGTAAAGCCGATATGAAATCCATGGTGATATCATCCCATTTCCATTCAGGTATGGATAAAGGTTGAAGTTCTCCTCCGGGTCGTTGATGCTCGATTTTTATTTGTTGACAAGTCAAACACTTGGAAACATATTGAGCAATATCTCTCTTCAAACCTTCCCACCATAAATTTTTCTTCAAATCTCTATACATTTTGGTGGTTCCCGGTGGATCGAATATGAAGATGAATGAGCTTCCTTCAGGATTTCTTCTCTCAACTCATATGGCACAAAAAGTCGATTCCCATATCTAATAACTTCATCCTCATCAATCCTCAACTCTTTTCTCTTTCCTTCACCAATGGCTATCTTTATTCTTTTCTTCATCATCTTCCTTTTGAACTTGTTTAATCCTTTCCAAAATTGTCGGTTGCAAGGATAATTGAGCCAATATCACATCAACTTGCTCTAATGTAACTTCAAGTTCTAACTTCATGAAATCCATCTGAATCTCTCTTTGACTAGAAATCAAAGTCACATCATTCATTTGCCTCTTCCTACTGAGTGCATCTGCTACTACATTAGCTTTTCCAGGATGATAAAGTATTTCCACATCATAATCTTTAATCAACTCAAGCCATCTTCTTTGCCTCATATTAAGCTCCTTCTGTGTGAATATGTATTTCAAACTTTGTGATCCGTGTAGATCTTGCATTTCTCTCCAAACAAATAATGTCTCCAAAGTTTCAATGCGAGAATCACTGCTGCCAATTCAAGATCATGCACCGGTAATTCTTCTCATGGGGTTTTAGTTGCCTTGATGCATAAGCTATAACTTTTCCATCTTGCATGAGAACACAACCGAGTCCTTGGATAGATGCATCACTAAAAACTTCAAATTCCTTCCACTAACAGGCATGCCAAAATAGGAGCTGATATCAATCTTTCTTTCAACTCTTTAAAACTCCTCTCACACTTGTCATCCCACACATACTTAGTATTCTTCCGTGTCAACTTTGTTAAGGGGATGCAAGTTTCGAAAATCCTTCAACAAACCTTCGGTAGTATCCAGCTAATCCAAGGAAACTTCTAATCTCACTCACATTAGTAGGTCTTGCCCATTTCAAAATGGCTTCAATCTTCATTGGATCAACGAAATACCTTCCTTTGAAATAATATGTCCAAGAAAGGATATTTCTTCCAACCAAAACTGACACTTGTTAAATTTCGCATAGAGTTTCTTCCTCGGAGTTTTGTAACAAGTCTTAAATGCTCTCGATGCTCTTCCTTGTTCCGAGAATATATCAGAATATTCAATGAATACTATGACAAATGAATCCAGATAATCCTTGAAGACTCTATTCATCAAATCCATGAATGCGGCTGGAGCATTGGTTAACCCAAAAGGCATCACCAAAAACTCGAAGTGTCCATACCGAGTTCGGAAAGCTGTCTTCTGAATATCTTGCGATTTGATCTTGAGTTGATAATATCCTGATCTCAAGTCGATCTTAGAAAACACTGTGGCTCCCTTTAACTGATCGAAATCATCGATCCTAGGTAAAGGGTATTTGTTCTTAATAGTAACTCGGTTCAATTCCCTGTAATCAATACACATGCGTAAACTTTCATCTTTCTTCTTGACAAACACACAGGAGCACCCCAGGGCGATATACTCGGTCTGATAAAGCCCAAATCTTGTAACTCTTGCAATTGTAACTTCAACTCTTTCAATTCAGCTGGAGCCATTCTATATGGAGCTTTAGATAGGTACTGTTCCAGGCAATACTTCAATTCCAAACTCTATCTCCCGATCCGGTGGTAATCCAGGTAACTTCTCGGGAAATACATCCACAAACTCATTCACAATTGGCGTCATTTTGATATCCACTTCTTCAATATTATAGCTGCCACAACTGGTTTTTCCCATAGCTCCATAAACTTCATACTCCTAGGTCTTAACCTCTCCAATTTATATGTGAAACTCCCTTCAATCAAGCCAAAACTTAACTCCGCCTTACTACAATCAATCGTAACCTTATAATGATTTAGCCAATTCATTCCCAAAATCACATCAAAATCAGATAAAGGCAATACTATCATATCAATAGGCATGTTCACATTTGAAATCACAACACTTATATTTTTACACACACAAGGATGCCTATTTTCAATCACCAACGGAGTAGTCACACACATAACACGATCAATCAACAATTCAGAGACAAGCTCACAATCATTCATAAAATTTTCAGAAATACAAGCATGAGTTGCTCCAGTATCAATCAGCACATATGCATCCCTATTAGCAACACTCAGTATACCTGCCAAAGTGTCTACTGAAGGAGTATCCTCAATTTGCTGTAAAGCAAAAACCCTTGCATTTGTCTTTCCCTTCTCTATATCAACTCCACTCTTACATTGGTCGATCCTTGCAATTAGCAATATGATGACCTCTCTGCTTGCAATATGCACAGAAAACCGGTGGTAATTTCGGATTCTTGCACTCTTTAGACTTATGCCCAACTTGACCACATGAAAAACATGCATTGGGAGTCCACTTGCAATCGGACAACTCATGAGGACCATAGCACCTAAAACATTTCTTTTCAAATGCAAGTGTAGGAGCTTTATATGTCGGCTTTTGATTTCCTTGTCGTCCCAAAATGGCTTCTTTCCTTTACCAACACCCCGATAATTATCATAGGATGAAGTGGAAGCGGGTCTCTTTCCCAGAAATGCAGCTCTCTTTGCTCTTCTAATTCTACTATCATTCTGAATTTGCTCCATTAGCAAAGCTTTGGCCACGTATCTGATAGGGTATGCAACTCAAATTTCTTCACTTCACTTTGGATTTCTTCATTCAGTCCATTCTGAAATTTCTGAACTTTCATTCTTTCATCCGGTAATCACCTCCAGCAAAGCGCAACAGTCTAAGAATTCACCATAGTATTCATCTATAGTCTTGCTCCCTTGTCTCAAGTTCACCAATGCTATCATCCTTTCTCTTACTGAATTCGGAAAATACTTGGTGAAAAATATATCCTTGAATGCATTCCATGATATGGGTTGTAGATTTCCACTTGTTAATCTCCACCAATTATAAGCCTCTTTCTTCATCATGTAAACCGCTAAATCCACTTTATTATCTTCCGGTTTCTACTAGCTGCAAATGTTTTCTCAAGCTCCTCTATCCAACCTTCAGCTACTGTAGGATTACTAGTGCCATCAAATTCTGGAACCATCTTGCTAAAATCATGTAATTTGATTTGGTTGGATTGATCATTTACAGAGCAGCCTCATTTGTCTCATTCCCTGCTGGTTACCTTGCTGCATGAGATGCTGAGTTTGTTGATACATCATCATCTGATATTGCTGCATCATGCCATCATATCCCTCATCATACTGTACATCGAGTTCGGATCACCAGTAGGTATTTGTGACATAGGAGGAATGGGTGGCATAGGTGGAGGTGGAGGAATCTGAGTCGGTGGAGGAACTTGTGAAGCTGAAGCCGATGCAGGCGATGGAGTAGTCTCACTGCTCGGTGTAGAAGATGAAGTAGGAGCAAATGTAGACGATGACTGTGGTGGTGGTGGCATACTTTCTCTATCAGAATGTTGCCTGGTAGACCTCCTCAACCTGTCCATCTTTACAATTGCATACATATATTCAACACACATTCACACATGTATATCAATCCCTAATCACATGCAAAACTTATCAAGTTAACATTTACATTCATATATAAATGAACAAACAATTCAACAAGTCATCAACAAACAATAAGCAATTAGTAAACAAGAAAACAAATAACAAATATATAAAACAAGCAAGAAGGAAATTATACACAACTATTTGGATAACTTAATTCTTTTCTATACTACTTAATTGTGTCTAGGTCAAGTCTTAAATAATTATTACAATTAGATAAACAATTAATCAAACTCTGCTCTGATACCAACTGTAAGGACCCGCTATTACCCCTATATTTGAAATAGGAGATAACGGTTCCCCAACCACATATAACCCCTAAGATTATATGTAAGGTTGCCTGAAGGAATTGTTTGAGTAATTGTTTATCTAATTCCAAAAAGATAATATACAATAGGAGACATAGATTTTTTTTTTCTAACCTTAAACAAGACTATACTACTACACTACCACATATTTCAAAGGAAGTACAACTTAACTTCTAAATAGCTAAAACATACATATATATATATATATTACATCCAAAGGCTTCTTACAAGCCTTAACAAAATCCTCAAAACACAACTCAACTAACACTATAATTACATTATCAACCAAAAAGAATCACATCTAACCCATTACATTCATAGGGTTCCATTGAGTCCATGGTCATCTCTAATCCTCCAACCCATCAAGAAAATCTTCAAAGTCGGTTCCGTACCCCATACTCGTATAGAACTCATCGGAGTCATCACCTGAAATGGATAAAATATGAGCCAAAGGCCCAGTACACAAGTAACGAATACAAAATGCGAAGTGGATCACACATTCTTAGGCTAAATGCATTATGCAACAATCACTTGTTTATTATTAAGTCTTTAGTTAGTAAAACAACACGGGAGTATTCAAACCGGACAACAAGGATCTAGTATTACGTCCGCCTCCCTGAGTGGTCCCTACTGTTCATACAGACTAGGCAGCCCCACCTTCCGGCGTAGCCCGTAATACTAGGGGATCCTGAGTAACGTATCACGCGCTCAGGGGGTTGATATGAGCAGCTCGGATACTCACATCTCCTAAACAATTCTATCCATTAACGAGAAAGTACCCTGCCCCAATCTGAGCAGGGTGCCGCTCTCCGAACCAGATTCAACGGCAAACAAAGACAATCAACACTCATATATAAATAGGATTTTTCTTAATTTAAAGTAGTTTGATTGTGATGCCTATCCTAGCAAAGAGATAAGCAAGTTACTGCGTACCTGAGATAGCTCGGAAATTAACGGGGTTGACTAGGCGAGGATCTATCACTGTTTAAATCAATATTGAATTTCACACTTAGCTTAAGCACTAATTAACTAGTTGAAAATATAAATAAATCAAAGAAATCCAAATAAATTAATACAAAGTCATAATAAAGCATTTAAACATCCCATTATATCCTAGATCGCTTAACAAATACTTAATTGATCATATATCAAACTTCGAAAACTTTTAAAGAAAGTTTTTAAAATTCAAAAGCGCAGGAGATACGCCGGCACTCAAAGCCGGTGGCTTTGAACCGGTGTTCGATACTCTGAAAATCAACACTGCCAACACTGGCAGCGTTCAAGGGTACGCCAGCTGCCTTAATTCTACATCGGCTGCTTTGAGCCGGTGTAGAATCCAAAATTCAAATTTCCAAAAGTTTATAGAGAGGTACAAATCGGCAGCGTATCCATGTACGCTGGCAGCTTCTCACTATACGCCGGCAGCTTCTCACTATACGCCGGCGGCTTTGGAATCCCATTAGCCGGCGTACAATGTGAAAAGAATGAACGCCAGCTAACTTTTCCAGTGAAAGCTGGCGGCGTTCAATCGGCCTTAAAAAATTTGATTCTGTTGGCTTCCAACACCGCCTATAAGCCGGCAGCGTAGAAGCCCCAGATGCAGGCGTAGGTTCAAATTTTAGCCTATACGAAAATGTTTTTTATTTCCCCTGTTTTATTACAACTTTGTTCATTTTTCAAAAAAATTCCCCAAACTTAATCCAAACTTTCTAAAGCTTGTTATATGATCCAAATACTATCCTAACAACATGAATTCTACTTCTAATCATCAAAACACTAATCACACTTCCAATTCACAACTCAAATACTCAATCTTCAATCTTCCAAAATACTCATCCCCACACATCCACACTCATATAACATATAAACTACTACTGCATTAGCCACATAATCTCATTCAAACTATCATCAATGCACCAAATCAATCCCACACCAATTATCACATCAAAATCATTTCTATTCTAACATTTACAAACAACACAATATAGAACATAAAATAAGAGATAAAGTTTGCATTAAACTCACATGACTAAAGCTTGGCTTGGAATGATGTTCAGATCCTAAAGCTTGTAATAAATCTTGGCTTAGGGTTTAAGATTTTGGGATGAGAAAGGAAGAAAGAAAGAAAGAAAAGAAAAGAAATGAAAATTCGTATGGAAAATGGGGCTGCCAAAAAGAGGTCAAAAACATGTCTAAACAAAGTCAATTGTCATCCAAACTTAGCCATTAGGGGTATATTTGTCCTAAGATTAATTTGGGTTAATTTCAAATGCATTTGGGTTGGTTTTAGGCTAAAAAAAAAATGGACTTAAAGTTTGAAAAAGTCTGTCACAAATCCTAAGTTATTCAAAAGTAATTTGATTAAATTCTAAACATAACACATGCATATTAATTTGAAAAAAGACACACATATTCATTACACTATACACACACTTATACATATCAAACAATAATATTAATTTCATAATACTATACACATATAAAATAACACATTCATTAATTATATTAACTAAGCACACACATACACACACACACACACACATATATATATATATCATTCCAGTAACACATTAATATGTAATTTAAGGAATTCATGGCTATTTCACTAACCCCATCACGCATAATCATTCTTTTTATCTTTACTTAGCAATTAGTGCGACTATCATTACAAACACAAGCAATAATTGAAATCGGAAGAGGAACTCACTCGGCCATGGTACGTCGGTCTCTTAATAACGGTAGTCGGGTGATAGGGTATCGTCATACTCGGGATCACCTACAAAATAAGAACAACCTAATAAGAATCTCATCACTAAACTAATTCAAACTATGTATCTAAACTACACAAAATCGGAATTCTCGCTATTTGCGGAAGTTCCAACTTCAAACGGCCATAACTTGGTCATTTTTACTCGGAATTTCGCAAATTTTATATCGATTTCTACCTACTTTGAAAGATCTATCCGATTCTAATATTATTTTCAAGTTTTGAAAACATTACGGTCACGGAACAGTGGGATCAGATCTGTTCTGTGACTTTTCCGATTCCAAAAAATTGTTTCGCATTTGATAAAAATGTTCCTAGTTGATGATTCATGTATAGATGGTATATGAATGAATTCCTAATATGAATATCATGTAATGAGCTCAATATATGCATGGTTTTGATGATCTTTGATGATGAACTCTTATGAACGCCTAATTATTAAGAACTCCATAATAGTTACTTATAAAAGCTATTCTTTCCAACTTTACATTCCCTAGGGTTTTTTGGATTTTATTCTTGGAATTCACTTGTTATCTAAATAAAAATGAGTTCTTAACATCTATACTATCGATGACCTTCATTTATGTATAAAAATCCACATTTTGTAGTTGGTAAATATGTTTTTAAGCAAGCTATTCATAAAAATCCGAATTTTAGAAATTTTCTTTTCTTGCATTTTTCCTATGAGAAAACTTGTTTAATGCATCAAAAATTGAAGCTTTATTATATCTATTGCCTAAAGACTTCATTTAACTCATAAAACATTCAATTTAAACTTAAATACTAGGTGTTCATGTAGGCATTACTCCAAAATACGAATTTAACAATTTAATCACTATCTCAAGATTTTCCATTCTAACTCCCCTATTTGTTTTACATAGTATTCATGCCTAAACTCATTCAAACTTGCAAAAATCATTCCTTAAAGATACATATTACATATACCCTTCATTTTTCATGAAAAATATGAGTTTCAAAGTGGTTTTGAGGGTTTTTAAAATGGGTTTCAAAAATCATACGAATTTTCCTTTGAGCTTTTCTAACAAAAATCTTTTCTTCTCAAGTTCTTTGCCCTATTTTCATAAAGATCTACCAACCAACATGTTTATACATACACAAGGCCAAGCTCTTATGAACATCAATGCATAAAAACACAAAATATTCATGTGAACATGAATGTTAAGGAAAACATGAGTGTCTAAACACTAGATCTACAACTGATAGTGCATGAATCATGAGTTTCATGGCATGAACATAACTTTCTATGCTAGATCTCTACTTTACATGTATGAACAAGATGATATTCCAACAAAATCTCTTTTAAACACTAGATCCACTTCTTGTGATGGCTTGAGATTCTTGTATTAGTGTTTTCATGTCCCTTGTACATGCTTATTGGGATTAAAAGTGGAAAACACACAAGAATGGTCTTGCCATTACAAGATTTAGGACTAACAAAGCTTGGAATCAACATCTAATGGATGATTTGAAGGATAAAAGAAGATGAAACAAACTTGTGGAAGTGTGCATGTGTGTGTGTGTGTCACGGCATTGTAGGGAGGAGAGGGAGAGGGTTTAACCTTTGTAAAAATTTTGGAAGAGTAAAAATGAGAGGAGAGAGAACATAAGCTTATATAATAGGTGGATTAGGGTTTTAATTGAATAAAATGAGTAAAATAAAACAAGAATGAGGGGGAAATGGGGGAGAGGGGTGCCAGCCAAGGGGGTGTGAGAGAGAGGGAGGATTTGAAATTTGATAAAATTTGGATTTTATGTAAATAAATGTAATAATTGTATTAATTAATTAGGAAACAAAATTCCTTGGAAAAGAAAATTGTAATGAGTAGTTATAAGGATGTAAGAATAGGGTATGGGTAGTGTGTAGTGTAGGTTGTACTTGTGAATAGTAGACAAGACATCTACTTTACCGGTTCCAACGAAAATACGGGAAAAAGGCTATAACTGTAATTTTTATAGCCCGGAAAATTATAAAATTGATATTTTTGAAATCCTTATAAAATTATGGTTCTAATGAATATTCCAGAATATTTTTCTGAGTTTGTGGCTCCGGGGCATGTTTTTCCGTAATTGAGCTCGGGAATGCCCGGAATTAAAAAATTCCTGAATTTAAGACTTTCTAAGGTTTAGAATATACTCTAAAACAATAATTCATATTCATTTACTTTATAAAACTTCTTTTGTTATGAAACCGAAGGAAAGCTGGATCTAGGATTTCTAAACTCCTCTCACTAAGCTTGAACCAGACCGATATAGGATTTCGTTCTCCGGTTTCCGAAGTTTATCCGATCACTAGGAGAACTAGGATATACATTATAAGGATAATAATAAAAATTGGGTAATGAATAATAGGAAATCGTACTAGAACACTCATTAATTACCGGTAGTAATGAAATACAAGTAAATTTGCAAAATCAGGTAATTCTAGCTACTTGAAAATTTGTAAAACTAATAATTTAGAGATCCTTATAGAAATATGAGTCTAACGACATTAATAACATATTTTTAACATTTCGAATCCCAGGGCGCGCTTTTCGAAGTTGGCACCTGACCGGATCGGAATAGGTCGAAAACTCATTGGTCCATCCTTTAGAGCATCCTAGGCCTAATACGAACCAATTACACCCTTTTCCTCTTATTCCGACTCCTTGGTTTAGGAACATGGGATTGTGGGATCTAGACTATGGAGTTTCTTAGGAGTTTCAGGGGCTTAGGTTTCCCTGTTGACTTTCCGGATTACACCTTTGCCAATTTGGAAACTGATATTTCATACTTATATGACATATCTGATTGGTGAGATATATTTTAAGGTCGATTTTTCATAAGTATTTAATATCTCACAACATTCTCGGAATTCTTTGGATTGAGTTTTATTCCCGAAGGTTAATCATTATTTACTTCTTAACAATTCGTTTTAGGGCTCTATTTTATCCGAATTTATAAGTTGGAGTTAATTATAAAATTTGTCGTACGTAGAGGTTTTAGAATGAAAGTATATTGAGTTGATATTTTATTTATGAGATTTATTATTTTTCTCAAGATTTAGATTCCAAATTCGTTCGGAATTTGGGACTTATCGAAGTTCAGTTTTAATTCGGAGTGACTTTCAGGGTTTTATTTTCAAGTTCATCTTTAGAATTATTTACTGAAATTTTCCAGGGCTTACATAAGTTGTCAATGAAGTTTAGAAAGGAACTGAAGAGAGTTAATGATGTATGTGATGAAGTCTTTTGGAGACTAATGGTTGTAAAGTAGAAGTCTTTAAGAGACTAATATTTGTAAAGTTGTAATGTAATGACTAAGGACTTATTGTAATGCTATTCTTGTATGTGACTTATATATATGTACTATTTTTCTTATTCTTAACAACCTTCAATCTTGTTATAATTGCCTACGCCATAGTGTATTCTAGTTGTGATATGTCCATATACCCTTCTAAAAGCCTCAGATAGATTCATACAAATGTTTGTGACTTCAGTTTGTTACATGTTATATTGATACAACTAGGGTACCCTTGAAGGTATGACACAAATAATCAATTAAGAGCTGAAGTGAAGTTGTAATAGAGTTATGTGGGGTATGGGCCCTTACATAAATCATCGTAATGGACTGTACTCATTAATGACTGATTGTGAAGGGATAAATTGGACAAGACTGCTTTTTGTTTTTCTTTTTTTGGCAAGTTCTAAGGACTTGTCAAGCCCCCTTTCAGTGTGTAACTCGCTAAGCGAACCCTACCACATTTATTTAGCAGGATTCATGAGTATTCTTATGCGTGTTAATATTTCTAGGATGCTAGAGATATCTTGTTTGTAGGCTTTAAATTTAATAACTTAATCTATGGTTATTGCACTAGAATAGGAATGTACAATATGTGTGTGCATGCTTATTTTATGTTTAACGTTTCATGTCCTGATGATGGTTTGATGGGAATGAAATCTACGCAAGATTACTAATTAGATACCATTGTATGAAATATGGACATTACAAGTTTTTTGTGAAAGAATTTTGTTGTAATATTGTTTTTGTTATAAACTTGGATGACTATAACTAATTAACCACTAAATATTTTTGCTTTGATTTTGATATGGACCTTTAAGTCCAAAAGGTTTTGTAAGCAAGTTTTACTCACTTGATGAGCCCCGTGGTAATATTTATAAATAAGTATTTTATGGAATTTATTTTCCAAACAAGTTAAATTTTGCAAGTTTTGGCAAATTTGAACCATATTGAAAATAGATAGCATTCTATTGGAAATTTTACGAAATTAACGACATAATAGAACATGATTCGGAACCCAGCTGGTAAAGAAATGTCTTGCGCATGTCACTTAGAGGTGATATGTACAGCATAACTATCATACACTTCGTGCTCAAGGTAAAGCCATTTCAATAAAATTACTATTTCATCCTTTAATTGCAATAATAAAATTTTTAAAATCCATATAAAACTATATTTATTCATTTGTAATTGCCTAAA
Source organism: Combretum micranthum (assembly GCA_024138025.1). Lineage (NCBI taxonomy): Eukaryota > Viridiplantae > Streptophyta > Magnoliopsida > Myrtales > Combretaceae > Combretum > Combretum micranthum. The sequence continues at coordinate 797,304 of JAMXBD010000250.1, read as the reverse complement.
CAAAAAATCAACCACTATATAGTAAATTTAATTATTTTAGTTATTTTATCTAATTAAAATATAAAAAAGTAAATTCGATTTAGTTTACTAGATTTCTCTACATATTCATAAACTACATGTTATAAGAAGATCGTTATAAAAATGTCATTGAACCTATTTATTTTAGGCTTAAAATTTTGGTAAAAAGGGTAGACTCTTTAGAGTGACATACGCCAAATTCAATTTGGTCCAAATGTAAAATATCTCACCAAGTCGTACTAAAAATCAAGGGAAAATAAAGTTTACACAATATTTGGTAAATATTAGATTTAAAAAATTGTTGTAATTACCAATAAAAAACAAAGCTCATTGATACCTCAATTTCTGGCTACCCACCGACAACTAAGGCTATTTTCTTTAGGTTTGTAAGGGAGTCAAGCCTACTTGTAAGCTGCTCAAGTTTGACCTGGTGATAGCTCAAATTTAATTTAACTAGCAAGCGAGTGTGAATTCAAGTTTTAAAATACTCGATTCAAATAGCTCACAGACCTAATTGAGCTTTTTAGATTTTTTTATTAATGAAATTATAAAACTTGTATTTTTCTTTTTTTTAAGCCTATTTTCATCTCTTAATTTTGTTATTTCCTTTATATTTAATGGTATATATTTATTATATTTTAAGAACAAATTAACTAAAACCCCTATTCTATTCCCAATCCCAACTTATTTTCTAATTTAATCAATTTTTGTAAGAATAATCAAGTTTAACCAATTCGAGCTCAAGCTCGTTAAGTATCAATTCGAGTTGAGTTTGAAAATAAAAATCTAAGCCCGATCAAGTTTGATTTAAGTTTAAGTGTCAAGTGTTTTCATTTAAGTTAAATTCCTGCTTAACACCATATCATCTCGACTTGACTCATTTATAGCCTTAGCTTACATCATTTCTCCAGTGGTAAGACTTCGGACTACCACATAGTGCATTCTCAAGCAATGGTTGTCTAACAATTCTTACTTGGGCCAAAATTTAACTATATTTTTCTTATAATGTCTAATCATTGTTTATACTTATCCCAAGTATAAGGATACCAATTTGCATGAATGAATGTAGTGTGGTTGATTTAAGGTTTGTTGAGCCAAAAATATCTTGGTTAACTAACAGTGAAAAGTAATAGAATCTTATTTATACAAGAATTAACAAGGCTTGCGCCAATACTAAATGGAGAATAATTTACTAAGAAGCGAAGCTCATGCAATATCTCATTAATAATTAGACCATTGTCTACTTTTCTTAACCACTAGACTAAGCCAAATAATAATTCTAGTTTAGGTGACTGAACCATTTAAACTTTGAATCCTTTGTAAAGCACAATCGAAACAAATCCCCTTCTACCACCACCAACATCACCATGATAAGTTTTAGGTTATATGAATCAAATATCTAATCTTCAAATCCTTTGTGAAGGATATATGAATAACCCCCATATTTTTCCCTTAACCCAAATAACTAAAAGAATTTGGTTTCAAATTAGTCAAAAGAAACGATGAGAAAGATTATGAACAAACTAAGGTAAAAGTCACTAATCATCTAGCAATTTTGTATAAGTTGTTGAACTAAATTCTCAATCAAGAAGAGAAGTTGTAGGTGTCAAAATCATGGTCAATTGGAATGATAAATGGGGAAGGTATACAAAAATCTTCCATACTAATGTTATAGTTACAAGATTGAATTCAAGAATTCTAGGGTTGTTTGATGAATTGGGAAATTGACACACTAATGGTTACAAAATGAAATATATAGGTAAATAGCTTTTTTTTTTTTCATTTTATATGACCAACAAGGTTTAGATAAAGACTTGGTTAAGTGAAGGGACTAAAGAAATCTTTTACTAAATGAGATATAGGATAAGTTAGGTAGCCTAGCTTCTAAAAGGGAAATTAAGAAGGCTATAGGAAGCATGGGACAAAATAAAACTCTAGCATTCGTGGCTTTCACATAACCTCAATCATAAATTGTTGAGATATTGTGGTTGATGCAGTTTGCCATACTGTTGAGGAAGTGTTACAAACTAGAAGTATTCCATCAAACATCAATACAATCTAAGTGATCCTTATTTCTATCCATTATAGAGTAAGAAAGCTAAGGAACCTCTAATGTATGAGTCCTTTTATAATTATCTATAACGTGATCAGCAAAGTTTTTGGGACTTTTAAGACCTTACTTAAGTGTTAATATTAGATTTGTAATCCCTTTAATTTTACACTAACCTAATTTTTAATAATTATTGAGAATATACTACAAAATTTTGAAAAGCTTTAAGAAAATTTCCAAAAATACAGTTTAATTGCAGTTTGAAAATTAGAATCGTTATTAATAAAGTTTTGAAATACAAAATGTAATTTCCCATAATTTTTCACAATCAATAATCCATAGTGAATCAATAAATTAATGATGTAATTGTGAGGTCTCTTTCACTCTTTCCTTCTTCCTCCCTCAAACAAATATATAATATCATCACTACCTTAAGAGAAATCTAAGGGCAGCAAGTAAGAATTCACAAGAGAGAATACAAAAATTGCATCAATAAGGATAAAGAATAAATTTCTTCCGTCTTGAGATAAGTGATTTTAACCCCCATTGATTTCAAATAGACAAGTTAATGATTGGATGGAAATTGGAGAATAATAAATATCACATTGACAAAAGAGAAAATAGAATGCCATGTATGAATTTATCCATGCTTGGAAGATTATAATATAATTATTTGATTAAGAAGAAAATATCAAGTTGGAGGAATATTAGTTATTATTAGGATTAGGTTCCTAACTAAGAAATGAATATGAAAATATCTTGTATTAGTCGATTGATAGATATTACGTTTGAGGTTGATGTCCATATAGTTTGAGCAAAGAAAACCTAGGAATTTATGATTGTAATTAAGCAAAGATTTTGGATAGACATAGGAAAGTAAGAAACCAATCATGAGATGTTGTAATATTTATGTAGTTGATTAAATTTGTTTTAAGGAAAAACTATCTAATGTGGTGATAATAGATTTATGCATAAAGAAGATATCAATTGTTAATCAATTAAATAAACTAACCTTGGAACCAAGTAATTGTTACTTAGAAGTTACTCGAATTTAAATTAAGAATTAAGTCACTGATCATTTAATTTTGGTAACATAGATGGATTGATAATTATTGGCAATGTGATGATTGGCTATGTAAACCCTGAAAATTTTGATAAGCTTAAAAGCAAACATTAGGGTTAGCATCACGATCAACACCTTATCTCATATCGAATTGGCATGAAACCCTAGAGACCCTAACATGATCTGATAAGTTCAATATACTTAGAATACGAATTTTATTAAATTAGTTAGTAAAACCCTAAGGTCGATTACTTAGGAAATTGTGCAAATATTGACACAAACTAAATATCTAATAAATTACTCCATATGGCAAAAACTGTATCGGATAATTATAACATCAGATATTAGATATGTTAATTAAGGAAATGTAATAATATATTATATTATAATAGAAAATCATAAATTGAATTCTTAATTTCAAGTCGATAAATTAATTAAGGTTTTAGTCATGTAAAACTAAATGTATTGCGATATTAATATTTCTATTGATAACTTATCCTTATCTTGTCTTTTCTAAGTACTATTCAAGTAGAATCATTTTTGTACTTTCACATCTACTTTATATCACAAGTACAAAAGGATGTGACAAAAAGTAGATATGATGTGGTACATTTTTCTTTTCTATTGTTTCCTTCTGCTTCTTTTCATTTTTTTCCTTCATCTCTCTCTCAGTCTCTCCTCTCCTCACTTCTCCATGCCAAAGCCCTCCCTGCCGCCCAAAAATCTTTTCCCCTCTCACTTTTCTTTAACAATTTCATTATAAAACATAATCATCTTACACATGTCTTATCAAAGTACATCTATATTGTACCTTTGTGCAAGCTACTCTAAAATCCAAAATGTCCCTTTTACTTCTTTTCAATACATCCATCAAATCTATCTTTTTTGCTTCTTTCCTTCCTTCTCTTTTTTTCCTCTCCTTTCTTTTCTCTCTTCTCTTCTCTTCCCCTCTCCTTATCTCGAGTCAACCCCTCCCCTCTCTCTCTATTTCTCTCATTTTCAAAATTCTCTTCACATCTCTCATTTCTTCAATTTGTAAACATTCTCTCTTTCTTTCTCTCCTCTCTCTCTTTATCGCCCCCTCCCCCTTGTCCCTCATTCTCAACTCCCTCTCATTCACACACATACATACATCATCTCTTCTCACTATAACCTTAAGAAGGTAAAAACCATATCCTCTACTTAACATATTTAGTTGTTACAGTGCTTGAAAGTGGAGTAAGCATCATCATCCTCATGCATTTCCCTATGATGCCTTGAGCTGCTAGGGAGAAGAAATGATGACTATCTTCATATTATTTTATGTCTTCTTTGAATGCTCTATGTGAGGATTCATCTCATCATGATGAAACCCTTGTATTTAGGTTATGCATAGAGCTTAGACAAATGAGCTTCCACTTCCCTATCCATGGTATAACACCATAGTTAACAAACTTGTAGTTATATACAAGTTCCTAGCTTTATCATTCCTTGGTGCAATGATGGCTAAAAGATACTAAACATGAAGGAAAGAATGATAGTGTTTTTTGATATCCCTAAAATCACTTTCCTTGTTTAGTAATCTTAGCACACTAAATGGAAAGTTCTAGTCTCGTGAACTACTCCACTTAAGATGATTTTTTTTTTTTTTTTACAAAGGATAGCTTTAACATAATGAAGCATCATCCTTCCTTTTCTTAATGAACTTGAAGCTTACAAGAACTACCACAAGTTTAAGCTTCTTCTTTTTTCTTTTTTTTCTTTTTTTCAAAAAAGTGTTACAATGGTATCTAAAATTCAATCCTTAAGCATTAAAGTAAAGGAAACCATGACGAAAACTTCCTTCGTGCTTTTTTCTCCAAAGTGCCGAGACATGAAGGCACCACAGGGGGATGAAGTTCCTTTTTCCTTTAAGCCTATCATAGTAGTAACACTCCAAAGACTAAACAAACAAAGGAAAGCCTCTTTCCTCTTCTTTTTCTTCTTGGTTGTGAGCCTCAAGGACTTCCAAGTGTGAGTACCAAGCATTGTTCCTTATATAACCATTTTAAAGGTCCCATGAAGGAGTTCAAGTGTAATAGTAAACAAAGACAAGGAAAAAGTACCATAATTCCTTGATCATAGACTTGCCAAATGTCACGCCCCAAAGGGTACCCTAGACGTGGCAATCCGTCATATACGATATTAAAACTTAAGAATGACTTCCTGAAGTAATGCGAAAGCTTCAACACTATATGTAAGGCATCTATCACAACAATAGGAGACACCGATAGGATGTGTAGTTCGGGATAGTAAATACAACACACAAGAAATCCAAATAACCATCTAATTTTAACATTATAAAAATATAGTCCTTACATCTTCTTAGGGGTTTTCCCCCTATAAATCTCCAAACAGTCATAATATCAGCTTAGTCTTTTACCCAAGGAAACAGTACTAAAACCAAAAGATATTAAGGGATATTTAGCCTAAGATCTTCAAAAGATTTCCAAAAGCTCCCCAAAACATAATCCCACTCGAGTATACAAAGTCCTTGGGCATAAGAGAATTGGTCCTGTTATAACAAAAGTCTATCGAAGTATAAGTATAACTAGCTTTATGGGAATATTCCTGAATCAACGTACTCGTATCAATAATTTCAAACAAGTTATTAAACAAACATATAAATGCATCAAGCAAGTGAACAAGTAATACATATGATCTACCAGAAATCATGTGTTTTGAATGGATTTACCCCTCCATTCAGTGGTTAGGTGTTTCAGGCTTTTTAAAACCCATCTTTGAAATCCAACTTATGTAGTTTATTTTTGGCCCCTGCTCGTCTATCCTGAAAGAGTTCTTTCTTGCTCCTATTCGCCTATCTTGTAGACTTATGGCTCCTAAACCCTACTACTATCCTCTTGTCCCATCGAGTGTAGTAGCTAATGAAATGAAACTAACTATGTGATATGCATGAATCAATTAATATATATATAACTTGACGTATGTGATTAAGGTACTTTAAATCGATCATAGAATTGCAGACATTCCAGCATGGTATTAATAAAGCACAATTTGATTTAACAACAATTCATGTCCCGATATGCTTAGTATTCTTTCAATCAATGTTATCATATAAAATTCATTTTTTTCTTTTCCTGCTTCTAGTGCCTCTAGCTATAAGCACAAACAAGTACATAAAAGGTGGGAAATAAACTCACTCGGTCATCCTTGCCAAAAACTCTTTACTCGTAATGGTCCTCCAAATATGGATCCTCCTAAACTTCATTACCTAAATGAAAGATATACCCGAAATGAATATTTCATGGAATCTCTTCTTGAACTTTCTAATTCTATTCTACCATTTGCATCAAAATTTGGATAAGAGGAAATTCTAACTTAAAACGGCTATAACTAGCTCACTTTAACTCGGAATTTCGCATATAATATACCGTTTTCTATTTATTCGAAAAGATCTATCCATTTCTAAGGTTATTTTTGTCATAAAAAGCCATTTGGGTTGTAAATTACTACGGTACAGAATAGTTACGAATTTCATAGTCCTCAAAATATGATTTTCCAAACTTCCCTTTACTCGAAAATCTTCAAGCAAAATATATGGATAGTTATATAGTTGAAAAATCCTTTGAACATATATTTATACTCATATTGTATGCATGATTTTTGTAGTGTTATCTCAATATTGATATTTCATAAATAATTTTATCTTTAACAGTTTTAAAAGATGAAACTTTGAAAATTTTTCCTTTTTAAATTGCTAGAAGGAAACTTAAAAATTCTTGAGTTGTTATTAGTGAGTGTTTTTCCTATTATAATTCCATTTCCTATCTTTTCAAAAGTAAATAAATTCCCAAAAATTTGGTTCTTTAAGTTATCTACTAACTTTATTTCTAGTGATTGAAAAATAGGCTTTTCAAAATTTTTCTTAAGTTGTTGGTGTGTCAAATATTTGGAGTTATGTTAAATGTATGTTTTCCTCTCATTTTTATATCCTTTTTCTTTTTTAGAAAATAAGTTTACCTTTAAAACTTTACTTTCTTGGAAAATTTTATTTTCCTAAGTTGGTTTCTAAAATAGTGAGTTGATTTTACCTTGATTTGAAAAACTTGTTTTATTCTTAATATTTATCAAGTGATGGAATAATTCTTTTAGATAAGTTTATAAGAAAAGTATTCCTAATAAAGAATTGTCAATAGTAGAACTTAGCAAAAATTTCATCTTAATTTTCAAAAAAGAGTAACAGTATAAAAATTAAGTTTTGAAGAAACTTTCTTAGTATGTGATTTTTGAAGTCTATTATGAACCTATTTAAGTTTTATAAAAGATAAGGTTGAGTTAAAATCTTAAGTTCAATGCTAAAAATTCTATCTTTATGGAGTATTTAGTTTTGATTTATAAAAAAAATGAGTTCCTTTCATTTGAAGAAATCTTCAGCACTAATACTTTAAAACTTATGATCAACTTGTCTAAGCTTTTGAAAAGAATTTATTAAAAACAATACTTAGACTTCTTGTTGAAAAATCCTTTGTTGAGAAATCTAGTTCACTTTTCCTTGTTTAAGAAAGAACCCATTTTTATTTTTATTTAGGACAACAACATTCTAATCATGCATGAATATGATTATGAAGCAATGAAAAAGTAAGAATAATACATAATAAGATAGAAAAATACTCATAAGCAAATAAACGTAATAATATGATCAAACATTGGGAACCTTAGCTTCATCTAGGTATCCCGATCATATATTAGAATCCTTAGCTTCATTCAAGGCAACCCGGAACTAAGAATAGACTAGTCCCAAAAAGAAAAGAAAAGAAAAGAAAAGAAAAATTGTTTTGACTTGATAAGGACAAATCTAATACTAGAAAAACTAGTGTTAATAAATTGCTTGAAATAAGTAAATAAATAAATTACAAGGCATGAATAAATAAATAAATGTTATGTAGTGAGCTCATATGCTCTAGGAAATATATATACATAAATATATTTACTAACATATAGGAGTTAGATTAAGATAATAACAATAAACATAACAATAACAATAAAACAACATAATTGTAAAACAAGATTTGTTCATGAATATAAACAAAATATGAACATAGTGTTGCTTATATAATAATTATTTGTTTAAGAAACACACACCATGGTCATGCTAAGTTGCATGACATGGTAAAGAGATATAGGTAGGATTTTACCTAAGGTTTAATGAAGGATTTGAAAAGAGGTAAATGGGTAGTGTGTTTGTTATTTTCTTGAAGAATAGTAAATGGTAGAGAGTGTTTTGAGAGGAGATTGTTGGAGAGAGGATTTAGAGGAGATTTTGGTAGAGTTTTGTTATGTAAAATGAAGGTGTGAAAGAATGAAGAGGGAGTGGGTATTTATAGAATTTTGGAGTGAAAATTAGACGTAATAAAATAAATTGAAAAAGAAATATATTGAGAAAAGAGAGGGGGACAGCCGGCACCATCATGGGGGAGGAGAGAGATCGTTTTGATTAAATTTTGTATTTTTGTAATGAAAAGAAGTAATGTGTAAGGTATGATGTGAATAAAGTTGTGTTGGAAATATAAAAGTGTAAGAGTAGATGTGTAGGTTGTAAGAAAAAGGTTGTAAGAAAAGGTAGAGATAGTGAAATAGTAATGAATAGTAAAAATAGTACTATGAATAGTAGACTGGACAAATAAAATACCAGTAGTAATAAAAATACACATAAACGAGCTATATCTGATATTTTTAGTTATCAAAAAATTATGAAACTGATATTTTTAAAATCATTGTATAATTACGAGTTTTTTGGTGTTATCAGAATATTTTTATCGTCCGGTGTTCCCAAGTATGATTTTCGAAAACTGATCCTGTTTGAATCTGAAAGACACTAGAAATAGGCAAATCTGATATTTTTATACTTCCCTATATCATTAGAAACTATTATAAGCCATTAACTCAATTTCGTTTTTTTTTTTTTAGGGTTTGAGAGTACGGGTTTGCCGGAGTTGAAATTGTTAGATTGTTTTAATCTTTGTTGACTTTTGAAACTCTGGTTTAACTAGGGTTAGGATTTAATCCAACTTTACCTTAGAAATTAAGGGATTTACATTAGGGATCGGATAAATGGACCTTCTCATGCTCGGATTTTTTAAACGAACTATTATTGAATTTCTATTTTTGTTTTTGAAGATTCTCTTATGAAATCTCATGATTGAAATTGTTTAAGGTTTGGTTTCAACTTGGATCAGTCTTTAGGGTTTCTATTCGGTATTCCAAAAAACTATAAGAAACAAAGAAAAATTATTTTCCTTCGCCTCCTTAGCCATGAGCCTCATGGACTTGCAAATTTGAGCTTTAAACTTTTATTCGTTGAATAATCATCCTAAAAGTCCAATAAAAGTGTCTACACGTAATGATGAACAAAAGATAAGGATGAAACATTCTTTTTTGCCTACTCACATGCATGCCGAAACCCTATGGACCAAGTTAAGGTGTGATTTCAAATCTGCTTAAATGATAATAGCTTTTGTTCTTAAGGGTAGGGACTTAAGTATTCTAAAGAGGAATTGATAAAAATAAACCATTACCCTCCTTTGCAAAGCATAACAAAACACTAGATTAGCAAATGTAATATTTTCAAGCTTTTAATACTTTTGAAAACATCATAGAAAAAATCAAACCCTAATGTAAATTATCTCCATGTAGAAATGAGTTTTGAAACCATATTTTAGGTGATTGAAGGATAGATGCAAGAATAGTCAAATTTCATGAAAAATCTATTGAATAAACACTATAGATACTTAGGATGCATGATTATGCATGGTAGATGACTTTAGGAGTGACTAAGCCCTAGAGAAATGCTAAAATAAGAGGAAAACACTAAAGGATTGAATCTGACCCCCATTAATCCGAGACCATCCCAAGCCCAAATTATAAAAATGACATAAAAATTGGATAGAGCATTTGGAAACAATGGAAAACGATTATCATATGCAAAAATCGAACTTAAAATGACAAAAATATGATCGTTTTAAGGAAAAACTACGTAACCAAAAAAATATACCGAGAATAGTAGAAATAGGATATTTACTTAGAAAATTTTTAGTAAGATTCTTATTATATTATTCATTTCCTTATTCAAGAGATCTGTAGTCCAAGTGAGTATTCTCTCATAATTTATGTATTTATTTGTGCTTGTAAGTTAGTCTCATTAAAAATTTAGGAACATATCTATTCTATATACAATTGTAAGCTTGTCACGCCCCGAAGGGTACCCTAAATGTGGCAGTCCGCCACATATAATATCAAGATTAAAGAATGACTACCTTAGTCATGCGAAAGTTTCAATATTACATGTAAAGCATCTAACACGGTAATAGGAGACGCTTTTGGGAAGTATGATCTAAGCAAGTAATAATGAACATACAAAAATCTAGCAAAATATAATAGATCATAATAATAACAATTAAAGGTCTATTACATAATTCTTAGGGGCATACCCCCGCTAAACTCCAAGGATTGAAATAACTAATAGTCTTTATAATAATTTAAATAATACATCAAAAGATTTTAAAGAATTCTAGTCTAACCCTTCAAGTAGATTTCCTTCAAAAGCTCCCAAAAGAAAACTTACGCGGATAAGAGGAGACATCGGGTACAAAAACATGTTTTCCTATGAATATAAATATCTATAGGGGCGTAAGCTTACGAGCTTAGTGAGTATAATCCCAGCAATCATACTTGAAACAAAATAACAACCAAGTTTATTAGACAAGTAAATGTAATATAACAAGCATATGGGCATACAAGACATATGATTTTCCGGGAATCATATGTTGAATGAATTACGCCCTTCATTCGGGGTTAGGTATTTTGGCCCATCATTGCCATTACTTCTTTTAAAAAGAAAACCATTTTTATAGATCTTATCGGCTCCTATTTGCCATAAAAAACATGTAGTTATTACCGACTTTTGCTAGCTATCAATTAATATAGTTTTTACCGGCTCTTACTCGCCACATACATAATATACCGGTTATGCCTACCACCACTATCATACACTTGTCCCACCAATTGTATAATAGCGAATGCAATGTGACTCAACATATGAGGTGCATGTATCAACTTTCATTTTAGAGCCTAACCATTATATTTTAATTTCTTGCAAGTGATCAACCAATTTCAGACACTTTAACGTGTTAATAAACATACAATTTATTATAAGCATTTTGTGCCTCGATATACTTAATATTCTTTCAACATGTTATCATACATTTTCAATTTTATCTTTCCTTAAGTCTAGTGCAACTAAATTTACAAGCACAAACATAAGCATGACAAATAAGGGAAGTAGACTCACTTGGCCATGACAATACTCCCTCAGTCGAAGTAGTCCTCGGGGTAGTATACGTCCTCCTCCTCGATTCTTAAACAAAGGAAATACCCAAAATGACTATTTCATGGAATTTCTAGTCAAAACTTCTAAATCTATTTTCTAACTGCGGGAAAATTCGTGTAGATGGAAATTTTAACTTAAAATGATCATAAATTACTCATTTTAATTCGGAATTTCGCATATAATATACCGTTTTCTACCTACTCAGAAAGATTTAACCATTTTTAAGGTTATTCTTATCATAAAAAGTCATTTAGGTCCCGAAATCATAGGGTACAAATTCACCATGAAAATTCTAGTTTTCAAAACTTAATTTTGCAAATTTTTCCTTATCTAAAAATACTTGTAGCAAAATATCATAGTTGGAAAAACCTTTAGACTACATATATATATTGACTCATATCATAGGCATGAATTTAATGAAGTTGTCTTAATCATGATTTTTGTAATAGCAATGTTTCTAGAAATTTGGAACACTTTGAAAATTAGCTTGTCGGAAATTTTCTTAAATTATTTTAAGTGAGCATTTTCCCTTTTTAAATTCTATTTCCTTAGTCTTTCATATTTCGAAAGATGATTTTTGTTTTTCTAAGTTTCTTATAGCTTAATAGAGAGGGTAGTTTCTAAGTACTATTTGAGAGTAGTTAAATTCTATCAAACTTTACACTTTTCTTAACCTTTCCTAGAGTTTATTTACTTAAGATGATTTCCTAAGTTATTTACTAATTTTATTCCTTAAGATCATTTTATCCTTATGAAAGAAACTTTCTTGGTGTTTTGTCAAATTAGTTTATTCCTTTATATTCTAGACTATTGGTGAAACTTTCTTAAATGAAGTTTAGTAAAACTTTCATTAAACAAGAACTTGAAATTTTCATTTTGAAAGAAAACTTTTCCATTTTATGGTTTTGTAAAGTGCATGTATGATATATCTACTTTATCTAAAAATTCCTATGTTCTTTGGTTACCAAAAACTTATGATGAACTCCTCTAGATTTTTGGAAGAGATTTGTTAAGATAAATTCTTAAGTCTTTATGAAATATCATTTCTTACATGACAAAATTTATTTTGGAAAAGAATTTCTATCTTTTTGTTTAAGAAAACCTTTCTTGTTGAGACGAAAATTAATATGTTCATGCATCATCATGAATATGAAATCATGAAAATATGAAAATATAAGAAAGACATTGTAAACCCCTGAATTTTCGGAATCGGTTTAGCATAAAACCCTAACCGGAAGTCAAACGAAACCCTAAAGGTCAACAAAACCCTAGTTTACCGTATCAAGCTAAATCCGGCATTGCCGTTTTCTTTGGCCCGGAAAAACGAAGTTGAGATAATTAGCTAAAATAGTCCGTAATAACCATAGGTTTTATAAAAGTTTCAGTTTCGCGAATTTCGGATGTCCTTCGAACCGATTGGACACAGTTCTCGAAAAACGTGTCCGGAAGCCCGGACTAGTAAAAATATTCCGAATATACCGTTAGACTCGTAAAAATATAATTTTTCCAAAAATATCAGTTTCGTAATTTTTCGGTAAGTAAAAATAACAGATATAGCTATTATACGCGTATTTTCTTACTACCGGTACTTTAATTGTCATATCTACTTTACATTATACTATTCATTACTATTCTACACTATTCTTTTATCTCTACTTTTTCTTACACCTACTCTTACACTCTACATAACCTATAATCTTAACTTTTTACCTTTCCCATAACTTTATATCACATCTACTTTACAAATTACATCTTTTATTTAACAAAAAGTCAAAAAAAATAAATCACACTCCCCTCTACACCATATGGCCGGCGCTACCCCCTCTCTCTTCTCCCTCAATTTGTTTTAATTTTCTTTTATTTTAATCACACAAAAACCACTCCTCATTTTCCTATAAATACCCCCCTCCTCTTTCACTTCTTTCACACCACTTCTTCTCTAAAGTTATTATAGCAAAATCTCTCTCAAATCCTCTCAAGAGTTCCTTCCAAGAGTTCTTCTTAGTCTAGCTTTCTTTTAGGTAAGAATTTCTTCAAGAAGTCTCCATGTTCATCTACTTAGTATGAGCTTAGTGTGTGTTTTCTAAAACCATGAAGGTTAAGAAAGCAACAATAGGTTCATACTTTGTTTTTGTTCATAATCATAATTCCTCTATGTTCATGTTTCCTTTATATTCATTTATGTTTCTCTTATGTCCATTTATGTCTCTTTTATGTTCATAACTATCTACTATATCCATATAGCTATATATACTATTTAGAGCATATAAGCTCATAATCTTGCAATTTATTTACCTTTCATGCAACTTATTTACTTCAATGCAATTTATTTATTTCAAGTTATTTTTAAGACTAGTCTCTAGTCTTAGATTTGTCCTCATCAAGTCAAAACAAGCTTTTCTTTCATTCATTTTATTTCATTATGGGACTAGTTTATTTCTTAGTTCCGGGATCCTTGAAAAAGCTAAGACTCCAATACTTGACTTTATTATTATTGCTTTATGTTATTTTGTTTATTATTATTCTCATAATCATGTTCATTTAGATTGTTGTCCAAAAGTTTTATTTTCTAAAGATAATCAAATAAAAGAAGGCTTTGTGTCACTTAGGAATAAGTTTATGTGAACATAAAAATATAAGATAACAAAAATAAACTCATTCATTTTCAAGTTACAAAAAGAATTCACTATGAATTTAGAAACTATTTTACTTAAAAAGCTACTCAAATCTTTGTTTTCAAAAGAAAATAATTGTTGATACAAAAATGGTTCTTTTTATAAGAAGATGAATGACTAAGGAAATTTTCAAGTAAAAGACCTTGCAAATAGGCAAAGAAGATTTATGATTTGAAAATAATAAAGTTATTTCTTTTCAAGATAACAAGAAGAAGTTAATGAGATTATAGAAATTAGTTTTTCTACAAAAAGTCCTTAAATGTTCCACATTGTTTTTATGAAGAAAACAAATTTTTATGCATGAATGATTATTTTTGGAGAATATGAGATATGAGTGAGAAATTTCAAGTAAGGATTTTTGCAAAACAATCAAACAAAGGAATTTACACAAGAAAAAAATGAAGAAAAGCATATTTCCTAGAAAACTTCAAATATAGAAGTAATGTAACTTGGAAAAGGAGAAAAGTTTAGTTTCAAAGGTCACTTAGAAAAAGATAAATAAAACCAACATAAAACGTTTTTAGAAAATAAAGAAAACAAGGTATTCATTTCAAAGAAATTTACAAAAACAATTTCCGAAAAGCTTCAACCGACATTGTTTTTCCTAAGAAAAATAATTTGGACAATAAGACACTTGAGCATGCTTAAATATGAGTTATATAGTTATAAAAAGAGAATTTTTCAACTATATAGATAACTAAGTATTTATCAAACAAATTATGATTTCTTGAACCAAAGTCATTTTTTACTTGGAAATCCGTGGCGAATTTTGTCGCCACTTTTTTGGAGCCTATATGGCTATGTTTGTGGGAAATAATTTTAGAAATGGGTAGATCTTTTCGAGTAGATAGAAATCGGTGTATTATATGCGCGATTCCGAGTTAAAATGACCAAGTTATTGCCATTTTAAATTGGAACATTCTTCTATACGAACTTTGACGTTCTTTGACATTGTTTTGTCAAATTTCAACAAAATTATCAAGAAAAAACTCATTGTGGGTATTTTCTTTGGATAGGTGACCCCGAGGAAGGATTCCTTTACCCAAGAATTATACGATTAAGTGGAGTGTGCGAACGACTCATCCGCTTAGAGGAATAGACGACAATGGCATCGTGAGTTTATTTCCATTAAATGCTACTCTTGTTGTGCTTGTAAATTAGTTGCACTAGAGTTAGGAAAAGATAAACCGATATGCATGTAAAATAGTTCCTTGAAAGAATTCTAAGAATATCGAAGCCCGAATTGTTCTAAGTGATTGCTTTAGTTTAATATTGATTTGTGTGAAATTCCTTGATCGCCATAAAGTTGAAAATAATTATGTTATGACTTTATAAATTAATGAACTCATGCATACCACGAAGTGAGTCACATCGCATGGTTGGGTTATTATCCTTGGGTGAGAAGTATAGTAAGCTCATGTCGAAAGCAACACTTGGCGGAAGATCCGAAAGCGATTGCTTGGCGGCTTAATGGAATATGCTTGGCGGTTGATCCGGAAGCAAGGTCAAATCAAGTAGGTTCGGAATACTTGGCGATGAGTGCTCGCAAGGATAAAAGTTTTTAATGAATGCTTGGCGATGTGTGCTCGCAAGCTTAAATTTTCTATTATTAAAACTACTTGTTTTGAGTATCACCAAACCCCGAATGGATGGCGTAAATCCATTCAACATATAGTTCCCGGAAAGCTATATGATTGTTTGCCCACGTGTTTGATGCATTACATATGTGTGATTAACCAACTTGTTTGAATTTTGTTACAAGAAGTTATTTATGGAAATAGTTCTCACTAAGCTCATTAGCTTATACCCGATAGCTACCTTTTGCAGTTCCCGTACTTATGGTTAAGGCCACATGGACCATGCGGGCAGGTAATCCCTTTTAAAAATTAGAAATCTGGATAAAGTTTAGCATAATATTAGCATGTAAATATTTGTATACTAGATTAGTAATTTAGGGAGTTGTCCCTAAGTTTGTAAAGTTTATGCCATGGACAAATAATTATTGTGATTCTTCTTTTCTTAAAATGTTTTTATATCTCCTTAAGCTTCATTATTCCATATATGGTCCTCTAAAATTGTGAAAGTAAGCCTTACACTTAATATAAAAGCTTTTGGAAGTGAATAAGGTTGTCATACTTAAGCTTTAATATTGAGTGTGGCGGACTGTCACGTTTAGGGTACCCATTAGGGCGTGACAGACATAATAAGTAATATAATAAATAAGTTAATAGAAATGTCAAGTATTGGGAACCTTAGCTTCATCAAGATATCCCGGGACTAAGAATAGACTAGTCCCAAAAAGAATAAGAAAAGAAAGAAAATGTTGTTTTGACTTGATGAGGACAAGTCTAAGACTAGAGACTAGCCTTAAAATAGTATGAAAATAAATAAATAACTTGAAAGTAAATAAATAATAAATGAGCTTATATGCTCTAAAGATTATATATAAGTACATAATTATATTTAGTTAAATATATATAAGAAGTTAACATAATATTATCAATAATATGTGCAAAACATAATAACAACATGAAAATAGAGAAATAGATTTTCATGAACAAAAACAATACGTGAACATAGTAGCTTCCATAATAACAAGTTTAGGAATCTCACACCATGGTCATGTAAAGTTTACATGACATGATAGAAAGAAATATAGAAAGAAGATTTTACCTAAAGAGGATTTTGGAGTAATATATGTGTATGGGTTTTGTATATGTGAAAGGAGATTTGAGAGTACTTTAGGAGAGTGTTTGGAGAAAGTTTGAGATGAAAATTTTGGAGAGTTTTGTTAGCGAATTTGTGTGTAGTAAATGTGTGAATAAAGTTAAAGAGGGGGGGGGGGGGGGGGGGGGGGGGGGGGGGGGGTTATTTATAGGAAAATAAAGAGTGAATTTTGAGTGGTTTAAATAAAGGAAAAATTTTTAAAAAAAGAGAGAAGAGGAGTTGGGGGAGGGGGGGTGGTTGGGTGTCGGGTGGGGGGGCACTGCCACATGAAGAAGAGAGGGGAAGAGATTTATTTTGTTGTAATTTTGTGTATTAAAAGAAATAATATGTAAGGTAAATGTGACATAAAGTTATAGGAAATATAAAAGGTAAAGATAATAGGTGTATAGAGTGTAAGAGTAGGTATTAGAAAAAGTAAAGTTAAATGAATAGTGTAGAATAGTAATGAATAGTGTAATATAAAGTAGATGTGACTAGTAAATTACCGGTAGTAAGAAAATACGTGTATAATTATGATATCTGTTATTTTTAGTTACCGAGAAATTACAAAAATGATATTTTTGAAATCTTTGAATTAAATCGGTCATAACGGTGTTATCTAATATTTTTACTATTCTGAGCCTCGTGACATGCTTTTCGAGAACTGAGCTCGTTTGGGTCCGAAGGACACTCGAAATTCGCGAATCTGATATTTTTACGTTTCCTTATATTATTACGAACTATTATCACTAATTATTTCAACTTCGTTTTTTAGGGCTAAAGAATACAATAATGCCGGATCTAAATTCTAGGGTTTGTACTAGTCTTTGTTGACCTTTAGGGTTTCTGGTTGACTTTTAATTCAAAGATTAAGCTTAAAAATTAACCAAAATTTCAAGGGTTTACAAAGCTTCTTCTCTCATAATTTACGTATTTGTTCGTGCTAAAATTTAATGCTTAATTTAGTTGCACTAGAATAAACAAATGAGTATTCTCTCATGATTTACGTATTTGTTTGTGTTTGTAATCTAGTTGCACTAGGAATTTAGGAACATAATTAAAATGCAGTATGTATGGGGAATATAAGCCCCACATCTGCTTTTACTTGTGTATAACAAAAGCTACCTAACATATTCTAACAATAAAGTAATTGGTTGAATGCATGGTTCAATATATCTTTTGTTTTGTGAACGTCTAAACATTACTTAGTCATTATTAAAGAGAAACTAACCTTACTCAACCCGATCAAAGAAATGGTTCGTGCATAGCATATAGCATTACATGTCGAAGCTCGCTAGTATTATGCATAGGACTGGATGGGCTACAATCATGCTAAGATCACGAACATTGCTCCTTCTTAAGGAACTACATGGTTCAAGGATTGCAACCTCAAGATTGGAGCCTTGCCAAATAGATCACTATGAGTAGGTGCCTGGTACTAGCGAGGGATAGGATCACGAAGATCCTCAAAAATGAATTCCCTAACCCTTGTCAGTAAGGGCGTAAATCTATTCTATATACAATTTCCAAATACCCACATATGTGTGTGTTTCATTTGGTTGATTGCATTGCATGTGCTTAGTAATAATAATTTATCTGTTCATTGATTTGTTTGGTACATTTTCAAGAGATATCTCGCTAAGCTAGATACACGCAACCTCTCCCCAACAGTTTGCTTTTGCAAGAAAAATTGAAAGTTGGGATTAAGATAAGATTTGAACACAGCATACACCAAATACTAAGCTAAGTTAGTTAAAGGATTAGGAAACTAACAAACTAAATCTAGTTGAGAGAAGGATTTAGAACTTAATTTTCTCTTTCTTAAACCTTCTTTGTCCCTTTAGTAATTTCTTTCAATAGTAGTTGATAGATAGAACTATATTTGTCTTATCTTATCTTTGATTAAGGTATCTGATTCTTTGCAATTCTTGTGACCTGTAGAAATATTGGTATCAAAAACTATTTTCATACCAAGTATACATACATATAACAGAGTGGGAGAATAATTAATTAGAGTCTTGCAAACTCTGAATTGTAAGGTGATCCTCATGTTACGAGTGCATATATGATATGTCAACTTTAAGGTAATCCAATTAGACCCTCTATTAGGGTCATTACAAGATTTGTTTCACCTAATCGACTTTAATCATAGTGAAACATGCTACGGGTAATACCATTGTATTTTATGGAATTAGTGCACTCACTTAGTATGTTGTGTAAATCTAAAATGTACAATCGAGTTTAATGGGACTTCATAAGGTACAATCTACTTACTCTTAATTTATTATAGTGTAAGGTTTAGTTACTTTGCTCTAGTATGACAAATGTAAATTTTGCATTTATAATCAATGGAACTTCCCTTTTTAATTTTAAGCCTAGTAAGGCAATTAGGTAAGAACCTAGTACCACTCTCATTATTCTTCTTGGTGATGGAGTTTTTAAGTGGACTCTTTTTGATATCATATACATTTGGGACTCTATAGGTTAATGAAATTGAGGTTCTTGGGTTTGGCTTCATATTATCTATTTTAGCTTATAGTAAGCTAGTGAATAAAACACTATAACCATGAAGGGGGTGTTTTCTACATTTGGGGCCCCCTTTAGACAAAAAATTAACCTAATGAAATATTGCGTTCTTTTCTTCAGAAGCACGAATTTATAGATAAGAGGGAAGTTTTTCAAAATACTAAGATATTGGAAAGGCAATGAAATGAGTACCTTGGTTTCCAAGTTTAAAAATCTAGCAATTTTAAGAATAGTAATCTCTTACTTCTCTTCAATAAGGTTCGTGGTAAATTGGTTTATTTGGAAAACATGCTCAATTACTATTTACAAGAAATGCCTCTAGCTAAAATTTTATTGGATAGACTAGAGAATATAATAGGAATTTCCTATAGAGTTCAATTAGGGGAAAAAAAAAAAGAAAACCAAATTGTATAAGGTAGCTTAGAAGAAGACTATATGGAGGTAGAAATGCAAATAAAGCATTTGGTTGACCTTGCGCTTGCAATTGTATATTCATGATTTAGAATAATTGGAATGAATCAAACGAGAGAATTGTTATGTTGAATAAAGTAACCTAAAATGGATAAACCAATTTACCACTTATTCACTTAACTTATGGGTGAAGAAAGGCAAAGTCAAGATGGAGAGCCTAAGTCGTCATAGATGTCCTCCTAAAACAATTGCGTAAAACTTTATTGTGATGGACCAATCGGATTTAGAGAACAAATGATCAGTATTAAGAGAATCTGTGGAAAACACCATGGGCGAATTGTAAACCCCTGAATTTTTTGAGAATGGTTTTGGAATACCAAATTGAAACCCTAAAGACTGACCTAAGTTGAAACCGAACTTCAATATCGATCATGGGATTTCATAAGAGAATCTTCAAAAACAAAAATAGAAGATTCATTAACCATTTGGCACAAAACCCGAACATGAGATAATCCATCTATCCGATCCTTAATGTAAACCCCTCAATTTCTAGGGTAAAGTTGGATTAAACCTTAACCCTAGTCAAACCGGAGTTTTAAAAGTCAACAAAGATTAAGACAATCTAACAGTTTCAACTCCGGCAAACCCACGATCTCAAACCCTAGAAAATGGAATTGGGTTAATGACTTATAAGAGTTCGTAATAATATAGGAAAGTATAAAAATATCATATTCGTATTTTTCTAGCGCCTTTCGGATCCGAACGGGATCAGTTTTCAAAGACCATGCCTCTATGCATCGGATAGTGAAAATATTTCGACAATACCATTAGACTAGTAAAAATAAAGGATTTCAAAAATATCAATTTTAGAATTTTTCGGTAACTAAAAATATCATATATAGGCCGTTTACGTGTATTTCTTTACTACCGGTATTTTAATTGTTTAGTTTGCTATTCATAATACTATTTCTACTATTCATTACTATTTCTTTATCTCTACTTTTTCTTACACTCTACCATACCTATACTTTACAATTTACCTTCTCCATATAACTTTAATCACATCACACTTTACATATTATTTCTTTTATTACAAAAAAACAAAATAAATCAATTTCCATCCCCCTCTACAATCAAAACCGGTGCACCCTCTCTCTCCATCAATCCCATTTTATTTTCTTTTTCAATTTATTTAATTACATCTAATTTCTACTCCAAAACTCTATAAAAACCCCTTTTTCCTCCTTCATTTTTTCACATAACTTATTTCCTACTAAAACTCTACCAAAATTACTCCATAAACACATTCTCTCAAATTCTCTCCCAAGTTCTCTCTTCTCTCTTCTCTCCATAAAACCATTTCCTCCATAATACCACAAACCCATTCTTTTCCTCTTCAACAAACACGTAACCTTAGGTAAATTTCTTAAACATACTCATCATGTTCATACAACTTAGCGTGAGCTTAGTGTATGTTTTTTAGACTCATGAGAGTTAAAAAAGCAACAATATGTTCATGTTTTTTTTGTTCATGTTCATATTTTACATTATGTTGTTATTATTATTTTTGCTCTAATCTAACTTCTATGTAGTATTATGTATATTATGTATATATTTCTTTAGAGCATATAAGCTCACTTGTTATTTATTTATTTTCATGCTTTGCAATTTATTTATTTAATTTTATGCTATTATTAAGACTAGTCTGTCTAGTCTTAGACTTATCCATATCAAGTCAAAACGATTTTCTTTCTTTTCTTTTCTTTTCTTTTTGAGTCTAGTTTATTCTTAGTCTCGGGTTACCTTGATGAAGTTAAGGCTTCCAATACATGATCGGGGATACCTTGATGAAGCTAAGATTCCTAATGCTTGACCATATTATTATGTTTATTTGCTTATGAGTATTTCTTTCTATTATGTATTATTCTTACTTTTTCATTGCTACATAATCATATTCATGCATGATTAGAATGTTGTTGTCTTAAATAAAAATAAAAATGAGTTCTTTCTTAAACAAGGAAAAGTGAACTAGATTTCTCAACAAAGGATTCTTCAACAAAAATTGTAAGTATTGTTTTTAATCAATTCTTTTCAAAAGCCTAGACAAGTTGATCATAAGTTTTAAATTATTAGTGCTAAAGATCTCTTCAAATGAAAGGAAATCATTTCTTTCATAAATCAAAACTGAATACTCCATAAAGAAAAGAATTTTTAGCATTGAACTTAAGATTTTAAGTCAACCATATCTTTTATAAAACTTAAATAGGTTCATTATAGACTTCGAAAATCACATACTAAGAAAGTTTCTTTAAGACTTAATTTTTATATTGTTATTCTCTTTTCAAAATCAAAATGAAATTTTTTTTAAGTTCTAATATTAACAATTTTTTATTAAGAAACCTTTTCTTATTATTCTACCAATAAAAATAAAACAAGTTTTTTCAAACCAAGGTAAAATCAACTCACTATTTTAAAAACAAACTTAGAAAAATAAAATTTGCCAAGAAAGTAAAGTTTTAAAGGTACACTTATTTTCTAAAGAAAAAAAAGGATATAAAAATGAGAGAAAAACATACATTTAACACAACTCCAAATATTTGACCACACTAACAACTTAAGAAAAATTTTGAAAAGCTTATTTTTCAGTCACTAGAAACAAAGTTGGTCAATAACTTAAAGAACCAAATTTTGGGGAATTAATTCACCTTTAAAAGGATAGGAAATAGAATTATAATAAGAAAAACACTCACTTATAATAACTCAAGAATTTGTAAGTGTCCTTCTAGCAATTTAAAAAGGAAAAATTTTCAAAATTTCATCTTTTAAAACTCTTAAAGACAAATTGTTTGTGAAATATCAATGTTGAGACAACACTACAAAAAATCATGCATACGATATGAGTATAAATATATGTTCAAAGGATTTTTGAACTATATATTTATACTCATATCGTATGCATGATTTTGCTTAAGGATTTTTTAGTAAAGAGAAGTTTGGAAAAATCATATTTTGTCGACTACAAAATTCGTAACTATTTTGTACCGTATTATTTTGCAACCCAAATGGCTTTTTATGACAAAAATAACCTTAGAAATGGTTATATTTTTTCGAATAGGTAAAAAACGGTATAATTATACGAAATTTCGAGTTAAAATGGGCTAGTTATGGTCTTTTTAAGTTGGAACTTCCTCTTATCCGAATTTTGACGCAAATGCTAGAATAGAATTAGAAAGTTCAAGAAGAGATTCCACGAAATACTCATTTCGAGTATTTCTTTCGTTTAGGTAATGAAGTTTGGGAGGATCCATATTCGGAGGACCATTGCGAGTAAAAAGTTTTTAGCAAGGATGGCCGAGCGAGTTTATTTCCTACCTTTTACGTATTTATTTGCGCTTGTAGCTAGAGACACTAGAAATAGGAAAAGATAAAAAAAAATGAATTTTTTATGATAACATTTATTGAAAGAATATTAAGCATATCGGGACAAGAATTATTGTTAAATCAAATTGTGTTTTATTATTGCCATGCTAGAATGTCTGCAATTCTATGATCGCTTTAAAGTACCTTAATTACATATTTTAAGCTATATATATTAATTAATTCATGCATATCACGTAGTTAGTTTCATTTCATTAGCTACTATACTCGATAGGACAAAAGTATAGTAGTGGGGTTTGCAAGAGCCATAAGTCTGCAAAGATGGGCGAATAAAAGCCAGAAATAAATTACATAAGTTGGATTTCAAAGATAGGTTTTAAAGAGCTTGAAACACTGTAAGCCCTGGAAAATTTCAGTAAGTAATTCCAAGATGAACTTCGAAAATAAACCCTAAAAATCATTCCAAATTAAAACCGAACTTCAACTAGTCCAAAAACACGAGCGAATCCAAAAATTTCTAAATCTTGAGAAAAATAAGAATCCTTAAAAACAAAATAAGAACTTAACATACTTCAATTCCAAAACCACTACGTATGACAAATTCTATATGTAACTCCGACTTATAAAACCGGGTAATATAGAACCCAAGAACAAATTATTAAAAAGTAAATAACGATTAACTTCCGGAAATGAAACCCAATTCAAGAATTCCAAAAACGTTAAAAGATATTAAATACTTACAAAAATGAAATGTAAAATAAATTTCTCAAATTAAATATGTTGTATGAACATAAAATATCAGTTTCCAGATTGGCAAAGATCTAAACCAAAAAAATCACCGAGAAACCCTAACCGGAATACAATAGCTTAAGTCCGGCAATCTAGCGCCCTTAACCCTAGAAGCCGAGGTGTAGTTTAAATATGTAGAATAGCTCGTAGTAATATAAGTTTGTTTAAAAATATCAGATTTGTCACGCCCCGAAGGGTACCTAAACGTGGCAGTCCTCCACATATAATATTAAGGCTTAAGAATGGCTACCTTAGTCATGCGAAAGCCTTAGTATTATATGTAAGGCGTCTAACACGGTAATAGGAGACGCTTTTGGGAAGCATAGTTTAAGCAAGTAAAGTTAAACATACAAGAATTCAGAAATAAATATATCATATCATAAATAACCAAAGGTCTGATACATAAATTCTTAGGGGCATACCCCCGCTAATTCCAAGGATCGAGATAACTTCATAATAACCAAAATTAAAGATTTCAAAGGAAGTCTAATCTAAGTCTTCGAGTAGATTTCCTCCAAAAGCTTCAACATAAAATGTATACGGATATGGGATGGCCTCGGGCTCAAAAATAGGTGTTCCTGAGAATACAAATATCTATAGGGGTGTAAGCTTATGGGCTTAGTGAGTAAATCCCAAAATTCATACTCAAATAAAATTTATCAATCAAGTTTATTATTCAAACATATGAAATGCAACAACCACGTGAGCATACAAGACATATGACTTTCCGGGAATCATATGTTGAATGAATTTACGCCCTTCATTCGGGGTTGGGGATTCAGGCCAACTACAGCCACAACTTTTAAAAACACTTTTATAGTTCTTACCGGCTCCTATACGCCATCAAAAATTTGTAGTTATTACAGGCTCCTACTAGCCACCAAAAACTTGTAGTTATTACAGGCTCCTACTAGCCATCAATTTAAGTAGTTCTTACCGGCTCCTACTCACCACTTACATGATATACCGGTTATGTCTACCACCACTATTATACATTTGTCCCACCAATTGTATAGTAGCGAATGCAATGTGACTCAATATATGAAGTGCATGAATAATTTCTTTAATTAAAGTCTAGTAATTACATTTAGCTTCTTTCAAGTGATCAACCAATTTCAAACACTTCAAGATATTAATGCACATACAATTTTTATTACAAACAATTCGAGTTTCGATATACTTAGTATTCTTCCAACATATTATCATACACTTTCGTTTTATTTTTCTTAAGTTCTAGTGCAACTAACTTTACAAGCACAATCAAGAGTACAAAAAAAATACGGGAAGTAACTCACTCGGCCATGGTGACACCTTTCTTGAATTGGATGGGTCGATCAGAAATTCCACTTAATCGTAGTAATCCTCGGGATACGAACAATCCTCCTCGTGATTATCTAATTCAAGAAGAATACCCAAAATGAGTATTTCATGAAATTCTATCCTTGAAAATTCTAATCTTTTCTTAAAAATCGTAATAAATCGTATAAAGGGAAATTCCAACTTAAAATGGCCATAACTTGCTCATTTTAACTCGGAATTTCGCGTATAATATACCGTTTTCTACCTACTCGAAACGATCTACACATTTCTAAGCTTATTTCCATAAAACTAAGTCGTTTGGGTTCCAAAAAGGTAGCGATCAGATTTGCCACGAATTTGTAAACACTTGTTTTCCTTTTTGTAAACAAAGCTCATTTTGAAAAGATAACATTTCAATTATTTTGTAAACTTTTGAAAGGTATATATATATTTGTAATGACTCATAACAAATGTATGAAGTAAATGAAGTTGTCTCAACTTAAAAGTAAGGTTTTTAAAAGTCTTTGAATTTGATATTCTATTTCACTTTTGAAAGATCTTTTGGTCATTAAGATAAAGATTTTATTTTTAAATGAAATCTCTTGTAATTGCTTTAATTTTCCTAAAGTGTGGTTTTGTTTTCTAAACTTGGATTTCAAAAGTAGCAAAATGATATTTTTTATTTCTTGTAATGTTTCAAAAGAATTTCTACTTCTTGATAAAAGATAAGTTTTCATAAAACCTTTTGTTTATGTAAGAAAATCATTCCTATGCATGTTCATGAGTTTTTTAGAAATCCGTTTCCCATATTTATTTCTTTAGAAAGAATCTTTAATTCAAGAAAACATTTTCTCATTTGTTTTTGTTGAGACAAAAACATTATGTTCATGCATGAATATGAATCAAAACTATAGAAATACAAAGGAACATAATAACTTGAAAGCTTAAATAATAAGTAAATCAAGTATTGGGACCTTAGCTTTATCAAGGTACCCCGGGACTTAAAAAAAGACTAGTCCCGAAAAAGAAAAGAATTGTTTTGACTTGATGAGGACAAGTCTAAAACTAGAATGACTAGTCTTAAAATCAACTTGAATTTAAATAACTTGAAATGAAGTAATTAAATTGCATGAAAGATAAATAAATTGTAAGACAATGAGCTTATATGCTCTAAATATATATTAATTATATAGATATATTAGATAGTAGTAACATAAAGGAAATATAAAGAACATAAAGGAAATATAAGGAACATAAAGGAACATAAAGAGATTGATATTATGAACAAAAACAAAGTATGAATCTAATGTTGCTTTCTTAATCTTCATGGTTTTGGAAAACATACACTGAGCTCATACTAAGTAGATGAACATGAGAAATTCTTGAGAAATTTCTTACCTAAAGAAGCTAAAGTAAGAGGATTTCTTGTAAGAACTCTTGAGAGAATTTTGAGAGAGTAACTTTAGAGAAGGAGAAGTGTGAAAGAAGTGAAGGTATGAGGGGGTATTTATAGGAAAATGTGGGAGATAATTTGTGTTAATTAAATAATTAAAAAATAAAACAATTTGAGGCATAAAGAGAGAGGGGCCGGCGCCATTTGATGCATGGGGAAGAGATAAAAATTAATTTTTTTGTCTTTTGATTAATTAAAGTAAGAAATGAAAGATGTGAAGTTGTATTGGAAATGAAAAATGTAAGGAATAGGTGTATGGTTTGTAAGAGTAGGTTGTAAGAAAAAGTAGAGATAGATGAATAGTGTAGAATAGTAGAAAATAGTGTAATGTAAAAGTAGACATGACAATTTAATGCCGGTAGTAAGAAAATACGAATATAAAAGCGATATCTGATATTTTTAGCTACCGAAAAATTACGAAATTGATATTTTTGGAAATCTTATATTTTTACGAGTCTAACGGTGTATTCGGAATATTTTTCTTATTCCGGGTTTCCGGACACATTTTTCAAGGACTGTGTCCGTTTGGGTTCGAAGGACATCCGAATTTCGCGAAACTGAAACTTTTATAAAACCTATGGTTATTACGAACTATTCGAGCTAATTTTTCCAACTTCGTTTTCTATGACTTGAGAAAACGGCAATGCCGAAGTTAAACGGTTACGGTAAACTAGGGTTTTGTTTGACCTAAGAATCCGTTTGACTTCCGTTTAGGGTTTAGGTCTTTATTTGTGGATCGAAAATTTCGGGGATTTACAAGATTGGTAAATTTTTCACCTATTTCGAACCCGTTTGGATACAGACTTTGAAAAGTGTGTCACAGGGCTCGAGATATCAAAAATATACCATTAGTACCATTAGACTCATAATTTCATAAGATTTTCAAATATATCAGTTATAGAATTTTTCGGGTTATAAAAATTATAGTTATAACTTTTTATCGTATTTTCATTACTACCGGTAATTAATTAGTCTTTTATACTATTCACTTCTATTTTATTACATAATTTTATTATTCCTATAAAGCCTTATACTTTTAGATAAATATTTTATATATTATAGAAAACTTTATTTTTCTAAAATTTAGTTAGTTTCGGGCTTTTACGGGATCAGATTCTATTTAAGACCCAATACTAAAAATAAAATAAATTAATTTAATAATTGAAAAATATTTTTATTTTCATAAAATAATTTTTTAGAATTTTTCGGGTTATAAAAATATCATTTATAGCCCATATTCGCGTATTTTGATCATACCGGTAACTTATTTGATAATTCACTAAAATAAATAAATTAATTATGTTATTTTTATTATGAAAAATATGCTGCAAATATTTGGAATGAATTTCCTATTTTTATTTTATTTTATTAAGAAAGTACTCTTACAACCCATACTTTCAAGTACACCTTTCACATATCACTTCTTTTTCACTTCAATCTTTTTACACTATATTATATCACTTCATGGCAGATTTTTCCTTCTTTTGGCTGCCATTGTCCTTTAATTTACTCTTATTTGACTAAAATAAATATATTCTACTCCTTCTTAAAGAAGCAACACATACACATTTATTACACAATTCAATTTCAAGTCAAATTTCAAACAAACCCTCTCTCTCCTCTCTCTCTAATTCACGTGCAGCACTCCACATATTGGCTGCCCTTGTTTTATTTTTTTTCTTTCTTTCTTACAATTAATACACTCATTCTCTCTCTCTTTCATTTACTCCTTTTTCCCTTTTCCATTCCTTAACTTTTTCTCTCTCTTTTTCCTCTCTTTTCTTATTCATTTTGTTCTTGTTATTGCAAGAACACAAGCTGCCCCCATTCCATTTTTGAGCTCCCACACATATTTCTTCAAGATTTTTGAATAAAACTCTTGTCCAAAGCTTCCATAGGTGATATAGGTAAAGTATAATGAGAGTTTCATGCATCAAATGACATTCCATAAGCTTAAAAGCTAAGGATGATGATGCCAAAATGAAACACCTCTTCTCTATGATTATTCCTTGTATCATTTTATTTTCTTGTTAAAGTAGTTATATTTTGTAGATCTAACTTTTTGTAGCTTTGATTTTTGTTTATGCCATAGATCTTGTTATTTGAGTTATTATTTTTGTTATTGCTTATGATTTATGCATATATTCCTCATTCATATGTGTTCATGCATTTATAACTAGTGTAGTAAACTAGATCTAGTGTTTTGAGTTCATAAAGCATTAGACTTTTGTTTTATGTCATAAACAACTTGTAGTGGCATGATGATAGTAGGAAGTTTTAGAAACTCAAGATCTATTTTATTTTCAACAAAAATCATTTTTGAAAATTCGGATGAAAATGGAACCATATTTAGAAAAGTTATTTTTCAACTTCAAAATGTGTATTTTTCATTTGAAATGAAGGGCTTAGGGAATAAATAACATAAATGAGTTTTTGATGAGTAAAGTTTAGATCTATGAGTTTATGTTTACTACCATGGGTTTCTTTTATATTTATGTTCATATTAAGAGTAGATCTTGGTTTTGAGCTTAAACAAAAATGTGAAATTCGTATTTTGGCAAGACCCCTATTAAAAACCACTTTCCAAGTGTCAAAATGAAATTTTTACTTAAGATAATGAAGGCTTGATGTATGTATATGATCAAGACTTCTTTTTATAAGAATCAAAGGTGATTTTCAAAAGTTATTTTCAAAATAAAAATCTTATTTTCGGATTTAGATCAAGACATATTTTAAAAACATGTTTTCCAACTCAAAAATGAAGTTTTTGTTCAAGATATGGAAGGCTCTTAAGATATGATATGTAAGAAATGGATTTTCATAAGTTTAGATAGATTTTATCAAAAGATATGTCCAAAAATAAATTTTGTAAATTCGGATCCTAACCAAGACCAATTTTGAAAACCCATTTTTCAACTTCAAAACAAGACTTTTAATAAAGAAATGGAAGCCTTAAGTGGTAGGTTTGATTAGGAAATGGTTTTTGAAAGATTAAATGAGTTTTACAAAGAAAACAAGCTCAAATGAATTTCTCAAAATTCGGATTTGAAAATAGCCACTATTTAAACACTCATTTTCAAATGCCAAAATGATAATTTTTATAGGAAAATGGAAGTCCTAGGGAATATATGTAGTAAAGACCAAGTTTTGACAAGATAAGAGAAGTTTATCAAAATATAATCCTAGGATAACAAATGGTTTCCAAGAATAGGATAAACAATGTTTTCAATCTTCAAAATTTTGTAAAATTCGTACTTAGGTAAACCACCTATTTAAATATCTACTTTCTAACCCCAAAATGAAAGTTTTTATTGAAATAATGAAGGTGATGGTTATATAGATCATCAAGGTTGAGTTTTGATAAAAGAAAGTATGATTTTACAAGAAGAAAAACTATTTTTCTTAAGTCTAATATAATTCAAAGTTTTGCAAATTAAAAGTTTTTAAAAAGAATTCTTGGTACTATATGTATACATATAGGTAGATCATCTCATAATCTTCATGGCAATAGCTTGTAGGTAATACATATATGCATGATGCATTGTAGAAACAAAGTAGGAAAAATTGAGTTGTTGTCATTTTTAAGAAATTCGTAATAATAGAGTAATGGCATGAAAACTCATTTTTTTAAACTCAAAATAGAATTTTTATCAAAGAAATGAAGTCCTTACTGGCTATGTATGATTGAGCCCTAATTTTCTAAGTATCAAATGATTTTTACTTAAAGGAATCACTCAAAAACAATTTTTACAAAATTCGGATTTTGAATCAACCCTAGTTGAAAGCATATTTACATAGTGTAAAATGGAAATTTTTATGTAGAAATGAAGGTCATAAGCAATAGATATAATGAAGACTCAATTTTAACAAAAATAATTATATTTTCTTAAGTAATAAATCCAAAACAAATGGAAATAATCAAAGTTTAAAAACTAGATTTTTCATAAGTAGTTGTTATTATGGTCTTGCAAAATAAAAAGTTATAAAATTTTCTTTTAGAAAAAATCATCAAGATCATGCATACATTAAACTCATGTCATGTCATTCATGTTAGGAAATCATTCATATTGCATGTATAGTTAATCTGTGTAGTAGGAACATTTCAAACATTTACAAAACTATTTTTCGCAATTGAAGTTTGCTACTATCCTAATCTGATCCGACCTTTTCAAAGCTTCAAAGTTTTCAAAACTTAAATATAATATTAGAAATAGATAGATCTTTCGAAGTAGATAGAAATCGATATATAATTTGCGAAATTCCGAGTTAAAATGACCAAGTTATTGCCGTTTTAAGTTAGAATTCCCGCTTAGGACGAGAATTACGAAATTGATAGTTCGTATAAAATCGTTTGGATTAGTTTGAGTTGAAATACTTATTAGAGTATTTCTTCCTTTTTAGGTGATCCCGAAATCGACGATTTTTACCACCGGATTACTTGTACTAAGAGATCGGTGATCCAATGGCCTAGTGAGTATTACTTCCGATTTCATTTATTGTATGTGATTGTAATAATAGTTGCACTAGATATTTGGTAAAGATAAAATGGATATGCATGATGGGGACGAACGGGGACTATGTATGCTTAATGTTGATATGAGAAATGGAATGAATAATCGAAAAGGCCGAGTGATTAATTATTCTTATAGATGAATTAAATTGATTGTCGCATTTATTGATTGATCACTTAAAAGAATTGGTATAATTGATTATTCGGAATTAAAGATGAAATTGAACTCATTCATATCACAATGGGGAAAGAGCATTAGCATTTGTTGGTTTATCGTTGTCCTTAAACGAATTATTGAGTTGGTTAATCGTGATCCATAAAACGAATTTATAGTTCAGTTGACCGTGAGCTTAAACGGCGTCGTATAGCAGGATTCGTTAATCTGCTAACCTGGGATGAAGGGCGCAAGTCCATCCACATATGATTTCCAGCAGGTCATATGTTTGTTGAATTCACGTGTTTGATGCATATCACTTGTCTAACTAATCACTTGATTGTATGATGTGTTATAAATGTAATCTTGGGAGTTCTTACTCACTAAGCTAGTGTAGCTTATACCCCAATAGATGTTTGATTAAACAGGTTCTCTCAAGAATGCTAAGTGGGGACCGTGATGGTTGGAGCAGAGAATGACTTTGGGATTTTGGCAAAGAATAAGAATGTGTGGAGTTATTAGCTAGGTTTTATGATTTGCCTTGTAATAGTTTTATGTAGGGAAGTCTTTGGATGAATGTAATTGAAGTATAATATGTTTTGTATTTGGAGTATAGTAAAGTGAATTTCCTTCACATTGTTACTCGAGTTATATCAACATAAAATGTATCACTCCGATGTATCTCCTCCATGTGTTAGACGTCTTGTACATAGTATGGAAGCCTTCGCAGGACATGGGTGGTCATTCTTAGGCTTTAATATTGTGTACGGCGGACTGTCACGTTTAGAGTACCCTTCGGGGCGTGACAAACACCTAACCACTGAATGGAGGGGTAAATCCATTCAAAACATATGATTTTCGGTAGATCATATGTATTGTTTGTTCACTTGCTTGATGCATTCATATGCTTATTTAATAACTTATTTGAAACTACTAATACTAGTATGCTGATTCAGGAATATTCTCACTAAGCCAATAATGCTTATACTCCGATAGACTTTTGTTGTAACAGGACCAATATCTCTTATGCCCAAGGACTTCATATACTCGAGTGGGATTATGTTTTTGGGAGCTTCTGGAAATCCTTTGAATATCTTAGACTAAATATCCTTTAATATCTTTTTGTGTTAGTATTAAAGACTAAGTTGATGTTATGATTGTTTGGAGATTTATAGGGGAAAGCTCTTAAGATGATGTAAGGATTATATTCTTATAATGTTGAAATTAGATGGTTATCTAGATTTCTCGTCTGTTGTATTTACTATCCCGAACTACACATCCCATCGGTGTCTCCTATTGTTGTGATAGATGCCTTACATATGGTGTTGAAGCTTTCGCATGACTTCGGAAAGCCATTATTAAGTTTTAATACTGTATGTGGTGGACTGCCACGTCTAGAGTGCCCTTTGGGGCGTGACAAGAATCATCTAAAATTGAATGGAATGAATAATGGAATGACAAATCCATTCATATATTTAAAAACAGACATGAAATAGAATCTATATATAGTATATTTGTCAAAAATGTTCTTAAAAATAAATATATATATAATAATTACGTGATAGAATAGAGAGATCATTAAAGTAGATAGAACTATCGATGTAATTTTTTTCTAGTAAATAAAAATCATCTTTAGGAATTGTGATTCTATGTTTGGGAAGGTAGAACTAGAATCCAATTTAAAGTCTAAATCGTAATTTCACCTCCCAAAAATGTTTTCAACATTAGAAAGGAAATACAATCTAAAATTGCAATTTCATTCCATTACATTCTAGCATACTCAACCTAGTGTAGGGTTAACTCTAGAAGTATTACTCCTGAATCCTACTTGGAAGTGGAGTTCTAGAGCATAATGTTAGATCTAAACCATGCACCTAACCTTAGCATCTAAAATATTATAATTAAAAAGAACCCAATTGGCATTTTAAAATGGATTGAATTTTTTTAATCTAATTATCTTTTTTTCTCTCAGTTATTTGCATGCAAACACCTCTAGTTTCACTAATATTACCCTGCATAATTTTTTCCGTAAAGGTGTAAACCCCGAGATTTTTCATAATAGTAAACTTAGAACCAGATAAAAAATCCTAAAATAGATCTATGAGTTGTAATAAACTCATTCCTAGTTTGAAAAACCCGAATAAAAATTTCCTTGACCTTAATAGATACCAAAAACGAGATTTCGTATCTTGAACTGATAATTCAAGATATAATTAGAAGTAGCTCTAAATTTCAAACTGATAAAATATAGTCTAATAACAAAACTTATTGGTACAAAACAATAATCCAAAGATGAATTACTAATATTATAAATACATAATAGATACTAACATTGATCAATAATTGCTAATCTAGATCTAAAATAAAAATTTCAAAACCCATTGTTATACTTGTTAAGGAATTCTGAATTCATTAAGACTTAGTTCCTAATTCGATTTATTGAATTTGAAAAATTTAATTGTGTAAGTTAAAATACTAAAAATAATTAATATTGTAAACTTTAAACTAAAAATTTGAGTATATAAATGATCTAGAGTTTTTGTAGTAACTTAGATAATTTTATCTAGATAAAAATCATACGTAACGGTTATAGATATATGTTTATAAATTAAAATTGGTTAAATTATTTTAATTAACTATTAATCAAATAATAAGCAAATAAAAAAAAAAAAGAAACAGAACCGTGGAATTGAAATCACGTGGAAACAGAGGAAATAGTGCAAAATTTTCACGCAAGAAGCAGAGGACCGATACAAATTGAAATTCTCGAATTGCAGCAAGCTGCTACGTCCAACTTTTGCTAAAATTTAACACACAATTCCAACTTGAAAAAGACACCCCAACCGATCCAAAAGCTTCACCTATAATCTACATTAAATGCCAAGAATTTTAGCTCAAATAAGCAACCAAAACCAGCTCCAAATTTGTCTTGAAATTTCCTAACCAGTAGCTGCAGCAGGGGAAAAACAACAGGAACAACAGCACCTACATACACCATTTCAGCTCCGATTTTGATAAAATTATAGGCCTTGCTTGAGTTGTTTTTTTTTTTTTACTAAATGAGCACCAATAGAAGGCCTCTAAATGGACACTTCAAACACCAACAATTAATTAAAAATCTAATGAAGAAATCTGTCCAAAAATCTATGAAAAACTGCCTCAGAAATTAAAACATTTCAACTCCAATTTCAGCCTGATTTTTTATCCGATTTTCAAACAAATTGAGCCCCTAATTTACACATATAAATGACATTAACTAACTACCAAAAAAAACACAATTAATGCCCTCAAAAATCAGCCACAAATCTGTCAAAACAAAATAAAAAATCGTCATCCAAAACAACCCCATTTTCATCCAAATTTTCCGGCTGCAATTTACATGTTCTATAAGCTCAAAACACTCTCTTTAGCCTCCTAAATTTAGCCTAACTTTATTACATATATATAGCCTTAAGTTTGACACAAAACCAGCTTATATTCCCCATAAAAACAAGTTGAAATTCTAGCTATAAGAGGAGTTGCGTCCAGCCTCTTTTCCTTTGTTTCACCTTCATGCGGATAGCTTGGAAAACCTTTTAAAAACATAACACAACCTCAGTTTTGCTTTCCATATTCCATCTAAATATCAAACAAATTAAGAACATCAATTCACTCCCTCTAACAACATCAAAAACCAATCCAAATAGCTCTTGGTTTGTCATAACACCCAGCTAGAACTCAAGCTCAATAAGGTAAGAAAATTTAGTTAAAGTAGTTAACTTATAATTTAGCTAGAAACTCACTACCCAACCTTTGATATAGATTTGGTTCTTGCTAAGTAGGGGAGTTGGGAATCCTTTTCCATTTCATGCCAAGGTAACTTCTAAACTATCAATACATGCTTATTACATTTATGTGTAGGCATTAGGATGAAATGTGTGTCATTGGAGAGAGGTTATGTGGTTGGGAGAAACGGTTATTCCATTGATGAATTCAAGTAGATGGATTGTTGTTGTGTTAGAAATGCTTAAATGTTGTTGGTTAAGAAGGACATAAACTTAAAAATGTTATAAATATAGTAATAGTAAATTCGGATCTAGGAATGAAGTGGCAAAAACAAGACTCAAATTTCATCTAAACTAGTTTAAATTCATGTCTAATGCTTCTAAGACCTTATATGAACATAAAACTTGATAAAACAAGCTTTAAAAGCATGATTATGAGTTCTACATTACAAGAAAAATATTATGAACAAATTCATAGAAATTACACATATTGATACTTCTACAAGTTATGAATGAGCTTAGGATATGAATAAAGGTTTAGATGATGAAATGAGATCCTCTAAAATAATACAAATTCTAACCCAAGAGAACAGATAAGGTTGACAGGCAAAGTAAAATAAATAAATAAAAGACTACTACTAACAACGACATTAAACAATGTAAGACTTGAATAGAAAAACTAATAGAAAAAAAATTTTAAGCTTATCTTAGATACAGAATGAATAATATGTAAATCAAAAGAAATTCAATGGAACTAAACAATAGATATCCTTTTTTCCATAAGAATCAATACCTTAAGAAATCGATATAAGCAGTAGAAGTAATATCAAATACCAACATAGGACACTTAGACACTCATAGAAATTTAATGTTCTATTTATAAGCATTATTGATGAATATTTTCATCTCAATAGGTAATTTCGATACTATTGAGAATTTCCCGATCGATTACTATAATTGATCAATATGAGTAAGTGAGTAACTCAGACTTATTACATTGTTTGTGATTGTAGTTTAGCTACATTATAATACAAGAATAATAATGATGAACTCGTGTGTATATGGGTTATGGCTATTGCCTGCTATTTGGAATTACTTGATTGCTAAACAATACTGAATAAAAGTGATAATGGAATGCTTGTGAATTTGTTGAGTGCATGGCATGTTGATTGTTTGTATGAAGCTTGAGCACCTTCAACTTGACTAATAAATATTGGCATTACAAACAAAATAGACATGCATGGCATTAATTGCATATACTGCATTGTAATTATGTGATAGCTTACTACGTGTTAGAATTTCAGTTCTCTAGTAATACTTCGTTTTTCTAGGCAAGAGGCTAATAGTTCTATCCAAAATTACCTTTGTTCTGTCGGTTCCATGGGAACTAATTGATAATGAAGGACGTCGCCCTATGGTATCGTTGTGAAATATGTAACACTTAGTAGAGTTTCTAAGGCTTAAAATAGGAAATGAGTGTTTAAAACAACATTAACATAAAGAGATAATAATTGTGAGGATTGTGGCTTTCCTATGTACTTAGTTTCTCTTGGGTAGGTGATTCATATATCGGTTTTCGTTCAATCCCAATGAGAGGGTGTAAATCTCTATCCCGTTTGGATTATGGATTATCCAAGCTTGTAGTTGTTCATATGTTTGATTGCAGCATTACATATAATTGATAATAACTTGCTTGTAGTATGATAAGTTCTGGTTATTCACTGAGCCCGTGGTTTATGCTCACACTCCGACGGTCCTTACAGGATGACACTTACGCCTTGGCTGGTGACTTCTAGGAGTTTAGAGCCGGTATGTTTCTAAAGCTAGAAGAGTCTTGGAAACAAAGAGAATAGTTTTTATTACTTATATGTATTAATTGATGTTAGAACATCAATTTTATTATCTGAGAGCTTAGATAAGTTTCATGGTTTGTAATAGTTATTATTCAGACAATAAGAGTTATTTATGGTGTTGTGATTTTATTTGCTTTGATCATTTCTTATCACGCAACTAAAAAGATCCTATTTTGTTAAACTTATGTCATTTTCCATAGTAGATCTAGTAATAATATGTGTATGTGATACTGTTTGGGTTATCAAACTGTGTCATAATATATGTATTACTACTAGGGTACTCTCGGGACATGACAGAAGGTAAAGGCAAATGCAATTTAACTTGGTTTGGTTTTTCTTTTAAATCAAATCAAATTATAAGAATATGATACGATTATTTATAGCTTCAAACCAATCTGTATGGCTCATATTATAAAATTTCTAATCCATAAAATTTCATTTTGATTTATGACTAGGTTATATTTTCTAATTTAGAAAGGTATGTTTAGTTAATATGTAATATATTAATTTCACTTAGTAATAATGTGTATTAAATCAAAGAAAAGGCAAATAAAGTCAACATTTATACAACTAAAATATTTCAAACATTCATTGGATTCAAGTCTGCTCTTTATATAATTTATAGATTATAATCATAAAAGTCAAATAATTATATAATTAGCTAAGAATCTTTACGTATTATATTATAATATAAGAAAATTTTTAGATACAGATAAAATACTACTGTATTTTTCTAAAATAGTTTGATTTAGTTTTACAGATTGTTTTAATTTATTCTTTTAGATCAATCATAAATTTATAAATTAATTTAGATTGAAATTCTTATAAACCAAATTGTAATCAGCAAAAAAAAATTATAAAAAAAATCTTTTATTTGTTTAATTCGATTGACTAATTGGTTCAATTTAATTGGTTTTTTTTTATTCGCCATTGCTAACCAACTTATGAATTCTAGTCTTTACAAATATGATGGAGCTGGCTTGTATTTCAGTGAATTAAGTGTCTATTTTGATTGTTTTATTTTTATTTGTATCTTTTTTGTATTTATATCTTATATAAATCTTATCTGTATTTGATTTGTTTGATCTGTTTGTAAGTAAAAATATATGTTTTTCATTTATATCTATTTTTTGACAAATATTTATTTAAAAATGAGAAAAATAAGATGTCAAAATGAGCAACAAAAGTTAAAGCAAACAGATAGGCTTCCTTTTTTTTTTTTTTGCTGGGATTGGATGTCTTATGTTTCTTCTATATTTATATGATTAAATCAACGAAATATTACGTTTTAAGGGGGAAAACGAAACTAATATTGCTATTTTTAAAAAATTACAAAAATACCATTATGATGAAAATAATTCTAGTTTTAGCCATGTTGAACTCATCTTTTCAAAAGACGAGATAGTAAGAGATAAGGTAGTAAGTAGTTGACATCGTCTCTTCAAGAGAGGAGGTTACATATATTAAAGCAACATCGTCTCTTCAAGAGATAAAGCCACATCGTCTCTTCAAGAGATAAAGCCACTTATTATACACTGGCCTCATCTGTTACAAGATACAGTGCTATAAGGACCGTATTTCTTCAAGAGATAAAGTCACTTATTATACACTGGCCTTGTCTCTTCACTTATGACCTTATCTCTTCAAGTGATAAGGTTGACGGGCTTAATATCTGCGCCCACCTTCTTCTTCATTCAATTAGTCCCGAAAATCCCTAAATCCTTAAACCTTAACCTAAATTAAGTGGTGAATCATAGTTATTTTTTGACCAAATTAGCACGATTTCTTGACCAAATTAGCACGATTTCTTGGTGAAAATCAGTCATATTGCATCACCCAAGCATCCATTCATGCTAATTGGAACCAATTAAGCTTGAAATCAGCATCGGATGCACCAAATTGATAAGTAAGTTGCTTGATCTCATCACTTTATTTTTTTCATAATTTTTTATGCTACAATGTCGATTTTTATTGATATGTGTGCCTGTAATGGATGTAAACAATGACAATCGATTTTTCACGATTTTTAGTTATGCTATAATGTCGATTCTTGATGCTTGCATGTTAAATGCCTAGGCCATATACTAGATTTCTTAAATAGAAAAAACAAGCACTTACTATTGACATATGTAAACAATGACAACTTTATGATGTTTAAGTAATAAAAAACTTCGATCAAACTAGAAAAAATCATGGTCACATTTCATGCATTCAAGATTGTTTTTCTGAGTTGACAAGATAGGGGACTGGAAATAGACAATGATAAGTTTGTGATATATGCTCATAGCAACATTGTGGATGATTATTTTGGTTATGATAGGCGGCCGGCTGTTGTGGTTAGTGTGTGTAGGAACTCTACCTATGAGCAAATCTTGGCCACAATATGTAACCAACTTAAGATAAATAGAAAGACACATTGGGTTATGCTATACCATAGGGTTGCCATTGGAGATAAAACACTGCATTATGATGTGATTCCAGTGACTGATGATGATGATGCTCAAGAGATGTTGATGTACAAAGAAGGTTCAGTGACAATATATATGTTGATATTCGAAAATGATTTGCCACAACCACTTGAGACTGATAATAACATATATATTAACTTTTATGACAATGTTGGAAGCTAAGGGTGGGCACATCAGATTCCCAGTCCTACTCAAACAACAGATAGTAGCCATATCCAAATAGGTAACTTTGAAATGAGTGCACACCATTAGAGTAGTAGGATTGATATTGATATAATGTGAGACTCATCAATTAGTGAATCTAGTGATGATTATGGTGAATATGGGAATGCAGAGAATTGGGATTACCTCAGTCGATCACTAAGGTACATGGAGCACACAAGATATTGGTTGGCATCATTTTGTGGCGCTTACCTATGTTGATGTAGTGGAGAGCTTAGAGCCAGTTCCATTTTTCACAGTAGAGGTAGGTAACGACTATGCTATATTTGATGATAAGCAAGAAATAAGTGCTAGAAATTAGAGATTCAGGGATAAATTCAAAGTTGAAATGCAGTTTTACAATAAAGACCATCTCATACGAGCAGTTAAGATGTGACACATATCAAATCATTACAACTTCAAGGTAGTAGATTCAGACCCATGGTCGAGGACAGTCAAACGTATTGGTACCCACAACAGGGGCTATAAGTGGCATCTCATAGCATTTTATAAGAAGGGTGGTTTCACATTAACCAATATGAAAGTCCCCACATACGTTTGGATGAAATCACTAGAAAAGATAATTCTAAGTTGGACTTCACCAGCATGTCCAAATGTATTATAATAGAGATTTGAAATTCTCAAGATGTGAGAGCAAAAGATCTCCAAACAGCCATCTTAAAGGTATTTTGGTATAAGGTCCGTCTCAAGAGAATTCATGAGGTGAAATGAAAGGCTATTGAGGCGTATGGTAGGTGGGAGGATTCATATGCAGAGCTCCCACATCTATTTAATGCTTTTCAGAAAGCAAATCTAGAAACAAAGGTGGAGTAGGGAACTGAAGAATCTGACACTATAGGGCATGTCTTTCTTGATAAATTTTTCTGGGCATTCAAACCTTTCCTTGAAGCATTTCAACACTACCAGTATGTTTTTAATAAATAGTCGAATGTACTTAGAGACATCAATAATTTGTGTAGTAACTAATGATTGTTAATGCTTTGAAGGCTTGTTATCATAATTGACAGCACCTTCTTATATGGTAAATATAAGTGCAAACTCCTTATCACAATGGTAATGGATGGGGCAAATTATATAGTGCCCTTAGCATATGCTCTTGTTCATGAAGTGACAGAAGACACACGGAGCTGGTTCCTCTTAAAATTACTTGAACATGTTGTAGACACCTATTTTTTGCTGCCCCCCCCCCCCCCCCCCCCCCCCGCCTTTAGCTAAGTTTTAAATCTAGAAAACAAAAAAAAATAGAAATCAAGGAAAATCCAAAAAAAATAAAAATAAGAAAAACCTAAAAATAGAAAAAAAAAAAAGGAAATTAGAAAAAAAAAACCCTAAAAATTAGAAAACAAAAAAATCCTTAAAAATTAGAAAATAGGAAAAGATTCAAACTTTTAAGCTCGATTGAGTTTTTATCTCTCAAAATAGCTCATGAAATATGGAGATGATAGGTTCAAACCGGACCTCAATTGGAGTTAAAATGAGCTATTTAGGGATCTGTAAAGTTTAAGGACTGGATACTGTAGTTAGTGCAAAAAATTATCAAATTAAAATAGAAACAGATAAAAATAAAATAGGATATTTCATTTTAGATAGTTTTAGGAAAAATTAAGATCATTTATTAAATCGGGAACAGTTTTAATTTAGTTTTAATAGGTTAAAAATATTTTTTTGTGGAATATAAATTAGAGCACCCTTTTCATAATCAGATTTGGTCATTTTTAGAGATAAAATGGAGGATTAAAACCATCAAATATTGACATTAAAAAATATTCCTCAACCGTTACAATCATTTTAATGGTTGAATCCTTTGAGCTTATAATTTTTCCCTATAAAGAGGGACTCCTACTTCTCATTTCATCATCCAGAAATCAGAATCAAGCTTCAATCACTACATTTGAGAGAATTTGTCAAAATTAGAATTTAGGGAAAAATTGAATTTTGAATTCGATTAGTGTTCTGAAGCAATTTCGAGTGCTTTTGAAGAGAGAAATAGGTTCACAGGGTCTAAAGCTTTCGATAGAAGTTGTTTTTAAGCTCTAAGGTTGCTCTGCCATGATTTACCACCGCGACCACCACTGCTCCGCCGTGAAACACCACCCCCTGCCACTATCCAGGTAAGTCTACACTTCTTGAGTGATTCCCAATGCTTCATTGACCTCGTCGACATCCCCTAGCTGTTTTTTCCACCACCAGAGCCAGTGGATTGAACCTCGTCGGTCGTTCTCAACCGACCAGGTCACGATCCGGGTTTTGACCTGGATCCTGCCCGGTACCCTTACCTTAATCCAACCCGGGTCTAATCCGGTCCAGCCCAGGCCATTAGGGCTTGGGTCCATTTTAAAAAAAAAAAAAGAAAAAGAAAACAAGGTAGGGTCTAGCCCAGTAGGAAAAGAAAAATAAAAGAAAATAAATTTTATTTTTATCTTTATTTAATTGTTTGCAATTGTTTGTTTATTTAGTGCTTTTATTGTTGTTATCATGTTAGAAATTAAATTGATATGCTATATGGAATAATGATTAGTATAGTTGTTATTTTATACTTGTGGTATTGAGTCATTTACTATATATGTTATTAAAAAAATAAATAGAGAAAAAGATAAAGAAAAATATAAAAATATATTTTTTTAATAGGATTTTTTTCTTCCTTTTTTATTCTTTTTTCCCCTTTTTTAGGATGTCTTTTAGAAAAGAACAATGAAATAAAGCGTTTTACTCTTTCAGATAAAATTTAATATATGTAAAGTGAAATAATGATTAATCATTAAATAAAAGGCTTAGAAAGAAAGAATAAAAAATTTCGTTATAGAACATTAATAATAAAAGTTAGATTTTCTTTATTTAGCTTTTATATTTAGAACTTTTAAAAATATTTTCATAAAAATCAATAGATTGTTAATAAACTTAAGCTTGGCTAAATTTTTCATAAAATCCACCAACAAAGATAAAAAATATTATCAAAAAATAGAATAACAGAACTATGTGGGCTTAATTCCCAATTAGTGGGATACGTAGGCACTTTGGGCAGCCCTAAATATAGAAAACCTACAAGGTCCTCTTTTTAAATTTACTCACTTTAAAAAAATAAAAAATAAAAAATTGAAAATTTAGAATAATTATGTAAATATTTTTTCTTTAATTAATTTTATAAGTAGCGAGAAGATATAATTTAATTTAAAGTTTTAAGGTGGCACCAAAAGGTTTAATAGGTTAGCCCCCGAACCGGTATTCTCTAGTTTCTAAAAAAAAAATGGTTTTATTCCAGTTTTAAACGCAGGCTAGTAGCTAGGTTAGAAACGACCAAACCCATCAGTTTTAACCTTCTTTCCCAACCTCAGTTGGATGGCGACTCCAATTTCGGTTCTTTCGGTTCCAGTCGATGGTTTTCATTAGATGGGTACTGGTCTAATGGAAATCAAACCGAATGATACCTTTTCAAAAATTCAGGCTCGACACATGTCATTAGGGACCGA
The DNA here is from genome assembly GCA_024138025.1 of Combretum micranthum. Classification (NCBI taxonomy): domain Eukaryota; kingdom Viridiplantae; phylum Streptophyta; class Magnoliopsida; order Myrtales; family Combretaceae; genus Combretum; species Combretum micranthum. The sequence goes on along the minus strand of JAMXBD010000250.1, from coordinate 754,133 downwards.
ATGAACATCGACTTGATATCTTACCACCATGCTGGTATTAAGAGTGTAATTAAATGAGAAAATGTATTGTGGCCTAAAGGCTATCCTTGGCATTGGTGCCTTCGACATGTTGCCTGCAACTTTAACTCAAAGGCAAAGAGTAAATAATGTAAAGAATTAGTGAAAAAGGGTAACCTACCAAACTCAAGCAAGAAAGTCACATGGTTACTTCGAAGTGGCAAAGCAGTCTAATCCATCGATGGTCCAATATTTCAAATACTTGCATCCTCATATGTAGACTTTTATTTTATGACGAGAGTGTAAGGTTTGGAATTGATACAATAAACATGGTTGAGAGTTACAATGCTGCTCTTAAAGATGCTAGAAGGTTACCCATGGCAGTATTAGTTAAGAAAACTTTCTACAATTGCGATATCATGTTCAATAGACAAAGGTAAGAGGCACTTGATGCAATCGCACTTGGTAAGGTTTTGACAGATTATGCTAGAAAGAAGTTTGAGAGATAAAATAACGTGGAAAATGCCCATCGTGTTACCTATTTTGACTACCCAGAACAGGTATTTGAGGTTATAATTGCACCACAGCCAACAATGTATGCTTAGAAAGGAGATCATATACACAAAATAGAGTTGAGGTTAAGTAGATGCACATGCTAAAGGTAGCGATGGGGACTATGCATAAGATTGTGTTGCACATGTGGGACACTGGTACAGATGGGAAAATCAGCTAAGGTTTATGGACACTCATTCATATCAAGAACAGATAAGGCGAATTGGACCCCTCTTGACCTTCCAACATAGCATCCTTTCCCTCGTGATGTAAAGGAAAAGGGGCAAATCGAGGGAGAAATGATTTCAGAATGAGATAAATATTAGAAAGTGTCCACAAGGTTACACATATGAGTTATGTGGCTAGCAAAGGCAGAATATCAGAAGTTGTCCAACTAAGAAGGCAATTAGTTCCTCCATAAGCTAGACTTACGAGGACATACAAAGTGGAACTGGGCGGTGTAGCATGCCCAGTAGATAACAGAGTAGGATGATCATCATTATCGCATTATAGACCTATTGGATACCTCTGCCGGTACTTCTACAAATTGTTTTGATTAGTATCATTAGATCACTAGGTGTTGGATTAATCGTACAGGTGTAATGATAGAATATATGTAATAAATTCAATATGTAATTGTCAAGCTATCATTCTACTTTTTGTTCGTTGCATCCTAATTTTGATGTTTATTGTTAATTTCAGACATATTTCATCTATCAAGTGTCCCATATGCCACCAACTAACACTCTAACTACTATACGAGAAGTTATTCGTATAATAAATGAGCTTATGGGGGTTAACTCTAATGGTCCATCACCACCACCACCTGCCCACGTCGATCACAGTGATGGTGAGGATGCCCCATTGCCTCAGCCAACATAAGCATAGAGACGTAAGCCATAGAGAGAGAGAGAGAGGCAAGGATAAGCTAAGGGGTTAGTAGTGAGGGTGAAGCCAAGATAGAGCTGGAGATATTAGAGACGAGTCTTCACCCCTACATGTTTAGCTTGGTGAGCTTGGACCTTCATCATCGTCATATTTATATCAGCCGGATACTTCTATGCTTAAGAGCTCATGTGAAGCGTTTCATAACCACCACCTCCCTCCACAACAAACCCCCCCCCCCAGGCTCCACAAGAGAGGCGTCTAGTGTCATCAAATGATTGGGGGACGGCCTCACTCTGGTGGATCTAAACTCCATCCTATTTTAAGCAACACATCCAACATGGTGAAGATGGTGATGGCACACTTACCTAATTGGATCCATCTATGGAGCATTCCTAGCAGGATCCAGATCAGCCTATGCTTGAATTATGTACATTTGTTCGACAGCGAAGGGGCAAGCAGAGGAGGTAGCAGTAGAAATTAGCATTTATTATATTTATGTTTTATTGTATCTACCATATATGTAGTTTTCATCTAATGACTTGAACAATAGCGCAAACATTTCTCATAATGTTTCATTAGTTTTTAAATATGTTGTTGGAGGAGGATTGGGTCTGGGAATGTTATTTTGGTTTGTAGTTTGATACTATTCATTTTTGTGGTGGAGGATTGAGTCCTAGAATGTTTGAGTTTTATTTTACAGGTGATTGTACTTGATTTTGATAAGTGAATTTTGTACAAATAACTACTTGTATTTGAATAAGTAGCTGGTACTGTAATTTTTTCTATGTCAAGCTCATTTCTTGAAAAGATAATGTTATTGTGATGCTATAACCCTGTCTCTTCAAAATACGAGTTTAACATACCTAAAATTGAGATTATTTTTGTCTTATGGTATTTTTATAATTTTTTTAATAATAGGAATATCAATTTTCTTTTCCCAGTTTTATGGATAGGAAAAAATTTTAAAAAAAAGGAAAAAGAAACAATTGGTTTTTAAATAAATAAATTTAAAAGACATTCGACCAAGGAAAATTTGGAAAAATCCACATCTTAAATAGTCCCTAGACATAGATATCGACACGAGGTGGTTCTCAACCGCGAATCGCCCCAAACCGTCCCCGGTGGTTCCGTACTCGGGAACCACCCCATCGGGGACTGTTATGAACTGCCGGAGGACCCGCTGGAATCGGCAGGTCTTAGCGGTTCTTTCAAAATGAACCGACTGTTCTACCAGGTTGGGAACCGCTATTCCAGACCCAGAACAAGCGGTTCCAACCCGGCTCCTCTAGAAATTAAAAAAAAAAAAACAACAAAACATATACAACATAAGCGAATTAAATCTGGGAAGGGGGCTTGTAGTAGTTTATGTGTTCATGTTGTTATGGAGGTAATATGTAATGTCTAGCGCAATGAAATTTACTCGTCATCATTTGCTGTATGTTAATCAACTATTATGTATTCCGTAATTGTGTTTATTATTTACTAACCATTATATTTTATTTGAAAAAAATTTTAAATGTTTATTTTGAGTATAAATAAGTTGTAATTGCTTTTGTTGATTTTAGGGTTTTTTCATCTTTCAATTAATTTAAAAAAAATGATTCACGGTTCGCGTGGAATCGGAACCGCCAGAACCGACGGTTCCGTGAACTGCCTCGGCTCTAGCAATTCCGATTTCACGAAATATGGAACCGTAAACTGGCGGTTCCGATTTGGATTCAGAACAAACTCGAACCATGACAACCTCTACCTAGATAGATGGCAAAAAGAAAAAAAAATTGTATATAAGCAATAAAAATAAAAAGGAAAAGGAAAACACGTAAAATAAACTTATCTTTATTCCGCTATAGTTCCCTCCCTCCTTCACCCCCACCCACCACCACCACACCAAACCCCACCCCCCACCCCCCGGGCTTTAACTGAACTTACACTATGGCCAAAAAAAAATAAAACCTGAACTTACACATTGCCAAAGCAAAAGATGGAGAGAGCCGCCATTTTTGGTTACACATCTTGCTTGACAACCTTCAATTACAAAACCCAATTAACAGAAAACCCACGCAGTCTCAATTTTTTAGTGCCATCTTCATCGTCTTCGTCTATGCCTTCTTCTTCTTCGTTGATGTCTATCTTCTTCACAAAATATATCAACTTTAAAACCCAGAGAAAACGTTCCGGCAGTTCATTTTTTTGCCGAAAAGCCTCCCTTCGGAATACGGTTTTAGCAGTTGAAGAAGTCATGGAGAAGTCAACAGATACCATTTCTACTGCTAGAGAAATGCTGCCCAAGATTGATAAGAGTGGGCGCTTTTGTAGCCCCAGAGCTGCCCGTGAATTAGCCTTGTAAGGATACATACATATATATAAATATATAGCTGAGTTCTGTTTTATGTGTTGTGTTGCCACTTACGTGTCTTCTAATAGTAATCAAATTACTAATATTAAGTCTTACTGCGGAGTTAAGCTATGTTTTTTTTTCTTCATGTTTGGTCCGTGCTTGGAACCTGCGACGTTGAGTTAATATTTGGATTTGTTAATTTGGGAAAGAAAAAGAGGGAATGAAATTCATGTACTGCAATAGTGCATTAGTATAGCTATTATGGTGCTTGCTGTAGTGGTCAAATTACTAGTGTTTGCTGGGGATTTTTTGTGTAGTGGTGTTGCTGTTCCTATTCGTGCTAAATTCATGCTGCCTATTTGTGAAAATGTGGATTAAAGTGCTTGTCGAATGGTTATGTAGTAGTGTGATATATTAATCAGTGGCTTAATGTTGGGTGTTGGGATTATTCTACCGTACCATCGTAGCCATTGAAATTCCCGGATTAACTTCTATATTTATCCCAGATGATGAATTCATCTGTCCTATCAAAGTCTATAGGAGCTTCTTAGCTGAGCAAAATGCTATACCTGAAAGCCAATTGGAGAGAACGTAGTACACTCTAGGAAGTAAAGAGTAAATGAAATCATGGCAAATGCACAACGCTATTAGTCACACTTGGAAATTCAAGATAAATATTTGTCAAAATCTCTGTTGCCCACAACTTCTTGTAATATTGAAATGTCTTTGCTATTTCTTTGAAGGATTAATACCATGAATATGCACTAAGGTACTTAAACTTTTAAATTAATTAGTTTAATACCTAAATCTTAAAATTGATCAATTTGGTATCTAAAAGATATTTTCATGTATGCCAACAATATATCTGTGGGTTTTTTCATATAGCAAATTGATCAATTTCAAAGTTGGATATTAAATTAATTAATTTTAAAATTCAGGTTTTGTAATTCTATATTTTGCTAAAATTTAAATACCATTTGTGACATTAACCCTTCATTGAATGATGTTTCATGTGTCGTGGTATTAATGGGCCACATCCAGAAGGAAACCTTTAGCATTTCTTTTCCATTTTGTGACCTTGTTTTCTTTTAGCTTGTATAGATGGGGCATCTTTGTTTTGTCTTTTGTTGCCAGCATTTTACTTATGTTCGATCTATATTTGTTCTATATACGATATGTGTATTCTTCACTTTATCTCATTGGTATTTTCTTTTTTATTTTTTTAAATAAAACATCCAACTTCAAACTAGTGCGAAAATGAACAAAAAAACAACACCATACCACACCCATGAACCAAACAACCCCATGATAGATTTTAGTTTTGGGTTGATGTTATGAATGTTACCTGAATTTTGACAAAATATACAATTAGGTACTTAAATTTTGAAATTGATCAATTTAGTACTTAAAAAAGCTTTTCGGGTACGCCAAAAGTATCTTCGTGAAGTTCTTTTAGACATTAAATTCGTCAGTTTCAATTTCAAATATTAAATTGATTGATTTCAAAGTTCAGGTATCTAATTGTATATTTTGTTAAAGTTCAAATACCATTCGTGACATTATCCCTTTTGTTTTTACATAAGCTTTCTGGGATGGGATGTGAAGTTTTGGATTTGTGTATTTATCTGCAGGTTGGTTTCTTATGCGGCTTGTTTAGAAGGGTCTGATCCTGTGAGGCTCTTTGAGAAGCGTATGAATATGAGAAGAGGTGATGAATACTTCTCTCGATCTAAACTATAGTTACATACAGCATTGTTCATCATTTTGCTGTTAAAGCAAATCTTTTCTTGGCAGTCAAATGTTGAATTTTTACATCTAAATCTTTTGTCTCAATCCCTGCTTGTAACCCACATGAAATAAGATCCTTTAATAGTTGTTTCTTTTTCATTTTTTTCATTCATTCTCTGGCTTTCTGATTATGATCATTGCTTCCTGTTGTTAGAACCTGGTTATGAATTTGACAAGGCATCATTGCTGGAATACAATCACATGAGCTTTGGAGGACCCCCAGTCACAACAGACACTGCAGCAGAAGCTGATGAGCTTTTGAAAGATGATGAGAAGGAGTCTGCCATTGGTAACTAAAGAGCATTTCGTTTGATAGAATGCTTGCACGTAGTATTGGAGCAGTAATTTTGTGTCAGCTCCTAATGTTGCTTTGTTGCTTTTCCTACTCTTTTTTTTTTTTATCTTGGTCCTTTTAACATTAATTGTTCAACATAATTCAAGTGGATGCGATTGAGCATATAATTAGATTGCATTATCTCTTTCTTCTTTCCTCAAAAACACTTCTTCTTCTTAATCAATGCTGTCTACTGCTACCAATTCCTCTTAAACTCAAAAATACGGGGGGTTGTTGAAAGAATGTGCATGCCCATGATTTGCAATGCATTGTGGTTTCCATTCTTGATGCCTTACTCTCTAGTGTTTTTGAGGTGCACAGTTTCACTCTCTGGTGCTCATGCAAGATGAATTGACTGTTGACCCAGTCACATGCTTATCTAAGCAATGCATAGAATTAACTGTTGCCGAATGTGGAAGTTATTAGTATCAGATTGAATATGAGGCATGTTTGTTGAGTATGTTAACCATGATTATTCCTATGGTATATCACAAATTCTTCTGGAGACATTCTACAGTTATTGTAAGCTGAAACATTAATATCTATATCTGGTGTTATATGTGCATATTTATGCTGTCCCACAGCTCCTTGTTTTTGATACTTAACCTCTGTTAGAAGTTGGAACACCATTTCTGAATATTGTTTGAGAGGGTTTTATTTCAGGAGCTTCATGTTACAAAAAAGCATGAATCTACTAAAAAGGTTAAGGAATTCAATTTCATTAAGCATCTATCTTTACTTGTAGAAAGGAACTTTGGTATCTCATAACAGATTCTCAAGCCATTCATAGGCCTGGAATGCTTTGTTCTTATTTTTATCTGCAAAGTAGCTGCTGTGTAGATGACCTGAATATGCCAGTGTTATTTTCTTAACACTTCTTGTATTTTTCTTTTACAACTTTTCAAGAGGCAAAATTTATGTTGTTTTCTTTCCCCTTTTCAGAAGCAGAAGTTTTGTCTGCTCCTCCAAAGTTGGTATACAGCAGACTGACTTTGCGGTAAACCCATAACTCAGTGTGCAATGTGTAGTTGGCATTTATAAGCATAATTGAATTGAGGCTGAAAAGTTTATTCCCTCTGTATCAATAGTATATCTAACTTATTTTTTCTATCCTGCAGTTTTGCAAGGAAACTATTGGTTGCTGTTGTTGATCACTGGGACAGACATGTTGCCGTCATTGACAAAGTGGCCCCAGTAAATTGGAAGGTCTTTATAACTTGATAGTTTCTGTGTCAAGTCACTCCTGATTTTATAGTGACGTCGTCTAGAGAAAGCCAAGCCTAACCTTTTTTATCATGCTTACACAGTTTTAAGGAACTTTTGCATTGGTTTGCAATCTACAATACATAGATTTCTTTTTCTTTTTTCCTTTCTTTCTTTCTTTCTTTCTTTCTTTCTTTCTTTCTTCTTCTTCTTCTTCTTCTCATATATATGTGGGTATATTCAGCTTCCTACTGGTCTATGTTTTAACAAATAGACGACATTCAGGAGGTCGCCAATGTCTCATGTTTCATAGATGTCTCCTGCAAGGAAGATGCGACCGGACAGTAAAATTTTTCTGTATCCAAGAAATCCTAAAGTCGTTCATATAGTGACATTGGGCTCAAAATTTGCCTGCATTGTCAGATTGTGGAATGCAGAACTAGAGTTGTAAATTGTCCAATTCAGCTTGCAAAGTACTCGAGCTTAGCTCCATGTTTACTCAAGTTTGATTAGATTATAGCAAGAGCAATATGAACCACTAAAATATTTTATCAAATCAAAGTTAAGCCTGAACCATTTGGTTCAATGAGCTCACAAATCTAGTGGAGCTTGAGCATGAAGCTTTATTAGATATAAGCTTCATTCTACTGGAGCTTCAGCATAAAATTTTTTAAAAATAATGTGATATTTTCTAAATAATTAGGTTTGAAGTGCATGGTTGAATTGAGTTCAAGCATGATGGCATCGATCAAGCTTGAAAATTGCATTTTCCGCGATCAATCTCGAACACATGTTTCTTTCTTTTATTTAATAAGAATGTCTTCTATATGTCTATGTAGTCATATTTGGGTAGTAACTTTGTTGCATCTAATAAATTCCTCTCTCTCTCTCTCTCTCCATAATTTTGTACAATGAAGTTCTCTAGTAAGTGCGTCTTGATTTCCCTGTTACTGAGGAATTCAGGTGGTTGAATATATGTTGGTGCACTTCATGAAAGGGATTTCTCCTTGCCACTGAAATAGAAGAGGCTCTTATTTTGCCCTTTGACTAAATGTGTAATGTGTGGCCAGCTCCATTGTAGTGACTTAGCTCAGGTACTCGGCCATCACACTTGTGCCTCCAACCCCATTGATGACATGGTATTAGATATTGGTTAAGCACCATCTACATTTAAGTTCAGACCCAACATTACCAATATTTTGGTTCTAATATTAGCATTTTTGCTCCTTATTGAACAACATGACATCATAACAGTATGCATCGATGATGCTGCTGTTTTAGCTCTTGCTCTAGGTTTTTGTAGCCTTTTATGTACCTTATTTGTTTGTGAATTTGTACCAATGGAAGTCCGAATCACACATGTTGCACCTGCATTCCGTCTTCCTCTCTGCAAATCTGAGTTGCTGAAGCGTCTCATGATTCTTATGTATAGAACCATTTTTCTGCCTTTCAACTAACTTGTGATATTCAACTTCTCTTTTCACAAACTTAGAATGCTCCTGCGGGAAGGATTTTGGAGCTGTGCATTCTTCACCTGGCAATGTCAGAAATTACAGTTCTGGGAACCCGACACCAAATTGTCATCAATGAGGTCTGCTTTTCCTGCATCTTCATCTAATTTCCCTATTCCCTGTTCTTCCCTCTAAATTTTCCTTCTTCATTTCACTTCTTAATGAAGGCTGTTGATCTTGCCAAACGTTTTTGTGATGGGGCTGCACCTCGAGTCATAAATGGATGCCTTCGAACTTTTGTCAAGGATATTCAAGCAACCGAATTGTCTCAGGCTTCAGAAGCTCAAGAAGTTGTTGAGGCTTGAATGAAAAGAATGAAAATTCTGTTCTTTTTACTTTCTTGTATTGATTATCTTACCAGAGGCTAGGGTTGGTTAAAAGCTTCAGATTGTGATTGACTCATCGCGGAAGTGAAGAACAGAAGTAGGGCATTTGCTTTGGGATAATCTATGATGTGCACACTGTCAATGCCAGCTCCATGGTGGTACACCTTCGGGTAATATGTTGTATATGGTAATGTTGTGATTTAGATTCAAAAACATATATCTGTTAAATCTTTGGAGAATTCAATTGTTCCACAGCCAATTTTGATGGGAATAAAACATGGTTTGCTCAGATTTCATTTTTTCTTTGCTGCAAGGTTGATTTGCTTAAGCTGCAGGGCCTTTGACTTAGTAGAAGTCTTTTGCCAGTCATGTATGAGACATTTTAATGTTTATGACTGCATCTGCTAAGCGTTTTGTACTGTATGTGAGGGGAAAATTATAAAATCTCCGCTCGGTTTTGAGCCATTCCGTGGGGGGATTTTGGTCATATTTCTTAAATGAGTGGGATGTATTCAAGAAATTGATCAGATGATTTGATGAGTACTGGGTCTAAGTGGAACCTCGGCTGACGAAATTCCTGTATTTGTTTGTGATAAACTGACCCATGAGATGGGATGTTAAGTCCGCCTCCTGCGAATGATGTGATGTGTATGGTCTTGTCTTTAGGTTCTTGCATCTCGTATGTCATCTACAAACCTTCACGTCATCATCAATGATCGTATCCCTATTGCCAAAATAGGATAAATATCAAATTTAATACATAATCTTTGCATAGAGATTCAAGTTGATATCTGAACTTGGATGTAGTTAACATAATATTCAATCAAACTATTTTTTATTATTTATACTATCTAATTAACCATGATTATTCTATTTGTTGGTATGAAAAAGGTAATATATTATTAAATTTTTACTACTTATAACACTATTTAGTTGTGGTAGGTTCTTTTATCTACATCAGAAAAACAAAGCAAACGATATTAGTGAGATAGTAAAAATAGTCATAAAAAATTTAATTAAGTATTAAATTAACTACTTTAAATTTTAGGTACTAAATTAAATTTTTATGTAAAATTCATTTTCCAGATGTGATATTTTCCCTAGATATGTGCAGCTTTATGGAAATCTCTCAATGATAGTAATCTAAGGACAAAATATTTGTGCAAGAACTCTTTGATGTTTTTCCATGCGGCATTACCTTCCTTTTCAATCCTCTTACTAGTCATGACATTTTCCAACACAAGACTGCATAACCAATGAAGTCCAAAGCAATCAAATGAATCTAGCATCATCATAATTATAGTATTCAAATAGTTTTCCATCTTTCATTCCCATTCTACATAATCATTTACATTCATCTCCTAGAAATGGTGAAATTTTCAATTTAAGTATGTCCAATCTGTCAATTGACCTTCTCTAGCTCCACTACTTACCTCAAGATTTTCTATTTCGTTCTCTTACATCCGTAGTCTCTATGGATTACATATTCATCATGATGCTTATATCAACCATTCTACCTCTCATTTCATGGCAAGTTTACCTCGTCATTCCCTTGCATCATTTACTACATCATAATGGCTAAGTTATTCATCAAAATGATGAGATTTTGCATTTGTTGCTCTAGATTGGCATGTTTTTGTACTTTTGTTGGCCTTTGTCTCTCTCAAACACCACTATCATATTCCCCTACACCTCTAAAAACATTGTCAACATGAATATATGTAATGAGTATCTCCTCCTTGTATGTGACCTACTAAGAAAAATCGAATTACACTTAGCCTCTTTAATGTAACTCACAAATAGACTAAACGGTTGAACTCACTAAAATCACAAATGAAACTAATAAAAACAAGTTTTGAAAGAGATGAACTCACTTAAGAAGAGCAAATTCCATTTAACCTATTCAGTCGTTGATAATTCCTCATAGGGTTACCAACTACTATTTATATGTAGATAAAACATATAAAATAAGATAGATCATCTAAGACAATAATCTTTTATCTTAAAATATGGCTAAAACCGACACTACATAGGTTGCACATTAAAATCTTTTCTAAGCACATGAACTGGACGACTTTAAGTAAAACATCAAATTAGGATCGAGAACTTTCGAGAGTATAAGTTGATCCACAAACTAAGCAATTGATCATTACTCCTTCCAATTTGCTGTCTAATTGACTCTTAGCTTAAAATACTTGATTGCCCATCGCTTCAATTGAGCATTCCAAATCCTTGGAACTGGTACTTGATTTGTTAAAATTTTGGTTTCAAGAGTTGGAATGTTATCCAAGCATTAAAAAGGTAGTTAAACAAGCTTTGCATGATTTCATTAAAAAATTCAAGAGTTTTGAAAGAAATAATAGTCAATATGACCTGAACATGACCATGTTGGTTGGTCATATTGAGATCAAAATGTCAATACAACTTAAACATGACCGTGTCTAGAAGTCATGTTGAGGTCAAAGAAGAAAACAACTTTGTAATATGACCATGCTACAATGTGTTGAACTAGGGGAGAAAATTTTAAAAAAGATTTTATACAAAGGACATTATTGTGTTAGGGTCGTGTTGAACCAGATTTGAGAAGATATTTTAAAGGTCGGCTGAACATAATTAAAAAAAATTCAAATTTGAACAAATTTAAAAGCTTTCAAGAGAGAGAGAACACAAAATTACAGCAAAATGAGATTAGTAATTAGTTTAGTTATTAATTATTTAGTATCAATCAATATTAACAATTCGATAATAAAGATTAGTAATTACTAGTAATTGTGATCTTATGAGAACGTACATGTATTGCTATATGATATTAATAATAAGTATACTTTCCGAAATGATCATAATTTAGAATTTTGAGAATAGAAGTTTTAACTTGTTAGGAAAATTATCATCAAGTTTTTGGCATTGTTGCCTAGTTATTGGCAATATTAGGATCGCTCTACAGTTATTGATCTAGCCATTCTTTTTCTTGTGTTCTCTTTCTTCCTCTTGATTGTATCAAAGTGGAATTAATTCATGGTTTATTCATGATGTATATGACAAGAGGCAAATCTTCAAGACTTTTGGATCTTGACATGGAGCTAGAAAAAACTGCACATAAGAACCTAACAAAGAATAGCATCTTCACCTGTGAAAATTAAGGAAGAAAAACCTCAAGAAGGCATCATGACCAACAACAATGAAATCTTGAGGACTATGTCGAATTATGTCAAGCCAACATATTGGAGCCAAGTATCATTAGACCACCATCACCTTAAAACCCCATCGTTCATCCATAACGTTTTGGAGATATGTAATAGTTTTGATATTAATGAGGTGAGTGATGTTGTCATCCAATTATAGTCATTCTCTTTCTTTTTTAAGGAAACAAGTTAAATAGTGGTTAAACTCACTAGAAAGAGGATTTATCACTGCTTGACAGGACATAGATGAGAAATTTTGGAACAACTACTTCCCTCTTGCCAAAATTGCTAAGCTTTGTTATGATTTTTTTACATACGCTTAGATGGAATATGAGGCATTGATTGATACATAGGAAAGGTACAAGGAATTACTAAGGAGTTGTCCATATCATGGCATTCCTATTTGAATGTAAGTCTAAACTTTTTATAATGGTATCAACTATTTGACCAAGCAAATGATAGACACAACCGCTAATAGTACACTTAATAATGAGATACCTGAAGAGGTTTTGAAGTTGTTCAAGGACATGGCCACCAATAATTATTAATGGGCAGCCACTGGAACAAAGCCAAAAGTAACCGGAGTATATGATGTGGATGTGGTTACCATGTTGGCTTCTAAGGTTGAAGCCCTAAGCAAGAAGATTGATGGGCTTACAATTACTCAACCTCACTTTGCAGCTGTATATCTCAATATTAGTGGTAGTGCAAAACAAGATTAGATGGAGCAGTTGGACTACCTAAGAAATCTTATTTGCCCCAAAACAACCCTTATAGCAACACCTACAATCCATGGTAAAGAGATCACCCAAATTTCTCCTGAAACAATCAAAATCTCAGAGGACTAACCCATAACCCCTTGGATTCCAATGACTCCCACCTTAAGAAAGCCTAGTTTAGAAGAGTTAATAACACAATTCACTCAAAACTCATAAGCTCATCATCAAAGTATAGAAGCAACCTTAAGGAATGATGAGGCTTTCATCAAGAACTTAGAGAATCAAATAGGTTGAATCACTAAGTTATTGTCCAAAAAGACACAAGTAGCATTGCTTGGAAACATTGAGACAAATCTCAAAATGCATGTGAAGGCAATGACCTTAAAAGTGGAAAGGAGCTAAAATATGGTCCTAAAGACAAGATTAGAGAGAAAATTAATGAAAAAAGGGGAGAATATGAAAGTAAACAAATAAAAGAGAAGAAAAGGTAGAGCAACCCCCCAAAAGTCAAGAAGTACAACCCCAAAAGTCAAGAAGCACATTAATAATTTGATAGAATTATAATTCTATATTAACTTACCGTTTGTTGAAACGTTGCCATAAGTGCTAAGGTATGTGAAGTTCTTAAAGGATCTACTCTCCAATAAGAAGAGACTTAAGGAGCTCTCCACTATGACACTAAGTGAAGGGAGTTCAATAATTCTTCAAAACATATTGCCTAAAAAGCTCAAGGACCTAAAGAATTTTACTATGCTATGCTTCATTGGTAATTTATCTATTAAGAGATTTTTAGTGGACTTAGACACAAGCATAAATCTAATGCCATTTAAATCTTTTAAGAGATCAATAGGAGAGCCAAAATAAACACATGTGAGTTGCAATTAGCTGATAAGTCTATCAATTATACTAGGGAAATAATAGAAGGCATGTATGTTAAGGTGAAGACTTTCATATTTCTAGTAGATTTTGTCATCTTAGATATGGATAAGGACATTGAAGTGCCTTTAATCTTAGAAAGGCCGTTTTTTGCCACTAGAAAGGCAATCATAAATGTAGGTGGAAGAAAGTTGATATTGAGAATCAAGACTACAAACACCTAAGTCGAGCCGAGCTTTCCAATGATCACACTCAACTTGTTTAAAAATTATCAAGATCAAACCCAAGCTAAGTTTTTATCAAGCTTAAAATGCAGGATTAAGTTTGACTAGTTTAAATAAACAAGTTTTATTTCAAGCTCAAGTTTAGATTATTTTACAAATCTAGCTCGAACTAAGCCAAGCTATTTATTAAGCCTGATTTAAGCTTTTTATTGAGCCTAAATTCAAGCTCAAACGTAACTCGTTTAAATAAATAAGCTTTATTTTGGCTCAAGCTTAGTTTGTTTTTCTATTTAAATTTATCATATTTTGATTTTTTTTAACCTGAAAATATTAAGTAAAAGATACAAAATATATATATTAAATAAAAATTAGATTTTTGTTTTAATTATACATTCATGTATAATATATCATAAATATAACACTCACAAGCCTACTATTAAGCTTGTTCTCAAACTTGTTGGTGAGCATGCCGTGAGTGAGCCTAAACTAGCTTGCTCACCAGTTTAAACGAGCTTATCCACAAGCCGGTTTGCAAGCTCAAATCGAAGGTTGAGCTCAACTTGTTTAGATGAGCAAGTTTTACTTTAAGTTCTAGTTTGACACATTTACTAACCAAGTCAAGCTAAGTCGAGCTTAGGGTTGTAAGCGAGTTAAGACTGCTCACAAGCTACTCAAGTTTGACTCGATTCAACTTAATGATAACTTGAATTTAGTTTGGCTACAATCAAGTTGAGTTCGAGCTCAAGCTATTCAAATAGCTGTCGAGTTCAAGTTTTAAAATGCTATGATAGGAATCAGCAAGTCTTGAAGTCCTACACCACCATCTTACTTGGAGAAAATAGGCAGCATTGGAAAATTTCAAGTCAGGGACCTATGCGCTAGCTTAATGTCATCGACTTTGATTATGTATGTCACCGGCGTAAGCGGAAAGGCCATCGGCCTTCAACCAGAGTTCAACATGACCAAAATTGAAATTTTAGGAGCTGTTTTCAAGGCCAGTAGCATATATGACATAGGCCTCCAGCTTTGGACATGTAGGCCGCCAACTTTTGTTCGGCCATTCTTTGACAAAAGTTTTTTGTTTTTTTTTTGTCTTTTGAGTTTCTTTTTTTTTTTTTGTCTATAAACCCATTTGAATGTAAACAACATTTTAGTTCAGTTTTTCTTTGTTTTGAGTTTTGAGAACACTTTTATGTATGAAACCCTTGTGGTGATTATGATTATTGAGATTTGATTCTCTTTCATTATTGAATTCTTATCAATTCTTGTGTTATATAGAATTGTGGTGAACGTTGTTAATTAAATCTTGTGATTCTTTTAACTTCGTAATTGTTTTATAGATCGTGGATCCTATCATTCTATAATCCGATTACAAACCAATTAAATTTTATTGTTCGTGGATCCTATCGAACAATAATTTTATTCATATCATTTCTTTTAATTATTATTTCATACACTTTGAAAACCCTAAAAATTCAAGATCAAGATTCAACCCCTTAAGCTGGCATCAGATTTGGTATCAGAGCAAAGGTTTTGCAGGGTTTGTTGTTCAACGTGATTTATTCTAGGTTTGTTGGTTTGATTTTTATTTTTGAATTGTGTTGTTGAATTTTTGCTGTGTTTTGCTATTGATTGGCTGAAAGGATGTTGTCTGATGGTAGTAATAGTGTGAATGGTGATAATGCTAGGATAGAAGAAATAATAACCAATGGTGGTGAAGGGAGATGTTGTGACTAAGCAAGAATTTATACAGTTGCAAACAGGGTTTAATCGGATGCAAGAGGATATGAGAAGAATTCTAGAGATGTTAGAAGTTAGGGATAGAAGGAGTCATAGTGGATCTAATCATAGAGTACATTCCAATGGTGAATTTGATGGGAATAATGAAAGGATTAGGAGGCAAGGAAATAGAGATGATAGGTTGAGAGGAATTGAGAATATTAAGCTGAAAATTTCACCTTTCACTAGTAGCTATAAACCAGAAGAATTTCTAGATTTGGTGACACGGGTGAAGAAAGTATTTGACTATTATGAGTGGGATGAGCACATGAAAGTGAAGATGGCTTCTCTAGCATTTTCTTATGATGCTAGCTTGTGGTGAGATAAGTTACAGGTTAAGAAATGAAGGGTTGATGAAGAAAAGGTGCGTTCATGGGCTTTGATGAAAAGATTGATGACACGTAGATTTGTGCTAGATTATTATAAATAGGAGATGTTGATGTAGTTAAGTCCTTGAGGTAGGGAAAGAGAAGTGTAGAAGAATATATGAAGAAGTTTGAAACTTTGATGATGAGGTGTGATATTAGAGAATCTTTATATGAATTTATACCTTGGTTCATTAAGGGGTTAAAGATAGATATCACCAGTATAGTAGAGCTTCAGCATTATTAAACCCTAGAGGATGTAATTAAGTTGGCTAGCAGAGTTAAGAGGCATCAGCACAGATGGTTTCAGAAATCACATCACTACAATAAAAAAATGAGGAGGAGAAGAAAGAGGATGGGAAAGAGAAGAATAAGGGAAAAGTGGTGGATGACAAAGCACCTGATCAGACACAACATCAAAGGAACTGAGATATTAAATGTTTCAAGTCTTTGGGACATTGCCACATCGCTTCTTAGTGTCCTAATAAAAAAGTTATGGTCATGAAGGGGAATCAGATTAAGAGCGAGGAAGAAGAAAAGAAGAGTAGTGAAGAAGAAAAGATTGACATGGCAAATGTTCCTTTGGGTTTACGAGATGCAGTACTTGAGAAGAAGAATGTGATTCTAGATCAACGACCTAATCTATTCTATGTTCAGAATTTGGTGCAGGGAAAATCTTGTTTGATTGTGATTGATAGTAGTAGCTGCGCTAATGTTATTTCTACTGGATTGGATTTTTAACTGGGGTTATAGATGGAGTAGCATCCAAGTCTATATACTCTTCGTTGGCTTAGTCATCAGGGAGTTATTCATGTGCATAAATAGGTTCGTGTATCTCTTTTTGTTGGTGATTATACTGATGAACTCTTGTGTGATGTAGTACTTATGGATGCTACACACTTGATCCTTAGAAGACAATGGTAGTATGATCTCAGAGCCACCTTTGATGGATAGAAGAATGAATATACTATTCGGCAAGGGGACAAAACATACAAGCTACTACCTATGAGTCCTGTAGAGGTACAACAAGCAAAAACGATGCATATTAAGAAGATTAAATGATTGAGAAGTTTGTTTGCATGGACCAGCTAGATGACAACTTCGAATCGACCTCTAAAAATTCAAAGATCAAAGGATCAAGATTCAAGGATGAATCTTCTTAAACCCTAGGGTAATGATAGGAATCAACAAGTCTTGAAGTCATACATTGTCAGTTTACTTAAAGAAAACAGCCAGCATTGGAAAATTTTAAGTCAAGGACATGTGTGCCAACCTAAAGCCACTGGCGTTGATTATATATGCTGCTGGCATAAGTAGAAAGGCCGTGAGCCTTCAACCAGCGTTCAACATGACCAGAATCAAAATTTAAGAGCTGTCTTCAAGGCTGCCAGCATATATGACAAAGACCACCAGCTTTGGACATGTAGGCCACCAATTTATAGCCGACCTTTCTTTGATGAAAGTTTTTTTTATTTGTCTTTTGTGTTTCCTCGTTTTGGTCTATAAGCCCATTTGGATGTAAACAACAGTTTAGTTCAATTTTCCTTTGTTTTGAGTTTTGAGTTTATGTGTGAAACCTTTGTAGTGATTATGATTATTGAGATTCGATTCTCTTTAATTATTGAGTTCTTATCAATTCTTGTGTTATATAGAATTGTGGCGAACCCTGTTAATTAAATCTTGTGATTCTTTTAACTTCATAATTGTTTTATAGATCGTAGATCCTATCGTTCTATAATTCGATCACAAACCAATTTAACTTTATTGTTCGTGGATCCTATCAAACAATAATTTTCTTCATATTATTTCTTTTAATTGTTCTTTCATATACTTTGAAAACCCTAAAAATTCAAGATCAAGATTCAACCTCCTCAAGCTCGCGTCATACTCGATTCAAGCAAATCGTGAGCCTGTTCGAGCTCTTTATATATTTTTATAAGAGAAAAAAGATTGAAATCTTATGTTTTCCATTTTTAAAGTCTATTTTCATACCTTTTTTTCCCTTTCTTTTCCAATGGTTCACATTTATTATATTTAAGATCAAATCAACTAATAACGCTATTATTTCCCAAATCCTAAATTATTTTAATATGATTCATTTATGTCTGATTAATCAAGCCTAATCTAGTCAAGCTTGAGCTTATCAAGTATTAATTCAAGTCAAGTTCAAGGTTAAAAAATAGAGCTCGATCGAGTTCAAGTAGAGCTTGAGTTTTGATTTTTTTTCATTCGAGTCAAGTTCGAGACTTGACACTATATTGTTTTGCTCAATTAGTTTACGGTTCTAGTCAAGCTTGAATAGCTTGCAAATAACTCAGCTTGTTTGCTGCTCGATTGAGAGTAGAAGATAAGTTGGAACGTTGGATCAAATTCTCACATTTCTCATCAAGCTCTCCTAAAAATCAGATCGTTTGAACATTGAACCTATTCTGTGGAATCGAACAGATGAAGCTTTGACAATCGGTATTACATTTTTGTTTTTTCTTTCAATTTGTGTGCAACAACTTCATCTTGTTAAGCGTAAGTTACGGGCTTGACATGAGGGGAATACATTATCTTTGATGGGATTGGTATCGCCTGGACCACATATTCGATACCTTTTCTCTCCCTACTTCTCTTTCTCTTGTTCACAAAAATTTTATAGATCTCCATTTTTATTTGCCTACTTAATCAAGAGAAGTTAAAGGCATTCTTGGGTCAATGAGAATAAACTAAAACTCCAATGGCGAAGACGTGAATGGTCCAAAGCAAGCACTTACTAGGATACAATTTTATAGTTTTTTGTAGCACTAACTCCCAAGTGAATGAAGTTTCAAGTTTTGAAAATAGTTACTGAGATCGTAGGAGAAAAAATAGGATTTCTTGGTCTGTTCAATCCTTTCAATTTAAGATGAATGGCCACATAGTAACATCGAGATATGCCTCGAACAAACTATTTTACTTTCTCAATTTAACGTTCTGATCCATAAATCAACGTACCCTATTACTTTTATATGTTACCTCTGCTAAAAATTTTAAAAAGAAAAAGAAAAAAAAAATCTTCTTATATGATGTAATTTATCCTGATTTGATTTTATATTGTTTTTATTAATTAAAATATAGCCATATAGGTAGGAATTTGATTTCATGTTCCCTTTTGGGTGAATACTGAATAGCCATTATATTTTCCTTCATTCATATGAGAAGTTATTATGGTGCTTAATTAATTTTAAACATTGAAAATCAAGTATGCACATAATAGCAAATAACTATTCATTCTGGCAAAAAAATAATAATAATAAAACAAAATATTTTCTTATAAATACTGTTGGGAAGAGCACAATTAAACTTATATCTATCTCTGATGAAAAAAAATGCAATAATTTTTTTTTAACAAGACATTACTTTTATTCTAATATAATTCTTCGTTTTTTTTTTTTTAAATTTCTATGTCAATTAAACAAGCAAACAGGTATATAATAGTTATTATAGTTTTATTATATTTTATCTGATCATACATTTTTTTGTTATTTTATACATTAAAATGAACGGATTGTGAATGCATGTGATTGAAAAATTTGGGGGTTAGAGTTTAAATGCTCCATTTCGTGTATAATGAAATTAATCCCCGCATAAAACAAATTTATGAATATAAATTTGTAGTTTCCCTTGTGTTTTGTCTAAATGATATTTTTGTTAAATGTAAGTCTGAAGTAATCTGAATGGGAAAAAAAATACAAATAAGATAATAGATCGAAATTTTAAGGGAACCTAAATAAGTATTAAATGGCGTGAAATATATGAGTAAAATTCTGTTTCTTAAACAAGGGATCATAATTTAAAAAAAAAAAAAAGGAATTATTTATTTTTCAATTAATTACCAGAATATTAAGATTGTCTAATCAGCATCCAATTGAATTGTTCGAGGCTAATTATCTCCTATTGTACTAATTTTATTAATAGTGATTTATTTAGTTGGACTTAGGAATGCAAATGAATTAAGTCGGTTCACAAACTATTCGATCTCAGCTAGATATTTAGTTGAGTTCAATTAGAAAATAGTCGAGTTACACTTAAACTCGATCTACTCAAATAGTTTATCGAACCGAACTAGAGCTTCCTATATTTAGCTTGATTAGCTCACAAGCCTACTCAAACTATATCAAGTATAAATATTAATCGAATTTGAATTAAGTTTGAGTATTATTATTATTAAAAAATCAAGTTAAACGACCTTAATGGAGTTGGATTTGTGATTATATAGTGTTTTTTTGAGCCAAACTTGAGTTTATAATCTTAAACTCGATCCCATTTTAACTGAAATCGTGTTTTGAAATTTGAAACCCAAAGCTAGCTTTTTTACCATCTGAAGTCGACTCTTTAGTAGCTCTATTGAAGTTTTTTTATCAATAAGAGACTAACACACTTATCGCAAATATTTCTTTTAATGTCTAGGTTTCACCTAGATGTCTAAGCAACTTGAATACCATTGCTGACAACTTTAGCCCGTGGTCCTCATCCTCCTCCTCTGATGATCCCATGCACAGTCTTCGATTTCAAAGAAAATATCAAACTAAACACAAATTTCCTTCTATCCATATATTAAAATTAAGATTACAAAAGAGTTAAGCTACATGTGAACTATTTGAGCTCGATCTCAAATTGTTTTAAGCTTAGCTCAACTCAAACTTATATAATAAATGAGTCGATCTCAAACCTAAAATAAAGCTAGTTTATCTAAATGAGCCAAATCGAACTCCAATCTATACTCAAGAGCATTCTTATTTAGGCTTGCAACTAGATTCGCAAGTAATTCAATAAACAAGCCCATTTATCTAGACAAAAAAAAAAAAAAACTTATTTCTAAATAATATATGTACATACATAGCTCAATATTTATTTATTATCTACTTATCTATTAATTTATATATTTATTATTTTGGATATTTAATTACTTAAATTATACATTATCTTTAAAGGTTATAAGTAACTCAGGCTCAAGCTAGATAAATAAGCTCACTTACTTAAATGATCCAAGCTCGATCTCAAGAAAAAGCTCGTTTATTTACACGCCAAGCTCAAACCTAGCTTTTAGGCTTAATAAAAAATTCAAGTCAAGTTTAAGCTTAATAATTTTTAAACATGCCGAAATTAAGCTTTCAAAGCTCGATTCCATGCTGATTTGCCTCGTTTGCAAAGCTAATTATAATTGAAAAGTCTTAAGCATAAAATAATCATGAATTGTCGAACTATCTACTAAAACAGGAAAGTATAGGAATGACAACTTAAAATAAAAATTAAAAAAGAAAAAGAACGACCACTGATTTTACACAAAAGAAAAGAAAAATAAACAAAACTTGAAAATATACTTTTTTGTAGCAGCACTATAAACATAAGGAAAAGAAAAAAATTGAAAACCCCCTAGGCAACACAATAAAATATAATATGAAAAATCGAAACCGAAAGAAACCCTATTAGAAAAGCACTAATTAAGCAAAAAAATTCAAAAGTTGAAACAATGGACTTTATGAAACCAACAATTAAAAAAATGAAAAAACTTGAAGAAAGTCATTTGATAAAGACACTAATTACAAACTAAAAAGCAAAACTTAAACAAGCCTAATTGGTGAGTGGGTAAGTATTAACCTTTTTGGATTTTTTTTATGAATCTGCATTAGTTTTTAAAACTTAATCCCAAAATAGGTCATGTTCAATACTTATCCATAAAATGTGTTGATGATGTCACACCTAGAGCCTGCACCTTCACTATAGCAAAATATTTAAGAAGAAGGTGATAGTAGAGCTGCACCTTTTTCTTAATACATTTGCCAACAAATAAATTTCTCTCTCTACTCCAAAAACAACGCCCACAATCTCCTCCGTACAAATTCTTCTATTTTCAACAAAATTAAATCATAAAGTTTGGTTTATTAGATCTCTGGAGGTCCAAAATGTAAATATATATATATATATATATATATAATATAGTTAGGAAAACTTAATGTCCTGAAACGACAAAATAATTTTTTTTCTCTTGCATATAAAAAACACTAGAATTTAACATGAAAAACCCTAATTAGGAAAAAGCCACGAGAGCACAATACAAAAACTTTCACTATCAGCAAATAATGGGTTTACAATGTTTTCTTTACTAACTATACTACTGGATAACTAATTTTTCACCACAACAGTGGATATCGATAAAATCATAAAACTATTTAATTCGCAAAAACGCAAAAATGCCTATTCAATCTGGACAACTAAGAAGTACTAATAAAAAATGGAAATAATCGTCTTGTAGTACTCCACACCATGAATTTAACAAAAGAAGTTTCATCGCAATCGTGATTTAGTAGACCATCCGATCATGGATCCAAAAACACCTCATTAAAAACAGCTCGATTTGAAATTGTGTTTTCTCTGGTTTGTGGTCGTAACCTTGGAATCATCAACACCCTTTTTTTTTTCCTTCTTCTAAATAAATATATATATAATATTTAGGGTTTTCTTTTTATTATGTTATATTATGGGTCCATATGGGTTGGACTCAAAGCCCATATATATATATATATATATATATTTGCTTCTCTCTACGAATTCTTTCATCTTCTGTAGAATCAAAGCATGAAGTTTGGTTTATGAGTAAGGAAGAAGGGGGGAAGAAGCACATTTGGAGAGCACAGTGCAACGGAGAGTTATGCTATGTTCGGGAAGGATGAATCGCTCTCGAAAAGGAATCTATTGATTCTCTCCCAATTGGTTGGACCGTAGGTTCGATGATTTACTTCTGTGCGAGGTCTCTGGTTCAAGTCCAGGATAGCCCAGCTGCGTTAAGGAAAGAAAGGAATAGAAGAAGCATTTGACTCCTTCATGCATGCTCCACTTGGCTCGGGGGGATATCTTTGGGCCTTTCCTACGCAACTTAAGTAGAAGGCAAAGAAGGCTTCCTTCCGAGGGGACCCCGAGCCATCAGTGAGATACCACTCTGGATGAGCTAGAATTCTAACCTTGTGTCAGGACCTACGGGCCAAGGGACAGTCTCAGGTAGACAGTAACTATGGGGCATAGGCGTTACCTTTTATGATATTTCTAGAGGTTCAAGAATGAAAAAAAAAACGTAAAATTTTTTGTTTTAGTTATTCATGAATTGAATTTTTTTTTTTTTTTTTTTTTTTTTTTTTTTTTGCTACTCATGAATTGAAGGAATGGAAGACAGAAAGTTTGATTCTATTGGTGGAGTAAAGAAGAACGCACAAGCTTTACCTTCTCCTACAATGTTGCCCAGGTAGTGTCTGTGCCTTCACGTATCCATTTTATGAATAACTTTTAGATGGAACTAATTTCATAATTAAGTTTTAAAAACTAGTCCAAGTCCATACAAAAGCTAACCTTTTCAAGCTCTGGATGAGGCTTAATTTTGTACTCTATTTATTTCTTTAATTGAATATTATTATGTTTTTAAAATGGTTGAATGTCACCTTTGGTACCTAAATTGTCTACTTACTACCTAAACTTTGTTTACTTTTATAAGTAGCAACTTGAATTTTACCAAAATTTTACAATTAGCTATCTAAATTTTACCAATTTTTGCAATTAACTATCCCATCTAGGTGTAAATATTATAAGTGAACTCAAAAAGTTTATGTAATAACAAATTGATACTTTTGAACTTCAAAATTGTTAATTGTGCAAACTAGTGAAGTTCAAATATCAAGCATGATATTTACCATTTTAGAAATTACCACCTCAACAAGTGACTCGTTACCAATGTGTCATTCAATTCTGGGATTGTGAATCACTAATAAATAATTGCCGCACCTCTATTTTAATGTCTTAAATCTAATTTAACACCTACTATCCCCTTGGATGGCTTTTCTGTCTAAATCTTTTTTTTTTCCCCTTCCCTCTTTCTACAACCAAAATTAAGGTTTCCAAGCTGCTATGTTATAAGGTAATTTTGGATATTTGAGGATTTCACTGTGCAACAAAGTTTTTTAAGTTTATAGAAATGCAATTGGATTCTTACTCCTATTTTTGTTATGTTTTTTTAGAGCTTTGAGAAAAGGAAAAAGATTTTTTGAACTTGTCAAGAGCACCGTCCTACACTTTCCAATTACCATCTACAAAATGTAAATAGACTTAATATTGTAACTATTATTTATTATTTATTTGTGTTTGACTCGTGAGCTAGGTAACAAGGTTTAGCGAGTCTAATTCAGTTATTAGGATAATTTAGGAAGATTTAGCTTGGTAGATCGTTAGACCAATCCGCCGCATCTAACATTTCTCAAATAGGCTCATGCATACATGAGAATAACTAATGGCATTAGCCCATAAGAATCTCATTCAAGATAATCATGAATTAAACTTGCTCCATCTCATCCGCCAGTCAAACAGATGATTTGACGGTCATCATCAGTGTCAAGTGTCTATAAATACTCAATTCTTTATTTCCAACTTTTAAAGAGAAGAAACAAAAAACATTTCATATCAATTAAAGTAACTCAAGTGTATTACTACTTCAATTTATTCAAGAACCGTAAGATTAATGCTTAAGGTTTACTTAAACTCTCTTACCTATCATTTAGGTATTCGAGACACTAAGACTACATATTACTACTCCCCGTAATTCTCTCAAGCCATTATATCATCAAGTGTCATCTCCTCATCAATACTCTTGAGTTATATGCAAGGCACGAAATTCACATGATGCATGCATAACTAATTTCGAAAGGACCCTGCATCTACACATTCAATGTGAAATTTGTTAGTAAGCAAATACTCAAAATATATGGCAGCCTATTATTAGTAAAAAAAAATCAACTGTGTCAACGGAATTAAATTAAAAAAAATTAATGTTATTGAACTGACAGTTTGAATTGGGTATACGGCCAACAAGGTGTCATTCGATGCTTTTAGGATGCCGGATTGTGGCTGAGAAATGGGGCAAGTGGGCGCATCTTCTTCCAATTGTGAACGCTGACAAGTATCAATTGGAACTGCCCTTAGTGAAGTTGGTATCGTGCACTGGGATCGGCCTTTCTTAATCATTGAAAAATTTTATGGTTTCATCATCAATTTTAATGAGAAGAATTTTATTAATTATTTAAGAGATCATACTTAATCATAATTAAATCATTAAAATAATTAATATTTTAATTATTATATTTATTTTAACAGTTAAGTAACTCATTTAATGGTAGAAGCTTTTGTAAACATATCACAGATTAACTCGAAATTGATTAAACCTTAATAAGCCAGCTTTTAAAAAAAATCACAACAGCGAGACGGATGAGGCCTTTTCTACTTCACCTTAAAACGACTTTGCCGCTCTGTCCTTTTGAAAGTACATGCGAATTTTCTCCGGATATTGATAAAAAAAATGAAAAATGAAAAATCTCCCAACGGAAATCCCGTTTTATTCCATAATGACCTCTTTAACATAAAATTTATCATTTACAACTAAAGAAACCAGCCAACAATCCCTCAATCAAACCGAGTCCACGAAGCGAGCCAAACAATGCAACATTCCGTAACGTACCTACATGATGCGATCGATTCGCCTACGCATATAATCTCAAAATTATTATATTATCATCCAAGCCTTTCCAGTCAATAGTTTATCCTTCTTAAAAACTTTTCAAATAGTTGTCCGAAAATACACAACCATGATACCGATTGTTATTTTTAATATACTGATATAACACTTTAACATTCCCATATTCAATTTCATGATACCGCACATGAAGGCGTAACTACTTACGGCCCCAAAAAATAAAAAGAGGAAAGCACAACCGCTCAGCTTTCGAAAAAAAAAAAAGCATAAATTTCAAGATCTGGAAGAACAGGTTAATGCCACGCCAAAATAAATAAATAAATAAATCATCCCCACCCTCGGCTATTTTTTGTTATTTCAATACGAAAATGGATTTAAAATACAATGAGATGGAATAATCTGATTTCACTATATCATATTAATTAATATATTATGTATCTATCACCATATCAGCATAAAAACCAACATGTTCGACACATTTAAAAACACGAAATGCATTTTTCCGAACGAATGATTATAAAAAAAGACTTAAAAAAAATTTTCAAACTATATAGAGAAGTGCCATAAGGGACGGCGTATCAGCGCATGCCCATTTACCGTAAGAATAAGCTGCATTTCAAAAAGAAAGAAAAAGAAAAAAAAAAAATGAAGACCCTAGATGGGAAATAGAGAAGCTTCTTGAAAATGAAAACACGATCGCCATAACCCCCCATCTTGTCTCTAGCTCCCTCACGGATAGAAGTAGAATATTAAGGGCTTTAACAAAAGGAAAGCTATTGGAATGGGGAACATATCTAGATTTTACGAGATTACAAAAACCAAAACAACTGAGAAGCAAGCAAAGCTTTCTTGGTGTTGAATAGAATATAGAAAAGAAGAGGAGGAGAAAAAGAAAAAATAAAATAAGAAAGAAAGAAAAAAGGAGAGAGAAACCCCACTGAGAAAACCATATAAAACCACTTTTAAGAAGAAGAGGAAAAGAAGACAAGAAAAACCCCTAAAACCCAAACTCAACTCCTAGAAAATATAAAAAACAGTAGTCAGGAGCTAAAACTAAGGCAAACACCCCCAAAGCGACCAGTGAGTCGGATGTTGGAAGTCCGCCTAGCCTCCACATTTGACATTCTTTGCCGCTATCAGTTTCCATCCCGAGATTATTACTTCCCTCTACCCACCCCTATATATCCAATTTGGAAGGACAACTTTAAGGAGCATTAGCCAACCCAATTGTTGTCTCTGTTCTAAAGCAGAAAATTCTGAAGAATCCTTGAGATTGAGGCACAAAACTAGCAGCACCCGCCAACTCATTTCTATCTAGCAAGCATTTGCAACTCCGTTAGCTACAACTTTCTCCGGCACAGCAGCTTTTACAGCAATCCCATCATCAGAAAGCTTCAGATCACCATTAGCTACGGCTTCAGTGGAGGTGGTGTTGCTGATCAAATCTAAAGCAACCTCAGATGACTTCTGTGATTTCAGATCTCCATTTTCCATATCTTTCTTGTCCACTGCAGCCTTTCCTTCCCAAACCTACAAAGTGGGGATAGACAACAAAATTGCATATTAAATTTTAAAAAAACTAATAACAAAAAACAACTAATGCAGCTTAAAGGTATTCATATGATATCAATCCTCACGCGCAAAAACAATATTAGACAAAAAGCCAAGGCTGGAAACCCCCATTTAGAAAGCTGATGCAGGCTTACCTGTTTCTGAAATTGCTGCTGCTTAGCCTTTTTTTCCTGAATCGACTTCTGTCTATTCTCATAAAAGTCGAAATCATCCAATAGGCAGGTCTTCAAGGTGTGTTCCTTGAAAATTTTAATCAACTTCAAACCTTGCTCCAGCTTGACCTGTAAAACAACAAGGTTCTCAATTATAGGTAAGGAGAGAATTTAAAACATGATAAGAAGATAAAAATCAACGTCCCACCTCTTGAGTATCCCGGCTGTTAGTTACAGGCTTGTTTTCATTGTTCTCCAAAGTAATGTGCTTCAGTGAGCTGTTAGGAACATCTTTGACGACGTGCCACTTCACAGGGAAACAGCCATTCCACTTGTCTTGCTGCCAGTACTCAACGTTCTTGTGAAAATCAACTGGGCCAACCATTTCTGCCACCCCCAAGAATTGCCCACTAGTATTGACCTAAAATATTGAGCAACCAATCAGCAACATGCACAGCACAAAAATACACAAAGGAACACACACACGCACGCGCTCAAGACATAAGACCACTCTTCATATCACTCGATGGCTTAACTTACAGAGAAAAAGAGAAACACAGGGCATCCTCCAGCTTTCTCCTGAGCTTCCTGATAAGCAGCATCAAGCTTCTTATTGCCATTCGGTGTACTGGCCCAAACACTGTACTTGATGCTCTTATGAACATCATCCTCACTGTAGGACTTAATTATGAAAAACTTGGCATTGATGTACTCTTCAGGAAAATCTGCCTTGTTAAACTGATCGCGATCTGGAGTCACACTCGTCTTTGTCTTCTCCTCCTCAATAGTCCCATTGGAAGGGAGATTTTGTCCCTTAACAGCCAAAGTGACTGCCATGAAACTCTTTTGGTTCTTAGAGCTCTTTGACCTAGGACCTCTGTTCAGCTCATTCATACCATCCATATTATCATTAGAATAGCCATAGTAGCCATTATTATGACCCCTGTTTTTGTATTTGTTGTCAACTGCAAACCACCCCCGTCCATTTGTGCGTGAATCATAGCCATTAGTCCCAAAGCCAATGCCAGATCGAACAGAACCATACTGACCATACAACTTGTTCTGATACATCCTGTTCATGTATCCATTTCCTATGCCCATGCCAGGTATAGGTCTAGGATGGTGCAATCCCTACAAATCATTATAAAAACAAAAACATTCCATAAAATGATCAAATACTGAAAAATGAATTCCAAAGGGTAAATCAATTGTGATCATGCTACCCTCAACATAGGATTCCAGAGAAGAGAGAGCAGTTCATAAGGCCATTTACCACATAATGGGAATTAGGACGATACGGCTGATTCCTTGATGATGGTCCATTGTTTGTATTTGAAAATGAATTATTCATAGCATTACCGGTTGCAGGACCAGACTGCCCATCCGAAAAAACTGGACCATCCAGCCAAGGAACAGGCGAATGGGACACATCATATCCAAATCTTGGATCCTGATAGGCAGAAGCAACACCACCAGTCAACGAACCCCTTGCAAAAGCACCATTTGAATTATACGAGGCCTTTTGATTTGTTGACTTCAAAGGGGCAGACCTATTGTTTCCTTTTCCTGCATTTGTTGTGCCATTGGCATTTCCATTGACTGTTTCAACAGGTAAAGGCTTTTGGTCAGAAGCAGCAGATGTGATAACATCCCCCTTAGCAGGTTGATTAAGACTAGGAGTGTATGGGGAGCTCGTCGGAGTCATAGACTGGAAATAGTGAGATGGATAGTGATAGTGCTGAGTGCCATATAGCTGATCATTCCCCGGAACAGGGGAGGTTGCTGGTGAATATGGACCATAAGGTGCATAACTGTAACCAGGGTGGTACACAAGAGACCCATTATCCCCATAAAATCCCTGAAAATAACAGGCAAATCAAAGTAATGACACATTGAGCAAATATACATAGTGGAGGCAAATCTCTTACATCACAAGACAAAAAAACTCACAGAAGCCATATCAACCCCCTCTGCATTGACATATCTAGAGAAGTCGTCCCAGTCATTTCCAGTACCTTTATATCCTAAAAAAATCCAAGTCAGTCAAGTCTTCCATGCGTTAAAAAGAAACCCAAGTCAAAGTCAAGCCTACATGAGACCTTTCTGCTCATGAACTTAATTTAACTGACAAAAACAAATCAGCAACTAAACTAACCTCCAAAATAGTATGGATAACCATTAGGAAGATAGCACATGGTTGTATCCACAAAATCAGGCAACAAAGGAGTTACAGAGCGGTCATATGGCTGGATCTGTCCATTCCCAGTATTAGCCGTGTCAACAGACCCAAACTGATTAGCACCAGCCTGCACAATAACATTGCATACGGATAAGCAAAAATTCTAAATATAAATTTCATGGTTTTAAAAAAGTCAACACACATATTTCATAAAAAATCGAAGAATCCAACACATAGTACAGGATATATTCATTCAAGCAATAAAATTTAACCGCATATAGGATAAATTTACCTTCTTGGTCGGTTCAGTCAGGTCCAGAGCCTTTGGTTGACCCTCCAACGACAATGTTTGCAATAAATCAGTAGCCTCTGTTCACATAAACATTAAGGAAAAAAGAACGCAGTCCTCTATAGTCTAATTCGATTCAAAACCACAGCAAAGTAACACAGCAAAATCCAAAATAAAACAAGAATGAAAGCAGTCGGCAAAAAACATTTAACTTAGCATGCTAATCAAAGCCATACGGCAAAAACAATTAAGCGAGGACATTAAATTCAAGTCTCCAAAGCAAATATAGACTCGAACTGAAAACCTCACATCAAATTATTAAATTTAGACTGCGGAAAACAAACTTCAAAACATATTAATTCATTGAAACAGACACCTTGAAACACCCTTATGCCTAAAACCATCATTCAAACAAACCATCGCCCTAGAAGACTAAAAAACTTCCTGATCAAACGAAAAGTACAAAAATTTAACCTCAAAAATAAAAAAAAAATTAAAAATTAAAAACAAAACAAAATAAAACACAACATAATATAAGACCCACTTCGTATCTGCATTTAAATCCAAAAAGTAACCGACTTATGTAAAAAAAAAAAAAACACACACACACACACAAATCAACCATCGTAAATGAAAAGAAGCAACAACAGGAACGACAAATCACCTTAAAACGTGGTAAAGAAACCCTGTAACAACCAGATCTAGAAAAGGAACACACATAATGAAACCCTAGAAACAATATTCTAAGCCAAAATCAATCAGATCGGGGAAACAAAACCCAGATTAAACACGTGTAAGGATACGATCTGCAGATGGAGCGACGGTGGCCATGATTTGATCGACTAAAAATTAGATCTTGAAAAAAAGGGACGATGATAATAGTACAGAAGAGAGAGATAGAGGTATGTAAAACCCTAGAAAATTAGGGGA
This sequence comes from Combretum micranthum, assembly GCA_024138025.1. Lineage (NCBI taxonomy): Eukaryota > Viridiplantae > Streptophyta > Magnoliopsida > Myrtales > Combretaceae > Combretum > Combretum micranthum. The sequence goes on along the minus strand of JAMXBD010000250.1, from coordinate 723,394 downwards.
TTTCTGATTTGGGGTTTTAAATTTGGGGGGAACAAAACCCTAAAGGGGGACAACGGGTCTCTCGCGGCCGTCAAGAGAGACAGAGAGAGAGAAAGGAATGAGAGTTTAAGCGAATGGGGCAAAAGAGGGTTTTGTTCATCTACGAGTCCATTCAAATACCACTTTCCTTTTTCTAGTCTATGTTAATGCTACCCAGTGTTCACAGTGGCTTCAAGCTTAAGTTTTTTTTATTGGTTGCCTGTACACGTGGATTTTAATGATTGGTTGTATTACGGGATCTCTCTGGCAATGTACGTGACAGCGGGTGAGATGAGCTTAGACTTGGTTAGGCCTTCCTATGGATAAAAACGTACTTGGGGAACATGCAAGAAACCCTAATTAGGGAAGGATTATCCTTTTTTTTTATTTATTTATCTAATGCGTAGACTCGGAGTCAATGGGATTTTTGTTTTTCTTTTCTCTTTTATTTATGTGGACCAAGTTTTCGCCCCGGCTTATTATATAAAAAATTACAGTGGACAATTTCAAGACTTTGGATTTTATTTGCTAAAGATAATGCTAAACCAATAAAAAACAATTTTTTTTTTTTTTGGTGAATAAGATCTACAGTAAATTGATGAAAGATATACTGCACCGCTGTTGATTCCCTTTCAGATTTAGATTTATATTCTCGGTTTATTGCTTAAGGTTGAATAAATCTAACCGTGGTAAAACTTTTGAGTAATAAAATTTGAAAATTTTATAATGCAATGTAAAATTTTTGAATTAATTTATTGTTTAGAACACTAATTAAAATTAATTTCTTAAATAAGATTAAAATAAAAATAATTATCAATTTAGCACACCAAAATCGTATTTTTATCATAGGATATACGAGTGAACAGTAAATACACGTATATCGCATCTTTAAAACGTGATATACACATGCATATCACAACTATAAAACGCGATATATATTTGACGTATGGAGCAATATTTCGATTATTAATCGCGATATCCGTACAAAATACTTATATCGCGATTAATAATCACGACCGTAATCAAACATTAAATCGTAATTCTTTCACGCGATTTTTGTATAAAATTGCATATCATGTTTCTTAAACGCGATTTTACAACTGAAAATTGATAATTAATTTCATCCAAACGGTATATTGTAATTATTTTGTACATGTATTGGACTCAAAATTTTTAGATTCCCTAAATACCCTGAACGTGTCATGCTAAGAAAACAATTTCTTATATTTGAAAGTTAATATTATATATTATAAAATCAGCTAATAATAATTTGTATTTCGAAATTTATGAGCATCTATTCCATGATAGGGTATTTTATGGATTGTTTACTTGAATATAGAGAATAATCAAGTATAAACAAGTACTATAAAAATTAAGGCTGGGTAAAAAAATCGACCGAACCGTGAACCGAATCGAACCGAACCGGACCGAACCGAACCGAAATTTATGTTTTTTTTTTAAACGGTTCGGTTCGCGGTTCGGTTCATTGAAGAACAAACGGTTCGCGGTTCGGTTCGGGACCATGAACCGAACCGTTTTATATATTAAAAAAATTAAACATATTATTTTTACTCTTAATTGTTTTATTAATGGTACATATCTATATCACAAATTTTAAAAACAATTAATTTTTTTAAATAAATTAATTGTTTTTAAAATTTTTTACTTAGATATGTATTAGTCATTAGATTTGAATAATGAATAGTTATTCCATGTTTTTTATAATAGATATTTTTTATGGGATCACCATTATAATCTACTAAAAATCGTCATAGCTATCTATAGCACGTCAATCTTATCAACTTCAATATAAGAGCATTAAGAGTCTATGCGCTATTTGCGGCATTATGGGTCATACGTTATTATTCTGTCCTCAAAACTATGTCTAAGATCAACAAAACATAATAGAAGCTTTGAATCAAATGTCGGCCTAAAATTTTTATTCTCAGGATCCACCCCAACACCGAGTGGTGCCCCCTAACCCACGTACTCAGTCATTGCCTTTCAAAAAGCAAGGCCTATTGGTGGACAACTCAACAACAACACCTCTGCATGATGGATAAACAGTTAAGTCATCATCAGCAGTTGGACAATCCAATTCATCTCAATTCATATAATTATAAACAATTATAATTTTATAATGGATGAAATCTTTTCCTTCCTATAAGTTTTACATGTTTATTTGATAAATGATTAATTTAAAATATTATTGTTTATATTTGCATTAGTGATAAGAAATACGTAATTGAACTTTTTCAATAGAATATATTTTTTATTTTATGAAAAAACGGTTTGAAACGCAAACCGAACCGTATCGGACCGTTTTTTTTTTTTGTTCGAAAAAATTACGAACCGAACCGTATAGTTAGATTCGAATTTAAAAGAAAAACCGAACCGTAAATTATGGTGCGGTTTGGTTCGAGATGCAAACCGAACCGAACCGTACCGTGCACACCCCTAATAAAAATTGTCTCTTTGTGATATCTGTAATAAAGAAGGAATGATGTACTCCCATGTTTATATCATCTAAAATATATATTTCAAATTTTACTTTAAATTTGTAAATTGGGAATAGAATAAATATTACCATTGTATCTCTATTTATTATTTGTATTTTATTAATTGCTAATATTTAATAACAATATTAAATTGAGGCAAAATAGTTTTGTTGCTTGTATTTGGGAATAAAGGGGAAAAAAAACACTTGCCCAGTAATTTAAATTATTTCCTTTGCATAGGAATTAGAAAAATTATTAGAAATAATTATTCCTATTCAAATGCAAATAAAGGAGCTAATAGGATGTACTTTTATTCTATTCCCTTTTATTACCTTCATATAATTAGATCATTAGTATATAATATAACATTAAGATCACATAATTATCTTTTCATTCTTTACTGTATATCAGCACCCCAAACATGTTCATGCCTTATTAATATATAGATGTGACATAATGTGTAATTCCAAAGAGCTTCATCATATTTCTCTAAACAAACATATCAAGGATGGATGAACTTTGGTGAGCCTGGCAAATATCTTGTTCCAAGAATGCAACAAGGATCTAGACACTAGACCATGCACTTTGTCAACAAGAAGATATCGAAGAAGTCGCAAGAACTGAAATAATGGCATTTGAGCAAAGTAAGTATAGAAATTCTTATAAAATAAGTGGTTTATGCTACACCTACTCATTCCATAGATGGTTTAAATTTCCCTATTAAATGGTGTATGTAAGTGGATTTTATCTTAGCTAATTTTCAGTGGGGCTAGAAAAAAATAATTAATTATTGGGTGCATAATAAAGGCTAAGCAAATGGGAGGCATGGTTTTTAGAACTTATATGATTTCAATTTAAGTTTTTTAACAAAGCTAGGATAGAGATTACAATGATCTCCACAGACTTTGGACTAGTGTCATGAAGGGTATTATAACCTAAATGAAGAGTTTCCATTTGTGAAGAAAAATAGAAACTTCGTAGGTGTGGACTTACATGAAGAATGAAAGATGGAGATAAGGTATTTGTTCCGTAGGGTAAATATCCCTATCTGATGCCAAGAGGGAAACTCAATATAGGTAGAAATATTGTTCCAAATTAGTGTAGGAGACATAATGGATAGAACAATATGGGACTTTTCATGCATTACCAAGCTATTGATAAAAGAGCAAATAAGATCCTTACCAATATCTATTACAACTTAATCTGGTCATTCAACATGAAAGAGGAATTATCAATTATATCTATCTATCACTACCTACAATCTTGAAATATATATATATATATTATATATGTATATATTTATTTATCTATTCAAAATAAGTCTTCATCATCTTTCAGTGTAAGTAAAAAAGTAATAGTATAAAACTTAGCATGCTAAAATTTACTTAAAATTAAACATTTCTTTTGGAAGGCTTTATTTAATACGACAACTATTAATAGCAAATTTGCTTTGGAACTACAACCTCCGAGGAATACGACCTCATGGAAGAGCCATGCGGATCGCATGCTAAAGGGGAATTAATAGTGGTTAGATTTTGGAACCCTAAACGGTCGGACGGACCCCAAAAGTTCATCATTCCCTAACCCTTGATATGGAGGGCATAAATCCATTATGCTCATAACACCGGTAAATCATGATTATCTGCTGCGAACATATGGTTGATGCATTGCATATGGTTGCCTAATTAACTTGTTTGTATTGGTTGATATGAATACGTCATTACGGGATGATCTCACTAAGCTAGTTGTAAGCTTATCCCTTTATAGATTTTTGTTACAGATGAAATACAATGAATGCTTATGGCTGTTAAGGGTGTTTACAGATCGATTAATCGGTCTGTTGCCTTATTTTTTGAACATAACCATAATGGTCGATTTTTTAATATCCCGATCCTTAACCGATCCATTATAAATGGTTAATCATCTTAACAGTTAACCGTTTCATCCGGTTAATTTATTCGGTTTTCGGTTTTTAACTATTTAACTTAATGGTTTCAAAAAATCAAATTAATAATTTCAACAAACCTTATTTTTTTGCCTTTATCATAGATTTTTTCTTTAAATTATTATATATATTACAAGAGCTTAAAAAAATCAAATTAAGAAAAAGAGGAAAAACAAACATTTAGATATATTATTATTAATAAAATTAAACCAAATCAATTACCACATTAACTTCATCAAACATAGAACAATAGTATTTTAATCGAAATCCAAGGAATAGTAACATAGGTGAATCATATGTATATGTAAATCATATATATATATATATATATATTTAAAAAATAATTATATATAATATATTTATAAATATTAAAATAGTTAACCGTTAACCATTAGTTTTTTGTGGTTACAAATCGAAACCGAAAAAAATAAAAACCGTAATCCTAAACCGAAACCAATAGACTAGTTAACCATATTTTTCGTATTGGTTTTACGGTTTTGGTTTCATTTTTTTGTTTCATCAGATTTTTTCACACCCATAATGGTTATATTCGAGGCCACGTTTCTGCTAAGTAAGAATGAGAGCTTTTGAAGTACTTGTAGTAAAGATTTTAGTAGGTTGATGATTCGAGGAGAAACTATGTAAATTTTATATGATAGGACTCTATTTGTTTTTTATGTAAGAATCGATACGGATTTAAGTTATGCAATTGCTATTTTTTAAATTCTTGTGTTGTTAAAATGATGTCATCCCATTAAATTGCATAACTTCGATGGTTACTCTCTTGGTGAAAGTATGACTAAGGTTGTCACTCCTAAGCTTTAATATTGTATATGGCGGACTGTTACATTTAGGGTATCCATCGGGGCGTGACAGTTTTTAACTACATTTTACTCCCAAACAGAATTCTCCTTTTTCAAATAATCCAAAACAAACTAAGTACATACAAAACTTCATTGAAGCTCAATAGTCATAACAAAGTTTGTGACAAATTACTTGAGAACCTTGAAATTCTAACTTATAAAAATGTATAGAGCAGTTATATCAACTTGTTTTTATCATCAACAAAGTTTCTTTCCATCGGACATAACAAATAACAGAAATGTGTCAAAACTAAAATCTTAAAAATACGCAGATTACATTATTATTTGAGCTTAAATAAACGAACAAAAATAAAGAAAAAGAACAGAAATGTGCTTACCTAGCTAGATGATAGGTATCAGGTGTTGTTTAGGCATCCTTGACCGAATCAAGTTCAACAATCCTCCACAAGGTCCATTTACATAAGCTTAGGATCAAAGTTAACTCAATATGGCCAGTTCAAAGTTCTACATCGGCAACATTGTAGATCTACGTCATCAGCCTTGTAGCAGTGTTGAAGAGGGATAGAATCAAATTCTTTAAGGCTGTCTATAACGCTGCCAGCCTACATACACCACCGGAGTTCAACACCTACACAGTCGACGTACATTGTGTAAATTGGTTGTTGATGGAGGTAGTTGTGCTAATGTGATTTCATAAGATTTTGTGAAGTGAATGCAATTATAGGTGAGAGTTTTCTCTTTGGAATTCCTAAGCGAAGTCGTATTGAACTTATCGGGAATTTCCCATGGCGTTCACCAATTTAGCTTATCAATTGGTTTGCCATCACCAGTTGTAGCATCTACGACTATACCAAGGTCCTTACCTCCATATAAGCAACGAATCACTGTTTCCACCAGGTTTCTTAGAATGATCCAAGGTTAAATCTCATATTTCGATAATAGCTCTCATTCACAGATTGGCATGGTTCGTTTTCATATCATTTAGTATTGGAGCTCTTGGTTCATTACTTTTCGATTCAGTAAGTCATCTTGTCATTTTGATTTATGTTTTGGATCTAGGGGTTAAGTTTGTGGCTGCGATTGATTTGTAATTAGTAGTTGTGGGTGAATTGTGGTTGTGGTGATTTGAGAACTCGGGATTGAATCCAAACATACTAGTATTGGGTTTCGTCATCCATTGGTATGGTTCATATTAGTTTGGTATCAAAGTAAGAATATTTCTTTACTATAGGACTTAAAAGATGGAAAAACGATCAGATTAAACAAGCAAAGTAATCAGAAGGCCCAGTAACACATTAAGAAGAGAACAAAGCCAGATGATAAGGGGCGAAAGCATAATGCAAGCTTTTCACTACAGCGGTGTTCCAGTTTGCATCATAAAACACAATATTCGAGGTCGAATCTTTTCATAGAAGGGGAAAATGATAAGAATCAAGTGTCATCTAGGCGTTCGAGATCGAATCAAGTTCAATAATCCTCTACAAGGTCCTTTTACATGAGCTCGGATCAAAGTTAGCTCAATATGGCTAATTCAGAGTTCTATACCAGTAAGACTGTAGATATATGCATCAGCCTTATAGTAGTGTTGAAGAGGAAGAGAATCAAATTCTTTAAAGCCATCTTTAATGCTGTCGCCTACACTTTTACGCCTCTAGCATTCAACACCTACATTGCTGGCATGCATTGTATAAATTGGTTATGGATGGAGGTAGTTGTGCTAACGTGATTTCACAAGATTTCGTGAAGCGGATGTAGTTATGGGTGAATCCACATCCAAAGCCATACAGATATCTTATGATGAATGAAATTTGAGAGTTTTCTCTTTCTATGAATTCATATTAATCTTATCAGGAATTGTTCATGGCGTTCACCCCTTTGACTCATCAATCGATTTGCCATCATCGTTTGTGGGGTCTACGACAATACCAAGGTTCTTGGCTCCATATAGATAATGGTCGCAGTTTCCACCAAGTTTCTTAGAATGATCCAGGGGTCAAATCTCAAATTTTGATAATAGGTCTCGTTTAGAGGTTAGTGTGGTCCATTTCTGTATTAGTGGCCTGATGCCCAAAATACTGAAAAAAAAATGATTTTTAGTAGTTTTGTGTATGGAAAGTATATCGAGGTTAACAAGAGCTTTAATCTGGTTTATAAGAAATTTTGAATGTAGTAATGAAAAACAAGGAAAGAACAGTATTTATCCCTTTTTTATATTGTGATGTGTCGCGGGTCAAATTTTAGACTTGACTTGAGGTTACGGTAATATTTATTAAGAAAAGAACAAAAAGAATTAAATAATTAAGACTTTAAGAGAAGTCGTGGCTTATTAAAAAGAATAAAGAATTAATAAAATAAAAGAATAGAGGCCTAAATTTAGGCTTTTTTATTTAAGAACCTACAAAAATAATAAATAATTATGATAATTGAGGCCTCAAGTTGAAGGCTTGACGCAAGGCTCAACTGAAAACTATGAATGAAATTAATTGAACTTTTGCATGTCAAAGTCTTGGCTCGAGGACAAACTAAGCAGATGGATTCTTGTAAAACACTTAAAACAACTATAAAATGCGAATTGAACAGCAAGCTCAATCATATCCCTCTTATTCATCCATTCAAACAAAGAATTCTATGAAAAACAACATTCATAGACTTCAAAATCATCCACAAATCAAAGAAGTTACGTTACAACAGAACCTGATTAAAGTTCCTACAAACCATCATTCAACAATCATTCAATAGAAAACAAATTTCACATAGGACAACACTTATCCTTCTCAAACATTCACCATCAACATTCAAAGGTCTTTGAAAAAGAAAACAAACATCTAACATCTTTTTCAACTTAGAAAAACAAAAAAAAAGGTAGGATTATTCATACTATGAGTCTTTCTCTTTCTCAATTCCTAAATTGTTCCCTTGGATTGGCTTCTGCATTGGTAGGTAATGATCCTTGAGGTCTTTCTTAGAGGAGTTTCGAAATTTAGTCCAACTATGTCTCCAAATTGTGAATAGTAGTAGAATGATTTGTCAATGCAGTGCCAATGTGTCACGCTCCAAGGGTACCCTAGTAGAAGTAAACAAGTCTCACTTGAATACTATCACTAGATTACCTTCAGAGAATGACAGGTTTTCAAAACAACAGGATCTTTTAGTTGCTTGATAAGAAATGATAAATACATGTAAGAAATAAATTGGCAAATAACTACTACTTTAATCATAAGCATTACAGAACTATTACAAACCAAGTAGCCTTCTTGTAGTTCATAACTGATACAATAGCACTAACTAATCTATTCTAAGAAAACTTTACCATTATTCCCAAGTATAACCATAGACTTCCAGCTCCTAAGCTCTTACCGGAGCCATGTTCCTAGAAGTGACTAACCAGGGTCGTAGAGTAAACCTGAAAAGACTGTTGGAGTATGAGCGAAACCACGGCTCAGTGAATAACCAGACATATTATACATCACACAAGTTATTAGCAAATCATATGTAATGCAAACACTCAATCATATGCATAGATACGAGCTTGGATGATCTAGAATCCAAACAGGGAAAAAGATTTATGCCATGTTCTTCAGGATTGAAGAACAATTACCTCAAGACCCACCTGCCCAGGAGAAACTAAGTTTACAGGAAAATCAACGATTTCTTGTTTTAGGGTTATCACTTTAAATATAATAAATTTAACTGACCATTTCCTGTATCCACCTTAGAAACTCCTTAAGTATTAACCATTTCAAAGTGATACTACGGGCGGCGTTCTTCATTACCACTTAGTTCCCGTAGAACCAACGGAACAAAGAAAACCTTCGAAGAACTAACACATTAGAAAAACCAAGCGTTAACAGAGAACCGAAAATTAATACTTAGCAGGCTGTCACCCATTTTTATATGCAATAATGCAGTACGTGCAATGCATAACTAGGTTATTTTACTAAGTCAATAGTTCTTATTCAATTTCATGGTGATCATACATTACACACAATCATCATACTGTTACTTCACAACATCAAATCATTGTATTATCACTTTTGTAATGATAGATTAACAATCGCACAATCAGATCACAACATACTCTCAACAAAACATTCATTTGATTATCTTTGTATTATATTTCCAGTTATTTATAAGCACAAACAATACAATATGACTAAATTACTCACCTGCTCATACTGACTTAATCGTAATAATCGGCTGGAAGATCTTCTAGAGTATCAAAGTCACCTATTAAGATGAATAAAGTATTCATCAATATAATATAGATTATATGGTTAAATTCCTATATGTGACTAGTGTCATAAATTTGATATTTATCAAATTTTGTAGTGACTAATACTAAGTTTATGTTATTCTATACCGAACTCAAAATATAATAAATTATATTTATTTATTATTACTTAGTGTCGTCGTGTTTCTCCTAATTTATTTCGTATAATTATTTTGTTATTTTTAGAAGTCACATTACTCATAAATTTAGCTTATTTCAATTTCCATTATTACCTATTTTATTTATTTAAATCAATATTTGATCATTTATAACTTTTTTATTAACACTTAATATTTTTCTCCAATTTTAGGGTTTTAAGAATTATCAAATATTAATCAAAATATTCTAAGTACTTGTATACTCTTATCTGCTTAATAAATTCTATATTATTATATATATAATATATATTTAGTAAAGCTTATTGTATATATATGTATATATACATATTCTGTTCATTTCAAAACAAGCTTTCGTAGAAGAAATATAGATGTACGCCGGCTCCAACGCCGCCGGCTTTGAAGCCTAGGTGTCGGTGTTTATTTGTTTTGCATACAAATTCATATCGGTTGCACCGGCTTTGAAAGCTGTTGGCTTTCAACTTACGCCGGACCCTACGCCGCCTACTTAGAATCCCAGATATTCGGCCTTCGTTTATTTTTTAAGTTAAAATAATTTTTATGTAGCTTCTGTTCAGTGTAAGCCGCCTCTACACCGCCGGCTTATCCTTGTAAGCCGCCGGCGTTGAACGTCTACACTGCTGGCTTATGGACAGTGTTAGCACTGTTCATCATCTTCTTCGATGATCTAATTCATATTTCTTAAATTTTCCACGTTAAAAACATTCCTAAACCATTCCTAAGTGTTTCTATACCTTATATATAGAAATAAAACAACTCTTAACACTTCTACAAACATATATCCTTAGATTTTGATCTTAAGAGAATACAACTAGGGTTTCAAATTTTTACCTTGGTTGAGCCGATCCGATGGAATTCGAAGCTTGTTTTTGTGTTATTATGTTCCTATGATTATCAAAAGTCAGTTCCAATTCTTAGATTTAAAAGAAAACCATTTAAATTACATCAACTCACCTTTAAACTCGTTTCCAAGCGTTTTTCATATTGTTTTTCTTCTGATTCTAACTTAGATGATTCGAGCGGTTTGATTTCTATTTTTAGGTTGTTTTAGCTGCTACTTAGGATTAATTTCGTTCTGGAAGTTTGAGAGAAGGTTGAAGTTGTTTGTTTGTTCATTAATGGACTTGAATATATATATATATATATATATATATAGAAGGAAGAAGAAGCTTGCGGTTGCTTCACTTTTCTCCGCATTTGATACGAATTTTCTCCTCATTTAGCTATGTTTGATCTGTTGTTTTCATGTTCATTAATGAAGTGCTTACTTGTCAATCTTTAATTGGTGTAAGAGTTGATTTTGTTGACAAATTTGCATTATTGAAGCAAAAATTTCGGCTCTTCTTCTTCAATGCAATCCAAGTCTTCCGTGAGCCAAATTGCAGCCGCAAATCTCCACCGAAATTATATATATATATTAGTTAATTGTTTAACTTAGTTTTAGAATAGTTTACCAAGTATACGGGTATAATTTAACTAATATTTGAGAGTTTTTGTACAAAAATATGTTTATTGGGTTCTACAAAATACTTAGATTATCAAACAATACAATTTTAAGTTTTAAATTTACGTGATCAATTATTTGTAGAATTTTATCTCCCGTAATTAAGGTTTCCTAAACTCATTAGGTCAATTTTTGTTTTAGGCTCCAATAGCTTAAGAAAACCATAATTAGAACAATAGTGTGATTCAATTATTTATTTGGAGTTTAGATCTTGAGTTATACATTGATTTATGTTTTCATTATGTATTTATAATTCTAATGGTTTATCTTTAGGTTATCATTTCTTATCTATAAGCATAGTTGATTAACTACTTGATATCACATTTGATATAGAGGCTAATCTATATATATATCTTTAGTTTTTGATACCTATCATGAAGTCTTATCGGTAGCGTTTAATACTATCTAGGAATCTTAGATTTAGGGTTTAAATCTAAGCTTAGGCTCATTACTACACATTGTTCTAATCTCAAATCTTTGATGAGTTCAAAAGCAATCATTTAATCTTTATATTTATATTTTTCTATTTAAATCTATTTGTATAACAAGTTTCGGTTTTGAAAATTAGATTTACTTTTAATCATATGTTGAATTATCCATTCAAGATACGAATTCTCGTTTTTGGTATCAACTAGGGTTAAAGAAGTTCTTTATTTGATTTCTAAATCCTTATCTAGCCAAATTCCAGGCATTGATCTATTCTTAAGCTTTTATTAGGATCTAAGTCTATTAACTAGTTCATACATTCTACTTTAGAGTCGTGTACTAATTTAGAAAATTTCTGGGGTTTACACAATGCTTTGCTGCTTTGCCTGTCACGCCCTAAAGGGTAACCCCCAAACGTGACAGTCCGCCACATTCAATATTTAAACTTAAGTATGACAACCTTAGTCATCCATAAGTTTAGACACCGAATGTAAAGCGTACTTTCACCAATATAGAGGACTGACCTTTGCAACAAGTTGCTTAAGAAGGCATACATAAACAATTAAGAATGGAAATCACAACAATAAATATAGTTTAAGTTTTACATAATTCTAAGGGGCATACCCCTGTCAATATAAAATTCCCGCAGTTTGGTAGTAATGTCTTTAACAAGTACATATAAGGAAAATTTAACTAGAAGCCTATGCCTATAGTTAAGATCTATCTTCTCCAAATAGCTTCTTATCCCAAGAAGTAGTATCTGAGTAAAATAACCTCATGGTTGAAGTCACAGGTAAGGGTGCTGCAAAAGATAACTATAAGGGGTTAAGCTAACGGGCTTAGTGAGATTCATTACCTAAAACAAGTACTCAACCATTTCAAAGCAAAACAAGTTATTTAGAGAAGCATATGAAATGCACAAGCACATGAGCAATCAATTCATCTAATTTTCTGGGAATCATATGCCGAATAGATTTGCGCCCTCCATTCAGGGTTAGGTATTACAGGCCCATATGACCATAGTTTTACAATCATTCTTTTATAGTTATTTCAGGTGCCTATACCACCATAAAAATTGTAGTTAATACTGGTGCCTACTCCACCTCCAAACAGAATTACGGGCGCTACGGCCTAGTTACTATATGTTTGTCCCACCAAACTTATAATAATCAATGCAATGTGACTCAATCATGGTATGCATGTATAGTTTATTTATAATATCACAGCATATTAGTTGATTCATTAAAGGTGACCATAGAAATTTCAGACACATCAAGATTTAGCTAACCAATCATAAATTATACTTCACTCCCATTCTGATATACTTAACATTTGTTCATCCAAAGATAATTCATATGCACATTTCCAATTTTATCCTTCCCTAAGTTTAATGCCACTACTTTACAAACAAAATCATAAGCACAATTTTAAATAATGAACTCACTCGGCCATGACGAATCTCCTTAATCAAAGTAGTCCTCGGGGTATAAAAACTCGTCTTCCTCGTTACCTAAACAAAAGAAATACCCACAATAAGTATTTCTTGGAAGTTCTAAAGAAATTTGTCAACTAAATTTCTAAGTTCGTCAAATTTCGTATTAAAGGACATTGCAAATTAAAATGTCCATAACTTACTCATTTTAACTCGGAATTTCTCATATAAGGTAATTTTCATCATATATGGTCATTTTGGTTGAAAACTGAACTATCACAGAATCATTACGAAAATTCTATTCTTCAAAACAAACAATTTCTAACATTTCTGCATTCAAATCCTTTTGATAAATACTTAGTTATCAATATAGTTTGAAAAATTTATTTCTACATAAGTAAACTCACATTAAACACAAGATTCAAATGTTATTGTCTAACCTTTATTTTTATCAAGACAATGTCCTTGATGATTGAAAAATCATGTTTTTGGCTACTTTGAAAAGTTTTTAAAATAGAGTTTAGAATGTGGATTCATCTTAAAAGATTTCATTTTTTTTATTCTCATTCCTTTACCTTTGTGATAATTAAAAAAATGATCCTTAGATCTTTCTTTCATAGCTATTTTCACATTTGGATCCCTTTTTACTAAATCTATTAAATCCTCTTTTTATCTAGGTTTAAAAACTTGGGAGTTCTTGGTGATTATAGATTTTCATAAAGTATATTTTTAGGAAAAACTTATTTATGAAAAGAGGTTATCAAAGTTAAATAATCTTCCTTTAATTTAAGAGACAATTCATGATTTTCTTAGATGCATCGGGATTTGCTTTAAAAAAAAAATTTACAAGGCATAAACTATCATCTCACGGTAAGTTTGTTTTAGTCGAAAATTTTTGTTACTTGTTAGGGAAAAACTTTAAGTTTAGTACTCCTTTTTCTTGATGATAATAATTATTTTATTCTTTGTAAAATAAGATCTCATCTCTTATTATTTGACCAACACCATGAATCTTGTAATAATATGAGTACACTCATATATCATAACATAGTACACAAAATAACAATGAGAGAAATAATAAAATCAAGTATTGTCATGTAGGTCATGTATTGGGAGTCAAGGCTCCCGGGACAAAGAATAAATTCCGTCCCTATTGTAAACGAATACGAAAAATAAAAATTTAAACAAACTCAATAATATAGTCATGTATTGTCATATAGGTCATGTATTGGGAGTCAGAGGCTCCCGGGACAAAGAATAAATTCCGTCCCAATTATAAATTATAACGAAAGCGAGAAGTAGAAATTTAAATATAACAAGAGTAGCAAATAAACAGCAACACAAAACAACATAATATAATATAATAGAAAATATATTTCCATGAACAAGAACAAAACATGAACATAGTGTTATTTCCATAACATTGAAGTTTAGGAAATACCACCATGGTCATATTGAGTTATATGACATGGTTGTATGAAAGAATAAGAATATTACCTTGAAGAATTTGTAAGAGAAATGAAGAAGAGTGGTTAAAATTTTGGTGAAGTAGATAGTGTTTGGAGAGGATTTGTTTGAAAATATAAAGAGGTTCTGTTGGTAGTAAAAGAGAGGATTTAGAGAGAGTGTTTGAGAGAGTATTTTGACATAGTAACTTTATGTTGGAGGAGTGGTGTAAGAAATGAAGGGAGGAGGTGGTATTTATAGAAGAAGGGAAGTGGAGTTAGTGTGGAATTAAATTAAATCTAAGGAAAAATATATATAGATATAATATTATATATTGCACCAGCCATTAAAGAGGAAATAAAAAAAATATATATATATATATATATATATATTTTTAATTGTTTTGATGATTAAGAGATGTAATATGAGTGGTTGATGTAAGAAAAGAGACATGGAAAAGGTAAAATGTAAAAATAGATGATTGGTAAGGAATAAGGTCCAATGGGAATAAAGTATAGGCATTAAATAATGTATAGTAGTATAAAGTAGAATAGTATTATACAATGGATAGTATAAAATAGTGTAGAAGACAAAAATTAATACCAGTAGTAAGACAATTCGTGTATAATTGTCATATCAGATATTTTTCTTTATCGAAAAATTATAAAATTAATATTTTTGGAATCCTTATAATATTACGAATCTAATGGTATTAATAAATTATTTTTAAATTCCCGAACCCTTGGACACGTTTTTCGAGGATCGTATCCGATTGAGCTCAGAATAAACCGAATTTTATCTAATATGATATTTTTAAATTTTCTTATATAATTATACACTATACTATACACATAACTTCTATTTATTCTTCTAGGGTTGAAAGATACAGAAATGTCGGATCTACACTATTAAATTTCACTAAGGAATTGTTGACTTAGGGTTTCCGGTTGACTTCCCGATTTAAGATTTAAGCTTAAAAATTATCAGAAAACTAGGGGTTGACAACCTACCCCCCTTGAAGAAAGTTTTGTCCTCAAAACTTGAATAACGTACCTGCTCCTTCGAACAAACTAGGATATCTTTGCCGCATCTCATTTTCTGCTTCCCAAGTTGCTTCCTCGTGAGTATGGTTCCTCTAGAGGACTTTAACATACTTAATTTCTTTAATCCTCAACTTTTGAACTTTTTGGTCCAAGATCTGTACCGGATGTTCCTCATAAGTGAGGTTTTCCTTTAGCATTACCGGTTCCAATTCTACGACTTGAATCGGGTTAGTCACATGCTTTCGCAGAACGGAGACATGGAAAACATCGTGTATTCCTGACAAGTTCGGTGGCAAGGCTAGCCGATAGGCCAATTCTCCCACTCATTCGAGCACTTCAAAGGGTCCAATATACCGTGGGCTCAACTTTCCTTGTGAACGAACCCAGTGTATACTCTTAATAGGATTTACTTTTAAATAAACATGATCTCCTACTTGAAACTCAAGAACTCTCCTCTTAAGATCTACCCAACTCTTTTGTCGATCTTGAGCCTCTTTCATCCTTTGTTGAATTATTCGGACTTTGTTACCTCCATCTTGTACAAGATCTGGTCCAATGACTAACTTTTCCACATCATCCCAAAACAAAGGGGATCTACACTTACGTCCATATAACGCTTTATAAAGCGGCATCTTTATAGTCGAATGGTAGCTGTTGTTGTAGGGAAACTCTACTAAGGGCAAGTGAGTCTCCCAACTTCCTTTAAACTCCATTACACATGCCCTAAGCATATCCTCCAATGTCTGGATTGTTCTTTCTGACTGTCCATCGGTTGGAGGATGGTATGCTGTACTAAAAAGCAACTTGGTCCCCATACACTTTTAAAGACTTATCCAAAACTTACACACGAACCTCGGGTCTCGATCTGATACAATCCCCCTTGGTACTCCGTGTAAGCGGATAATTTCTTTTATATATAGTTTTGCTAACTTATCCATAAAATAGGTCATGTTTATTGGTAAAAAGTGAGCAGATTTGGTTAAGCGATCTACCACAACCCATATGACATCATATCCCAATGGTGTCCTTGGCAACCCACATACAAAATCCATGGAAATTTGATCCCACTTCCACTTGGGTATTGGTAAAGGCTTCAATAATCCTCCCGGCCTTTGATGTTCCACTTTGACTTGTTGACATGTTGAACATTTCATCACAAAGTCAGCTACATCTCTCTTCATCTTATTCCACCAATAGTGGCTCTTGAGATCCTGGTACATCTTAGTTCCTCCTGGATGCACTGTATAGCCAGAGCTATGGGCTTCGCTCATGATCTCTTTCCTCATTTCCTCATCGTTAGGCATGCAAAGGCGTCCATTCATTCGCACTACATCTTCATCATCTATTGCAAAATCAGCGTACCTTCTTTCTTGAATTTCCTTCTTTAGCTTTTGGATCACTTCATCATAGCGTTGTGCTTCCTTAATTCTTTCCATTAAGGTTGGTTCCATCACCAGATTAGCTATCTCTATTTCTACATCTTGTCCCGTAAATTCGATGCTTAACCTCTCAAATTCTTTTATCAGCTCTTCCTGATCTGTGAGTAGAATAGCAACTTCTCCGTGGTTTTTCCGGCTCAAAGCGTCTGCAACTGCATTTACTTTACCCGGACAATAGTTAATTCCGAGGTCATAATCCTTAATCAGCTCTAACCATCTCTGTTGTGTCATATTTAATTCCTTCTGTGTGAACAAGTACTTAAGGCTCTTATGATCGGTAAATATTTCACATCTTTGTCCATAAAGGTAATGCCTCCATATTTTTAAAGCGAACACCACGGCAACCAATTCTAAATCATGAGTGGGGTAATTCTGCTTGTGTGGCCTTAGCTGTCGTGAAGCGTAGGTAATCACTTTTCCGTCTTGCATAAGTACACATCCGAGACCATTTCTTGATGCATCACTATGCACAGTATATGACTTTTCAAGGTTTGGCAGAGTTAAAATTGGAGCAGAAACAAGTCTTTGCTTTAGTTCTCGAAAACCTTGATCTCGCTCTTCCGTCCAAATGAACTTTTCATTTTTCTGTGTCAATTGTGTTAACGGCTTGGCTATCTTGGAAAAATCTTTTACAAACTTCTTATAATAGCCAACTAAACCTAGAAAACTCCTTACTTCAGTCATTGTCTTTGGCAGTTTCCAATCCACTACCGCATTTATCTTTTCCGGTCTACAGATATACCTTCTCCTGATATCACATGTCCCAAGAAAGAAACCCTATCTAGCCAAAAATCACACTTGGAAAATTTGGCATACAGCTTATGATCTCTTAGGGTTTGTAGTGCCAAGCGTAAGTGTTCTTCATGCTACTCATGCGTCTTCGAGTAGACAAGGATGTCATCAATAAAAACTATAACACTTGTCCAATAGGGGTTTGTATACTCTGTTCATTAAATCCATAAAGGCAACAGGTGCGTTTGTTAATCCGAAAGACATCACCAAAAACTCGTAATGTCCATATCGAGTTCGAAAAGTGGTCTTTAGCACATCTTCCAGTTTAACTCTTAACTGGTGATACCCAGATCACAAGTCGATTCACGAAAATACACTTGCTCCTTGCAACTGATCAAAGAGATCATCAATCCTAGGAAGAGGATATCTATTCTTGACGGTTACCTTGTTCAATTCTCGATAATCAATACATAATCTCATAGATCCGTCCTTCTTCTTAACGAATAGAACTGGTACGCCTCAGGGGGACACACTTGGTCTTGTAAATCCCTAGTCCAATAACTCCTGTAACTGTTTCTTTAACTCCTTTAACTCAGCAGGGGCCATCCGGTAAGGCACTTTAGATATCGGCTCCGTGTTTGGTACCAAGTCGATCTCAAAGTCAATGTCTCTCTTAGGGGGCAATCCTGGTAACTCATTAGGAAAAACATCCAAAAACTCATTAACAATTGGTATCTCTTCTACTTTGGGATTTTGCTCTTCCGTCTCCACAGAATTAATACAACTTTCATTCTTGGTTTCAACGTCTTCATCTATAATCAACTCTAATGATCTTAACTTCATTCCTCTCGAGATCACAGTTTCTCCCTTAAATTTAACCTCCTTTTCGTCAGAATTCTTAAACTTCACTATTTTCCTTTGACAATCGACAACGGCTTTAACAAGCGTTAGCCAACTCATACCTAAAATCATCTCATATTTATTCATTTCCAATACTATCATATCACAACTCGTAGCGTGTCTTTGAATCTTCGTAGGGCAAACTTTCAACATTTCCTTAGTTGTTACCACACTCCCAGTTGGGGTCTTTACTAGTAGCGGCAGTGACTATTGGCAACCCAATTCGTCTAGCCAAGCTGGTTGTGATAAATGAGTGTGTGGCTCCCGTGTCGAATAAGACGTAAGCAGTTGTCCTAGCTACTTGTATATGTCCTGTGGTCAAAATAAACTAATTATTAACCTGACATTTATTCTACCCTTACCTATATAACTTCTCAACTTTAACTAACTCTAACCTACTTGTACAAGTCCAAAATCTTGACCATCATCCTCCTCGAGGGCAACAAGCTCACATCCATAATCCTCCATTTCCTCGCAAATCCATTGTCCTTCAAGGTTATAGATCCTCATTCCATGCATTGTCGATGCAGAATGGTTATCATTAACAATTCCACTCCCATTTCCAGGCTTTGCTGGGGTCAATCCCCCAAATGGTCTAGCTGGTGCATTTTTCCTTTGCGGGCATTCATTTGCAAAGTGCCCTACTTGCTTGCAAAAATAACAGGTGGTTGTCGCCTTCTTTGGGCGGTCGGGCATTTTGTGGTTTGGATCTCCACAAAAGAAACATTTTCCACTCACCTGTGGGCATCTCTTAGGGAAATGGGCCCCCTTGCATTTCCAATAAACTGAGGTCTTTAAGCTCGGCTTATTGCTACTGATATTACTCCTAAAGTTGTGGAATGGTTTAAACTTTTTCTGAGGGTACCCTGAACTTGATCCTCCATGAAATTTTCTTCCAAAGATTGAGGTCATCCTCTCATTAGTCTTTGCCTTTCTCTTTTTAGCTCCTTCAATTATCCGAGCTCTCTCTACTAGCTCTCGAAAAGTCTTAATGTCGAACTCTTCCAACCTCATTCTTAATTCTTCATCCAATCCTTTTAGGAAAACCTCTCTCTTTAACTCTTTGCTATACTTGAATGATTCAAGTGCATACTGAAGTAGCCTACTAAACTTGGTTTCATACTATTCCACCGTTCGTCCCCTTTGATTAATATGGAGAAAATCCGCATTATATTATACCCTTAGACTTCTGGGGAAGTAGTCTTCTAAAAACTCATATCGGAACATCTCCCAAGTGACTGATGGCATTAACTCTCTCCTCTTTGATTCCCACCATACGCGTGCATTAAGTCGGAGCATATACGTACATAATTAACTCTCAAATGATGGGGTACCTCAAAAGCATCAAAAGATCTCTCGATCTGAGCAAGCCAATCCTCAGCTTCATCTGGCTTGCCGAAAGCCCCTTCGAAATATCTGTACTCCTAATAAACTCAGGTAGAGAACTTTTATATGCATTAAATAATGTATGGTAGTATAAAGTAGAATAGTATTATACAATGGATAGTATAAAATAGTGTAGAAGACAAAAATTAATATCGGTAGTAAGACAATTCACGTATAATTGCAATATCAGATATCTTTCTTTATCGAAAAATTATAAAATTGATATTTTTGGAATCTTTATAATATTACGAATCTAATGGTATTAATAAATTATTTTTAAATTCCCGAACCCTAGGATACGCTTTTCGAGGATCGTATCCGATTGAGCTCGGAATAAATCGAATTTTATCTAATATGATATTTTTAAATTTTCTTATATAATGATACACTATACTACACACATAACTTCTATTTATTCTTCTAGGGTTGAAAGATACAGAAATGTCGGATCTAAACTGTTAAATTTCACTAGGGAATTGTTGACTTAGGGTTTCCGGTTGACTTCCCGATTTAAGATTTAAGCTTAAAAATTATCAAAAAACTAGGGGTTGACATTGTCTCAAAGGCCTCTCTGAACTAAGGAATAAGTTCCTCTAAACACACTAATTTTGGATTTGATACAAATGATCCTTGACCTTGTTTTTGAAAATTTTGTAGAGGAAAATTGGGATTTTGAAAATTTATTGTTGTTATTCCACCTGAAATTTAGGTGGTTCCTCCAACCAGTTATAAGTATTGCTGAAAGAATCATATTTAGGACCATTGACATTTCCAACAGACTCTACATGCTCAGAAGTCATACTCTCAGAACTTCGTCCAAAATTTCCATAAACTCTATTAACCTGGCCATTCCCCATACTCAAACTGTATGCTTTCTTAGTTAAGGCTTCTATTTTGGATGTTAGAGCTATCACAACATTTAACTTAAACAAGCTTTTAGATTTCTCCTTCCTGGCTTTACTTGTTGACCATTGATAGTGGTTATTGGACATGTCCTCAGACAAACTTAAACACTCTTCGGGAGACTTGTTGTTAAGGCTTCCTCCTACTGCTACATCAATGAGCTGCCTAGTATTGTAGTTCAACCCATTATAGAAAGTTTGGACCTGGGTCCATTCAGATAATCCATGATGTGGGCATCTAGCTAGTAGGTCTTTCCATCTCTCAAAAGCTTCATATAAAGTTTCAGATTCTAACTAATGGAATGAAGTTATGTCAACTCTAATTTTGGCCATTCTAGAGGGTAGGAAATACTTTCTCATGAATTGTTTAGCCATCCGCTGATAGGTAGTTATAGAATTTCTAGGTAGTCCATTAAGCCATTTCTTAGCATTGCCCCTCAAAGAAAAAGGAAATAACCCGAGTCTAATGGCATCATCAACGGCTCCATTAATTTTAAAAGTATCACAGATCTCTAAAAACTGTTGTAGGTGGGTATTTGGGTCTTCATCCTATAGTCCATCAAACTAGACATATGTTGCACTATTTGGATCAAATTTGGTTTAATTTCAAAGCTATTAGCAGCAACACTAGGTCTAGCCATGCGGGTATTAGCCCCATCAAGTGCAGGTCTGCAAAATTCTAGCATGGTCCTGAGCTGATTCGCTCTTATAGGGTCATTCTCCTCTTGTATTTCCCCTCCATCATCCTTATGATCTATCCTATTAGCCATGTTTTCCTATAAAAACCATTGTTCTTCTATAGCTACTATCCCGCTAGCTCGTCCTATACATTAAGGCTTTGAAGTAAAGGGAAATAAAGGATGAGATTGACTCCTCATCATAATCCTATAGTTTTATTTTTAAAAGAGTTAGTCTACAACAAAACTATGTTATAACATACAAACAAAAGACTAAACAGACACTATAAAACAATATCAACAAAAACAATATTATATACAAGAAGAATAAAAGAATAAATGAATTAAAGAATAAAAGAACACTGAATAGAAGAACTGTGCAAAAAAAATAAAAAGAGTTAGACAGCCATATTCACAAATATATAAAAGGCTATGTACAAAAAATAACTTAAAACAGAACAAAAATATATACAATATGCTCATATATTCAAGAAAACAAAAACAAAAGAGGTTAGAAGTATTTACAAAAACAAAACAAAACAAAAAAGATATTCACAAAAAACAAAGAAAAGCTATATACAAAGATATATTATAGAAAAACTATAAACAAAAGAATATTCACAGAAATAGAAACAGTATTAAAGCAAAACCAAAAACTATTCACACTATCCACAAGATTAGTGACTAGTAAAACGAATGAAATTTTTTTAGATAGTGCCTTGCTGAGTTTCATTTTCACGAAGTCCACACCTATCCTTAGCAACGGCGCCAGAAAACTTGGTCGGTTCATTAGTTAAAAACATTTAAGAGCATGAAGTTAAAGTTTTCAAAAATTTATAAAGTTAACAAGTTTTGTTTAACTTTGATCGCAATTACCAACATTAAGCAAGCACACCTACCGAAGTAGTATAGAAAATATTAGGTCATATTCCAAGGGATCGTTCGCATCTACTGTACTTACTTTTAATCTATTATCTAGCCAAACAAAATTCAGCAAAACATAATAAAACAGAAGTTATACTAGGATTAATGTATATATACATGGTTTTTAGGGCAAATTGTAAGATAAGCTTATTAATGTAAGAAAAAGCCTTAAGGATTGCTTCACTAAGTTCTTATCATGTGATTTTTCAACAAACTCATAGAGTTGTTCACTGGTATGTTTGCATCGCCGATTCACTAGGCTAAGTTAAAGCCTCTCTTAAGGTCAGTAACTCTAGATCTAGACCAGACCACCGGAATCTCTTCACATGTTATCAGCAATCTAGATTTGCATAAAGTTTAAGAATCCTTTGTTTTAAAACTAAACCTAATGAATTTTAAAAACAAGCGACAGAAGGTTTTACTATCTCTCTCTCGAGATGATTATGAGCAACTCCATTAGTAGCTCAAATCTATTTAAAAGAATGATCTCAATCTATTCAATTGAAATTAGACATGAACCTAAAAGGTGCACCATTCATTTAGATCCATAAAATTAAGTTTTAGTTACTAATTACAAATACCTAGTGATATTCATTAAAACACTTTGAAATCACATGAATAATGTATTGGATTCATAAACCCCAAGTTAAATGATTATTCTCCATGGATGTAGACATTAAGCATATATTTTTACGAAATAATATGGAATTAAAGATGAACTTACAAATTAAGCACAAAGTCTTGCAAAAACAAACGTTAGGTTTACAATGAATTTACCCATAAAACTTTGAGATTTCTTAGTAAGAAGAAACAATTTTTTTTGCCTGATAATTCTCTCTCTATTCTACGTTAGAAATATTTACTAAAGTTACTCTCCTACTCTACCTACCTCTTCTCTTTTTTATATCGCATGCCTGTGTACATGTCACACCCCAATGGGTACCCTAAACGTGACAGCCCGTTGTACACAATATTAAAACTTAAGAATGACTACCTTAGTCACTTGAAAGCTATCGGTACAAGCCGTACATTCACATCAAAGGGAGACCGGTAGAGTAATGCATTTTAAGATATTGGAAGCGGAACATGCAAAATAATACTTAATATACTTCATTGAAATATAAAGTCTTACAACTTCTAAAGGGCATTTCCCCTGATAATTTCCATAGCAAAATAGTCTTAATATGAAGATTAACTAAAGCTAGAAGATTTTAAAGAAAATATAGTCTAAGACTTCAAAACCGAGTTTCTCCAAAAGCTTTCCAAAATAAAGATTCTCACCGGATGATCAAGATGGTCTCGGGTGCAAAATCACGATTTTGCAATATCAAAAGTCTATAGGGGTATAAGCATAAATAACTTAGTGAGATATTCCTTACGCAAAAGTACTCAAAACAGGTATTCAACCAAGTTCATTAAACAATCATATGAAATGCAACAACCATATGATCAAACAGTACATACGACTATCCCGTTTCATATGTATGATGGATTTACCCCTCCATCGGTGGTTAGGGAATGATTTGAACTAGGCCCCAAACGACCTTCTTAAAAGTTACGCACGTCTTGAGGTTCAAACGAGCCGTACTACTAGTCCCCGAGCTTCCCTGATCCAAAGCGATCGATTCGGCTCGGCTATAACTTGAGGTCGTATTCCCCAAACGTCCTAAATCCTTAAGATGTAACTAGGCAGCTTACCCTTCCGGTCTACGCTGAGGAGTAGTAGCAAAAATGCGAAATGATATTCTAAGTGATATGCACGAGCAATTTATTTATGGGGTATCCAATCCGACATAAATTTATTCAAAGCGATCAAGCAATAATTGAATACATAGCAATACATACATAGAAACAATTATATCAATCACAGATCAGGTTCTGATATACTTATCGTTCATTGATCGCATATAACAATTCACATACCTATTTTGTCACGCCCCGAATGGTACCCTAAACATGGCAGTCCATCACATATAATATCAAGGCTTAAGAATGGCTACCTTAGTCATGCGAAAGCCTTAGTATTATATGTAAGGCGTCTAACACGGTAATAGGAGACGCTTTTGGGAAGCATAGTTTAAGCAAGTAAAGATAAACATACAAGAATCCAGAAATAAAGTATATCATATCATTAATAAACAAAGGTCTATTACATAATTTCTTAGGGCATGCCTCTGCTAATCCCTAGGATCGTGATAAACTTTACAACATCCAACATACTACATTAAAGATTTCAAAGGAATTCTAATCTAAGTCTTCGAGCAGATTTCCTCCAAAAGCTTCAATATATAAAACGTACACGGATACGGGAAGACCTCGGGCACAAAAATAGGTGTTCCTGAGAATACAAATACCTATAGGGGTGTAAGCTTATGGGCTTAGTGAGTAAATCCCAAAATTCATACTCAAGGAAAATTATCAACCAAGTTTATTATTCAAACATATGGGATGCAATAACCACGTGAGCATACAAGACATATGACTTTCCGGGAATCATATGTTGAATGAATTACGCCCTTCATTCGGGGTTGGGTATTCAGGCCAATTACAGCCACAACTTTTAAAAACACTTTTATAGATCTTACCGGCTCCTATACGCCATCAAAAACTTGTAGTTATTACAGGCTCCTACTAGCCACCAATTTAAGTAGTTCTTACTGGCTCCTACTCGCCACTTACATGATATACCGGTTATGTCTACCACCACTATTATACATTTGTCCCACCAATTGTATAGTAGTGAATGCAATATGACTCAACATATGAAGTGCATGAATAATTTCTTTAATTAAAGTCTAGTAGTTACATTTAACTTCTTTCAAGTGATCAACCAATTTCAAACACTTCAAGATATTAATGCACATACAACTTTATTATAAACAAATCGAGTTTCGATATACTTAGTATTCTTTGAACATATTATCATACACTTCCTTTTGATTTTGCCTAAATTCTAGTGCAACTAATTTTACAAGCACAATCGAGAGTATAAGAAAATTAACGGGAAATAAACTCATTCGGCCATGGTGACACCTTTCTTGAATTGGATGGGTCGTTCGGAATTTCCACTTAATCGTAGTAATCCTCGGGATACGAACAATCCTCCTCGTGATTATCTAATCAAGAAGAATACCCAAAATGACTATTTCATGAAATTCTATCTTTGAAGATTCTAATCTTTTCTTAAAATCGTGGTAAAATCGTATAAGGGGAAATTCCAACTTAAAATGGCCATAACTTGCTCATTTTAACTCGGAATTTCGTGTATAATATATCGTTTTCTACCTACTCGAAAAGATCTACGCATTTCTAAGCTTATTTCCATAAAACTAAGTCGTTTGGGTCCTGAAAAAGGACTAAATTTGCCACGAATTTGCAAAACTTGTTTTCCTTCTTGTAAACAAAGCTCATTTGAAAAGATAAATATTTCAATTATTTTTAAACTTTTGAAAGGTATATATATATATATAAAACTCATAACAAATGTATGAAGTAAATGAAGTTGTCTCAACTTATAAAAATTAAGGTTTTAAAAGACTTTGAACTTGAGATTCTATTGAATATTTATTTTACTTTTCGAAAGCTCTTGAGTTATTGAGATGAATATTCTTTTTCTAAATTTAATTTCTTGTAATTTCTTTAAATTCCTAAGGTGTGGTTTCATTTTCAAAACTTGGATTCGAAAAGTAATAAAATGACAATTTTTGTCTCTTGTAACGATTCCAAAAGAGTATTTCTTGATGAAAGGTGAGTTTTCATAAAACCTTTTGTTTATGTAAGAAAAATCATTTTCCAAGTATGTTCATGAGTTTTTAGGAAATCTATTTCCTATTTTTATTTAACAAGAACCTTTAGTTTTAGAAAGACACTTCCTTCTCTATTTTTGTTGAGACAAAAACATTATGTTCATGCATGAATATGAATCATAACTATAGAAATATAAAGGAACATAATAACTTGAAAGCTTAAGTAGATAATAGAGTAAATCAAGTATTGGGACCTTAGCTTCTTCAAGGTACCCCGGGTCTAAGAAAAGACTAGTCCCGAAAAGAAAAGAAAGAGAAATTGTTTTGACTTGATGAGGACAAGTCTAAGACTAGAATGACTAGTCTTAAAATCAACTTGAAATTAAATAAATTGCAATAAAGTAAATAAATTGCATGAAAGATAAATAAATTGTAAGACAATGAGCTTATATGCTCTAAATAATATATATAGTTATATAGATATTAGATAGTAAAGAACATAAAAAAACATAAATGAACATAGAGGAATTATGTTTATGAACAAAACAAAGCATGAACCTATGTTGCTTTCTTAACCTTCATGGTTTTAGAAAACACACACTAAGCTCATACTAAGTAGATGAACATGAAAATTCTTGAGAAATTTCTTACCTAAAGGAAACTAAACTAAGAAGACTTCTTGAAAGAACTCTTGAGAGAATTGGAGAGAAATTTTTAGAGTAACTTTAGAGAAGAAGAGGTGTGAAAGAAGTGAAGTATGAGGGGGTATTTATAGGAAAATGTGGGAGATAATTTGTGTTAATTAAATAATGAAAAATAAAAAAATTGAGGGAAAGGGAGGGGGCCGGCGCTAATTCCATGCATGGGGAGAGGGAAAAATTAATTTTTTTTTTTATTTTGTTAATTAAAAGTAAGAAATGAAAGATGTGAAATTGTATTGGAAATGAAAATGTGTAAGAAATAGGTGTATGGTTGTAAGAGTAGGTTGTAAGAAAAAGTAGAGATAGATGAATAGTGTAGAATAGTGTAATGTAAAAGTAGACATGACAATTAATACCGGTAGTAAGAAAATACGCGTATAAAAGCGATATCTGATATTTTTAGCTATCGAAAAATTACGAAATTGATATTTTTGGAAATCTTATATTTTTACGAGTCTAACGGTATATTCGGAATATTTTTCCTATTCCGGGCTTCCGGACACGTTTTTCAAGAACTATGTCCGATCGGGTTCAAAGGACACTCGAATTTTGAAAAACAGATATTTTTATAAAACCTATAACTATTACGAACTATTACAACTAATTTTCCCAACTTCGTTTTCTAGGGCTTGAGAAAACGGCAATGCCGGACTTAAGCGGTTACGGTAAACTAGGGTTTGGTTGACTCTAGAAATCCGGTTGACTTTCGTTTTGGTTTTAAACTATAATTCGAATCCAAAAATTTCGGGGATTTACAACCTACCCCCCTTAAAGAAAGTTTTGTCCTCAAAACTTGAAATTCGTAACTTGCAATTCGTACCTGAATCTTCAAAGAGATTTGGATATTTCTTTCGGATCTCATCCTCGGCTTCCCAAGTAGCCTCTTCTCGCGAATGATTCCTCCATAACACCTTGACATATCGGATTTCCTTGTTCCTCAGCTTTTGAACCTTTTGATCCAGAATTTGAACTGGGTGCTCCTCATAAGTCAAGTTCTCTTTCAGCCTGACTGGTTCAAGCTCCACAATCCGATCAGGGTCGGGGATATGCTTTCTTAGCACTGAGACATGGAAGACATTATGTACTCCCGACAGGTTTGGTGGTAATGCCAAGCGATAAGCCAAATCTCCTACTCGTTCGAGGATTTCGAAAGGTCCGATATACCTTGGGCTTAGCTTTCCTCGAGCCCGTACACGATGAATACTCTTTATCGGATTCACTTTCAGATACACATGATCACCAACGTTAAACTCAAGGATCGCGTTTTTTATCTGCCCAACTTTTCTGTCTATCTTGGGCCTCTTTCATCCTTTGCTGAATAATCCTGACTTTATCTGAGGCGTCTTGGATGAGATCTGGTCCAATTGTTAACTTTTCCACATCATCCCAAAATAGAGGATCTACACCTTCTTCCATACAAAGCTTCGTACGGTGGCATCTTAATTGTTGAATGATAGCTGTTGTTGTAAGCAAACTCTACCAAAGGTAGGTGTACTTCCCAGCTTCCTTTGAATTCCATAACACAAGCTCTTAACATGTCTTCCAAGGTCTGGATAGTTCGCTCTGATTGTCCATCAGTTTGTGGATGGTAAGCTACTGAAATGTAACTTGGTCCCCATACACTTCTGAAGGCTCATCCAGAATTTTGACACGAATCGAGGATCCGATCCGATACAATCCCTGCTGGAACTCCATGCAGTCTCACAATCTCCCTTACATATAGCCGGGCCAACTTTTCCATTGAGTAGGTCATGTTGATGGGGATGAAGTGTGCTGACTTGGTGAGTCGATCCACAATTACCCATATAACATCATATCCGGCTGCTGTTCGGGGCAATCCACATACGAAATCCATGGTAATTTGGTCCCATTTCCATTCCGGTATGGCCAATGGTTTCAAAAGTCCTCCTGGCCTTTGGTGTTCAATCTTTACTTGTTGACATATGGGACACTTCATTACGAATTCAGCTATATCCTTTTTCATACCATTCCACCAAAAGCGACTCTTAAGGTCTTGGTACATCTTGGTACCACCGGGGTGCATGGTATATCCCGAGTTATGTGCCTCATTCATTATTTCCTTCTTCATCTCCTCATCATCCGGTACACATAATCTCCCTTTCATTCTTACTACATCCTCCTCATCTATCTCAAAATCATCATACTTTCCTCCTTGTATTTCACTTTTCAACTTTTGTATGACTTCATCATATTGCTGAGATTCTTTGATTCTTTATCAGGTTGGCTCCATTACCAAATGGGAAATTTCTATTTCCGCACTTTGCCCCAAATTCATGCTCAATCTCTCGAATTCTTTATAAGTTCTTTTTGAGTTGTGAGCATGGCTGCAACTTCTCCATGGTTCTTCCGACTCAAAGCGTCTGCTACCGCATTCACTCTTCCAGGGCAATAATTTATTCCAAGATCATAGTCTTTGATCAACTCCAACCATCTCCTTTGCCTCATATTCAATTCCTTTTGTGTAATAAATACTTGAGGCTCTTATGGTCCGTATAAATCTCGCATCTCTGTCCATATAGGTAGTGCCTCCAAAGCTTGAGAGCAAGACAACTGCGGCTAACTCAAGATCATGCGTCGGGTAATTTTGTTCATGCGGCCTCAACTGCCGTGAAGCATAAGCAATTACTTTCCCTTCTTGCATAAGCACGCATCCTAAGCCATTTCTTGACGCATCACTATGGACGGTATATGGTTTTTGGATCAGGTAAGGTTAAAATCGGAGCAGATACCAACCGTTGCTTTAACTCTTGGAAACTTTGTTCCCTCTTCTCATTCCAAATGAATCTTTCATTCTTCTGGGTCAACTGAGTTAGTGGCTTAGCTATTTTTGAGAAATCTTGCACAAACTTCCTGTAATAGCCAGCTAATCCAAGAAAACTTCTAATCTCAGTCACCGTCCTTGGTTGTTTCCATTCCATTACGGCCTTAATCTTTTCAGGATCTACTGATATTCCTTTCCCTGAGATAACATGTCCTAGAAAAGATATTTGGTCCAACCAAAAGTCACACTTGGATAATTTGGCATATAACTTGTGCTCCCTTAAGGTTTGTAATGCCATTCTCAGATGTTCTTTGTGTTGCTCCCGTGTTTTAGAATAGACCAAAATATCATCAATGAAGACAATCACGCATTTATCCAAGAGCGGCTTATACACCCGATTCATCAAGTCCATGAAAGCAGCTGGTGCATTAGTCAATCCAAAGGCATGACCATGAACTCATAGTGTCCATACCGAGTTCTAAAAGCGGTCTTTGACACATCCTCTGGTTTTATCCTCAGCTGGTGGTATCCAGATCTCAAATCAATGCGTGAGAATACACTTGCTCCTTGTAGTTGGTCAAAGAGATCGTCAATCCTTGGCAATGGATACTTATTCTTTATAGTGACCTTGTTGAGTTCTCGATAGTCAATACACAACCTCATCGATCCATCTTTCTTCTTCACGAATAATACCGGAGCTCCCCAAGGCGAGACACTTGGTCTAACAAATCCTTGGTCAAGCAATTCTTGTAATTGCTTCTTAAGTTCCTTGAGCTCAACAGGTGCCATTCGGTATGGTGCCTTGGATATAGGTTCTGTTTTTGGCATCAAATCGATCTCAAAATCGATTTCTCGTTTTGGGGGTAACCCAGCAATTCTTCTGGAAAAACATCAGAGAATTCATTAACGATGGGGATGTCGTCAATGTTGGGTCTTTCCTTATCCTCCTCCGTACTTCCCACATAACTTTCAACTCCTTCCTCAACCTCTTCAATTACCTCGAACGAACTTAACTCCAAACTTTTAGAAGTTGCGGATTCTCCCAAAAATGTAGCTTTCTTCCCGTCTTGTCCCATGAATTCCACCTTTTTATTTCTACAATCTACCTTTGCTTCCACCATGGACAACCAACTCATTCCGAGAATCACTTCGTACTTGCTAATTTCTATTACTATAAGATCGGTAGTTGCTTCATGGCCTTGTATCTTCATGGGGCAATTCCTTATTACTTCTTTGGTAGTCACCACACTACCGGTGGGGGTTTTTATGAAAACTTGTTGTGATTGTGGTGATAGGTAAACCGGTCTTCAAGGCTACACTAGTGGCAACAAAGGAATGTGTTGCACCGGTATCGAAGAGGGTATAAGCGGTTAGGTCCCCTATTTGTATGGTTCCTGCGTTCAAGACGCATGTGTTACTATTCTTATTGTCCTTATAAGGTTCCCTAGACATCTATTATTTCCAACATACATCATAACTTTATACTCAACAGATATCAAAACAGTCATATATTTTAAAGGTTGAGGCTAACCTGTAACCAAGCCATAGTCATAATCTTCTCCATGGTCCAGGGCAGCCAACTCTACTCCTTCTTCGGCATCCTCCTCGCAGACCCATTGCCCTTCAAGGTTGTAAATTCTCAGCCCATGCATAGACGATGCCGAGCGACTTCCGCTTCCATTCCCACTCCTTGTCGGGGCAAGTCCTCCTGAGGATCCAACAGGTCTGTTTGCTGTGAGATTCCTTTGGGGACACTCGTTAGCAAAATGTCCCAATTGCTTGCATACGAAACAAGTCGTAGAAGCTTTCTTTGGGCAATCAGGAATCTTATGGCTCGGGTCACCACAAAAATAACACTTGTTCTGGAGAAGGGGACATCTCTTCGGTAATGTGCCCCTTTGCATTTCCAACAACTTACTGCTGCCTTGGAATTATCCTTCTGTCCATTGAAATTTCCCTTAAAGTGACTAATTGGTTTAAACCTCTTGGAAGGGAAATTGGAGCTTGTTCCTGGTTGAGATTTCCTTCCAAACACCTGCATTTCTTCTCAGAAGTCCCAGCTTTCCTTTTCTTGGCCCCTTCAACAATTCTTGCTCTTTCAACCAATTCCCTGAAGGTACGGATGTCAAACTTTTCTAACCGCATCCTTAAGTCCTCGTCTAACCCATTCAGGAACACTTGTCGTTTCAGCTCCTTACTATCCTTATAAGAATCTGGAGCATACTGCAGGAGTCGGCTGAATTCCGTCTCATATTGTTCTATGGATTTTCCTCTCTGGGATATGTGCAAGAAATCCGCACTATACCTTACTCTTAAACTTCCAGGGAAATAATTTTCCAGAAACTCATTCCGAAACACATCCCAGGTAATAGGCGGCGGCAATTCCCTACTCTTGGACTCCCACCAGACGCGGGCATTAAACCTCAACATATAAGTACCATAGCTTATTCGAAGATGATGAGGAACTTCATAGGCGGCAAAAGATCGTTCTATCTGCGC
Source organism: Combretum micranthum (assembly GCA_024138025.1). Classification (NCBI taxonomy): domain Eukaryota; kingdom Viridiplantae; phylum Streptophyta; class Magnoliopsida; order Myrtales; family Combretaceae; genus Combretum; species Combretum micranthum. Next base: position 691,163 of record JAMXBD010000250.1, on the reverse strand, counting down.
TTGCCAATCTTCCGCTTCATCTGGTTTCCCAAAAGCTCCGTCAAAGTAACGGTTACTTTTGATAAAATCTGGGTGAAGTTCTGTATGGTCGAGGTGGTGGCGGAGGCGGCAGGGGTTGTATGTGATTGAGCATCAGGTGCTGCTGGTCCATGTACAATGCTTGAGGTGCTTGCTGGGTGGTGCTTGTGCTGGTGTCTGAGGTGGCATATTCCTCTGTTGTTGTTGAACTAACACATTAAGAAGCTGTGTTAATTGTCCCAGAGTGGCTTGGAGATCGCCTTGCGGGTTTGGGGCAGGAGCCACAGGGGGTACTTCTGGTTGGTTAACTTCTTCAGGCGGGTTATTCGATGCCTGCTTCATCCTTGGTCGTCCCCTTCTAGGTCGGCTGTTTTATTTGTTCACGTAAATACTAGATTAAGTCTTTTACATACTAAGTCACTGAAATTTCGGAAGCTTCCAAGAAAATAAACATATAAAGGGAAATATCATAAAAAGAAGTTAAGCAACTAAATCAAGAGATGAACTTTGTTTAAACCAAAATATTTAAAAAAAACATAGAAGGGAATAAAATCTTATAAAGAAATCAAGGTAAAAGAAATTCAAAATACAACAAATATTAAACACTTTTTCAGAAACATAAATTAAACCACTAATCGATCCTATATCCTAAGTCGATCTAGTTACAAAATTATTGTTGGACACGTGGGATTGCTCATGTAGATCCTTCCTTCTTTCTTTGATCTTTTCTTCCTGGTGGGAGAGTTACTGTAAACCCCGGTATTCTCAGTAGCTAGGAAACCCCGGGAGTTGGAATCGAAACCTTAATCCGATCAGGTTGAGTCTTGTGAGTGAAGCCTAGGAACCCTAAATCCGGCTTTCCTTCGGTTTCATAGTAAAATAAATATTATAAAGTAAATGAATTTGAATTACTATTCCAAAGTACATTTCAAACCTTTGAAAGTTTTAAATTCGGGAATTTTTCAATTCCGGGCCTTCCCAAGCCCAATTACGGAAAAGCGTGCCCCGGGCCACGGATTCAGAAAAATGTTCCGGAATATTCATTAGAACCGTAATTTTATAAGGATTCCAAAAATATCAATTTCGAAATTTTCCAAGCTATAAAAATTACAGTTATAGCTTTTCCCGTGTTTTCGGAACAACCGGTAAAGTAGATGTCTTGTCTACTATTCACAAGTACAACCTACACTACACACTACCCATACCCTATTTTTACATCCTTACAACTACTCATTTCAATTTTCTTTTCCAATGAATTTTGTCTCTTAAACAATTATCACATTTATTACATTTTAATTAACTAAATTACAAATATTGAAATTTCAAACACACACACACACACACCAAAGAGTGGCCGGCGCCCCCCGCCCCCCCCCCCCCCCCCCTCGTTTCCCTCTCAAATTTATTTATTTTCACTCCATTTTAATTATCTAAACCCTAATTCACTTCATATATATACATAATTTTCTCTCTCTCTCCTCATTTCTTCTTGTTTCAAAATTGGAAAAAAAGCAAAAACCTCTCTTCTCTCCTCTCTCATTGCCGTGAGCCCCTCTCCCCCATTCCCTCACTTTCCAACTTTGTTTCTTCTTCTTTCCTCCTTCAAGACTCCTTTGGTATGTATATTTAGGCTTTGCTCATCCTAAATCTTGTTATGGCAAGATCATTCTTATGTGTTTTCCTATCTAAATCCCAATGAGCATGAGCAAGGGACATGAAAACACTATTACAAGAATCTCAAGCCATCTCAAGAAGTGGATCTAGCCTTTAAATGAGTTTTGTTTGAAATATCAACTTGTTCGTGCATGTAAAGTAGTGATCTTGCATATATATTGTTGTTCATGCCATGAGATCCATGATTTATGCATCATACTTAGTAGATCTAAAGTTTAGATACCCACATTGTCATTTACATGTATGATCATAAAGTTATTTTTATTTTCATGCATTGATGATCACAAAAATGTAGTCTTGTATATGTATAGAGATGTTAGATAGTGGATAATCATATATAGAAGGCAAGGACATTGAAAAAGGAAGGACTTTGTCAAATATGAAAGATTGAAAATTCGGATGAAATGGAAACCCTACTTTGAAAACCACCAAAATCATTTTTAAACTCATATTTCATAAGAAAAATGAAGGGTATGTGTAATAGGCATGTTGAAGGAATTATTTTCATGAGTTTAGATGAGTTTAGGCATAATAAAAATAAGAAAACAAGAAGTGAAGTTAGAAGGAAAAATATTGACTTTGGATGTGTAGTCAAATTCGTAATTTTGGGTAATGCCTATATAAACACTTAGTATTTAAGTCTAAATTGGATGTTTTATAAACTAAATGAAGTCCTTAGATACTATATATATTGGAGTTTCAATTTTTAATGCATTAGATAAGTTTTTCCTTAAGAAAAATGCAAGAAAATGAAATTTAAAAAATTCGGATTTTTACAAAAAGCTAGTTCAAAGACATGTTTACCAAATGAAAAATGGGAATTTTTATGCATGAATGGAGGCCATGATTAATATAGACTTTGAGAACTTATTCTCAGTTAAATAATAAGTGGATTACAAGATTAAAAGCCAAAGAAACCCTAAGGAGTATAATGTGGAAAAATAGCTTCCTAGAATTAGTCTTTATGAGAATTTCCCAACACTTAAGAGTTCATATGAGTTATTATCACAAAAGTTATTATGACCATGTATATATTAAGTTCATCACATGGCATTTATATTAGTAATTCATTCCCATATCATTCATGCATGAATCATCATCTAGGAACACTTTTTATCCAAAAGCAAAACAAATTTTCGAGATTGGATCAATTGCGGAATAGATCTGATCCCACTGTTCCGTGGCTTTACTATTTTCAAAATTTGAAAATAATATTAGAAATAGATAGATCTTTCGAAGTAGATAGAGATCGATATAAAATTTACGAAATTCCGAGTTAAAATGACCAAGTTATGGCCGTTTTAAGTCGGAACTTCCGCAAATAGCGAGAAATCCGAATTCATATAGTTTAGATCTATAGCTTGATTTAGTTACTTAATGAAAGTCTCATTAGGATTATTCTTGCTTGGTAGGTGATCCCGAGTAGGACGACACTCTACCTTCCGACTATTACTACTAGGAAATTTGGCGTTCAATGGCCGAGTGAGTTTTACTTCCACCCTCAATTAATGAATGTGATTGTAATGTAGTGGCACTAGTGGTGTAGGCAAAGATAAAAAGAAATTGTATATGCATGATGGGGTATATGGGAAGTATATATGTTGTTTACTGCTGATATGTGAATTGGAACGTAAGGAATATCGGAACCGGGTGTTAAGCTATTGACTGATTAGTTAATATCCTATGATGATTATCTGCAAACTCCTGTTGGTCACTTGAAAGAATTGAATTAACGAATATTCGGCTTCAAATGTAAATTGAATTCATTTATATCACGATGGGGTTGGAGCATTTGCATTGGTTGGTTTTTCGTGACCCATAAAACGAATGTGTGGTTAATCGTGATCCATAAAACGAATGTGTGGTTAATCGTGATCCATAAAACGAGCTTTTAATCAATTGACCGTGAGCTTAAACGGCGTCGTACCGCAGGATTCGTTAATCTGCTAACTCGGGATGGAGGGTGCAAGTCTATCCACATATGATTTCCGGTTGGTCATATGTTTATTGATCACATTTGTATGGTGAATACACTTGCTTGAATAATCACTTGCTTGAATGATTGTATTTAATTGTGTTATGGAAGTTATTACTCACTAAGCTAGTTAGCTTACGCCCCCATAGTTTTTATCTGTTGTAGCACGAATTTATATGGCTTAGGCCGAGGCAAGCCACAGCACAGGTACCGGAGATAGGAGTTTCCCGTAGAAGTTTAATCCATCTCTTTTTGTATAGACTTCCATTGGAAACTAAGGACTCTGGATGACTGTAATGGACTTGTTATTATTTTGCGGGGGAATGCCCCTTAGATTTTGTAACTATAATTATGCGTTTTGATTTATTATCTATGGCTAGTGAATGCCACGCTAAACTGCTTAACTCCATTTGTCAAAGTATTCTATTGTCATAAAGGAACGCTTTACATCTATTTAAGACTCCTGATGGGCTCGGGTAGAGAACTCAAGAGTCTTACTTAGTATGTGGTGGGCTGTTACGTTTAGGATACCCTACGGGGCGTGACAGTTGCATTACGGTGGTTAGGTCTAGAAGTCGTCCTTAGCCATCTTAGTTACGAACAGCTTCAAGTTGCTTCGGTCCATCATTCTTTTTCCTTTACGGAAGGGTTGATTTCTAGACGTGCTTGGCTCCCGTTAATCAAACTTCGTTTGCGCTGCATGCTCCTCATCGGATACTTCCATCACTTCTTTCTCGATCAAGTTTCTTACGTGAGATAGTCTTCGATTCGGGATATTCTCATCAGGCCATTTGAAATCTTAACTGGCTTTACGTTGGTTGGAAATATCCTTATCTCGTCTATGATCTGCTGGCTCATCGTGGGCATAGATATATAATCGGCCTATGGAATTCCAAGTTCAAAAATCGGGGAAAACTAAACATCTATTATTTCGGAAAAAGAATGTAGCTTTTTGGATCATAGGGTGTGGTTGTAATGGCACGTAAGACATTCCATATCGTAAGAAACTTCTAAGTTAGTCTTAATAGGGTAAACTCCTTACATAGGCTTCTTACTTTTAACCGGTAGTCCATAAGGGTTTCATTATTTCTTAAGTTCAAGCATTGGACCTCAATTCCAACTTATCTAAGAGTAAGCTATAAAGACAAGGGAGGTCATTACTTCTTCTTTTTGAGAATTTCTAAACTTGTCTAATCTTATCTAAGTCTTTCCATAAACATCTCTATCTTTTTCTATTCTAGATTTATTCCTATTACCTTTATTTCTATAAACTTGTTGCTCTGATACCAACTTAAACTGTCACGCCCCGAAGGGTACCATAAACGTGGCAGTCCGCCACATATAATATCAAGGCTTAAGAATGGCTACCTTAGTCATGCGAAAGCCTTAGTATTATATGTAAGGCGTCTATCACGGTAATAGGAGACGCTTTTGGGAAGCATAGTTTAAGCAAGTAAAGATAAACATACAAGAATCCAGAAATAAAGTATATCATATCATTAATAAACAAAGGTCTATTACATAATTTCTTAGGGGCATGCCTCTGCTAATCCCCAGGATCGTGATAAACTTTACAACATCCAACATACTACATTAAAGATTTCAAAGGAATTCTAATCTAAGTCTTCGAGCAGATTTCCTCCAAAAGCTTCAATATATAAAACGTACACGGATACGGGAAGACCTCGGGCACAAAAATAGGTGTTCCTGAGAAAACAAATACCTATAGGGGTGTAAGCTTATGGGCTTAGTGAGTAAATCCCAAAATTCATACTCAAGGAAAATTATCAACCAAGTTTATTATTCAAACATATGGGATGCAACAACCACGTGAGCATACAAGACATATGACTTTCCGGGAATCATATGTTGAATGAATTACGCCTTCATTCGGGGTTGGGTATTCAGGCCAATTACAGCCACAACTTTTAAAAACACTTTTATAGATCTTACCGGCTCCTATACGCCATCAAAAACTTGTAGTTATTACAGGTTCCTACTAGCCACCAATTTAAGTAGTTCTTACTGGCTCTTACTCGCCACTTACATGATATACCGGTTATGTCTACCACCACTATTATACATTTGTCCCACCAATTGTATAGTAGTGAATGCAATATGACTCAACATATGAAGTGCATGAATAATTTCTTTAATTAAAGTCTAGTAGTTACATTTAACTTCTTTCAAGTGATCAACCAATTTCAAACACTTCAAGATATTAATGCACATACAACTTTATAAACAAATCGAGTTTCGATATACTTAGTATTCTTTGAACATATTATCATACACTTCCTTTTGATTTTGCCTAAATTCTAGTGCAACTAATTTTACAAGCACAATCGAGAGTATGAGAAAATTAACGGGAAATAAACTCACTCGGCCATGGTGACACCTTTCTTGAATTGGATGGGTCGTTCGGAATTTCCACTTGATCGTAGTAATCCTCGGGATACGAACAATCCTCCTCGTGATTATCTAATCAAGAAGAATACCCAAAATGAGTATTTCACGAAATTCTATCCTTGAAGATTCTAATCTTTCTTAAAATCGTGGTAAAATCGTATAAGGGGAAATTCCAACTTAAAATGGCCATAACTTGCTCATTTTAACTCGGAATTTTCGCGTATAATATATCGTTTTCTACCTACTCGAAAAGATCTATGCATTTCTAAGCTTATTTCCATAAAACTAAGTCATTTGGGTCCCGAAAAGGAAGTGACTAAATTTGCCACGAATTTGCAAAAACTTGTTTTCCTTCTTGTAAACAAAGCTCATTTGAAAAGATAAATATTTCAATTATTTTTTAAACTTTTGAAAGGTATATATATATATTTATAATGACTCATAACAAATGTATGAAGTAAATGAAGTTGTCTCAACTTATAAAAATTAAGGTTTTAAAAGACTTTGAACTTGAGATTCTATTGAATATTTATTTTACTTTTCGAAAGCTCTTGAGTTATTGAGATGAATATTCTTTTTCTAAATTTAATTTCTTGTAATTTCTTTAAATTCCTAAGGTGTGGTTTCATTTTCAAAACTTGGATTCGAAAAGTAATAAAATGATAATTTTTGTCTCTTGTAACGATTCCAAAAGAGTATTTCTTGATGAAAGGTGAGTTTTCATAAAACCTTTTGTTTATGTAAGAAAAATCATTTTCCAAGTATGTTCATGAGTTTTTAGGAAATCTATTTCCTATTTTTATTTAACAAGAACCTTTAGTTTTAGAAAGACACTTCCTTTTCTATTTTTGTTGAGACAAAAACATTATGTTCATGCATGAATATGAATCATAACTATAGAAATATAAAGGAACATAATAACTTGAAAGCTTAAGTAGATAATAGAGTAAATCAAGTATTGGGACCTTAGCTTCTTCAAGGTACCCCGGGTCTAAGAAAAGACTAGTCCTGAAAAGAAAAGAAAGAGAAATTGTTTTGACTTGATGAGGACAAGTCTAAGACTAGAATGACTAGTCTTAAAATCAACTTGAAATTAAATAAATTGCAATAAAGTAAATAAATTGCATGAAAGATAAATAAATTGTAAGACAATGAGCTTATATGCTCTAAATAATATATATAGTTATATAGATATGCTAGATAGTAAAGAACATAAAAGAAACATAAATGAACATAGAGGAATTATGTTTATGAACAAAAACAAAGCATGAACCTATTGTTGCTTTCTTAACCTTCATGGTTTTAGAAAACACACACTAAGCTCATACTAAGTAGATGAACATGAAGAATTCTTGAGAAATTTCTTACCTAAAGGAAACTAAACTTAAGAAGACTTCTTGAAAGAACTCTTGAGAGGAATTGGAGAGAAATTTTTGTAGAGTAACTTTAGAGAAGAAGAGGTGTGAAAGAAGTGAAGGTATGAGGGGGTATTTATAGGAAAATGTGGGAGATAATTTGTGTTAATTAAATTAATGAAAAATAAAATAAATTGAGGGAAATTGGGAGGGGGCCGGCGCTAATTCCATGCATGGGGGAGAGGGAAAAATTAATTTTTTTTTTTGGTCTTTTGATTAATTAAAAGTAAGAAATGAAAGATGTGAAATTGTATTGGAAATGAAAATGTGTATGAAATAGGTGTATGGGTTGTAAGAGTAGGTTGTAAGAAAAAGTAGAGATAGATGAATAGTGTAGAATAGTGTAATGTAAAAGTAGACATGACAAATTAATACCGGTAGTAAGAAAATACGCGTATAAAAGCGATATCTGATATTTTTAGCTATCGAAAAATTACGAAATTGATATTTTTGGAAATCTTATATTTTTACGAGTCTAACGGTATATTCGGAATATTTTTCCTATTCCGGGCTTCCGGACACGTTTTTCAAGAACTATGTCCGATCGGGTTCTAAGGATACTCGAATTTTGAAAAACAGATATTTTTATAAAACCTATAACTATTACGAACTATTACAACTAATTTTCCCAACTTCGTTTTCTAGGGCTTGAGAAAACGGCAATGCCGGACTTTAAGCGGTTACGGTAAACTAGGGTTTGGTTGACTCTGGAAATCCGGTTGACTTTCGTTTTGGTTTTAAACTATAATTCGAATCCAAAAATTTTGGGGATTTACATATTTCCCATGATAACCTGCATGCATATCAATTTTTATCTTTTCCTAACATCTAATGCTCTATTCTATAAGCACATGCTCGAATACATAAACGTAAAGGAAACTCACTCGTCCATAGCGATCTTCTATGAGTCGAAGTAATCCTCGTGGAAGAGAAGATCTTAGTCCTCGATACATAAACTAAAGAAATACCCGAAATGAGTATTTCATCCAAGATCTATTCAAATTCTCTAATTTTATCTTATTGAATTCATTAAAATTCGCATGAATGGAAATCTCAACTTAAAATGGCCATACCTTGCTTATTTTAACTTGAAATTTTGCATATTATATACCGTTTTCTACCTATTCGAAAAGATATATCCATTTTTAAGGTTATTTTTATCAAAAGAAGTCATTTGGATCTCGGAATAGTGATGTACAGAATTGTTATGAAAATTCAAGATTTCAAAACTCAAGTTTTCAAACTTTTCTCCATTCAAAGGTTCTTGTACAAAATATAGATATTATAATAGTTGGAAAATTCTTTGAATACTATATATATATATATATTGACTCATATCATGAATTTAGTGAAGTTGTCCCAACAATAATTTTTATAAAATAAGGTGCTTTAAAAGTTGGAAAAGTAATGTTTATGAAATTTTTATTTTAGCTTTGTTGGATAAGTTCTTAGATTTATTTATAAGTATATATTTTCCTCTTTTTAACTTTATCTATCTTTTGAAAACAAATCATATTAACCAAAATAATTTTATTTCTACAACTTCATTTTTAGGAGTTAAAAATGTAGTTTCTAAATGTTTTATTGATAGTGAAAAACTTTCTTAAACTTCACTTGTTCTTAGTTTTTCCTAAAGTTTGTTCTATTTTAAAATAATAGTGTTTTTCTAATTTTAGTTCCTAAGTAAAATTCATCTTTAAAAAGATTTATTCTTAGATGATTTTGTAAAACTTACCTAAACCTTAGTATGTTGATGAAAGCTTTACATATGAGCTTAAGAAAACTTTTGTTAATCAAGTAATTAAGTTTAAAAAAACATTCTTATTTCATTGGTTTGAAAAGAGAGTATGTGATAACTTTATTTTATGTATTCCTTGATAAAACCTATATAGTATTATTACTAGAACTTGTACTAAACTTATCTAACTTTAGAAAATATTTGTTAAGATAAAACTTTAAGTTTTAATGAAAAAAATTCATTTCTTATTTGGCAAAATTTATTTTTAAAGAGAGTTCTTATTTTTATTACTTAAGAAAACTCCTTTCCTTTTCATTATGATTGAGACAATATCAACATGTTCATGCATGAATGGGATTATGTAGATATGAGAAATACAACAATATCACATGATAAAATAAGATATGTATAATTATAAATAAGAGCATAATAATAAAGTCAAGTATTGGGAACCTTAGCTTCATCAAGGTTTCCCGGGATTAAGAATAGACTAGTCCCAAAAAGAAAAGAAAAGAAAGGAAAGGAAAGAAAATTGTTTTGACTTGATAAGGATAAGTCTAAGACTAGAAAGACTAGTCTTAATAATAGCATGAAATAAATAAATAAGTTGCAAAGCATAGAAATAAATAAATAATAAGTGAGCTTATATGCTCTAAAGAAATATATATACATAATATATATAATACTATATAGAAGTTAGATTAGAGCAAATAATAATGACAATAATAACAATAACATAATAACAATAATAACATAATGTAAATATGAACATGAACAAAAACAAAACATGAACAGATTGTTGCCTTTTTAACTCTCATCAGTCTAAGAAACATACACTAAGCTCATGCCAAGTTATATGAACATGATGAGTATATGTAAGAAATTTTTACCTAAGGTTATGTGTTTGTTGAAAATGAATAGAATGAGTTGTAATAATATATGGGAGATGGTTTTATAGAGAGAAGAGAGGACTTAAGAGACAATTTTAGAGAGAGTATTTATAGAGTAATTTTGGTAGAGTTTTAGTAGGAAATGAGTTGTGTGAAAGAATGAAGGAGGAAAAGGGGGTATTTATAGAGTTTTGGAGTGGAAATTAGATGTAATAAATAAATTGAAAAAGAAAAATATTGGAGAGTGAAGAGAGAGGGGAGGAAATTTGATTAAATTTATCGTTTTGTAATAAATAAGTAATATGTAAAGTGTGATGTGATTAAAGTTGTATGGGGTGATTAAAGTTGTATAGAGAAGGTAAATTGTAAGGTATATGTATGGTGGAGTGTAATAATAGAGTGTAAGAAAAAGTAGAGATAGAGAAATAGTAATGAATAGTGGAAATAGTATTATGAATAGTAAACTAGACAATTAAAATACCGATAGTAAAGAAAATACACGTAAACGGCCTATATCTGATATTTTTAGTTATCGAAAAATTCTAAAACTGATATTTTTGAAATCCTTGTATTTTTACGAGTCTAATGGTATTGTCGGAATATTTTCACTACCCGGTGCACCGAGGCATGATTTTTGAAAAGTAATTCCGTTCGAATCCGAAAGACACTAGAAATTTGTAAATCTTATATTTTTAAGCTTTTCTATATTATTATGAACCATTTTTTACAATTATTTCAATTTTATTGTTTAGGGTTTAAGAACACGGGATTGCAGGATCTAGATTTACTAGACTAATCATAGAATTAGGTTAACTTTAGGATTCTGGTTTGACTTCCTATTCTTAGGGTTTACATATATTTACCAAAAAATCTAGGGGCTTACAATATATTTATTTATAGGATCAGGCACAAAAATCATGATGATACGTAGCAGATTTTTTATAATAGAATTCGTCCTCATCTTCACATGCGCATCTTGGATGCCAGCTCATAGGGTCACTTTTCTCAAGGTAAGATCGAGCACTCAAGAGTTGCTTGAATGTTAAGGCTTGATCTATTCTATGGCTTTTCTTTGCAAAGGCTTAAGTTCTTGTTCAAATTCAACCAAGGGATTCATTGTGTTTGTCGAGGGCTCGAATGTTGGCTTCAATCTAAGCTGAGCTTTTTCTTAACAAAGGTGTAATTTCTGTCCAGCTCCAGTCATGGGTTGAAACTAAGGTTCGATACCATGGCACGACTAAAGTTGTTTCATGAAGTCCAGGGCTCAATCACCTCAATGCAAAAGTCAAGGATCATGTCAAAGGCTTGATCTAGGGTGCGACTGGCCATTTTGCCTTGTTTTGCCTTGGTGCTTTGCCCTCGATGAGTCTTTTGTAGGGCTCGACAAAGTTTTGTTCTACACAATTGTTGTTGTTGTTGTTGTTGTTTTGCTCCAATTTGGTTTAAATCACTTTATTTCTTGTTCTTATGATCTTTAGAGCTGAAAAACAACATTTAAACTATAAAAGCACAAGATTCATAGGAATTTACCTAACAATGTATCTAATGAAATCTAAATTCCTATGAATGGAATAGAGTAAAATAGACTTACCATTAAGCCGAATGTGACCTTTACTATCCATTATATGGTGAGGTGGAAAACATTTGAGCACACTCTCATTTGTTATGAATGATCTCAAAGGGCTTGACTCTCGCGCTAGGACTAAAATTAGACAAGTGTCAAATTCCATCCTCATGGAAGTGGCATGATTTATATTGAAAGAAAGATGTGGGTTGGATTAAAAGCGAAACCTTAATCCAACTAGTGTTGTGTATTGTGTTAATTAGTGATGGAAGGAGAAGAGCCAACTAAGTATGGCAAAAGTTACATGTCTAATTGATGCGTCTAATGAGCCATAAAAGTAATCGATGGTTGATGATGATGATGATGATTATTTTTTTCTTTTTTTAGGGGTTTCAAGCACAGTAAGAAAATTGATGGGGATTCGTCACATGCAAGTGATGATGGAACAAATAAGAGATGAACGGTCGAAAAGGAAGAATTAATGGTTGACGACATTTGGAAAGCTTAAAGCCTTAAGTATGCATGATGTCAGAACATGGGTGTTACAAAGCTACCAAGGGTATGCAAACCAATTAGGAACGATGTGACAAGAGGCAACAAGAGAGCAAAGGTTTCTTTTATTGCTAAGGAGGTCGGTTCAAAATCACAAAGGGGTATTTTAAGGGTTTGGGGTACTGGTGTTGGAAGTAGAGTTTTAAGTGTGAGTGGAACGTGAAGTAACAATGAAATTTGTTATAGGAAAATATGAGAGAACAGCTGAGGCTAAGAGGTTTATTGCATGGTTCTAAACTATAAATTGGATGCCAAACATATGGGTGAAAAAGGTAATTGTATGGTTAATATTATATTATATGCCTCTTGGATTGAGCCTTTGGAGAGCATAGCTAGTTGTTGTTTCACGATTAAACAAGGTTAGGTAATTTATGGAAGGTCTTTTATCACTTTTTCACAAAGTCCAGTGACTCAAACAATTTTAGCTATACAGGTGGTACAAGAATTAGCAAAATATGGTGTTTTCTAATGTTGTCCAACCTAAACCCTGTCGGTTCGACCCAATTCAATCGAAACCAACCATAAAAGCAGGCTAGTCCATGCATTTGACCTAGTTTTGCATCGATCTAAATTGACTTAGTTGACTCAGCTTAGGAAAAAAAATTTACTTAGATTTTTAAATATATTTTCATATTATATTATAAATTTATAAAATATGACAATTATATTGTGTGTTTTTTTCTTTTTAAAGTATATGTGTCTTGTATGGTTTTAATAGCTAATTAGTGAATTTGATCCAAATATATATTTGTTTTTCATAATTAAAACGCACCTTATACCTTTACTTTTTATTGACTTGGTTTCAATCACTGACCTTAGGTTGAACCCTATTTGCTCTTAACCCTCTAACATATTTATGTCAAACCCTGGTCTGGTTCTAATAACACTAGTGTTTTCTACATATTATTTAATACTATATCAAGCCTTTGCTAAAAAGGTTAGCTAATGTACTTTTTTTTTTTTTAATGAAACCTAAGAATCCCTATCTTTGCTTGCATGGGTCTCTTTCAATTTCAACTTCATTAAACAAGACGTTAATGTTTTCACAAAACAAACAACTTTTAATATTAGATAAGAATACAATGATCGACAAATAATAGATCATTTACCCTTTAAAGGTTACTTTCTAATTAATGTGTTTTAGTTGCTCAACTTTATATTGTGGTTGATGTTAATTGATATGCTACTAATGTAATGATTTGTTTATGGAAATGACACAGCTAAGTAGGTAATATTCATCAAAATCTAGACCTATTTTGTCTTAAATGATTAGTAACTAAATGAATATCAAAACACATAAGGTGGCTAGGTAACTTTTAGTTTCAATTTTTCAAAATTAACTTTATGTGATGGAGTAATTAGTATGGTATCTTCATACCTTATATTCATTTAGAAAGGTACACTCTGTTATATGTAAGACATAAGTTTTGAAAATAAAATATATCCATTTTTCAAAAAAGTCTTTGTTTATAGTATAATTCATAACAAAGTTTGTATTGATACTTAGCTTATTTTACCATTGTGAAAATAAAAGCTCTAAACTTTTTTTTCCTTTTATCATCTTCATTCCTTTGCCATCCCTCTTATTCTTTTCCAAAGTATTATTATGATATATTATTAATTTAGTGATAACGTTTGTAGATGAAGGGTTCTTCCTCAAGTAGTCACACACTTGTCATGTGGATCTGGCTCTAAGCAAGTGACTTCAAAGTGCTACTGAAAAGATGACATTTGATAATGGAATAGCTTGGAGAGAATGACAAGGAGGAGGAATAGGCAATCTCAATGTCTCGAATGCACAAGTGATAAGTGGAGAAGCTTGAATAAACCCCATGCTTCAACCTTACAGTTCTTGAATAGTTGAGGTAGAAATCACTTAAGTTGCTTTATTTGATCTTTATGAAAGGAGCCTCCTCCATGGAATGCTATTTGTCTTCTCTCTCCAAAAATTTTCAAACAAAGAGTAGTGACTGAGTATTTATAGGTACTTGGTGTTACGCCTCAAAAGAGGCCTAATAGGATTAAACTAAAGCTATCATACCACGTGTGCATCCGTAATATGAGAACCGCTTTGCAAGTCAGAGTTTATAAGACTTTATCATATTTATTTACATTATATAATATAGATATAAGATCTTTATCTAACTTCGTTATGGGTTTCGATTTTCCCATAATCTACCAAGATTGCAGAAAATCGGTATCCCCTACCAAATAATGAAAATTAGGTAACAACTAATCAAATTACAACATTTACTTGTTTATACAAACTATCAAATTTTGAATGCTAAGTTTATCATAACCTACATTTCTAATTCTAGCAAAATCTGGTGGAAAAGCATTTTTCACACATTCCTAGCCCAATCCTAGCTAGCATTATTCCTGCACAAAAAATATTGGACGGTGAGTGAACCACTTTCTTAGTGAGATAACCTAACCAGACCACACATCAAATAATAATATACAAGTTTAATTAACAAGAATATGCCATGTAACAATCAATCATATAAGCAAATATAAGTTGGATAACCGGAATCCAAATAGGATGTAGATTTACGCCCTCTCATCGGGATTAGAAGGAAGCCATTACGAATGATGTACTATGCCCAGGAGAATCAGAGAACCCTGGAAGAATGGGTACCATAAACTCTCTCAAATTGTTTTAAAACATTTCACTTTTATCCTTAGAATAAAGAAACACCATTAAGTATTGGTCATTTCATGTCGATACCACGAGTGGTGTCCCTTCGATACCATTTAGTTCCTGTGGAACAGAACATAATAGAACAAAGGTGCTCCTGGAAAAACTAGAAAATGTCATCTAGAAAAACCAGGCGCATCACCAGAGAATCGAAATGCTAACACGAGCATGGTCATCCTTCTTTTTAAAATGCAATTAGTGCATATAATGCGATACATGTCCACTTTCATTTATGATACCAGTAGTTTTTAGTCAAGTTTAAAGTGATCATACAATTCACAGACAATATCAACATGCTTCATACAGTAATTATCATACAATAGAATTATCACTTATATTATGATAATTTGGCATTCAATCATACACCGATCATCATGCATTATACCCAATCCCACAAACATATCAGTTGAATATATATTATTCAGATGAAGCTATACTACAAGCACAAACAATGTGATAAAATCAAAGTTACTCACCTGTGGTCCTCGTTAAACTATTGGAATATGCTACTGGAAATTCGAGAATTGATTTATTTTTCCTATGAATATGAAATAACAGATATTTATTATTTAACAAATCTATTCTTTTATTAGTTCTGAAAAAAAGACATTTAAAACAACATATTCACCATATTAATTATGGTATAACTTATACGATAATTTATACTAATTCTATTTTAGACGTATTTTAGAAACTACGTACTCCTTTCTTTTTATGGTTTTACCTAGTATATTAATCCAAGCCGAATTAATTGAAACTAATCACCTAATTCAATTACTATATTTACTTTAATTAGCTTAATTAACCTAACATGATTTTACTTAGTAGAATAATTCATTTAAGAGATATTAGTTTTATTTATATTATTTACACTACAGTGTCACTTATTAAGATAAAATACTTATTAACATAATGTTAATAACGCAACTAAACTTCTATGATTGTCTAAGTGTCCTATCTTAATATTTAATTTAATTTCTATTACCTGTATTTTATGGTAATAAATATTTACTACTTATTATTTATTTTCATTTTGCTAGTCTTGATCTTAAAATATTTTATATTTTATTTTTATCGGGTAATTACGGGGTTCGTGTTAGTAAATTAGTAATTTATTATGATTTGTTATTATCATTTTACATCGTTCCTTCACTTGACTGATTATAGTAACAAATATCTATTTCTAATTATTTATTTTTATCTTGTTTCTCTTGATCTTATTGGATACTAAATATTTTTATTGAATAGTCATAGAATTCATTCTCAATAAAATGGTATTTCATTATTACCGTTATTATCACTTTTAGACTGTTCTTTAATTTATAGTAACTAATATTTATTTTCAATCATTTAATCTTATCGTATTCCTCTTATTCTACTTTATGTAATTATTTTGTTATTTTTTTGGAAATCACGTTGTTCATAATTTTAACTTATTAAATTTTCCATTCTTATATATCTATCCTAAATAATTCTTTAGAATATTTATAATTCATTTTTATTTGTACAATATACTAATATTAGCAATAATATTGTAAGTGCTATTTTTCAATAATTTTAGGAGTTCCTAAATTACATTTATTTTATTTTATCATCCCCTTTTTGAGTATTTTATTTATTTCTTATTTATATGTTATTCTTCTTCATTGCATAAATATATATACATATATGTATATTTAAATATATAATATAATATACTGATTCGGATGAACAGGCTTGATATGGGAAGTTTTGCATATATGCTGGCAACAAACGCCGTCGGCGTTAATTCCCAGATGTCGGCATTAGTGTAAATTTTTACACGATACAAACACCCGCGTATGCTGGCTCAAAGGCTGCTAGTGTTTAACAAACACCGCCGGCGTTGTGGCATACGTCGCTGGCTTTGAATTCCAAAGGCCGGTGTTTGTATAAAAATTTAGTGTTTCAAAATTTTACGTAGCCTTTATTCCAGACTACATTGTTTCTACGCCGCTGGCCTATCCCTATAAGCTGCCGACGTTGGGGTATAAGCTACCAGTGTAGGGACGGCTTTGGCATTGTTCATCATCTTCCTTGTTTTTCCTCTATTTCGAACTTACTTTTCTTAATTTATTTATATATTACACTTGTGTTTAAACTCTTTCTAAGTGTTTTTTTTCATACATTATATATATCACACGTGATATATCAATACATATAACATCCTATAATCATCATATCCTATGATTTTCTAGCTTCTACATATCATAATACATATATGGAGTTTTAGGATGAGATATTACCTTATTTGAGTTGATATGATGTTAGTAGACCTATCTCCAAGCTTGACATGAATCACAAGTTGATAGAAATATGATTAAACTAAAGTTTAATACATAAATTAATTTGAAACGAATTTAACTTACCTTACTATATTGATTTCCTAAACTTGTTTATTGGAGTTGTGTTGTGTGTTTGGTGTGTTTTTGTTGTTGTTTTGATGCATGAAATATGGTTATTGAAGGTGTATCTATGATGTTATTTTGATTGTTGTATTGCCCATTAAGGGGATATATATATGTTGAATGAGGAAAGTAACATCAGCTGCAAGTTTTGGCAAAGTTATGGAGCCTTTTTCTCTACCGAATTTCAATTTGTTTTACATGATAACTTATGTGTTAATTGAGATGATGATTTGGTTTACATTGATTGGTTGTTGCATGTTGGGTTTTTTATCTTCAATGTAAATGATTTGTGCAATTTATTGATAATTTCGACTGCAAAAATTTGGAGAAGTTTCCAGCCGTAATACATCCTTTTTCCATCGAATTTTTGAACAAATAATATAATATTAATTAATTATCTTAGTTTTATGATAGTTTATCAAGTTAATCGAGTACAAATATATAATTTATTTTGAAGATTTAATCCGTGGTGTGCATTCAGAGGAACTTCAAAAATTTTGGGAAGAATGAGGAATGTGAAAATGAAATGAAAAAAAAAAATGTAAGGGAGATAAGATATATAGAAATACAAAATAAAGAGAAGATGATGAATTTATAACCAACAATTGTGTAATGAGTGGGGAAAAATATGAACTTGTGAAAAAATCAATTTTGTGGGTCCAAGTGACACGTATGATAAATAATTATTCGATAATATTTTTAGATGAAAATTTTCATATTATCGTTATTAAATATTATGAACACTATGGTATACATATAATTTCTATTAAAGATATGTGTATGTGTGTTAATTTTTTACACTTTTTATTCACACAGTAAGAGTTCAAAATTGAGAATGAAAAGAGAACATGAAAAGTAATAAAAAAAAAAAAGTAAGGGAGTTAGGATGAATGAAAATACAAAAACAAAAAGAAGATGATAAATTTATAACCAACAACTATGTAAGGAGTGGAGAAAATATGAACTAGTGCAAAAGTTAATTTTGTGGATCTAAATGACACGTATGATAAATACTGATTCGATAACATTTTTGGATAAAAATTTACATATTAACAATATTAAATATTCTAAAAACTATAGTATACATAGAATTTTTAGTTTAGGGCTTTTACTTTTTAGTTTTTATACTTGCTATCGTAAATTATATCTTATCTGTTTAAAAGTTTTGTTTGGTGGTATTTTGATAAATTAATAATTATATCACCCTTAATTTGACTTTATTATAAATCTATAGGGTTTGAAATTACATATGAATTAATTTCTATTTATAAATTTATTCTAGAGTTTTTATTAGATTAAAAATTTAATATTTATTTTATATTTGTTACTTGGTTCTCTTTATTAGTTATAAGTTACTAAGTTAGATCAGAATTTTAGTTTCTATAGACTCAGAATTATTTAACCTAAAAGTATTAATATTTTTTGAATATTAAAACTTAGGTTTTTAAATATTAAACAGTTTTTCTTTATTCTTTATTTCAAACATTATGAATTTTTTTAAAGTCTTAGTGATAAAGATTCTTTATTCTAATTTGTTTATACTTGAAATTTAAATCGTGAAAAATTTGGAGTGATTTCTGATATTTTTATTATAGTTCTTTTATGATTCTACATTTTATTTATAATATTTATTATAATTGGGTTATGTAAAATTAAGGTGATTGCACTTAGCATGCATAATGATTGTTAAATCATCTCAATGATTGATAGGTGAATAAGTAAGATCAACTCATGGTTATCTAGAATGAGCACCTTATGGGCCAATGCTAATAGTCATCTCCTATGCACATGAGTCTATGTGAGAAAGGTTGGATGCAACGCATCTATCGTACCCCTATATGGTACCCTAATAGCATCAATGCAACATGTAACAAACTGGAGTCATAAATATTTATGTTAATCTATCTAAAGCTTCCAGAATGATATATGAACATAGCACGACTAGAATACTCCATGGCGTGGATATTTATAATAGGATTGAAGGTTTATTTGAAAAAAAAAAATATTGCATATATATAAGTCACATACAAGAATAATATTACAATAAGTTCTTAGTCATTATATTACAATACCACAACTATTGACCCCCAAAAGACTTCATTATATATGTCATTTCTAGTAAATTCTCAACTATTACACAAAAGTTATACAAACATTGATCTTAAAATTTTCTTTACTCAATGGACTATATCCTCTCTTTGGATTCAAGTATTGAATTTCCTTGCTAGCTATATTTGCATCGACTCCTTAGTTCTGATCCTTTTCTATTGATTTTTGTAAACAACAATCTAAGCATGAGCACAATAAGCCCAGTTGTCACGCCCCGAGGGATACCCTAAACGTGGTAGTTCACCGTACACAATACTAAAGCCTAATAATGACTA
Organism: Combretum micranthum; assembly: GCA_024138025.1. Taxonomy (NCBI): domain Eukaryota; kingdom Viridiplantae; phylum Streptophyta; class Magnoliopsida; order Myrtales; family Combretaceae; genus Combretum; species Combretum micranthum. The sequence goes on along the minus strand of JAMXBD010000250.1, from coordinate 671,420 downwards.
CCTTAGTCACGCAAAGGCTTCCATATCATGTACAAGGCGTACATCACAACCAAGGAACGCAACAAAGTAGCGCAATTTACATTGATAATGATTAAGTAACAAGGCAAGGAGAATACTTATCATAAAACACACACTTGGTAAATTACAATTCTTAGGGGTATATCCCTCTATTGTCTTCAATTCAAAATAAATACACTTCTTAGAATTTCCACAACACTAACATAGCATACATTACATATAAGGAACCTTACAAAGTAACTTCATCCTATGTTCCAATTGCCTTCATAATAGTTTAACATTCTTCCATGACTTCCTTAATGTCATGATCTTCGATTTAAGCCACGGGTATACCTGTTTCAACAAAATCTATGGGGGTATAAGCTTACAACTAGCTTAGTGAGAGATTCCTTTTCATTCGCACTACGGTTTCAAACAAATTCATTTAAATTTTCACACATATGCTATGCATACAATACAACAATCACATGATTACTCGAATATATATAGTTATAAAAAAAACCATATAGAATGGATTTACCCCTCCGTATCGAAGGTTAAGGAATTGGTGATGAAGATCCGCGACCTTCTACTGCTAGTCCCTAGGTCCCACCCAAAGCGTTCGGTTGGCTCGGCTCCGAACCTAGAGTCGCATTCCCCAGGTGATTTGGATTCTCTAGGAAGGAACATGGCCCATGTCCTAGTACAATTGCAGTCAATCTAACTCTATGTGTAAGAGTAGCAATCTTAAAAAAAAAATGTGACTCGATGGATGCTATGCCTGAGCATTTTATTTTTCTCAAGCCAAACTTTATTAAGGTTTATTAGGGAGAGCGATCAATCAATTTAACGAACAATAAGCAGTGATACAAGTAAGTAAACAAAACACTTAAACAGGCAGTTTGAAGTTGCGATATTCTTAATTCTCATTTCACACATAAGCATATAATCACACACACACAATATATATACATATTCCCAGATTTCGCATACATATCCATTTTTATCTTTCCTTAGTATACTAATGCCATTACTTTATAAGCACAAATAAGGTAATGAATTTAAGAGGAATAACTCACTCATCCATTTCGCAATCTTTTTAGTCATAGCAATCCTCAGGAAGGGTAATCTCACATCCATCGTCACTTAGACAAAAGAAATACCCAAGATGGCTATTTCGTAGAAATTCTACTTAAACTTTCTAATTCTATTTCACTATGTTCGTCAAAATCGCATAGAATGAAATTGCAATTTAAAATGGCCATAACTTGCTCATTTCAACTCGGAATTTCGCATATAATATATTGTTTTCTACCTATTCGAAAAATATCTATCCATTTCTAAGGTTATTTTTATCATATAAGGTCATTTGGTTTCCAAAATTGTAGGGCACATATTCAAAACGAATATTTCTAGATTTTGCGAAACAATTTTCCAATTCAACTTCATTAAAAAATCCTTTAGTAAAAACATATATATATATATATATATGATTGATAAATCCCTTGAGTGTATAGATAAGCTCACTTTGTATACAAAAATTCTAATTGCAGTGTCTCAACAATTTATTTCATACAATAATTCATTTTGAAGTGTTAAAACTTAACTTGTCAAATTTCTTTACAAGTATTTTGAAGAAACTTTATATTTTTCTAATTTATTATAAATGAATATATTCTTATTTTATTTTCCTCATTCCTTTTTCCAAAACAAGTAAATTTTCCTTTAATTTTGGTCTTTTATAATTTCTACTTCTAGTGATAAAAGATCAATATTATCAAAAGTTTATTAAGTTATTGATAACCTATTTATAAATTTGCATTTAGAATGATTTTAGAAAATGAGTCATTTCTTCTTATATTTCTTGTTTAAAATATAAGTTCTTATTTTTCTAAAACTTGATCTTTTATTTCCTCTATAAATTTTATTTGAAAAGAATTCTTCTTTAGAAACTTGAAAATCATTATTTTCCTAAGTGAGTTTATAACTTTATGGGTTGATTTTATCTTAACTTTGAAAACTAGTTTGCTTCTTGGTTTTGTCATAGAGCTGAAAAAAGTTTAATCTTAAACTTTTTATGAAAACTTTGAATATCAACAAATTATTTTCCTGAGACTTAGGTTACTATATTATGAAAAGAAAGTGTTTATTTCTTATATTTCCTTGCTAAAGTAATTTTCGTTATTTTAAGAAAATTTTGAGAAAACTTTTATTATTCCATTTCTATATTGTTGATAATAACTCTATTATTTAATAAAAAGTCTCATAATAGAAGTTTCGGTTTCAAGTTCCTTTAAAGAAAAATTCTATTTTTAAATTTAATTGAGACAATATCATTATGTAGATGCATGTATTATGAGTATGTAAAATAATAAGAATATGAGAAAGATACTAGAAGCAAATAATAATAAGCAAGATAATAAAAAAAAAATAAAGTATTGAGAACCTTAGCTTCATCAAGGTATCCCGGGACCAAGAATAGACTGGTTCTAAAAAGAATAAAAAAAATAAAGAAAATATTGTTTTGACTTGATATGGACAAGTCTAAGACTAGAAAGACTAGTCTTAAAATAGCATGAAATAAATAAATTGCAAAGCATGAAATAAATAAATTGCAAAGCATGAAATTAAAAAAATAACAAGTGAGCTTATATGCTCTAAAGATTATATATAAATACATAAATATATTTAGTTAGATATGAATAAGAAATTAGCATAATAACAATAATAAAATCAACATATATATGAACATAATAACAACATAATAAAATTTGAATTTCATGTATAAGAACAAAAAATAAACATGTTGTTGCTTTTACTACTCATATGAGTTTCAAAGCAATACCATAGCCATGTTAAGTTACTTGACATGGGTAAATAAACAGGAATATGAGTTTTACCTAAAGAGTTTATGTGGTAGGAAGTAGAAGATAAATATGGGATTATATTGTTAGTGAAAAAGTAGAGATAGATGGATAGTAATGAATAGTAGAAAAGTGCTATGAATAGTAAACTAAATAATTAAAATACCTATAGTAATAAAAATGCTCATATAAATGCGATATCTATAATTTTTAACTACTGAAAAATTCTAAAACTGATATTTTTCGATTTCTTCTATTTTTACGAGTCAATTGGTATTAACGGAATATTTTTGTCATCTAGTGTATCGAGGCACGATTTTCGAAAACTGATCCCGTTCAGATCTGAATGTTATTAGAAATTCGCAAATTTGATATTTTTAAGCTTCACTATATCATTATGAACTATTATCAATAATTATTTCCATTTCATTGTTTAGGGTTTAAGAGCACGGGATTGCCGGATCTTAAACATCAGGGTTTGTTGTAAGCTTTATTGACTCTTAAGATTTCGGTTTTGACTTCCGATTTTGTCAAGTTATTCGTAAGATTATAAAATTTTGGGGTTTTGTTCGTATTATATTTTTAGTTCAACATCTATGGTTTATTTCATTTTATTTATGATTATTTAATATTTTTCAGTTCTCGAGATCGTTTGACGTAGTCTAGGGTTATGGATTGACTCAGTTTGACTTTTGGTGAAAATTGAGATTTTTTATTCTAAAATCACCAAAGGATTTAAGATATTAGTACTTTGTTGTCAAGCGTTATTTGGATATGTCGTCTTGATTTGCGTGCTGGGAATCGGATAGATGATTTGATTGATGTACGAATATTGAATCAACCGATAGTTGGATTTTCTATTTTGTTTTGAGGGTTCTCTTTTTCTCAAAATTAAGAATTCTCATGTTTGACCTTATTTAGAATTAGGTTTTAACTTGGTTCGATTTTTAGGATTTTGGTTTTTGGTATTAAGCTTCTATGACTATTTTCTAAAAATTATGAAAATATCAGGGGTTTACACCAGTGAATAACCAAATCTTAACACGATTCAAACAATGTTAGGCAATGTTTAATTAACAAACATATGTAATGCAACAATTAAATATAAGCAACAATCATAGTTTGAATGACCGGAATTTAAATTGATGGAGAGTTACACCCTCTCTAGGGGTTGAAAGGCTAACTCAAGTAATTTATGCCCAATAGAGACAAATAACTAAGGAAGGAGAAGTTCTTTTCAAGCTCATTTATTATTTATATCTAAAAATAAGCAATATAATCTCAACTTCACTTAAAACTTACAAAATTCACTATCACCTTAATGTCAACTCGTAATAGGTGACGTCCTTCAGTGCCCACTTAGATTTTGGAAGGCTAACAATGTAAACTCCTAGATTTTACGATAAGCATAAGTAAACCCTAGGACCGAAAGTCAAATCGAAAACCCCAAAGTCAACCTAGGTCTACATTAAAACCTAGAGTATTTAGATTCGACAAAACTATACTTGAAACCTTAAAACAATAAAAATGAGGTAACCTTGGACCATAGTTCGAAATAATTTTTTTATAACTTAAAAATATCATATTCGCAAAAAATTCGCCCGTTTCGAACCTTAGAGTAACAGTTTTTAAAATTAGGGTCCTGGCACAAAAAAATAATGAAAATATTTTGACAATCTATCTAGACTCGTAATGTGGTAAGAAATCATAAAAATATCAGTTACAAAATTTTTTTACTTCTAAAAATATCATATAAAGATCATTTACGCATATTTTTCTCACTAACTGTAATTAATTTATCTTGTTTACTATTCAATACTATTAATTACCACTTAACTATCTTTACATTTTCTTATACTTATTCTCACATCTCTTACACGCCTATTCTTATATATATATATATATATATATATATTAATACAACTTTATGCATAATTTATCTTACACATTACTTACTTTTCTTTACAAAAATTAATTTTTAATCATCTCCCTTTCCCCTCTACAAGCAAACCGACACCATTCTCTTTCTCTTCCATCTATTTTATTTTCTTTTTCATTTAGTTCAATATACTCCAATTGCTATCTCAAAACTCTATAAATACCCTCTCCCTCCTTCATTCTTTACACACACACTTCTCAAACACTAATAAAACTCTTGCGAATTTTTTCCACAAGTTCTTCTCTCCCTCTTCTTTGCCATGAGCTTTGTTTCCTCAATTCATTGTGATTTTCACAAATTTTTCTCTTCATTCATCTTCCATCTTGTAACTTCCATCTTAGGTAAAATACCAAAAACTCACTTTTTAGTTTATGTTAGCATAACATGAACAATATGTGTCATGATTTTAACAAATCCCCATGAGCTTATGCTAGCGAATGAAATTATAGAAACAACATCTTGTTCATGTCTTGTTTAACTTGTAAACCCCTGAATTTTCTTAGCACTTTTAATAATCCTGAATATCAAAATCAAAATTCTAAAACCAACCCAAGTTAAAACCGAACTCTAGAAACTCTAAACAAGATCAAATATAAGATTTCATAACCTTAAGAAAAAGAGTACCTTTAAAAACAAAACGAAAATACAATAATCATTCGACTTAAAAACCTTACGCTAAATAATTCATGTATCTGATCTCTTACACAAAAATTGAGATAGTATATCCGATTAATATTCGATGACAAAATTATAAAACCTTAGATCATTTGGTAAATTTTTGAATCATAAGTTTAAAATTTATATCAAAGGTCAAACCGGGTCAACACCTAATCCTAAACTCAATTAGACAATTCTGAGAACTATAAAATATCAAATAAATCATAAAAATACAGTAAACTTAATTTGTGAACCCAAAAAATAAGTATAACATAAACTCCTATATTTTATAACCTTATGAATAAATTGCAAAGCTAGAATTGAAACCGGATCCCTAAGAGTCAACCCTAGGTTTGCCTTGAGATCTAGAGTGATTAGATACGGCAATCCCGCACTTGAAACTCTAGAGAAATAAGAATGAGATAATCATTATAGTTTAGAATAATATTTTATAACTTAAAAAGATCAGATTCTTCAGAATTTTGCTCGTTTCAGATCAGAATGGGATTAGTTTTTGAAAACAGTGTCTTAGCACATGAAATGGTAAAAATGATCTAAAAACATATTTAGACTCGTAATAATATGAGGATTCCTAAAATATCAGTTTCAAAATTTTTTGGCGCCTAAAAATATCAAATATAGCCTGTTTACTTGTATTTTTCTTACTACCGATATTTTATTTATCTAGTCTATTAGTTATTGTACTATTTCTGCTATTTATTACTATTCATCTATTTCTATTTTTTCTTACAACCTATCTCTTACAACTTATAAACCTATTTCTTACATTTACTTTTCCAATATTACTTTTTACTTAACTTTTCTTACATTTTACTTATTTTTCATTATTAAAATTAATTTTTATCACATTATCTCTCTCTTCCTTCACTTTGTCATCCACTCCCTCTCTCCCTTCTATCTAATTTATTTTATTACATCTAATTTTTCTCCACAAATCTCTATAAATATCCCATCTCTTTCCATTTCTTTCATACACTTTATTTACATAACAAAACTCTCTCAAATTCTCTCCACAATTTTTCTCTCAAAAAATTTTCTTCTTAACACTCTCTTCTTTTCATACCACAACTATCTCCATACAACAATTAACACACTCTTTACTCTTCCATCCACACTTTCCTTTAGGTGAAAAAAAGAAAAAAATTCTAAACCTTCCTTATATTCATGTTAACACAACATGAAGATATTGTGTGTTTGATTTTTAAATCCTCATGAGCATTATGCTAGGGATGAAATCATGAAAATGCAATTCGTTCATGTCTTGTTCACCTTCATAATATGTTCTTGTTTTGATGTTATTATGCTCATGTTCTAACATTAACTCCTTATATGTTATTATGTATATCTATGTATCTATATTTCTTAGAGCCTAAATGCTCACTAATCTAACTTCTATTTATTTGCACATTTATTTAATTTATGCAAATAATTAAGACTAGTCATTCTAGTCTTAGACTTGTACTCATCAAGTCAAAATAATTTTCTTTTTTCTTTTTGGACTTGTCCATAATCTACGTCCGGAGAGCTTTGACATAAATCTAAGACTCCCATAATTTTCTTAATTGTTTTCTTCTTTTTCTTAAAGGACTTGCACATATCTAAGTCCAGAAAGCCTTCATATAGGCTAAGAATTCTCAATACTTGACCTTTACTTATATTCTTATTCAATTTCTCTGTCTTTCATCCTTTATACGGATTATTTTTGTCATACTTAATTACAAGTTCATATTCCTGCATGATCACATTGTTGTTGTCTTAATGAAATAAAAGGAATTATTTCTTTGATAATGAAAATAAGACTAAATTCTCTATAAAAATAATTTTTGTCACTTAGGAAAAATTTCCATTAGAACTTAAGATTATGTTTCAACAACATTCTTTTCAAAAATTTAAATAAGTTAATCATAAATTTTTTTAGTGTCCTTTTTATGGAAAGTATCTTCAAGACTTAATTATGCGGTTCCATTACTCTATTTTCAAATATTAAAATAAATTTATTATAAAATTTTAATGTTGATAATTCTTTATTATGCAAATTTTTCTTTAGAAAAAAAACTTATTTATAAGATTTGTACCAACACTTTGATAAACGCTAAGAACCAATCAATTTTTCTAAGTCAAGTTTAGTCAAGTTTAGTCAAGTTTAAGATCAATTCACTAGTTAAAAATCCTTAGAAATAAAATCGGTATACAACTTAAGGAACTAAGTTTTAAGAAGTAAATACATTTTCTTTTAGGAAATTAAGGAAATATGAATAATAGTTATAATAATCAAACACTTACCTATAACAAACTAAAGATTTTCCAATAACCTCCTAAAAGTCTATGTGTTAAAAAATTATGAATTTATAAAAGAGTTACTATGAGAATAAGAATTCAGAATAAACCATTCATTTAATTTTCTCATACTTAAGAATTTTTTAGAGATGATAAAATTTAGAATGATTTTCTTCACAATCACATAAGGATTCACGTTTTAGAAAATAATTAGTTAAAAGAAGTTTAGCATGAAAATAAAATATTCATAACCTTCAAATAAATATGAAATCATGATTTTCTTTAAATAAGTTTCACATTTAAAAAATCTAAGAATTAAAATTTTGTTTAAGAATCAAACCGAGGAAAATCTTAAGAGGAAACACACTTAGAGTTTTATATCACAAGTAAGTAAAACTGTATCTTATAAAATAAATTGTTAAATAAGATTTTTAAACAAATACAAGACCTTTGTGATTTCAAAATATATATATATGTGTGTGTGTGTGTGTTGAACCATAAATTTTGTTAAGACACCTAGTTATAAAAACATAAGGTGACACATTTTATCACAAGTTAAAAAAATGAATTTCTCATAAAAACTCAACCTTGTTATTACCTTCCAAGAATGTTTTACAAAATTAATTTTGCGACATCAATCACTAGGATCATGCATATAATATCGGTTATTGTCTATATTAAATGATTTTCAATGGTAGAAATATTTATATGGTTGTTATAAAATGTCTAAGTGAAGCAAAACTCGGAAATTTTTCAATTTAAGGGTTAGAATTTTCATATCTATTCTGCATAGACCTATTTTGAAATCAAATGGATTTAAATATAATAAGTAACCTTAGAAATAGATACATCTCTTTGAGTAGGTAGAAAATGATATCTAATCTGTGAAATTCTTATTTAAAATGAGCAAGTTATGATCGTTTTAAGTTGGAATATTCTCATAATCCGAATTTTGACGAAAGTACCAAGATATAATTAGAAAGTTTAAGTAGAACTTCAATGGAATACTTATTCTTGGTATTTCCTTTGTCTAGGTAATGCTGATGCGAGACTTCCTTTCTAGAGGATTATTACGACTAAACAAAATGCGAAATGAACAAGTGAGTTTTTCCACCTAAATTCGTTGCCTTGTTTGTGCTTATAAAATAGTAGTACTAGTACACTAAGAAAAGATAAAAATGGATATGTATGGGGAATTCATGGGCTGTGTACGTGATTCTATGCTTATGTGATGAAATGAAAAGTTAAGCATATCACAACTTTGAATTGTTTGCTTAAGTGTGTTGCTTACTTACTCATATGATTGCTGGGTGTTTGTTGAAACTGTTTGATCACCCTTAATGAAACTTAATAAGGATTGGCTCAAGAAAACAAAATGTTCATGCATTTCATATCGTCGAGTCACATACAGAAGACTACTACTCTTATGCGAGTAATCGGATGGATCGACAAATTTGATTGGAATCCTGCTCTAAGCATGAAGTATGAAACGTTCGGGAATACAATCTCATGGAGGAGCTGTCATGCCTCAAAGGGTACCCTAAACGTGGCAATCCACTGTACACAATATTAAAGCCTAGGAATGACTGCCTCAGTCACGCGAAGGCTTCCATACTATGTACAAGGCGTCTAACACATGGAGGAGATACATCGGAGTGATACATTTTATATTGATACAACTTGAGTAACAATGCAAAGGAAATACAATTCACTATACTTCAATTACAATGCATCAAAAGATTTCGCTACCTAAAACTATTACAAAGCAATTCACAAAACCTAGCTAATATCTTCTAGTATTCTTACTTCCTGCCGGAATCCTGAAATCGTACTCGACTCCAACCATCTCGGTCCCCAGGTAGCATTCTCTCGTCAACCTATTTATTCAAACATCTATTGGGGTATAAGCTATACTAGCTTCGTGTGAATTCCCTTAATTTCGAACCACAACAATCAAGTTATAAATCATTCATATGTTATGCATGAATGAACACATGAGCAGACAATTATGTATGGGTGTCCAGAACTCGTACACAGAACAGATTTACGCCCTCCGTATCTAGGGTTATGGATGGTATTGAAAGTCTACACGACCTGTTGCTAGTCCCCAAGCCCCTCAGGCTCATAGCACTCGACTCGGCTAGGCTCATACATGGGATGCATCCCCGGCGCACTTTAGTTTCCTATGAATGAACTCTGATACCGGGTCTCATTCTCCAAACGAGTCCTTGGACCATACCGATCGACCTGCGTAAGAGTAGCACGCTACCAAATGCAACTTGACCGATGCGATGCATGACCAATTTATTTTTGCTTAGGTCAAATTATTCATACATTCTTTAAGTTGACCAACCAATATCATACACATAAACAAAAATAATACAAAACTATTACAAACCATATAGTTCTTCTGAAGTACACAACTATATAATCTATTCTAATAGTACATATCCATTAAACTAAAACATAACCGTAGACTTTCAGCTCCTAAGCTCTTACCGGAGCCATACTCCTGGAAGTGACTAACCAAGGTCATAAGGTAAACCTGAAAAGACTGTTGGAGTATGAGCGAAACCACAGCTCAGTGAATAACCAGACATACCATACATCACACAAGTTATTAGCAAATCATATGCAATGCAAGCACTCAACCATATGCACAGATACAAGTTTGGATGATCTAGAATCCAAACAAGAAAAAGATTTACGCCTTTTTTTTAAGGGTTGAAGAACCAGTACTCAATGACCCACCTGCCCAGGAGAGACTAAGTACACAGGAGAATCAACGATTTCTCGATTTAGGGTTATCGCTTTGAATATAATTGATTAAACTAACCATCTCCTGCAATCCTTTTAGAAACTCCCTAAGTATTAATTATTTCAAAGCGATTCTACGGACGATGTTCTTCGGTGCCATTTAGTTCCCATAGGACCGCCAGACCAAAGAGAACCTTGGAAGAACTAACGCATTAGAACAACCAAGCATAAACAGAGATCTGAAATATTAATACGTAGCAGGCTGTCATACCAATATATATGCACTTATGCAATTCGTGCAATGCATGATCATATTATTTTGTCAAGTCAATAATTCTTAATCAATTTCACGGTGACCATACATTACACATAATCATTATTATACTATTTCACAACATCAAATCATTGCATTATCGCTTTTGTAAGGATATCTTAACAGTCATACAATCAGATCGTATCATACTTTCATCAAACATTCATTTGATTATCTTTGCATTACATATTCAACTACTTACAAGCACAAACAGTACAATATGACTGAATTACTCACCTGCTCATATTGACTCAGTCGTAGCAATCAGCTGGTAGATCCTCTAGTGTATTAAAGTCACCTATTTAAGATGTATAAAGTATTCATCAATATAAATTATATAACAAAATTTCTACATGTGGCTAGTGTCCTAGACTCGATTTTTATTAAGTTTTGATACTGACTATCACTAGTTTTATGTTATTCTATACTAATCTCAATATAGAAAATTATAGTTATTTATTATTACTTAGTGTCGTCGTGTTTCTCTTAATTTATCTTCTATAATTAATTTATTATTTTTAGAAGTCACATTACTAAAAAATTTAGCTTATTTCAATTTCCATTCTTATCTATCTTATCTATTTAGAACAATTATTTGACTAATACTAACTTTGATTAATACTTAATATCTTTTCTTAATCTTAGGGTTTTAGGAAATATTAGATATTAATCTAAATATTTTAATTATTTGTACTTACTTATCTAAGTAATAAATTCTATATTGTTATATATATATATATATATAATATACTAAGTAGAGGTATTACATATATATATATATATTTTGTTTAGGTTAGAATAAACTTTTGTTGAAAAATTTTGTCTGTACGCCGGCTCAAAGCCGCCAACCTTCAAGCCCAGGTGCCCGTGTAAGTATAGTTTCGAAAATTATTTCATAAGAGTTGCACCGGCTCTGAAAGCTGTCAGCTTTCAATGTACGCCGGCCCTACGCAGTCGGCGTATATCTCCAAGTAGCCTGCTTACATTTAATTTTTACGTGAAAATAATTTTACGTAGCCTCTGTTCAGTATAAGCCGTCTCTACGCTGCCGGCCTATCCATGTAAGCTGCCGGCGTTGAGCGATTACACTGCCGCTTTGAGACAGTGTTGGTACTATTCATCATCTTCCTCCTCTGTCCAATTCATGTTCTTTAAATTTTACACGTTAAAAACATTATTAAACCGTTCCTAAGTGTTTATATAACTTATGCATAGTTAAACAACAACTCCTAACACATCTATAAACATATATACTTGGATCTCGATCTTATAGAAGTAAAACTAGGATTTCGGATTTTTACCTCGTTTAGGCTCGTCCGATGAAATCCGAGGCTTGTAATTGTGTTTATTACGTTCCTAAGATTATTAGAAGTCAGTTATAATCCTTAGATTTGAAAGAAAAACACTCGAATTACCTCAACTTACCTTTGAGCTCCTATTCAAGGGTTTTTAGTTTGGTTTTTCCTTTGATCCGAATTCGATTTTTTTGATTCATTTGTTTCTTGTTTTTGGTTGGTTTTGGTAGCTATGTATGAGTGGATTTGTCATGGAGAATGTGGGAATTAATGGGGATTGTTTGTTTCCTCTTTATGAGCATTTAAACATATATATAGAAGAAGAAAGAAAAGGACTTACGGCTGCTTCGTCCCTCCGAATTTGATACGAATTTTTCTTACATATAGCTGTGTTTAGTCTGTTATTTTCATTGTCATTAATGAGAGAATGATTTGGCAATATGTGGTTGGTTGTGTGGTTGATTTTTGTGGACTTTTTGGGATGCATTATTGCTCCATTTCGGCTTCTTTTCCTTCTCCGAATTTCCACCGAAATGCAGCCGAAAACAAATATATATAGTTTATTATTTTAATTTTAGTTTTAGGATCATTTAACAAGTTATACGGGTACAAATTAGCTAATATTTGGGAGTTTTTTACAAAAATATATTTATAGAAGTATACAAAACACTTAGATTTTTAAATAATACAATTTTAGGTTATATATATACGTAGTTAATTATTCTTATAATTTTATTTCCCGCGATTAAGATTTCTTAAGCTCGTTGGTTAATTTTTGTTTTAGGCTTTAATAGCATAAGAAAACTCGAATTAGAACAATAGCAAAATTTGATTATTTATTTGGAGTTCAGATTTTGAGTTATTCAATAGTTTATATTTTCGTTGTGTATTTATAATCCTAACGGTTTATCTTTGGGTCATCGTTTTCTGTCTATAAGCGTAAATAATCGTTTACTTAGTATTGTACTTAATACAGAAACTAAACTATATATATATATATCTTTAGTTTTGATACTTAACGTGAAATTTTATTAGTAGCTATTAACACTGTCTAGGGATCTTGAATTTAAGGTTTAAGTCTAAATATAAGTTCATTACTACTCGTTGTTATAATCTCGAATCATTATCGAGATTAAAAACAATCATTTAATCTTTTTATTTATATTTTTCTATTTAAATCTTATTGTATATCAGGTTTCGGGTTTAAGAATTAAATTTTCTTTTAATCATATCTTGAATTATTCATTCAAGACACGAAATCTCGTTTTTGGTATCAACTAGGGTTAAGGAATTCCTTTATTCGAATTCTAAATCCTTTATCTAACCGAATTCTAGGTATTAATTTATTCTTAGATTTTAATTAGAATCTAAACCTATTATCTAGTTCATACAATCTATTATGAGATCGTATACTAACGTGGAAAATTCCCGGGGTTTACATTCTCTCCCCCCTTAAAATAAGCTTTGTCCTCAAAGCTTGAATACATACTTGAATTCTCAAACAAATGTGGATAGTTCTTCTTGATTTCCTCTTCTAGTTCCCATGTAATCTTTTCTGTTTGAGGGTCCCACAATACTTTGACATAAGGAATCTCTTTATTCTTGAGAACTTGCACTTTCTGGTCCAACATTTTAACTGGATGCTTCTCATAAGTCAAATTATCCTTTAAATTAATTGGTTCCAACTCCACTATCTTATCTGGATCTGGTACATACTTTCTTAGAACCAATACATGGAAAACATTATGTATACCAGATAAATTGGGTGGCAATGCAAGACGATATGCCAGATTTCCAACTCGTTCCAATATCTCAAATGGTCCAATATATTTAGGACTCAATTTGCCTTTTGTTTGTCTACCATGAAGACTTTTGATTGGACTTATCTTTCAGTATACATGTTCTCCTTCATTAAATTCCAATTCTCTTCTTTTCAAGTCTGCCCAGCTTTTTTGTCTGTCTTGTGCTACTTTCATTCTCTGCTTTATTACCGAAACCTTCTCAATAGTTTCCTGAACCAATTCAGGTCCAACCAATACTTTCTCCAAGTTATCCCCAGAACAATGGTGATCAATACTTTCTGCCATATAAAGCTTCATAAGGTGGCATTCCTATGCTTGAATGGTAACTGTTATTGTATGCAAATTCCACTAATGGTAAATGATGGTCCCAATTTCCTTTGATCTCCATAATACAAGCTCTCAACATATCCTCCAACGTCTGAATAGTCCTTTCTGTTTGTCCATCAGTTTGGGGATGATAAGCTGTGCTAAATTTCAATTGAGTTCCCAAAACTTTTTGTAATCCTTGCCAAAATCTGGAAACAAACCGTGGATCTCGATCCGATACTATACTAGCAGGTACACCATGCAATCTCACAATCTCCTTCAAATATATTCGTGCCAATTTTTCTAACGAATATGTCATGTTAATTGGCAAGAAATGAGCTAATTTCGTGAGTCTATCCACAATAACCCAAATAGCATCATGACTCGTACTTATCTTAGGTAATGAGCACACAAAATCCATGGAAACTTGATCCCATTTCCATTCAGGTATTGGCAATGGTTTCAATAACCTACCTGGTTTTTGGTGTTTAGCTTTGATCATTTGACATACGTCACATTTAGCAACAAATTGCAATATCCTTCTTCATTCCATTCCACCAATATGCACTTTTCAGTTCTTGACATGTCTTTGTTTCTCCTGGGTGTATAAAATATCCAGAATAATGTGCTTCATGCATTAATTCCCTTTTTAAGTCTTCATCATGTGGTACACACAATTTTTTACTCATTCTTAACACCTCTTCTTCATCCACATGAAAATCTTTGTACTTTCCTTGGGATATTCCTTGTTTGATCTCTTGAATTTCAACATCTTCTTTCTGAGCTTCCTTAATCCTTTAAAGCAAAGTAGGTTCAAAAATTAGGTTTCCCAATTCAGCTTCTAAACCTTGCATTGAGAATTCCAAGTTTAATCTCTCGAATTCTTTGATAAGTTCTTTCTGTTCTGTCAATATTGAGGCCACTTCTCCATAACTCTTTCGGCTCAATGCATCAGCCATAGCATTCACTTTACCCGGATGGTAATTAATGGTAAGATCATAATCTTTAATCAATTCCAACCATCGCCTTTGTCTCATGTTCAACTCTTTTTGTGTAAATATATACTTCAAACTTTTGTGATCCGTATATATTTCACATTTCTGTCCATACAAATAGTGATGCCAAATCTTAAGTGCAAAAACAATAGCAGCTAATTCTAGAACATGAGTGGGGTAATTCATCTCATGCGGTTTTAATTGTCTAGAAGCATATGCTATTACTTTTCCATTTTGCATTAACACGTATCCCAATTCATTTCTAGATGCATCACTATAGACAGTATATAAATCTTGTCATTGGGTAAAACCAATATCGGTGCTGATATTAACCTTTTCTTCAACTCTTGAAAGCTTTGTTCACGTTGATCATTCCATTTAAATTTCTCATTCTTCCTGGTCAATTGAGTCAAAGGTCTTGCAATCTTGGAGAAATCCTTCACAAATTTCCGATAATATCCTGCCAACCCCAAGAAACTCCTAACTTCCGTAACAGTTTCAGGTCTTTTCAATTCCACAATAGCTTTAACTTTTGCAGGATCAACAGATATTCCTTCTCCAGAAATAATATGTCCAAGGAATGATATACTTCTAAGCCAAAATTCACATTTAGACAATTTGGCATACAGCTTATTGTTTTTTAATATCTGTAACATACTTCTCAAATTCTCATCATGTTATTCTTCAGTAGATGAATATACAAGTATATCATCTATGAAAACAATCACACAGATATCCAGCAAAGGTCTAAAGATACGATTCATCAGATCCATGAAAACTGCAGGTGCATTAGTTAATCCAAATGGCATGACCAAAAATTCATAATGACCATACCTAGTTCGGAATGCAGTCTTTGGTACATCCTCTGCTTTAATTCGGATTTGATGATATCCTGACTTTAAATCAATTCGAGAAAATACCTTTTCTCCTCTCAACTGATCAAAGAGGTCATCAATTCTGGATAAAGGATATTTGTTCTTGATAGTTACTCTGTTTAATTCTCAATAATCAATACAGAGTCTCATTGAACCATCTTTCTTCTTCACAAACAATACTGGTGCTCCCCAAGGTGAAACACTAGGTCTGATAAATCCTTTATCCAACAATTCTTGTAATTGCACCTTTAATTCTTTTAATTCCACAGGTGCCATACGATACGGAGCTTTTGATACTGATTCGGTTCCAAGTATCAAATCAATTGGAAATTCCACTTCTGTGGGGGTAATCCTGGTAATTCATCTGCAAATACATCTGAGTATTCACACACTGTTCGAATAGTATGAATATCCGATACTTTGGGTTCACCCTTAGTTGCTCCAAGAATACACCCGTTTAACTCCATATCTTCTTCATTTTCCACTTCAATTGCTGTTATCCTACTCTCGACTCCTTTGAGTATCTCACCTCTATACTCTTTTCTTTCTCCTTGATTATTGACAAAAGATACTACTTTGAGATGGCAATTAACTTTCGCTTTTACATCAGTTAACCAAATCATACCCAAAATAATATCATATTTTTGCATCTCTATTAGAATTAAATCAGCAATTGATTCTTGAGTCCCGATCATTAGTGGACAACTCTTGATCATCTCCCGTGTTATCACTAAATCTCCAGTTGGTGTAGTAACTCTCAATTCTTTACTCATGCTTTCAATTGGTAACCTCATACGCCTTGCTAATCCGATATTTTTAAAAGAATGCGTTGCTCCCGTGTCAAACAAAGCATACGCAATCTGATCCCCGACTTGAATTGATCCTATGTACCAATTATTAAATTCATGTTATTTTCAATTTATAAAAACTTCTATTCCTCGTGTACTTGTGATTGTGTCTAATAGCTTTAGATAAACAAATATGGAGCTACATACCTGCAATGATTCCATATTCTTCAGGATCAACTTCTTCCCAGATATTTCCTTCATCTTCTTCCCCCATCTCCACATTTTTGTCAGGAGTTCCATACATGGCAAAAACTCTGGCCGTCGTACTAGCTTTGTTGGCATTTCCATTTTTCAATCCCGAGACTCCAATCATTCCTTTAGGTTGTGAAGATCCAGCTACTGCACTCGCTTTCTGTGGACAGTTGATTGCTATGTGCCCATCTTTGTTACATACATAACAGGTTGCAATTTTTCTTTTTGGACAATTATTTGCCATATGTCCACTTTCTCCACAATAATAACATTTGTTCTGCAATTATGGACAATTCCTTGGGTAATGAGAACCTTTACATTTCCAGCAAGTAACATTATTCTTCCCAACTACACTTCCTTTGTTCCCATTGAAAGGTTTAAAGAATTTAACCTTCTTAGGCACAAAACTTGTCATAGAACCATCATACATTCTTTTCCCGAACATAGTTCCTTTCTTCTTATACCTCTCAATTTCATACTTCCTTGCTCGTTCAATAATTCGAGCTTTTTCTAAAATAGCTGCAAAGTTATCAACTTCAAATTCAGCAAGTCTTCTTTGAAAATGAGGTTCGAGTCCAGCCATGAAAGTCTGTCTCTTAAGCTCATCACTGTCACAATAAGCGTCTGCAGCAACCTGTAACAACCGATTAAACTCATGTTCATACTCATCAATGGTCTTAGCTCCTTGGGTCAAATTCATCAGGTCAGTACTATACTTTGCTTTTAGACTATTTGGAAAATATTCCTTCAAAAATTCCCATCGGAACACTTCCCAAGTAATCGGTTGTGACAAACTTCTTTGTTTTGACTTCCACCATATTATTGCTCTCAATCCTTCTCTTCTTACCTTCTTTTTCATCCAACAACTCTGTGGTTATACTCCTTTTATGAGTAGAAATCTGTACTGACTCCTGTACCAGTCTATCCTGCACAGAAGTAAGGCGCTGGAACTCACCTGCTATCTCGGGTATAATAGGTGGTTTCCTCATCAGGATGCGTCTGGAATGACTGTATCTGCTGACCCGAGCAAGCATCAAGTCATCATCATAGGCTGCATCGCCTCTCACCCGAGTATGATCCTGTCTAACATCATGAGCATAAACTGCTCCTTTGCCAATATCTAACCAGACTCTAAAATCTGGAGGCTCTGGTCTCACTGATTTGGATGAGACTATAAATGCTATATTATCAATCTCCAAGCCACCTCCTTTCTGAATTATCAGTCTCTCAAATCTGTAGAGCGTCTCTATAGCTGATCCATTATCTGGAAAAGCCCACTCCATAAAAAATAACCAACCTTTAAACAAAGGCTGTAATCCTCTCTTCCAGGTGCTGAGAATCTCCTCTAAGGTCTTGGTAATCTCGCACAAATACAAGTCCTCTACCAGAACTCGTAATCTGCGCCTGTAATCTGTCAATGTCTCCTCTTCCTGCATACTAAAAATCTCCCATCTAATATGACACGTAACAGGATTAGTCTGCACACAACAAAATTTGCATGATTAATAATAATCACACATATTTTATTCCTAGTTGTGCGGTATAACTCTACCCAAAACTACCCAACTATTTCTACAGGATACTAATTAAATCTAAACTTACTACATTCACTAAATACAATTCTTTCACATATTTATCTTTCTTATACTAGCAACCATGCTCTGATACCAACTAAATCCTGTCATGCCCTGAGGGTATCCTAGTAGTAGTAAACAAGTTACACTTGAATACTATCACTAGATTACCTTCAGAGAATGAAAGGTTTTTAAAACTACAGGATCTTTTTAGTTGCTTGATAAAAAATAACAAATATATGAAAGAAGTAACTTAGTGAATAAACATTACAAAACTATTACAAACCATATAGTTCTTCTAAAGTACACAACTATATAATCTATTCTAATAGTACATATCCATTAAACTAAAACATAACCGTAGACTTTCAGCTCCTAAGCTCTTACCGGAGCCATACTCCTGGAAGTGACTAACCAAGGTCGTAAGGTAAACCTGAAAAGACTGTTGGAGTATGAGCGAAACCACAGCTCAGTGAATAACCAGACATACCATACATCACACAAGTTATTAGCAAATCATATGCAATGCAAGCACTCAACCATATGCACAGATACAAGTTTGGATGATCTAGAATCCAAACAGGAAAAAGATTTACGCCCTCTTTTTAAGGGTTGAAGAATCAGTACTCAATGACCCACCTGCCCAGGAGAGACTAAGTACACAGGAGAATCAACGATTTCTCGATTTAGGGTTATCGCTTTGAATATAATTGATTAAATTGACCATCTCCTGCAATCCCCTTAGAAACTCCATAAGTATTAATCATTTCAAAGCGATTCTACGGACGACGTTCTTCGGTGCCATTTAGTTCCCATAGGACTGCCAGACCAAAGAGAACCTTGGAAGAACTAACACATTAGAACAACCAAGCATAAACAGAGATCTGAAATATTAATACGTAGCAGGCTGTCACACCAATATATATGCAGTTATGCAATTCGTGCAATGCATGATCATATTATTTTGTCAAGCTAATAATTCTTAATCAATTTCACGGTGACCATACATTACACACAATCATTATTATACTATTTCACAACATCAAATCATTGCATTATCGCTTTTGTAAGGATATCTTAACAGTCATACAATCAGATCGTATCATACTTTCATCAAACATTCATTTGATTATCTTTGCATTACATATTCAACTACTTACAAGCACAAACAGTACAATATGACTGAATTACTCACCTG
Source organism: Combretum micranthum (assembly GCA_024138025.1). NCBI lineage: Eukaryota > Viridiplantae > Streptophyta > Magnoliopsida > Myrtales > Combretaceae > Combretum > Combretum micranthum. The sequence goes on along the minus strand of JAMXBD010000250.1, from coordinate 651,510 downwards.
CTCATATTGACTCAGTCGTAGCAATCAGCTGGTAGATCCTCTAGTGTATTAAAGTCACCTATTTAAGATGTATAAAGTATTCATCTATATAAATTATATAACTAAATTTCTACATGTGGCTAGTGTCCCAGACTCAATTTTTATTAAGTTTTGATACTGACTATCACTAGTTTTATGTTATTCTATACTAATCTCAATATAGAAAATTATAGTTATTTATTATTACTTAATGTCGTCGTGTTTCTCTTAATTTATCTTCTATAATTAATTTGTTATTTTTAGAAGTGACATTACTCGAAAATTTAGCTTATTTCAATTTCCATTCTTATCTATCTTATCTATTTAGAACAATTATTTGACTAATACTAACTTTGATTAATACTTAATATCTTTTCTTAATCTTAGGGTTTTAGGAAATATTAGATATTAATCTAAATATTTTAATTATTTTTACTTACTTGTCTAAGTAATAAATTCTATATTGTTATATATATATATATATATATATATATTGTTTAGGTCAGAATAAACTTTTGTTGAAAAATTTTGTCTGTACGCCGGCTCAAAGCCGCCAACCTTCAAGCCCAGGTGCCCGTGTAAGTATAGTTTCGAAAATTATTTCATAAGAGTTGCACCGGCTCTGAAAGCTGTCAGCTTTCAACGTACGCCGGCCCTACGCAGTCGGCGTATATCTCCAAGTAGCCTGCTTGCATTTAATTTTTACGTGAAAATAATTTTACGTAGCCTCTGTTCAGTATAAGCCGTCTCTACGCTGCCGGCCTATCCATGTAAGCTGCCGGCGTTGAGCGATTACACTGCCGGCTTTGAGACAGTGTTGGTACTATTCATCATCTTCCTCCTCTGTCCAATTCATGTTCTTTAAATTTTACACGTTAAAAACATTATTAAACCGTTCCTAAGTGTTTATATAACTTATGCATAGTTAAACAACAACTCCTAACACATCTATAAACATATATACTTGGATCTCGATCTTATAGAAGTAAAACTAGGATTTCGGATTTTTACCTCGTTTAGGCTCGTCCGATGAAATCCGAGGCTTGTAATTGTGTTTATTACGTTCCTAAGATTATTAGAAGTCAGTTATAATCCTTAGATTTGAAAGAAAAACACTCGAATTACCTCAACTTACCTTTGAGCTCCTATTCAAGGGTTTTTAGTTTGGTTTTTCCTTTGATCCGAATTCGATTTTTTTGATTCATTTGTTTCTTGTTTTTGGTTGGTTTTGGTAGCTATGTATGAGTGGATTTGTCATGGAGAATGTGGGAATTAATGGGGATTGTTTGTTTCCTCTTTATGAGCATTTAAACATATATATAGAAGAAGAAAGAAAAGGACTTACGGCTGCTTCGTCCCTCCGAATTTGATACGAATTTTTCTTACATATAGCTATGTTTAGTCTGTTATTTTCATTGTCATTAATGAGAGAATGATTTGGCAATATGTGGTTGGTTGTGTGGTTGATTTTTGTGGACTTTTTGGGATGCATTATTGCTCCATTTCGGCTTCTTTTCCTTCTCCGAATTTCCACCGAAATGCAGCCGAATAACAAATATATATAGTTTATTATTTTAATTTTAGTTTTAGGATCATTTAACAAGTTATACGGGTACAAATTAGCTAATATTTGGGAGTTTTTGTACAAAAATATATTTACAGAAGTATACAAAACACTTAGATTTTTAAATAATACAATTTTAGGTTATATATATACGTAGTTAATTATTCTTATAATTTTATTTCCCGCGATTAAGATTTCTTAAGCTCGTTGGGTCAATTTTTGTTTTAGGCTTTAATAGCATAAGAAAACTCGAATTAGAATAATAGCGAAATTTGATTATTTATTTGGAGTTCAGATTTTGAGTTATTCAATAGTTTATATTTTCGTTGTGTATTTATAATCCTAACGGTTTATCTTTGGGTCATCGTTTTCTGTCTATATGCGTAAATAATCGTTGTCGAGCCTGGTTTTCGATTTCCTTTAATCTGATTCGTACTAAACCCTAACCCATTCAATACGACTCATCGACTAAGAATTAAGGGAAATTTTGAATTTTTTTTAAATATTTCGGAGTCGCCACTCGACTAAAATCGAGAAGAAAAAAAATAAACCAAAACCTATGGGTAGGTTGATTTTGGCTTTGCTACTGATCTGCGAAAAAAATCGTTCTTTTGAGAACGAGAACCAGAAATTAACTTGAGTTCGGGGGCTAACCTATTAAAACCTAAACTGTCACGCCCCGCCCCTGTAGGCGACGGCAACGCGATGCCAGGGCAGAAAACCGCCACTGGCCCCCTAGTAGTAATGGCCGACATCCACCTTTAGGTGAGACCCCAACCAACGCATGCCCCATAGGGTACCACGGGCACTATAGGTATTGTTACCCTCAAGCAGAGTTGAATCCAGTCTGCAGACTCTAGGATTCGAACCCCAGACCTAAGGCTTTTGCCTGCCCCAAAGGCAGCACCTTTCACCAGTTGAGCTGCAGATCAATTGGTGAAAGGTGCCTTTGGGGCAGGCAAAAGCCTTAGGTCTGGGGTTCGAATCCTAAGTCTGCAGACTGGATTCAACTCTGCCTGAGGGTAACAATACCTATAGTGCCCGTGGTACCCTATGGGGCATACGTTGGTTGGGGTCTCACCTGAGGGTGGATGTCTGCCATTACCACTAGGAGGGCAGTGGTGGTGGTTTGCCTGCCCTGGCATCGCATCGCCGTCGCCTGCGGGGGCGGGGCGTGACATAAAAAGGCATCACGCCCTACCCCCGCAGGCGACGGCGATGCGATGCTAGGGCAGGCAAACCACCACTGGCCCCCTAGTGGTAATGGCCGACATCCACCCTCAGGTGAGACCCCAACCAACGCATGATCCATAGGGTACCACGGGCACTATAGGTATTGTTACCCTCAGGCAGAGTTGAATCCAGTCTGCAGACTCTAGGATTCGAACCCCAGACCTAAGGCTTTTGCCTGCCCCAAAGGCAGCACCTTTCACCAATTGATCTGGGTTTGCCTGCCCTGGCATCGCATCACCGTCGCCTGCGGGGGCAGGGTGTGACATAAACGGTTACCACTTTAACTTTTCAAATTTAAATTGGTTTCTTTTAAACCCTAATTTCAAAATCTAAACTATTTATCAGGATCTAATTAACTAAACATATGTCTAATAAGCACAAAAATACTAATCAAATTCCATCAATAATCATATATAGGCTACAAACTCGAAATATTCAAAATAATCAAATCTTATGAAATTCTATCAATATTCATATATTCTAAACTAAACAAATCAAATAAATTCACAAAAATAATTTTTCATATTTTAAGTCGCCCATTTAGGTGCTTACGTACCTGCTAATCGGGATCAGACCACACGTAGTTCTTTTATAAAAATTTAATTTGTTGGTTAATTTTAGAATTTTTTGAAATCTTTTTGCTTTAAGTTTATTAAATTTTATTCATTTTAGCAAAATTAATCGTTTTCGATATGGATCCTAAATCTATTAATTTTAGGTTTTTTTTTTTATAAAAATTGGACTTTTCTATGTGACAAAAATTTTGCACAAGAAATCATAACCACATATCATGCATATCAATTGATCCTACATATCATCAAGAATAAAAATATTATAAGGAATATCAATATTTAACAAGCTAATTTTAACAAAACAATATCATGGCATAATCAAGATTCATATATCATTAAAATTACATTGTGAAGGGCAAGATTTCAATGTGATTTCATATATAGTGAAATCATAGAATTCAATATTATTATAACCAAAGTCATCACTATATCATGGCATAAAAGGAATTTTAATGACTATCATCATACATGATCACACAAGTTCAAATATTATAAACCTAAAACTCTAAAAAAATTTCATATATTCCTTATGATTAGGGCATGATTATAGTTATATTATCCATAACAAGATCTTAATGTAATTCTATGAACACATACCTAACATGATATATATCAAAAAAATCAATTTTATCACAACAAAACAAAATCATTACTATATTAATGCAAAAAGGACTATCGAGTTATGTTTTAACAATTTTATCAAAATTGACTTTTCTAAGTGATAAAAAGATTTTGAATAATGGATTAAAATTATATATCATGGCAATTGTCAAGCACATTAATTAAATCAATATATCATCATATATAAAATTAATAAAAGATATCAATGTTAACAAGATGAACTCATATTCAATAATGTAGGTAAACTTCATACATGATATTAACATTATATGAAAGTTTCTAATTACATTGCATATTGATAACGAAATTAGGTTCTTTTAATAATTTCAAAATCATGGTATAAACAAACTTTAGCCAAATCAAGATTTTCATCAAGTTATCAATACAATTTTTATGTCAAATATTTGCAAGATCTCATTATTCAAAATTTGACAAAATCATAATATTACAAAACGATATCATAAAGAAAAGATGTAAGGATTATACACTATCATAGCAAGATCGATCATGGCAAAAAAATAAACCTTAAATTTCAATTCAATATTTTTTAGAACAAGTTTATGAGACAAACATTCATTGACAAGAAAGGAAAGAAAAAAATTAACTATAATGACTATACTATCATTATTCAAACTAATACTAATTTTACATATTTTGAAAAAAAATTTCTTTAAAAAAAAACAATATATTCATAACAGATTTTGAAAATATAATCATATACTAATTATTTTCATTTTTCTTATTTTATTATTATTATTATTATTATTATTAAAATTGGAAGAGGAATGCAAGCTTACTTGCAGAGGACGAATTCTAGACTGGGGGACGCGCGCTGGAACGTCGAATTGGCAACGGCGACTTGCCAGGATGAACTCCGAAGATGGGGCTCCGGACGATTCGACCACAGCTGCAAATTTTGACCTCCTATATATTCGGATACTATCTGATTTTTCTTTTCTCTTTTTAGTCTCCTTGTTTTCGTTTTTTTTCTCCTATTTATAGATCTAGGGTTTCATATCTTATTTTGATTTTTATCCGAAAAAATCGGACTAAAACGGTTGTAAATCTTGATTAGCTGTCACTAACGTTATAAAATTAACAAACAAACATGTTTTGAGCGAAAAAATCGGAGTTTTGAGCTTTTTTTGGAAGTGTAAAAATGGATTTTTTTCAAACTTCAAGTCCGGATTTGAAATAGTTATAGTTTATGAAAATATGCAAATTATATATCAAAATGAAGTACTCAGTGTCTAGTTTCAAAATATGTATTTGTTTTGTAAAAAACAGGTTTGAAAACGGGTCAAAAATGGACTTGAAAACGCCCCATCGGGCTGCTAGAGGTAGGAGACGATGAACAGTAATTTTTTTTTTTTTTACAAATTTCGAAATTACATCATGCTATGTTAATTATCCATATTACATCCATTGTATTTATTTCTATTAAATTGATTTATTTTTTCTAATTTTCATTCCTAATTTTAACATTTATAATTTGCAAAAATTTAATTGATTTAATTATGTGTATACTAAGCTTAGTATTTATTTTGACAAAAAGAAATGTCAAAATGAGGTGTCTACAATCGTTTACTTAGTATTGTACTTAATACGGAAACTAAACTATATATATATATCTTTAGTTTTGATACTTAACGTGAAATTTTATTAGTAGCTATTAATACTGTCTAGGGATCTTAAATTTAAGGTTTAAGTCTAAATATAAGTTCATTACTACTCGTTGTTATAATCTCGAATCATTATCGAGATAAAAAACAATCATTTAATCTTTTTATTTATATTTTTCTATTTAAATCTTATTGTATATCAAGTTTTGGGTTTAAGAATTAAATTTTCTTTTAATCATATCTTGAATTATTCATTCAAGATACGAAATCTCATTTTTGGTATCAACTAGGGTTAAGGAATTCCTTTATTCGAATTCTAAATCCTTTATCTAACCGAATTCTAGGTATTAATCTATTCTTAGACTTTAATTAGAATCTAAATCTATTATCTAGTTCATATTGTTATGCCCCGAGGGGTACCCTAAACGTGGCAGTCCGCCGTACACAATACTAAAGCCTAGGAATGACTACCTTAGTCATGCAAAGGCTTCCATATTATATACAAGGCGTACATCACAACCAAGGGGACGCATCGGAGTAGCGCAATTTACATTGATAATAAATAAGTAACAAGGCAAAGAGAATACTTAATATAAAACATAAGCATATCACATTTCAATTCTTAAGGGTATATCTTCTATTATCTTCAAATAAATATACGTCCTAATCATATAGGTTAGCACATATAAAGAACCTTACAAAATTTCTTCATCGTATGATTCCATATCCTTAATCATCCGTCCATGACTTCCTTAATGTCATGATCCTCAAATTTAATCCACGAATATACCTGTTTCAACAAAATCTATAGGGGTATAAGCTACAACTAGCTTAGTGAGATATTCCTTTTCATTCGCACCATAATTTCAAACAAGTTTATTTATTTAATCACACATATGCTATGCATACAATGCAACAATCACATGATTACGCGAATATATATAGTCATCCGGAAACCATATATAGAACGGATTTACCCCTCCGTATCAAAGGTTAGGGAATCGGGGTTGAAGGTCCTCGACCTTCTACTGCTAGTCCCCAGGTCCTCACCCACAGCGTTCGGTTGGCTCGGCTCCGAACCTAGAGTCGCTTTCCCGAGCGATTTGGATTCTCCAGGAAGGAACATGGCCCGTGGCACCGCACGATCACAGCCAATCCAACTCTACGCGTAGGAGTAGCAGCCTTCCGAAATAGATGTGACTCGATGGATGCTATGCGTGAACGTTTTATTGTTCTTAGGTCAAACCTTATTAAGGTTTATTAGGGGCGATCAATCAATTTAGCAACAATAAACAATCATACAAGTAAGTAAACAAAATTATTTAAACAAGCAGATCGAAGTTGCGATATTCTTAATTCTCAATTCACGCATAAACATAGAATCATATACATACGCATAATCCCGAAATCCCCAAATATATTCGTTTTTATCTTTTCTTAGTATACTAATGCTACTACATTACAAGCACAAGCAAGGTAACGAAATTAGAAGGAATAACTCACTCGTCCATTTCGCTATCTTCTTAGTCGTAGTAATCCTCGGGTAGGGTATTCTCGTATCCTTCGTCACCTAGACAAAAGAAATACCCGGGATAAGTCTTCCATGAATTTCTATTCTTGGAGATTCTAAACTTTACTTAAAATCGTGGTAAAATCGTATAAGAAGAAATTCCAACTTAAAATGGCCATAACTTGCTCATTTTAACTCGGAATTTCGCATATGATATACCGTTTTCTACCTATTCGAAAAGTTCTATCCATTTCTAAACTTATCTTGGTCATAAAAGGTCATTTGGGTTCCGAAAACGTCAGGTACAGATTTAAAACGAATTTTCTAAACTTTTGCAAAAATCCATTTTCTAACTCAACTTCATTTTAAAGAAAATCCTTTTGTAACAATATAAATATATATTTGATAAACACTTTTGAATATATAGGTATGCTCACTTTATATGCAAAAATCCTAATGGTAGTGTCTCAACAATTTATTTCATAAAACAATTCATTTAAACTTTAACTTTGAAATTTTCTTTTCAAGTATTTAAAGAAACTTTATATTTTTACTAGGTTGTTATAAATGAGTATATTCTTATTTTATTTTCTTCATTTCCTTTTCCAAAACAAGTAAATTTTCCTTTTAACCTTAGTTTTTCATAAATTTCGCTTCTAGTGATAAAAGATCTATTTTTATCAAAAAGTATATTAGGTTGTTCAAAACCTTTTTATAATTTTGTATTTAGGATGGTTTTAGAAAATGAATTTTGTCTTCTTATATTCATTTCTAAAATATAAGCTTTTGCTTTCCAAAACTTGTTCTTTCATTTCTTTTGAAAAGAATCATTTTTATAAAATCCATTATTATAAATCTTACCTCATTTATATTCCTTTGAAAATTAGTTCTTTCTTTTAGAAATTTGAAAATCATTATTTTTCCTAAGTGGGTTCATAACTTGATGAGTTGATTAGTTTGTTCCTTAGTTTAGAAAAGAACTTAAGTCTTAAACTTTCAATATTAACGATTTATTTTTCTAAAAACTTAGATTACCATAAAATACAAGGAAAATATTCATTTATGTTTTCTTTGGTAAAACTATCTTTGTTATTTAAGAAAACTTGAGAAAACTTGTATTATTCTATTTCTAGGTTGTTGATAATAACTTCATGTTTTTGTGGTAAATCATATAATTGGAAACTTAGCTTTGAGTTCATTTAGTAAAACAAGATTTTATTTTTAGACTAGTTGAGACATTAACATTATGCAAATGCAGGTATCATGAGCATATAAAATAATAAGAACATAAGAAAATACTAAAAATAATTAATGAGCAAGAAAATAAAATATCAAGTATTGGGAACCTTAGCTTCGTCAAGGTATCCCGGTCAAGTATTGGAGCCTTAGCTTTATCAAGATGTCCTGGGACTAAGAATGGACTAGTCCCGAAAGATTTAAAGAGAATAAATAAAAGATTGTTTTGACTTGATATGGACAAGTCTAAGACTAGAAAGACTAGTCTTAATAATTGCATAAAATAAATTGCATAACTTGAAAGTAAATAAATAACAAATGAGCTTATATGCTCTAAATAAATATAATATACATATGTATATTTATATATAAGCAAGATCAAAATATAAACAAGTAATAAATGACAAAGTATATATATATATATATATATATATGAAAGTAGTTCCATGAACAAGAACCAAACATGATCTTAATGTGGTTTTCTTTAGTTTTTCAACCTAAGAAACAACATCAAAACCATATAAGGTTACTTGACATAAAAAGAATAGAATATGAGTTCTTCATTACCTAAATGGGTAAGAAGAAAAGAAGGATTGCTTGAAGGCTTTTGGTAGTGGTAAGTAGTGATGCTTTGAAAAGAAACTTTCTTTAGTAATGGAAGAAGAGTGTTTTCTCTTTACAAGAAGAGAGTTCTTGTAAGATTATAGAGAGGAGTTTTTGGAGAGGATTTTGGCATAATTTCTTTGCTTTGGAATGGTGTGAAGAAATGAGAAGGGAGAGGTGGTATTTATAGAATTTTGTGGAGGAATTAAGAGGTAATTAAATAAAAGAAAATAAATTAAAATAGAGAAAAGGGGGGTAATTCGCCGGTTTTGGTCTCTAAAGGGGAAAATTTGTTTTATTTTTATTTGTGTAATAAAGAAGTAATGTGTAAAGTTTGATGTGATTAAAGTTGTGTTGGAAATGAAAAAAGTAAGAAAATAGATATGTAGGTGTAAGAAATAGGTGTAAGAAAAAGTGAAGAAAGTGAATAGTGAATAGTAGAAAAGTACTATGAATGTAGACTAGACAATTAAAGTACCGGTAGTAATAAAAATACGCATAATAATGCGATATCTGTAATTTTTAGCTACCGAAAAATTCTAAAACTGATATTTTTGGAATCCTTGTATTTTTACGAGTCTATTGGTATAAATGGAATATTTTTAATATTCCAAGCTCCGGGACACGCTTTTCGAGAACCGATCCCGTTTGGGTCCGAAGGTCACTCAAAATTCGCGAATCTGATATTTTTATGTTACCCTACGTTATTACGAACTATTCTAGGCCATTAACTTAATTTCGTTTTCTAGGGTTTGAAAATGCGGGATTGCCGGATCTTAAACACTAGGGTTCGTTGTAGGCTTGTTGACTTTTAGGGTTCCGTTTTGATTTCCGATTTTTGTCGAGATATTCGTAATATCGTATAATTTTCGAGTTTTGATCATTTTAAAAATTTTAGCTCGAAATTTATGTTTTATTTTATTTGTGATTATTTAATAGTTTTTAGTTCTTGGAATCGTTTAAACCGAGTCTAGGTTATGAGTTGACTCAGTTTGACTTTTGAAATTTGAAATTTGATTTTGAATTTATCGAAGGTTTTAAGATTTTGCTGTTGATCGTTATTTGGATATATTGTCTTGTTTGCGTGTTAGAAACGGTTAGGTGATTTAATTGATGTACGACGTTGATTAAATCGGTAGTTGACTTTATATATTTTTTAAGGGTTCTTGTTTTCTCAAGATTGAGAAAATCGTTTTTGATCTTTATTTGGAATTAAGTTTTAACTTGGTTCGATTTTTAGGGTTTTGTTTCTGGCTTGTCTTGATTTAGAATTTGGTTTTAACGTGAGTCGATTTTTGGGATTTAAATTCTAAACTTTTAGAATTATTTTCTATGAATTATGAAAATTTTTGGGGGTTTACACATACAATCTATTATGAGATCGTATACTAACGTGGAAAATTCCCGGGGTTTACATTCTCCCCTCCTTAAAATAAGCTTTGTCCTCAAAGCTTGAATACATACTCCTTGTTCTACATGTCTTTCTTAGTAAATCCCATCTCAACTTATAAAAATATTTACTTGATGATATCTATGACCTATACTCTTTATTTTTCATATAAACACAAGTTTTGGAGTTGAAAAAAAGGGTTTTTAAGGCATGGTCTTGAAAGCATCCAAATTTCACAAAGTTAGGATAAAACTCAAATATTATATTTTGTAATCTCTTCCTATTTTGAGAATCTCTATTAGTAGATCTATGATTTACTTATAAAAAACATCTCCTATTGATACCTATTCCATAAGCCTTTCATTTTTTAAACAAATCCTTTATTTTAGTGTTGAAAAATGGGTTTTCAAAATTGGTCTTAGTTGAGATCCAAATTTACAAAATTTGTTTTTGGACATATCTTTTGATAAAATCCATCTAAACTTATGAAAATTCATTCCTTACATATCCTATCTTAAGAGCCTTCCATTTCTTGAATAAAACCTTCATTTTTTAGTTGAAAAACATGTTTTTAAGTTATGCTTTTATCTAGATCCGAAAATAGAATTTTGTTTTGAAAAATAATCTTTGAAAATCACCTTTGAACCATATAAAATGAAGTCTTGATGATATATACCCATTAAGCCTTCATTGTTTCAAGTAAAACTTCCATTTTGACACTTGGAAAGTGGTTTTTAAATATGGGTCTTGCCTAGATACGAATTTCACTATTTTTGTTTGAGTTCAAAACCAAGATCTATACTTACTATGAACATAAATATAAAAGAAATCTACGGTAGTAAACTATAAACTTATAGATCTAAACACAAACATGATAAAAGTTACATAAAAGTTAGATCTACAAAATATAAACATTGCTAGCAAGAAAATAATAATATTGCAAGAGAATAATCATGGATAAGATGAGTGTTTCATTTTGGCATCATCATCCTTAGCTTTTAAGCTTATGGAAGGTCATTTGATGCATGAAACTCTCACTATACTTTACCTACATCAACTATGGAAGCTTTAGACAAGAGTTTTACCAAAGAATCTTGAAGAAATATGTGTGGGAGCTTACTTAAAGAAGAGGGGCAGCAAGCTTCTCTTGTAAGAACAAGAGAAAATGAAGAGAGAAAGAGAGGAAAATGTAAGAAATGATAAAGGGTTGAAAGTGTAAATGAGAGAGAGAGTATATAGAAAGATAGAATGAGTTTAAAGATACTTAAATGAGATTAAAAAAAAAAAAAGAAGTGGCAACCAATACTTCCACTAGCGCTGGCGTGAAAGATAGAAGAGAGAGGGAGAGGAATTTGGTCGGTTTTTTACTTGAAATTGTAATATGTAATTAATGTGTATGTGTTGCTTCTTAAAGAAGGATTGAAATAGATTTATTTTAATCCATTTTGGAGTATTTCAAAGGATAAAAGGCAGCCAAAAGGAGTCAAAAATCTGCCATGAAGTGATGAGTGAAGTGTAGAAAGATTGAAGTGAAAAAGAAATGATGTGTGAAAGGTGTACTAGAGGTATGGGTTTGTAAGAGTACTTTCTTAATAAATAAAATAAAAATAAGAAAAAAATAGAAAATGCATTCCAAATTTTTGTACTAGAGTTTTCAAAATTAAAATAATATAATTAATTAATTTATTTTAGTGAATTATCAAATAAGTTACCGGTATGATCAAAATACGTGAATATGGGCTATAATAGATATTTTTATAATCCGAAAAATTATAAAAAATTATTTTATGAAAATAATTGTTTTATAAATATTTCTCAATTATTAAATTAATTTATTTTATTTTTAGTATCGGGTCTTAAATAGAAACCGATCCCGTAAAAACCTGAAACGAACTAAATTTTGAAAAAACAGAATTTTCTATGATATATAAAATATTTATATAAAAAATAAGGATTTACAGGAGTAGTAAAATTGTGTAATGAATAGTAGTGAATAGTGCAAAAGACTAGTTAATTACCGATAGTAATGAAATACTAATATAATCGCGAAATAAGATATTTCTAGTTATCGAAAAATTATAAAACTGATATTTTTGAAATCCTTGTGAAAATACGAGTCTAACGGTATTAATGGTATATTTTTGATATCTTGAGCCCCGGAACACGCTTTTCAAAGTCTGTATCCGAATAGGTTCGACATAGGATAAAAATTTGCCAATTTGATATTTTTAAGCGACCTTATATTACTACAAGCTACTCTACACACTTAAACCACACCTCAGCCTCTAGGGCTAAGGGTGCGAGATTGCCGAACTTAAACTACTATATTCCACTTAGGGTTCCCGGGTGACTTTTCGGTTTAGATCCTTACCAATTTGGAAACTGATGTTTTATGTTTATATAACATATTTAATTTGAGAAATTTATTTTAAATTTTATTTTGTAAGTATTTAATATCTCTTAACGTTTTTGGAATTCTTGAATTGGGTTTTATTTCCGAAGGTTTATTGTTATTTACTTTTTAATAATTTGTTTTTGGGTTCTATATTACCCGATTTTACAAGTCAGAGTTAAGTATAGAATTTGTCATACGTAGTGGTTTTAAATTTATAGACCTTTGAGTTCTTATTTTATTTTTAAGGATTCTCATTTTCTTAAGATTAAGAAATTTCTAGATTCGTTTGTGATTTACGGCTAGTCGAAGTTTGGTTTTAATTTGGAGTCATTTTTTGAGTTTATCTTCGATGTTTATTTTGGAATTATTTATGGAAATTTTCCGGGGGCTTGCAGGAGCCTCACCGTACCAATCTTCTAGGGCATATTGCCCGGGTACTAGTAAAGGAGGTTATAGAGACTTGCCATAGCCATTCCCAAACCTTGTCATGAAAGGCGTAAATTTGTTTTATATATAGTTTCCAGATAACCATATATATTTGTATGATCATGTGGTTGTTACATAGCATGTTTAACTTAATAACCTTGTTTATTCATAATAGTTGGTACAAATATTGGGAAATATCTCACTAAGTATGTTGTAGCTTATACCTCCATAGATTCTTGTTGAAGCAGGTACGCTTGAAATTCACTCGAGGACAAGATCTTTAGGAAACCGCTGGTGAACTTTGGAGCCTTTATGGAAGAATTAGGAGCATAGGATGAAGTTCGAATTTAGAAATCTCTTTTTGAGTAGTATGTGAGATATTATTATTTTAGAGACTTGTATGAAACACTAATATGTTTTATCTATTTGAGGACGCTAGCAGGGGTATGTCCTAAGAGATGTAATTAATCTTATTTACGTTCACTGCTAAGTATTTCTTTTGTCTTGTTACTTAATTGTTAGCGAAGTAAATTGCATTACTCCGACGTGTTCTCTCTGGTGCGTTGTACGCCTTGTGCATGATATGAAATCCTTTGCGTGATTAGGAAAGTCATTCCTAGCCTTTAATATTGTGTATGTCAGACTACCATATTTAGGGTACCCATTGGGGCATGACATAACTCCATAGTAAATATAGTTTATGTTGTGATCTTATCTTTAACTTAACTTTCTACATGTTAGTATTAATAAGTATGTATATATATTTTTAGAGCTTAATGCTCAATAATCTAACATCTTATTATTGCTTTTATTTCATTGCTTATTATTTTTTCCAAGCTAATAAAATAAGACTACTCCAATTCTAGTCTTAGACTTGTCCTTCATCAAGTCAAAATATACATGGGACTTGTCTATTTCTAAGTCCCGAAAGCCTTGAGTATAATACAAGACTCTATATTTCTTTCTTTCTTCTTATTGCTTTTTATGCTAAATTCAAGAGACTGGAAATGCTTGAGTCTTGGGGAGCCTTGATAAAGCCTAAGACTCCCATAATTATTTCCTTGCTATTCTTATTTTATTTATGAGATCGGATGTGACTCACGTTTCGAGAAGCTTTGAAATAAATCTAAGACTTCCATGATTTTTTTCTTTCTTTTCTTTCATTTTCACTTTTCTTATTTTTTTTATGGTGACTGGAAATTTATTCAAGTCCCGAGAAGTCCTGATAACAAGCTAAGACTTCTATATCTTATTTTCAATATTTGCCAATTTGACTTTTTATCGTTAATTTCTACATGGATCTATGTCAAAATTTATCTCTTAGCATAACTACTATGTTCATAGGCATGCATAGTCATCAAGTGATATTGTTGTCTTAGTAAAAATTTTCAAAAATGAGGATAATGACTATGTCTCATTTTATAAAGAGAGATTTAACTTTCAAGAGAAACAATTTTCCACACTTAGGAAATTTTTTTGTTAAGACTAAGAATAATTATTCAACTACACTCTCTTCAAAATACTAAAATCAATTTATCATACATTTCAAATGTTGATAATTCTTTGTTATGAAAAATTTCCTAAAAATTTTATTTATAAGGAACATTTCAATATTTGCTAAAAACTAGGAACAAATCAACTTTTTCCACATACCAAAGTTAAAATCATTTTATTGGTTCAAATCAACTTAGAATAAAATTGGTACACAATATAAAGAATCAGTTTTGGAAAATGAATTTATCTTCATGAAGCTAAGTGAATGAAAAAATAATAATTTTAATAATTAGATATTTCACATATAAGAAATTAAAAGTTATAGTTTTCTTTCAATAGTTCAAAAGGAGTTTCCCCATAAACATAACTTTTTGAAGTTGTAAAATAAATTGTTTTATGAAAATCACTTTTGAGGCAATATTACTAAAATCATGCATATAATATGAATCAACATCAATACTAAATAGTTTTCATATGTATAAATATTTTTGTACTTGCTAAAAAGTGTCTAAGTGGTGGAAAACTTTGAAAAATGCAAAATTTAGGGGCTGGAACTAGTAGGATGAATCTGTACCGTTCCTTTTGAAACCTTAATGGCCTTTAATTTTAAAAATAACCTTTAAAATAGATAGATATTTTTGAGTAGGTATAAAACGACTACTAATATGCAAATTTCGAGTTAAAATGAGCCAATTATGGTAGTTTTTTGTTGGAATTTTCGCATCTAAATTTTGACATGAATAGCAAAGTAGAATTAGAAAATTTAAGTAGAACTTCCAAGAAATACTCATTCTAGATATTTTTTTTGTCTAGGTGACGAGGAGGGTAAAGTCTCTTACCCTAACTATTATTACGACTGGATGATTTGTTTCAAGACATGGCTGAGTGAGTTTATTTTCTTTATTTCCGTACTCATGTTTGTGCGTGTAGCTTAGAGGCATTAGAAATAGGAAAAGATCAAAATGGAATGTGCATGTGATTTATAATACTTGTTGAAATTATACTAAGCATATTGATAAGTGTCATGGGACCCTTAATCTTTGTGCCTATTTAGACATATTTGTTATGTAATTTTTGTGATTTGTTGAAGAAAATTGATCTCAGAGTTTAAAGAGCTCATTTGGAAGATTTCATGATGACCAAGAGAAATCAAGGTGATTTAATCAAGTTTGGATTAATTTTGCATGAGGAACAAGGTTTCTTCTTTCATCCTCACCTTCAGCATGGCCATGTTGAACGCTAGGGGTGAGATCAAAAGCAACAGAGATGAAAAAGTTTTCAACCTCACCTCTAGTATGGCCATGCAGAACGCCAAGGATTAAAAAAATAAGCATCAGAGGCAAAATTTGAGCATTCTGACTTCATCTGTAAATCCCCAAAATTTTTGGATCCGAATTATAGTTTAAACCCTAAACGGAAGTCAACCGGATTTCTAGAGTCAACTAAACCCTAGTTTACCGTAACCGCTTAAGTCCGGCATTGCCGTTTTCTCAAGCCCTAGAAAACGAAGTTGGAAAAATTAGCTACAATAGTTCGTAATAGCTATAGGTTTTATAAAAATATCAGATTGAAGAATTTCGAGTGTCCTTTGAACCCGATCGGACATAGTCTTGAAAAACGTGTCCGGAAGCCCGGAATAGGAAAAATATTCCGAATATACCGTTAGACTCGTAAAAATATAAGATTTCCAAAAATATCAATTTCGTAATTTTTCGTAGCTAAAAATATCAGATATCGCTTTTATACGCGTATTTTCTTACTACCGGTATTAATTGTCATGTCTACTTTTACATTACACTATTTTCTACTATTCTACACTATTCATCTATCTCTACTTTTTCTTACAACCTACTCTTACAACCATACACCTATTTCTTACACATTTTCATTTCCAATACAACTTCACATCTTTCATTTCTTACTTTTAATTACAAAATAACAAAAAAATAAATTTTTCTCCCTCTCTTTCCCAAATAGCCGGCCTCTCTCTCTCCATGCTCAATTTGTTTTATTTCCAATTATTTAATTAACACAATTTATCTCCCACATTTTCCTATAAATACCCCCTCATACCTTCACTTCTTTCCACACTTCTTCTCTAAAGTTACTCTACAAAAATTTCTCTCCAATTCCTCAAGAGTTCTTTCAAGAAGTCTCTTAGTTTAGCTTCTTTAGGTAAGAAATTTCTCAAGATTCTTCATGTTCATTACTTAGTATGAGCTTAGTGTGTGTTTTCTAAAACCATGAAGGTTAAGAAAGCAACATTAGGTTCATGCTTTGTTTTTGTTCATAATCAAATTCCTCTATGTCATTTATGTTCTTTATGTTCTTTACTATCTAATATATCTATATAGCTATATATATTATTTAGAGCATATAAGCTCATTGTCTTACAATTTATTTATCTTTCATGCAATTTATTTACTTCATTCAATTATTTAATTTCAAGTTGATTTTAAGACTAGTCATTCTAGTCTTAGACTTGTCCTCATCAAGTCAAAACAATTCTTTTCTTTTCCTTTTTCGGGACTAGTCTTTTCTTAGTCCCGGGGTACCTTGATGAAGCTAAGGTCCCAATACTTGATTTACTTTATTATTTAAGCTTTCAAGTTATTATGTTCCTTTTATTTCTATAGTTATGATTCATATTCATGCATGAATATAATGTTTTGTCTCAACAAAAATAGATGAGGAAGTTCTTTCTAAAACTAAAGGTTCTTGTTAAATAAAAATAGGAAATAGATTTCCTAAAAACTCATGAACATGCTTGGAAACGATTTTTCTACATAAACAAAAGTTTTATGAAAACTTATCTTTCATCAAGAAATACTCTTTTGGAATCATTACAAGAAACAAAAAATTCATTTTATTACTTTTAATCCAAGTTTTGAAAATAAAACCACACCTTAGGAATTTAAGAAATTACAAAGATTAAATTTAGAAAAAGAATATTCATCTCAATAACTCAAGAGCTTTCAAAAGTAAAATAAATATTCAATAGAATCTCAAGTTTCAAAATCTTTTAAAACCTTAATTTTTATAAGTTGAGACAACTTCATTTACTTCATACATTTGTTATGAGTCATTACATATATATATATATACACCTTTCAAAAGTTTACAAAATAATGAAATATTCATCTTTTCAAAATAACTTTGTTTACAAAAGGAAAACAAGTTTTGCAAATTCGTGAAATTTAGGCACTGCTTTTCGGACCCAAACGACTTAGTTTTATGAAAATAAGCTTAGAAATGCATAGATCTTTTCGAGTAGGTAGAAAACGATATATTATACGCAAATTCCGAGTTAAAATGAGCAAGTTATGGCCATTTTAAGTTGGAATTTCCCCTTATACGATTTTCTACGATTTTAAGAAAAGATTAGAATCTTCAAAGATAGAATTTCATGAAATACTCATTTTGGGTATTCTTCTTGATTAGATAATCACGAGGAGGATTGTTCGTATCCCGAGGATTACTACGATTAAGTGGAATTTCCGAACGACCCATCCAATTCAAGAAAGGTGTCATCATGGCCGAGTGAGTTACTTCCCGTTAATTTTCATACTCTCGATTGTGCTTGTAAAATTAGTTGCACTAGAATTTAGAGCAAAATCAAAAGGAAGTGTATGATAATATGTTCAAGAATACTAAGTATATCGAACTCATTTGTTTTAATAAAGTTGTATGTGCATTAATATCTTGAAGTGTTTGAAATTGGTTGATCACTTGAAAGAAGTTAAATGTAACTACTAGACTTTAATTAAAGAAATTATTCATGCACTTCATATGTTGAGTCACATTGCATTCACTATTACAATTGGTGGGACAAGTGTATAATAGTGGTGGTAGACATAACCGGTATATCATGTAAGTGGCGAGTAGGAGCCAGTAAGAACTACTTAAATTGGTGGCTAGTAGGAGCCTGTAATAACTACAAGTTTTTGATGGCGTATAGGAGCCGGTAAGATCTATAAAAGTGTTTTTAAAAGTTGTGGCTGTAATTGGCCTGAATCCCCAACCCCGAATGAAGGGCGTAATTCATTCAACATATGATTCCCGGAAAGTCATATGTCTTGTATGCTCACGTGGTTGTTGCATTTCATACGTTTGAATAATAAACTTGATTGATAATTTCCTTCGAGTATGAATTTTGGGATTTACTCACTAAGCCCATAAGCTTACACCCCTATAGATATTTGTATTCTCAGGAACACTTATTTTTGTGCCCGAGGTCTTCCCGTATCCGTGTACGTTTATATTAAAGCTTTTGGAGGAAATCTACTCGAAGACTTAGATTAGAATTCCTTTGAAATCTTTAATGTAGTATTTTGAATGTTATGAAGTTTATCTCGATCCTTGGAATTAGCGGGGGTATGCCCCTATGAAATTATGTAACAGACCTTTGGTTATTTATTATATGATATACTTTATTTCTGGATTCTTGTATGTTTATCTTTACTTGCTTAAACTATGCTTCCCAAAAAGGTCTCCTATTACCGTGTTAAACGCCTTACATATAATACTAAGGCTTTCGCATGACTAAGGTAGCCATTCTTAAGCCTTGTTATTATATGCGGCGGACTGCCACGTTTAGGGTACCTTTCGGGGCGTGACATCATCCCTGCCCCGATCCTAGCATGTAGTAGCCTATCCTGACCTGGGTTTATGAGAAAACTATAAATAGCACCTTGTTTTCTTAATTTACAGGTTTTAGATCATTTTTCTAAGCCTTAGGAGAGAAATTGCGAAGGAAAATACGAAGAACTTGCTAGAGCATCATTCAAAGATCACAAGACATCAATTAGGGTATATTCTTTTTGTTCCTCTAGATCTATTGTTCTTAGTGTAAATTCTATGGAGGAGTAGATTCTTATACTCTTCATCGTGTGAAGCCTTAACCATGTGAATTGAATTGATTTTTGATTAATGAATGTTCATACCATTATACCTATTAGTGTGATTTAATTATCTTGTGATTAATTTTTGCGCAAAATTAATTACATGCTTGATTCTTATTGGATTGAAAGATTTCATTCAATTAGATAGATTTTCATGAATAGAGAAATTACTTATTTCACCTAGAGGTAGAGGAATTACGATTTTTTGCCACAAGAATTCAATTTTTGTTATAAGGATCATGTTCTTTCATGTTATCTTATGTGATGTTAGTGAGGGAGAGATCCCCACTATGTCATGTAGGGTTAGAAATTGATTAACTTGAGGGAGTAATTGATTTAATTGTTGAGATCTTGCAGTGCAAAGCATGAATAATTCATTAATTAATCTATTATCATAAGAATTTTAAGGTTTAGGGTAGATCAAGGTGGAGAGTGTGTCTTATGATTGAATTCATCTGTGAAAGCATTCTTAGTTGATCTTAGGGCCTTCTTTATCTTTTGTTAAGTAGTTTAATTGTAGCTTTCACTTTAAAACTTAGGCTAAATAGTAGAGAACCGGTAATACTAGTACTTATTTATAAAATCTCTAAGGATGACACTCTAAAATCCATGCTACATTGAGTAGGTATGCTTGCCTAACTTAGATCGGAGATTTCATCGGGTTTATAAATTTTAGAAATTGATACATCAGTAAATGTACATCACATATTGGGGCTTGAATTGTTGTTAATCATATTATTGTTCTATTACCATGTTGAAGTGTTTGCTAATAATTCTATGTTTGCCTTTAAACTACCTTAATCACATGTTAAGAATAAATTAACAAATTGATTCATGCATATTACGTAGTAGGGTACATTGCATTTGCTATGATGCCCTTGATGGGACTAAAGCATAATAGTGGTGGTTGGTACAACCGGTAGAATCTACAAGTAGCATGTAGTAGCTGATATAATCTACAAGTTTTAGTGGCGAGTAGTAATTGGAAAAATCTACAAAAACTTATTTGCAAACTATGGTTGTAACTGGTTGGAAACACCTAACCTTAAATGGAGGGTGTAAATCCATTCAAATATATGATTTTCAGATAATCATATATATTGCTTGCTCACATGTTTGTTGCATTTCATACGCTTGTTTAAATAACTTGTTTGAATTATTTGTACTGGTATGATTAATTCGAGAATATTTGTCATGCCTCAAAGCATACCCTAAATGCAATAGTCTACCATACTTAATATTAAAGCTTAAGTATGACAACTTTAGTCGTCTCAATAGCTTTGATATCGATTGTAAGGCGTACCTTCATGATCATAAATGACCAATTTTGAAACAAGTTGTTTAAGAAAACATTCATATAGCAATTAAGAATGGAAATCATAACATAGCATATTAAATATGGAAATATAAAAGTCTTACAAAATATAAAAAGGGCATTCCCCTATCAAAAAACAAATTCCATCATAATCTAACTGTAACAATTACATTGGAGATTTACTTAGAAGTCTAAGTCTATAACTAGTCTTTGATTTCATCCAAAAACTCTTGAGTCCAAAAGGTAATATATGAGAGAAATATTCTCAAGGCATCAACCAAAGGTAGGGGTGTTGCAATAAATATCTGTAAGGGGGTAAGCTTTCTTACTTAGTGAGAATTATTTCCACAAACAAAGTACTTGAACAAACAATATCCAAACAAGTTATTTAAATAAGCATATGAAATGCAACAAACATGAGAGAAAACAATTCATATGATTTTCCGGGAATCATATGTTGAATGGATTTACCCCTTCATTTGGGGTTAGATGTTCTGAGCCATAAGGCCATAGTTCACAAATGAATTTTTTTTTTAAAGTTTTTTATATGAGCCACTACTAGCTACTAAAATGTAGTTAATTTGGGTGTCTACTCACCATTTTTAATCAGGTAAACATTCGCCATAAAGTAGATTTTCAGGTTCTACTATACCCTCGTCCCACCAAAGGTATAGTAATGAATGCAATGTGACTCACTACATGTTATGTATGAATCATTTTATTTAAGTAATCATAGCTTAATATTAGATATATTAAGAGTGATTGTAGAGTTTGCAGACATATCATGCCTATACTAATCATACAATAGTTATTAGATAATTCTTGCCTTTATATGCTTAGCATAATTTCAACCATATATGTAAGACACATGCACTTCAATGTTTTTATCTTTACCTAATTCTAATGCCTCTAATTTACAAGCAAAAACACAAGTATAAGAATGTAAGAAATTAAACTCACTTAGCCATGGCAGCAGAAGCTCCTAGTCAAAATAATCATCAGGGTAAGAAAGCTCAGACTCCGTGCCACCTAAACAAAAAAAAATACCCAAAATGAGTATTTATTGGAAGTTCTACTTAAACTTACAATTCTATTTCACTAAGTTCATCAAAATTTGTATGCGATGAAATTCCAACTTAAAATAGCCATAACTTGCTCATTTAACTCGGAATTTCTCATATTATATACTGTTTTCTTTACTCAAAAAGATCTATCTATTTCTGAGATTATTTTTATCATAAAAAATCATTTAGGCTTCGAAAAGATACAGTACAGAATTGACACAAAAATCCCAACCCTTGAAACATGATTTTTCCAAACTTTTTATCAACTAAAAATCCCATAACAAACATATAAATATAAATATAGTTGAAAAATCCTTTTAATACGTATGCAACTCATATTATACACATGATTCTAATGATGTTGTCTTAATCAATGATTTTTCATAAAACAATTTGTCTCATAAGTTGAAAGAGTGAAGTGAACAAAATTATTTTAAGTTGTTTTGGAAATGAAACTAAAGATTTTTTAGTCATCAAATGTGTGATATAATTTATTTTTCCTTAACTCTTAAAATATAATTTAGTTTCAAAGAAATTTTTGTCTTTCCAAGTTATCTACAAATTTTATTCCTTAAGTAAATTTTACTTCGTGACTTAATTTTTAACTTGTTTCGAAAAGTTGTTTTGGTCTTTGTATTTATTAATAACAAAATTTTTAAGAAAAATTCTTATAACAAAGTATTATTAATATTAAGGTTTTTAACGATAGTTCAAAATGAGTAAAGAATTTCTTGGTTAACTTTTGAAATCCTTGTATGTTATTAATACAAAAGTCTATGGTAACCTTTGTCTAAAATTCTTTGAAAACCATTTTGTTGGTATAAAGTTTCTAAACTTTAGTGAAACTTTTCCTAAGTGATAAAATCATATTTTTAAAGTAAGTTGAGCTTATTTCCTTTTATAAACAAAAGAATCTTTTTATTCTTATTAAAACAACAATCAACATAATCATGCATAAATATGGGTTTATAGCTAAGTAATATGAAAAAAATATTATAAGATGGTTATTGATATGGAGCAAATAATAATTATCAAGTATTGGAGTCTTAGCTTGAATAAGCTTTTGGACTTAGATATGGCAAGTCTAAAAAGAAAACAAAAGAAAGAAAAATTTGTTTTTTGACTTGATAAAGACAAGTCTAAGACTAGAAAGATTGGTCTTAATATGAAAGCATGAAATAAATAAATTGCAAAGCATAATAAATAAATAACGGTTATGTTAGTGAGTTTATATGCTCTGAGAAATATACATATATATATACATAATTATAGTTACTAACATATAGAAGTTAGATTAGAACAATAATACTAACATATAACAATATAAAAATAATAAACAACATAATGATAAAATGATATTTATTCATGAATAAGAACAAAACATGAATATAATGTTACTTCCACAACATTTTGATGTTTAGAAAACATACACCATAGTCATGTTAAGTTACATGACATGGTATAAAAGTATAGGTAAGAAATTTACCTAAGATAGAAATATGGTTAGTAGAAAAGAAAAGTTGTAGTAATATGTAGATAGTGGAAATGTTGGAAAATTGGAAAGGTGAAAAGAGATTTTTAGAGAGAGGATTTGAGTAGTGATTTTAAGAGAGTTTTGTTAATGTAGATGAGTGTGTGAAAGAAATGGAGGGAAATGAGGTATTTATAGAGTTTTGAAGAGGAAAAATTGTGTGAATAAAATAAATTAAAAAAGAAAAAAATTTGTGTGTGTGTGAGGAGAGGGGCGCCGGTTTTCGTAAAGGGAGAGAGAGGGAGTTGTTTTGATTTGTTTTGTATTTTTGTTAATTAAAATTAATAAATTGAAAGGTATGATGTGATTAAAGATGTATGAGAAAAGTAAAAAGTAAGAAATAGGTATGGTAAAGTGTAAGAATAGGTGAAGAAAAGTAGAAATAGGTGAATAGTAATGAATAATGTAGAATAGTACTATGAATAGTCTTAAGACAAATTACTAACGGTAGTAAAGAAAATATGCGTAATTAAGTTATATCTAATATTTTTAGATATTGAAAAATTGTAAAACTGATATTTTTGAAATCTTTATATTTTTACGAATCTAATGGTGTTATTGGAATATTTTTATCGTCTGTGTATCAGGGCATAGTTTTCGAAAACTAATCCTGTTCGAATCCAAAACACACTAAAAATTAACGAATCTGATATTTTTTAGCTTTCTAATATTATTACGAACTATTATCCACAATTATCTCAATTTTGTTGTTTAGGAGTTAAGAGCGCGGGATTGTCAGATTTAAATCTACTAGGGTATGATATAGATTTGTTGACTTTAGGGTTTCCAGTTGACCTCTGATTTATGGTTTAAGCATAAAACGTAGCATAAAATCTAAGGGCTTACAATATTTCTCACTAAGCAAGTTAAGCTTACATCCTCTTAGATATTTACTACAGTTCACCTATCTTAGTTAAAGCCAAGGGGACACTTCTCCCAGGTACCAGTTTTTTAACTCAATGATCTTTTGGAAGAAGTCCATGGTGTAATGTTAGACACAGACTTCCATAGAAATCTCCTAATATAATTTATTTTGGTAAAAAGACTTTGGGACTTATTTAATGATTTTGATGGGGGTATCCCCCTTTTGCTTTATAAGATCCATATTTTATTTAAGTTATCTTTAGGTTATGGTTTCTATTATGGAATGTTATTAATTATATCTCCTTAAACTACTAATTTCAAAGGAAGGTCCTCTGTTGTCGTGAAGTATGCCCTACACCCGATATCAAAGCTTTTGCTTTGACTATGGTGGTCATTCTTAAGCTTTAATATTGTGTGTAGTGGACTACCACGTTTAGAATACTCTTTGGGGCGTGATAAATAGCTCATGGGTAACCTTAACCAGATTCATTGGACATAATAAAGCATTACCTTAGGGCCGAGATACTAATACGTGATGTGAATATCATGCAAACACAATTTATGATATCATGCAATGCATATCCATTAAACTTAACAGTTAAATAAGATTTATTCCATATTACTTAGTGGCTACTGTAATTTTAAACGATTCTCAATTCATATTACTCAATTATTACCAAGAAAATAATTATCACCTTTGACATTAAAGTTTGTCATCCACTCACTTAACATACAACATGCATTATTCCTTAGTCCCGATGCATATAATTAATTTCAATCAAATTAGGAACATTTGCCATTGCATTACAATCACAAACAACGTGAAAAAAATTGAGTTACTCACCTGTGCATCCTTAATCATCATAGTAGTCCAAAGGAAAATATGGATCCGGCTTTAAAGTTCCTATAAAATAACAAACATACATTGCTAACTATATAATCAAAGAAAACTCCTATTAGTGTCTAAGCATTCTATACTCATGCCTTAACTTCCTTAGCTTAGTTGTCTTTAAGGAATTACAAGTCACAACTAATATGATGGGTCCGCTAGCTGATTAGTGGATAGGGGTCAAGGAGACAACGTCTCTTATGAGGTCGGGGGTAGCACCCTCGAAAACAAAACAAATTTCGAGATTCAAGTTTCAAGAAATCTTAAGAAAAAGTTACATTGTTGAATCGCGAGCTATAGTGATCGTGGTTAGACAAGTTAACAATCGTGGTTACTCGCATGACTCACAGCCTAAACCACAGGGTCAACTATGGGCGCAACCTAGGCAACGGTTAGATGGGGTAAAGAATCGTGGTCATGTGTAGAAGTCACAGCTTAAACCATAGTCGTGATTCTAACCACGATTAAAGCTGTGGTCAACTTCAACCTTCCTTCGCTTTCTTAGTTTTAAACTGCAGTTTTGCAAATATTAGTGCAACTTTGGCTACGATTTGCCTCACGATTAAACAACGATTCTTGTTTACTTAGCTTAATAAACTAACTCCTCCATGAGTAAATCTGCGAGTAAAACATGACTAAAAGACTAATTTAACAAAACTGTTTCAAGCATAACCATCTAACAAACCTACTAGTTAAACTTAAAAGCTATTAATCTGTCATTTAATCATGGCTTAAGTATGAATACTTAATACGGTATTTCTTTATTTTACTTCATGAACTATCATGTATGTATTTTTTAAGTAAAGTGATACTTGTTTATAAGTCTTTAACAATTATACTACAACTTTTTGACAAAGTGAAAGTTACAGAATAAGTTTACACATGTTTCTATTATTTCTTAGTAAGTTCTATCTTAGTTCATTGACTTTACATAGCTACTAAACTTAGGGTTTTACTCCTAAATAGTAAAACATGTAAGTATACTAGTGTGTTCGACAAATATGACTTACTGTAGTTTTAAAAATAAAACCTACCATCGTTTCATTGACGTTTTCTATGTGATTGTTTTACTTCATTTTTCAAAGATATTGAAAGTGGTGTTCAAGATGTGATTTCTTAACTATTTTCTAATGTGGAGAGTGAGGGTTTAGAAGAAATAATTTATGCTTTAGTTGTAAATGTAGGTAAAATGAAATTGAAGGTTTCATAGTGTAAAGACCCAATCCTCTAAATCCCGAGATTTAGAGTACCGAATCCCCAACCTCATATAACATTTGCACATTATATGTAAGGTTGTCCTAAAACTAACAGTTTATGAAAATTGTTTGATCAAAATATTATACTTTGTAAAGAACTTTTTAAATAAAACGAGATTGCTAACATAAGCAATCTACACATATTTACATCAAATAAACATTGCTTTGTGTCAATACATGACACAACAAAACAAATTACATGTTCTCTCAAGACATGAAGATCCTAAAGGATCTTAAGGTCATTACAAAAAGAACTTGGCTTAACTAACAAGCCTTCTATACAAAGCTGGTCCTTAGCAAAAAGTCTTCTAAAAGTCCCGGGTCATCGGATCCTATTCATCCCACTCGTCCAGAAATCTTTCGAAATCGGACCCATAGCCCAAGTCATCGTAATACTCGTCTCCATTACCTGCAAAGCAGCAAAAGTGAGCCAGAGGCCCGGTACACAATAACCAATGCATAACAAGTCATCCAAATCATGTAATGCACCATAGAACAAGTGGTTATCTTTATTACATTTTGATTCACAAATCAACAAGAGGGTATTCAAACCCCGGTCACACTTCGGGAGTCCAGAGATCCTGAGTAACAGCAGCTGCTCAGGGGGTTGATATAAGTAGTCCGAATACTTATATCTCCTATATCTTTTCATGAAGATAATAGCTTCATCTAGGGTTTAAAAGCCGTTGCCCGACTCTACTTAAACTTAGTCCATAACATGAACCTAGTTTCACAAGTTTCATAAACCTTGAACTAAATCATGGTATTTCCCCTAAGTTTAAGCAAACGTTACACAGATACAATTCTCCCTATCGGCTACCCTACTTAACCAAAAGAATCGCTATTGCATCATAGCGTACCATTGCATCATGGTAAAGTCATTGCATCATGACTTGTTAAGCGCTTAGCTAACATGTCATTGCATCATGACAGGTTTGCTGCTCCTCGGACCAGATTAAACAGCGTAATAGACATCCAGTTCATTCAATTGTTAAGCCGAATCAATTTAGGTCAAATTAGAAATGTCTGGTCCTAGCAAACATCAAATAAGTTATTGCGTACCTGAACCCGTTAGTATAGAACTAGGATCTCTCGGTGAAGAACTAACCGAAGAATCCTCAACTGTAACAGAAATGTCACAATAATTAATAAATCAATAATTATAGATTTTATTCTCACGAATATATATACATATTATATCCGTATCACAATTAATCAAGGAAATCCAAATAATCGAATACAAGATCACAAATAAGCATTTAAACATCCTATTATATCCCAAATTGTTTAATAAACACTTAATTGCTCAAATAACAACTTTGGGAAAATTATAGAAAAAGCTTTTAAAATTAAAAAACTCAGGGGATACGCCGGCACTCAACGTCGGCGGCGTTGAGCCGGTGTTCAATGTTCTGAAAATGTACACTACCAACGCTGGCAGCGTTTAAAGGCGTACGCCGTCAGCCTTTGCACCCTACGCCGGCGGTGTTGATTCCAGAAGCCAGCGTACAAGTTAGAAGAAAGAACGCCGGCTGACTTCCTAGCTAAAGCCGGCGGCGTTAAGTCGGCTTTAAGAAATTTGGTTCTGTGAACTTTCAACACCGCCTCTACGCCGGCGGCGTAGAGACTCAAATTGCCGGCGTACGTTCTGAAGAACAGACGCTGGCAAATTCTTAGCATTAAAGCCGACGGCGTTGCAAACGGCGTTAGGAAAAACAATTATGTGGGCTTTCTACACCGCCTCTACGCAGGCGGCGTAGAATCCCCAGATGCCGGCGTACGTTTTAAAAACAAGGTTAAACGAAAATTCAAATCCCCTGTTTTCACTTTATAAAATTCTAGGTTAAAACACTTCAAAATCTTTCTCAACTTCACTTCCCACTTCATATACTCACTCCAACATACACTACTCAATTCTAGCCACTCAAAGCATGAATTCAACATCACTAAACACTTCAAATACCTACTTCCATCAATTCTAAATTTCTTTACACAAATCCTCTTCACTTACTCCCACACTTCATAAACATACAACAAAGCATGCACAACCTCACACACTCATATAACACTTTCTCAACTCATCCCTAGATGAACAAATCATTTGATCAACAATAAACTCAATTCAATGAAGAATTCATGTAATCACTTCAAACAAGATAAACAAAACAAAACAACAATCATAACTAATCAATTCAAATACTTATATATACATACCTTGTCTTGAGAAATGCTTTGATTTACAAACTTGATATAAACCCTAACTTGAGCTTGGAAATGGAAATGGAAATGAAGAAGAAAAGAAATGGAAGAAGAAAGGGAAAATTCGGATAAAATTTGGCTGCCTTCAAAAAGTAAGTTAAATTAGCTTAATTTTGACTTTTTCACATTCCAAATTTACCCCTTAATGCATATAATAACTTTAGGTTGCATTTAGCTTTAATTTGAACTACATTTGGCTTGTATTTAGGGCATAAATGCTACTTAATTACAAGAAACTTAATCAACTAGCTTAAGTGAAATTATGGTTGATTTACAAATCTAGCTTAGCTTAACATTTTAATGAACAAAAGACAACATTAATAAATTCATTACTCCCACATTAATGCATATAAAACAAAATATTAATATCAACATATACACATACAAAATCATATATCTTGGACTACTAACACATAACCATACTCATTTAATTCAACTTCTTAAAATAAATTAATAAACACATGAGATTTGATTAAAATATAAATCTAGGTCATTTCACATAGAAAAGTGACAATAAAAAAAGCTTATGTTTACCTATTCTTACGTTTGATAAAAGATATTTTGCACTAATTACATTAAATCATATTATATAACAAAATTTTTAAAACCTTTGACATTTTTGTTATGATGATATCTGAAATAACCATGAAATTTCCAATTTATATTTCATATGTGTGTTATTGAATTTATACATGCTTTTGATATATATTGAATGTGATTTGTGTTCATGATGCATTATGTGTTTTATTATTGTGTTAAATATTCAAATACTCTAGAATTTATTAAATATTTAGTTCATAAAATTTAAATTGCATTAACATGTAAGAATTATATTTGGAATGCATTAAAATGAGTAAATAGATCCATGCACATAAGCCTCATTATAGCATAATTCTTTTACCTTAAAGGAGCTAAATACAAGATTAATTAACTAAAGACAAATTTATTAATTAGCCTTTGATAAGTCATTAAGTTCCCTTAACCTCTTATGTCTCAAAAGTCAAACCTTAAGATAATATCAACTTTAATAATGCAAAATTCATGCACCAATTTCAGACCTCCAAAACGAGCCTTCAAAAGTTTCAAAACCCCATTATCTTCTTCTCCAAAGCTCCCCCATGGATCTATATAGATAAGCCTCTCATTTTCTACATTTTCCACCATCAAAAGCATGCTAGAGGATCACAAGACCAAGGTCTAAAGTTCTATTGGTAAGTATGTGTTTCATGTCTTCAAAATGTGCAAGTTCTTTGTTTTTTTTTTAGCAATATATTTTAAGCTTAAATTGTGTTTGATGACTTATATACCTTGTTGGTTGTATGAGGAGTGTTATGTTGTTATAGGAGTTAGTGGTATTGATGAGAACCCTAGGTATATTAAACCTAGAACCCTACGATCGTTGTGGAAATCAAATCCCCAAAGGATTGTCTTGAACAAGTGATGAATAGGAACTAGACCCCAACCAAACCTGTTGATTGAAACCTAAGTTATCTAGGTGATTTCCCCAAGCGTTTAGATTGAAGAAATCAAAAAGGAGTTCTTTCGCAAAGAACAAAAGAGAGAGTTCTCTCAAGAAAAGTGTTTTCTTTCAATTTAATAATCTGCCAAGACATAAAGTGGAGCCTCTATTTATAAGCTTACATAAAGACCTAAAATTAATGAAAAGACGCGACCTAATGAAAAGACGCGACTCAAAATTAATGAATACACGACCTAAAAATAAAAGATAATTTTTGAAAAGACATGACCTAAAATAAATAAAACGACGCGACCTAATGAAAAGACGCGACTCAAAATTAATGAAAAGACCTGAAAATCTTCAATCCTTTGAATCCCAAACTATCCTATCAACTCTTTTGGTTCTCTTGGCTCTTATTTTAATCTTTGAAGCTTTCATCATCGCACCTCTCATCCATTCAGATGGCTTGTTGAGCTTCAAATTGGACGGCTTAAAAATTGAGGCTTCTAGGATCACATTAAGCATATGTAATATAAGAGATTGGAAGTGTTGAGAAATGCATATAGTTGATGACTAAGTGTTGGGTGTAGTAATTTGGGAGTTGAAGTATGATTTGTGAATGATGATTTGTGGTGGAGAGTTTGATGTTGTAGTTGGAGTTTATGTTTTTTGAATAATGTAACGAACATATAACAAGCTTTGGAAAGTTTAGCCTAAGTTTGGGAAATTTATGAAAGTGAGCAAAGTGTAATAAAATAGGGGAAATCAAACAACATTTTCGTATAGGTTAAATTTTGGTCGTACGCCGGCATCTGGGGTTTCTACGCCGCTGGCTTATAGGCGGTGTTGGAAACCAACAGAATTAAAATTATTAAAGCCGTTTGAATGCCGCTGGCTTTTGCTAAAAAAGTCATCTGGCGTTCATTCTTTCATATTGTACGTCGGCTACTGGGAATCAAAGCCGCCGGCGTATGTGTAGAGGCTGCCAGCGTATCTAGGTACGCGGCCGGTTTACACCTCTCTGGACGTTTTGAAAAATTTTGGGTTTTGCATTCTACACAGGCTCAAAGCCGCTGGCGTAGATTGAAGACAGTCGGCGTACCCTTAAGCACTGCCAGTGTTGGCAGTGTTGATTTTCATAGTATTGAGCACCGGCTCAAAGCCGCCAGCTTTGAGTGCCGGCATATCCCCTGCGCTTTTGAATTTTAAAAACTTTCTTCAAAATTTTTCAATGTTTGATATATGATCAATTAAGTATTTGTTAAGTGTTCTATGATATAATAGGATGTTTAAATGCTTTATTATGACTTTGTATTAATTCATTTGAATTTCTTTGATTAATATTATTTTCAACTAGATAATTAGTGCTTGAACTAAGTGTGAGTTTGTAATTACTTCTTTTTACAGTGAGTAATCCCCTTTCGATTAATTCCATTGATTCTCGAGCTAGTACAGGTACGCAGTGACTTGCTTGTATGTTTGTTAGGATAGGCATACTTAAATTTGATATAAATTCTAAGTGACTTAAATATTGCTTGAATTGCTTGTGCTTTCACCGTTGAATCCGGTCCGAGGAGCGGTAACATATCATGATGCAATGATATGTTAGTGTAGGCGTTTAGGCCAATAGTCATGATGCAATGACTAGGCTCGGTGGATAATCGATAGGAAATGTAGTATCTGAGCAACATTAACATATTCTTGAAAAGAAATAGTATAACTTAATTCAATGTTTATGGGAGCATGTGAATTAAATTATATTATGGATCGAGTTAAGTGAAGTTGGGCAACGGCTATATAACCTATATGAGATTATTCTTTTCAGTGTAACGTTATCTAGGAGATATAGATATTCGGGCTATCTATATCAACCCCCTGAGCATCGTGAGCGTTACTCAGGATCCCCAGAATCCCATGGCTTGTTCCGGAGATTGAATACTCCAATGATGATTTGATCAATGATTTCTAATGAAAGATAAATAAAACATTAATGTTGCATTGCATTAGTCTAGGTATGATTGCCACTACGCTTTTGAGTGTTGTTGCTGTGTACTGGGCCTTTGGCTCACTGTTGCTATATTTCATGTGATGACGATTGTTATGATGACATGGGCTATGAGTCGGATTGGGAGAAGTTTATGGATGAGTGGGACGAGTAGGATCGAGTACAAGATGGCAAGGAAGGAAAATTTTTGAACAAGTTGTTGGTTTAAATATTGTATTTTGTATTTTGAATAGAGGCTTGTTAGTTAAGCCTTGTTTGTATATAAAGACTTAAAGTCTATTTTTCTTGTTTTGTAAAACTCATGTAAGTTTTGTTGTGTCATGTGTTTGACACAAGATTGTAAATTATTTCTTTAAAAGTTCTATATGAATAGATTACTTAAGTGAGTAATCCATTTGTAAAAAGTCTTTATATCAAGTTATAGTAGGATTAAACAAACAATTCACATAAATTGTTAGATTCAGGACAACCTTACATATAATATGAAAATATTATATGTGGTTGGGGACTCGACTTGCTAAATCTTAAGGATTGGTGGGTCGGGTCTTTACAATGTCGATGCCCAACTGTTGTAAATTTTCAAAGATCAATTGCTTCTTTTGAAAGTAAAAGAAAGTAAGATAAGCTTATTTTGACAATGCCATTTCAACATTAAATGCAGAAAACTTTATGACAAATGGGTTAAGTTTGCCATTGCCCATAAATTTTATAGTAAACAAATTTTGTAAAACCTTTTGGGCAATCTTTGAAACAAATTTTGGGGTGAATACTAAAAATTAAATTATTTAATGTATATAAGATGAACAAATTATGATATGTGATAGATATTAATTAATATACAAACAAAACATTAATTATTTTAAGACAATAAAACTAAAGCAAAGTTTAGATTCTAAAACTCATTAAAATAAATTTTCTATGAATATTTAATGTCTTCTATTTACGCAACTTACTTCTAAACTATCATTAACTATCCATAATACACTAAAGATCTAATGGTTCATACTATATTCAAGTTAAGAAACTATATTTAGGTTAAGAAAAACTCAGGTATTCAGGACCAGTCGAACAATTCCTGTTCTGAATCGACCAAGCCAAATCTCCTTAAGCTATTCTAATAACTAAATAGGACTTGTCAGGCCTTGTAACCTATCCCACAAGTCAAACCCAAATAAATAAATAATAATATTTATATTTTAAGCTCATTTACAACATTCCACAATAAATTGTTTGGAATTATACAAGCAAGTTCAAATGTATGGCCTCCATAAGAAATAATGATAAAAAAAAACATCTAATTAAATCATTGGAGATTATTAAATTGATGAATATACTATATTTAAATAGGAAAATTTGACGGTGGTTAGACAATCAAACTAAAAGGATTATTAGTTGTAAAAATGTAATAAAATTCCAAAGATTTTACAAACGATAATGTATCCTAAAAGTTAAACAATGTATAAATTCTAGTAAGATTGTTATAGGGTAAATTCTAATTTCAAAATCTAAGAAACCTTAACAAGGTAATACATGAATAGGGAAACAAGTTCATTCAGGTTATTTGAGTGGTTAAAAAGAGCAATCAACGTTTAAGGATTGATTTATTTTAGGTATTAACATTTTGAGAAATTAAAAAGAGGAATTAACATTTCGCAAAATGAGTCAAACAAGGTATTCATAATTGATTGTTTAATAAAATCAAAGAAAATGAACTAAAAAATTGATATTTCAAATAAACTTTGTAAAATGTTGATACCCCACTTGGTTTACTCTATAAATCATTGATTCCTCATTTTAACCCCTTAAAATGTTATTACCTTAAATGAGCATACAATAGACGTTAATATCTTGTGGTATAATTTATCCACCCACATCAATTCACTCACGAACACTAACTAAAATGTACACCTTAGGCCGTGTGGTGCTAATCCATGGTAATTTAATGTTCGTGCCCATCATGTTCGTGTTTATGTTGAGTTGACTCATGCTATCATCATGCTTTATATTAATTTGATCAATGGTATTGGTGTGCTCATGAAGTAGCAGACCACCATACTTGTATACATAGACCCACTTATATTTGGGTCATCTTAATCTCTTCTATTTCGTATTTTAGCATCCATTCAAATAGACGTGTTTGTTAAGAAAAAGAAGCTAGAAAGAGGAAGATAAAAGTATATATACCTCTTAATTTAAAATCAAATATGTGAACCCTGAAAATTTTCACATTAGTACACGACACTAAAATAGAAAATGTGAATTAGCTAGTGAACCTAGAACTCAACAAAAACCCAAGAATAGATCTATGAGTTGAATTTAGCTTGCTTATGATATAAAAGCCTGAATAAAACTTTTTTGACCTTAATTGATACAAAAAACGAGATTTCGTATCTTAAGCTGATAACTTAAGATATAATTAAAAGTAACCCAAATCTTAAAACCCCGAAACTTGTCATACAAATAGAAATAGATAGAAATATACAAGTATAGAAAATAAATGGTTACCATTGAACTCAACAAAGACTTGAGACTAGGACTATGAGTGGTAATGAGCCTATATATAGTTTTAAACCCTAAAACAAAGATTCTTATATAGTATTAAAGACTACTAATAAGATTTCATAGTAGGTATTGAAAACCTAAGATATTTAGATAATTTGGCTAGGATAGTGAGTAAATAACCAAGTACAATTATAGTTAACAAACGATAACCTAAAAATAAACCGTTAGGGTTATAAATACACAATAGAAACATAAACAGATGTTTAACTAATAATCCAAACTTCAAATAAATATTTGGATCACACCATTGTTTTAGTTAGGATATTCTTAAGCTATTAGAGCCTAAAATGAAATTTGATCTAATAAACTTAGAAAACCCAAATCGCGGGAGATAAAATTCTAAAAAATAATTAATCGCGTAAACTTTAAACCTAAATATGAACTCAATGACAATCTAAGAATTTTGTAGAATTCTATAAAAATACTTTTAGACAAAAATTCTCAAATGAACGTTATAGTTATGCCCGATTAGCTTAATAAACTACCTTGATATCTAGGTAATTATCAATAAAATAATTTTGTAATGTTTTCTCCTAGAATTACGGTGCATATACGGCTCCAAATTGTACAAATATAAGGCTTATATTGTCTTGAAAACTTCACAGCTGAAATATACCCAAGTTTTTTTCAAATAATGCATAATTTATTCAATAAAACACACACACACACAGACACCAATCAATTGAAGACAACACATCAAGCTTAATAAACGCTGTAAAATACATACACAAATGGGGAGAAATCTGGAGAATTTTCGTGCAACAAGAACCACCATTCATGTCCTTCCCATTTTCTATATATATGTACCATAATGGATAAACAAACAAAGAACATTATTACCCAGCTAAAAACCTTCCCAACCAGCTCTAATCATCTCATAAAATAAACAAAACTCAAACAACAAGCTCACCTCCATTAAAACAAGCATAAGCTCGGACTCAAAGCACAATAAGGTAAGTTGATTCGTCTTGGCTTGTTATTTGTTAAAAACAATGTCCTAAACTGATTCCCAATGATCATAAGATCATAATCCAACCAAAAACAAGCTTCAAATTACACCATACAAGCTCAAAAAGGTAAATTTCGCAAACCCTAAGCTACAGTTGTTGATTTAAAAAATCATGGATTAAGGATGGGTTTTGATGTTTTGAGTTGATATATGTGTAAAACAATCATGTATAAGCATATGGAGTAATTATGAGGCTTCATGCACGTGAAAAGTGAGAGAAAATGGATGGATCTCATCGGGGAAGATGATGAAAAGTGTCTTCCCTTAATGAGCATGGGAGGAACACGGGCATGTTCCACCCCGTGTACCTTTCGGCAGCCTTTTAAAAAAAAATAAAATAAAATTGATTTATTTAGACAAAATAATATAATAATTATAATTAATATTATTAATGTTATTATTATTATTTTATATATTTATTTATTATATATATTATTAGGAATGTTATTATTATTAGTATTATAGTAATTGTAATTGTTGAATATTGAGTTTAAAACAAAAATTTGCAATATTATTAAATATATGGTATTTAAGTAATATTAATATTATGATATTATTTGTGAATATTGATATAGTTATTATGTATTATTGATTTTATTAATATCATGAAAGTTTACTACTAATATAGAACTATTATCACTAATTCAATTAAAGTTCATGATATTTCACAATTATAGTTAATAATAATAATAATAATAATAATAATATTATATTATTATATTATTTTATATTATTATTATTATTATGGCCATTACCATTAATATTAAAAGTATTTAGATTAATAATATTACTGGAATTATTGTTTTAAGATAATACTATACTTAATATTAATATTAAAACTAAAAGTTAAGCTTAAGATTATTTTGATATCATTAAAAAGTATTAATATTACTACTAGTATTAACTCTAATATGTATGATTTTTGAATCACCATTAGTATTATTTATATTATGAGTATTACCAATATCATAATTATTATTGTTATTAATTATTTGTTATTATTATTATTAATGACGTGATTATTATTATTATTAGTATAATGACACAAAGATAATATTACTAATATTTCTAAAATTAATTTTAATTTTTGAAAATCTTAATATTACTAATTTTATTATCATTATAGATGAACTTAGCATATTTTACAAGAAAAATTAGAATTATGATAATTATCAAGTATTTATTGATTTACATACATATAACAATGGAAATTTAAATAAGCTAAATTTTTGAATAAAGTGATATCTTTACATTATAAGAAAATCA
Organism: Combretum micranthum; assembly: GCA_024138025.1. Classification (NCBI taxonomy): domain Eukaryota; kingdom Viridiplantae; phylum Streptophyta; class Magnoliopsida; order Myrtales; family Combretaceae; genus Combretum; species Combretum micranthum. The sequence goes on along the minus strand of JAMXBD010000250.1, from coordinate 614,446 downwards.
TATCAAGTAAATAAAGAGAAAATCGATAACTGTAAACAATAATGAATAAATATGAGTTGCTATAATAAGTTAGATAAGGAACAATACAAAAATAACAATAATAATAACTATAAAAATAAGCTGACTAAATATCAGCTTTTCGAATATCCGAATGAATACATATAAGTATCAAACAAGATCAAGACAAGCAAAATGAAAATAAATATTAAATAACACTTGATTATCATAGAACCATTAAAAGACCAATATAGTAATAGAACGAAGACCCGACATCAATATAGGACACTTAAACACTAATAGGAGTTTAATCATATAGTTTATGTGATATTGATGAAAATATTAATCATCTCAATAGGTGACTTTGATACTTATGAGGATTTTCCTGATGATTATTACGACTAGTCAACATGAGCAGGTGAGTAACTCAGTCTTAATACATTGTATGTGCTTGTAGCTTAGCAGGCCTTTAATAAAAGATAATAACCTGAAAGTGTTGTATGGATTTATGGGAATTGTTTGCTGTATTAAAAATTGATTACCAAGCCACTCTAATGATAATAATAAATTTTGTATGATTATATTGCTTGTATAACATGTTGATTGTTTGATTAAAAATTTATCGCCTTAAATCTAATTAATAACTATCGGATCCATAAACAAAATGGACATGCATTGCACGATTTGCATAAATTGCATAACATAAAGGCGGGGTAGCCTACTTGTGTTAGTATTTCGGACCTCTAATAATGCTTGATATGTCTAAGCCAGAGGATATTAGCCATACCAAGGTTACCTTTGTTCTGTTGGTACCACATGAATTAAATGGTAAATGAAGGACGCCACTTATGGTATTGCTTGAAATGACTAACACTTTGTGGAGGATTCTAAGACAGCAAACAGGAAGTGAACAGTAAAGATACAGTAAATTAAAAAGAGAAAACTAAAGCAAGTGTTGTCGTTTCTTCTGTTTACTTAGTATCCCTTGAGTAGGTGGGCCATAGATTGTGATCCTTCAACCCCGATGAGAGGGCATAAATCTTCTTCCTGCTTTGAATTTCCTGTTATCTAGTCTTGTATTTGTACATATGCTTGATTGATGCATTTCATATGATTGTTAATAAACTTGTTTGATATATGGTAAGTTCTGGTTATTTACTAAGCTCGTGGTTTAGCTCATACTCCAAAAGTCCTTTTCAGGTTTACACTGTGGCCTTGGCTCATTACTTCTAGGAGCATGGTCCCTGTAAGAATTTAGAAGTTGGAAGTTTATAAAGTAGTTCAGGTTAAGACATTTATTTCTATTTCTAGTTACAAGTATTTAGTATTAGAAACTTTAGTTATGCACTTGGAGATTTTCTAGAAAAGTTATGGTCTGTAATATTGTTATTATGGTATTCACTACTTTGGATGACAGTTATTTACTAATTTATATCTTATATATATTCGTCCTTCTTATTAAAGCAACTAAAACATCCTGTTTATTGAAAATGTGTCATTGTCAGAAGGTAACCTAGTAATAATATTCAAGTGTATCTTGTGTATTACTATTAGGGTACCTTCAGAGCATGACAAAATACACATTGAATCCTTAAAAGTTGCATTCTTTTCATTTTTTACCTTTTTTTATTCATTTTTATAACAATAACTAGTAAAATTGTCTTTCTCTTATGTATAAGATATATACTTCAAAGTTTTTCTTATTAATGGTATGTGAATTTTTGTATCACAATTCTTACACCTTAATAATCACCTTTATCATTACTATGAAATAAAATCAATAAGATACAAATAAAATAGTTTTTCAAAACCAAACTTATATGTTTGGATTGTCTTTTTTTTTTTTTTGCATCTATTTTTTATTTGTATGTAATTAGTATCTGTTTTATATCTTGCTTGTATCCATTTAAAGTTTATTGTTTAGAAACCTGTCTTATCTAGATCTTATTTATATTTATTTCATAATTATGACAAAGCCAATAATTGAAGTATGAGAATAAATATGTAAATTTCAAGAAAAAGGGACAAGAAATATATTTAATATACTGGAAAAGAATATTTTTAATTGGTACATTTATGGAAACAAATAAAGTAAAGGGTAAGTAAATCCAATTGGAGCATTTAGCTTTAGATGAGGGGTAAATGGACTTTATCTTCATCTATTTGATATTTGTTTCTTCACAAACACGTCAAATTAAAGGAAATTGTCTTATCATCAACCCCATCAAAATAAAAATTATGCAAATTCAAACTATATAAAAATAATTACCAAAATACTTATGCCATTTGCACACAAATCGCATATGTGAACAATATGTGATTTAACGATTAACGATTAATGGATCTAATGTTGTCACACCCGAATAGATGGTTTGATTTAGACATACCAGAGGGTCAACGGTCAATAGATAAAACAGAGGGTTAAACCAATCGGTTCGTTCTTAAAGAGGGTCAAGTTCAACTTGGTTGAACCAAACAGGTCAACCTATGTTGAACAACATTAGTAAAATTTGTAAATCGCATATTGTTCATGTGATTTCTTTATTACAAATAAAATTGCCATATGGTAGATGCAGTTTTGCATTAATAGTCATGTAATTAAAATCATTTTATTTTTATTTGAATAATGTTTTTAAGGGTGGATATGTTTCTCTCTCCCTAATTAAGTGGATGTCAAAAAGATACCTAACGAATAAATATAAAACAAACCAAACAATTTTGTAATGATAACATTGGTTACAATAAGATATATTTCCATATAAAAGTATCATGTTATAAAATGATGATAGCATATGATAACTCTAAAACCAAGAATATATATAGAAAAAAAAATTAAATGGGTAAGTTGTAATATCCATTCTTTAATGCTTCTAAAATTACGCTGATTCTTCCACTTTTAAAATTGTATAGTTTTAGGTATTTAATACACACAGGGTAAATAATATATACATATATGAATTGACAAATATGAGGGAAACTAATGTACATGAAATGATCCAGATACCAATCATAAGAAGTCAAAGTAAAAAAATGTTAAACGACTGTATTTTTCAAAATTCTAAATTAACCTCAAACCAAAACCTAAATTTAGAAAATTAAAAAACAATTCAAATATTGAAGTAAAGTAAATTAGAATTTAATAATAGTTCATTAAATGAAAATTTTTAATAGAAAAATTAAACAATGTCATTAGGAGTTTTGATTTTGCAAAATTAAGATTTTATCCTAATTTACGTGAATTAAAAATTCAAATTTGCAAATAAATTAGACTTATTTGATATAATTAAATCATTACTAGCCCAAAGGTGAATTGAAAACCCTAAACTATTAAAAACTAACTAAGGTTCTTATACGTGTAAGATTTAGACGCGCAAAATCATACCACATGGCAAACCCTAAAAGGAGATCTTTTTCTCTTGTCTAAAACCCTAGTACCCTTACCCTACTAGCCCCATATAAGTAAACTTTTCCATTTCTTCCTTTTCCCTTTTAGGAAATCCCTTCCAAAACCCTAGTTACTTGTTCATTTGATATGAATTGCTATTCATTCCTTCGTCATTCTACGTAAATTGCTATTACGATGTTCACTTAAGAGGAATAATAATTCATAATGAATTGCTGTTATGTAAAATGATGAATATCAATTCATGTCCTTACACCTATAAATTGTCATTCAGTAGTTTATTTTCCAACTTTGTCATTAATACCCCTGTCTTGAAAATATCATCTATGCAATTATCTTTTTTTTTTTTTGTTATAAAGACAAGGACATTATGGATATTTTACTTTTTTCCTTTAATAAGTACTTATTTTATTTTCTTATACCAAGTGAACATTGTAATAGCCATTACACCTTGATTACATTCCTATTGAATTGGAATTTAATTCTCCCCTTATTCATTATGGTGAAGTGAATGAGCCATAACATAAAGTCCTCTAAAACCTTAGTCCCTTCTTAGTGTCAAATAATTTTGTTTAGCAAAACCTTAGCACTAATTAGTTAATATTATGTCTTTCATTCAAGGTGGAGAGGGGGATGAAGCAGTGTTAAAAGAGGAAGTAGACCCACCATCACAACAAAATTCGTGTCAAGATAAGCATAAGATTTTAAGATGTTTTAATGTGAGTACTTTAGCATTTTGCGCATGAAAACTGACTTAGGTAAGCTAATACATGTTTAGAGAGTCAAAAAATCAAGTTTTGGAGTAATTGAAGTCTTAACTCCCTTTCCCAGCTGATGTAAGTGAAAACTATTGTCTAGAGCGAGGCAAGACATCAAAACTAACTTATTTTATTAAGATTATGATGGTTTTTTAAGTTCGGTTTACTATGGAGGTGTTAAATGGTGTTTTGGGTGTGACTTAGTGTCACGCTCCAAAGGGTACCCTAAACGCAATAGTTTGCCGCATTCAATATTAAAGCTTAAGTATGACAACCTTAGTCATCCCATAAGCTTCGATACCAGGTGTAAGGCGTACATTCATGATCATAGAGGACCAACTTTGAAACAAGTTGTTCAAGAAGACATTCATATAGCAATTAAGAATGAAAATCATAACATAATATCTGAAATATGGAAATATATATAAATGTCTTGCAAATATCAATGGGGCATTCTGTAAGCCCCTAATTTTTAGGATAATATCAAGTTCAAATGTAAACCCCTAAATTTTCGGAATCGGTTTAGCATAAAACCCTAACCGGAAGTCAAACGAAACCCTAAAGGTCAACAAAACCCTAGTTTACCGTATCAATCTAAAGCTGGCATTGCCGTTTTCTTTGGCCCGGAAAAACAAAGTTGGGATAATTAGCTAAAATAGTTCGTAATACCCATAGGTTTCATAAAAGTTTCAGTTTCGCGAAATTCGGGTGTCCTTCGAACCCGATCGGACACAGTTCTCAAAAAATGTGTCCGGAAGCCCGGAATAGTAAAAATATTCCGAATACACCGTTAGACTCGTAAAAATATAAGTTTTCCAAAAATATCAGTTTCATAATTTTTCGGTAAGTAAAAATAACAGATATGGCTATTATATGCATATTTTCTTACTACCGGTACTTTAATTGTCATATCTACTTTACATTACACTATTCATTACTATTCTACACTATTTTTTTATCTCTACTTTTCTTACACCTACTCTTACACTCTACATAACCTATAATCTTAACTTTTTACCTTTCCCATAACTTTATATCACATCTACCTTACAAATTACATCTTTTATTTTCCAAAAAGTCACAAAATAAATCATTCCCCCCCCCCCCCCCCCCCCCCCCCCCCCCCCCCCCCCCCTTTATGCAATGGCCGGCGCCCCATCTCTCCCCTCCCACTCAATTTGTTTTGATTTTGCATTTATTTTAATCACACAAAAATCACTCCTCATTTTCCTATAAATACCCCCCTCCTCTTTCACTTCTTTCACACCACTTCTATACCAAAGTTACTCTCTCAAAATCTCTCAAGAATTCTCTCCAAGAAGCTCTTACAAGAAAAGCTCTCTTAGTCTTTCTTTAAGTAAGCTTTCCTCAAGAAAATCCTTCAAGCTTTCTTCATGTTCATCTACTTAGTATGAGCTTAGTGTGTGTTTTCTAAAACCATGAAGGTTAAGAAAGCAACAATAGGTTCATGCTTTGTTTTTGTCCATAATCATAATTCCTTTATGTTCATGTTTCCTTTACATTCATTTATGTATCTATTATGATTATTTATATCTCTTTTATATTCATAACTATCTACTATATCTATATAACTATATACATATTCCTTAGAGCATATAAGCTCACTTGCAATTTATTTATTTCATGCAAGGCAATTTATTTACTTTTCCATTGCAATTTATTTATTTATTCCTTGTTGAAAGTAAGACTAGTCTCTAGTCTTAGACTTGTCCTCATCAAGTCAAAACAAGTTTTCTTTCTTTCCTTTTATCTTATTATGGGACTAGTTTATTTTTTAGTCCCGGGAGCCTTGAAGAAGCTAAGACTCCAATACTTGATTTTATTATGCTTTATGTTATTTTGTTTATTATTATTTTGTTCTCATAATCATGTTCATTTAGATTGTTGTCCAAAGGATTTTATTTTCTAAAGATAATCAAATAAAAGAAGACTTTTTGTCACTTAGGAATAAGTTTATGTGAAACATAAAAATATAAGATAACAAAAATAAACTCATTCATTTTCAAGTTTACAAAAAGAATTCACTATGAATTTAGAAACTATTTTTTTACTTAAAAGCTAGTTAAATCTTTGTTACTCTACTTTGCTTTTCAAAAGAAAATATTTTGTTGACAAAAATGGTTCTTTTCATAAAGAAAAAATAAGATGGAGGACTAAGGAAATTTTTAAAGCACCTTGCAAACAAATAGGCAAAGAAGATTTATGGTTTGAAAATAATAAAGTTATTCCTTTTCAAGTTACAAGAAGAAGTTAATAAGATTATAGAAATTAGTCTTTCTACAAAAAGTCCCTCACTGTTCCACTTTGTTTTTATAAAGGAATCAAATTTCATGCATGGGTAATTGTTTTTGAAATAAGAGACATGAGAAAAAGAATGAGAAATATCAAGTAAAGATTTTTGCCAAAACAAGTAAACAAAGGAATTTACACAAGAAAATGAAGAAAATAATATTTTCTAGAAAACTTCAAAAATATTATTAGTGTAACTTAGAAAGTAGAAAATTTTATTTTCAAAAGTCACTTAGAAAAAGATAAATGAAACCAACATAAAACGTTTTTAGAAAATAAAGAAAACAAGGTATTCATTTCAAAGAAATTCACAAAAACAATTTCCGAAAAACTTCAAACCGACATTGTTTTACTTAAGAAAAATAATTTGGACAACAAGACACTTGAGCATGCTTAAATATGAGTTATACAGTTACAAAAAGAGAATTTTTCAACTATATAGATAACTAAGTATTTATCAAACAAATTTTGATTTCTTGAACCAAAGTTGTTTTTACTTGGAAATCCGTGGTGAATTTTGTCGCCACTTTTTCGGGGCCTATATGGCTATGTTTGTGGGAAATAATTTTAGAAATGGGTAGATCTTTTCGAGTAGATAGAAATCGGTATATTATATGCGCGATTCCGAGTTAAAATGACCAAGTTATGGCCATTTTAAGTTGGAACATTTTTCTATACGAACTTTAACGTTCTTTGACATTGTTTTGTCAAAATTCAAGAAAATCTTCAAGAAAAACTCATTATGGGTATTTTCTTTGGTTAGGTGATCCGGAGGAAAGATTTCTTCACCCCGAGAACTATTACGATTAAGTGGAGTGTGTGAACGACTCATCCGCTTAGAAGAATAGACGCCAATGGCATCGTGAGTTACTTCCCGTTAATTTTCTCATACTCTTGATTGTGCTTGTAAAATTAGTTGCACTAGAATTTAGGCAAAAATCAAAAGGAAGTGTATGATAATATGTTGAAAGAATACTAAGTATATCGAGACTCGATTTGTTTTTAATAAAATTGTATGTACATTAATATCTTGGAGTGTTTGAAATTGGTTGATCACTTGAAAGAAGTTAAATGTAACTACTAGACTTTAATTAAAGAAACTATCCATGCACTTCATATGTTGAGTCACATTGCATTCACTACTATACAATTGGTGGGACAAGTGTATAATAGTGGTGGTAGACATAACTGGTATATCATGTAAGTGGCAAGTAGGAGCCGGTAAGAACTACTTAAATTAATGGCTAGTAGGAGCCTGTAATGACTACAAGTTTTTGGTGGCTAGTAGGAGCCTGTAATAACTACAAAATCTTTTCGTCGCTAGTACGAGCCTGTAATAACTACAAAAATTTTTGATGGCGTATAGGAGCCGGTAAGATCTATAAAAGTGTTTTTAAAAGTGGTGGCTGTAATTGGCCTGAATACCCAACCCCGAATGAAGGGCGTAAATTCATTCAACATATGATTCCCGGAAAGTCATATGTCTTGTATGCTCACGTGGTTGTTGCATTTCATACTTTTGAATAATAAACTTGATTGATAATCTACTTCGAGTATGAATTTTGGGAAGTACTCACGAAGCTTATTAGCTTATACCCCGATAGCTATCTTTTGCAGTTCCCGTACCTATGGTTAAGGCCACGTGGACCCTGTGGGCAGGTAATCCCTCTTGTACATTAGAAATCTGAATAAAGAGTAGCTTAGCATTAGCATGTTAATATGTATATAATAAATTAGTAATTTAGGGAATTGTCCTTAAGTTTGTAAATTCTTTGCCATGAAAAAAAAGTTACTGTGAATCCTCTTTTCTTAATATGTTTTTATATCTCCTTGAGCTTCATTATTCCACATTTGGTCCTCTAAAATTGTGAAAGTAAGCCTTACACTTAATATAAAAGCTTTTGGAAATGACTAAGGTTGTCATACTTAAGCTTTAATATTGAGTGTGGCGGACTGTCATGTTTAGGGTACCCATTGGGGCGTGACATCAAACCCTAAACCGGAAAGTCAATAGGAGACCTTAAGTCAACCAATTTCCCAGGAAACCCTAGTAGTTTAAATCTGGCAATCCCGTGATCGTAAACCAAGAAGTCGAAATACGAGTGAAGATTGCAATTTGGTTCGTAATAATATTAGGTTGCTTAAAAAGATTAGATTAGTGAATTTTCGATCTATATCGAACCCGATTGGATACAAACTTTGAAAAGCGTGTCCGAAGCTCGAGATATTAAATATATGATATTAATAACATCAGACTCGTAATTTCATAAGATTTCTAAATATATCGGTTATATAATTTTTTGGGTTATAAAAGTTACAGTTATAACATTTTTATCGTATTTTTATTACTATTAGTACTTTAAATGTCTAATCTACTTTTTGATTTCTTCTACATTATTCATCAAGTACAACTACCCATAACTTATTTCTTACAACCTTACATCCTATTCTTACAATTTCATCATTTTTCTTATAATTTACTTTTCTAATATAACTTTTACTACTTAAATTACTTTATTAATTTTGAATCTTACACAACACAACACAAACCATACCCCCCCCCCCCCCCCCCCCCCCCCTCCCCCCTCCCCCCCCCTCTCTCTCTCTCTCTCTCTCTCTCTCTATGAAACCGGCACAACTCCCCTCCCTCTTTCCCTCTCTCAATTTGTTTTATTTCTTTTCTTTTATTACACAAACCCTAATCCACTTGTCCATATATCTCTTTATGCCAACTGCTTTTCATTTTCTCTCTTTATTCCTTTTCACTTCAGAAAATTTTTTTGCAAAACCTCTATCCCTCTCCTCTACATGCTTTGACCCTCTACTTCTCTCCATACACACATACTTTTGTTTTTCTTTCAAGTTTCTTACTCCACACATCCAATAGGTAATAGATCTATACCTTATTACCTTAAAAACATGTAACGGCAAGATTATTCATGTGTGATTCCACTCAAAAATCCCCATGAGCTTTATGCTAGGGATGTGGAAACACTTGAATATTAGATCCTTGCTATCACAATGATATAGATTTTGTTATTTGAGTTATTTTGCTATTATCTTGTTTTATTATCAACATTTTATGCATGTATTCATCATCTAGCCATATCCACATAATAGTCATAGTGTTCATGCATTTATAACTAGTATAATGAACTAAATCTAGTTGTTTTGAGTTCATAAATGCAATAGGTTTTTATTTTATGTTCATAAATAACTTGTAATAGCATGATGATAGTAGGAAAGTATTAGAAAGTTTAAGATCTACTTTAGTTTTAACAAAAATGATTTTTGAAAATTCAGATAAAAAAGGAACCATATTTAGAAAAGCTATTTTTCAACTTCAAAATGTGTATTTTACATTAAAAAATAAAGGACTTAGAGAATAAATATCATAAATGAGTGATCTTGATGAGAAAAACTTAGATGTACTAAGAAATATTTTCAAAACAAGGGCAAGTTTACAAAAGTTATATTTCAATCCCAATAATAAGTTTTCAATTCGTAATAAAGGAAGCTTGAAGTGTAAACACCCATTTTCCAACTCCAAAACAAGATTTTTATTAAAGAAATGGAAGCCTTAAGGAGTAGGTTTGATTAGGAAATGGTTTTTGGAAGACTAAATGAGTTTTACAAAGAAAACAATCTCCAATGAAATTTTTAAAATTCGAATTTGAAAATGGTCACTATTTAAATACCTATTTCCAAAAGTCAAAATGATGATATTTATGGAAAATGGAAGTCCTAGGGGATACATATAATAAAGACCTAATTTTGATAACCTAATTTTGATAAGGATAAGAGAGGTTCATCAAAGTATAATCATAGAACAATGAATATTTTCCAAGAATAGATTAAACAATGTTTTCATTCCCTAAAATTTTGTAAAATTCGTAATTAGGTAAACCACCTATTTAAACATCTATTTTCTAACCCCAAAATAAAAGGTTTTTGTTGAAATAATGAAGGTGATGGCTATGTAGGTCATCAAGGTTGAGTTTTGATAAAAGCAAGTGTGATTTTACAAGAAGAAAAGCTATTTTTTTAAAAGTCTAGTAAATTTCAAAAGTTTTGCAAAGCAAAAGTTTTTCAAAAAGAATTCTTTGTACTATATCATTAAGAAAATACATATATATAGTTCATCTCATAACCTTCATGACAATAGCTTATAGCTATTGCATATATACATGATGCACTTGTAGAAACAAAGTTAGGAAAGTGATGTCCTATACTTCTAAATTGACATTATCTAAGTACATGAGAGATTAGAATTACCAACACCCATGAATCATGCATGATATTGAGTTTTATATGTATACAATAGAGTCTTACAAGATATAATGATAGCTAAGTATCTATCAAAGTTTTAGTATAATGCTTGGTTTGAAATTAGGAGTTGAATTGTGGAATGGGAAATTCGTATAGCATTTTGTACCCTACTGTTAATGGACCAACCGACCTTGTTTGTTAGAAATAACTCTAGAAATAGATAGCTCTCATCAAATAGGTTGAAATCAGTATATAATATGCGAAATTTCGAGTTAAAATGACCAAGTTATGACCGTTTTAAGTTGGAATTTCCTCTTAGACGAATTTTGACGAACTTGATAGAATAGAATTTATAAGTTCATTGAAACTCCATAGAAATACTCATTAGAGTTATTCCTTTTGATTAGGAGACTTGGAAGACAGACTAGACCTTCCCGAGGACTATTGCGATTAAGTGGATTTTTGCGCCATGGCAAAGTGAGTTTACTATCTTTAAATTTTATGCTTGTGCTTGTAATGTTAGTGGCATTAGAATTAGGACAATAAAATTTGACTGTGTGTATATGACTTCTATATGGGTGAATTGATGATAAGAATATCGAAATGAGTTTGTTGTAAATATTTGCATGACCTAATATAGAATTGATTTGTTTGTAATATCTATGATCACTCATAAATTGTTAAATTAATATGCCATGATCCTATAATCAAATTGGCCATAACCATATGTGAGTCACATTGCATAGGTTATTATACCTTTGTGGGAAGAAGGTATAATAGCTGGGCAACGAGGGGCTTGTAAACTCGAATGTTGGCATAAGGGTCGGAATTAAAAATGTGTGTGGGTGGGCACCTGTATCAACCACAATAAAAATGAGAAAAATTGAAATCTTTGGTCGTATGGGCCTGAAACACCTAACCCCGAATGGAGGGCGTAAATCCATTCAACATAAGATTTCTAGATGGTCTTATGTATTGTATGCTCATGTGTTTGTGCATTCATATGATTTTTAATATAACTTATCTGTTATATATTACTTGTTGAGCATTTAATTTTGGAAGTGGAACTCATTAAGCTCGTAAGCTTATATCCCAATAGTTTCCTGTTGCGGTATGAATATTTATGGCTATCCCCGAGAGACCACTTTCCTCAGGTATAGCCTTGGAACTTAAGGAGCTTTTTGAAGAAGTCGGGACCTAGATATAGACATAGACTTCTAGTTGAACATCCTCAATCAATATATATACGATGGTTGTTGTAAGAGACTTTTGAAAACTTAAGAACTCTTAATATCTTGACGGGGATATGCCCTTTAGCTCATGTAATAGATGAATCTAGCTATAACTGTTATGATTTACTTTCTTATTGCTATGTATGTCTTCTTAAGCTATTTCGATTCAAAGCATGGTTCTCTATATGTTGAACGTGAGCCTTGCACCTGGTGTTTAAACTCTTGGAGTGACTAAGGTTGTCATAGTTGAGTTTAGATATTAAGCATAGCGGACTGTCGCGTTTAGGGTACCCTTTGGGGCATGACACATTTCCTTCGTTAAAAGATATAATCCATCAAGGTCTATTGAAGCCTAATCAAAACTATTACATGGAGGTTTACTAAGAAGTCTAAGTCTACATCTAGTCTTTGACTTCTTCTAAAAACTCCTTAGGCCAAAAAGGTAATACCTGTAAGAAATAACCTCGGGGCTTCAACCATAAATAGAGAAGTTGCAAAAGGTATCTATAAGGAGGTAAGCTTCTTGCTTCGTGAGAATTAAATTCACAAGTAAAGTACTCAACAATCAATAATCAAACAAGTTATTTAATCAAACATATGAGATGTAATCAATCACGTGAGCAAACAATACATACGATTTTCCTGGAATCATATATTTGAATGGATTTAACCCTCCATTTTGTGGTTAGGTGTTCTGGGCAACAAAGCCATAGTTCGCAAATGATAATTTTTGTAGTTTTATACCGATTCCTACTAATCGCTAAAATGTAGTTGATTCAAGTGCCCACTCACCATTTAATTATGGGCATTCAAGCCATAAAAATATAATTTCAGGTCCTCGACGTCATTATTATGCCCTTATCCCATCAAAGGTATAATAATGAACGCAATGTGACTCACTACATGTCATGCATGAATCATTTTATTTAAGTAGTCATGGCATGATATTAGTCATTTCATAAGTGACCACAGAATTTGTAAGCACATCAATATTAAACTAAATCATACAATGATTAGTTAACAATTCCCGCATCGATATACTTATCAGAATTTCAACCATGTAAGTAAAGCACATGTGCTATCATGTTTTATCTTTTCCTAAAGTCTAGTGCCACTAAACTACAAGCAAATACATAAGTATAATTGTGAGAATTTAAATTCACTCGACCATAGCAGTAGAAGCTTCTTTATCGAAATAGTCCTCCGGGTAAGGTAGCTCAAACTCTACATCACCTATACAAAGGAAATACTCAAAATGAGTATTTTCTCGAAAGATCTATTTAAACTTGCAACTCTAGTCTGCTAGGTTCGTCAAAATTCGCATATAGTGAAATTCCAACTTAAAATGATCATAATTTGCTTATTTTAACTTGGAATTTTGCATATTATATATCAATTTCTACCTACTTGAAAAGACATATCCATTTCTAAGGTTATTTCCTATATACAAGGTCATTTGGCTTCCTCAATGTTACAGTACAGATTCAAAATGAAAAATCCCAGCCTTTGCAAAACAATTTTCCAAACTCAAATTTATTCAAAAATCCTTTAGTAAGAATATATATATATGATTGAAAAATCCTTTGAGTATATATATAGACTCATAACATATGCAAAAATTCTAATAGTGTTGTCTCAACGATTATTTTTTCGTAAAACAATTTATTTTAAGGTGTCGAAATTTGAAACTTAACAATTTCTTTCCTAAGTGTTTTGGAGAAACTTTTATATTTTTTTAGGTTATTATAAATGAGTATATTCTTATTTTTTTTTTTCCATTTCTTTTCTAAAACAAATAAATTTCCTTTGAACTTTAGTCTCCTATAAATTTTGCTTTTTTTTTTGTGGTAAAAATGAAGTTTCCAAAGTTTTTATTAAGTTGTTAATAGGCTATAATGATTTTGAGTCATATATATATATATATATATATTCCTTAAAACGGTTTTGAAAAATAAGTCTCTTCCCTCTTATATTTTTATTTATTAACTTCTTTAAAAATAAATTTTATTTTTAAAACTTGGTCTTTTAATTTCCTTTACCGATTTTATTTGAAAGGAATCATCTTCTTAAGTTGTTGATACAATCCATTGTTTTTGAACTTATCATATTTATATTATTTTTTATCTCTTTGAAAATAGGTTTCTTCTTGAAAATCATTATTTTTTTCTAAATGGGTTTATAAAATAGTGAGTTGATTTTATGTTAACTTTGAAAACTAGTTTACTTCTTGGTTTTTATTATGAAATTGAAAAGACTTTGATCTTAAGCTTTTTTATGAAAAATTTGTATACCAACAAATTATTTTTACTAAGCCTTAGGTTATCTTATTATGAAAAGAAAGTGTTTATTTCCTTTATTTCCTTGGTAAAACTATCCTTGTTGTCATTTGAGAAAACTTTGAGAAATCTTGAGAAAATATTGCAAAAATCCATTTTCTAAGTTGTTGATGACAACCTTTTTATTTAGTGACTAGTTATATAATAAAAAGTTTTTGTTTCAAGTTCTTCTATTAAAGGAAAATTCCACTTTAAATGTTGTTGAGATAATATCATCATAATGATGCATATATATGAGCATGTAATATGAAAATGATGAAAATATAAGATAAGAATTGAGATAATAATAAGCAAGATAGTATGGTCAAGTATTGGGAACCTTAACTTCATCAAGGTTACCCGATCAAGTATTGGGGAACTTAGCTTCATCAAGACAACTCGGGACTAAGTCCCAAAAAGAAAAAGAAAGAAAAAGAAAAGCAATAATAAGAGTAAATATGGTAATAAGCTTGTTAGTGAGTTAGTGAGCATTTAAGCTCTAAAATATATGTAGATATACATATAGATAGTAACATATATATATATGGTTCAGTTAGAAGCATAATAACAACAATAACAATATAGTATCATAATAATAACAAGATAGTAAAAATCAGAATTCTTGGCATATACAAGAACAAAGCATGAATATATTGTTGCTTCAATGTAATGTATGTTATGTTAGTATTTTGGAGACTCCTAAAGGAATGTATTTATATAGATTTGGAGACAATAGCGAGGGTATGCCCCTAAGATATGTAATCAAATATGTTTATGTTTTATGATAAGTATTCCTTTTGTCTTGTTACTTGATCGTTATTAATGTAAATTGTGCTGCTTCGATATGTGCCATTGGTTGTGATGTATGCCTTGTACATGATATGGTAGCATTTACATGACTAAGGTAGTCATTCTTAGGATTTAGTATTACGTATGGCGGACTGTCACGTTTAGGATACCTGTCACGCCCCAATGGGTACCCTAAACGTGACAGTTCGCCACACTCAATATTAAAGCTTCAGTATGACAACCTTAGCCATTCCCAAAAGCTTTTATATTAAGTGTAAGGCGTACTTTCACAACTTTAGAGGACCATATATGGAATTATGAAGCTTAAGGAGATATAGAAACATATTAAGAAAAGAGGATTCACAATAATTATTCATTCATGGCAAATACCTTACAAACTTAGGGAAAACTTCCCTAAATTACTAATCTATTATATAAATATTTGCATGCTAATACTATGCAACACTATACTAAAGTTTCTAATGTTCAAGAGAGATTACCTATCCGCATGGTCCACGTGGCCTTAACCATAAGCACGGGAACTGCAAAAGATATCTATTGGGGTATAAGCTAATAGGCTTAGTGAGAACTATTTCCATAAATAACTTCTTGTAACAAGATTCAAACAAGTTGATTTAATCAAACAAATGTAATGCACAAGCACGTGGGCAAATAAGCATATAGTTTTCCGGGAACTATATGTTGAATGGATTTACGCCCTCCATTCGGGGTTTGGTGATACTTATCCTCAAAACAAGTAGTTTTAATAAAAGAAACTTTAAGCTTGCGAGCACTCATCGCCAAGCATTCATTAAAAAGTTTTAAACTTGCGAGCACTCATCGCCAAGTATTCCGAATCTACTTGATTTGACCTTGCTTTCGGATCAATTGCCAAGCATATTCCATTAAGCCGCCAAGCAATCGCTTTCGGATCTCCCGCTAAGTGTTGCTTTCGACATGAGCTTACTATCCTTCTCACCCAAGGATAATAACCCAACCATGCAATGTGACTCACTTCGTGGTATGCATGAGTTCATTAATTTATAAAGTCATAACATAATTATTTTCAACTTTATGGCGATCAAGGAATTTCACACAAATCAATAATAAACTAAAACAATCACTTAGAACAATTCTGGCTTCGATATTCTTATAATTCTTTCAAGGAATTATTTTACAGGCATATCGGTTTATCTTTTCCTAACTCTAGTGCAACTAATTTACAAGCACAACAAGTATAGCATTTAATGGAAATAAACTCACGATGCCATTGTCGTCTATTCCTCTAAGCGGATGAGTCATTCACACACTCCACTTAATCGTAATAATCCTCGGGGTAAGGAATCCTTTCTCGGGGTCACCTAGCCAAAGAAAATACCCACAATGAGTTTTTCTTGATGATTTTCTTGAATTTTGACAAAATATTGTCAAAAAAAAGTTAAAGTTCGTATAGAAGAATGTTCCAACTTAAAATGGCCATAACTTGGTCATTTTAACTCGGAATTGCGCATATAATATACCGATTTCTACCTACTCGAAAAGATCTACCCATTTCCAAAATTATATCCAACAAACAAGGCCATATAGGCTCTGAAAAAGTAGTGACAAAATTCACCACGGATTTCCAAGTAAAAACAACTTCGGTTCAAGAAATCAAAATTTGTTTGATAAATACTTAGTTATCTATATAGTTGAAAAATTCTCTTTTTATAACTATATAACTCATATTTAAGCATGCTCAAGTGTCTTGTTGTCCAATTTATTTTCTTAGGTAAAACAATGTTGGTTTGAAGTTTTTCGGAAATTGTTTTTGCAACTTTCTTTGAAATGAATACCTTGTTTTCTTTATTTTCTAAAAACATTTTATGTTGGTTTTATTTATCTTCTTTTTTTCTAAGTGATCTTTGGAAATAAAATTTTCTACTTTCTAAGTTACATTAATACTATATTTGAAGTTTTCTAGGAATTATGCTATTCTTCATTTTTCTTGTGTAAATTCCTTTGTTTACTTGTTTTGCAAAAATTCTTACTTGATATTTCTCATTCTTTTTCTCATGTCTCATATTTTTCAAAAATAATCATCCATGCATGAAAATTTGTTTTCTTCATAAAAACAATGTGGAACAATTAAGAACTTTTTGTAGAAAAACTAATTTCTATAATCTTATTAACTTCTTCTTGTAACTTGAAAAGAAATAACTTTATTATTTTCAAACCATAAATTTTCTTTGCCTATTTGTTTGCAAAGGTCTTTACTTAAAAATTTCCTTAGTCATCCATCTTATTTTCTTTCTTATGAAAGGAACCATTTTTGTCAACAAACTATTTTCTTTTGAAAAACAAGGTGGAATAATAAGGATCTAAGTGGCTTTTTAAAGTAAAAGGAGTTTATAAAATTATAGTGAGTTCTTTTTGTAACATGAAAAGGAATGAGTTTATTTTATGTAGCTTTATAGATTTTATACTTTACATAAACTTATTTCTAAGTGACAAAATTCTTCTTTTTGTTTAAATAAAATTATGGACAACAATCTAAATGAACATGATTATGAGAATAATAATAACTAAAATAACATAAAGCATAATAATAAAGTCAAGTATTAGAGTCTTAGCTTTTTCAAGGCTCCCGGGACTAAGAAGTAAACTAGTCCCATAATGAAATTGTAAATCCCCGAAATTTTTCGATCCAAAAATAAAGACCTAAACCCTAAACGGAAGTCAAACGGATTCTTAGGTCAAACAAAACCCTAGTTTACCGTAACCGTTTAACTCCGGCATTGCCGTTTTCTCAAGTCATAGAAAACGAAGTTGGAAAAACTAGCTCGAATAGTTCGTAATAACCATAGGTTTTATAAAAGTTTCAGTTTCGCAAAATTCGGATGTCTTTCGAACCCGAACGGACACAGTTCTTGAAAAATGTGTCCGGAAGCCCGGAATAGGAAAAATATTCCGAATACACCGTTAGACTCGTAAAAATATAAGATTTCCAAAAATATCAATTTCGTAATTTTTCGGTAGCTAAAAATATCAGATATTGCTTTTATACGCGTATTTTCTTACTACCGGTATTAAATTGTCATGTCTACTTTTACATTACACTATTTTCTACTATTCTATACTATTCATCTATCTCTACTTTTTCTTACAACCTATTCTTACAAACCATACACCTACTTCTTACACATTTTCATTTCCAATACAATTTCACATCTTTCAT
Source organism: Combretum micranthum (assembly GCA_024138025.1). Taxonomy (NCBI): domain Eukaryota; kingdom Viridiplantae; phylum Streptophyta; class Magnoliopsida; order Myrtales; family Combretaceae; genus Combretum; species Combretum micranthum. Next base: position 596,156 of record JAMXBD010000250.1, on the reverse strand, counting down.
TTCTTACTTTTAATTAATCAAAAGACAAAAAAATTAATTTTTCCTCTCCCCATGCACTCAAAATGGCGCCGGCCCCTCTCCCTTATGCATCAATTTGTTTTGTTTTTCAATTATTTAATTAACACAAATTATCTCCCACATTTTCCTATAAATACCCCCATACCTTCACTTCTTTCACACTTCTCTTCTCTAAAGTTACTCTCTCAAAATCTCTCTCAAATTTCTCTCAAGAGTTCTTACAAGAAATCCTCTTAGTTTAGCTCTTTAGGTAAGAAATTTCTCAAGAATTTCTCATGTTCATCTACTTAGTATGAGCTTAGTGTATGTTTTCTAAAACCATGAAGGTTAAGAAAGCAACATTAGATTCATACCTTGTTTTTGTTCATAATATCAATCTCTTTATGTTCCTCATATTTCCTTTATGTTCTTATTATTTCCTTTATGTTATTACTACCTAATATATCTATGTAACTATATATATTATTTAGAGCATATAAGCTCATTGTCTTACAATTTATTTATCTTTCATGCAATTTATTTACTTCATTGCAATTTATTTTCAAGTTGATTTCAAGACTAGTCATTCTAGTCTTAGACTTGTCCTCATCAAGTCAAAACAATTTCTCATTCTTTTCTTTTTCGGGACTAGTCTTTTCTTAGTCCCGGGGTACCTTGATGAAACTAAGGTCCCAATACTTGATTTACTTTATTGTTTATTTAAGCTTTCAAGTTATTATGTTCCTTTATATTTCTATAGTTATGATTCATACTCATGTTTGAACATAATGTCTTTGTCTCAACAAAAATAAATGTTTTCTTAAATTAGAGATTTTTCTAAAGGAAATAAATATAGAAAACGGATTTCTAAAAACCCATGAACATGCATAGGAATGATTTTGTTACATAAACAAAAGGTTTACGAAAACTTACCTTTTATCAAGGAATAGAAATTCTTTCGAAATCATTACAAGAAATAAAAATGTCATTTTACTACTTTTGAAATCCAAGTTTAGAAAATAAAACCACACTTTAAGAAATTGAAGTAATTACAAGAGATTTCATATTCATCTTAATAACTAAAAGATCTTTCAAAAATAAAATAGAATCTCAAGTTCAAAGTCTTTTAAAACCTTACTTTTTACAAGTTGAGACAATTTCATTTACTTTATACATATGCTATGAGTCATTACAAATACATATATATATACCTTTCAAAAAGTTTACAAAATAATTGAAATGTTTACCTTTTCAAAATAAGCTTTGTTTACAAGAAGGAAAGCAAGTATTTACAAATTCGTGGCAAATCTGATCGCCGTCTTTTCGAAACCCAAACGACTTAGTTTTATGAAAATAAGCTTAGAAATGCGTAGATCTTTTCGAGTAGGTAGAAAACGACATATTATACGCGAAATTCCGAGTTAAAATGAGCAAGTTATGGCCATTTTAAGTTGGAATTTCCCCTTATACGATTTTACTACGATTTTAAGGAAAGATTAGAATTTTCAAGGATAGAATTTCATGAATTACTCATTTTGGGTATTCTTCTTGATTAGATAATCACGAGGAAGATTGTTCATATCCCAAGGATTACTACGATTAAGTGGAATTTCCGATCGACCCATCCAATTCAAGAAAGGTGTCACCATGGCCGAGTGAGTTACTTCCCGTTATTTTTTTTCATACTCTTGGTTGTGCTTGTAAGATTAGTTGCACTAGAATTTAAGAAAAATAAAAAGGAAGTGTATGATAATATGTTGAAAGAATACTAAGTATATCGAAACTCGATTTGTTTGTAATAAAGTTGTATGTGAATTAATATCTTGAAATGTTTGAAATTGATTGATCACTTGAAAGAAGTTAAATGTAACTATTAGACTTTAATTAAAGAAATTGCTCATGCACTTCATATGTTGAGTCACATTGCATTCGCTACTATACAATTGGTGGGACAAGTGTATAATAGTGGTGGTAGACATAACCGGTATATCATGTAAGTGGCGAGTAGGAGCCTGTAAGAACTACAAAATTGGTGGCTAGTAGGAGCCTGTAATAACTACAAGTTTTTGATGGCGTATAGGAGCCGATAAGATCTATAAAAGTGTTTTTAAAAGTTATGGCTGTAATTGGCCTGAATACCTAACCCCGAATGAAGGGCGTAAATTCATTCAACATATGATTCCCGGAAAGTCATATGTCTTGTATGCTCATGTGGTTGTTGCATTTCATATGTTTGAATAATAAACTTGATTGATAAATTTTATTTGAGTATGAATTTTGGGATTACTCACTAAGCCTATAAGCTTACACCCCTATAGATATTTGTATTTCAGGAACACCTATTTTTGTGCCCGGGTCTTCCAGTATCCATATACGTTTTATGTTGAAGCTTTTGGAGGAAATCTACTCGAAGACTAGATTAGAATTCCTTTGAAATCTTTAATTTTGGATGTTATGTAGTTATCTCGATCCTTGGATTAGCGGGGGTATGCCCCTAAGAGATTTTGTAACAGACCTTTGGTTATTTATGATATGATACTTTATTTCTGAATTCTTGTATGTTTATCTTTACTTGCTTAAACTATGCTTCCCAAAAGCGTCTCCTATTACCGTGTTAGACGCCTTACATATAATACTAAGGCTTTCGCATGACTAAGGTAGCCATTCTTAAGCCTTGATATTATATGTGGCGGACTGCCACGTTTAGGGTACCTTTCGGGGCGTGACAGAAATAAAATGAAAGGAAGAAAAACTTGTTTTGACTTGATGAGGACAAGTCTAAGACTAGAGACTAGTCTTAAAAACAACTTGGAATAAATAAAATGCATTGAAGTAAATAAATTGCATGAAAGGTAAATAAATTGCAAGATCATGAGCTTATATGCTCTAAATAGTATATATAGCTATATAGATATAATAGATAGTTATGAACATAAAAGAGACATAAATGAACATGAGAGAAACATAAGTGAGTATAAAAGAAACATGAATATAAAGGAATTGTGATTATGAACAAAAACAAAGTATGAACCTATTGTTGCTTTCTTAACTTTCATGGTTTTAGAAAACACACATTAAGTTCATACTAAGTAGATGAACATGGAAACTTCTTGAAGAATTTTTACCTAAAGGAGATGAGCTAAAGAGAACTTCTTGGAGAGAAATTCTTGAGAGATTTTGAGAGAGTAATTTTAGTGTAGAAGTGGTGTGAAAGAAGTGAAAGAGAAGGGGGGTATTTATAGGAAATTGAGGAGTGATTTTTGTGTGATTAAAATAAAGTGAAATTAAAACAAATTGATGGGCATGTGAGGGGGGTAACGCTGGCCATTGAGTGTAGTGAGGGAGTGTGTTTTATTTTTTTGACTTTTTGTTAAATAAAAGATGTAATATGTAAGGTAGATGTGATATAAAGTTATGGAAAAGGTAAAAAGTAAGGATTATAGGTTATGTAGAGTGTAAGAATAGGTGTAAGAAAAAGTAGAGATAAAAGAATAGTATAGAATAGTAATGAATAGTGTAATGTAAAGTAGATATGACAATTAAAGTACCGGTAGTAAGAAAATACGCGTATAATAGCTATATCTGTTATTTTTACTTACCGAAAAATTACGAAACTGATATTTTTGGAAAACTTATATTTTTACGAGTTTAACGGTATATTCGGAATATTTTTACTATTCCGGGCCTCCGGACACGTTTTTCGAGAACTGTGTCCATTCGGGTTCGAAGGACATCCGAATTTCGCGAAACTGAAACTTTTATAAAACCTATGGTTATTACGAACTATTCGAGCTAATTATCCCAACTTCGTTTTTCAGGGCCAAAGAAAACGGCAATAACGGATTTAGCTTGATACGGTCAACTAGGGTTTTGTTGACTTTTAGGGTTTCGTTTGACTTCCGGTTAGGGTTTTGTGCTAAACCGATTTCGAAAATTCAGGGGTTTACAGTACCCCTCGGGGCGTGACAGGAGAAGTCTTCAGTTGAATCAATTGGAGGAATGGAGGAATGAAGATTATGAGAGTGCTCGGATCTATAAAGAACGAGCAAAAAGATGGAATGATAAGAACATTTTGAAACGAGAATTTTTGCCTGGTCAAAGTGTTTATTATACAATTCTCGACTTAAATTGTTTCCAGGAAAGTTAAGGTCTAGATGTTCGGGGCCTTTTGTTAGTAATCGTGTTTTCCCTTATGGTGTAGTTGAATTGAAACGAAATGGCAATCGGACTTTTAAAGTCAATGGTCAGTTGCTTAAACATTATTATGAAGGGGAAACCAATGATAGTGATATCACTATCATGAGCTGCAAGAATCCATGAAAGAGGAGGAAGTCAGGCTAAGTGACTTTAAATCTAATACTGCATGGGAAGCAACCCATGCTGATCTAGGTAAGTAGTGTTTTTTTGTTTTTCTTTTTTGTGTGATTGTGTGTATTTGTACAAATCAAGATACGAAAAGTAATGGGAATAAGGATTGGTTTTGAAGAGGAAGAATCAGAAAAGTGTAGCAAAGTGTATAGAATATTCAATGTCGACCATAGAGGAATCAACACCACTGGCGTTCAAGCAGACGTAAGGGAAGTCAATAGCAAATTTGCTAACACAGACAAATTTGGCTTATATGCCGCCGGTGTACAGCTGGTGTGTAAACCCCTAAAATTTTTCGGTTAGCTTTAAGCTTGATCTTAGAATTAAAAGTCAACCGGAACCCTAAAGGTCAACAAAAGGCTAGTACAAACCCAAGAAATTTAGATTCGGCATTTCCGTTTTCTACAGCCCTAGAAAACGAAGTTGGAATGATTAGTGATAATAGCTCGTAATAGCTTTAGGATATATAAAAATATCAAATTTGCGAAATTCAAGTGTCATTTGAACTTAATCGGGATCAGTTCTTGAAAATCGTGTCCCGAAGCTTGGAATAATAAAAATATTCCAATAACACCGATAGAACGGATTTAATATAAGGATTTCAAAAATATCAGTTTCGTAATTTTTTGATAATTAAAAATATCAGATATCGTAATTATACGCGTATTTTCTTACTACCGGTACTTAAATTGTCATGTTTACTTTACATTACACTATTTACTATTATTCTATACTATTCATCTATCTCTATTTTTTCTTACAATCTACTCTTACAAACCATACCTCTATTTCTTACAAATTTTCATTTCCAATACAACTTTACATCTTTCATATCTTACTTTTCATTTACATAAATACAAAAAAAAAAAAAAAAAATTTCTCTCCCTCGCACACCCTCAATAGCACCAGCCATGCCCTCCTCTCTCTCTAATTTGTTTCAATTTTCATTTATTTAATTAATACAAATTTCCTCCCACATTTCTCTATAAATACCCCCTATTCCTTTCACTTCTTTCAGACCTTTCATACACTAAAGTTACTCTCCCAAAATTCTACAAGAACTCTCTCCCAAGAAGTTCTCTCAAGTTTTAGTTCTCTTAGGTAAAAATTATTCAAGTCTTCTTTATGTTCACTTACTTAATATGAGCTTAGTGTGTGTTTTCTAAACCATGAAGGTTAAAGGAAGCAACAATAGGTTTATACTTTATTTTTGTTCATGATATAATTTCTTTATGTTACTTTTATATTATATAAATATATATATGTAGCTATATATATCTTTTAGAACATATAAGCTCATTTGTTTTGCAATTTATTTACTTTCCTTGTAATTTATTTACTTTCATGATATTTTTAAGACTAGTCATTCTAGTCTTAGACTTGTCCTCATCAAGTCAAAACATTTTCTTTTTAGGGACTAGTCTATTCTTAGTCCCGGGATACCTTGATGAAGCTAAGGTTCCAATACTTGATTTATTTCTTTACTAGCTTATTTTCTTTAATAATTATGTTTTCTCATGTTTTCATAATTTTATGATTCATACTCATGCATGAACATAATGATTTTTATCTCAATAAATCAATGAGAAAAAGTCTTCTTAAAATAAGAATTTTTCTCTAAAACTAAAAATTGGAAGTAATTTTCATAAAGACGAAGGATTTTTATCTTAGCAACTTTTCTAAGAAATCTAGAAGGAGTCCATAGGAATTTTCTTATACATACATAGGAAGGAATTCTTGAGTAAAATAAAAGTTTTACTAAAACGACTAATTTGACAAACAAGAAATTTCTTTCATGAGAACAAAATGATTTTTTTAGAAACAAGGAAATTATTTCTATAAATATAAAGTTGTTATTATTTTCAAGAAGTGTTAGAAACTAAGCTTAGAAGATGAAAACCATTCCTTTGAAATTTAAAGGACTAAAGAAATGGAATTTACTCATTTAAAAATAACTTGAAAGATTCTCTAGCAAAAATAAGAGGAAATTTCAAAAGTTCCACTTTTCTTTAAAAGACTTTACTTTCACAAAAAATTATGGTTTGAGACAACTTCATTAATTTCATACATTTGATATGAGTTAATAAATATATGTAAATACATTTCAAAGGTTTTGCAAACTATTATTATAACTATCTCTTTTTATATGAGTTTGTTAAAAGAAAGAAAACAAGTTTATAAAAAAATTAGTGGTGAATCTGTCCGCCACTTTTTCGGAACTCAAACAACTTATTTTGATGAAAATAAGTTTAGAAATAGATAGATCTTTTCGAATAGGTAGAAAACGGTATATAATATGCGCAATTCCGAGTTAAAATAACCAAGTTATGGCTATTTTAAGATAGAATTTCTCTCTATACTAATTTTAACGATCTATTAACATAGTTCCTCCTTAGTACCATAGAATAAAAAAGAAATACTCATTTTGGGTATTCTTCTTGATTAGGTAATCTCGAAGAGGATTGTTCATATCCCGAAGATCACTACGATTAGTAGAAATCCCGAAGACTCATCTATTTTAAGAAAGGTGTCATCATGGCTGAGTGAGTTTACTCCCCGTTATTTTTCATACTTATGATTGTGTTTGTAAATTTAGTTGCATTAGAATTTAGGCAAAATCAAATGGGAGTTGTATGATAATATGTTAAAAGAATACTAAGTATATCGAAACATGATTTGTTTGTAATAAAGTTGCATGTACATTAATATCTTGAAGTGTTTGAAATTGGTTGCTCACTTGAAAGAAGTTAAATATAAATACTAGACTTTAATTAAGAAATTATTCATGCACTTCATATGTTGAGTCACATTTTATTCACCACTATATAATTGGTGGGACAAGTGTATAATGGTGGTGGTAGACATAACCTGTATATCATGTAAGTGGCAAGTAGGAGCCAGTAAGAACTACGTAAATTAGTGGCTAATAGGAGCCTGTAATAACTATAAGTTTTTGATGACGTATAGGAGCCGGTGAGATCTATAAAAGTGTTTTAAAAGTTGTGGCTGTAATTGGCCTGAATACCCAATCCTGAATGAAGGGCGTAATTCATTCAACATATGATTCCCGGAAAGTCATATGTCTTGTATGCTCATGTGGTTGTTGCATTCCATTTGTTTGATTAATAAACTTGGTTGATAATTTACTTTGAGTATGAATTTTTGGGATTTACTCACTAAGCCCTTAAGCTTACGCCCCTATAGGTATTTGTATTATCAAGAACACCTATTTTTGTACCTGAGGTCTCCTCATATCCGCATAAATTTTCTGTTGAAGCTTTTGGAGGAAATCTACTTGAAGATTTAGATTAGAATTTCTTTGAAATCTTTAATGTAGTTTTTGAATGTTGTAAAGACTATCATGATCTTTGGATTGACAGGGGTATGCTCCTAAGAAATCATGTAAAAGACTTTTGGTTATTAATGCTATAATATATTTTATTTCTGGATTCTTGTATGTTCATTTTTACTTGCTTAAACTATGCTTCCCAAAAGCGTCCCCTATTACCGTGCTAGATGCCTTACATGTAATACTAAGGTTTTCGGGTGACTAAGGTAGTCATTCTTAAGTCTTGATATTATATGTGGCGGACTGCTACGTTTAAGGTACCCTTCGGGGCGTGACATGGTGTAAATATGGATTGACAAATGTCATCTACGATCAACACCGACCTTTCACCTTTCAACATTACCAACGTAATGCCGATGTTGAAGCTCCTTATTAAACGCCAGCTATTCAGCAAGTACATCGCCGGCATGGAAGCAGGGTAAGTTTTTCTGAAACTTCTTTCAGGATGAACGCTGGCTCTTCAACAAGAAGGCCCACGGCGTATAAGCGGCATTGAACATGCTCAGTGTTCAATTCTTTAACACCGGCAAAATGGCCATACACGCCACTGACATTTATTCAGTGCTGATGATAGTCAGTATTGTAAATCCCCGAAATTTTTGGATCCGAATTATAGTTTAAACCCTAATCGGAAGTCAACCGGATTTCCAGAGTCAACCAAACCCTAATTTACTGTAACCGCTTTAAGTCCGGCATTGCCGTTTTCTCAAGTCCTAGAAAACGAAGTTGGAAAAATTAGTTATAATAGTTCGTAATAGTTACAGGTTTTATAAAAATATCTGTTTTTCAAATTTCGAGTGTCCTTTGAACCCGATCGGACATAGTTCTTGAAAAATGTGTCCGGAAGCCCGGAATAGGAAAAATATTCCGAATATACCGTTAGACTCGTAAAAATATGAGATTTCCAAAAATATCAATTTCGTAATTTTTCGGTAGTTAAAAATATCAGATATCGCTTTTATATGCGTATTTTCTTACTACCGGTATTTAATGGTCATGCCTACTTTTACATTACAGTATTTTCTACTATTCTACACTATTTATCTATCTCTACTTTTTCTTACAACTTACTCTTACAACCTATACACCTATTTCTTACACATTTTCATTTTCAATACAATTTCACATCTTTCATTTCTTACTTTTAATTAACAAAATAACAAAAAAATAAATTTCTCTCCTCCCCATACACACAAAATGGCGCCGGCCCTCTCTCTCTCCATGCTCAATTTGTTTCATTTCCAATTATTTAATTAACACAATTTATCTCCCACATTTTCCTATAAATACCCCCTCATACCTTCACTTCTTTCACACCTCTTCTTCTCTAAAGTTACTCTACAAAAATTTCTCTCCAAATTCTCCCAAGAATTCTTTCAAGAAGTCCTTAGTTTAGCTTCCTTTAGGTAAGAAATTTCTCAAGAAATTCTTCATGTTCATCTACTTAGTATGAGCTTAGTGTGTGTTTTCTAAAACTATGAAGGTTAAGAAAGCAATATTAGGTTCATGCTTTGTTTTTGTTCATAAACATAATTCCTCTATGTTCATTTATGATTCTTCTATGTTCTTTACTATCTAATATATCTATATAACTATATATATTATTTAGAGCATATAAGCTCATTGTCTTACAATTTATTTATCTTTCATGCAATTTATTTACTTCATTTCAAGTTATTTAATTTTAAGTTGATGTTAAGACTAGTCATTCTAGCCTTAGACTTGTCCTTATCAAGTCAAAACAATTCTTTTCTTTTTGGGACTAGTCTTTTCTTAGTCCCGGGGTACCTTGATGAAGCTAAGGTCCCAATACTTGATTTACTTTATTATTTACTTAAGCTTTCAAGTTATTATTTTACATTTCTATAGCTTATGATTCATATTCATGCATGAACATGATGTTTTTGTCTCAACAAAAATAAATGAGAAAAATGTTTTCTTGAATTAAAGATTTTTTTTTCTAAAGAAATAAATATAGAAAACGGATTTCTAAAAACCCATGAACATGCATAGGAATGATTTTCTTACATAAACAAAAGGTTTTATGAAAGCTTATCTTTCATCAAGAAGTAGAAATTCTTTTGGAATCATTACAAGAAATAAAAATGTCATTTTATTACTTTTTGAATCCAAGTTTTGAAAATAAAACCACACCTTAGGAATTTAAAGAAATTCCAAGAGATTAAATTTAGAAAAAGAATATTCATCTCAATAACTCAAGATCTTTCAAAAGTAGAATAAATATTCAATAGAATCTCAAGTTCAAAATCTTTTAAAACCTTAATTTTTTTTTGAGACAACTCCATTTACTTCATACATTTGTTATGAGTCATTACATATAAATATATACCTTTCAAAAGTTTACAAAATAATTGAAATATTTATCTTTTCAAATTAACTTTGTTTACAAGAAGGAAAACAAGTTTTTGCAAAATTCGTGACAAATTTAGTCACTGCCTTTTCGGGACCCAAACGACTTAGTTTTATGGAAATAAGCTTAGAAATGCGTAGATCTTTTCGAGTAGATAGAAAACGATATATTATACGCGAAATTCCGAGTTAAAATGAGCAAATTATGTCCATTTTAAGTTGGAATTTCCCCTTATACGATTTTATTACGATTTTAAGAAAAGATTAGAATCTTTAAGGATAAGAATTTCATGAAATACTCATTTTGGGTATTCTTCTTGATTAGATAATCACGAGGAGGATTGTTCGTATCCCGAGGATTACTACGATTAAGTGGAATTTCCGAACGACCCATCCAATTCAAGAAAGGTGTCATTATGGCCGAGTGAGTTACTTCCCGTTAATTTTCTCATACTTTTGATTGTGCTTGTAGAATTAGTTGCACTAGAATTTAGGAAAAATCAAAAGGAAGTGTATGATAATACGTTGAAAGAATACTAAGTATATCAAAACTCGATTTGTTTGCAATAAAGTTGTATGTAAACTAATATCTTGAAATGTTTGAAATTGATTGATCACTTGAAAGAAGTTAAATGTAACTACTAGACTTTAATTAAAAAAATTATTCATGCACTTCATATGTTGAGTCACATTGCATTCACTACTATACAATTGGTGGGACAAGTGTATAATAGTGGTGGTAGACATAACCGGTATATCATGTAAGTGGCGAGTAGGAGCCAGTAAGAACTACTTAAATTGGTGGCTAGTAGGAGCCTGTAATAACTACAAGTTTTTGATGGCGTATAGGAGCCGGTAAGATCTATAAACGTGTTTTTAAAAGTTGTGGCTGTAATTGGCCTGAATCCCCAACCCCGAATGAAGGGCGTAATTCATTCAACATATGATTCCCGGAAAGTCATATGTCTTGTATGCTCACGTGGTTGTTGCATTTCATACGTTTGAATAATAAACTTGATTGATAAATTTTCTTTGAGTATGAATTTTGGGATTTACTCACTAAGCCCATAAGCTTATACCCCTATAGATATTTGTATTCTCAGGAACACCTATTTTTGTGCCCGAGGTCTTCCCGTATCCGTGTACGTTTTATATTGAAGCTTTTGGAGGAAATCTACTCGAAGACTTAGATTAGAATTCCTTTGAAATCTTTAATGTAGTATTTGGATGTTATGAAGTTTATCTCGATCCTTAGAATTAGCAAGGGTATGCCCCTAAGAAATTATGTAATAGACCTTTGGTTATTTATGATATGATATACTTTATTTCTGGATTTTGTATGTTTATCTTTACTTGCTTAAACTATGCTTCCCAAAAGCGTCTCCTATTACCGTGTTAGACGCCTTACATATAATACTAAGGCTTTCGCATGACTAAGGTAGCTATTCTTAAGCCTTGATATTATATGTGGCGGACTGCCACGTTTAGGGTACCCTTCGGGGCGTGACAAATATTAAATTTTTTGACGCCTGCAGTTGAACCCTTTAACGCCGTCAAATTTTAGGTGGTGTAAATTTTTGAAAACTGTGATTCACAATTAACACCCGCAAATAACTCGGATGGCATGAAAACTGCCTATACTCCTATGGCTCAAGTAATTGAGTTATGAGTATCTGAACTTGAATGTTAGAGTGAGGAAGAGTTCTTAGGAGTATCTTAAAATCTGGTCACTTGCGTGATGACCCTGTAATGTGCTGACTCAGTGAACTCACTATAACGAGAAGGGAGGAAAGGCAAAAATTCAATTATTGAATTTTGGAAAAGAGAAAAAGATGGAGGCAAAAACCTCCCAAAAAGAAGAAGAAGAATAAATGCTTGTATGGTAGAAAAGAATTTGGATGCTTGTGCATAATATAAGACTTATAATAAAGGAAATATCTAGGGGAAAGGTGGATACCATATGCTTTCATTATGTGTTGTTAAGAGTAGATGTATGCTAAAAATCCTTTGAAGTCTAAATGGATATTTTTCCTTAATGGATTGAGTGTTTACTGTTGGATAAAAGATTCTTGTGATAAACATTAGGATTAAAACTTGTTTTGTCTAGATTAGTTACTGAATTTTGATTTTAGTAATCTAGTTACACAAAATCAGTTTGGTTTGAGTAGTAGGCATTATAATTGCAAGTCATGGTAATCTAGTTAAAAGATAATTGAATTGGAAAGCTGTGAAATTGTACTTTTTACGACATATTTCAATCTTGTTCAAAGTTATTTTGCTTGACTCGAGAATAAGCAAAAGTTCAAGTGTGGTGGAGTTGATAAATGCATATTTTATACACTTTCCATTTCTCAATTTGTGTTAATTTTATTCAAAATTTAAAGAATTGGTATTTTGATGTGTTAAATTATGTAATTTAGGTCAAAGAGGACTCAGAGTTATCAATTAAGGAAGACAAAAGATTTTTATGCACAATTTGACAAAGGATAGAGTCAACACTAGCTTAGCAATGTTCGATACCGCCGGTATTCAATGGACAATTTTCAAGTATTCAAAATTTTCAACAAATGTCAGTCAATTGGAATTCAACGCCGCTGGTGTTGAGGCGGTGTTGCCAATCTACAAAAGCAAAATCTTTAACACTGGTTCCTACACTACCAGTATAGGAAAGGATCTCATCCAGCTTCTGCAATTGATATTTACGTAGACAAATTGAGAAGCAAGGCCGCCAACATTGAGGCGGTGTTCGACATACTCAGAGTCTAATTGCTTAACACCACTTCTATGCTGGCGGTATAGAGGATGCAACTGCCGGCGTATGTCTTGGTAGTTGAAAGAATTCGTGCATTTATTTTGTATGGGATGTGTCCAAAAAAGCAGAGACTCAGAGAAAGAAAAATAATAAAGAGCACGAAAATAGAAAGTTAAGCATTTTTAATTAGATCTACAATCCAAGATTAGAGATTTCACCCTAGTGTTCATGTTTTTGTGATCAACTCTACATGTAAGAACTAGTGTATGGTTTGATTTTTCAATTTAATCTCATTTCTATGTTCAATGCAATTTAAGTTGTCTACTAGTATGTATATTACTTGTGTAATTGTAGGAATTGACTCGATATTTGTAGTTAAAACAATGTATTACTAAATTTTAATGGTAAAAACTTGATGAAAATCTAAATGTGCTAAGAAGATTATTGAATTCTTGTTATGGAATGGTTAGAACCATGATTATTTATGTTTAATTCCTGCTATGAATCTTATATTTGGAAGGAATTTGATTCATATTAATTTTGACAACTCGAGAGAGAAGTCGAAGTTAGAAAGGAATTTTTGAATTAAGATTTAATGACAAAAAGTGGGAGTAGAGTTATTAGATCTTGTTTAGAAACTTTAATTGAAGATTAATGCAATGTTTGACATCGATATTTCATTAAGGAATTAGGGAACATTAGTTTTAAACATTAGACAATTGTAGAATTGGAAAGTTCTTAATTGAAACTTCGATTCCACTGATAATTTGAGTAGCAGAAGCTATTTGATTATTTAGAGGTAAACTGGTTTTTAAACATTTAATTGGGGGTTTATAATCATAGAGTTTCACATAAATATTCATGTGTTCTAATAGTTAATTTAACTTGAATTAAGTATGATTTGCAACATTTTGAGTTATCCGTGTTCCCACTTAAAATCATTGTAATTATCCTTTTTGAGAAATAGCTATCATCTAGTTAGGTTAGACAAAAGAAGATTTAGATATTCAGTAGAATTAGAAAACGACTCTTGAATTTGACTACTTAAATAGTATTTGGAATTGATTTGAGTTTGGTATTTAATTATTCCTCATGGGAACGATACTTTTCTCATCACTATATTACTTGATTCGATCCAGTGCACTTGCTGGTGAATTCGCTTTTCTACAAACATTTTCAGCAGATCAATTTTTTGGCGCCATTGCTGGGGAACTAATTAATATTAAACAATCTTTGGCTCTATAGTAGTTTAGGCACATTTTACGTTTTTGTGTGTTTTCTGTTTTCTTTTTAGGTTATATGTGAAGGAGTAGAAGTCAGGAACTTCTACCCATTGATCCTGAAATAGAACGCACCTTGCGTTTGTTGAGAAAAGGAAATAGAATAAAGGAGCAAGAGCAAATAAAAGGAATGGCAAAAGATGAAAATCATCACAATCAGATGCAAGCTCTTATTAGAGCATTAAGGGATTACACAGTACCTATTGTGTCGGGTTTCCCTATAAGAAGACAAACTATTCACGCCAATAATTTTGAGATCAAACCTAGACTCATACAGATGGTTGAACCACATCAATTTGGAGGATATCCAAATGAGACACCAGATGATCACATTGTAAAATCCCTCCAGTAATGTAACACCATCAAGATGAATGGTGTTACTAATGATGTTATTCGTTTACAACTCTTTTCCTTTCTCATTGAGGGATAAAGCATTGGCCTGGTTTGATTCATTGCCTCAAGAGTCAACTATGAATTAGGTTGATTTGTTAAACGTATTCTTAAAGAGATTTTTCCCACCTGCATGGACAACAAGGTTGAGGAATGAGATAACAAATTTCACCAAATTCCATGGTGAATCATTGTATGAGGCTTGGGAGAGATATAAAGAGGCAATCAGGAAGTGCCCACATCATGGATTGCTCGACAAGCTCTTAATTGTGATTTTCTATCTGAGTTTGGATGAGACATTAAGATTTTTGGTTGATGTTGCTTCAGGAGGTGCACTAATGGGAAAAAGTTATGATGAAGCTAGTGCTTTGATAGAGGAAATGGCATCTAGTGCACACAACTGGAGTTGTGAGAGAGCAAAGTTAAAAGTAGCAGTAAAGCAAGACAATGAACTTATATTTTAGTTGACAGCACATATCTCAACCTTTACAACTCGGGTAAGCAAACTGACCACTACAAATTCTATTATCCTAAATCAAGCTTTGTGTTGTGAAATTTATTCAGGACCACATCCATTCAATGAATGTTCACATAGCAACTCACCAGCATCATCAAGTGAGGAGCAGCTGAACTATGTGGGGAATTTCCAAAGGGGCAACTTAGGACCTCATTTAAACACCTACAATCTAGGTTAGGCAAATCATCCAAATTTCTCATGGAGAAATGAGAACAATGTATTTAGACTGCCACCTGGGTTTCAAAGGCAAGGTCCTATGAGGAATGCTTTACCACCGCCTCCATAACAACAGCAAAATCACCCTTGAATGGAAGATCTAATGAAGAATTTCATGCAAAAGATAGAAACGATGATTAACAATCAACAAGCAACCATCATAGATCTTCAAGGACAGATAAGTCAAATATCTTAGCAAATTAATAGTCGACCATCTGGGTCTTTACCTAGTAAGATTGAGGAGAATCCAAAAGGTGTGAATGCAATTATGTTGAGAAGTGGTAAGGAGGTCGAAACTGCTGGTCAGAAAGTTTAGGAGAAGGAGGAGTTTCATGTGAAGGATAAGGGTAAAAGGAAATTAGAGGAACCATATGAGAAATCAAAGGATGTGAAATCATATGTTCCTCCTGTTCCTTTTCTAGGAAGATTGAAACAACAAAAATTGGATGAACAGTTTGCTAAATTCTTATATGTGTTTAAGAATCTTCAAATCAACATTCCTTTTCTAGAAGCAATTCAACAAATGCCATCTTATGCTAAATTCATAAAGGAATTGCTTTCTAAGAAGAGGAGATTGATGGAAATGAACTAGTTGTTCTTACTGGAGAATGCTCAATGATTCTTCAAAGAATTTGTCTAGCCTTTCTAAAAAACAAAGAGATCAAGGGAGTTTCACTATACCTTGCACTAATGGGAATGTTCATTTTGATAAAGTTTTGATTGATTCTTGTGCAAGTATAAATTTAATATCTTACTTTATTTTCAGGAATCTTGGACTAGGAAAATGCAAGGAAACTCATGTTACCTTGCAATTGGCAGACGGGAGTGTTAAATACCCAAGGGGTATTGTAGAGAATGTCCTTGTGAAGGTTGATAAGTTCATATTTCTAGTTAACTTTATAGTCCTGGAAATGGATGAAGATAGTGAGGTGCCAATGATCTTAGGCAAACCATTCCTTACTACAGGTAAGGCTTTGATTGATGTTGAGCAAGGTAAGCTCACTTTGAGAGTTATGGAAGAATAGCTTACTTTTAATGTCTATGAAGCCATGAAACAATTTGATGACAATAGAACTTGTTTTACCATAGATACCATTAATGAGCTAATTTTTGAGTCTATAGAAGAACAAACAGGTTTTGATACATTGGATTCAGTCCTAAGAGATTACGATGATTGGAATGAGGATAAGGAGGAAAAAGAAAGAATGAAGGAAATTTCTAAAATCCGAACAAGTTTTATGAAAATTTGGGAAGTAGTGTGTAAACCCCTAAATTTTCGGAATCAGTTTAGCACAAAACCCTAACCGGAAGTCAAACGAAACCCTAAAGGTCAACGAAACCCTAGTTTACCGTATCAAGCTAAATCCGGCATTGCCGTTTTCTTTGGCTCGGAAAAACGAAGTTGGGATAATTTGCTCGAATAGTCCGTAATAACCATAGGTTTTATAAAAGTTTCAGTTTCGCGAAATTCGGGTGTCCTTCGAACCCGATCGGACACAGTTCTCGAAAAACGTGTCCGAAAGCCCGAAATAGTAAAAATATTCCGAATACACCGTTAGACTCGTAAAAATATAAGTTTTCCAAAAATATCAATTTCATAATTTTTCGGTAAGTAAAAATAACAGATATAGCTATTATACGCGTATTTTCTTACTACCGGTACTTTAATTGTCATATCTACTTTACATTACACTATTCATTACTATTCTACACTATTCTTTTATCTCTACTTTTTCTTACACCTACTCTTACACTCTACATAACCTATTATCTTAACTTTTTATCTTTCCCATAACTTTATATCACATCTACCTTACAAATTACATCTTTTATTTAACAAAAAGTCAAAAAAATAAATCAATTCCTCCCCCTCTACACAATGGCCGCGCCCCCTCCTCTCTCCATCCCACAATTTGTTTCAATTTTACATTTATTTTAATCACACAAAAATCCCCCACATTTTTATAAATACCCCCCTTCTCTTTCACTTCTTTCACACCACTTCTACACAAAAATTACTCTCTCAAAATCTCTCTAGAATTTCTCTCCAAGAAGCTCTTCAAGAAGTTCTCTTTAGGCTCATCTTCTTTAGGTAAAAGTTCTTCAAGAAGTCTCCATGTTCATCTACTTAGTATGAGCTTAGTGTGTGTTTTCTAAAACCATGAAGGTTAAGAAAGCAACAATAGGTTCATACTTTGTTTTTGTTCATAATCATAATTCCTCTATATTCATTTATGTTCCTCTTATGTTCATTTATGTTTCTATTATGTTCCTTTATGTTTCCCTATATTTCCATTATGTTTACTACTATCTACTATATCTATATAGTTATATATGCTATTTAGAGCATATAAGCTCATAATCTTGCAATTTATTTATCTTTCATGCAATTCATTTACTTCAATGCAATTTATTTATTTCAAGTTGTTTTTAAGACTAGTCTCTAGTCTTAGACTTGTCCTCATCAAGTCAAAAACAAGCTTTTCTTCTTTCATTTTATTTCTTTATGGGACTAGTTTATTTCTTAGTCCCGGGAGCCTTGAAAAAGCTAAAACTCCAATACTTGATTTTATTATTTATACTTTATGTTATTTTGTTTATTATTATTCTCATAATCATGTTCATTTAGATTGTTGTCCAAAAGTTTTATTTTCTAAAGATAATGAAATAAAAGAAGACTTTTTGTTACTTAGGAATAAGTTTATGTGAAACATAAAAATATAAGATAACAAAAATAAACTCATTCATTTTCAAGTTACAAAAAGAAATTCACTATGAATTTAGAAACTATTTTTACTTAAAAGCTAGTTAAATCTTTGTTACTCTACTTTGCTTTTCAAAAGAAAATATTTTGTTGACAAAAATGGTTGTTTTCATAAAGAAAGAAAATAAGATGGAGAACTAAGGAAATTTTTAAAGCCTTTGCAAACGAATAGGCAAAGAAAATTTATGATTTGAAAAGAATAAAATTTTCACTTTTCAAGTTACAAGAAAAAGTTAATAAGATTATAGAAATTAGTTTTTTCTACAAAAAGTCCTTAATTGTTCCACTTTGTTTTCATAAAGAAACCAAATTTTCATACATGGGTAATTACTCTTGAAAATAGGAGACATGAGAAAAAGAATGAGAAATATCAAGTAATTTTTGCCAAAACAAGTAAACAAAGAATTTACACAAGAAAATAGGGAAAAGCATATTTTCTAGAAAAACTTCAAAAATATTATTAGTGTAACTTAGAAAGTAGAAAATTTTATTTCAAAAGTACTTAGAAAAAGATAAATAAAACCAACATAAAACGTTTTTAGAAAATAAAGAAAACAAGGTATTCATTTCAAAGAAAACAATTTCCGAAAAGCTTCAACCCGACATTGTTTTACTTAGGAAAAATAATTTGGACAACAAAACACTTGAGCATGCTTAAATATGAGTTGTATAGTTATAAAAAAATTTTCAACTATATAGATAACTAAGTATTTATCAAACAAATTTTGATTTCTTGAACCAAAGTTGTTTTTACTTGAAAATCCGTGGTGAATTTTGTCACCACTTTTTCGGAGCCTATATGGCTTTGTTTGTGGGAAATAATTTTAGAAATGGGTAGATCTTTTCGAGTAGATAGAAATCGGTATATTATATGCGCGATTCCGAGCTAAAATGACCAAGTTATGGCCGTTTTAAGTTGGAACATTCTTTTATACGAACTTTGACGTTCTTTGACATTGTTTTGTCAAAAATTCAAGAAAATCTTCAAGAAAAACTCATTATGGCTATTTTCGTTGGTTAGGTGATCCCGAGGAAGGATTTCTTCACCCCGAGGACTATTACGATTTAGTGGAGTGTGTGAACGACTCATCCGCTTAATAGAAATAGACGGCAATGGCATCGTGAGTTATTTCCCCTTATTTTCATACTCTTGCTTGTGCTTGTAAAATTAGTTGCACTAGAATCTAAGCAAACTCAAAAGAAGTGTATGATAATATGTTGAAGGAATACTAAGTATATCGAAACTCAATTTGTTGTAATAAAGTTGTATGTACATTAATATCTTGAAGTGTTTGAAAGTGGTTGATCACTTGAAAGAAGCTAAATGTAATTACTAGACTTTAATTAAAGAAATTATTCATGCACTTCATATGTTGAGTCACATTGCATTCGCTACTATACAATTGGTGGGACAAGTGTATGATAGTGGTGGTAGACATAACCGGTATATCATGTAAGTGGCGAGTAGGAGCCGGTAAGAACTACTTGAATTGATGGCTAGTAGAAGCCTGTAATAACTACAAGTTTTTCGTGGCTAGTAGGAGCCTGTAATAACTACAAGTTTTTCGTGGCTAGTAGGAGCCTGTAATAACTACAAAATCTTTTTGGTGGCTAGTAGGGGCCTGTAATAACTACAAAATTTTTGATGGCATATAGGTGCCGGTAAGACCTATAAAAGTGTTTTAAAAGTGGTGGCTGTAATTGGCCTGAATACCCAACCCCGAATGAAGGGTGTAAATTCATTCAACATATGATTCCCGGAAAGTCATATGTCTTGTATGCTCGCGTGGTTGTTGCATTTCATACGTTTGAATAACCAACTTGATTGATAATTTACTTCGAGTATGAATTTTGGGAATTTCTCACTAAGCCTAGTAGCTTATACCCCGATAGATATCTTTTGCAGTTCCCGTACCTATGGTTAAGGCCACGTGGACCTTGTGGGCAGGTAATCCCTTTTGTATATTAGAATTTTAAATAAAGAGTAGCTTAGCTTTAGCATGTTAATATGTGTATAATGGATTAGTAATTTAGGGAGTTGTTCTTAAGTTCGTAAAGTTATGCCATGAACAAATAGTTATTGTGATTTTTCTTTTCTTAATATGTTTTTATATCCCCTTAAGCTACATAATTCCTTATATGGTCCTCTAAAATTGTGAAAGTAAGCCTTACACTTAATATAAAAGCTTTTGGAATGACTAAGATTGCCATACTTAAGCTTTATTATTGAGTGTGGCGGACTGCCACGTTTAGGGTACCCATTGGGGCGTGACATAGTGAGAAGAAATAGGTTTCATCATTGATACAACCACTAGATTTGGAGTTGAAGTCATTGCCTGATCATTTGAAGTATGCTTATCTAGGAACTAATGAGACTTTACTTATCATTATGTCATCTTATTTGACAGGTGAACAGGAGGAAAAGCTTTTGGATGTTCAGAGAGAGAATAGAGAAGCAATTGGGTAGACAATTACAGACATCAAAGGAATCAATCCTTTGAATTGCACTCATAGAATTCTGCTTGAGGATGAGTGCAAACCCATAGTTCAACCATAGAAGAGACTCAACCCGACTTTAAAGGAGGTAGTGAAGAAAGAGGTACTCAAATTGCTGGATTCAGGTATTATTTATCCTATCTCTTGTAGTAAGTGGGTAAATCCTGTGCATGTTGTACCTAAGAAGGGTGGAATGACTGTAGTTAAAAATAAAGCTAATGAGTTGGTCCCTACACGTACAGTAACAGGGTGGAGAGTGTGCATTGACTATAGAAAATTGAATGATGCCACCCGGAAAGACCATTTCTCTCTACCGTTTATTGATCAAATGGTCGAAAAACTTTTAGGGCGTGCGTGTTACTGTTTTCTTAATGGATATTTTAGTTATAATCAGATTCCTATTGCACCAGCTGATCAAGAAAAAACCACTTTTCCATGTCCCTATGGTACTTCTGCTTTTAGGAGAATGCCATTCGGACTTTGCAATGCGTCTGCAACATTTCAAAGGTATATGATCGCTATTTTCTCTAATATGCTCAAAAACTTATTGAAATATTGATGGATGATTTCTCGATTTTTGGGAAATCATTTGATGCATGTTTAGAGAACTTAGCCAATGTTTTGAAAAGATGCAAAGAGACCAATTTTATCTTAAACTGGGAGAAATGCCATTTTATGGTTAAAGAGGGAATAGTCTTAGGACATAAAGTTTCTAAAAAAGGGATTGGGGTTGATAGAGCGAAAGTAGAAGTCATAGAGAAGTTTCCACCGCCATCATCTGTAAAAGGAGTCAGAAGTTTCTTAGGACATTCTAGCTTTAACAGATGATTTATAAAAGACTTCTATAAGATTTCCAGACCTCTATGTAACTTTTGGAAAAGGATGCCGTCACGCACCAAAGGGTACCCTAAACGTGGTAGTCCGTCATATATAATATCAAGACTTGAGAATGACTACCATAGTCACGCGAAAGACTCAGTATTACATGTAAGGCGTCTTACACAATAATAGGAGATGCTTTTGGGAAATGTGGTCTAAGCAAGTAATATTGAACATACAAGAATCTAGAAATAGAAATAGATCATAATAATAACAATTAAAAGTTTATTACATGATTCTTAGGAGCATACCTCCTCTAAAACTCTAAGGATCGAAATAACTAATAGTCTTTGCAATAACTTAAATACTACATCAAAAGATTTTAAAGGAATTCTAGTCTAATCCTTCAAGTAGATTTCCTTCAAAAGCTCCCAAAAGAAAACTTACGCGGATTTGAGGAGACCTCGGGTACAAGAACAGGTAAATATCTATAGGGGTTTAAGCTTTACGGGCTTAGTGAGAATAATCCCAATAATCATACTTAAAACAAAATAACGACTAAGTTTATTAGACAAGTAAATGTAATGCAACAAGCATGTGAGCATACAAGACATATGATTTTTCGGGAATCGTATGTTGAATGAATTACGCCCTTCATTCGGGATTAGGTATTCCGACCCATTACGGCTATCACTTATTTTAAAATTCATTTTTATAGATCTTACAGGCTCCTATTCGCCATAAAAAATATGTAGTTATTACGACTCCTACTAGCTATCAATTTATGTAGTTTTTACCGGCTCCTACTCGCTACATCTATAATACAACAGTTATACCTATCACCACTATCATACACTTGTCCCACCAATTGTACAATAGCAAATGCAATGTGACTCAACTTATGAAGTTCATGCATCAACTTTTATTTAGAGCCTAGCCATTATATTTCAATTTCTCGCAAGTGACCAACCAATTTCAGACACTTCAACATGCCAATAATCATACAATTTATTACAAACAATTCGTGACTCGATATGCTTAATACTCTTTCAACATGCCGTAAACACATGCATCTTCAATTTCATCTTTTCTTAAACCTAGTGCAACTAATTTACAAGCACAAGCATGAGCGTGAAAAATAAGAGAAGTAGACTCACTCGGCCATGACGATACTCCCTTAGTCGAAGTAGTCATCGGGGTAGTATACGTCCTCCTCCTCGATTTCTAAACAAAGGAAATACCCAAAATGAGTATTCCATGGAATTTCTAGTCAAAACTTGTAACTCTATTTTTTAGTTGCGATAAAATTCGTATAGGTGGAAATTTCAACTTAAAATGGCCATAACTTGCTTATTTTAACTCGGAATTTCGCATATAATATACTGTTTTCTACTTATTCGAAAAGATCTATCCGTTTCTAAGGTTATTCTTATCATAAAAAAGTCGCTTGGGTCCCAAAATTGCAGGGTACAAATTTACCACGAAAATTCTAGTTTTCAAAACTTAAATTTGCAAAAAATATACTTGTACCAAAATATAGATATTGTTATAGTTAGACAAACCTTTATAATATATATAATATATATATATATATTGATATCATATGCATGCATGAATTTAATGAAGTTGTCTCAATTATGATTTTTGTAAAAGCAATGTTTTCTAGAAATTAGAAAAGTAAAACTTTAAAAATTTCCACTTAACTTGTTGGAAAATTCCTTAAATTATTTTAAGTGGGTATTTTCCCCTTTTAATTCTATTTCCTTAGTCTTTCAAATTTCTAAACAAAAAAAAATGATTTTTGTCTTTTTAAGTTTCTTATAACTTAATTTCTAGAGGTTGAGAGGATAATTTCTAAATACTATTTGAGGGTAGTTGAAATTTATCAAGCTTTACATTTTCTTAACCTTTCCTAAATTTTATTTTATTTAATTAAAATGATTTCCTAAGTTGTTTACCTACTTTATTCCTTAAGAACATTTTATTCTTATAAAAGAAACATTCTTGGTGAATTGTCAAACTAGTCTATTCCTTCATATTCTAGAGTATTGGTGAAACTTTCTTAATGAAGTTTAGTAAAACTTTTGTTAACCAAGAATTTGAAATTTTAATTTTTAAAGAAAACTTTTTCACTTTATGGTTTTGTAAAGTGTATGTATGATATATCTACTTTATGTATTATCTAAAATCTAAAATCCCTATGTTCTTTGGTTACGTAAAAAAATTTATGATGAACTCCTATAAATTTTTGGAAAAGATTTGCTAAGATAAATTTCTAAGTCTTTATGGAAAAAATCATTTCTTACACGAAAAAATTTATTTTGGAAAAGAAGTCTATCTTCTTTTATTTCGAAAAACCTTTCCTTCTTTATCTTGTTGAGACAATAATCAATATGCTCATGCATGATCATGAATATGTGTAAGCCCTCGTTCTCTTAGCAACTTGAATTCGGTTTCGAAGATTGGAACTGAAAACTGAAACCCTAAAAGACTACTCTAGGACTAGTTGGACCTAGAAACCCTAAGTCCGGCAATCCCGAGAACGAAACCTTGGAGCAATAAAGATGAGTTAGCTCTAGAATATAGCCCTAAATAATTTATCAAAGCATAAAAAGATCAGATTTCAAAGAAAATTCATCCGCTTCAAACCCGATCGGGATTTGTTCTAGAAAACCGGTCCCTGGGACTCAAAAATAAAACTATAGCATATAGGACTCTTTAGAACTGAAATTTAATAAGGAATTCAAAAATATAATTATAAGAATTTTTCGGGATATAAAAATTACAGTTATAACCTTTTTATTGTATTTTCATTACTACCGGTAATTTAATTATCTAATCTACTTTTTTATTTCTATCACACTATTCACCAAGTACAACCACACATACCTTATTGTTACATTCTTACAACCTTACATTATTTTCTTACAAATTTACTTTTTCAATATATTTTATTACTTAAATTACTTATTAAATTTGAATTTTATTACACAAAAAAAATCACACAACACTCTCTGTCTCCTCCCCTTTTCAAAACCGACACGATCCCGACTCCCCTACCCCCCTCCCCCCCCCCCACCCCCCCCCCCCCCCCCCCCCCCCCACAACACACATACCCCCACCCACCCACACACACATGCACACGCATGTACGCACACATGCACACATATGCCCTCACATTGTTTTATTTTCCTTTATTTTATTAATCACACAAAAACCCTAATCTATTTCCTATATAAACTCTTTTTTACCTTTCACTTTCTCCCTTTTTACAAAAGATCAAACTTTAGAAAAAGTTTTTCTCTCCTTCCCTCACCTCTCCTTGCCATGACCCCCTCCCTCACACACACACAACACACACACTTTTTCTTCAATTTATCTTGTTCCAAAACACTAAATAGGTAACAGATCTTGACCCTATCACAATAAAACATGTCATGGCAAGATCATACATGTGTGGTTCCACTAAAATCCCCATGAGCTTTATGTTAGGGATGTGGAAACACCTAAGCATGAGATCCTTGCAATCATAATGTTGTGGATCTTGATATTTAAGTTATCTTACTATTATTTTGCTATATTATTGCTAAATGTTGTTCTTATGGATATTTTGTACATATACTCTTTCATTAAACTCATATACATATTGTTTATGTTGCATTTGCATCCATGATATGAGTAATATAGTAGATCTATTTGTTTAGAGTATATAAATGCCATAGATATTTGTCTTATATACATAAAAGATTTGCAATATGATAGTCTTAATGAAGGTGTTACCAAAGCTCAAGATCTATTTTGTTTCTATCAAAAAAATGATTTTTGAAATTCGGATCTTGAGAAATAACCATTTAGAAAACCTATTTTCCAACTCCAAAATTAAGATCTTACATATAAAATGAAGGGCTTAGGGGATAGGTATCATAAATGAATGATTATTATAAGTTGAGCTTAGTTTCACTAAGAGAAATTTTCAAAACAAGAAAAGGATTACAAAGGTTAAGTTAGAGCTATGTCTCAACACCAACAAAAACTTAAAATTTGTAATAAGGAATAGTTAATATGTAAATACCTATTTTCTAACTCCAAAATAAGAGTTTTATTAAAGAAATGGAAGCCTTAGGGAGTAGGTTTGGTCAGAACTCAATTTTAGAAAGATTAAATGAGTTTTACACAAGAAGTAATCTCAAACATAAGTTCAAAATTCGGATCTAGAAATGACCCTCCTTTGGACACCTATTTCCAAATGCTAAAATGAGGATTTTAATAGAAAAATAGAAGCCTTAGGAAATATATGTAATAAAGACTTGATTTTGATAGGAGTAAATGGATTTTATCAAAGTATAATCCTAAAATAAAGGAAATGTTTCAAATCATAGATCAAACAATATTTTCATTTCCTTAAAATTTTGTAAAATTCGTAACTAGGAAAAACCCTTATTTCAACATCTATTTTTCAACTCCTAAAGGAATAATTTTATTAGGATAACGAAGGTATTAGGTATATAGGTCATCAAGACCTTATCTTAGTAAAAATATGGATGATTTTCAAAGAAATAAAGCTAGTTTTTCTCAACCAAATATTCTTGAAGTTGCAAAGTAAAAGTTTTCCAAAAATTCTTTTTAACCAAAATTCATTAAGGATAGCTCATATCATATCATTCATGATAATAACTTGTAGATTTTGCATGCACATATAATATACCTGATAGGAACAATGCAAATTTCACAAAACAATTTTGGAAATGCAATTTTTAGCTACTGATCAGATCTGATCCGAGCTTTCAAAGATGTAAAAGTTTTAAAAACTTAAGAATAACATCATAAATAGGTAGATCTTTTGAAGTAGATAGAAATCGATAACTTATTTGCGAAATTCTGAGTTAAAATGACCAAGTTATGGCCGTTTTAAATTTGGATTTCCATCTACCACGAAAATTACGAACTTAAGAGTTTTTATTTAATATGTTATAATTAGTTATGGTTTGAAATAGTCATTTGGGTATTTCTTTCATTTAGGTGACTTTGAATCGGGGAATTATTATTTCCGGAGTACTACTATTAGAGACTGGTATCCATAGCCGAGTGAGTTCATTTTCCCTAAATTTCATGCTTATGATTGTGCTTGTAATGAGAGTGGCATTAGAACTAGGGCAGATAAAATTGGAATGTGCATGTGAATTCTACTTGGTTGAATCGATGATAAGAATATCTAAATGGGAATTGTTATAAATATGTGTATGATTTAGTATAGAATTGAAGTGTCTGAAACTTCTATGATCACCTATAATTGAATTAAATAATATGCCATGACCATATAACTAAATTGCCCATGCATAACATATGTGAGTCACATTACATTTGTTATTATATCTTTGTGGGAAGAAGGCATAAAAGCTAGGCAATGGGTGGGCCTGAAAACTCGGATAGTAGCGCGGGGTCACCTGAATTAAAATGGAAGTGAAGTAGGCACTTGAATCAATTACATAATTAATGAGTGGGTGGGCACCTGAAACAACAATTCAATGAATGAGGAAAAATTGAAATCTATGGTCGTATGGGCCTGAAACACCTAACCTCGAATGGAGGGCATAAATCCATTCAACATGGGACTCTCGAAAAGTCTTGTGTATTGTATGCTAGCATGTTTGTGCATTTCATATGATTGTCTAATATAACTTGCTTGCCCTATTGTTTGATAGAGTATTTAATTTTGGAAGTGGAACTCACTAACCCAGCATAGCTTATACCCCATAGTTTATTTTTTATGTAGTTCCCGTGCATATGGTTGCATCCCCAGACTTGGCCAAATCAGATAATGCGAAGTTAGGAGTTTTCCTCTAGAAGTTATAATTAGCTTTGTATAGACTTTCATAGGAAACCTTAAACGTTCAGGTCGTTATTAAAAACTAATATATGGACTTTTTGTTTAGCGAGGGAATGCCCTTAGAATTCTGTAAATGATCCTAAAATATCTGTGGTGTACGTTTTTATGTTGATTCTATCACGTTAAACTATCTCTCTCCAACTGCATATGTATTCTATTATCGTAAGGGAATGCCTTGCATCTAATACAAGATTTTTGAATGACTATGGTAGTGATTCTTAAGTCTCGTTTAGTATACAGTAGACTGTTACATTTAGGGTACCCTTTGGGGCGTGATAGTATGTAATATGAAAACATAAGAAATACATAATAAGCAAGTTAATATATCAAGTGTTGGGAACCTTAGCTTCATCAAGGTAACTCGGTCAAGTATTTGGAGCCTTAGCTTCATCAACTCAGGACTAAGAATAGACTAGTCTCAAAAGAGAAAAAGAAAAAGAAAAGAAAAGAAAAAGCAATAATAATAGCAAGTTAGAGATAGTTAGTGAGCATTAGGCTCTAGAAATATAAAGATATACATATACTTAATAATATATATAAGGTTAGATTAGAGCATAATAACAACAATAATATCGGTAACAATCAACATATATATGAACATAATAACAACATAATAAAATTTGAATTTCATGTATAAGAACAAAACATGAACATGTTGTTCATTTTACCACTCATATGAGTTTTAAAACAACACCATAGTCATACTAATTACATGACATGAGAAAATAAAATAAGGATAGGAGTTTTACCTAAAGTGTTTATGATGTAGGAAGAAGGTAGTAAATGTATGGTTATGTTGTTAGTGAGAAATGGTAAATAGATTGCGTATAGAGAGAAATTTTGTGAGTATTTGGTGAAAGAGAGTTTTGATAGAGGAAAATTTTATGGAGAGAGTTGTTGAGTGAATTTGAGAGAGTTTTTTTATGTGTAAAGATTGTGTGAAAGAAGTGGAGGGAGAGGAGGTATTTATAGTTGAAGATGGAGGGAAATTAGATGTAATAAAACAAATTGAAAAAGAAAAATAATTGAGTTGGAAGAGAGAGGATAGGCGCCTACCTTACAGAGAGAGAGGAGTGAAAATTATTTTATTTATTATTTTGTAATCAAAAGTAATAAAGATGTGAAGTATGGTTGATGTGAAGGTGTATTAGAAATGAAAAAGAGTAGAAAAAATAGGTATATAAGTAGTAAGAATAGGTTGTAAGGTAAAGTAGAAATAGATGAATTGTAATGAATAGTAGTATAGGATAATGGAAAGTAAACAAGACTAATAATATACCGGTAGTAAATAAAATACACGTATAAATGTAATATATGTTATTTTTAGTTACCGAAAATTTATGAAACTGATATTTTTGAAATCCTTGTATTATTTCGTAACTAACAGTGTCATTGTAATATTTTTACTATTCCTAGTCCCGTGACATGCTTTCTGAGAGCTGATCCCGTTCGGGTCCAAAGGACACTCAAAATTCGCGAATTTGATATTTTTACACTTCCTTATATAATTACGAACTATTATCACTAATTATTTCAACTTCGTTGTATAGGGTTAAAGAATACAGGAATGCTGGAACTAAATTCTAGGTTTTGTTCTAGCCTTTTGTTGACCTTTAAGGTTTTTGGTTGACTTTTAATTCTATGATTAAGCTTAAAATTAATTAAAAATTTTAAGGGCTTACAACCTACCCTCCTTAAAGAAAGTTTTATCCTTAAAACTTGAAATTCATACCTGATTCTTCAAAAAAGACTCGGGTATTTCTTTCAGATATCCTCTTTAGCTTCCCAAGTTGCCTCCTTGCGTGAATGATTCCTCTATAATACTTTGACGTATTGGATCTTCTTGTTTCTGAGCTTTTGAACCTTCCGATCTAGAATTTGAATTGGGTGTTCTTCGTAGGTCAAGTTCTCCTTTAATCTCACAGGTTCGAGTTCTACAATCCGATCGGGGTCAGGTACATACTTTCTTAACACCGAAACATGGAAGACATTATGTATTCTCGACAAATTTATCGATAGTGCCAAACGATAAGCTAGATCTCCCACTTGTTCGAGAATCTCAAACGGTCCGATGTATCTTGGGTTTAATTTTCCTTGAGCTCGTACACGATGAATACTCTTTATCGGATTTACCTTCAGGTACACATGATCACCGACAGCAAATTCAATAACTCAGTGCTTTTGATCTACCTTGCTTTTTTGCCTATCCTGGGCCTCTTTCATTCTTTGTTGAATGACTCTAACTTTGTTTGCGGCAACCTGGATAAGATTCAGTCCAATAGCCATCTTTTCCACATCATCCTAAAATAGAGGCGATCTGCATCTTCTTCCAGATAAAGTTTCACATGGTGACATTTTAATCGTCGAATGGTAGCTGTTGTTGTAAGCGAATTCTACCAAAGGTAAAAACTTCCCTTGAATTCCATGACATAGGCTCACAACATATCTTCTAAGGTCTGAATAGTTCGCTCTAACTATCCATCGGTTTGTGGATGATAAGCTGTACTGAAATGTAATCTAGTTCCCATACACCTTTGAAGACTTGTCTAGAAATTTGACACAAATCAGGGTCTCAATCTGATACAATTCCCGCTGGAACTCTATGTAGCCTTACAATCTCCTTCACATACAGTCGGGCCAACTTTTGATAGGAATAAAGCATGCCGACTTGTTAAGTCAATCCACTATGACCCATATGGCATCATATCTAGTTGATGTTCGGGGTAATCCACACATGAAGTCCATTTTAATTTGATCCCATTTCCATTATGGTATGGACAATGGCTTCAAGAGGCCTCCTAGTCTCTGGTGTTTAACTTTACTTGTTGGCAAGTAAGGCACTTCATCACAAATTTAGCTACATCTCTTTTCATGCCATTCTACCAAAGGCGGCTTTTAAGATCTTGGTACATCTTGGTACCATGAGGGTGCATTGTATATCCCGAGTTATGTGCCTCACTCATAATCTCCTTTTTCATCTATTCGTCATCTGGCACACATAATCTTCCCTGCATTCTCACTACATCCTCCTCATCTATCTCGAAATCAACATTTTTTCCTCTTTGTACTTTGTGTTTCACCTTTTGTATAGCTTCATCATATCGTTGGGATCCCTTTATCCTATCTATTAGAGTTGGCTCCATCACCAAATGGGAAATTT
This sequence comes from Combretum micranthum, assembly GCA_024138025.1. NCBI lineage: Eukaryota > Viridiplantae > Streptophyta > Magnoliopsida > Myrtales > Combretaceae > Combretum > Combretum micranthum. The sequence goes on along the minus strand of JAMXBD010000250.1, from coordinate 565,791 downwards.
TCGATTCTATACTTTGTGCCAAAAATTCCATGCTCAATCTCTTGAATTCCTTTATAAGTCCTTTTGGGTTGTGAGCATAGTTGCAACTTCCCCATGGCTTTTCCGACTTAAGGCATCTGCTACAGCGTTCACTCTTCCAGGTCAATAGTTTATCCTGAGATCATAATCCTTGATCAACTCCAACCATCTTCTTTGCCTAATATTCAATTCCTTTTGTGTTAAACAAATACTTAAGCCTTTTATGGTTCGTGTATATCTCACATCTCTGTCCATACAGGTAATGCCTCCAGAGCTTGAGGACAAAGACAATAGCGGTTGATCAAGATCATGCGTTGGGTAATTCTGTTTGTGCGGCCTTAACTGTCACTAAACGTATGCAATTACCTTTCCTTCTTGCATAAGTACGCATCCTAAGCCATTCCTCGATGCATCATTGTGAACTGTATATGGCTTCTCTGGATTTGGTAAGGTCAGAATTAGGGCGGATACCAACCGTTGCTTCAGTTCTTGAAAACTTTGTTCTTGCTTTTTGTTCCAAACAAACTTCTCAATTTTTCTGGGTCAACTGAGTTAGTGGCTTGGCTATTTTTGAGAAATCTTGCACAAACTTCCTATAATAGCCAGCTAATCTTAGGAAACTTCTAATCTCAGTTACTGTCCTTGGTTGCTTCCATTTCATCATGGCCTTAATCTTTTTAAGGTCTACCGCTATTCCGTTCCCCGAGACAACATGTCCTAGAAGGGATATTTGATCCAACCAAAAGTCACACTTGGACAGTTTGGCATATAACTTGTGCTTCCTTAATGTTTGTAATGCCATCCTCAGATGTTCTTCATGTTGCTCCCATATCTTGGAATAGACCAAAATATCGTCAATGAAGACAATTACGCACTTATCCAAGAGTGGCTTATAAACTCAATTCATCAAGTCCATAAAAGCTGCCGGTACGTTAGTCAATCCAAATGGCATAACCATGAACTCATAATGTCCATACTGAGTTCTGAAAGTGGTCTTTGACACATCATCAGGTTTTATCCTTAGCTAGTGGTATCCCGATCGCAAATCAATGTGTGAGAACACACTTGCTCCTTGTAATTGGTCAAAGGGATAGTCAATCCTTGGCAATGGATACTTATTCTTCATAGTGACCTTATTGAGTTCTTGGTAATCAAAGCATAGCCTCATCGATCCATCCTTCTTCTTTACAAATAACACCGGAGCTCCCTAAAGCGAGACACTTGGTCTAATGAATCCTTGGTTAAGCAACTCTTGTAATTACTTTCTATGTTCTTTGAGCTCAACGGGTACCATTTGGTACGGTGCCTTGGATATGGGTTCCGTTTTAGGCATCAGATCAATCTCAAAATCAATCTCTTGTTTTGGAGGTACTTTAAGCAATTCTTCCAGAGAAACATCAGAGAACTCATTAACGACAAGGATGTTGTCAATGTTAGGCCTTTCTTTCTCCTCTTCCGTACTCCCCACATAGCCTTCAACTCCTTCCTCAACTTCCTCAATTAATTCAAACGAGCTTAATTCTAATCTTTTCGAAGTTGTAGATTCTCCCAAAAACGTAGTTTTCTTCCCACCTTGTCTGATGAATTCCACTTTCTTGCTCCTATAATCTACCTTAACTTCTACCATGGACAACAAACTCATTCCAAGAATCACTTTGTACTTGCTGATTTCCACCACTATAAGGTCGGTGGTAGCTTCATGGCCTTGTATCTTCATGGGACAATTCCTTATTACCTCCTTGGTAATCACCACACTACCTGTGGGGGGTTTTTATGTGAAAACTGGTTGTGGTTGTGGAGATGGGTAAACCAGTCTTCTAGGCTATACTTGTCATGTCCCATAGGGTATCCTAAACATAACAGCCCGCCACATACTATATAAGACTCTCGAAATTCTATCCGAGCCCTTCGTGAGTCTTGTATAGATGTAAAGCGTCCCTTTACGATAATAGAATACTCGATCAATGGAGTTAAGAAGTTTAATGTGGCATTCATTAGCCATAGATAATAAACCAAAACACATGTATACTTTACAAAGTCTAAGGGGCATTTCCCCGCAAAATAATATTAAGTCCATTACAGTCATCCAGAGTCCTTTAGTTTCCAATGGAAGTCTAAACAAAATCGAAATAAACTTCTAAGGGAAACTCCAAGCTCTGGTACCTGAGCCGTAGCCTGCCTTGGCCTAAGCCAAATGAATTCATGCTGCAACAAGTAAAAACTATAGGGGCATAAGCTAACTAGCTTAGTGAGTGAAAACTTCCATATCACAATTAAGACAAATCATTCAAGCAAGTGGTTACTCAAGCAAATGATATGCATCAAACAAATGAGTTCAGCAAACATATGACCAGCCGAAAATCATATGTGGATGGACTTGCACCCTCCATCCCGGATTAGCAGATTAATGAATCCTGCGGTACGACGCCGTTTAAGCTCACGGTCAACTGAACAATAATTCGTTTTATGGATCACGATTAACCAACAATTTCGTTTTATGGATCACGATTAACCAACATATTCGTTTTATGGGTCACGAAAAACCAACAAATGCTAATGCTCCATCCCTGTCGTGATGTGAATGAGTTCAATTATAATTGAGGTCTAATAATAGGTTAATCCAATTCTTTTAGGTAACCAACAAGTATTTGCAGACAATCAATTATAACTTCTCGCTAAACAAGCAGCAACTTAACACCCGATTTCGATATTCCTTAAGTTCCACTTCACATATCGTCAGCAGACAAGTATATAATTCCCATATACCCCATCATGCATAATCATTTTTATCTTTGCCTAAACAACTAATGCCACTATCAATACAATCACAAGCAATAATTGAGAGCGGAAGTAATATTCACTCGGTCATGGTATGCCGGTCTCTTAATAGTAGTAGTCGGGTAGTAGGGTATCATCGTGCTCGGGATCACCTACCAAATAAGAACAACCTAATAAGAATCTCATTACTAAACTAATTCAAGCTATGCATCTAAGCCACACAAAATCGGAATTCTCGCTATTTGCGGAAGTTCCAACTTAAAACGGCCATAACTTGGTCATTTTAACTTGGAATTTCGTAAATTTTATATCGATTTCTACCTACTTCAAAAGATATATCTATTTCTAATATTATTTTCAAGTTTTGAAAACATTAAGGTCATGGAACAGTGGGATCAGATCTGTTCTGTGACTTTCCTTTTTCCGAAAAATTGTTTCGCAATTGGTAAAAATGTTTCTAGTTGATGATTCATGTATAGATGGTATATGAATGAATTCCTAGTATGAATGTCATGTAATGAGTTCAATATATGCATGGTCTTGATGATTTTTGATGATGAACTCTTATGAACTCCTAATTATCATAAAACTCCATGATGGTCACTTCAAAAAATCTATTCTTTCCAACTTTGCATTCCCTAGGTTTTTTAGGATTCTATTCTTGGAATTTACTTGTTATCTAAATAAAAATGAGTCCTTAACATCTATACTATCCATGACATTCATTTATGCATAAAAATCCACATTTTTCACTTGGCAAATATGTTTTTAAACAAGCTTTTCACAAAAATCCGAATTTTGGAAATTTTCTTTTCTTGCATTTTTCCTATGAGAAAACTTGTTTAATGCACCAAAATTTGAAACTTTATTATATCTATTGTCTAAGGACTTCATTTAACTCATAAAACATTCAATTTAAGCTTGGATACTAAGTGTTTATGTAGGCATTATTCCAAATTACGAATTTAACAAACTAACCACTATCTCAAGATTTTCCATCCTAACTCCACTACTTGTTTTACATATTACTCATGCCTAAACTCATTCAAACTTGTAAAAATCTTTCCTTAAAGATATCTATCATACATACCCTTCATTTTTTATGTAAAATATGAGTTTCAAGGTGGTTCTAGTGGTTTTTAAGACAGGGTTCCAAAATCATCCGAATTTTCATAAGACATTTCTAGCAAAAATCTTTTCTTTTTCAAGTTTCTTGCTTCATATACATGAAGATCTATCATCTAACATATCTATACACATGCAAGTCTAAGCTTTTATGATCATTAATGCATGAAAGCTCAAAATAACCATATGAACATAAATGTAGATGAAGGCATGAATGTCTAAACACTAGATCTACCATATATAGTGCATGAATCATGAGTTTCATGGTATGAACCTAACTTTCCATGCAAGATCCCTACTTTACATGCATGAACATAATATTATCTCAACAAAAACTATTTTAAACACTAGATCCACTTCTTGTGATGGCTTGATATTCTTGTATTAGTGTTTTCATGTCCCTTGCACATGCTCATTGGGATTAAAAGTGGAAAACACTCAAGAATGGTCTTGCCATTACAAGGTATAGGAATAACAAAGCTTAGAATCATCATCTAAAGGATAATTTGAAGAAGAAAAGAAGATGAAACAAACTTGTGGAAGTGTGCATGTGTGTGTGTGTGTCACGACAATGTAGGGAGAAAGAAGAGAGAGCTTTTCACACATTTGAAGTAAAATGAGAAGAGAGAGAGAACATAAGCTTATAAATACGTGGATTAGGGTTTTATTGAATAAAATGAGTAAAATAAAACAAAAATGAGGGGAAAATTGGGGAGGGGGGCGCCGGCCAAGGGGGGTGTGAGAGAGAGAGGACGATTTTATGTAATAAAATGTAATAATTGTATTAATTAATTAGGAAACAAAATTTCTTGGAAAAGAAAATTGTAATGAGTAGTTGTAAGGATGTAAGAATAGGGTATGGGTTGTGTGTAGTGTAGGTTGTACTTGTGAATAGTAGACAAGACATCTACTTTACCGATTGTAATGAAAATAAGGAAAAAGGCTATAATTGTAATTTTTATAGCCCAAAAAATTATAAAATTGATATTTTCGAAATCCTTATGAAATTTCGGTTCTAATGAATATTCCGGAACATTTTTCTGAGTTTGTGGTCCTGGGGCACGATTTTCCGTAATTGAGCTCGGGAAGGCCTGGAATTGAAAAATTCCCGAATTTGAAACTTTCTATGGTTTAAAATATACTTTAAAACAATAATTCATATTCATTTACTTTATAAAACTTCTTTTATTATGAAACCGAAGGAAAGCCGGATTTAGGGTTTCTAAGCTTCTCTCACTAGACTTAAACTGGACTGGATTAGGGTTTCACTTTTCAACTCTCGGGGTTTACTTAACTACTGAGAATACCGGGGTTTACAATACTAGTGGCGACAAAGGAATGTGTTGTACCAGTGTCGAAGAGGGTATAAGCGGTCTGGTCTCCTATTTGTATGGTTCCTACATTCAAGACGCATGTGTTACTAATTTTATTATCTTTATTGGGTTTCCTAGGCATCTATCGTTTTCAATTACACATCATGTCTCAACAATTTCTATGCTTAACAGATACCAAAATAAATGGATATTTATGGATCAAGGCCAACCTGTAACGCAGCCACAGTCGTACTCCTCTATATTGTCTAGGGCAGCCAATTCCACTCCTTCCTTCTTAGCATCTTCACAAAGCCATTGCCTTTCAAGGTTGTAGATTCTTAGCCCATGCATGGATGATGTCGGGCGATTTCTACTTCGACTTCTTATCGAAGCAGGTCCTCCCGAAGATCCAACAGGTCGAACCGTTATAGATTACCTTTAAGGACACTCATTAGCAAAATGTTTAGTCTGCTTGCATACAAAACAGGTCGTAGAAGCCTTCTTTGCGTAATATGGAATCTTATAGCTCGGGTCGCCATAGAAATAACATTTGTTCTGGAGGAGGGGGCATCTCTTTGGGTAGTGCGCTTCTTACACTTCCAACAAGTTACTGTTGCCTTAGAAACATCTTTCCGTCCATTGACATTTCCCTTAAAGTGGCTAACAGGCTTAAACCTCTTAGAAAGGAAATAGGAGCTTGTCCCCGGCTGAAATTTCTTTCCGAACACATGTACTTTTCTTTCAAAAGTCCCAGCTTTCCTTTTCTTGGCTCCTTTGACAATTCTTGCTCTTTCTACTAATTCCCCGAAGGTGTGGATGTTGAACTCTTCTAACCTCATCCTTAAATCTTCATCCAGCCCGTTTAGGAACACTTGACATTTAAGCTCTTCACTATACTTATAGGAATCAGAAGCATACTGTAGGAGTCGGCTGAACTCTGTCTCGTACTGTTCTATAGATCTTCCTTTTTGAGACATGGGTAAGAAATCCGTACTATACCTCACTTTAGACTTATCAAGAAATAATTTTCCAAAAACTCATTCCGAAACAAATCCAGGTGATGGGTAGTGGCAACTCTCGACTCTTTGACTCCCATCAGATTTGAGTATTAAATCTCAACATGTAGGTACCATAGCTTAGTCGAAGATGACGGGGAACTTCATAGGCGGCAAAAGATCGCTCTATCTGTGTAAGCCAATCCTCAGCTTCATTTGGTTTTCCGAAGGCTCCGTCAAAATAACGGTTACTTTTGATGAAATCTGGAAGTGAAGTCCTATATGGTCGGGGTAGTGGTGGAGGTGGCAAAGGTGCGGTATGCGATTAAGCATCAAAGGGTGCCAGTCCATGTACAGATGCTTAAAGTGCTTATGGGGTGGTGCTTGAGCTGGTGCCGATGGTGGCATATCCATTTGTTGTTGCTGAACTAACACATTTAGAAGCTGTGTTAATTGATCAAGCATGGCTTGTAGATCACCTTGCGGATTTGGGGGCGGAGCCACAGGGGGCACTTTTGGTTGGTTTGCTTCCTCAGGTATATTATTCGATGCACGTCTTTCTCTTCATCATCTTCTTTTAGGTCGGCTGTTTTAAATTTTTGTTACGTAAGTTTCAAATTATGAAGTCTTTTACATGTTAAGTTAAGGAAATTGTGGGAATTTCAATAGTTCAATTATATAAAGAAATACATCATATAGAAGAAACTTAAGCCATTAAGTCAAGAAATAAAATTTGTTCAAACCAAAATACTTCATTAAATTAAAAGCATTCAAGGGCATGTAACCCATACATAGAAGAAATCAAAGTTTACAAGAGAAATTCAAAACACAACAACATCAAACACCTTTCCGAAAACATAAATAAAACTTCTAATCGATCTTACATCCTAGGTTGATTTGGTTACAAAAATTTTAGTTGGACACATGGGATTTGCTAAGGTGGATCCTTCCTTATTTCCTTCTTTGGTCATTCATCATGGTGAGGGGGTCATGTCGCGGTGATTGGGGTTAGGAGTCATCTTTGGCCTTTTTGCTACGAATTTCCTTAGGTAGCTTCGAATTGTCATCCTTTTCCCCTTTATTGGAGGGTCGACTCCTTGACGTGCTAGGCTCTCCTTGATCATAAGCCATTTGTGGTGCATGCCCTCCATCGGATTCTTCCATCATTACATCCTCGGTTTGATCTCTTATTAGGGGAGTGTGAGATTGGCTTCTATTCGAGATGTTCTCATCCGGGGTTGGTTCAACAGACCATCCGAAATCATGGTTGACTTTATGATGGTTGGAAACATCATCATCCCACCCATGATTCACTTGTGGCACTACGAGTCTCGTTCCTGGGTTCACTTCTTCTCTTTCCATTCCTTCCTTGGCTCCTTCCATATTATAAACCCCCAAATTTTTCGAGAATGGTTTTGGAATACCGAATCAAAACTCTAAAGTCTGACCCAAGTTGAAACCAATTCCGATGACGGAATTTCATAAGAGAAGATTCATTAGGCATTTGACACAAAATCCGAGCATGAGAAAGTCCATCTAGCCGATCCCTGGGGTAAACCCCTCAATTTCTAGGGTAAAGTTAGATTAAACCCTAACCCTAGTCAAACCGAAGTTTCAAAAGTCAACAAAGGTCAAGACAATCAAACAATTTCAACTCCGGCAATCCCGCGTTCTCAAACCCTAGAAAACGAAATTGAGCTAATGGCTTATAAGAGTTCGTAATAATATAGGGTAATACAAAAATATTAGATTCATGAATTTCGTGTGTCCTTCGGACTCAAATGGGATCGATTCTTGAAAAGTGTGTCCTGGAGCTCGAAAAAATAAAAATATTCCAATAACTCCAAAATACTCGTAATTAAACAAGGATTTCAAAAATATCAGTTTTAGAATTTTTCAGTAACTAAAAATAACAGGTATAGCTCGTTTACACGTATTTTTATTACTACTGGTATTTTATATGTCTAGTACTATTCATAATACTATTCCTACTATTTCACTATTTCTACTTTTTCTTACACCTATTTCTTACTACCTACACCTATTTTCTTACTTTTTACATTTTCAATACAATTTTATTCACATCAAACCTTATATATTATTTCTTTTCTTTACAAAAATTACAAAACAAAAAAAAATATCCTCTCTCTCTCTTCCTTATTTGCGCCGGCCTCCCTCTCTCTTTCCCTATATTAATTTCTTTTCCATTATTTTATTACATCAAAAATTCACTCCAAAAATTCTATAAATACCCCATTCCTCCTTCATTCTTTCACACATTCATTTTACATAACAAAACTCTACCAAAATTCCCTTTCAAAACCTCTCTCCAATAAATCTCTCTCAAAATACTCTCTACCATTCCCTACAACTTCAAGAAGAAAATAACAAACACACTACCCATTCATCTCTTTTCAAATCCTCTATTAAACTTTAGATAAGAAAATCCTACCTATATTCTTTATCATGTTCATACAACTTAGCATGAGCTTAGTGTATGTTTCTTAGACTCATATGAGTTAAAGAAGCAACAATATGTTCATGTTTTGTTTTTGTTTATGTTCATGTTTTACAATATGTTGTTGTTATTATTGTTATTATTATTTTTACTCTAATCTAACTTCTATATAGTATTATGTATATTATGTGTCACGCCCCAAAGAGTATCTTAAACGTGGTAATCTACCACATACGATTTTAAAACTTAAGAATGACTTCCCGAAGTCATGCGAAAGTTCTCAACACCATATGTAAGGTGTCTATCACAACAATAGGAGATACCGATGGGATATATAGTTCAAGATAGTAAATACAACATACAAGAATCTAAATAATCAACCAATTTATCATTAAGAGAATATAATTCTTACATCATCTTAGGGGTTTTCCCTTAAAATTCTCCAACTAATCATAATATCAACTTAATCTTTCTCACAACAAAATAATACTAACACCAAAAGACATTAAAGGATATTTAACCTAAGTTCTTCAAAAGATTTCTAGAAGCTTTTTTAAAACATCATCCCACTCGAGTATATGAAGTCTTCTGGCATAAAAGATATAGTCCTCTTACAACAAAGGTTTATCAGATTATAAGTGTAACTAGCTTAGTGAGAATATTCCTAAATCAACATACTTGTATAAATAATTTCAAACAAGTTATTAAATAAGCATATGAATGCATCAAGCAAGTGATCAAGCAATACATATGAGCTACAGGAAATCATATGTTTGAATGGATTTACCCCTCCATTCAGGGTTATGTGTTCCAAGCTCTTTAAAACCTATATTTAAAATCCAACTCATGTAGTTTATTTTAGGCGCCTACACGCCCATCTCAAAATAGTTCTTTCAGGCTCTTAATCGTCCATCTTAAAATAGTTTTTTTAGGCTCCTGCTCGCCCATCTTGTAGATTTCTGGCTACTGCAAACCCGGCTACTATACTCTTGTCCCATCGAGTATAGCAGCTCGTGCAATGAAACTAACTATGTGATATGCATAAATCAATTAATATAATTCATAGTATATGAATAGAGTAATTTAAAGGTGATCACAAAATTTGCACACACTCCAATAGAGTAATAGTAAAACATAAGTTAATTAACAACGATTCATGCCTCGGTATGCCTAACATTCTTTCAATCAATATTATCACACATAATTCATTTTCATTTTTTCCTACTTTTAGTGCCTCTAGCTACAAGCACAACCAAGTACGTAAAAAGGAAGGAAATAAATTCACCTAGCCATGAGGATCTATCTTTCTTACGGATGAGTTAATCAATAAATCCACTAATCAAAATGATTCTCCAGGTATGACTACTCCTCCTCGGGATCACCTGATCAAGAAGAATACCCATAATGAGTATTTCTTATTGATTCTATGGTACTTATCGAAAACTATGTCATAAGATCGTTAAAATTCGTATAGAAGGTAATTCCAACTTAAAATGGCTATAACTTGGTCATTTTAACTCGGAATTGTGCAAATAATATATCGTTTTCTACCTACTCGAAAAGATCTATTCATTTCTAAGGTTATTTTTGTCATAAAAAGCCATTTGGGTTGGAAAATACTACGGTACAGAATAGTTACGAATTTATAATTTACAAAATATGATTTTTCCAAACTTTACTTTACTAAATAATCCTTAAGCAAAATATATGGATATATATATATATATAGTTGAAAAATCCTTTGAACATATATTTATACTCACATTGTATGCATGATCTTTGTAGTATTGTCTCAATATTGATATTTCATAAACAATTTGTCTTTGATGGTTTTAAAAGATAAAACTTTTGAGAATTTTTCCTTTTTGATTTGTTTAGAAAAGTATATTTGAGTGGTTATGAGTAAATGTTTTCCTATTATAATTTTATTTTCTCACTTTTCAAAAGTAAATTCATTTTCAAAAATTTGGTTCGTTAAGTTATCTACTAACTTTATTTCTAGTGATTGAAAAATAAGTTTTTCAAAATATCCTTTAAGTTTTTTATGTGGTCAAATATTTTGTAGTTGTGTGTATGTTTTCCTTTTATTTTATATCATTTCTCTTCTTTAGAAAATAGATATACCTTTACAACTTTACTTTCTTGGCAAATTTTATTTTTCTAAGTTGGTTTTCAAAATAATAAGTTGACTTTATCTTGGGTTGAAAAACTTGTTTTATTCTTAATATTTGTTAAATGGTATAATAACTCTCTTGGACAAGTTTATAAGAAAAGCTTTCTTAATAAAGAATTGTTAACATTAGAACTTAGTAAAATTTCATTTTAATTTTGAAAAGAATATAAAATTCAAGTTTTGAAGATACTTTCATATTATGTGATTTTCAAAGTCTATAGTGAACTTATTTAAGTTTTATAAAATGTATGGTTGAGTTAAAATCCTTTAATGCTAAAAATTCTTCCTTTATGGAGTATTTAGTTTGGTTTATAAAAGAAAAGAATTCTTTTTATTATTTTGAAGAAATCTACATTATTAATTCTTCTAAAATTTATGATTAGCTTATCCTTTGGAAAAAGTTTATTAAAAACAAAACTTAGATCTTTTGTTAAAAATTCCTTTTGTTAAAAAATCTAGTTTACTTTTCGTTATTTAAGAAAGAACCAATTTTTATTTTTATTTAAGACAACAATATTTTAATCATGCGTGAATATGATTACGTAGCAATATAAAAGTAAATATAATACATAATAAGATAGAAAGAAATACTTGTAAGTAAATAAACATAATAAAATAGTCAAGCATTGGGAATCTTAGCTTCATCAAGGTATCCCGATCATATATTGGGAGCCTTAGCTTCATCAAGGCAACCCGGGACTAAGAATAGACTAGTTCCAAAAGAAAAGAAAGAAAAGAAAAAAAATTGTTTTCACTTGATATGGACAAGTCTAAGACTAGAAAGACTAGTCTTAATAAATTGCATAAAACAAGTAAATAAATAAATTGCAAGACATGAAAATAAATAAATAACAATGAGCTTATATGCTCTAAATAAATATATATACATAGTATGCGTAATATTATATAAGTTAGATTAGAGCAAAAATAATAACAATAATAACAACAACATAATAACATAATGTAAAATAAGAACATGAACAAAAACAAAACATGAACATATTATTGCTTCTTTAACTCATATGAGTCTAAGAAACAATATACTAAGCTCATGCTAAGTTGTATGAACATGATAAATAATATAGGTGGAATTTTTACCTAAGGGTTAATGGAAGGTTTGAAAGGAGGTGAATGGGTTTTGTCTTTGTAATTTTCTTCTTGAAGTGTGGTAAATAGTAGAGTGTTTGGAGAGGGAATTGTTGGAGAGAGGATTTGGGAGGAAATTTTGGTAGAGTTTTGTTATGTAAAGTGGATGTGTGAAAGAATGAAAGAGGAAGGGGGTATTTATAGAATTTTTGGAGTGAAATTTTGATGTAATAAAATAAATTAAAAAGAAAATATTATAAAGAAGAAAGAGGGGGCCGGCACACATAATAGACAGAGAGAGGGGGGATTTTTTGTTTGTTTTATGATTTTTTTGTAAAGAAAAGAAATAATATGTAAGGTTTGATGTGAATAAAGTTGTATTGGAAATGTAAAAAGTAAGAAAATAGGTATGTATGTAGTAAGAAATAGGTGTAAAAAAAAGTAGAGATAGTGAAATAGTAATGAATAGTGGGAATAGTATATGAATAGTAGACTAGACATATAAAATACTAGTAGTAATAAAAATACGCGTAAATGAGCTATATCTATTATTTTTAGTTACCGAAAAATTCTAAAACTGATATTTTTGAAATCCTTATTTAATTACGAGTCTTTTGGTGTTATTGGAATATTTTTAATATTTCGAGTTTCGAGACATGCTTTTCGAGAACTGATCCCATTTGAGTCGGAAGGACACTTGAAATTCGCGAATCTGATTTTTTATGTTATCCTATATTATTACGAACTATTTTAAGCCATTAACTCAATTTCGTTTTCTAGGGTTTGATAACGCGGGATTGCCGGAGTTGAAATTGTTTGATTATCTTGACCTTTGTTGACTTTTGAAATTCCGGTTTGACTGGGGTTAAGGTTTAATCCAACTTTACCCTAAAAATTGAAGGGTTTATATCAGGGATCGGATAGGTGGATCTTCTCATGTTTAGGTTTTTGAATCAAACGATTTTTAAACTTTCTATTTTGTTTTTGAAGATTCCCTTATGAAATTTTGTGATTGAAATTGATCAAGGTTCGGTTTCAACTTGGGTCAAACTTTAGGGTTTCGATTCGGTATTCCAAAACCATTCTCAAAAAATTCGAGGGCTTACATTATGTATATATATTTATTTAGAGCATATAAGCTCATTTGTTATTTATTTATTTTCATGTCTTGCAATTTATTTATTTACTTGTTTTATGTAATTTATTAACACTAGTCTTTCTAGTCTTAGACTTGTCCATATCAAGTCAAAATAATTTTCTTTCTTTTTCTTTTCTTTTCTTTTGGGACTAGTCTATTCTTAGTCCCGGGTTGCCTTGATGAAGCTAAGGCTCCTAATACATGATCGGGGTACCTTGATAAAGCTAAGGTTCCCAATGCTTGACTATTTTATTATGTTTATTTACTTACAAGTATTTCTTTCTATCTTATTGTGTATTATCTTTACTTTTACATTGCTACATAATCATATTCATGCATGATTAGAATGTTGTTGTCTTAAATAAAAATAAAAATTGGTTCTTGCTTAAATAAAGAAAAGTAAACTAGATTTCTTAACAAAAGGAGTTTTCAACAAGAAGATCTAAGTTTTTTTTTTAATAAACACTTTTCAAAGGATAAGCTAATCATAAATTCTAGAAGAAGTAGTAATGTAGGTTTCTTCAAAATAATAAAAGAACCTCATTTCTTTTATAAATCAGAACTAAATACTCCATAAAGATAAAATTTTTATTCTTGAACTTAAGATTTTAACTCAACCATATCTTTTACAAGACTTAAATAGATTCATTATAGACTTTGAAAATCACATACTAAGAAAGTTTCTTCCAAACTTAAATTTTATATTGTTATTCTCTTTTGAAAATTAAAATGAAATTTTTGCTAAGTTCTAATGTTAAAAATTCTTTATTAAGAAAGCTTTTCTTATAAACTTGTTTAAAGGAATTATTCTATCACTTGACAAATAGTAAGAATAAAACAAGTTTTTCAGACCAAGGTAAAATCAACTCACTATTTTGGAAACCAACTTAGAAAAACAAAATTTGCCAAGAAAGTAAAGTTTTAAAGGAACACTTATTTCCTAAAGAAGAAAAAGGATATAAAAGTAAAAAGGAAATATACATTTAACACAACTCCAAATATTTGACCACATAAAAAACTTAAAGGATGTTTTGAAAAGGTTATTTTTCAATCACTAGAAATAAAGTTGGTAGATAACTTAAAGAACCAAATTTTTGGAATGAATTTACTTTAGAAAGTGAGAAAATGAAATTATAATAGAAAAACATTTACTCATAACAACTCATATATATTTTAGTTTTCTTTCTAACAATTCAAAAAGGAGAAATTTTCAAAAGTTTTATCTTTTAAAACCCTTAAAAGTAAATTATTTATGAAATATCAATATTGAGACAATACTACAAAAATCATGCATACAATATGAGTATAAATATATATACAAAGGACTTTTCAACTATATATATATCCGTATATTTTGCTTAAGGATTTTTTAGTAAAGAAAAGTTTGTAAAAATCATATTTTGTGAACTATAAATTTGTAACTATTTTGTACCGTAGTATTTTCCAACCCAAAGGCTTTTTATGAAAAAAAATAACCTTAGAAATAGATAGATCTTTTCTAGTAGGTAGAAAACGGTATATTATTTGCACAATTCTGAGTTAAAATGACCAAGTTATGGCCATTTTAAGTTAGGATTACTTTCTATACGAATTTTAACAATCTTATGACATAGTTTTTGATAAGTACCGTAGAATCAATAAGAAATACTTATTATGAGTAGTCTTCTTGATTAGGTGATCCCAAAGAGGAGTATTCATTCCCGAAGGATTCTTTTGTTTAGTGGTTTACCGATCGACTCATCCGTAAGAAAGATATATCCTCATGGCTGAGTGAGTTTATTTCCTACTTTTTTCGTACTTGGTTGTGCTTGTAGCTAGAGGCATTAGAAGTAGGAAAAGATGAAAATGAATTATGTATGATAATATTGGTTGAAAGAATGCTAAGCATACCGAGACATGAATCGTTGTTAATTAACTTGTGTTTTACTATTATTATGTTGGAGTGTGTGCAAATTTTGTGATCACCTTTAAATCACTCTAATCATATATTATAAGTCATATTAATTGATTCATACATATCACGTATTTAGTTTCATCTCATGATCTACTGTACTCGATGGGACAAGAGTATAGTAGCTGGGTTTACGGGAGCCATAAATCTGTAAGATGGGCGATTAGGAGCCTGAAAGAACTATTTGAAGATGGGCAAGTAGGTGCTTAAAATAAACTACATAAGTTAGATTTTAAGATCGGTTTTAAAAAGCCCGAAACACCTAACCCTGAATGGAGGGGTAAATCCATTCAAACATATGATTTCCGGTAGATCATATGTATTGTTTGTTCATTTGCTTGTTTAATTACTTGTTTGAAATTATTGATATGAGTACGTTAATTCAGGAATAATCTCACTAAGCTAGTTATGCTTATACTCCGATAGACCTTTGTTGTAACAGGACTATATCTTTTATACCCGAAGACTTCATATACTCGAGTGGGATTATGTTTTGGAAAAGCTTCTGGAAATCTTTTGAAGATCATAGGTTAAATATCCTTTAATATCTTTTGGTGCTAATATTGTTTCCTTATGCGAAAGACTAAGACGATATTATGATTATTTGGAGATTTATAGGGGAAAGCCCCTAAGATAACGTAAGGATTATATTCTTATAATGTTGAAATGAGATGGTTATCTAGAATTCTTGTATGTTGTATTTACTATCTTGAACTATACATCCTACCGGTATCTCCTATTGTTGTGATAGACGCCTTACATATGGTGTTGAAACTTTCGCATGACTTCGGAAAGTCATTCTTAAGTTTTAATACCGTATGTAGCGGACTGCCACATTTAGGGTACCCTTCGAGGCATGACACATATCTTCTCCCCATTCGACTTTTTCACGTCTTTCTTCTTTTAGCGTGCTTGTGGAGGTGGGTCATTAGGGTGCGGCAACAAATTTCAATAAACTCTGTACCAATAGAAGTAACACTCTTCATCTGCTCTTCCCCAATCGATGTGGTCAACTAGCTCATCGTGGGCATAGATATAGATTGGGCCTATGGAATTCTAAGTCCGAAAGTCAGGGAAAACTGAGTGTCCATCATTTCGGAAAATGAACGTGGCCTCTTGGAGCATAGGATTGTGGTTATAATAGCACATGAGTCATTCCATTCCATATATGACCTCCATGTCGGTCCAATTGGTGCATCTTATGGCATCATATCTTAACCCATCAATCACATAATCCCATATAGTGTCACATAATCCTCTTCTTCACATGTTATACATTTCTCGAGCGGACCTAAGCCGTCCTATGAGGGTAAACTCCTCACATAAGCTTCTTACTTTCAATCGATAGTTTATGAGAGTCTCGTTGCTCCTCATGTTTAGACATTGGTCCTTAGCTCTAACTTCACCAAGAGTAAGCTATAAAATACAAGGGAGGTCATTAGTTCTTTTTAGAAAACTCTAAGCTTGTCTAACTTATTTAGATCTAGGCCCTTGGCTACTTAATTTTAACTTATTTACCCTTTCCTTTTCTAGATTCATTCCTTTTACCTTTATTTCTTTAAATTTTTTGCTCTGATACCAACTTAAACTATCATGCCCCAAAGGGTATCCTAAACGTGGCAGTCTGCCACATATAATATCAAGACTTAAGAATGACTACCTTAGTCACACAAAAGTCTTGGTATTACATGTAAGACATCTAACATGGTAATAGAGACGCTTTTGGGAAGTATGGTCTAAGCAAGTAATATTGAACATACAAGAATCTAGAAATAGAAATAGAAATAGATCATAATAATAACAATTAAAAGTCTATTATAAGATTCTTAGGGGCATACCCCCGCTAAAACTCCAAGGATCGAAATAACTAATAGTGTTTATAATAATTTAAATACTACATCAAAAGATTTTAAAGGAATTTCAGTCTAATCCTTCAAGTAAATTTCCTTCAAAAGCTCCCAAAAGAAAACTTACGCAAATATGAGAAGACCTCGGGTATAAGAACAAGTGTTCCTGTGAATACAAATATCTATAGGGGCATAAGCTTTACGGGCTTAGTGAGAATAATCCTAATAATTATACTTAAAACAAAATAATAACCAAGTTTATTAGACAAGCAAATGTAATGCAATAAGCATATGAGCATACAAGACATATGATATTCCAAGAATCATATATTGAATGAATTATGCCCTTCATTTGGGGTTAGGTATTCCGACCCATTACGATCATCACTTCTTTTAAAATTCATTTTTATAGATCTTACCAGCTCCTATTCATCATAAAAAATATGTAGTTACTACTGGCTCCTACTAGCCATCAATTTATGTAGTTTTTAGCGGCTCCTACTCACCACATACATAATATACCGGTTATGCTTACCACCACTATCATACACTTATCTCACTAATTGCACAATAGTGAATGCAATGTGACTCAACTTATGAAGTGCATGCATCAACTTTTATTTAGAGCCTAACCATTATATTTCAGTTTCTTGCAAGTGACTAACCAATTTCAGACACTTCAATATGTTAATAATCATACAATTTATTGTAAACAATTCGTGGATCGGTATTGTAAATCCCAGAAATTTTTGGATTTGAATTATAGTTTAAACCCTAATTGGAAATCAACCGGATTTCCAGAGTCAACCAAACCCTAGTTTACCGTAACCGCTTAAGTCCGGCATTGCCGTTTTCTCAAGCCCTAGAAAACGAAGTTGGGAAAATTAGTTGTAATAGTTCGTAATAGTTATAGGTTTTTATAAAAATATCTGTTTTTCAAAATTCGAGTGTCCTTAAAACCCGATCGGACATAGTTCTTGAAAAACGTGTCCGGAAGCCCGGAATAGGAAAAATATTCCGAATATATCGTTAGACTCGTAAAAATATAAGATTTCCAAAAATATCAATTTCGTAATTTTTCGATAGCTAAAAATATCAGATATCGCTTTTATACGTGTATTTTCTTACTACCGGTATTAATTTGTCATGTCTACTTCTACATTACACTATTCTACACTATTCATCTATCTCTACTTTTTCTTACAACCTATTCTTACAAGCCATACACCTATTTCTTACAAATTTTCATTTCCAATACAATTTCACATCTTTCCTTTCTTACTTTAATTAATCAAAAGACAAAAAAAATTAATTTTTCTCTTCCCCACACACACAATTAGCGCCGGCCATCCCTCTCCATGCATCAATTTGTTTTGTTTTTCAATTATTTAATTAACACAAATTATCTCCCACATTTTCCTATAAATACCCCCTCATACCTTCACTTCTTTCACACCACTTCTATACTAAAGTTACTCTCTCAAAATCTCTCTCAAATTCTCTCAAGAGTTTTTACAAGAAGTCCTCTTAGTTTAGCTTCTTTAGGTAAGAAATTTCTCAAGAATTCTTCATGTTCATCTACTTAGTATGAGCTTAGTGTATGTTTTCTAAAACCATGAAGGTTAAGAAAGCAACATTAGATTCATACTTTGTTTTTGTTCATAACATCAATTCCTTTATGTTCCTTTGTTATGTTTCTCTATATTTCTCTTATATTTATTACTATCTAATATCTATATAGCTATATATACTATTTAGAGCATATAAGCTCATAGTCTTGCAATTTATTTACCTTTCATGCAATTTATTTATTCCAATGCAATTTATTTAATTTCAAGTTGATTTTAAGACTAGTCATTCTAGTCTTAGACTTGTCCTCTCAAGTCAAAACAATTTCTCATTCTTTTCTTTTTCAGGACTAGTCTTTTCTTAGTCCCAGGTACCTTGATGAAGCTAAGGTCCCAATACTTGATTTACTTTATTATTTACTTAAAGCTTTCAAGTTATTATTTTACATTTCTATAGCTTATGATTCATATTCATGCATGAACATAATGTTTTTGTCTCAACAAAAATAAATGAGAAAGTGTTTTCTTGAAATTAAAGATTCTTTCTAAAAGAAATAAATACGGAAAAAATGGATTTCTTAAAAAACCCATGAACATGTATGGGAATGATTTTTCTTACAAAAGGTTTTATGAAAACTTATCTTTTATCAAGAAGTAGAAATTCTTTTGGAAACATTAAAAATGTCATTTTGCTACTTTAGAAATCCAAGTTTAGAAAATAAAACCACACTTTAGGAAATTAAGGTAATTACAAGAGATTTCATTTAGAAATAAAATATTCATCTTAATGACTAAAAGATCTTTCAAAAGTAAAATAGAATCTCAAATTCAAAGACTTTTTAAACCTTACTTTTTAAGTTGAGACAACTTCATTTACTTCATACATTTGTTATGAGTCATTACAAATATATATATACCTTTCAAAAGTTTACAAAATAATTGAAATATTTATCTTTTCAAAATGAGCTTTGTTTACAAGAAGGAAAACAAGTGTTTACAAATTCGTGGCAAATCTGATCGCTACTTTTTGGAACCCAAACGACTTAGTTTTATGGAAATAAGCTTAGAAATGTGTAGATCGTTTCGAGTAGGTAGAAAACGGTATATTATACGCGAAATTCCGAGCTAAAATGAGCAAGATATGGCCATTTTAAGTTGGAATTTCCCCTTATACGATTTTACTACGATTTTAAGAAAAGGTTAGAGTCTTCAAGAATGGAATTTTATGAAATACTCATTTTGGGTATTCTCCTTGATTAGATAATCACGAGGAGGATTGTTCGTATCCCGAGGATTACTACGATTAAGTGGAATTTCCGAACGACCCATCCAATTCAAGAAAGGTGTCACCATGGCCGAGTGAGTTACTTCCCGTTATTTTTCATACTCTTGATTGTGCTTGTAAAATTAGTTGCACTAGAATTTAAGAAAAATAAAACGAAGTGTATGATAATATGTTGAAAGAATACTAAGTATATCGAAACTCGATTTATTTGTAATAAAAGTTGTATGTGCATTAATATCTTGAAGTGTTTGAAATTGGTTGATTACTTAAAAGAAGTTAAATGTAACTGCTAGACTGTAATTGAAGGAATTATTCATGCACTTCACATGTTGAGTCACATTGCATTCGCTACTATACAATTGGTGGGACAAGTGTATAATAGTGGTGGTAGACATAACCGGTATATCATATAAGTGGCGAGTAGGAGCTGGTAAGAACTACAAAATTGGTGGCTAGTAGGAGCCTGTAATAACTACAAGTTTTTGATGGCGTATAGGAGCCGGTAAGATCTATAAAAGTGTTTTAAAAGTTGGCTATAATTGGCTTAAATCCCCAACCCCGAACGAAGGGCGTAAATTCATTCAACATATGATTCCCGGAAAGTCATATGTCTTGTATGCTCACGTGTTTGTTACATTTCATATGTTTGAATAATAAACTTGATTGATAATTTACTTCGAGTATGAATTTTGGGATTTACTCACTAAGCCTATAAGCTTACACCCCTATAGATATTTGTATTCTCAGGAACACCTAGTTTTGTGCCCGAGGTCTTCCAGTATCCATATACGTGTTATGTTGAAGCTTTTGGAGGAAATCTACTCGAAGACTTAGATTAGAATTCCTTTGAAATCTTTAATTTTGGATGTTATGAAGTTTATCTCGATCCTTGGAATTAACGGGGGTATGCCCCTAAGAGATTATGTAACAGACCTTTGGTTATTTATGATATGATATACTTTATTTCTGAATTCTTGTATGTTTATCTTTACTTGCGTAAACTATGCTTCCCAAAAGCGTCTTCTATTACCGTGTTAGGCGCCTTACATATAATACTAAGGCTTTCGTATGACTAAGGTAGCCATTCTTAAACCTTGATATTATATGTGGCGGATTGCCACGTTTAGGGTACCCCTCGGGGCGTGACAGGTATGCTTAATACTCTCAACATGTCATAAACACGTACATCTTCAATTTCATCCTTTTTTAAATCTAGTGCAATTAATTTACAAGCACAAGCATGAGAGTGAAAATAAGGGACGTAGACTCACTTGGCTATGACGATACTCCCTTAGTCGAAGTAGTCCCCGAGATAGTATACGTCCTCCTCCTCGGTTCCTAAACAAAAGAAATACCCAAAATGAGTATTCCATGGAATTTCTAGTTAAAACTTTTAACTCTATTTTCTAGTTACGATAAAATTCATATAAGTGGAAATTCCAATATAAAATGGCCATAACTTGCTCATTTTAACTCAGAATTTTGCATTTAATATATGTTTTCTACATATTAAAAAAGATATATCCGTTTTTAAGGTTATTCTTATCATAAAAAGTCATTCGGGTCCCAAAACCGTAAGGTACAGATTTACCACGAAAATTCAAGTTTTCAAAACTTAAATTTTTAAACTTTTCTTTATCAAAAAATACTTGTACCAAAATATATATATTATTACAATTGGAAAAACCTTTAGAGTATATATATATATATATATATATATATTGACTCATATCATATGCATGAATTTAATGAAGTTGTCTCAACCATGATTTTTGCAAAAGCAATGTTTTCTAGAAATTGGAAAAATAAAACTTTAAAAATTTCCACTTAACTTGTTGGAAAATTCCTTAAATTATTTTTAAGTGAGTATTTTCCCCTTTCAATTCTATTTCCTTAATCTGTCAAATTTCTAAACAAAAAATTTATTTGTGTCTTTTTAAGTTTCTTATAACTTAATTTCTAGAGGTTGAGAGTGTAGTTGTTGTCACACCCCGAAGGGTACCCTAAACATGGCAGTCCGCCGTACACAACATTAAAGCCTAAGAATGACCACCTCAGTCAGCGAAGGCTTCCATACTATGTACAAGGCGTCTAACACATGGAGGAGACTCATCGGAGTAATACATTTTACATTGATATAACTTGAGTAACAATGTAAATGAATTTCAATTTACTATACTCCAAATACAAAACATTACACTTCCATTTCAGTTCATCAAAAGATTTCACTACATAAAACTATTACAAGGCAAATTACAAAACCTAGCTAATGACTTCAAGCATTCTTACTCCTTGTCGGAATCCTGAAGTCATTCTCGGCTCCAACCATCATGGTCCCCCACTTAGCATTCTTGAGATAACCTGTTTAATCAAACATCTATTGGGGTATAAGCTACACTAGCTTAGTGAGTAAGAACTTACAGAATTATATTTATAACACCTCATACAATCAAGTGATTAGTCAGACAAGTGATATGCATCAAACACGTGAATTCAACAAACATATGACTTGCCGGAAATCATATGTGGATGGACTTGCGCCCTCTATCCCGGGTTAGCAGATTAACGAATCCTGCAGTACGAATCGAGACCGTTTCAGCTTACGGACAACTATAAACTATAAAATCGTTTAAGGTACAACGATAAACCAACAAATGCTAATGCTCCATCCCCATCGTGATATGAATGAGTTTGATTTCATCTTCAATTCCGAGTAATCAATTATACCGATTCTTTTAAGTGATCAATCAATAATTGCAGACAATCAATTCTAATTCACCTATACAAGTAATAGTTAATCACTCGGCTTCAATATTCTTACATTTAATTTCTCATATCAACAACAAGCATACATAGTCCCCATTCGTCCCCATCATACATATCCATTTTATCTTTACCAAATATCTAGTGCAACTATTATTACAATCACATACAATAAATGAAATCAAAAGTAATACTCACTCAGCCATTGGATCACCGGTCTTTTAGTAAAAGTAATCCGGTGGTAGGGAATCGTCGATTTTGGGATCACCTAAAAAGGAAGAAATACTCTAATAAGTATTTCAACTCAAACTAATCCAAACGATTTTATACGAACTATCAAATTCGTAATTCTCGTCCTAAGCGGGAATTCCAACTTAAAACGGCCATAACTTGGTCATTTTAACTCGGAATCTCGCAAATTATATATCGATTTCTATCTACTTCGAAAGATCTATCTAATTCTAATATTATATTTAAGTTTTGAAAACTTTGAAATTTCGAAAAAGTCGGATCAGATAGGAACAGTAGCAAGTTCCAATTCCGAAAAATAGTTTTGT
This sequence comes from Combretum micranthum, assembly GCA_024138025.1. NCBI lineage: Eukaryota > Viridiplantae > Streptophyta > Magnoliopsida > Myrtales > Combretaceae > Combretum > Combretum micranthum. Next base: position 542,736 of record JAMXBD010000250.1, on the reverse strand, counting down.
AAATGTTTGTAATGTTCCTATTATATAGATTAGCTATACATGCAATATGAACGATTTTCTAACATGAATGACATGAGATGAGCTTAATGTATGCATGATCTTGATGACTTTTGCTAAAAGAAAATTTTATAACTTTTTATTTTGCAAGACTTCAAGGATAACTACTTTTAAGAATACTAATTTCCTAACTTTGATAACTTATTTGTGTTTTGGGATTAATTCTTAAGAATTTCTAGTTATCTAAGTTAGAATTGAATCTCCACTATATCTATTACTTATGACCTTCATTTCTACATCAAATTTTCCATTTTGCACTTTGTAAACATGTTTTCAAGTAAGGTTGAATCCAAAATCAGAATTTTGTAAAATTAGTTTTTGAGTGATTCTTTTAAGTAAAAATCATTTGATATTTAGAAAATTAGGGCTCAACCATACATAATCACTAAGGACTTCACTTTTTCATAGAAATTTTCATTTTACACTTTGCAATATGTTTTTAAATAGGATTTACTCAAAAATCCGAATTTTTAGAAATCCACCTTTTGAATGATTCATTAGGGAAAAACTTGTTTAATGCATTAAAATTTAAGACTTTATGGTACCTATTACTTAAGGACTCCATTCATTACATGAAACTTTCATTTTGAGCTTGGATAATAGGTGTTCTTATGGCCTTCATTAAAAATTACGAATTTCATAAATTGACTACTAACTCAAAATTTCCCATCTTGATTCTATTTCTTGTTTTATACATTAATCTCATCAACACTCATTCCAACTTATAAAAATCACTACTTAATGATACCTATTACCTATACCCTTCATTTTTCACATAAAACATGAGTTTTGGAGTTGATAAATGGGTTTTAAAAATTGGTCTTGGTTGAGATCCGAATTTACAAAATTTATTTTTGGACATATCTTTTGATAAAATCTATCTAAACTTATGAAAATCCATTCCTTACATATCCTATCTTAAGAGCCTTTCATATATTGAATAAAAACTTCATTTTTGAGTTGGAAAACATGTTTTAAAAATATGCCTTGGCCAAAATCCGAAAATGAGATTTTTATTTTGAAAATCATCTTTGATTCTTGTAAAAAGAAGTCTTGATGATATACATATATTAAGCTTTCATTATTTCAAGTAAAAACTTCATTTTGACATTTGAAAAGTGGTTTTTAAATAGGGGTCTTGCCAAAATTCGAATTTCACTATTTTTGTTTAAGTTCAAAACCAAGATCTATACTTAATATGGACATAAATCTAAAAGAAACCCATGGTAGTAAACTATAAACCCATAGATCTAAACTTTTACTCGCCAAAATCATTCATTTATGTTGTCTATACTCTAAGCCCTTCATTTTAAATGAAAAATATATATTTTAAAGTTGAAAAACAACTTTTCTAAATATGGTTTATTTTTCATCCGAATTTTCAAAAATGATTTTTGTTGAAAATAAAATAGATCTTGAGTTTTCTAAAACATTCCTACTATCATCATGCTACTACAAGTTATCCATGAACATAAAACAAAGTCTAATGCATTTTATGAACTCAAAACACTAGATCTAGTTTACTACACTAGTTATAAATGCATGAACACATGAGAATGAGGAATATATGCATAAATCATAAGCAATAACAAAAATAATAACTTAAATAACAAGATCTATGGCATAAACGAAAAACAAAGCTACAAAAAGTTAGATCTATAAAATATAACTACTTTAAACAAGAAAATAAGAATGATACAAGAGAAAAATCATAGAGAAATGGAGTGTTTCACTTTGGCATCATCATCCTTAGCTTTTAAGCTAATGGAATGTCATTTGATGCATGAAACTCTCACTATACTTTACCGATATCACCTATGGAAGCTTTGGACAAGAGTTTTATTCAAGATTCTTGAAGAAATATGTGTAGAAGCTTATAGAAGAAAAAGGGGGTAGCTTGTGTTCTTGAAGAAACAAGAACAAAATGAAGAAGAAAAGAGAGGAAAACGAGAGAGAAAAGGTTAAGGAATAAAAAAGGAAGAAGGAGTAAATGAAAAAGAGAGAGAAAATGAGTGTATTAATGAATGAAAGAAGAAAAAAAATAAAACAAGGCAGCCAAGATGGGAGCATGCTACACATGAATTAGAGAGGGAGGAGAGAGAGGGTTTGCTTGAAATTTGACTTGAAATTGAATTGTGTAATAAATGTATAATGTAGCTTCTTTAAGAAGGAGTAGAATATATTTATTTTAGTCAAAATAGGAGTAATTAAAGGACAATGGCAGCCATAAAGAAGGAAAAATCTGCCATGAAGTGATATATTGAGGTGTAAAAAGATTGAAGTGAAAAACAAGTGATGTGTGAAAGGTGTACTTAAAAGTATGGGTTGTAAGAGTACTTTTTTAATAAAATAAAATAAAATAAAATTAGAAAATTTATTCCAAATATTTGTAGCAAATTTTTCATAATTAAAATTAAATAATTATTTGAATTATTTTAGTATTTTAACAAATATGTTATCGGTATGATCAAAATACGCGAATATGGGTTATAAATGATATTTTTATAACCCAAAAAATTCTTAAAAAAATTATTTTATAAAAATAAAAATATTTTTAAAATATTTTATAATTATTAAATTAATTTATTTTATTTTTAGTATCGGGTCTTAAACAGAATCTGATCCTATAAAAGCTTGAACTAACTATATTTTAGAAAAACAAAAATTTCTATAATATATAAAATTTATCTAAAAATATAAGGCTTTATAAGAATAATAAAATTGTGTAATGAAATAAAAGTGAATAGTGCAAAAGACTAATTAATTACTGGTAATAATGAAAATACGATAAAAGGTTATAACTGTAACTTTTTATAACCCGAAAAATTATATAACTGATATATTTAGAAATCTTATGAAATTACCAATCTAACGGTACTAATGGTATATTTTTTATATTTCGAGCCCCACGACACGCTTTTCGAAGTCTGTATCCGAACGGGTTCGAAATAGGTCAAAAATTTACTAATCAATATTTTTAAACAACTTATATTACTACGAGCTATTCTACATATTTAAACTACACCTCGGCCTCTAGGATTAAGGGCGCTAGATTGCCGGACTTAGGCTATTGTATTCCAGTTAGGGTTTCCGGGTGATTTTCCCGGGTTAGATCCTTGCCAATTCGGAAACTGATATTTTATGTTTATATAATATATTTAATTTGAGAAATTTATTTTACATTTCATTTTTGTAAGTATTTAATATCTTTTAACGTTTTTGGAATTCTTGAATTGGATTTCATTTCCGAAAGTTAATCGTTATTTGCTTTTTAATAATTTGTTTTTGGGTTCTATATTACCCGATTTCATAAGTTGGAGTTACGTATGGAATTTGTCGTATATAGTGGTTTTGGAATTGAAGTATGATGAGTTCTTTTTTTTTTTAAGGATTCTAATTTTTCTCAAGATTCGGAAATTTCTGGATTCGCTCGTGTTTTTGGACTAGTTGAAATTCGGTTTTAATTTGGAGTGATTTTTAGGGTTTATTTTCGAAGTTCATCTTGAAATTATTTACTGAAATTTTTCGGGGCTTATAGTTGTCACGCCCCAAAGGATACCTTAAACGTAATAGTCCGCTGCATGCTAAACGAGACTTAAGAATCACTACCACAGTCATGCAAAAGTCTTGTATTAGTATGCAAGGCGTTCTCTTACGACAATAGAATACATAAACAATTGGAGATAGATTGTCACGCCCCGAAGGGTACCCTAAACGTGGCAGTCCGCCGTACACAATATTAAAGCCTAAGAATGACCACCTCAGTCACGCAAAGGCTTCCATACTATGTACAAGGCGTCTAACACATGGAGGAGACTCATCGGAGTAATGCATTTTATGTTGATACAACTTGAGAACAATGTAAAGGAAATTCAATTCACTATTCTTCAAAATACAACTCATTAACTTCAATTACAATTCATCAAAAGATTCTACTACATAAACTATTACAAGGCAAATAGGAAAACCTAGCTAATAACTTCACACATTCTTATGTCTTGCCAGAACCCCGGAGTCATACCCGGCTCCAACCAATTCAGTCCCCACTTTGCATTCTTGAGATAACCTGTTCATTTAAACAACTATAGGGGTATAAGCTACACTAGCTTAGTGAGTGAAAACTTCCAGGATTACATTTATAACACCTCATACAATCAAGTGATTAGTCAGATAAGTGATATGCATCAAACTCGTGAATTCAACAAACATATGACCTGCCGGAAATCATATGTGGATGGACTTGCGCCCTCCATCCCGGGTTAGCAGATTAACGAATCCTGCGGTACGACCAGACCGTTTCAGCTTACGGACAACTATAAACTATAACATAAAAAAATCGTTTAAGGTACAACGATAAACCGACAAATGCTAATGCTCTATCCCCATCGTGTATGAATGAGTTCAATTTCATCTTCAATTCCAAATAATCAATTATACCAATTCTTTTAAGTGATCAGTCAATAATCGCAGACAATCAATTCTAATTCATCTATACAGGCAATAGTTAATCACTCGGCTTCGATATTCTTACATTCCATTTCTCATATCAACAACAAGCATACATCTTTCCCATTCGTCCCCATCATGCATATCCATTTTATCTTTACCAAATACCTAGTGCAACTATTATTACAATCACATACAATAAATGAAATCGGAAGTAATACTCACTCGGCCATTGGATCACCGGGCTCTTAGTACAAGTAATCCGGTGGTAGGGGAATCGTCGTTCTTGGGGTCACCTAAGAAGGAAGAAATACCCTAATAAGTATTTCATTACTTAACTAGTCCAAGCTATCTCATACAAACTATCAAATTTGTAATTCTCGTCCTAAGCGGGAATTCCAATTTAAAACGGCCATAACTTGGTCATTTTAACTCGGAATCTCGCAAATTATATATCGATTTCTATCTACTTCGAAAGATCTATCTAATTCTAATATTATTTAAGTTTTGAAAACATTTAGGTCTCGGAACAGAGGGATCAGATCTGATCAGTAACGGTTTCCAATTCCGAAAAATAGTTTTGTAAATGTTTGTAATGTTTTTATTATATAAATTAGCCATACATGCAATATGAGTGATTTCCTAACATGAATGGCATGAAATGAGTTTCATGTATGCATGGTCTTGATGATTTTTGGTAAAAGAAAATTTTGGAACTCTTTATTTTGCAAGACTTCAATTATAACTATTTTTTGAAAAATCTAGTTTTCTAACTTTGGTCATTTCCATTTGTTTTGGATTTATTACTTAAGAAAATATAATTATTTTTGTTAAAATTAAGTCTTCATTATATATATTACTTATGACCTTCATTTCTTCATAAAAATTTCCATTTTACACTTGTTAAAAATGTTTTCAAGTGGGGTTGATTCCAAAATCCGAATTTTACAAAAATTAGTTTTTGAGTGATTCCTTTAAGTAAAAGTCATTTGATATTTAGAAAATTAGGGCTCAATCATACATAACCATTAAGGACTTTATTCTTACACAAAAATTTGCATTTTACACTTTGCAAATATGTTTTCCAATATGGTTTACTCAAAAATCCGAATTTTAGAAAATCTACTTTTTTGAATGATTCATTTGGGAAAAACTTGTTTAATGCATTAAATTTTAAGACTTTACTACATCTATTGTCTAAGGACTTCATTTAACACATAAAACTTGCAATTTGAGCTCAAATACTTAGTGATTACATATGCATCATCTCAAATTACGAATTTGACAATTTGATCACTAACTCAAAATTTTCCATTTTAATTCCATTACTTGGTTTACACATTACTCATGCCTAAACTTATTTTAACTTGTAAAAATCATTGCTTAATGATATCTATTACCTATATACTTCATTTTTCACATAAAACATGAGTTTTGGAGTTGATACATGGGTTCTAAAAATTGGTCTTGGTTGGGATCCGAATTTACAAAATTCATTTTTGGATATTCCTTTTGATAAAATCTATCTAAACTCATGAAAATCCATTCCTTACATATCCTATCCTAAGAGCCTTTCATTTCTTAAATTAAAACTTCATTTTTGAGTTGGAAAACATGTTTTTAAAATAGGCCTTGGCCAAAATCCGAATATAGAATTATTATTTTGAAAATAACTTTTGAAAATCACTTTTGATTCTTGTAAAAAGAAGTCTTGATGATATACATATACTAAGCCTTCATTTTCTCAAGTAAAAATTACATTTTGATACTTGGAAGGTGGTTTTCAAATGGGGGTCTTGCCAAAATACGAATTTCACAATTTTGTTTGAGTTCATAACTAAGATCTATACTTAATATGAACATAAACATAAAACAAATGCATGGTAATAAGCTATAAACATCATGGATCTAAACTTCACTTATCAAAATCTTTCATTTATGGTATCTATACTCTAAGCCCTTCATTTTAAATGAAAAATATACATTTTGAAGTTGAAAAATCACTTTTCTAAATATAGTCCCATTTTCATCCGAATTTTCAAAAATCATTTTGCTTGAAAATAAAATAGATCTTGAGTTTCCTATAACTTTCCTACCATCATCATATTATAGCAAGTTGTTCATGAACATAAACAAAGATCTAATGCATCTATGAACTCAAAACTTTAGATCTAGTCTTCTAAACTAGTTTTAAATGCATGAATCACTATGTAGATGATAGATCTATGCATGAATCATAAGAAATAACAAAAATAACAACTTAAATAACAAGATCTATGGCATAAACAAAATCAAGGCTATAAGAATTTAGATCTACAAAATATATCAACTTTAAACAAGAAAATAATTATAATACAAGATAATAAAAGTGGAGAAGAGAGTGTTTCATTTTTGGCATCATCATCCTAAGCTTTTAAGCTTATGGAAGGTCATTTGATGCATGAAACTTTCATTATACTTTACCTATATCACCTATGGAAGCTTTGAGAGGAAGATTTACTTAAAAATCTTCAAGAAATATGTGTGGAGGCTCAAGAATGGAATGGGGGCAGCTTGGTTCTTCTAAGAACAAGAGCAAAAATGGAGAGGAAAAGAGAGGAAAAAGAGAGAGAAAAAGCTAAGGAATGAAAAAGGAAAGAAGGAGTAAATGAAGGAGAGAGAGAAAATGAGTGTATTAATGTGTTTTAATTAATTGAAGAGAGAAAAAAAAATAAAACATGCAGAAAATAGAGGGGGGGCTGGCGTGAATTTGAGGAGAGAGGGAGAGAGGAAATTTTGTTGAATTTTGACTTGAAATTGTAATGTAATTAATGTTATGTGTAACTTTTTGAAGAAGGATTGAAATATAATTAATTTTAGTCAAAATAGGAGTAAATAAAGGACAATGGCAGCCATAAATAGGGTCAAAAATCTGCCATGAATTTGTGGGATTTGTGTAGAAAATTGAAGTGAAAAGGAAGTGATATGTGTAAGGTGTACTTGAAGGTATGGGTTGTAAAAGTACTTTTTAATAAAATAAATTAAAATAAAATAAAATTAGAAAATTTATTCCAAATATTTGTAGCAGATTTTTCATAATTAAATTTAAATAATTATTTGAATTATTTTAGTATTTTAACAAATATGTTACCGGTATGATCAAAATACGCGATTATGGGCTATAATTAATATTTTTATAACCCGAAAAATTCTAAAAAATTATTTTATGAAAATATAAATATATTTCAAATATTTTTAAATTATTAAATTAATTTATTTTATTTTTTAGTATCGGATCTTAAACAGAATCTGATCCCGTAAAGACCCGAAACGAACTAATTTTTGGAAAAACAAAATTTTCTATAACATATAAAATATTCATCTCAAAATATAAGGCTTTATAAGAATAATAAAATTTTGTAATGAAATAAAAATGAATAGTGCAAAAGACGACTCAATTACCGGTAATAATGGAAACGCGATAAAAAGGTTATAATTGTAGCTTTTATAACCCGAAAAATTATAAAACTGATATATTTAGAAATCTTATGAAATTACGAGTCTAACGGTACTATTGGTATATTTTTGATATCTCGAGCCTCGAGACACGCTTTTCGAAGTCTGTATCCGAACGGGTTCGAAATAGATAAAAAATTTACCAATCTAATATTTTTAAACAAACTTATATTACTATGAGCTATTCTATATATTTAAACTACATCTCGGCCTCTAGAGTTAGGGGCGCTAGATTGCCGGACTTAAGCTATTGTGTTCTGCTTAGGGTTTACGGGTGATTTTCCGGTTTAGACCTTTGCCAATTTGGAAACTGATATTTATGTTTATACAACATATTTAATTTGAGAAATTTATTTTAATTTTATTTTTGTAAGTATTTAATATCTCTTAATGTTTTCGGAATTCTTGAATTGAGTTATATTTTCGAAAGTCAATCGTTATTTGCTTTTTAATAATTTGTTTTTGAGCTTTCTATTACCCGTTTTTATAAGTCGGAGTTAAATACGGAATTTTTCGTACGTCGTGGTTTTGAATTTGAAGACCACTGAGTTCTTATTTTATTGTTTAAAGATTTTCATTTTCTCAAGATTAAGAAGTTTTTGAATTCGTTTATGAATTAGGACTTATCGAAATTCGGTTTTAATTTGGAGTGATTTTTAGGGTTTATTTTCGAAGTTCATCTTGAAATTATTTACTGGAATTTTCCGGGGCTTACATAGATAGTTCAACTTGATAGGATAAGCATAAAAATATAAACCACAAATATCTCAGGATCAGTTACAAAGCATCAAGTGGCATTCCCCTACTACACATAAGTCTAGGTATTATCTTTTTGGCAACACTTGATCGTTCTAGGTTTACTACTAAAGACTATACAAAACCAATCGTAAACTTCTAAGGAGATAATTCTTAGTTTTACATTACTTGATTTGGCCAGTCCGGGGATGTAGCCATATGTACAGGAACTGCATTAAAAAGAAACTGTGAGGGTATAAGCTACGTTAGCTTAGTGAGTTTCACTTCCAAAATTAAATGCTCAACAAGTAATATATATCAGCCAAGTTATATTAACAATCATATGAAATGCACAAGCACGTGAGCATACAATACATAAGACTTTCCGAGAGTCTTATATTAAATGGATTTACGCCCTCCATTCGGGGTTAGGTGTTTCAAGCCCATATGACCAAAGAGGCACACACATTTTCAATTCCAGCCATTATGCTAACATTCGACTTTACAGGCCCTTTGTTGGCCAGCTATTATGTCACGCCCCAAAGGGTACCCTAAACGTAGCAGTCCGCCACATACGGTATTAAAACTTAAGAATGACTTCTCGAAGTCATGTGAAAGTTTTCAATATCATATGTAAGGCATCTATTACAACAATAGGAGACACCGGTGGGATGTACAGTCCGAGATAGTAAATACAACATACAAGAATCTAAATAATGATCTAATTTATCATTAAGAGAATTTAATCCATGCATCATCTTAGGGGTTTTTCCCTTATAATTATCCAACCAATCATATTATCAACTTATCTTTCTCACAACAAAATAATACTAATACCAGAAGACATTAAAGGATATTTAACCTAAGATCTTCAAAAGATTTCCAGAAGCTTTTCTAAAACATCATCCCTCTCGAGTATGTGAAGTCTTCGGTCATAAAAGATATTGGACCTGATACAACATAGGTCTATCGGAGTATAAACATAACTAGCTTAGTGAGAATATTCCTAAATCAACGTACTTGCATAATTAATTTCAAACAAGTTATTAAGCAAGCATATGAATGCATCAAACAAGTGATCAAGCAATATATATGATCTACCAGAAATCATATGTTTGAATGGATTTATCCCTCCATTCAGGGTTAGGTGTTCCAGGCTCTTTAAAACCTATCTTTAAATCTAACTCATGTAGTTTATTTCAGGCGCCTACTCGCCCATCTCAAAATAGTTCTTTCAGTCTCCTAATCGCCCATCTTGCAGATTTCTAGCTACTGCACACCCGGCTACTAAACTCTTGCCCCATCGAGAATAGCAGCTCATGCAATGAATCTAACTACGTGATATGTATGAATCAATTAATATAATTCGTAGTATATGATTAGAGTAATTCAAAGGTGATTACAGAATTTGCACACACTCCAACAGGATAATAATAAAACATAAGTTAATTAACAACGATTCATGCCTCGGTATGCTTAACATTCTTTCAACCAATATTATCATATATAATTCATTTTCATCTTTTCCTACTTCTAGTGCCTCTAGCTACAAGCACAACCAAGTACGTAAAAGGTAGGAAATAAACTCACTTGGCCATGAGAATCTATCTTTCTTACGGATGAGTCGATCGGTAAATCCACTAATCAAAATAATCCTCCGAGTATGAATACTCCTCCTCGGGATCGCCTAACCAAGAAGAATACCCATAATGAGTATTCCTTATTGATTCTATGGTACCTATCAAAATCTATGTCATAAGATCGTTAAAATTCGTATAGAAGGTAATTCCAACTTAAAATGGCCATAACTTGGTCATTTTAGCTCGAAATTGCGCATATAATATATCATTTTTTACATACTCGAAAATATCTATCCATTTCTAAGGTTATTTTTGTCATAAAAAGTCATTTGGGTTGGAAAATACTACGGTACAGAATAGTTGCAAGTTTATAGCTCACAAAATATGATTTTTCCAAACTTTACTTTACTCAAAAATCCTTAAGAAAATATATGGATATGTATATAGTTGAAAAATCCTTTGAACATATATTTATACTCATATTATATGCATGATTTTTGTAGTGTTGTCTCAATATTGAAATTTCATAAACATATTGTCTTTGATGGTTTTAAAAGATAAAACTTTTCAGAATTTCTCCTTTTTGATTTGTGAGAAAGAAGATAAAATATATTTGAGTTGTTATGAGTAAATATTTTATTATTATTTCATTTTCTCACCTTTCAAAAGTAAATTCATTTTCAAAAATTTTGGTTCTTTAAGTTATCTGCTAACTTTTTTTCTAGTGATTGAAAATACGGTTTTCAAAATATTCTTTAAGTTTCAAATATTCGAAGTTGTGTATGTTTTCCTCTTATTTTTATATCATTTTTCTTCTTTAGGAAATAGGTGTACCTTTAAAACTTTACTTTCTTGGCAAATTTTATTTTTCTAAGTTGGTTTCCAAAATAGTGAGTTGATTTTATCTTATTTTGAAAAACTTGTTTTATTCTTAATATTTGTTAAGTGATAGAATAATTCCTTTAGACAAGTTTATAAGAAAAGCTTTCTCAATGAAGAATTTGTTAACATTTAGAATTTAGTAAAAATTTTATTTTAATTTTAAAAAGAGAGTAGTAATTATAAAATTGAAGTTTTGAAGATACTTTCATAGTATGTGATTTTCAAAGTCTATAATGAATGATATGGTTAAGTTGAATATTAAGTTCAATGCTAAAAATTCTATCTTAATGAAGTGTTTAGTTTTGATTCATAAAAGAAATGAGTTCTTTTTATTTGAAGAAATCTTGCGCACTATTACTTAAAAACTCATGATCAATTTGTCTAAGCTTTTGAAAAACAAAATTTAGACTTTCTTGTTGAAAACTCCTTTATTGAGAAATCTAGTTCACTTTTCCTTGTTTAAAAACCCATTTATATTTTTACTTAAGACAACAATATTATAATCATGCATGAATATGATTATGTAGCTATGTAAAAATAAAGATAATACATAATAAGATAGAAAGAAATACTTGTAAGTAAATAAACATAATAGATTAGTCAAGCATTGAGAACCTTAGCTTCATCAAGGTATCCCGATCATGTATTGGGAGCCTTAGCTTCATTAAGGCAACCAGACTAAGAATAGACTAGTCCCAAAAGAAAAGAAAATTGTTTTGACTTGATATGGACAAATCTAAGACTAGAAAGACTAGTCTTAATTAAATTGCATAAAACAAGTAAATAAATCATTGTAAGACATGAAAATAAATAAATAACAATGAGCTTATATGCTATAAATAAATATATATACTTAGTATATATAATATTATATAAGTTAGATTAGAGCAAAAATAATAATAACAATATAACAACATAATGTAAAATAGGAACATGAACAAAAACAAAACATGAACATATTGTTGCTTCTTTAACTCATATGAGTCTACGAAACATACACTAAGCTCATGCTAAGTTGTATGAACATGATAAAGAATGTAGGTAGGATTTTTATCTAAGGTTTAATGGAGGATTTTGAAAGAGATGAATGTGTTTTGTGTTTGTTATTTTCTTCTTGAAGTTGTAGAGAATGGTAGAGAGTGTTTTGAGAGAGATTGTTGGAGAGAGTATTTTGGTAAAGTTTTGTTATGTAAAATGGATGTGTGAAAGAATGAAGGAGGCATGGGGTATGTATAGTGTCACGCCCCGAAGGGTACCCTAAACGTGGCAGTCCGCCACACATAATATCAAGGCTTAAGAATGGCTACCTTAGTCATGCGAAAGCCTTAGTATTATATGTAAGGCGTCTAACACGGTAATAGGAGACGCTTTTGGGAAGCATAGTTTAAGCAAGTAAAGTTAAACATACAAGAATTCAGAAATAAATATATCATATCATAAATAACCAAAGGTCTGATACATAAATTCTTAGGGGCATACCCCCGCTAATTCCAAGGATCGAGATAACTTCATAATAACCAAAATTAAAGATTTCAAAGGAAGTCTAATCTAAGTCTTCGAGTAGATTTCCTCCAAAAGCTTCAACATAAAGTGTATACGGATACGGGATGGCCTCGGGCTCAAAAATAGGTGTTCCTGAGAATACAAATATCTATAGGGGTGTAAGCTTATGGGCTTAGTGAGTAAATCCCAAAATTCATACTCAAATAAAATTTATCAATCAAGTTTATTATTCAAACATATGAAATGCAACAACCACGTGAGCATACAAGACATATGACTTTCCGGAAATCATATGTTGAATGAATTTACGCCCTTCATTCGGGGTTGGGGATTCAGGCCAATTACAACCACAACTTTTAAAAACACTTTTATAGTTCTTACCGGCTCCTATACGCCATCAAAAATTTGTAGTTATTACAGGCTCCTACTAGCCACCAAAAACTTGTAGTTATTACAGGCTCCTACTAGCCATCAATTTAAGTAGTTCTTACAGGCTCCTACTCGCCACCTACATGATATACCGGTTATGTCTACCACCACTATTATACACTTGTCCCACCAATTGTATAGTAGTGAATGCAATGTGACTCAATATATGAAGTGCATGAATAATTTCTTTAATTAAAGTCTAGTAATTACATTTAGCTTCTTTCAAGTGATCAACCAATTTCAAACACTTCAAGATATTAAGGCACATACAATCTTTATTACAAACAATTCGAGTTTCGATATACTTAGTATTCTTCCAACATATTATCATACACTTTCGTTTTATTTTTCTTAAGTTCTAGTGCAACTAAATTTACAAGCACAATCAAGAGTACAAAAAAATACGGGAAGTAACTCACTCGGCCATGGTGACACCTTTCTTGAATTGGATGGGTCGATCGGAAATTCTACTTAATTGTAGTAATCCTCGGGATACGAACAATCCTCCTCGTGATTATCTAATTCAAGAAGAATACCCAAAATGAGTATTTCATGAAATTCTATCCTTGAAAATTCTAATCTTTTCAAAAAAAATCGTAATAAATCGTATAAAGGGTGTAGACACCCAATTTTTGCCCAAATTAATTAAGGCTTAAAATTTAATTAAACTAATTTTTTTCCAAAAGCCTTAAGTATTGAAGAAATTGGCTAAGTGATCAAGGCACAGGCCAAATGGCCTGTTGGTTAAACACATGGACCCAAACACACACTCAAGCTCAAGGACACAGGTTCAAACCCTAGTAAAGGCAAATTTTTGCCTTTTTATCATTTTTGTCTTTTTTTTCCTCAAATGTGACTTTTGCCTTACTTTGCATCAGTTTTTAACTGACAAAACATCATTGATTGTCAAAATTGATGATGGGATTGCAAAGTGGTTACAAAATTAGTGCAAAAAACAACCCAAAAGTTACAAAATTCAATGTATAAAGCATTCAATTGCACATGAATGGGGAGTTACAAAAATTGAGTGGATGAATCTGGCATGGAATATGAAAACAATCATCAATTCATCAGTTTCAAACAAATTAATCATGGATTTTCTAATTAAATTCGTGAAAAATCAAGGGGCAAAAATCAATTCATTTTTGAAACGGTTCGAAACTGAAAATTGAGCTTACAACCTATAAATAGGAGGTCCTAGGAGCAAAAGGCACAAGTCAATTTCAACAAAACACAATCAGAATGAGTGAATTCGAAGATTTCGAAAATTAGGGTTCTTAAAGAGAAAATTCGAAATTTGAGAATTTCGAATTGTTTTTGATTCAATTTGAGTGTTTAAAGAGCTTTAGGAACAAGTTTAAAGTGATCGAGTGTGCTTTAATTTGATCAATTTGTTCAAAATCATCTCTGCAAATTTTTTTATTTTTTCGGATTTGAACCGCCGGCGACCACCACTTCGAACTGCCGTCCACGGTGGTTCTGAGCGTGAACCACCACCTCCAGAGGACGCGCCACCACCATTGGAGTCGGGCCGACAAGCTTCCAGCCGCCGAGGACCACCGGAGCCGCCGGAATCCGCCCGAAAAGTCACGTCATCGTCTTCTTCACCCGCCGCAGCTCCGAGATCCGACCCGAAGATCCGAATCCAACCCGGTCGGTCATCGGTCAACGGTCGTCGGTCATCGGTCAACGGTCAACTCTGATCAGACGGTCCAGATTTCATCAGGCAGATCAGACGGTCCAGATTTGATCAAGCAGATCAACGACCCAGATTTCATCAAGAGATCAGACGGCCCAGATTTCATCCGGCGATCAGACGGCCCAGATTTCATGAAGCGATCAGACGGCTCAGATCGAGTAAACAAGATCAGACGATCCAGATCGGTTAGCGAGATCGACGCTCCAGATCTCATCCGCTTCATCCGACGGTCCAGGTTAATCCGCATTATTTTATTAATAGTTTATTATATAATTAATTTCAGAAAATAATAAAAAATAGCAAAAATAGTAAAAAAATTATAAAAATTCAGAAAAATTCAGAAAAATACAGAAAAATCCAGAAAAATCAAAATATTTATTTTTTATATAAATTTATTTTTTTTATATTTTTGATATTTTTTGAATATTTTTAATGTGTATTTATACACAAATTACCTTAGAAATGCATATTTAATGCATGAAAAATGATTTTAATATTTTTTAATATATTCTGAATATATTGTGAATTTATGTGATGATTTTTTTTAAAAAAATAAAAAATAAAAAAATAAATAAAAATAATAAAATTGGATTTTCCAAAGAACAAAATTTCTCAAAAAAAAATATGATTTTTGGACTTAGAAAAATATGTTTTCATGAAATGAAAATCAATTGATTAGATCATAGGGTCATCAAAAATGATTTTTTATGAAAGTTCAAAATTTAATGAACTTAAAATGAAAAGAGTTCAAAAAATTAAAATTGACCGACAAATTAAAGTTTTTTTTTAAAGAACTACGTTTTGTCTGATCTCGATTAGCGAGTACGTAGGCACCTGCGGGGCGACATAAAAAATGAAAAAAAATGTTTTTTTTTTGTAAATAAATATTTTGTAAATATAAGATAATTTGTTGATTATTCATATTTAAAAAAAATAAAAAAAATAAAAAGAAATAAATAAAAAAAATAAAAATGAATGATTTGATTTGTGAATATTTGTACTATAATGTTTTACTTAAGTTTTTGAGCATGAAAAGGATAAATTAGAAATTTAAAATTCCAAAAGTGGTAACCGATTTGGTTTTAATAGGTTAGCCCCTGAATCCATGATATCTGGTTTAAAATTTTGATTTTTCTAAAATCAAATTTTCGCAGACTAGTAGCTAAGTTAGGATCAACCGACCCATTGATCCTAGCTTTTTATTTTTTCCCTATTTATATCGGGTGGCGACTCTAAATTTAAAAAAAAAATTCTTTTAACCCCTAGTCGAGGATTCATGTTAAATGGTTCGGGTTTAATGTGAATCGGGTTAGGAGAAATAGACCAGATAAGATATAGTGGAAAAAATCCAGGCTCGACAAAGGGAAATTCCAACTTAAAACGGCCATAACTTGCTCATTTTAACTCGGAATTTCGCGTATAATATATCGTTTTCTACCTACTCGGAACGATCTACGCATTTCTAAGCTTATTTCCATAAAACTAAGTCATTTGGGTTCCGAAAAGGTAGCGGTCAGATTTGCCACGAATTTGTAAACACTTGTTTTACTTTTTGTAAACAAAAGCTCATTTTGAAAAGATAACATTTCAATTATTTTGTAAACTTTTGAAAGGTATATATATTTGTAATGACTCATAACAAATGTATGAAGTAAATGAAGTTGTCTCAACTTAAAAGTAAGGTTTTAAAAGTCTTTGAATTTGAGATTCTATTTTACTTTTGAAAGATCTTTTGGTCATTAAGATAAAGATTTTATTTTTAAATGAAATCTCTTGTAATTATTTTAATTTTCCTAAAGTGTGGTTTTTTTTTCTAAACTTGGATTTCAAAAGTAGCAAAATGATATTTTTATTTCTTGTAATGTTTCAAAAGAATTTCTACTTCTTGATAAAAGATAAGTTTTCATAAAACCTTTTGTTTATGTAAGAAAATCATTCCTATGCATGTTCATGAGTTTTTTTTTTTTTTTTAGAAATCCGTTTCCCATATTCTTTTAGAAAGAATCTTTAATTCAAGAAAACATTTTCTCATTTGTTTTTTTGAGACAAAAACATTATGTTCATGCATGAATATGAATCAAAACTATAGAAATACAAAGGAACATAATAACTTGAAAGCTTAAATAATAAAGTAAATCAAGTATTGGGACCTTAGCTTTATCAAGGTACCCCGGGACTAAGAAAAGACTAGTCCCTAAAAGAAAAGAATTGTTTTGACTTGATGAGGACAAGTCTAAGACTAGAATGACTAGTCTTAAAATCAACTTGAATTTAAATAACTTGAAATGAAGTAATTAAATTGCATGAAAGATAAATAAATTGTAAGACAATGAGCTTATATGCTCTAAATAATATATAATTATATAGATATATTAGATAGTAGTAAACATAAAGGAAATATAAAGAACATAAAGGAAATATAAGGAACATAAAGGAACATAACGAGATTGATATTATGAACAAAAACAAAATATGAATCTAATGTTGCTTTCTTAACTTTCATGGTTTTAGAAAACATACACTAAGCTCATACTAAGTAGATGAACATGAGAAATTCTTGAGAAATTTCTTACCTAAAGAAGCTAAACTAAGAGGATTTCTTGTAAGAACTCTTGAGAGAATTTTGAGAGAGTAACTTTAGAGGACGAGAAGTGTGAAAGAAGTGAAGGTATGAGGGGGTATTTATAGGAAAATGTGGGAGATAATTTGTGTTAATTAAATAATTGAAAAATAAAACAATTTGAGGCATAAAGAGAGAGCGGCCGGCGCCATTTGATGCATGGGGAAGAGATAAAAATTAATTTTTTTTTGTCTTTTGATTAATTAAAGTAAGAAATGAAAGATGTGAAGTTGTATTGGAAATGAAAAATGTAAGGAATAGGTGTATGGTTTGTAAGAGTAGGTTGTAAGAAAAAGTAGAGATAGATGAATAGTGTAGAATAGTAGAAAATAGTGTAATGTAAAAGTAGACATGAAATTTAATGCCGGTAGTAAGAAAATACGAGTATAAGAGCGATATCTAATATTTTTAGCTACCGAAAAATTACGAAATTGATATTTTTGGAAATCTTATATTTTTACGAGTCTAACGGTGTATTCGGAATATTTTTCCTATTTGAGCTTCCGGACACATTTTTCAAGGACTGTGTCCGTTCGAGTTCGAAGGACATCCGAATTTCGCGAAACTGAAACTTTTATAAAACCTATGGTTATTACGAACTATTCGAGCTAATTTTTCCAACTTCGTTTTTTATGACTTGAGAAAACGGCAATGCCGGAGTTAAACGATTACGGTAAACTAGGGTTTTGTTTGACCTAAGAATCCGTTTGACTTCCGTTTAGGGTTTAGGTCTTTATTTATGGATCGAAAATTTCGCGAATTTACATATAGAATTTTTGGAGTGAATTTTTGATGTAATAAAATAAATTGAAAAAGCAAAAATAATTGAGAGGAAGAGGGGGAGGGTAACGCCAGCCATAGTGGGATTAGAGAGAGAGTGAGTTGATTTTGATTGTATTTTGTAAGAAAATAATTAATATATAAGGTATGATTTGATATAAGATGTACTGGAAATATAAAAAGTAAGAAAATAGGTATATAGGTGGTAAGAAATAGGTGTAAGAAAGAGTAAGATAGTGAAATAGTACTATGAATAGTAGACTAGACATGTAAAATACCAGTAGTAATAAAAATACGCGTAAACAAGCTATATCTGTTATTTTTAGTTATCGAAAAATTCTGAAATTGATATTTTTGGAATCCTTGTTTAATTACGAGTCTTTTGGTGTTATTAGAATATTTTTAATATTCCAAGCTCCAGGACAAGCTTTTTGAGAACTGATCTCGTTTGAGTCCGAAGGACACTCGAAATTCGCGAATCTGATATTTTTATGTTACCCTATATTATTACGAACTATTTTAAGCCATTAACTTAATTTCGTTTTCTAGGGTTTGAGAACGCGGGATTACCGAAGTTGAAATTGTTTGATTGTTTTGACCTTTGTTGACTTTTGAAACTCCGGTTTGACTAGGCTTAGGGTTTAATCCAACTTTACCTTAGACATTGAGGGATTTAAATCAGAGATCGGATAGGTGGTCTTTTTCATATTCGGGTTTTTGAATGGAAAGATTATTTAACTTTCTATTTTCGTTTTTGGAAATTCTCTTGTGAAATCCTATGATTGAATTTGGTTAAGGTTTGGTTTCAACTTGGGTCAAACTTTAAGGTTTCAATTCAATATTCCAAAACTATTATCGAAAAATTCGAGAGCTTACATATTATACCTTCTTCTCACAAAGGTATAATAACCTATGCAATGTGACTCACATATAGTATGCATGGTTAATTTGATTACAAGATCATGGCATATCAATTAACAATTTATGGGCGATCATAGATATTATAGACACTTCAATTATGAACTAAATCATACAAATATTTACAACAAGCTTATTTCAATATTTTTATCATTGATTCACCCAAGTAGAACTCACATACACATAATCAAATTTTTATCTTACTTTAGTTTTAATGCCACTAACGTTACAAGCACAATCATAAACATATAATTTAAAGATAGTGAACTCACTCTGCCATGGTCTCTGATCTTTAATGGTAGTGATCTAGAAACATGAATTTCCCCCGATTCCAAAATCACCTAAACGACAAAAATACCCCTATTAGTATTTCATACCATAACTAATTCCAAACTTTTTAATTAATAACTCTTTAAATTCATAATTTCGTGGTAATTGGAAATTCCAACTTAAAACGGCTATAACTTGGTCATTTTAATTTGGAATTTCGCAAATAAGCTATCGATTTCTATCCACTTTGAAAGATCTATCTACTTATGATGTTATTACTAAATTTTGAAAATGTTTAGGTCTTAGAATGTTCGGATCATATCTGATTAGTAGCTATAATTTGAAATTCCAAAATTGTTTTGTGAAATTTGCATTATTTCTAATAAGTAGATTATATGTACATGCAATATCTACAAGTTATGATCATGAATGTCATGATATGAGCTATCTAAATGTAATTACTTAATGATTTTTTATTGAAATGAATTTTACAAAAACTTTCACTTTGCAATAATGTCATGAACACTTGTTTGAGAAAACTAGTTTTATTCCTTTGAAAATCATGCATATTTTTACTATGATAAGGCCTTGATAACCTATATGATAACCTATATACATAATACCTTCGTTATCTCAATAAATTTCTTTATTTAAAGGTTGGAAAATAGATGCTTTAAGGTGAGTTTTGCCTAATGACGAATTTTGCACAATGTTTGGAAAGGAAAATACTATATGATCTTAGTTGGAAAATCTTTCCTTTGTTTTAAGTTTCTACTTTAATAAAACACATTTACTCTTATTAAAATCAAGTCTTTTTTACTTCTATTCCTTAAGGCTTCTATTTTTCCATTAAAATACTCATTTTGACATTTGGAAATAAGTGTTTAAATAGAGATCATTTTTAGATCTGTATTTTGGAAAAGTGCTTTTGAGATTTTGTTTCTTGTGAAAAACTCATTTAATCTTTCTAAAACTAAGTCTTAATCAAACCTACTCCCTAAGGCTTTCATTTCTTTAATAAAACTCTTGTTTTAGGATTAAAAAATAAGTGCTTTCTTGGTATTTCACTCTAGTTATGAATTTCTACATTTTTGTTGGTGTTGAATCATAGATCTAACTTAACTTTTGTAATCATTTTCTTGCTTTGAAAATTTCTCTTAGTAAAGCCATGATCAACTTATAAAAATCATTACTTTATGATACATATTACCTAAGCTCTTCATTTTACATGTAAAATCTTCATTTTGAAGTAGGAAAATATGTTTTCTAAATGGTTCTTTCCCAAGATCCGATTTTTAAAATCACTTTTTGATAGAAAAAAAAAATGAATCTTAAGTTTTGATCAACACCTTCACTAAGACTATCATGTAGCAAGTCCTTCATGCATGTAAAACAAGTGGCTATGTCATTTTAACTACTCTAAACAAATAGATATACTATACTACTCATGTTATGAATGTAATGCAACAATGACAATATGTAGATGGGAGTAAAAATGAGAATATATGCACGAAATTTCTATATGAGCAACATATAACAATATATATAGAAAAATACTTAGTATATTTACTTTAATAGTAAGATCTACACATTGTGATGGTAAGGATATCATGTTCTAGTGTTTCCATATCCCTACCATAAAGCTTATGGGGATTTTTGGTAGAACCACACATGTGCAACCTTGTTATTACATGTTTTATAGTGGTAGGGTCCAGATCTATTACCTATTTAGTCTTTTGGTGAAGGAAACTTGAAGGAAACAAAAGTGTGTGTGTGTGTGCTTGTGGGAGGGGGTCACGGCATAAGAGGGGAGGAGAGGGAGAGAAATTTGCTTTCCAAAGTTTGAAAGAAGTGAAAGTGAAAAGTGAAAGGTTAAAAAGATATTATATAGGAAAAGAATTTAGGGTTTTGTATGATTATTTAATAAAAGAAAAACATAAAAAATTGTGGCCTCTTGGGGGGGTTTCACGCCGGCCATAATAGAGGGGGAGAGAGAGAGTTTTTGATTTTGTTTTGTGTAATAAAATTCAATTTTAATGAGTAATTTTAAGTACTAAAATATATTGGAAAGGTAAATTTATAAGGAAGTGATGTAAAATTGTAAGAATAAGTTGTAAGGATGTAAGAATAGGGTATGTGTGATTATATTTGATGAATAGTGTGAAAGAAAGCAAAAAGTTGATTGGATAATTAAATTACCGATAGTAATAAAAATACAATAAAAAGGTTATAACCATAATTTTTATAACTCGAAAAATCATATAACTTATATATTTAGAAATATTATGAAATTACGAATCTAACAGTACTAATATCATATACATAATATCCCGGGCCCCGGGACACACTTTTTAAGATTTGTATCTGATTGGGCTTGAAATAGGTTGAAAATCCACTCATTTGATATTGTTAAGTATTCTAATATTAATACGAGCCAACCTACACTTCTCACTCATTTTTCGACTCCTTGGTTTGAGAACACGGGATTGTCGGATCTAATTGCTAGGGTTTCCTGAAGTTTTATTGATTTAGGGTTTCCGGTTGACTTTCTGATTTAGGGTTTCAGTTGGAGTTAACTTATTTCTAATCTTCCGGGGTTTCAGTCTTGGCATTGACAGACATAGGGTTTCCATATCCAATTGGTCCAGAGGCATTCTTTTAGGGTTTCGATTTCTGGTTTTAAGTTTTCTGAAATCAAACTCAGGTTTGCTAAGAAACAAGGGTTTACAGTAGTTTCTAAATACTATTTGAGGGTAATTGAAATTTATCAAGCTTTACTTTTTCTTAACCTTTCCTAAAGTTTATTTCATTTAATTAAAATGATTTCTTAAGTTGTTTACTTACTTTATTCCTTAAGAACATTTTATCCTTATAAAAGAAACATTCTTAGTGATTTGTCAAACTAATCTATTCCTTCATATTCTAGAGTATTGGTAAAACTTTCTTAATGAAGTTTAGTAAAACTTTTGTCAACCAAGAAATTGAAATTTTAATTTTTAAAGAAAACTTTTTCACTTTATGGTTCTGTAAAGTATATGTATGATATATCTACTTTATGTATTATCTAAAATCCTTATGTTCTTTGATTACTTAAAAAACTTATGATGAACTTCTCTAAATTTTTGGAAAAGATTTGCTAAGATAAATTTCTAAGTCTTTATGGAAAAAATTATTTCTTACATGACAAAATTTATTTTGGAAAAGAACTCTATCTTCTTTTATTTTAGAAAACCTTTCCCTCTTTATCTTATTGAGACAATAATCAATATGCTCATGCATGGTCATGGATATGTAATATGAAAATATAAGAAAGACATAATAAGCAAGTTAATATATCAAGTATTAGGAACCTTAACTTCATCAAGGTAACCCGGTCAAGTATTGAGAGCCTTAGCTTCATCAAGGCAACCCCAGACTAAGAATGGACTTGTAAGCCCCCAAATTTTTCGATAATGGTTTTGGGAATACCAAATCGAAACCCTAAAGTTTGACCCAAGTTGAAACCGAACCTTAAACAATTTCGATCATGGAATTTCATAAGAGAATCTTCAAAAACAAAAATAGAAAGTTCAATAATCATTCGATTTGAAAATCCGAGTATGAAATGATCCGTCCATCCGATCCCGGAGTTAAACCTCTCAATTTCCAGGGTAAAGATGGATTAAACCTAACCCTAGTCAAACCGGAACTCCAAAAGTCAACAAAGGTCAAGACAATCAAACAATTTCAACTCCGACAATCCCGCATTCTCAAACCCTAGAGAACGAAATTAAGTTAGCAGCTTAAAATAGTTCGTAATAATATAAGGTAACATAAAAATATCAGATTCGCGAATTTCGAGTGTCCTTTGGACTCAAACGGGATCAGTTCTCAAAAAGCGTGTCCCGGAGCTCGGAATATTAAAAATATTCCGATAACACCAAAAGACTCGTAATTAAATAAGGATTTCAAAAATATCAGTTTTAGAATTTTTCGATAACTAAAAATAACAGATATAGCTCGTTTACGAGTATTTTTATTACTATCGGTATTTTATATGTCTAGTCTACTATTCATAATACTATTCTTACTATTCATTACTATTTCACTATCTCTACTTTTTCTTACACCTATTTCTTACTACCTACATACCTATTTTCTTACTTTTATACTTTATTTCTTTTCTTTACAAAAAAATTACAAAACAAACAAAATACCCCCTCTCTCTCTCCAAATTTGTGCCGGCCATCTCTCCCCTCCTCTATATTATTTTTCTTTTCAATTTATTTTATTACATCCAAAATTCACTCCAAAAATTCTATAAATATCCCCTTTCTCCTTCATTCTTTCACACACTCATTTTACATAACAAAACTCTACCAAAATACTCTCTCAAAACCTCTCTCCAACAAATCTCTCACAAAATACTCTCCACCAATTCCTACAACTTCAAGAAGAAAAATATCAAACACAAAACCCATTCATCTCTTTCAAACCTTCAATTAAATCTTAGGCAAAATCCTACTTAAATTTCTTTATCATGTTCATACAACTTAACATGAGTTTAGTGTATGTTTCTTAGACTCATGAGAGTTAAAGAAGCAACAATTTATTCATGTTTTGTTTTAGTTCATGTTTCCATTATTTTCTTTATGTTAATATTATGTTGTTATTATTAATTGTTTCTAATCTAACTTATAATATTATGTATACTATGTATATATAATTTAGAGCATATAAGCTCATTTGTTATTTATTTATTTCTAAGTCTTTCAATTTATTTATTTACTTTTTTATGCAATTTATTAAACTAGTCTTTTTAGTCTTAGAATTGTCCATATCAAGTCAAAACAAATTTCTTTTCTTTTCTTTTCTTTTGACACTAGTCCATTCTTAGTCCCGGGTTACCTTGATGAAGCTAGGGCTCCCAATACATGATCGGGATACCTTGATGAAGCTAAGGTTCCCAATGCTTGACTATTTATTTATGTTTGTTTACTTACAAGTATTTCTTTCTTTCTATCTTATTATGTTTTATACTTTTACATTGCTACATATTCATGCATGATTATAATATTGTTGTCTTAAGTAAAAATAAAAATGCGTTCCTTCTTAAATAAAGAAAAAGTAAACTAGATTTCTTGACAAAAGAAATTTCAACAAAAAGATCTAAGTTTTCTTTTCTAACAAGCTCTTTTCGAAATAAGCTAATCATAAATTCTAGAAGAAGTAGTAAAGTAGATTTCTTCAAAAGAATAAAAGGAACTTATTTCTTTTCTAAATCAAAAACTAAATACCCCATAAAGGAAGAATTTTATAAAGGATTTTAACTCAACCATATCTTTTATACGACTTAATTATGTTCATTATAGACTTTGAGAATCACATGCTAAGAAAGTTCCTTCAAAACTTAAATTTTGTATTGTTATTCTGTTCTCAAAAATTAAAATGAAGTTTTACTAAGTTCTAAAGTTAACAAATATTTATAAGAAAGCTTTTCTTATAAACTTTCTAAGAAAATTATTTTACTATTTAACTAACATTAAGAATAAAACAAGTTTTTCAAACCAAGATAAAATTAACTCACAATTTTAGAGACCAACTTAGAAAAATAAAATTTGTCAAGAAAATAAAGTTTTAAAGGTATATCTATTTTCTAAAAGAGGGAAATGATATAAAAATAAAAGGAAAACAAACATTTACACAACTTCAAATATTTGAAACTTAAGGAATATTTTGAAAAGCTTATTTTTAATCGCTAGAAATAAAGTTAGTATATAAGTTAAAGAACCAAATTTTTGAAATAAAATTTACTTTTAAAAAGTAAGAAAATGGAATTATAATAGAAAAATATTTGCTCATAACGACTCAAATATATTTTTATTTTCCTTCTAACAATTCAAAAAAGGAGAAATTCTCAAAAAGTTTTATCATTTAAACCATCAAAGACAAATCGTTTATAAAATATCGATATTGAGACAACACTATCAAAATCATGCATACATATGAGTATAAATATATGTCCAAAGGATTTTTCAACTATATATATCCACATATTTTTCTTAAGAAATTTTGAGTAAAGTAAAATTTTGGAAAAACCATATTTTGAAAACTATAAGTTCGTAACTATTTTGTACCGTGTTAGTTTGCAACTCAAATGGCTTTTTATGACAAAAATAATCTTAGAAATGGATAGATCCTTTCGAGTAGGTAGAAAACGATATATTATAAGCGCAATTTCGAGTTAAAATGACCAAGTTATGGCCATTTTAAGTTGGAATTACCTTTTATGCGAATTTTAATGATCTTATGACGTAGTTTTTGATAAGTACCATAGAATCAATAAGAAATACTCATTATGGGTATTTTTCTTGATTAGGTGAACCCAAGGAGGAGTATTTATACCCGGAGGATTATTTTGATTAGTAGATTTATCGATCGACTCATCCATAAGAAAGATAGATCCTCATGGCCAAGTGAGTTTATTTCCTACCTTTTACGTACGTGGTTGTGCTTATAGCTAGAGGCACAAGAAATAGGAAAAGATGAAAATGAACTGTGTATGATAAATTTGGTTAAAAGAATGTTAAGCATACCGAGGCATGAATCGTTGATAATTAACTTATGTTTTACTGTAATTCTGCTGGAGTGTGTGCAAAATTCTATGATCATCTTTAAATTACTATAAACATATACTGTGAATTATATTAATTGATTCATCCATATCACGTAGTTAATTTCATTGCATGAGCTACTATTCTCGATGGGACAAGGGTTTAGTAGGCAGGTGTGCAGTAGCCAGAAATCTGTAAGATGGGCGATAGGAGCTTGAAAGAACTATTTTAAGATCGGCGATAGGAGCCTGAAAGAACTATTTTGTGATGGGCTAGTAGGAGCCTGAAATAAACTACATGAGTTGGAATTTAAGTTGGGTTTTAAAGAGCCTGGAACACCTAACCCGGAATGGAGGGGTAAATCCATTCAAACATATGATTTCCGGAAGATCATATGTATTGTTTGATCACGTGTTTGATGCATTCATATGCTTGTTAATAACTTGTTTGAAATTATTTATACAAGTACATTGATTCAGGAATATTCTCCTCAGCTGGTGGTATCCAGATCTCAAATCAATGCGTGAGAATACACTTGCTCCTTGTAGTTGGTCAAAGAGATCGTCAATCCTTGGCAATGGATACCTATTCTTGATAGTGACCTTGTTAAGTTCTCGATAGTCAATACACAACCTCATCGATCCATCTTTCTTCTTTACGAATAATACCGGGGCTCCCCAAGGCGAGACACTTGGTCTAACAAATCCTTGGTCAAGCAATTCTTGTAATTGCTTCTTAAGTTCCTTGAGCTCAACAGGTGCCATTCGGTATGGTGCCTTGGATATGGGTTCTGTTTTTGGCATCAAATCGATCTCAAAATCGATTTCTCGTTTTGGGGTAACCCAGGCAATTCTTCTGGAAAAACATCAGAGAATTCATTAACGATGGGGATGTCGTCAATGTTGGGTCTTTCCTTATCCTCCTCCGTACTTCCCACATAACTTTCAACTCCTTCCTCAACCTCTTCAATTACTCGAACGAACTTAACTCCAAACTTTTAGAAGTTGCGGATTCTCCCAAAAACGTAGCTTTCTTCCCATCTTGTCCCATGAATTCCACCTTTTTATTTCTACAATCTACCTTTGCTTCCACCATGGACAACCAACTCATTCCGAGAATCACTTCGTACTTGCTAATTTCTATTACTATAAGATCGGTAGTTGCTTCATGGCCTTGTATCTTCATGGGGCAATTCCTTATTACTTCTTTGGTAGTCACCACACTACCGGTGGGGGTTTTTATACGAAAACTTGTTGTGATTGTGGTGATAGGTAAACCGGTCTTCAAGGCTACACTAGTGGCAACAAAGGAATGTGTTGCACCAGTATCGAAGAGGGTATAAGCGGTTAGGTCCCCTATTTGTATGGTTCCTGCGTTCAAGACGCGCGTGTTACTATTCTTATTGTCCTTAAAAGGTTCCCTAGATGTCTATTATTTCCAACATACATCATAACTTTATACTCAACAGATATCAAAACAGACATATATTTTAAAGGTTGAGGCTAACCTGTAACCAAGCTATAGTCATACTCCTCTCCATGGTCCAGGGCAGCCAACTCTACTCCTTCTTCGGCATCCTCCTCGCAGACCTATTGCCCTTCAAGGTTGTAAATTCTTAGCCCATGCATAGATGCCGAGCGACTTCCGCTTCCATTCCCACTCCTTGTCGGGGCAAGTCCTGAGGATCCAACAGGTCGGTTTGCTGTGAGATTCCTTTGGGGACACTCGTTAGCAAAATGTCCCAATTGCTTGCATACGAAACAAGTCGTAGAAGCTTTCTTTGGGCAATCGGAATCTTATGGCTCGGGTCACCACAGAAATAACACTTGTTCTGGAGAAGGGGGCATCTCTTCGGGTAATGCGCCCCTTTGCATTTCCAACAACTTACTGCTGCCTTGGAATTATCCTTCTGTCCACTGAAATTTCCCTTAAAGTTGCTAATTGGTTTAAACCTCTTAGAAGGGAAATTGGAGCTTGTTCCTGGTTGAAATTTCCTTCCAAACACATGCACTTTTTCTAAAGTCCCAGCTTTCCTTTTCTTGGCCCCTTCAACAATTCTTGCTCTTTCAACCAATTCCTGAAGGTGCGATGTCAAACTCTTCTAACCGCATCCTTAAGTCCTCATCTAACCCATTCAGGAACACTTGTCGTTTCAGCTCCTCACTATACTTATAAGAATCGGAGCATACTGCAGGAGTCGGCTGAATTCCGTCTCATATTGTTCTATGGATTTTCCTCTCTGGGATATGTGCAAGAAATCCGCACTATACCTTACTCTTAAACTTC
Source organism: Combretum micranthum (assembly GCA_024138025.1). Classification (NCBI taxonomy): domain Eukaryota; kingdom Viridiplantae; phylum Streptophyta; class Magnoliopsida; order Myrtales; family Combretaceae; genus Combretum; species Combretum micranthum. The sequence goes on along the minus strand of JAMXBD010000250.1, from coordinate 514,443 downwards.
CAGGGAAATAATTTTCCAGAAACTCATTCCGAAACATATCCCAGGTGATAGGTGGCGGCAATTCCCTACTCTTGGACTCCCACCAGATGCGGGCATTAAACCTCAACATATAAGTACCATAGCTTATTCGAAGATGATGAGGAACTTCATAGGCGGCAAAAGATCGTTCTATCTGTGCGAGCCAATCTTCTGCTTCATCTGGTTTCCCAAAAGCTCCGTCAAAGTAACGGTTACTTTTGATAAAATCTGGGAGTGAAGTTCTGTATGGTCGAGGTGGTGGCGGAGGCGGCAGGGGTGCTGTATGTGATTGAGCATCAGGTGCTGCTGGTCCATGTACAGATGCTTGGGGTGCTTGCTGGGGTGGTGCTTGTGCTGGTGCCGGAGGTGGCATATTCCTCTGTTGTTGTTGAACTAACACATTAAGAAGCTGTGTTAATTGACCCAGAGTGGCTTGGAGATTGCCTTGCTGGTCTGGGGCAGGAGCCACAGGGGGCACTTCTGGTTGGTTAACTTCTTCAGGCGGGTTATTCGATGCCTGCCTCATCCTTGGTCGTCCCCTTCTAGGTCGGCTGTTTTAATTGTTTACGTAAATACTAGATTATTAAGTCTTTTACATACTAAGTTACGGAAATTGCGGAAATTTTAAAGAAATAAACATAAAAAATATCACACAAGAGAAATTTAAGCAACTAAATCAAGAGATGAAATTTGTTTAAACCAAAATATTTAATTAAAAAGTATAGAAGGGAATAAAATCTTATAAAGAAATCAAGGTAAAAGAAATTCAAAATACAACAAATATTAAACACTTTTTCGAAAACATGAATTAAACCACTAATCGATCCTATATCCTAAGTCGATCTGGTTACAAAATTCTTGTTGGACACATGGGCTTGCTCATGTGAATCCTTCCTTCTTTCTTTGATCTTTTCTTCCTGGTGAGGGAGTTGAATTACGGTGGTTGGGTCTAGAAGTCGTCCTTAGCCATCTTAGTTGCGAATAGCTTCAAATTGCTTCGGTCCATCATTCTTTTTTTTCCTTTACGAGAGGGTTGATTTCTAAACGTGCTTGGCTCCCGTTGATCAACTTTGTCTGCGCTGCGTGCTCCTCATCGGATACTTCCGTCACTTCTTTCTCGATCAGGTTTCTCACGCGAGATCATCTTTGATTCGGGATATTCTCATCAGGCTATTTCGAATCTGGACTGGCTTTACGTTGGTTGGAAATATCCTTATCTCGTCCATGATTTGCTGGCTCATCGTGGGCATAGATATATAATCGGCGTATGGAATTCCAAATTCAAAAATCGGGGAAAACTAAACATCTATTATTTCGGAAAAAGAACGTAGCTTTTTGGAGCATAGGGTGTGGTTGTAATGGCACGTAAGACATTCCATATCGTAAGAAACTTCTAAGGTAGTCTTAATAGGGCAACTCCTTACATAGGCTTTTTACTCTTAATCAGTAATCCACAAGGGTTTCATCATTTCTTAAATTCAAACATTGGGCCTTAACTCTAACTTCTCCAAGAGTAACTATAAAGAACAAGGGAGGTCATTAATTCTCCTTTTTGAGAATTTCTAACTTATCTAGGTTCTTTCCTAATGACATCTCTATCTTTTTCTATTCTAGATTTATTCCTATTACCTTTATTTCTATAAACTTATTGCTCTGATACCAACTTAAACTGTCACGCCCCGAAGGGTTCCCTAAACGTGGCAGTCCGCCACATATAATATCAAGGCTTAAGAATGGCTACCTTAGTCATGCGAAAGCCTTAGTATTATATGTAAGGCGTCTAACACGGTAATAGGAGAAGCTTTTGGGAAGCATAGTTTAAGCAAGTAAAGATAAACATACAAGAATCCAGAAATAAAGTATATCATATCATAAATAACCAAAGGTCTGTTACATAATTTCTTAGGGGCATACTTCCGCTAATTCCAAGGATCGAGATAAACTTCATAACATCCAAAATACTACATTAAAGATTTCAAAGGAATTCTAATCTAAGTCTTCGAGTAGATTTCCTCCAAAAGCTTCAATATAAAACGTACACGGATACGGGAAGACCTCGGGCTCAAAAATAGGTGTTCCTGAGAATACAAATATCTATAGGGGTGTAAGCTTATAGGCTTAGTGAGTAAATCCCAAAATTCATACTCGAAGGAAATTATCAATCAAGTTTATTATTCAAACATATGGGATGCAACAACCACGTGAGCATACAAGACATATGACTTTCCGGGAATCATATGTTGAATGAATTACGCCCTTCATTCGGGGTTGGGATTCAGGCCAATTACAGCCACAACTTTTAAAAACACTTTTATAGATCTTACCGGCTCCTATACGCCATCAAAAACTTGTAGTTATTACAGGCTCCTACTAGCCACCAATTTAAGTAGTTCTTACTGGCTCCTACTCGCCACTTACATGATATACCGGTTATGTCTACCACCACTATTATACACTTGTCCCACCAATTGTATAGTAGTGAATGCAATGTGACTCAACATATGAAGTGCATGAATAATTTCTTTAATTAAAGTCTAGTAGTTACATTTAACTTCTTTCAAGTGATCAACCAATTTCAAACACTTCAAGATATTAATGCACATACAACTTTATTAAACAAATGAGTTTCGATATACTTAGTATTCTTTCAACATATTATCATACACTTCCTTTTGATTTTGCTAAATTCTAGTGCAACTAATTTTACAAGCACAATCGAGAGTATGAAAATTAACGGGAAGTAACTCACTCGGCCATGTGACACCTTTCTTGAATTGGATGGGTCGTTCGGAAATTTCCACTTAATCGTAGTAATCCTCGGGATACGAACAATCTTCCTCGTGATTATCTAATCAAGAAGAATACCCAAAATGAGTATTTCATGAAATTCTTATCCTTGAAGATTCTAATCTTTTCTTAAAATCGTAGTAAAATCGTATAAGGGGAAATTCCAACTTAAAATGGCCATAACTTGCTCATTTTAACTCGGAATTTCGCGTATAATATATCGTTTTCTACCTACTCGAAAAGATCTACGCATTTCTAAGCTTATTTCCATAAAACTAAGTCGTTTGGGTCCCGAAAAGGCAGTGACTAAATTTGCCACGAATTTTGCAAAAACTTGTTTTCCTTCTTGTAAACAAAGTTCATTTGAAAAGATAAATATTTCAATTATTTTGTAAACTTTTGAAAGGTATATATTTATATGTAATGACTCATAACAAATGTATGAAGTAAATGGAGTTGTCTCAACTATTAAAGTTTTAAAAGATTTTGAACTTGAGATTTATTGAATATTTATTCTACTTTTGAAAGATCTTGAGTTGTTAAGATGAATTTTTTTTCTAAATTTAATCTCTTGTAATTTCTTTAAATTCCTAAGGTGTGGTTTTATTTTCAAAACTTGGATTCAAAAAGTAATAAAATGACATTGTTATTTCTTGTAATGATTCCAAAAGAATTTCTACTTCTTGATGAAAGATAAGTTTTCATAAAACCTTTTGTTTATGTAAGAAAATCATTCCTATGCATGTTCATGGGTTTTTAGAAATCCGTTTTCCATATCTATTTCTTTAGAAAGAATCTTTAATTCAAGAAAACATTTTCTCATTTATTTTTGTTGAGACAAAAACATTATGTTCATGCATGAATATGAATCATAAGCTATAGAAATGTAAAATAATAACTTGAAAGCTTAAGTAAATAATAAAGTAAATCAAGTATTGGGACCTTAGCTTCATCAAGGTACCCCGGGACTAAGAAAAGAATTGTTTTGACTTGATGAGGATAAGTCTAAGACTAGAATGACTAGTCTTAAAATCAACTTGAAATTAAATAACTTGAATTGAAGTAAATAAATTGCATGAAAGATAAATAAATTGTAAGACAATGAGCTTATATGCTCTAAATAATATATATAGCTATATAGATATATTAGATAGTAAAGAATATAGAGGAAGCATAAATGATCATAGAGGAATTTTGATTATGAACAAAAACAAAGCATGAACCTAATGTTGCTTTCTTAACTTCATGGTTTTAGAAAACACACACTAAGCTCATACTAAGTAAATGAACATGAAGAAATCTTGAGAAATTTCTTACCTAAAGAAGCTAAACTAAGAGGACTTCTTGAAAGAACTCTTGAGAGAATTTGAGAGAGATTTTGGTATAGTAACTTTAGAGAAGAAGTGGTGTGAAAGAAGTGAAGGTATGAGGGGGTATTTATAGGAAAATATGAGAGATAATTTGTGTTAATTAAATAAGTGAAAAATAAAACAATTTTGAGGCATCAAGGGGGGGGGGGGGGGGGGGGGGGCGCGCTTCTTTAGGCATGGAAGAGGGAAAAAATTTATTTTTTTGTTATTTTGTTAATTAAAAGTAAGAAATGAAAGATGTGAAATTGTATTGGAAATGAAAATGTGTAAGAAATAGGTGTATAGGTTGTAAGAGTAGGTTGTAAGAAAAAGTAGAGATAGATAAATAGTGTAGAATAGTAGAAAATAGTGTAATGTAAAAGTAGACATGACAATTAAATACCGGTAGTAAGAAAATACGCGTATAAAAGCGATATCTGATATTTTTAGCTACCGAAAAATTACGAAATTGATATTTTTGGAAATCTCATATTTTTACGAGTCTAACGGTATATTCGGAATATTTTTCCTATTCCGGGCTTCAGGACACGTTTTTCGAGAACTGTGTCCGTTCGGGTTCGAAGGACATCCGAAATTCGCGAAATTGAAACTTTTATAAAACCTATGGTTATTACGAACTATTCGAGCTAATTATCCCAACTTCGTTTTTCAGGGCTTGAGAAAACGGCAATGCCGGACTTAAGCGGTTACGGTAAACTAGGGTTTAGTTGACTCTGGGAAATCCGGTTGATTTCCGTTTAGGGTTTAAACTATAATTCGGATCCAAAAATTTCGGGGATTTACAGATATTATGAATGATTGGAGAATTATAGGGGAAGACCCCTAAGATGATGTAAGGATCATACTCTATTTATGACAAATTGGACGATTATTTAGATTCTTGTATGTTGTATTTACCATCTCAAACTATACATCCCATCGGTGTCTCCTATTGTTGTGATAGATGCCTTACATATGGTGTTGAATACTTTCGCGTGACTTTGGGAAGTCATTCTTAAGTTTTAATACCGTATGTGGCGGACTGCCACGTTTAGGGTACCTTCCGGGGTGTGACAGGACTAGTCTCAAAAGAGAAAAGGAAAAAAAATAGAAAAGAAAAAACAATAATAATAGCAAGTTAGAGATAGTTAATGAGCATTAGGCTCTAGAAATATATAGATATACATATATTTAATAATATATATATAGGGATAGATTAGAGCATAGTAACAACAATAATATCATTAATAATCAACATATATATGAACATAATAACAACATAATAAAATTTGAATTTCATGTATAAGAACAAAACATGAACATGTTGTTCATTTTACTACTCATATGAGTTTCAAAACAACACCATAGTCATACTAGTTACATGACATGAGTAAATAAAATAAGGATAGGAGTTTTACCTAAAGTGTTTATGGTGTAGGAAGAAGGTAATGAATGTATGGCTATGTTGTTAGTGAGAAATGATAAATGGATTGTGTATAGAGAGAAATTCTATGAGTATTTGGTGAAAGAGAGTTTTGGTAGAGGAAAATTTTGTGGAGAAAGTTGTTGAGTGAATTTGAGAGAGTTTTTTTGTGTGCAAAGATAGTGTGAAAGAAGTGGAGGGAGAGGAGGTATCTATAGTTGAAAATGGAGGGAAATTAGATGTAATAAAATAAATTGAAAAGAAAAATAATTGAGTTGGAAGAGAAAGAGAGGCACTAGCCTTAGAGAGAGAGGGGTGAAAATTATTTTATTTATTGTTTTGTAATAAAAAGTAATAAAGATGTGAAGTATGTTTGATGTAAATGTGTATTAGAAATGAAAAAAGTAGAAAAATAGGTATATAGGTAGTAAGAATAGGTGGTAAGGTAAAGTAGAAATAGATTAATAGTAATGAATAGTAGTATAGGATAATAAATAGTAAACAAGACTAATAATATATCGATAGTAAAGAAAATACGCGTATAAATGCAATATTTCATTATTTTTAATAACTGAAAAATTACGAAACTAATATTTTTGAAATCCTTGTATTATTTTGGTCCTTATAATGTTATTAAAATTTTTACTATTCCAAGCCCCGGGACACGCTTTTCAAGAGCTGTTTTAGTTCGGGTCCAAAGGATTTTCAAAATTCGCGAATCTGATATTTTTACGCTTCCTTATATAATTACGAACTATTATCACTAATTATTTCAACTTCGTTGTCTAGGGCTAAAGAATATGGGAATGCCAGATCTAAATTCTAGGGTTTGTTCTAGCTTTTTGTTGACCTTTAGGGTTTCTGGTTGACTTTTAGTTCTAAGATTAAGCTTAAAATTAATTAAAAATTTCAAGGATTTACCAATACTGCTTTTGTTTTTTATGACAAGTGTTTGCAAGCATTTAATATTTTGAAGGAAAAGCTTAGTTCCGCTCCAATGATCATAGCACCTGATTGGAAACTTCATTTTGAGCTAATGTGTGATGCCAGCGATTATGTTGTTGGAGCAGTGTTAGGACAAAAATGAGGTAAGTTATTTCATGTCTTATACTATGCAAGTAGAACACTTAATGAGGCCTAGAAAAAGTATGCAACAACTGAGAAGGAGCTCTTGGCTGTTATTTTTGCTTGTGATAAGTTTAGGCCTTATTTGATTCGTTCTAAAGTCATAGTATACACTGATCATGCTGCTCTTCGGTATCTTTTTGCTAAAGCTGAAGCTAGGTCTAGGCTGATTCGTTGGATTTTGCTTCTGCAAGAGTTTGATTTGGAAATTAAAGATAAGAAGGGAGCAGATAATGTGGTCGTTGATCACTTATCCTGATTGGAGATTGATTTATCAAGTCTTCCAATTAATGAAAAATTCCTTGATGAACAATTACATGCAGTAGATGTCCAACAATTTCCCTAGTATATTAACATTGTAAATTACTTGGTAAGTAAAATTACTCCATATGGTTTGTCTTACCAACAAAGAAAGAAATTTTTTTATGATGTAAAATTTTATTTTTGGGACAAACCATACTTGTTCAAAACATGTGCTGACCAAGTGATTAGGCGACGTGTGTCTGAGTCTGAACAGCTTAGCATACATAAACACTGTCATGAAAAAGAAGCAGGAGGTCATTTTAGAGTAGAAAGAATTGCAACAAAAGTTTTGTCTTGTGGATTTTATTGGCTAAAGCTATTTAGTGATTGTAAAAAGTTTATTATGGCTTATGCTCGATGCCAAAGAACTGGAGACATTTCTAGGAGACATGAGTTACCAATGAACAATATTATGGTAATAGAGCTTTTTGATGCATATTGGATTGATTTTATAGGTCCTTTTCCCTCATCATTTTCCAACAAATACATACTCGTGGCTATTGATTACGTGTCTAAATGGGTTGAAGCTGTTGCTTTACAAACTAATGATGCACGAATTGTTGTCAAATTTTTTAAAAAGAACATTTTTACCAGATTTTGGGTACATAGAGTAATCATTAGTGATGGGGGTACACACTTTTGTAACAAACAATTTGATAAACTTTTTTCTAAATATGGTGTTGTACACAAAGTTACAACCCCGTATCATCCACAAACAAGTGGACAAGTAGAGGTATTCAACAGGGAGATTGAAAGAATTTTAGAGAAAATAATTAATGCATCAAGAAAAGATTGGTCTCTTAAACTTGATGATGCATTATGAGCTTATAGAACCACTTTTAAAACTCCAATTGGAATGTTTCTTTACAAATTGGTTTTTGGTAAATCATGTCTCCTTCCGGTTGAACTTGAGCACAAGGCATATTGGGCCATTAAATTCCTTAATTTTGATTTGAAAGTTGCAGGAGATACGAGATGTAAACCCCTGAATTTTTCACAATTCTTAGAAAATAATCTTAGAAGTCTAACACCAAAATCCAAATCCTGAAAATTGACCCAAGTTAAAACCAAATTCTAAATAAGATCAAATACGAAAATTCTTAACCTTGAGAAAAAGAAAACCCTCAAAACAAAATAGAAAATCCAATAATCGAATGATTTGAATCCGTACACCAATCAAATCATCTATCCGATTCCTAACCTGTAAATCAAGATGATATATCCAAATAACGCTTGACAACAAAATACTATGACCATAAATTGTCACGCCCTAATAGGTACCCTAAACGTGACAGTCCGCCACACTCAATATTAAAGCTTAAGTATGACAACCTTAGTCATTTCCAAAAGCTTTTATATTAAGTGTAAGGCTTACTTTCACAATTTTAGAGGACCATATATGGAATAATGAAGCTTAAGGAGATATAAAAACATATTAAGAAAAGAAGAATCACAATAATTATTTGTTCATGGCAAAAACTTTACAAACTTAGGGACAACTCCCTAAATTACTAATCTATAAATATATTAACATGCTAATACTAAGCTATACTTTATCCAGATTTCTAATGTTCAAAAGGGATTACCTGCCCGCATGGTCCACGTGGCCTTAACCATAAGTACGGGAACTGCAAAAGATAGCTATCGGGGTATAAGCTAATAGGCTTAGTGAGAACTATTTCCATAAATAACTTCTTGTAACAAGATTCAAACAAGTTGGTTAATCACACATATGTAATGCATCAAACACGTGGGCAAACAATCATATAGCTTTCCGGGAACTATATGTTGAATGGATTTACGCCCTCCATTCGGGGTTTGGTGACTTATCCTCAAAACAAGTAGTTTTAATAAAGAATTTAAGCTTGCGAGCACTCATCGCCAAGCATTCATTAAAAATTTTAAACTTGCGAGCACTCATCGCCAAGTATTCCGAATCTACTTGATTTGACCTTGCTTTCGGATCAACCGCCAAGCATATTCCATTAAGCCGCCAAGCAATCGCTTTCGGATCTTCCGCCAAGTGTTGCTTTCGACATGAGCTTACTATCCTTCTCACCCAAGGATAATAACCCAACCATGCAATGTGACTCACTTCGTGGTATGCATGAGTTCATTAATTTATAAAGTCATAACATAATTATTTTCAACTTTATGGCGATCAAGGAATTTCACACAAATCAATATTAAACTAAAACAATCACTTAGAACAATTCGGCTTCGATATTCTTAGAATTCTTTCAAGGAATTATTTTACATGCATATCGGTTTATCTTTTCCTAACTCTAGTGCAACTAATTTACAAGCACAACAAGTGTAGCATTTAATGGAAATAAACTCACGATGCCATTGTCGTCTATTCCTCTAAGCGGATGAGTCGTTCACACACTCCACTTAATCGTAATATTCTCGGGTAAAGGAATCCTTCCTCGGGGTCACCTACCAAAGAAAATACCCACAATGAGTTTTTCTTGATGATTTTCTTGAATTTTGACAAAACAATGTCAAAGAACGTTAAAGTTCGTATAAAGAATGTTCCAACTTAAAATGGCCATAACTTGGTCATTTTAACTCGGAATGCGCATATAATATACCGATTTCTATCTACTCGAAAAGATCTACCCATTTCTAAAATTATTTCCAACAAACAAAGCCATATAGGCTCCGAAAAAGTGGCGACAAAATTCACCACGGATTTCCAAGTAAAAACAACTTTGGTTCAAGAAATCAAAATTTGTTTGATAAATACTTAGTTATCTATATAGTTGAAAAATTCTCTTTTTATAACTATATAACTCATATTTAAGCATGCTCAAGTGTCTTGTTGTCCAATTATTTTTCTTAGGTAAAACAATGTCGGGTTGAAGCTTTTCGGAAATTGTTTTTGTAAATTTCTTTGAAATGAATACCTTGTTTTCTTTATTTTCTAAAAACGTTTTATGTTGGTTTTATTTATCTTTTTTAGTGACTTTGAAAATAAAATTTTCTACTTTCTAAGTTACATTAATACTATATTGAAGTTTTCTAGGAAATATGCTATTCTTCATTTTTCTTGTGTAAATTCCTTTGTTTACTTGTTTTGCAAAAATCCTTACTTGAAATTTCTCATTCTTTTCTTATATTTCATATTTTTCAAAAATAATCATTCATGCATGAAAATTTGTTTTCTTCATAAAAACAATGTGGAACAATTAAGGACTTTTTGTAGAAAAACTAATTTCTATAATCTTATTAACTTCTTCTTGTAACTTGAAAAGAAATAACTTTATTATTTTCAAACCATAAATTTTCTTTGCCTATTTGTTTGCAAAGGTCTTTACTTAAAAATTTCCTTAGTCATCCATCTTATTTTCTTTCTTTATGAAAAGAACCATTTTTGTCAACAAAATATTTTCTTTTGAAAAACAAGGTGAAATAATAAGGATCAAAGTGGCTTTTTAAAGTAAAAGTAGTTTATAAAATTATAGTGAGTTCTTCATGAAAAAAAAAGAATGAGTTTACTTTGTGTTGCTTTATAGATTTTATATTTTTCATAAATTTATTTCTAAGTGACAAAATTCTTCTTTTTGTTTAAATAAAATTATGGACAACAATCTAAATGAACATGATTATGAGAATAATAATAACCAAAATAACATAAAGCATAATAATAAAGTCAAGTATTGGAGTCTTAGCTTTTTCAAGGCTCCCGGGACTAAGAAATAAACTAGTCCCATAATAAAATGAAATGAAAGAAGAAAAGCTTGTTTTGACTTGATGAGGACAAGTCTAAGACTAGAGACTAGTCTTAATTTCAACAAGGAATAAATAAATAAATTGCAATGGAAAAGTAAATAAATTGCTTTGCATGAAATAAATAAATTGCAAGTGAGCTTATATGCTCTAAAGAATATGTATATATATGTATAGATATATAAACAATAATAAAACAACATAAACATAAATGGATTGGCATGAACAAGAACAATACATGAACATAATGTAGTTTCCATAACTTGTAGTATTTGGAAACTCACACTATGGTCATGTAAAGTTACATGACATGAAGAAGAAGAAAGAAATATAAAGTGGTTACCTAAAGAAGACTTTGATATGGTTATGTGGTTATGGGTTTTGGTTTGTTGGTAGAAGTTGTTGTAGAATTATTTGGAGAGAGTTTTGAGATGGTATTTTGGGAGAGTTTTGAGAGGAAAATTTGAGAGAGTTTTTGTATGAATTTGTGGGTAGTGAATGTGTGAAAGAAGTGAAAGAGGAGGGGGGTATTTATAGGAAATTGAGGAGTGATTTTTGTGTGATTAAAATAAATAAAATTGAAACAAAATTGAGGAGTGGGGAGGGGGCGCCGGCCATGCTTGTAGGAGGGAGATGTGATTTTTTTTTGACTTTTTGATAAATAAAAGATGTAATATGTAAGGTAGATGTGATATAAAGTTATGGGAAAGGTAAAAAGTTAAGATTATAGGTTATGTAGAGTGTAAGAATAGGTGTAAGAAAAAGTAGAGATAAAAGAATAGTGTAGAATAGTAATGAATAGTGTAATGTAAAGTAGATATGACAATTAAAGTACCGGTAGTAAGAAAATACGCGTATAATAGCTATATCTGTTATTTTTACTTACCGAAAAATTACGAAACTGATATTTTTGGAAAACTTATATTTTTACGAGTCTAACGGTGTATTCGGAATATTTTTACTATTCGGCTTCGGACATTTTTCGAGAACTGTGTCCTATCGGGTTCGAAGGACACCGAATTTCGCGAAACTGAAATTTTTATAAAACCTATGGTTATTACGACTATTTAGCTAATTATCCCAACTTCGTTTTCTAGGGCAAAGAAAACGGCAATGCCGGATTTAGATGGATACGGTAAACTAGGGTTTTGTTGACCTTTAGGGTTTGTTTGACTTCGGTTTAGGGTTTTATGCTAACCGATTCCGAAAATTTAGGGGTTTACATAAATCCTTCGGTGAATTTTAGAATCAAAATTTTCAATTTTCACCAAAAGTCAAACTGAGCCAACCTATAACCCTAAACTCGATTAAACAATCCCAATAACCGAAAAATATTAAATAATCACAAATAAAATAAAATAAACCATAGATGTTGAACCAAAAATATAATATGGACAAATCCCCAAAATTTTATGACCTTGCGAATAACTCAACAAGTTGGAAGTCAAACCGAAACCTTAAAAGTCAACAAAATCTACAACAAACCTTAGTGTTTATGATCTGGCAATCCCACGCTCTTAAACCTTAAACAACGAAACATAAATAATTATTGATAATAGTTCGCAATAATGTAGGGAAGCTTAGAAATATCAGATTTGCAAATTTCTAGTATCTTTTGGATCCGAACAGGATCAGTTTTCAAAAATCGTGCCCAGTACATCGAACGGCAAAAATATTTCATTAATACCAATAGACTCGTAAAAATATAACGTTTCCAAACATATCAGTTTTAGAATTTTTCGATAACTAAAAATTACAGATATCGCATTTATATGCATATTTTTACTACTACCGGTATTTTAATTGTCTAGTCTACTATTCATAGTACTATTTTACTATTTATTACTATTAATCTATCTCTACATTTTCCACTACCTATTCTTACTATCTATATACCTATTTTCTTACTTTTTACTTTTCCCATACAACTTTATTTCACATCATACCTTACATATTATTACTTTTCTTCACAAAAATCAAATTTTTGTCACACTTTCTCTCTCCTTCCCTCTCTTACCGTCCACCCTTCCCCTCTCTTTCCCTCCATTCTTTCTTCTTTTTCATTTATTTAATTAACTCAAAATTCCCTCCACATTTATCTATAAATACTCCATTTCCTTCCACTTCTTTTACACCTTCATTTTACATAACAAAACTCTCCCAAAATCACTTAACAAATCCTCTCTCCAAAATCTCTCTTTACCAAAACTCTCTTCCACAGATTCTTCACAAAATCCTCCTCTATACACAAACTATCAACCATATGCTACTAATCACATAATACCCCATTCATCTACCATTTTCACATCATAAAAACACTTTAGGTAAACTTCTTTCAAGCATTTAGTTTATTCATGTCATGTAACTTAGCATGACCATGGTGTTGTTTTGAAACTCATATGAGTAGTAAAAGCAACAACATGTTGATGTTTTATTCTTGCACATGCCAAGAAATTCCAATTTTATTATTTTGTTATTATAAATATATATGTTGTTATTATTGTTAATATTATTTTTATTATGTTTCTAATCTAACTCTATATATATATTACTATATATATGTGTATATATATTTTAGAGTCTAATGCTCACTAATTCTTACTAACTTACTTTTACTATTAATGCTTCTATTATTACTTTTATTATTGTTTTTTCTTTTCTTTCCTTTTCTTTTTCGTTTTCTTTTTCTTTTTCTTTTTGGGACTAGTCTAGTCTTAATCCCAGGATACCTTGATGAAGCTAAGACTCCCAATGCTCGATCGGGTTGCTTTGATGAAGCTAAGGCTCTCAATGCTCGATCGGGTTGCCTTGATGAAGCTAAGGCTCCCAATACTTGACCGGGTTACCTTGATGAAACTAAGGCTCTCAATGCTCGATCGGGTTGCCTTGATGAAGCTAAGGCTCCCAATACTTGACCGAGTTGCCTTGATGAAGCTAAAGCTCCCAATGCTTGACCGGGATATCTTGATGAAGCCAAGGTTCCTAATACTTGATATTATTACATTACTTATTATTATTATCTTGCTTCTTACCTTTTTCTTATATTTTCATCATTTTTATATTACATGCTCATATACATGCATCATTATAATGATATTGTCTTAATAACATATAAAGTGGAATTTTTCTTTAATAGAGGAATTTGAAACTAAAACTCTTTTATTATGTAAGTAGTCACTAAATAAAAAAACTTATCAACAACAACTTAGAAAATGTATTTTTACAACTTCTTCTCAAACTTTTCCCAAAGTTTTCCTAAGTGTCAACAAGGATAATTTTACCAAGGAAACAAAGGAGAAATGAAACTAAACTCTCTTTATATATATCAAGATTTTGTTATTACCTACCTAAGAAAAATAATTTCTACAACCTCTTTTCAAACCCACAAAGACTTTTCTTAAATAACAATGAAAATGATTTTTCCCAAAGAATTTAACTAACAAAATAAACATTTTTCTTTTATTATGATAAGTCACATAAAGTTTATTAAAACTTAGTAAAAATAGTTATTTGATAAATAAAATTTTCTCAAAAAGCTTACTTGTAGGAATTTTTACCAACTCCGTAATAAAAAAATAATAACTAGACTAAGTTTTATAAGTTAAGGTGAAATCAAATCACTAAATTATAACCTCACATAGAAAAATAAAAGTTTGCCAAGGTTTCTAAATGATAAACTCATTTTACAAAGAAATAAAAAAAATATAAACAGTAGAGGTTTCAAAAACAATAGATATTATCAAAAACTTAAGAAAACATTAAAACATGATTTTCTTCCAAGTAAAATTGATCAAAGAGTTAAAAGACCAAGTTTTAAAAATAAATTTTATTTTTAAAGAAATTGGAAAATGAAAATATAAAAAGACTTGTTTATCAAAGTCATTTCTTTAAAAGAAAATATACACAACTCAAATTATTATAAGTTATCAACAACTTAATAAAACTCATGAAAACTTCATTTTTATCACTAAAAGTAAAATTTGTAAAAGAACAAAGCTAAGAAAAAATTTATTTTAAAAAAGAAATTAGAAATAAAAGAATATACTTATAATAACTCAAGAAATTATGAAATTTTTTCAAAACACTTAGGAAAGAAATTGTTAAGATACAAGTCTTCGACACTACAAGACATTGGTTTACAAAATATAATTGTTGAGATAACACCATTGGAATCTTGCATACAATATGAGTCTATATATATATTCAAGGATTTTTCTAACTACACAAATATCTACATTTTCATACAAGTATTTTCGGATAAAGAAAAGTCTGCAAACTTGTGTTTTGGAAACTATAATTTTTGTGATGAATCTGTACCCTACAGTTTCGGAACCCAAGAAACCTTATATAACAAAAATAACCTTAGAAATGGATAGATCTTTTCTAATAGGTAGAAATCAGTATATTATATTGAAATTTCGAGTTAAAATGAGTAAGTTATGGCCATTTTAAGTTGGAACGAACTTAGTAAAATAGAATTAGAAAGTTTAAGTAAAATTTCTATGAAATACTCACCTCGAGTATTTCTTTTGACTAGGTGACACGGGATATGAGATTTCCATTCCTAAGAATTACTTTGACTAAGAAGATTGCGAAATAGACGAGTGAGTTATTCCTCTTAATTTCGTTACTTACTTATGCTTGTAAAGTAGTAGCATTAGAAAACTAAGAAAAGATAAAAATGGACATGTATGGGGAATTCAAGGATATATATATATATATATATGTATGTGATTCTATGTTCATGTGATGAAATGAAAATTAAGAATATCGCAATTTTGAATTGTTTGTTTAAGTATTTTGCTTACCTACTTGTATGCTTGCTTATTGTTGCTAAATTGTTTGATCGCCCCAAAGAAACCTTAATGAGGTTTGACTTAAGAAAAATAAAATGTTCATGCATAGCATCCATTGAGTCACATTTCTTTCGAAAGACTGCTGCTCTTACGCGTAAAGTTGGATTGGTTGTTATCGTGCTGGGACATGGGCCATGTTCCTTCCTAAAGAATCCAAATTGCTTAGAGAAAGCGACTCTAGGTTTGAAGCCAAGCCAACTTGTCATGCCCCAAAGGGTACCATAAATGTAACTGTAAACCTCCAAAGTTTTGTGACCAGTTTAGCTTAAACCTTAATTGAAAAGTCAACCGAAAACCCCAAAGTCAACAAAACCCTAGTTAAACGAAATGGTTTAAGTCCAGCAATCCCATATAAGTAACCTTGAGAAAGTAAGTAAGAGATTAGCATGTAGAATAGCTTGTAATTATATAAGGAAGCTTAAAAAGATCAGATTAGTAAAACTACAAATCGTTTTGAACACGAACGGATACAGTTCTTGAAAAACGTGTCACAGGGCTCAGAATAATAAAAATATTTCGGATATATTGTGGACTCATAAAAATGTAAGGTTTTCAAAAATATCAGTTTTATAATTTTTCGGTAAGTAAAAATAGCAAATATTGCAATCATACAGGTATTTTCTTATATCGGTACTTCATTAGTTATATCTACTTTACATTACACTATTCATTACTATTCTACACTATTCTTTTATCTCTACTTTTTCTAACACCTACTCTTACAACACCATAACCTATTACCTTTACTTTTTACCTTTCCCATAATTTTATTTCACATCTACCTTACTTATTACTTCATTTAATCAATAAAAATATAAAATAAAATCTTTCCTCTCCCTCTATCATACAATGGCCGGCGCCCCCCTTTTCCCTCTCTCTCTCTCTCATTTTATTTCAATTTTCCTTTATTTAAATCACACAACAATTCACTCCTCATTTCCTATAAATACCCCCTCCTCTTTCACTTCTTTCACGCAATTACTACCCACAAATTTACTACCAAATCTCTCTCAAATTTTCCTCTCAACACACTCTCAAAACTCTCTCAAAATAATCTCAAACTACCTTCTACATACGCAAAACTCATTACCACATAATACTGCAAAAACCCTCTGTAGGTAAACTTTTCTTTACAAGTTCTTACCTCTAATGTCATGTAACCTTACATGACCATGGTGTGAGTTTCCAAAAACTAAATGTTATGGAAGCTACATTATGTTTATGTATTATCCTTGTTCATGAATATCTATTTATGTTTATGTTGTTATTTTACTTTGTTCATATTATTATTGTTATTATATCTAACTAAGTATTATTATATATCTACATACATATATATACATATATATATATATTCTTTAGAGCATATTAGCTCACTTGCAATTTATTTATTTCTTTCATTGCAATTTATTTATTTCTTGTTGTTTTGAGACTAGTTTCTAGTCTTAGACTTATCTTCATCAAGTCAAAACAATTTTTCCTTCTTTTATTTTATTTCTTTCTTTTGGGACTAGTTTACTTCTTAGTCCTGAGAGCCTTGAAGAAGTTAAGACTCCCAATACTTGACTTTATTTATTATTTTTGCTTGTTATTATTTCTCATAATCATGCTCATTAAGATTGTTGTCCAAATTTTCCAAGCTCCAATTATATTTGATAAACATGAGATTTTATCACCTAAGAATAGTTTTACATAAAGTATAAAATCTATGGTTTAACCAAAGCAAAATTCTTTTCTAAGTTTTAGGAAGAACTTACTACTATTTTAAAAGCTACTTTTTGTTTTGAAAAAACTTTTTAAATCCTTTTTATATTACTTGTTTTCTTAAAAGAAGATGACTTTAATACTAAAATAATTTTCATAATATAAGGAAATCCCTTGAAACAAAAATAAGAGTTTCCAAAACCAAGATTTTTTTAAAAATAAATAGGAAAAGTAGCACTAATATTGAGAATTTAGAAAAGAAGAAATTTATTTTATCAAAAAGTCATTTAGAAAAATATTAAGATAAACATAAAGTGATTCTTTGAAAAAAAATGAATCAAAATATTCATTTTAAAGGATTTACAAAATTAATTTCTTATAAACTATAGTTTTCGAAACTTTTAATTAACATTGTTTTTCCCAAGAACCATAGTTGGACAACAAATACTTGAGCATGGACAAAATATGAGCTAAGTATTTATAAAAAAGAAAATTTTCATCTATATAGATAACTAAGTATTTATCAAAGCAATTTTTGAATGATTTAATGTTTGAAACAATTTGCTTTTGGGTTAGGGAAAATTTGTGATGAATCTAATCACCACTGTTTTGGAGCCTAAATGATCTAGTTTGATAAAAATAGTTTTAGAAATGGATAGATCTTTTCGAGTAGGTAGAAATCGATATATTATATGCACAATTCTGAGTTAAAATGACCAAGTTATGACCATTTTAAATTGGAATTCTCTCTTATAAGAACTTTGACGTTCTTATGACATTGTTTTGTCAAAATTCAAGAAAATCATCAAGAAATACTCATTTTGGGTATTTTCCTTAACTAGGTGATTCCAAGGAAGGATACCTATACCCCAAGGATTATTTCAACTAAGTGGAGTATGTGAACGACTCATCCGTTTAGAGAAGTATCGACATGGCATCGTGAGTTTATTTCCTTAAATTGCTTTACTCGATTGTGCTTGTAGTTTAGTTGCATTAGAATTAAGAAAAGACAAATTGATATGTATGCGAAAAACTTATTGAAAGGATCCTAAGAATATCGAGGCCGGAATTGATTAAATGTTTGTTTTAGAATATCCCTTGATTTGTATGAAATGCTGCGATCACCCTAAATTTGATAATAATGATGCTATGATATCATAAATAAATTGATTCATGCATATCACGAAGTGAGTCACATTGTATGGGTTATTATCCTTGGGTGAGAAGGATGATAGCTCAGGTCGAAAGCAGCACTTGGCGGTTATGATCGAAAGCGATTACTTAGCGACATGGAAATAAATGCTTGGCGGAAGTCTAGAAGCATGGCTCAATTCAAGTAGACTTAATATGCTTGGCGGTATTGATCGAAAACATAATTTTTTTAACTAAAACTACTTGTTTTGAGGTTACGTATCACCAAACCCCGAATGGAGGGCATAAATCCATTCAACATATAGTTCTCGGAAAACTATATGCTTTGTTTCCCCACGTGTATGTTGTATTTTATTTGTCTGCTTAAAAAACTTGTTTGAATTTCATTACATAAGAAGTTTATTTATGAAATAGTTCTCACTAAGCCTATTAGCTTATACCCCTATAGATATCTTTTGCAGTTTATCTATTTGTGGTTGAGGCCACGTAGACCCTGCAGCCAGATATTTTCCTTTTTGGTTAAGGAATTTCTAGATAAAGTTTATGTTGGATACGATATAGACTTCATAGAAATATTCTTGTAATAGATTTGTGGCTGGGGAATGTCCTAAGATTTGTAAGACTATTTTTTTGAACAAATGAATATTATGAGTCCTCTTTTCTTAATTTGTTATTATATCTTCTTAAGCTTCATAATTCCATGTATGGTCCTCTAAAATTATGAGAGCACGCCTTACACTTAATATCAAAGTTTTCGGGAATGACTAAGGTTGTCATACTTAAGCTTTAATGTTGAGTGTGGCGGACTATTACGTTTAGGGTACCCCTTGGGGCGTGACAGTTTAAGTTGATATCAGAGCATGGTTAAGAATCTAGGAAACATAATTATAGAATTGGACTTAAGAAGAAACAAGCTAGAATAGAAATAAGAAAAGACCTAAATAAGATAGAATGGGTAGAATAAGTTTTCTGACTTCTCTCTCTTTTCAATAGATTACCTTAGATGAGGCCCGTCTGCAAGTTAAGAATTTCAGAAAGGGACTCTTTGAAAACTTAGAGAATTACCATCTAAGACTTACGGTATTGTGTGAAGAGTTTGCCTTGGCAGGACAACCTAAGACCATCCGAGGGATGTTTCTGATCTGGAAGAGAGGAATGATGAATACAAAGTGGAAAGGAGTAGTGCAGACCATCCATAACTGTCCCATAGGAAAGAAATTGTCCGAGATAGAGATGATATATGCCATAGAACGGATCGCCGCCATGGCTGCAGACCGCCTGATGCTGTAGGAAGCAACGTTCATCCTTAGGGAAGATGGAAATCGAACTTTGCCTGATTTCTGAACTTGGACACGAATTAGACCAGTGTTCATGTACGCACACGACAATTTAATGGATCACCTAGAATGGATGAAAACGGATCTCAATGAAGTCTTCCATTGGTGTGGAGTTTACCAAGAAGTTCTGTGACCACCAACTGAAGTGTCCACTGATCCACTAACCTTCACAGGAGTTCAGCTAAGAAGGAATGAGGTTGTACGTCTAAGTAGGGATGGAACGGTAACAAGAGAGGAGTAGATGCGAGAAACAATTGAAGATTCTGAGGAAGAATCCGAGGAAGATCCGGATGAAGACCAAGAAGAAGGACCAGAATAAGAAGCAGGAAACCAGACTGCTACTGGAGTCGATGAGCCTTGGAATAGCGACGAAACAAGAATCATCCGCTATTTGGAAGAACAGCAAGCTCGAAAGAGATAGGAGGCAAACTCAAACATGGACATGGACAATACCTCACCAACAACAAATGAGAATGATAGCATGGAAGCTGAGGAGGCTATTACTTGGAGAACCATTCATGATATAGTACCAGATATGACTGAGGCAGAACTGACTAATATACATGAAAGATCGAGGGAAGCAGATAGGAAGAGGAAGAAATATTTTCAATAATTTATGAGGAAAAGAAACCTGAGGTCGTCCAGCAGTAACCTTGGAGATGCGCCTGAGGAGTGAAGGAAGGAAGGAAGGAAGTTGAGCATATCCTTTGTAGTCCAGCTCAAATTTTTGTAATTAAAGACTAGATCAGTTTTCGGAACGGTGTTTTGTTATTTTCTTTGTGATTGTTGTGATTGACCTTGTTATTTCAAATTCTGTGTAAGGGTCTTGCACCCGCTATTTCAATTTTCTAATGAATTTACGTTTTAAGTATGATCTCAAGTTTACCTTGATTTAAATTTTATTTTAGTAATTATTTATGCAAGTAAGTTTCCGTTATATCTGAAAAAATTTCTATAAAAATTTAACTAAGATATCAAAACGATAAACCTAACTTAGAAAAATTTAAAACAGCCGAAGTAGAAGAGGACGTAGGGAGAAGCAAAGTGCCTCTAACCAACCGGAAGTTGAAGCAGAGCAGCCTGCCGCTCAAGCAGCCGTTGCACCTCAAGTAGACTTGTATACTATACTAGGACATCTGACCTATGTTCTGGAAGTAATTAGACAAAACATACCTACACTGGCACCCGTATTCGAAACCACACCAGTATCGGTACCTATACAAACTTCGCTGCAATAGCAAGTGTCAACCGAAGCATCTGTACAAAGGACCATGCACTCCCAAAATGCACCGCTACCTCCACCGCTACTGCTAAGGCTATACAAGAGTACGTTGCCTGATTTTATCTAAAGTAACCATTATTTTGATGGAGCTTACGATAAGCCAGATGAGGCTGAAGATTGGCTTGCTTAGATTGAAAGGTCTTTTGACGCATATGAAGTTCTGCATTACCTACAAATCAAGTATGGGACATTTATGCTTCGTTTAAATGCTAGAATATGGTGGGAATAAAAGCAAAGAGAGCTAATGACCCCAATCACTTGGGAAATGTTTAGACATGAGTTCTTGGAAAATTATTTCCCGGGAAGCTTACGAGTTAGGTATAGTGCAGACTTCTTGCAAATTGCTCAGAAAGGAAGGACTATCGAGCAATACGAGACTGAGTTCAGTAGACTGCTACAATATGCCCCAGGCTTCTACAAGTACAGCGAGGAATTGAAAAGAAAAGTCTTCATAGGAGGATTGGACGAAGCCCTGAGAACGAGGTTGGAAGAATTTGACATTAGAAGTTATCGAAAATTGGTGGAAAGAGCTAAAATTGTAGAAGGAGCAAGGAAAAGGAGGGAAAGAATAGAGGAAGAGAAAGCCCTGATTTTTGAGAAAAAGTTTTATGGTGGATTTAGTTCCGCACCCCACAAAAGAGATTCAAGTTTTCCAACAACTATAGGAGCAATGATAACAGTAAGAGGTTCATACTTAAAAACGTCAAGTGCTGGAAGTGCAATGGAGCACACTACCCCAAGAAGTTCCCTCAGTTGTTTGGAAAATGCTTCTTCTGTGGAGATGCAGACCATAAAATATCAAATTGCTCAAAGAAAGGAAACAATACTTGCTATTTCTGCAAGCAAGATGGGCATTTCGCCACTGAATGCCCACAAGGGAGGAATATTTTGACAAGGCCTTTTGGAGGAGTTGTTCCTACGAGGACTAGGAATGGAAATGAAAGTAGAAGTGGAAGCAGATCAGGATCCACTGCTTCAGAAATCATAATCTACAACATGGAGGGACAATGGATGAGTGAAGAGATAGATGAAGAGGAAGGAGACTTAGCTGCCTTGGATTGCAATAAAGGCTATAGCTGTGACTTGAGAACCGGTAAGCCTTGAACCCTCTTTATTGTTTATTCTTTTGTTTTAAGCAATACAACAATTTAAAGTTTTGTAGATAAGTAGATATACGAATAGAAGTAGTAATCCCCCTGTTAGATATGCAGGAAGCATACAGTTAGGAAGTCATAATGCTTTTGCTCTTTTGGATTGCGGAGCAACACATTCTTTAGTACACCTAGTCTAGCTAAGAAGTTTAGAATACCAATAACAAACATCGACTCTTAGCTTTAAGATCAAAACCTTCACGAGAAATGTTGTTGTAACTAAAGAAGTGTTGAAGGATCGTCTAATAAGGATATAAGGACATCCATCCGCTTGTAACTTCATAATAATGGGATTAAGTAAATATGAAGTAATTGATTTTCTCTTGAGAAAGGCCCATAGATTGTCGTAGGAAGAGCATATAATTCGTAGATAAGAAGATAGCATTGATGAAGAATCTACTATTGCAAGAAAAGAGGAGTTATATCTTTTCGAGTTGGCAGAGGAAGTTCCAAAGGAAATGGATGATTACCTTGGTAACGCGGAAGAAGATAAAGAGAAACGTATCTTGGAGGATCTCCGATTGTCAATAAATTTTAAGAAGTTTTTCCGGATGAATGGCCTGGATCACATCCACAGAGAAAGATCAATTTTGAGATTGGACTAATGGCCAATACGAAACCAATTGCTAAGACATCATGTCAAATGGCCTTAATGGAGTTAAAAGAAGAACTTTTGGATCAAGGTTTTATAAAATCAAGTCTGTCACCATGATATATGGGAGATGAACAAAGTCACAATCAATAATAAGTACCGCTCCCTCAATTGAAGATCTTTTTGACCAACTACAAGGAGCAAACGTGTTTTCTCATATTGATTTAAGGTCAAAGTACCACCAATTATAGATCAAATCAAAAGATGATTCAGAAGATTGCTTTTTGAACTCGTTATGAACACTACGAGTTTCTAGTAATGACTTTTGGGTTGATCAACACGAACCGAGTATATAAGTCTCTGTTGGATAAATGAGTAATTGACGATATCTTGATCTATTCTAAGACAAAGAAATTAAAAATGAGAAAAAGGAGATAGCTAGAGTTAATCAAAGACTATGATCTCAGGATCAATTAGTGTCTATCTTACTCATAAAACAGAAGGAGTTAATAAAAAGGATTTGGGAAGCTAAGCGTTGAATTTACGGGACAAAGTATGGAAGAGGAGATAGCTAATGTAGTATTGGAACCAACCTTAGTAGAAAGAGATTAAAGAAGCTTAACGCTAAGATGAGAAGAGACAAAGAATAAAGAGGAAAATATAAGAAGAAGAGTGTACTGATTTTATGGACAACGATGATAATGTCAAGGGAATTAAAGGACTATTTTGTGTGCCTGAGAATAAGGAAATTATGAGCAAAACTTAGGATATACGATACATCTAGGAGGAACCAAGATGTACCTAGAATTTCAAGGATCATTATTGATGGGATGTGATGAAACAAAGATGTAGTCAATTATGTGATGAAGTACCCAATTTGCCAACAAGGGAATAAAGAGTACCAAAGGTCGAAAAGATTGACAAAACCTTTGCTGATACCGGAATAAGAATGGGATGAAATTTCCATGGATTTTGAAAGACCAATAGTACCGTGATCTACTTGAAATGTATAGATAAATAAAGCATGGATTAATACTAGCAAGTATACTGGATCGAATCAAATAATATAGAAAAATGAGTCGAGTATTGTTCCCACGAGGAATTCTTGTAATTACTAGACCGGTATCAGTTTAAACTAATATTTAGGCTATTGATTTTAAGATTTTATAATTATCTATTCTACTTTTAATTATACTAACAATGGATGCAACACAAGTATAAAATGTGAGAATGAGATAGATATATCAAATAAAATGTGGGAAGAAGCAGAATCCATCCTAATCTTTGCTAATCATACTGAAACTATATTATATGAATAGTTAGAATTATGGATATTTCTATGAAATTGTCAAGACCTAAAACTACAAGTTTTAGAAAACCACAAAATAATCTAATATCTTCTGCTAAAAAATTATTAATGGAATCGAATTTACAATTATAAATCTCCCGATATTATAATTGTCTAATGTCCTAAATCAATTTCTCCTAATTCTTTAGTAGGAAATAAAATTAAAACATTGCATGAATCACATGAGACAATTTCTAAATTAGATTAAACTTCGCCGCTTCCGCAATTGTTGTTTAATATTATTTTATGAATTTCTATGAACCTTAATTCTTCTTCCGAATTATCAAGATTCTTATCAATCCAATTTCATACAGAAATAAGATAAATAATTAGGATTCAATACAAGTATTCTATAATTCTAATAACTCTATAATATAAATTCAAAGATCATTTTAACAAGATTAGGGTTTCATCACTTCCCACAAGTAAAATTTAGTTATTCATAAATGATTCAACAATTAGGTAAGAAAATGAAAATGATGTCATATTGAACAAATAAATCAAACAAAAGAATTGTATAAGAAATAAGATTAGAAATCACCAACTCAATTGTTTAAATCTTCACTTGCAAAATCTTGTCAATACGAAGCTTCAATCTCTCAAATTCTCTCTCAAATTATCACAAGGGAATTTAGAACTGTTAAATTTCGTATATATTTTTCCTATGAAGAAAAGCTATCTTATATAGAAGAAATTCAGACTCTTCAATTGCAAAATCTTGCAGTTACAACATTGTACACCGACTGTTACACATCCAACGCTGGTAGCTTATAGGTGACGTACATGTGAAAAGTCAGTGAACACTGACAGTGTTGACTTCGGCCTTAAAATTTAACTTTCTGTGGATGAACTACGCCATTCAAAAGCCGGCGGCGTAGTATTTGATTTATCCGGCGTAAGTTGAGATAAATGAAAGCCGTGTGGTTGATAATCAAGGCTGACAGCTTAGCCAACAGCTTTAATTATTTCGATTCTATCCACAATGAAAGCCGTCTTAACGCCAGCGGCTTTGAATCCCAAAAATCCGACGTTGAATATATTTGCAGATGCTGGCTTTTCCATTCTTCTATACTGTCAGTATTGAGCCAGCCTTTGTTGTTGTTTGCTCTTCCACATCCTACACCGCCTCAAGGCTAGGGGTGTAGAGGCAGCCTTAAAGTTTTGCATTCTGAGCATGATGAAGGTTGGCACTATGCCGGCGGCTTTGACTTTAAGAAAAGTTGGCGTAGCCCCTGAGTTTTCCTTTTCTCAATTCAACAATGCTTGTTTTGCTTTCCTTTGCTTAAATTAGACCTGAAACATGAATTTAATCAAAACAAGTATTCATTCTAGCAATTTTTATAGAATTTAAGATAGGTTTATTCAAATTGCACATTGAAAAGTTGTATAAAATATGATCTTATCATACCGACTGGAAGCAATGCCATCTGTGTCATAGTTGATCGATTTACTAAGTTGGCTCATATCATACCGATCAAAATGACGTTTTCCATGGACAAGCTGGCAAAACCTTAAGTGGGGGAAATAGTATGATAGCATGGAGTACTAGTTGAAATCATGTCAACTTGAGGCATAAGAATTGTGCCTAAGTGTTAAACTAACCTACAAGAGAGTATGGAGACAAAGCTACAGCATGCCATCCTCAGAATAATGGACAGTTTGAGCGAGCAATCCAAACTTTGAAGAAACATTAAGAGCATGTGTCATAGATTTCAAAGAATGACGAAAGCACAAGATAGACAAAAGAAGTAAGACTGATCAAAAGATAAGGACCTTGGAATTTCAAATAGAGATCATGTGTACTTAAGGATAAAGAGTATGCATCATGTGCACTCCCAAGGAAAATTTAGCCCATGATACATTGGACTTTTTTGAAATGCTAAAATAAGTTGGAAATTTAGCTTATCATCTAGTCTTGTCGCCAAACCTGTTGGAAGTACGTGATGTGTTTCACATCTCTATGCGACAATTGACCCAAGAATAAGTTTTGGAGTTAGAGTCAGTGCTCTTAAAGGAAGATCTCACCTATAAGGAACACCCAGTACAAATCCTTAACCGAAAAAATTCAAAAGTTGGAAAAATAAGGAAATTAAGTATGTCAAGATTCCATGGAAAAATCTTTTTCACAAGTAGGCAATATAAGAAGACATGGATGAGATACGACACAAGTACCCGAGCTTGTTTGAAGCTTTAGATACAAATTTTCAAGTTTTGAGGACAAAACTTTCTTTAAGGGGGGTAGGTTGTAAACCCCCAAAGTTTTGTGACCAGTTTAGTTTAAACCCTAATTGGAAAGTCAACCGGAAACCCCAAAGTCAACAAAACCCTAGTTAGATGAAATGGTTTAAGTCCGGCAATCGTGTATAAGCAACCCTGAGAAAGTAAGTAAGAGATTAGCATATAGAATAGTTCGTCATTACATAAGAAGCTTCAAAAGATAAGATTAGTAAAATCGCAAATCGTTTTAAACCCGAATGGATACAGTTCTTGAAAAACGTGTCTCGAGCCTCGGAATAGTAAAAATATTTCGGATATGCCGTTAGACTCGTAAAAATGTAAGGTTTTCAAAAATATCAGTTTTATAATTTTTCGGTAAGTAAAAATAGCAGATATCACAATTATACTTGTATTTTCTTACTACCGATACTTTATTAGTCATATCTACTTTACATTACACTATTCATTACTATTCCACACTATTCTTTTATCTCTTCTTTTTCTAACACCTACTTATACAATACTATAATCTATTACCTTTACTTTTTACCTTTCTTATAACTTTATTTCACATCTACCTTACTTATTATTTCATTTAATCAACAAAAATATAAAATAAAATCTCTCCTCTCCCTCTCTCATACAATGGCCAGCGCCCCCCTTGTCCCTCTCTCTCATTTTATTTTAATTTTCCTTTATTTAAATCATACAAAAATTCACTCTCATTTCCTATAAATACCCTCCTCCTCTTTCACTTATTTCACACAATTACTACCCACAAATTTACTACCAAATCTCTCTCAAATTTTCCTCTCAACACTCTCTCAAAATAATCATAAACCACTTTCTACATACACAAAGATGAGTCCAGATATATTATCGGAAAATTTTCATTGTTTTAAGCGTTGGTGCCCTGATTTTAGAAACTGATCTCGTTTGGGTTCGAAATAGATGAAGTTTTGTGGTTCTGATCTTTTTAGGTCAAATGACATTTTTCCAGGTTAGAATCTATGGTTATCTCATTTTTATTATTCTAAGGGTTCTAGTGCAGTCTTATCGGATCTAGTTCCACTAGAACTCTTTGTTGATCTTTCGGTTTTAGGGTTTACTATCATAAAATCTAAGGGTTTGAAGCTGCATTAATTAAAGTGGTTTTTCTTTCCTCCCCGAAGTGTTTAAAGCAATTTAAGTTTGTTATTTGTTATTAGTTATATTTTAGCTATTTTATTCCTTACTAACCAATATAGGACTTTTATTATTACCTATTCTCCTACAATTCCACAAAACAAAATGAACCATGCATACTTAGATTCCTCTTTGGAATTAAAGTATAAAGCTTATCAAAATATAAAATAACTGCATTTTCCAGGTTTTTTTTTTTTTTAAATCTCTTATTACTAACAGGATTTATTGACTAACATCAAGACTGAGAGAGTAAAGATTCTAAGCATGTGATGATAGTCGGGCATTTATTATTCATTTAAAATGGTTATTCATGGTACATTGGTCACGTCACTCTCAAATCACAAACACGTTTGAGTGTGGAAGCTTGAACAAAGTAAGGGCCAACAATAATGGAAGCTGGGTTCAAAATGACAAAGGAATTTCCGTCATCCTAGAATGGGAGGCAGTCTCCTTAGGGCCATGACCATCAATATTGTTCACGCATACAGCTAATGGGCTTCTAACGTTGTGGTATCCATCTGTCCAGACAATTTCTCCAAAATCATACCTTCCATGGGATTTTTTCGTCGGCCTAAAAGTTACATAGAATGTGATCTCATCTTTAAGCCACGAGAAGAATAGGACCTTTGGCCATATTGTGACATCTATCCCATTTGGACTAATGATTTGAGGAAAATATGCCACATTCTTGATACGGCCGACATTGCGGACTGTTCGTTTGACCGTGGTTGTATATTGCAGATTGGAGACCGTAATGGATGGATAATTTACGTTAGAGATGCTAGTATATGTTTTTGGGCAGGTGGTTTTAGTCCTTGAGAGTGGAGGAACAACTTTGTTGATTTGATCCTGAGTATATCCCATGCTACACAGGTAGACAATGTGATCACTTGGTGTCATGTCATAAACAAGTCCAGGATCGAATGCTTTCAATGGGTTTATGTGACCAGCACCGATGTCGAATGGATCGGAAGCTCTCATCCATCCTCCAACTTGTATATCATCATAGGTAGTATCCCTCGTATAAGCTATGGAAAAGAGCAACCACCCTGCATTAATGTTGCTAGCTAGCATATGCATTGTGCAAATCAAATGCGTTCATGCACCAGTATGATGAAGGATTATGATTCTACTTCCATATTTTTTCAATCTTGTTGTATCCTATATCATCATTATACAACTCAATAAAATTACCCCTTTGTCATGATATAATAGAGTGCAACTTATACCTGTTGTCATAAGAGCAGACCTAATAGCGGCAGGGGACCAATTTGGATGGGCTGCTTTGATAAGGGCAACCGTGCCGGCTACATGAGGGCAGGACATGGATGTTCCTGATTGAAAATTCCAATCAACAGAACGTGTATCCGACTTGAATTCCGTAGGCGGAGTTTTAGGTGGCCATGCTGCTAATATATTGACTCCTGGTGCACTTAGATCTGGCTGTAAATTTAATGCTAGACCTTTTAGTTTATTGACGTAAGTCATAAGACCACAATCCTACATCCATTTGAGTTGATTTGGGCTGAAATAAGCCTGATACCAGGTTTTTTTTTTTTATCATCTTATATTTACATTGCGATGATTGCAAGGAAAGGGATGCGGATGTATATATGTTTATTATCATATTATGTTCTTAAATGGTATTAATGGAGATAAATTTAACCTACAACATATTATGCATTTCAAAGTTATAGTTAACTTTTAATTATAGCTAACCTTTAGCTTTAGTTATTTTAGCTCTCTCATAAGTACATCTTGTATTGCATGTTTAAGTAAACATACCCCCATGTACCATGTGTTATAGCATTTGTTCTCTATTTATTTAGACTTAGAGAACATATTTTATTTGTATACACTACCATGTTATAACATTAGCTCTCAGCTTGTATTTAAAACATGCGTAATTTATATGTCCTTAGAGCCTTGAAAAAAAAACTTTTTTCATCTTGATCATTACAAAGAGGGTAAATGTAAAATTAAGTATTGAATTTTATCAATTTGTGTAATTAACTACGTAAAGTTTAAAAGTATTGATTTACCACCTATATTTTAACATCTTTTGCAATTAACTACATCAACTTTGCCAAATTTTTGGTTAACTACTAAAATTTACTCATTTTTACACTTAACTATCTAATCTATATATTATAAATGAACTTAAAAAGTTTGTAAATAGTAAATTGATACTTTTAAACTTTAAATAATTAATTTCATAAATTGGTAAAGTTCAAGTATGAATGTGATATTTACCCTCATAATTATATTTGATACTATTGTAGTATTAAGAAGAGAAATAGTCATACTAATTGAGGGGAGAAATTGATCCCATTATTTCTCTCTCTCTCTCTATATATATATATATATACTAGAGAGCATGTCTAACCTTCTAATATTAGTATAGGAGTATGTTAAAAAAGAAGTAAAAAGTATATATATATATATATATATAAATTATTGTTTAGGTGCTTGCTTGATAGGAGAGGATGATCAAGTAGAAATTATATCATATTCGCTATATGCATTACTAAAAGCTTTAGATCTAGTGTCAAGAGGACACATAGGGTTATTAATATTGATGGTAAGAATAAAATATACATGACAGCATATTTGACATTTTAATTGTAAAATATCTTATCTTCTCCTTTCAACAAAAAACTCGCTATGGGTAGCTAGCATGTAAATGATATTTGTATGTTTATGTCCTACCAATTCATGTAAGTAGCACCTACTTTTACTCTAAACACCTTATTTGTATAAGCACAACAACATAAAACTGCACGTAATAAAGTGTTTACCTTGAGAATATCTGGTGCAACGGAGTTGGGACCTCTAGCAGAATAGTGACAGACTGATGGTGCTGTTGATTTTCCAATTGCTGTTTTGCTAGGCAATATCTGCACTAGCGGTCGGCTTCTCGAAATAACAAGTTGCACCCAATTAACATTTAAATACCAAGGTAATAGCATTTTTGTGTGTATTGCATGACCAACAAACAATGCACATGAAATTGTTTAGACATATATCCCATGTTGATACATATTCAGGCTTATATATTGCATAACTAACATGTAATGTAGCTTTTCTTATAACTTTGCTAGAGTACAGTACTATATTGTATGTCTAACATGAGATACCTATGCAAATCTTGGTACCACATCTATTATATGCGATATAGTGATGACAAAATAGTAATTTTCTTCTTTAATTTGTATTTTTAACTCCCTATAAATATGTGTACTAATAAAATTTTAACATGCACTATAGTGAAATGGGTATGAAGTTTTCAAACTAATTATCACACAAGAGTTTCACATTATATATAAATATATATTTATTAAACTTTTATTAGTAATCATCGAACCGAGACATATTTGTAAGATTCATCTGCCTATTTATGTGAGACCACCATATTAATGGAACTATAGAAAAATGAAAGATACAAGAACTGACCATGTAGCTAAACGAATGTACTGCAATAGTTTAGTCCCTTGGATCATGTCTAAGTGAACCGTCGGAAAGACATAGGGTCCAGGGTCCATCTTCGATAGAGCATCAACGAAGATTAAACCCGATCCATTTATGCGCTTTACCGCATTCACTGCTTGTCCAATACTCACTCGTCCTCTAGTGGAAAAACATAAAACTACGTTACCAGTAGCTGATGCATTTTCTTTTGCATTTTCCCTATAGCATTCACTGCATGCAAAACACAATATGTTAGAACAATTTATCTCTGTAATTGATCAAACTTGAAATGAAAATTAGCCAATCGTATATAAGGTGGAGAAAAGAGAAGAAGATTGTCTCACCTGCCATCGAAATAGGTACTTGAATATGATAAGGATGCTCCAATCTCCATGGAGACAAAACCTTCTCCCTTAAAAAAAACATATAAGGTGTACAATTATTATATTTCAAATTGTTCATATTACTGTTAATGTTTGGAATCACCTTAGGTGTGACTCGTCTTTCATCTTGTTTATACATTTTAGCTATCTATCAGTTAACATATATAAGATAAATACTGGAACACTTTGACCTTAAACCAAATGGGATACATGCACAATGACCATTATAGCTGAATGGTACGAGGATCGGTCCTTCAAGGGAATTGATCTAGGTTAGAAAAAATTAAAAAATTTTCATTTTAAGACTTAGAATTTTGGCAATGGAACAAAATAAAATTACTATCATTTTTCATTATAACTGCTATTGAAATAAGATTCCAGGAAAAATGACATAATTCTTGAAATGAAATAACAAAGTGGGAGAAACGATGGAAGAGACTAAATTTTTCATAATTTTTTTTCTAAAACATATACTTTTAATTAATTAATTAATTATTTTTTTCACTTTAAAACTTGTAACCATTTGAAAGTACTATAAATTCTATTTTGACTCAATTTTAAACTTAGTTCTTGAAGTGATGGTTCGTTTTGCTGTAATTGTAACTCTATTATAATATTATTCCTCACAAAAAGCTATTAAGATATTTAGTTAATTGTAATAGTGATTCAATAAGGAATATCTATTATAAAAAAAAAATTAAATATCTATTCATTCCTCAAACTTATAAATATTAATTGTTGGAATTGATTTTTTTCCTAAATTATCCTCATTTAAATAAAAATTTAACAAATCAAACTCTATTACAGCTCTATTATATTTTTTAGTAATAGTAGTTCTACTATAACCTTAATTATTTAATTATTTAGCAGGAAAAGAAAAAAGAATTAGAAGAAACCTATGTCCTTCTGGGATACTTTTTACCAGAGATAAGTTATAATGGGGTGCTTTCTATGCATGCATAAGTGGAGAGATCATAATATATAAAAGTTGCTCATTTCACTGCGTTGGCCTTTTTTAAGAAAGGTGCAATCGCTGCTAACTTGGAAAATGAGATTTCTTTGTGTATTATAATAACCAAGCATAACTAACGAGTTCCTCATGGGGCATTTCTAATTCACAAAATCCTTCTAATTATAAACTTGATATTATCGAAGAACTGCAGTCTCGTTCTCCTCCCAAAGGCGGTTGCTCGCGTACAAGTACACCCCGAGACTCCACAACGTACTCGAAAAAGTGCACTTACCAGACAAGCAGTCATCAATTCCAAATTTATTACGGTTTGAGGAGTTATAAATGCACTTCTTTGGAAAGTTTTGGGAGCTAAAAAAAAAAAAAAAAAAAAAAAAAAAAACATGTTTTTGAGCATCGGGGTTATAATAAACACCGGCCAATGAGTAGGAGTAAAATTGCAATAATCGTGAAGGGGGGCAAAAAAAAAAAAAACGTACCACAAACGTAAGCTTGCCATCCACGACGATTTGCGTCGGGAAAGATCGATCGATGGTGGAAGCAGCAACGGAGATCGACCAGGGAGAGAGATTAGTCACGGTGGACGGAGGGGGCGCGTCGTAGTTCCCTGCTGAGAACACCACGGTGACACCGAGCTGCATGGCATGTAAAGCGGCTAAATCTGTATTGCTTATAGCTCTACTTAATGGTGGGGTTGATCCGAAGGAGGCTGATATTATATGAACACCATCTCTCAATGCATCAGTAAAAGCGGCAAGCACATCTGCTGTACTACACGACCCATCACCACTGAAGTTCCAACATGTTTTGTACACGGCAAGACGTGCCTGAGGGGCTCCGCCCCTGGCCGTACCCTGTCCAAAGCCATAGAAGCTGGCGTTGTGGACTATTGATCCAACAGCCGTTGAGGCTGTGTGCGTCCCATGCCCCAGACAGTCTCTGGGTGATCTGTACTCATTATCTTCGGTCTTGTTTAGGGGTTTAATTTCTGCTTCGTATCCTTTCAAGTAGTAGCGTGCACCAATTAGCTTGCGGTTGCAGGCCGTGGCGTTAAACATCTCACCTTCAACACATTGACCTTTCCATGATGATGGTACAGGTCTCATGCCTGCCTTTTCATGGAAGCTCTTTGATTCTGGCCAAATTCCTGAAGAAGAGAAAAGTACGTATGCCACCTTTTTCCAAGTAATATATAACATAGCCTATCGAAGCTGAAGCTTTTAAAGAGCTGTTGGTCCTGGATTCATATCCATGCATAGTCAATTCAACTCAATTACTCAAGTACTTCACTTGATCCGACTTTATTCAAAGTATGAACCCACAAATGAGCTCAGTGGAGAGAATGTCAGGTAATATATATTAAAAGTTCATATTATGCTTATAAGATTAAGTTTTTAAATTAGATGATTGTTCTGTTATTCTCAACAAGACTTCAGCATATAAAGAGTTAATATATTGTGCATGTTGGCTTTAGATTGTAATTGCATATATTCATGTTTGCGATGCAATAAACACTAAATCTAATGGGTTTTACGACTGAGGGAACACACAACTTGAGAAGACAAGAAATAGCAGGCATATATATGGGAAGAAAGTTAAAGTAACAGTAAACCTGTGTCAAAAATGCCAACAATCACTTCATCACAGGGAAGGTGTGGTGGAGTGAGTTTATTATTTTTAGCCATGCTGTTCAAGATAAGACCCATGAAGTCCCAACTTCTTGTAGTATGTGCCTTCATCACTTCGCTTTTGGACACAGATATTACTTCTTCCATGTCTGCATTTTTTACACAGTTATTCTTATTTCTATAAATTGTTCAAGCATAAACAACATGAAAATTAATGCAGCAGTAGGCCATCATGCAAATCCCTGCATCCTTTCATGAATTCTTTAACATTTCTATCCATTGGTTTCGAATGCATGAGTATAACCCTGTGCAGAATGAATGTAAACATACAAAGATTACATGCTGAAAAGAGAGATTGTAAGATTTACATTACCAGCTAACATGTTTACTTGGTTCTTGGTGAGCTTTGCAGCAAAGCCTGAGAAACCATATGTGTAGGAATAAACCATGGATGCCTCAACTTCTTCTTCACTGGATTCACAAAAATTTTAAAAGTAAAAGTTATATTCTTTGCAAAACTTGAAAGGTAGATCTGTATTTTGACTCTAACATTCAAGACGAGGGCACAAATAATGGCATCAGTCATTGAATTTGAGGAAGTACCTATCAAAGACATTAAGAAGAAGTTTCTTATGTGATTCTGTTGTAAGATCAGGATTTTGCACATGGTTGTGTCCTATGTAGACAATGTAAACCTGTGAATAATTGGCAAAAATTCCAATGAAAAGACAGTGAGTTTCAAGCAAGTAATGACTACTGTATTAAACAAAGGATAGAAAAAGTTGTAGTAAGTGATCAAGTACATCAGGTTTAGACATGCAGAGGCCCAAATAAAATGAGAATAGCATAGACATGCCCAAAAAACACTGATAACTATAAGCTGTAGCCATTTTGTTTCCTTGTAAAGAACTAAGTTTGGTTGAGTTTATATAGGAGATGGGAAAAGAATGTGAGTCTAATGGTGCGTGCATTCCAAGGCTTTTCAAGTCTAAGAACATTGACAGAACTCCTTATATGTTCATTATGACATTATCCTTCAAAGATGGCTGATAATAGAAGCAAAGTTCTTCTAATACCAACCGTGAAATTACCAAATTTAATGTGTGAGCTATAATCTAGGTACAGATACGCCCAAAGAATACATATACGATCCAATATGCATGTGCATTTTCAAGGTTTGAATATCTGAAAAGGAATTGGTTCATCATTATACATAGGAAGTCTTTGAAATGTTCTCATTTCTTGAACAAAGATGCTTGTGGATGGTAAATTAGAGAAACTTTTCTCCTATTTCAACATTTTCGTCTTAAGGGTCATCTAATTGTTATCTACAAGAATCCTTACCTTCTTTTAATGGCGGTTTTGGGGATATATGCTAATAATATATTCATTATAACCATTTAACATCTATTTGTATACAGATGATTAAATCCCATGGCAATATGTTGCAATCAAGATTTTAGGTGCTATCTTTGGTATCTTTTCTGCTGATGAAATTGATTAGGAGTAACCGTGCTTGCAATTGGTTTATTTTGCTAAAAGAGGAACAAAAAATAGTTCAAAATTCTCTATGTTTTCTGATGAATAAATGACCTTTATTCTGCTTGTGCATGATTGATTAAACATACCATTTGCATGCCATGCCTACCTTGCTTCCTACTTTTAGTGTTACACAATTACTAAAGAAGAGAAATAAGTAGAGCATATAAGAAGAAATATAGGATATTTATTGGACCTAGAAAGGCAAGTTCTGCATATAATCTATGAAATCCTTGCTTGTAAGATTCATCAGCAGAAACCTTTCTCCTATTTCAACATTTTCGTCTTAAGGGTCATCTAATCGTTATCTACAAGAATCCTTACCTTCTTTTAAGGGCGGTTTTGGGGATATATGCTAATAATATATTCATTATAACCATTTAACATGTAATTATATACAGATGATTAAATCCAATGGCAATATGCTGCAATCAAGATTTTAGGTGCTATCTTTGGTATCTTTTCTGCTGATGAAATTGATGAGGAGTAACCGTGCTTGCAATTGGTTTATTTTGCTAAAAGAGGAACAAAAAATAGTTCAAAATTCTCTATATTTTCTGATGAATAAATGACCTTCATTCTGCTTGTGCATGATTGATTAAACATACCATTTGCATGCCATGTCTACCTTGCTTCCTACTTTTAGTGTTACACAATTACTAAAGAAGAGTAATAAGTAGAGCATGTTAGAAGAAATATAGGATATTTATTGGACCTAGAAAGGCAAGTTCTGCATAACCTATGAAATCATTGCTTGTAAGATTTGTCATGCTAACACATTGGTGTGAATCAGATTCAAATATGTTGCGTAATCGCTGGTTTACAATTAAAGTTTCGCTTATGCATCACGATTGACCTGTCAAGTTAGATTTCACATCATTAAACTATCTTCTACTTGAACTTTGTGAACTTGCTTTGCCAATAGGCATCTGATTTAGGCCACAGAATTCTATAATTGCATATTGATGATTTGCTAATTTGATTGAGATAAAGCATCTAGTTTGCTTTGATAAGCAGAAATTTCAAGTGCATTGCTAAAAATTTTCTCTATGGGCCACATTCATAGGTGCTAAGATCATGTATGTTCATCTAATTCACCAACATGAATAATATTGAGTTGTGTGTTTCTTGTTCTTTTTCTTTGAAATGACTGATGAAATGATTCTAATGATAAGCACATTAAATTTAACATTTTCTAGTGAGTGTATAGTGTGAAATTGCAGCATACAATGTACTTAAGGGTATGTATTTAGTGTACTGCTTGTATGAACTGTTTCAAGAACTTGGAAAGAGTATCTAGAATTCTAAACTGTTGACAAGTTGGTTGAGGCATCTGCATTCCTTAAGCAAGGATAACATGAGATGTAAATGCTTGGTATGACATCATGTGATACATAGAACAACCTGCAAGTTGCCCACAGATAAAATGATGAGTAATTTAGTAAAAAATGAAGGGTTTATAATCTCATCTTTGTATGGTTTTACAATGAATATAATTCTTGAAGTTCCAAAGGAACATACTCCTTAAATATGTGCATGCTTGAAAAGTTCATCATACCATGAAGGTCTAACCATTAAACTCTTGTAAGGAACCAGGATCAGAGTTTGTTTTTATCAAAATTACAAAAATCGAACCAATATTGTTTCTATACTTTATTGTTTTCTTATAAGAAGAGGCAGATGGTCCTGGAGAAAGTCAAGAAGATAACTGAATTGCATTTTTTTACTACTGTAAGACAGTAAAAAAAAAAAAAAAAAAAAAAAAAAAAATAAAAAAAAAGGAAAAACCTAATATAGAGTGTGCTAAATGTCACATGTTTTGGGGGGTCTTCAATGTCTACAGTTTCTCAAAGGATGTCTCAGAATGTAAATTTTGTTTGCTAAATCCAGACTTCAAACAAGTTGCTGAATCAGAACCAATAAAAAAACATAACCTAAAACTCAATGCCAATAACCTTGAGTGGTGGGATCCACTACATGAAGCTTGTTAAAAATGTCAGGTAACTTATTGGAACCCCTGAGTGAAGGTAAAAAGCTAGTCTCAAATGGTATTACAAATATGGATGTACTCATTGTATAATGTAAAAAGTACTTTTTTTTTTTTTTTAAATTGTAGTTGAGAATATGACGTGGGTATGTAATTAATTATAGCAGAGAGCCTAAGATTAGTACTAATAATGGATTTGATGATTGCTATTATTCATACATTTATACTTAATAGAAAATCTAGTGTCTAATTAGATGTTATCATTGTAGAAGACAAATCGATTGCCGTGACTATGTACTTGATTTTTTTGTGCATGTGGGGGATGGAACCATGCTTTAGGGCTGTTGTGCGATACCTCAACGTAGTGCTTATCCTTCATCCATTTGATATGCAAATTACTCTGTAATCGTACACCCTAGTCAAGGGACAACAAAATACGGGGACTGTATCATGGAATGAAGACCCCACCACTTAGCTCTGTCTCTTACTTCTCGCCTTCCAGAGGAATTAATATTCCAATTTGCATTATTAGTTATCAAGTTCATATTTCATTGTCCTCAAGAATTTTCTTTTCCGAGCGAGAATCGATTTGACTAGAGCTTTATTTCATATTTTCATAACATACCATCCTTGCTAGAAGTACCCTTTTCCTATGTGATGATAAAGTAAAAACTAAATGCTTGCTGCAAGCTTGCTTGTCATGGTAATATCTTCACAAAATATGGACTACCAAAACATAGGCATAAAATCTTGTTTGATCCACACCTTTATCAGGAGTTAAAACGGTACTATAGTTGGTTACAAGTATTCTGGAGTTAAGATCCATAACATCCTTGCCTGGAGTATATTAGCAACAAAGTTCTACCTGCCAGCCTTGGGCAGATCAAAGGCATAAATTTTGTTTGTGACTTTGCTGCAGGCTTGCCTTTGATAATGTCTTCAGAAATTAACGTTCTAATGTAACATAAGCGTTAATTTTGTTTTTACTTAGACACAGATTCAGGCTTGTTTCTGATGTTCCATCGCCAACCATGTATGATAGATGATGTTAGGTTTTCTTCAACAGTTTTTGGGGTGAGGGTAGTCCCTGAATCCAGTCATCATGCTACATAATGCAGCATCATTGGACTTACAATACGGCGCGTTATTCCGACAACTAGGCATTTTACCGCGTTCAAAGCGTTTAGGACATTATAATAGGACGTAGGCCACTTGTGCTTATTTTAGTGTAAGGATACTTCTTCACGCTTAGTTCACCCAAGAGTCTATATCCTATGGGCTGAATTTTTTAATAAGCACATGGCAACAAAAACGTCTGGCTTGAAAGAGTCAAAGTGCAAACTCGACGTCGAAGAGAAGGATTACCTTCGGCTTGGCAGTGTCCTGAACTTCACTTGAGCGTGTGTTAATAAATTATAAATGAAGAACGGCCTTTTCTTTTGAACATATATTATTATTATTTTTTTTTTTCCAACCCAAGGCCAACCCCGACGAAAGAGAGGGCCTAAGGCCCAACATCTTCAAGTATACAAATAAAAAGGTGAGCAAAGGGATACCACTCCTCTTACGGTCATGCATAACCGGCAAGACGACAAAAGGATAGTACATACATAGGAGGAGAGAAAACTTAGCACTTATCTTGATAATTATCTTGCCCAATTCCCTACGACCCATGATTTTATAGTCCTGTAAAATGTCCTAGAAAGAAGGAAATAAAACAGTGCGGTTATTAAAACAAGTAACGACTAGCAGCAAATAAATCAAAATCTCCAAGTCCAAGCTTGCCCTTTCATAAAAATCTTTGAAGTCCCTTATCTAATTGTGCTTCAACAAACGAGAAAAAGGTAGTTTGTGTCTGCCTAGCTTTCTTAGCAATCCAACCAACCGAACGATTATGTTCTCTCTCCAACATGGCTGAGCTTATCCTTATTTCCTTTAATTATACTTTTGCCTAGGAAATGCCATTTCAAATGTCCCAGCGTATTGTTGGGATTACCGGTGCAGTGGAAGTAACAAAATTGAATATGAGGTAGATAATTGATGAATAAATATGAGCAAAAACAACTAAAATAAAAGTAAATGGCACCAGAACGTGGTTCACCCTTAAATTTAGGCTATGTCCATAGGACCATCTCCGAAAATTTCTTCCACTATACCAATAGTAGGCTTACAAGAGCGATACTTCTCTCGAAAAATATTCTAGAGGTATAATATAAATAATTGAGATAAATCTAAAATAGCGTCATACAAGTGTTTTCCAAATACCTTAAGATATCCTCATTATTTTATTACTCCCTAAAATTATATCTCTCTCTAAACAATTTTCTTCAAAGCAAAATGTTGCTTTGGATTTTTTTTCTCCTCCCTCATTAAATTCTCGTACACAGCTTT
Source organism: Combretum micranthum (assembly GCA_024138025.1). Classification (NCBI taxonomy): domain Eukaryota; kingdom Viridiplantae; phylum Streptophyta; class Magnoliopsida; order Myrtales; family Combretaceae; genus Combretum; species Combretum micranthum. Next base: position 474,516 of record JAMXBD010000250.1, on the reverse strand, counting down.
TTATATTCGCAACAAGTGCCTATTAATAGGCAAAATTCTTTGCCAACTCAAGCCGATCAAAATATGATAAACAATCAGTTATAATCTTTAGCTAAAAATGTGTAGGATACAAATGTTTAGCCATTCATCCTTAGCAAAGTCAGCTAATAGCCAACTGGAAGTGGCTTGCAAAATTCATGAGAATTCCTATGAATTCTCAGAGCCAGCTTGCAAAAGAATGAGGATTCTAAAGAATTCTCTCTAGTGCATATTTCACATAGACAATTCGGCCAAGTCATTCTTTTCTTTTCTTTTTTTTTAAATAATAATAATAATAATCCTGTAATGTAAATGGGACCTTTCAATTCTCCCCTTCCTAATTATATGGAGGGCTCCACTAATCCCACTGTTGATTGGTAGTATTCAAACTTATCTCTTGGAAGAACTTTTGTCAACATGTGTGATCCATTTTCATCAGTATGGATCTTTTCAAGCCATGGTAGCTTCTTCTCCAATATATCTCTGATCCAATGGTATCTTACTTCAATATGTTTTGATCTATAATGAAAGGAGGAATTCTTTCCAAAATGAATTGCACTTTGACTATCATAAAATAACTCATACTTTTCTTGGTGGAAACCAAGTTCATTTAAGAACTTTTTCATCCATAGCAACTCCTTACATGCCTCAGTTGTTGCAATAAACTCAGCTTCAGCTGTCGAGAGAGCAACACATTTTTGTAATCGTGACCGCCATGACACAGCTCCCTCTACAAATAAAATCAAGTATCCTGATGTAGACTTTCTTTAGTCAAAATCACCAGCCATATCAGCATCTTTGTATCCAACCAACATAGGTTTTTCATCTCCAAAACACAAACACATTTTGTAGGTACTGCGAAGATATATAAAAATCTGTTTTACTACAGCCCAGTGTTCCTTTCCAGGATTTGAAAAGAATCGACTTACTCTTCTAATCGAGTGACAATATCTGGTCGTGTACATACCACGACATACATTAAACTTCCAACTGCTGCAGCATATGGAACCTTATCCATCTCCTCTTTCTCTTTCTCAGTAGAAGGACATTGCTTGGAACTCAAGTGATTAACAGGAGGATAGCCAACCACTTTAGCTTCGTCCAAATTAAACCTTTGAAGTAATTTCTCAATATACTTCTCCTATGACAACCATAATTTCTTGGCGCCCCTATCTCTAGTTATCATTATGCTAATAATCTGTCTTGCTGGCCATAAGTCTTTCATAGCAAAAGACTTGCTCAACTGCTTCTTTAGGCTATTGATTCTGGAAATATTCTGGCTAACATATCATGTAAATAGAGCAATAAAATAATGAAATCATCATTAGAGAATTTTTGCACAAATACACAGTGATCCAAAGTAGTCTTCTTGTAGCCTTACTCCCCCATAACTGACTCAAACTTCTTATATCATCGTCTCGGTATCTGTTTCAAACCGTATAAGCTTTTCTTCAATTTACAAACATAGTTCTCTTTTCCTTTTACCATAAAGCCCTCTAGTTGCTCTATGTATATCTCTTCCTCTAAATCACCATGAAAGAAAGCAGTCTTCACATCCATCTGCTCGATTTTTAGATCAAGACTTGCTGCTAACCCTAGCACTATTCGAATGGATGTCGTTTTCATAATCGGTGAAAATATTTCATCAACGTCAATTCTTTTCCTTTGGTTAAATCCTTTAACAACTAATCTAGCTTTGAATCGTGGTTGGGGACTGTGTTCTTCATGGTTTATCTTGAACATCCACTTTTTTTTTCAAAGTCCTCTTACCTTTTGGTAACTTCACTAGCTCAAAAGTTTCATTCTTATGCAAGGATCTCATTTCATCTTGTATAGCCTCAATCCATTCCTTTTTGTGTTCATCATCCATTGCTTCTTTAAAGTCTTATGGTTCTCCCCCATCAATTGATAACACATATTGATTTGTTGGATATCTAGTAGAGGGTTGTCTAACTCTAGTAGATCTTGTAAATCCCTGAAATTTTTATAATTATTATAAAATAATCCTATAAGTCTAATACTAAAACCAAAACCCTAAAAATCGAACCAAGTTAAACTAAGTCAACCTATAACCTTAGATTCAGTTAAACGATCCCGAGAACCAAAAACAATTAAATAATCACAAATAAAATGAGACAAACCATAGATGTTGAATTAAATAATCACAAATAAAATGAGACAAACCATAGATGTCAAACTAAAAATATAACACGGGTAAAACTCCAAAATTTTATGATCTTACGAATAACTCAACAAAACCGGAAGTCAAACCGGAACCCTAAAAGTCAACAAAGCTTACAACATATCCTAATGTTTAAGATCCGGAAATCCTGTGCTCTTAAATCCTAAACAACGAAATGGAAATAATTATTTATAATAGTTCGTCATAATATAGGGAAGCTTAAAATATCAGATTTGCAAAATTCTAATGTCCTTCGAATCTGAACGGGATCAGTTTTCAAAAAATCGTGTCCCGATACACCGGATGGCAAAAATATTCCATTAATACCAATAAACTCGTAAAAATATAAGGTTTCCAAAAATATCAGTTTTAGAATTTTTCGGTAGTTAAAAATTATAGATATCGCATTTATACGCATATTTTTATTACTACCAGTATTTTATTTGTCTAGTTTACTATTCATAGTACTTTTCTACTATTCATTACTATTCCTCTATCTGTACTTTTTCTTGCTACCTATTCTTACACTTACATACCTATTTTTTACAATTTTCTTTTCCTATAAAAATTCTACATCAGATATTACTAAACTTCTCTCATACTTTTCTTCTAAAATTAATTTTTAATCAATTTTCTCTCTCTTGCTCCTTCATTGCTGTCCACCCCTCTCTCTCTTCCCTCTCTAATTATTTTTTTCAATTAATTTAATTACATCAAATTTTCACTCCAAAATTCTATAAGTACCCTATTCCTCTTTCATTCTTTCACACAACTCATTTCACTACCAAAACTTTCCCAAAATCTCTTCACAAATTCTCTCTCCAAAGTTTCTCTATACCAAAACTCTCTTAAACCAATTCTTCACAAAAATCCTTCTTTATACACAAACTATCTACCACATATTACTACCCATATAATACCTCATTCATCTACCATCTTTATACCACATAAACACTTTAGTTAAACTTCTTCCAACCATTTATTTACCCATGTCATGTAACTTAACATGACTATGATGTTGTTTTGAAACTCATATGAGTAGTAAAAGCAACAACATGTTCATGTTTTGTTCTTGTACATGAAATTCAACTTTTATAATGTTGTTATTATATTCATGTATATGTTGATTTTATTGTTGTTATTGTGCTAATTTCTTATTCATATCTAACTAAATATATTTATGTATTTATATATAATCTTTAGAGCATATAAGCTTACTTGTTATTTATTTAATTTCATTCTTTGCAATTTATTTATTTCATGCTCTTTTAAGACTAGTCTTTCTAGTCTTAGACTTGTCCATATCAAGTCAAAATAACATTTTCTTTATTTTCTTTATTCTTTTTGGGATTAGTTTATTCTTAGACCCGGGATGTCTTGATGAAGCTAAGGCTTCCAATACTTGACCGGGATACCTTGATAAAGCTAAGGTTCCCAATACTTGATATTTTTATTATCTTGCTTATTATTATTTGTTTCTAGTATTTTCTCATATCTTTATTATTTTACATGCTCATAATACTTGCATCTACATTATAATATTGTTTCAACTAAATTTAAAAGTAGAATTTTACTTTATTAAAGGAACTTAAAACTAAATTTTCTATTATGTGACTTGTCATTAAATAATGGAGTTATTTTCAACAATATATAAATAGATTAATACAGGTTTTCTCAAATAAGAAAGATAGCTTTACCAAGGAAATATAAGAAATATATACTTTCTTTTCATAATATAGTCACCTAAGTTTTAGTAAAATAATTTGTTAGTATTCAAAGTTTTCACAAAAAGCATAAGATTAAACTCTTTTTAACTCCATAACAAAACCAAAAAGCAAACTAATTTTTAAAGTTAAGATAAAAATCAACCTACAAAGTTATAAACCCACTTAGGAAAATAATAATTTTCAAGTTTCTAACGAAGGAACTTATTTTCAAAGAATGCAAATATGATAAGATCAAAAACAAAGGATTTTACCAATAAAGAGTATTCTTTTCAGATAAAATTTGTTAAGGAAATAAAAGATCAAGTTTTAGAAAACAAAAACTTATATTTTGAGCAAGAAATATAAAAAGGAAAAGACTCATTTTCTAAGACCATTCTAAATGCAAATTTATAGATAGTGTAACGCCCTAAAATAAGGCATTGCAACCCGCCACGTGTCCTCTCTTGAATAGGATACGCTAAGGCTTTAATATCCACAAATTTTCAAATATTACCTGTAAACACACATAAGATATCTCATAAGGTACTCAACACAACCTGTATAACCTGGAATACAGCTTCTGAACAAACTTCTGATTTAAAACAATCATACAAGTTAGCAATACCAGGCCAACTAAACCAAACCACCAATTCATAATGAAAACCTTATTTATAAACTAGAACTTCCTATAATATAAAATCCTAAAGCTTTCACATAAAACATAAACAGATAATTTCCAAGTCTTCAATATATCTAAATACTTCTCTCCTTCATGAACCTGTAAACTGCAAATCTAACTCTCAACTGGATAGTCAGGTCTACTATCGTCGTCCCCCTGATCAAAGATCAGATTATAACCCGAAAAATCATATACAATGTCTTCATCACTTGTACCTAAAATTTTAAAAAGTGAGCTGCGAAACCCAGTACGATAACTCCAATCCTTTAAAGCAAATGCAAATGCACACGCAACATACATATATATATATATATCAAATGCACTTAGTCTAACGCAAGCAATCAGTTTGTTATCTTTTTATAGTCAGCAAATTAACACGGTTCAGAACTATGTATACTCTAGTCCCGAACTCGAAGTAACTCAGACTCCTCTTTAAAAACAACCAACTCTTTGAAAATAAGGTAATTATATACATATATGGATGAGTGGGTACTCCCCAAACATCCCCATTTCCCCCTAATTCTACCGAAATCATCTCTATGCATGAGTCCACTAAGGACAACCTCACACATAGATCATCAGGATGCCTCACCAGTATCACTGTCTGCCATGTCTTTACTGGTCAAAGCCAAGCACAACCAGAAAAACAAATTAAGCCAAATAGAATTAAGTTCATTATAAAGTTCTATCCCTACAACCAATCAAGCAATACTAATCTTACAAGAAAAAACAACAAGTAGGGATTCGTTGTACCTGGATTTGCTTCAACTCCAATCTCACTAACAAAACTTCTATCATAAAATAATTCCTAATCTTACAAGAATTCCTGATCCATAACATGTCTCAATCAATTTCGATTTCATGTACGTAATAAAATCTTAACCCTGAATTCCATAAATTTTACTCCTAATCACAGATCTATAAAAGATCAACACACCTGTTCTTTTTGTTCACAATTATGTAAAACCTTCAAACACATCTTTCACCAAAATTCTTAGTTTTCTCCACAATTCCTTCAATATATAGATTCTCAATTAATAAAACAATTACTAGAAAAGACTATAATTTTAGAACCACAAAGGTTTGTTTAGATCCGCACTTACCTAGATGTGTAGATTTCGCTTGAACAAAACCTTAATTCAAACAAATAATAAACTACGATCATAATCCTTACAATTTGCTATTATTGAGAAATTAAAAATTCTAAGATAGATCTTACCTTTAATTCATCCTAGATTCTATTAGATCTCAAGAAAACCATATCTTGAATCAGAATAGAATTCTTCCTCGAAAGCTCCTTCAAAAACCACAAGCAGAATCCTAAGAAAGATGTAGATTTCTTGAATCCTTAAAAAATCATGATTAGGTCTTCTTACTTGAACCAAAATGTTAATCTCCTCTTGATGAAAAACTCACAATAGATCTTTTTAGAGAGGTTTCTAGGTTTATAAAGAAGAGGAATAGGGTAAAGATATAGATAAACTTTCGTGACCCTTCAATTTCCATAACACTACTTTGGAAACAAAAAGAAAAGAAATCCTTCAATTCTTGTAACAGCACAAGAAACGAAAAGACATGAAACCCTTCAATTCTTGTAATAGCACAGGAAACGAAAAGACACATCATGTATTATATGCCTGCCATATGACAACTTTTGCCCTTTATCATAATTTATTAAAGATTTACTATTTTTAAAGACTTGTTGACCATTATCAACGTGGGGGATGATTATTATATATCTCATTTATTAGGAATGACCAAAATTTCCCTCTCCTTAATTAATAAATGACATTCCTTTGTCCTTCTTTATAAAATATTTTTTTGTATATTACATCTCTCCCCTCCTAAAAGAAACTTTCGTCCTCGAAAGTTACTCGAATCACTATCTCCTTTTTATCCATGCAGCCATCAGTTCTCTGTCACTCCTTTTCTTCTTGTTTCTGATTCTTTACACCATATTAACCCATTTTCATGTTTATATCTGCTAGCTAGAATTTAATTCCATCAACATCTCTTTAATTCTTAACTTTTGCCACTCAATTTGGATTCACTTCCTCTGTTACTTCTCAACATCTCTTGACTATAATTTAAACTTATTAACAATATTCATCACGAAATCTTGCCTCGATCTCATTGTATTAAATCTCCAATTCAGTTTCCTCGAGTGATGTTTAGAAAGCTGAAAATCTCATAACTATAGTTCCCAATTTAAATTCCAAAATTCAAATCTTACATTAACCTTAAGCTCCAAATGTCACTGTGTTACTTGTACTTCCATTTATTCAACTTAGTTTTTATCCTTATTGTTCCATGTAAAAAATAATTCACATCACTTGCATATCATTCTTCTAATCTCAAATTACTCATTAACTAACCATACTTCTTCCAATATGTTTTTTCAATCTCCAATATATTTTCTTATATTTTCCATCAATATATATATGAAGATTAAAATTAATACTTATGTCCTTAAGTAAACATTTAAAATCATCGAATGACTTCTAACTCTTCCTTTGACATCATTACTCCTAACGTTCCAATAATTCTTTGATATTTACATTACTAATGCACTTTGTCTCCAGGGTTTCACCATACAAATCCATTTATTGGCCCAATATTAAGTGATTGTTATTCACTTGGATTTGGTATCCTTATATAACTACTAAATCTACTTCTCAACAAAAGATTTTCTTTGATTATATACTTTTATCTTAGTTCATAAATCAATCATTACATCCCCTAAAACAAATGTAGATTGAACTATAGAAAACTCAATCCAACTCATTAACACAATCAAACCATTATACTTTCTCTCTAATTACCACCATTTCCATCAAAACTTCGTTAAGACATAGTCACCTTATAATCCTTCAAATAACAATTAGAAACTCAAATCACAAAATTTAAGATTTTTCAACTCTAACTCTAACTCTAATGATCAAACCTTACATTTACTTTGTTATTTCAGATGATCACAACATCTATGTTTCTATTGGTTAATTAATTTTTTTTTATTATTGTCATACACCATAGTTAATCCACAATTTTGTTTACCATTTGTGCCATTCCAATTGTCTCCCAAACTTGTATAACTACTTTATATAGTGATTATATATGTAATCTCATATATACTTTTCTTAAAACCCATCGTCATAGATTAGTTCATATGTCATTATCGTCCATCATTCATAGATTTCTCATACCTTACTACTCACTAATATCACATTTCTTTCTTGCAACTACTGTTCCACATATACATTCATATCTATATAAGATTCAACTATTCTCTTATTTAATGATTATTCCAATCCTTCTCATCTAGTCTTAAATATAATCTTTCTCACTTACTTTCATTCTTCAACATGACCTTTGTCACTTACTTTTATGTGTCTACTAAGCTATAATATAATTGTCAACCATCTATAAAGATTTTCTTTATACCTCCAGTTTCTTCTAATCAACTTTAGTCATCTTTCTTTCGTCTCTAACTTCTGTCTACATATCATCTTTAATACCGTCATCTTATCTCAGTAACAGTCTTTATTTCTCTCCCATTTCACCAATCATTTTCTTATAGTTCTGACCCTTCATTGTCATACTAATACTGGTTATCTCAAACTTTACCATAAATTACTTTGAATACTCCTTCAACAACTATATTAGCATTTTCTTCATCCTTACACTTGCCAATAACTTTAAGCGGTTATTTGTTTCTATACTTCCTTCAAACACCATATTTGTTCCACTTCATTATATAAAAGAAATGAAAGAAAAACCATAAGTATATATAATTGTATTAATTTGATTGTTATGCTCCCAATAAATTTTAACAGATGAGTTATTTATTGGTATATTTCACTTGCTGGTATTATCATTATTTAGACTTTTGTTGTTTTGATTCTCGATTTTTTTTTTCATAATCATGTTGCATTCTTCCTTTTTATTTAAGTTGATTTTATGAGTTTACCATTTCATTAACAATTTTGAACTTTGCCATAATTGACAACTTTTATTGCATTTGTTATTAATGTTAATGTTATAGTTACGAGGTCAACCAATTCTCATAGTTATTTCTTATTTTTTTCTATCATAACTATAATTTTATTTTGTCTTTTCTTCACTCATTTAGTTATGTTAATTTAATTTTTTATTATATCATAAATTTGATAGTGAGAGGGGCTGACAAATATCAAGAGTAACTAAACTGACCGATATTAAACTAACATATGACTTGAATTTACTGACCGATACACCTTGTACATGATATGGAAGCCTCTACGTGATTGAGGTAATCATTCTTAGGCTTTAGTATTGTGTACGGTGGACTGTCATGTTTAGGGCACCCATCAGGGCGTGACAAATCTCCTTAATTCTGGTGAATCCATTGGAAATGGTGATTGATCATGAGCACTATCATCATCAGAATCATTTGGTGGAAACTCAAGGGGAGCATCTACATCACTTGTCTCAGGCTGGTCATTCTGTACGTCATCTCCAACCCTTCTTGGCACCATTGTTGGAGGTATAATCTCTAGGTCTATTGTCACGTCTCATAGGGTATCCTAAACGTAACAGTTCGCTGCATGCTATATAAGACTTAGGAATTGCTACCATAACCGTTCCAAAGTCTCGTATAGATGCAAGACGTACCTTTATGACAATAGAATACATGAACCAATGGAGATAAATAGTTTAACTTGACATACTATAAACATCATAATATAAACCATGAGTCCACATAATTAATTACAAAAGTTTCTAGGGACATTCCCCCGCAAAAGAGTATTTAGTTTAAAAGTGGTCTTTTACAATCATCCGGTAAACATTAGGGTTTCCTATGGAAGTCTATACAAAATCGAACACAAACTTCTAATGGAAACTCCTAATTCATGTACCTGCTTGGTAGGATGCCTCAGCCTTAGCCATATATATGAAAACTGCAATAAGAAAAAGTTGTAGGGGCATAAGCTACTGAGTGAATACTTCCATAAAGACATTTTCAACAAATCATTCAATCAAGTTATTTACTTAACCATATGGAATGCATCAACCACATGAATACACAGGACATATGATTAGCCGGAAATCATATGTGAATGGATTTACACCTTCCATTCGGGGTTAGTAGATTAACGAATACTGCGGTACTACCATTAAATTAATGTGTCATTTATGGATCACAGGCAACCAACTTATGTCGCTTATGGATCACGGGCAACCAACTTATGTCGCTTATGGATCACGGGCAACCAACTTATGTCGCTTATGGATCACGATCAACCAACTTTTAGCCGTTTACGGATCACAGGTAACCAACATATGCTAACGCCCCATCCCCATCGTGAAGTGATTATGTCCATGTTAATTTATCAATCCGAATAATTATTAATATCAATTTTTAGGTGACCAACCAATCTCGCAGACAATTAATCCTTTTGTCAAGCCCCGAAGGGTACCCTAAACGTGGCAGTCCGCCGCATATAATATTAAAGCTAATGAATGACCTTAGTCATGCAGGAGCTTCGATATCACATGCAAGGCGTGCTTCCAAGATAGTAGGAGACTCATAGGGGTATTACATTTAAGTAGATAATAAAAGCAAGCAAGAACTTATATAAATAATCACGAAATCTTCATTTGAATAACAAATTCTTACATCATCTTAGGGGCATTCCCCCGTCTTAAATGGTCTTGATTCAACTAAATCACTAACAAAGTAAACATAACTATAACATAAGCCTACTATAGAGATTTTCTTAGAAGTTTATGTTCAAAACTAAATACATATAACTTCTCCCAAAAACTCCTAGTGGCTTTGGCTCATACCGGGCATACGGGGCTCCTTGGTGCCAACCAAAGATAATCATACTATAACAAAAAGCTATAGAGGTATAAGCAAATCTAGCTTAGTGAGATAATTCTATCTACAAGACATTTCCATAAATCTAATAAGTATTTAAACAATCATATGAAAATGCACCAAACACATGAGCAAACAAAATACACAAGATTAACCGGAAATCATGTGTAGCATGGATTTTACACCCTCCATGTCGGGGGTTGGGAGGTTACAGGCTCATACGACCATCAATACTTGCAGATTTGCTTGCTCTTGCTTGCTTTGTAGACTTTCCGGCTCCTACTAGCCACTACTAATACTTCCTCGTTTCCCCACACGAAGAATAGTAGTGAAACAAATGTGACTCATAAATATGATATGCATATAAGTTTAACTAGATAATGTTGAGTTCAAGTTAAAGGCGATAAAAAACAATATTCATCATATCAATGCAAGAATCACAATTTAATTATCAATTCCCTTTTTGATATTCTTAACTTAGATTCAATCAATCATAAATTCAAATCACATAATAATTTTATCTTTTCCGTATTTTCTAGTGCTACTACCTACAAGCACAAACAAGGAAATATAACTTAGTAAAGGATTAACTCACTCCATGTCGGTAGCTCCTAATCGAAGTAGTCTTCTAGGAAAGTGATCTCTGTTCCTCCGTCACCTAAACAAGATGAAATACCGACAATGAGTCTTTCATAGAATTTCTGTTCTTGAAATCTCCAAATCTATCTTAAAATCACGGTAAAATCAGATTGGAGGAAATTCCAACTTAAAATTGCCATAACTTGCTCATTTTAACTCGGAATTTCGCATATTATATACCATTTTCTACCTATTCAAAAAGATCCATCTATTTCTAAAACTATTTTCATCAAAATAAGGCGTTTGGGTTCCGAAAAAGTGGTGACCAGATTCACCACGAATTTTCACAAACTTGAATTCCTTCTTTTAACAAAAGCTGAATTTTAAGAGATAGATATTATAATAGTTTGTAAAACCTTTGAAATGTATATACATATATTTATTGACTCATATCAAATTGTCTGAAGTTAATGAAGTTGTCCCAAACCATGAAAAAGTAAGGTCTTTTGAAGATTTTGGAAAGTAAGAACTTTTGAAAAATTCCTTTTTATTTTGCTTTGAAAATATCTTAAATTATTTCAAATGGGTATTTTCTTTTTCTAAATTTAATTTCCGTAGTCTTTTTAAATTTCTAAGGAATGATTTTTATTTTCTAAGCTTATTTTCTAACACTTTTTGAAAGTAATAACAATACTATATTTATAGAAATAATTTCCTCATTTTCTTGATATCATTCCATTTTCATGAAAAGAATTTCTAATACTTGATGAAAAAGTGAAGTTTTAATAGAACTTTTATTTATTCAAAAAGTTCCTTCTATGTATGTTTATGGACTCCTCTAGATTTTTTAGAAAAATTTATTTAAGAAAATTACTTCCTACTTTTATTTCTAGAAAAGAATCTTTATTTTAAGAAAACCTTTCCTCATTAATTTTGTTGAGACAAGAATCATTATCTTCATACATGAATATGAATCATAAAGTTATGAAAACATAAAGAAACATAATAACTTAAAAGAATAAGCTAGTAAAGAAATAAATCAAGTATTGAAATCTTAGCTTCATCAAGGTATCCCGGGACTAAGAATAGACTAGTCCTATAAAGAAAAAGAAAATATTTTGACTTGATGAGGACAATTCTAAAACTAGAAAGACTAGTCTTAAAAACAACATGAAAGTAAATAAATTGCAAGGAAAGTAAATAAATTGCAAAACAAATGAGCTTATATGCTCTAAAAGATATATATATATATATTATAGCTATATAGATATATTTAGTAACATATATATATAAAAGCAACGTAAAGAAATTAGATCATAAACAAAAACAAAGTATGAACCTATTGTTGCTTTCTTTAACCTTCATGGTTTAGAAAAACACACTAAGCTCATATTAAGTAAATGAACATAAAGAAGACTTAAAGAATTTTTACCTAAGAGAACTAAACTTGAGAGAGCTTTGGAAGAGAATTCTTATGGAGAATTTGAGAGAGTAATTTTGTGCATAGAAGGTGTGAAAGAAGTGGAAGGAAGATGAGGTATTTATAGAAAAATGTGGGAGGTTAATTGTGATAATTAAATAAATGAAAATAAAACAATTTGGAAGAAAAAAAAGAGGGGGCCGGCACAAATTGTAGAGGAGAGAGGGAGTGAAATTTATTTTTTCTGTATTTTTGTAAATGAAAAGTAAGATATGAAAGATGTGAAGGTGTATTGGAAATGAAAATAGTAAGAAATAGAGGTATGAGTTGTAAGAGTAAGTTGTAAGAAAAAGTAGAGATAGATGAATAGTAGAAAATAGTGTAATGTAAAGTAGACATGACAATTTAAGTACCAGTAGTAAGAAAATACGCGTATAATTGCGATATCTAATATTTTTAGTTACCGAAAAATTATGAAATTGATATTTTTGAAAATCTTATATTTTTACGAGCCTAATGGCATATTCGGAATATTTTTACTAATCTGAGTTCCGGGACACGCTTTTCGAGAACTGTGTCTGGTTATGCTCAAAACGAATCGTGGTTTGATTAATCTTATATTTTTAAGCTTTCTCAGGTTATTACGAATTATTCTACATACTAAACTCTTACTAACTTTCCTAGTGTTGCTCAAATGGGAATGCCGGACTTGAACGGTTGCAAAAGACCAGGGTTTTGTTGACTTTGGGATTTCGGTTGACTTTCTAATTAGGTTTTAAGCTTAAATTAATCTCAAAACTTTAGGGGTTTACACCTATAATACTTTAAACAAACATATGTTAATCACTCGATTCCGATATCCTTAATACAATTTCTCAACTCATTAACATACATAATTCCCCATAATTCCCATCATACAAATCCATTTTTATCTTTTGCCTCATAATCTAGCGCAACTAATCACTACAAACATAATCTAGAAATGAAATTAGCAAGTAGTACTCACTCGGCCATTGGTCGCCGGTCTCTTAGTAATAATAGTTCGGTGGTAACGAATCCTCGGGATCCAAGTCACTTAAATGAAAGAAATACCCAAAGGAGTGTTTCAACTCATATCTAATCCATTTTATTTCATAAAAACTATTAAGTTCGTAATTCTCGTCATTAATGGAAATTCCAACTTAAAACGGCCATAACTTGGTCATTTTAACTTTGAATTTCGTAAATTATATACCGATTTCTATCTAATTCAAAAGATCTACATAATTCTAACATAATATCTCAGTTTTGAAAACTTTTAAGTTTCAAAAAGTTTGGATCAATATCCAAACATCTATTTTCAAAATTGTTTTTTAGAATAGTTATGATGTTTCTACTATCCATGCTAAATATGCATGTAATATTAACAAATTCCTATCATGAATGGCCTGTTATGAGCTTCCTATATGTATGTCATTGATGATATTCTATTAGAGAACATTTTTAGAAACTTCTACTTTACAAGATGTCATGAATACTTAATTTAGCAAGACTAGTTTTGCGTTCTTGACAAATCACATTTGTTTTAGAGATTTTCCTTAATAAAATTTATTTATTCTTGCTAAAATTAAGTCCTTACTATATCTGTTCTTAAGTTCTTCATTTTTCAACAAAAATCCTCATTTTACACTTTGTAAACAAGTGTTTGAATATGGGCTATTCCTAGATCCGAATTTTGTAAAAATGATTTTCAAGTGATTTCTTTAAGAAAAACTCATTTGATACTTTAAAATTTAAGGCCCCATTATTCATATCCCCTAAGGATTTTATTTCCTTAATAAAACTTGTCACGCCCCGAAGGGTACCCTAAATGTGGCAGTCTGCCGTACACAATATTAAAGCCTAAGAATGACCGCGTCGGTCACACGAAGGCTTCCATACTATGTACAAGGCGTCTAACATATGGAGGAGACACATCGGAGTGATACATTTTATGTTGATACTACTTGAGTAACAATGTAAAGGAAATTCAATTTACTATACTCCAAATACAAAACATTATACTTCAATTATAATTCATCAAAAGATTTCACTACATAAAACTATTACAAGGCAAATCATAAAACCTAGCTAATAACTTCAAGCATTCTTATTCCTAGCCGGAATCCCGAAGTCATTCTCGGCTCCAACCATCATGGTCCCCACTTAGCATTCTTGAGATAACCTGTTTAAGCAACCATTATTGGGGTATAAGCTACACTAGCTTAGTGAGCAAGAACTTCCAAGATTGCATTTATAACACATCATACAATCAAGTGATTAGTCAGACAAGTGATATGCATCAAACATATGGATTCAACAAACATATGACCAGCCAGAAATCATATATGGATGGACTTGCACCCTCCATCCCAGGTTAGCAGATTAACGAATCCTACGGTACGAACAAGGCCGTTTCAGCTCACGGTCAACTTTGAACTATATAAATTCGTTTTAGGACAACGATTAACCAACTTTACACCGTTTAAGATCATGGAAAACTGAACAAATGCTAATGCTCCATCCCCATCGTGGTATGAATGAGTTCAATTTCATCTTCAATTCCGAATAATCAATTATACCGATTCTTTTAAGTGATCAATCAATAATCGCAGATAGTCAATTCTAATTCGTTTATACAAGCAATAGTGAATCACACGGCTTCGATATTCTTGTATTCCATTTCTCACATCAATAATAAGCATACATAGTCCCCATTTTTCCCCATCATGCATATCCATTATATCTTTACCAAATATCTAGTGTAACTATTATTACAATCACATACAATAAATGAAATCGGAAGTAATACTCACTCGGCCATTGGATCACCGGTCTCTTAGTACAAGTAATCCGGTGGTAAGGAATAGTCGATATCGGAGTCACTTAAAAAGGAAGAGATATCCTAATAAGTATTTCATCACTTAACTAGTCCAAACTATCTTATACAAACTATCAAATTCGTAATTCTCATCCTAAGCAGGAATTCCAACTTAAAAAGGCTATAACTTGGTCGTTTTAACTCGGAATTTAGCAAATTATATATCGATTTCTATCTACTTCGAAAGATCTATCTATTTCTAATTTTGTTTTGAAGTTTTGAAAGAGTTTGGGTCACGAAACAGAAAGATCAGTTCTGATCAGAAATAATTTCCATTTCCGAAAAATAGTTTTGCAAATGTTTGAAATGTTTCTACTTTATAAATCAATTATACATGTAATATTAATAATTTCCTATCATGAATGGCATATTATAAGTTTAATGTATGCATGATCTTGATGGTATTTACTAAAAGAAAATTTTAAAACTCTTTATTTTGCAAGACTTCAAGAATAACTGCTTTTAAGAATACTAGTTTCCTAACTTTGATAACTCACTTGTGTTTTGGGATTAATTCTTAAGAATTTCTAATTATCTAGGTTAGAATTGAATCTTTATTATATCTATTACTTAAGACCTTCATTTCTACATAAAAATTTCCATTTTACACTTCGTAAACATGTTTTCAAGTAGGGTTGATTCTAAAATCCGAATTTTACAAAACTTATTTTTGTGGTGATTCATTTATGTAAAAATCATTTGATACTTAGAAATTTAAGGCCCAACCATACATAGTCACTAAGGACTTCATTCATTACATAAAAATTTCATTTTGAGTTTGGAAAGTAAGTGTTTTCATGACCTCACTCCAAATTACGAATTTCCTAAGTTGACTAGCAACTCAAATTTTTCCTACTTCATTTCTACTCCTTGTTCTACATATTTTTCTTAGCAAATCCCATCTTGATTTATAAAAATCATTACTTGATGATACCTATGACCTAAATTCCTCATTTTTTCATATAAAACACAAGTTTTGGAATTGATAAATGGGTTTTCAAGGCATGGTTTCGAAATCATTCAAATTTACAAATTTTGGATAGAACTCAATTTTCATACTTTGTAATCTCCTCCTATTTTTGAGAGTCTCTACTAGAAGATCTACCATTTACTTATCAAAAACATCTCCTATTGATACCTATTCCATAATCCTTCCATTTTCTAAACAAAACTTTCATTTTGGGATTAGAAAATAGGTGTTTACATAGGTAGTTTGCCTAAGTACGAATTTTACAAAACTTTAAAGAATGAAAACATTGTTTAACCTATTCTTGGAAACCATTTGTTGTTCTAAGATTATATTTTAGTAAACCTCTCTTATACTTGTCAAAACTTGGTATTTGTTACATATATTTCCTAGGACTTCCATTTTCCTATAAAAATTATCATTTTGGTATTTGGAAATAGGTGTTTAAATGGTGGCTATTTTCAAATCAGAATTTTGAAAAATTCATTTGAGTTTGTTTTCTTTGTAAAACTCATTTAGTCTTTCAAAAACCATTTCTTAATCAAATCTACCCCTTAAGGCTTCCATTTCTTTAATAAAAATCTTGTTTGAAGTTGCAAAATGGGTTTTCAAAATTTATCTTGGTTGAGATCCGAATTTACAAAATTTGTTTTTGGACATACCTTTTTATAAAATCTAGCTAAACTTATGAAAATCCATTCCTTACATACCCTATCTTAAGAGTCTTCCATATGTTGAATAAAAACTTTATTTTTAAGTTGGAAAACATGTTTTTAAATTATGCCTTGGCCTAAATCCGAAAATAGAATTTTGTTTTGAAAATTAATCTTTAAAAATCATCTTTGAACCATATAAACTAAAGCCTTGATGATATATATACATTAAGCCTTCATTATCTCAAGTAAAAATTTCATTTTGATACTTGGAAAGTGGTTTTTAAATAGGGGTCTTGCCTAAATACGAATTTCACCCTTTTTGTTTGAGTTAAAAACCAAGATCTACACTTAATATGAACATAAATATAAAAGAAATCCATAGTAGTAAACTATAAACTCATAATCTAAACTTTACTCATCAAAATCATTTATTCATGTTTTTAATTCCCTAAGCCCTTCATTTTAAATGAAAAATATACATTTTGAAGTTGAAAAATAACTTTTCTGAATATGGTTCCTTTTTCATTCAAATTTTCAAAAATGATTTTTGTTGAAAATAAAATAGATCTTGAGCTTTCTAAAACTTTCCTACTATCATCATGCTACTACAAGTTATTTATGAACATAAAACAAAAGCCTAATGCATTTATGAACCTAAAACAACTAGATCTAGTTATAAATGCATGAACACTAAGATATTTATGTGAATGGTGAATATATGCATAAATCATTAGCAATAACAAAAATAATAACTCAAATAACAAGATCTAAAGCATAAACCAAAATCAAAGCTATAAAAAGTTAAATCTACAAAATATAACTACTTGTAGCAAGAAAATAATAATGATACAAGATAATAATCATGGAGAAGAGGAGTGTTTCATTTTTGGCATCATCATCATCCTTAGCTTTTAAGCTTATGGAAGGTCATTTGATGCATGAAACTCTCACTATACTTTACCTATATCACCTATGGAAGCTTTGGGCAAGAGTTTTATCAAAGAATCTTGAAGAAATATGTGTGGGAGCTTATAGAAGAAATAGGGGCAGCTTGTGTTCTTGTAAGAACAAGAACAAAAGAAGAAAAAAAGAGAGGAAAAAGAGAGTAAAAGAGAGAGTAAATGAGATAGGGTTTCAAAGGAATGAAAAGAAAAAAATGAGAGGCATTAAATGGAGAGAGAGGAGTGTATTAATTGAGAGAAAAAAAAATAAAACAAGGGCATCAACTGCACGTGAATGTAAGAGGGAGAGAGGGAGGGAATTTGGTTGGATTTTGACTTGAAATTGAAATGTGTAATTAATGTGTATGTGTTGCTATTGGAATAGATTTATTTTAGTCAACTTGGGAGTAAATCAAAGAATAATGGCAGCAAAAGAGGTCAAAATTTCTGCCAAGAAGTGATTTATGAAGTGTAAAAAAATTGAAGTGAAAAAAAAGTGATATGTGAAAGGTGTACTTAAAAGTATGGGTTGTAAGAGTACTTTCTTAATAAAATAAAATAAAATAAAATAAATATAGAAAATTTATTCCAAATATTTGTAGCAGATTTTTCATAATTAAAATAAGATAATTAATTAATTTATTTTAGTGAATTATCAAATAAGTTACCAGTATGATCAAAATACGCGAATATGAGCTATAAATAATATTTTTATAACCCGAAAAATTCTAAAAATTTATTTTATGAAAATAAAAATATTTTTCAAATATTTTTCAATTATTAAATTAATTTATTTTATTTTTAGTATCGGATCTTAAATAGAAATTGATCTCGTGAATACCTGAAACTAACTAAATTTTAGAAAAACAAAATTTTCTATAATATATAAAATATTTATCTAAAGATATAAGAGTTTATAAGAATAATAAAATTTGGTAATGAAATAGAAGTAAATAGTGCAAAAAACTAATTAAGTACTGGTAGTAATGAAATACGGATAAAATCGCAAAATCAGATAATTCTAGTTATTGAAATTATAAAATTGATATTTTAGAAATCCTTATAAAAATACGAGTCTAACGGTATTCATGGTATATTTTTGATATCTTAAGCCCCGGGACACGTTTTTCAAAATCTGTATCCGAACGGGTTCGATATAGGTCAAAAATTTACCAATCTGATATTTTTGAGCGAACTTACATTACTACGAGCTATTCTACACACTTAAACTACACCTTGGCCTCTAGGGTTAAGGGTGCTAGATTGTCGGACTTAAACTACTGTATTCTACTTAGGGTTTCCGGGTGATTCTCCAGTTTAGATCTTTGCCAACTTGGAAACTAATATTTTATGTTTATACAACATATTTAATTTGAGAAATTTATTTTAAATTTTATTTTTGTAAATATTTAATATCTCTTAACGTTTTCAAAATCCTTAAATTGAGTTTTATTTCCGAAGGTTTCATCGTTATTTACTTTTTAATAATTTGTTTTTGGGTCTATATTTTCCAATTTTATAAGTTAGAGTTAAGTATGAAATTTGTCATATGTAGTGGTCTTGGATTTAAAGTATGTTGAGTTCTTATTTTATTTTTAAGGATTCTTATTTTCCTCAAGATTGAGAAATTTCTAGATTCTTTCGTGATTTAGGACTAGTCGAAGTTCGGTTTTAATTTGGAGTGATTTTTAGGGTTTATTCTCGAAGTTCATATTGGAATTATTTACTAAAATTTTATGAGGCTTACAAAACTTCCATTTTTGGTTTGAAAAATAGGTGTTTATACACCATCTTTTCCTACCTACGAATTTCATGTAACTAACATAAGATCCAAATTTTCTATCTTGTAATTTTTCTTATTTGACAAATTTCTCTTAGTAGATCTATCATTAACTTATTAAAATCATCTCCTATGGATACCTATTCCATAAGCCCTTCATTTTTCACATAAAATTCATGTTTTGGAGTTGAAAAATAGGTTTTCAAAATACAACTCTTTTTCCATCCTAATTTACAAAGGTTTATTTTGATGAAACAATTTTTTTTCTTGAGCTTTTTGGCTCATCTTCAAAAATATCCTAACTTCTAGAAATGACAAAACGTTCATTTACACAAGACAAAAATCTTTACAACCATTTATTCATCTTAAACACAATAAATGCATGAGATCTCAAATAACATGTAAAATATGGATGTTTAGAAGCTAGATCTAAGTGTGATGATTATGTTAGATGTATGAAATAAAGTATACTACTATGATAACAATGTAGTAGCAAGATTCCTGCATAAAATCATCACTATATGAACATATATTATGATCATGAGAAAAATAAGAGCTTAAAACATAAGATCTACAACTTGTGATGGCTTGATCATCACGTTTTAGTGATTTCACATCCCTAGCATGAAGCTCATGGGGATTTTTGTGACTCAACACATGAATGATCTTGCCATTACATGTTTTTGTGGTGATAGTATTTAGATCTGTACCTATTAAGATTTTTTAAGCAAGAGGAGTTGAAAGAAAAAAAAAAGTGTATGAGTGTGTGCGTGTGTGTATGTGTAGGGCTCACGGCAACAAGAGTGAAGGGAGAGGGAGTTTGTAAAATTTTGCAAAAGTGAAATGAAGAAAGACAATGAAAGGCATAAAAGAGTATATATAAAGAGTGGTATTAGGGTTTTGTGTCTATAAAATAAAGGAAGAAAAGTAAAACAATGAGGGCACAAGGGCAGGGAAGGGGTGGGAGGTCATGCTGGCATGAGGGGGGAGAGGGAGAGAAAATGAGTTTTGTAACTTTTCAAATTTAATTTGTGTAATAAAATGTGTTGGAAAAGTAAATGTAAAGAATATGATGTAATAAGGTAAGGTTAAATTGTAAGGATGTAAGAGTAAGGGTATGACTTGTGAATGTGAGTAGGGTATGGGCTTATACTTGTGAATAGTAAAGAATAGTATATTAGTCAATTAAATTACCAGTTAGTAAAGAAAATACGATAAAAAGGCTATGACTACAATTTTTATAAACCAAAAAATTATAATAAATATATTTTTGAATTCCTTATTAAATTTCGGTCTTAAAGAGTATTCCTGAATATTTTTCTAATTTCAAGTCTTGAGGCCCGGTTTTTCGAAACGGATCCTGGTTGGGTTCAAAACAGATAATTTCTTGAAAAATGATCTTTTTATGTTTCGATATAATCTTTAGAACTATAATCTAGGTCAACTTGCTCTCAAAAGTTCTATGGTTTTATTCTCGGTGAAGCTGGACTTAGAGTTTCTAGGTTTCTTTCTAACTTTAGCTATTCTGGTTTAGGATTTCAGTTTTCGATTCGGTTCTCAAAGTCATGCTTGGTTTACAGGAAAGCCAGGGCTTACAACCTACCTACCTTAAACAGAGTTTTGTTCTCAAAACTGAAACTTGCGCACCTTGTTTTTCAAACAACTCAGGGTACTTCCTTTGAATTTCTTCTTTGGCTTCCCAAGTTGCTTCCTCGAAGGCGTGATTTTTCCATAACACTTTCACATACCGGATTTCTTTATTCCGTAGCTTTTAGGTTTTCTTATCCAAAATTTTTACCTGATGTTCTTCATAAGTGAGATTTTCCTTTAATTGGATGGGTTCCATCTCCAATATCCTTTTGGGGTCAGGTACATATTTCCTTAGTACCGACACATGGAACACATTATGGACTCTCAATAAGTTCAGTGGCAAGGCTAGCTGGTACGCTAGATTTTGACTCTTTCCAAGATTTCGAAGGGTCCAATATATCTTGGGCTCAACTTTCCTTGTGTACGTATTCTCCTTATACTTTGATCGGATTTACCTGCAGGTACACATTGTAAACCGCCAAAGTTTTACAATCGGTTAAGCTTAAACCCTAATTAAAAGGTCAACTGAAAACCCTAAAGTCAACAAAACGCTAGTTAAATGCAATCGTTTAAGTCCGACAAACTCGTGTTAGTAACCTTAAGTAAGTAAGTAAGAGATTAATATGTAGAATAGTTCGTAATAACATGAGAAAGCTTTAAAATATCATATTAGTTAAACCGCGATTCGTTTTGAGCCCGATCGGATACAGTTTTTGAAAAGTGTTTCTTGGGGCTTGGAATAGTAAAAATATTTCAGATATACCATTAGACTCTTAAAAATATAAGGTTTTCAAAAATATCAATTTCATAATTTTTTGGTAATAAAAAATATCAGATATCACAATTTTACGCGTATTTTCTTACTAACGGTACTTTATTTGTCATATCTACTTTACATTTTATTATTCATTATTATTCTACACTATTCATCTATCTCTACTTTTCCTTACAGCCTACTCTCACAACCATACACTTATTTTCTTACAATTTTTATTTTCAATATAACCTCACATCTCTTACATCTTACTTTTCATTAACAAAAATACAAAAAAATAAATTTTCTCTCTCTCTCCCTCTCAAATTGCACCGGCCCCCTTCCTTTGTCCCTCAATCTATTTTATTTTTCATTCATTTTATTAACACAATTTACCATCCTCTTTTATAAATACCACATCTTTCTTCCATTTCTTTCACACCTTTCATACACTACCATTACTCTCTCAAAATCTCTCCAAAAGTTCTCTTAAATTCTATCTAGTTTATTTTTCATAGTTAATGCTTTTTAAGTTTTCCTTATGTTCATTTGCTTAATATGAACATAGTGTGTGTTTTCTAAATCCATAGAGGTTAAGAAAGCAACAATATATTTGTACTTTGTTCTTGTTCATGAATCTATTTTCCTTTATGTTGTTTTTATGTACATCTAACTAAATATATTTATGTAGTTATATATATCTTTTAGAGCATATAAACACATTCGTTATTGCAATTTATTTACTTTTCTTGCAATTTATTTATTTACCTTGCAATTTTTTTACTTTCAAGTTGTTTTAAAGACTAGTCTTTCTAGTCTTAGACTTGTCCTCATCAAGTCAAAACAATTTTCTATTTCTTTTGGGACTAGTTTATTCCTAGTCCCGGGAAGCCTTGAAGAAGCTAAGGCTCCCAATACTTGACAATTATTTATTTCTTATATTCTTTACCATCTTATCTTGTGATATTTTTAGCTTTTATAAAATACATGATCATATTCATGCATGGCTAATAAGTTATTGTCCAAATGAAAATGAATCTTTTTTATGGAAGAATAAAATTTGATCACTAGATAAATGTTTTTCCCAAAGGATTAGAAAAATTTTTTAAAATAAATTTCTTTAAAGGGTTTATATAAACTCATCATGAAATTTCAAACTAATAATAGAAGAAGTTTCTTCAAAAGTCTAAAAATACTTCCTTTTCAAATGACAAAAGAAATCTTGATAATAACTTGATACTATTTTTTTTTTTTTCAAACCAAGAGCTAAATGAGTTTTCAAGAAAAATCAACTTACAAGGAAAATGAAAATAAATAGACTCATCAGATACTACTAAAGAAAACTTTTGAAAATTCTATTTTTGAATTCCAAAAACTAAAATTGAAATTCCAAACCATATGTTCAACTCACTTTTGATAAACTAAAGAATCAATATATAGAATATTAGATTTTGATCAAATAAAAATTTATAAGTTACTTTAACCACATAAAGTAAATTTTAACAAATCCAAATTTTCCAAAACACTAGAAAAGGTTGTTTTAAGGAAATTAATTAAAAAAACACCTATAGCTTTGTGCATCAATTATAAGTCTATTTATATACATAAGGAAATCTTTTCAAGTATACACATATTTGAGTTTTACTTAAACAAGCCTTAGTAAAGGAAGGATTAGAAAATACTGTTTTTCAAGAAAATAATTTGTGTTAGACCTGTACCCTTCTCAACCGAGACCTAAATGATCTTTTATATTAAAAGTAACCTTAGAAATGGATAGATCTTTTCGAGTAGGTAGAAAATGATGTATAATATGCGAAATTTCGAGTTGAAATGAGCAAGTTATGGCCATTTTAAGATGGAACTTCATTCAATCCGATTTCATCACAATTTAGAGATAGATTTAGAATCTTTAACTTGAAATCGACAATAATTGAATAAACCAATATCAAGAATAATTCATGCATAACTTATTACGAGTCAAATTTATTTTTCGCTACTATTTTTCGTGTGGAGAAACGAGGAGTTGTAGAGGTAGCTAGTAAGAGCTAAAAGGTCTACATAGGCAAGTATGAGTCAGTAAGTCTGTAATTATTGATGGTCATATAGGGGCCAATAGCCACCCAAACCCCGACATAGAGGGCATAAGATCCATGGTACGCATGATTTTGGGTTAATCATGTGTATTTTGTTTGCTCATGTGATTGATGCATTCTCATATGATTGTCTAAATACTTGTATGTTTTATGGAAATGCTTTGAAGAAGGGAGTTATCTTACTAAGCTAGTTTTGCTTATACCCTTATAACTTTTTGTTACAGTTTGATTACTTATAATTGGTACCAAGGAGCCCTTTTTGTCAGGTACGAGCCAAAGTTATAGGAGTTTTTGGAATAAGTTTACATATTTTAGTTTTGGGTATAGACTTCTAAGAGAAATCTCTATAGTAGATTTTTGTTATATTCATGTATCTTTTTAAGATGGATTAGGTTAAGCAAGGCTTTTAGTACTGGGGAATGTCCCTAAAAAGTTGTAAGAAACTTTTATCTTAATGATTATTACATGTTTACCTTTATAAGTTCTTGCATGCTTTTATTATCTGCTTAAAAGTAATACCCCTTTGAGTATCCTACTATCTTGGAAGCACGCCTTGCATGTGATATTGAAGCTCCTGCGTGACTAAGATTTTCATTTATTAGCTTTAATATTACGTACGTTTAAGATACCCTTCGGGACGTGACACACATGGTCACCTACTTAAAATTCAAGTTACCTTCTTTTCAAATACGCTCAACTCTTTTGTCTGTCTTGGGCTTCTTTCATTTTCTGCTGAACAATTCTCGTCTTATCGGCAGTCTCTTGTACCAATTCTAGTCTGATAGCAAGCTTTTCCACATCATCCCAAAACAGAGGGGACTTATAACATCGTCCATATAAGGCTTCGTAAGGTGGCATCTGGATGGTTGAGTGATAGCTGTTATTGTAGGCAAACTCGATGAGTGGTATATGGTTTTCCTAATTCTCCTTAAATTCCAAAACACAAGCTCTTAACATGTCTTCTAAGGTTTAGATCATCCGCTCAGACTGTCCATCCGTCTGAAGGTGATAGGTAGTACTAAAGTGCAACTTTATACCCAAACTCTTTTGTAGACTTGTCTAAAATTTGGACACAAATCTCAGGTTCCTATATGAAATGATCCTTGTTGGTATGCCGTGTAGCCGTACAATCTCTCAAATGTAGATCTTGGCTAATTTGTCCATTGAATATGTCATAGTGATAGGTAGAAAGTGCGTTGACTTAGTTAATTGATCCACTATTACCTACACTGTGTCGCAACCTAAAGAAGTCCTTGGAAAACCACACACAAAGTCCATGAATATTTGATCCCACTTCCATTTAGGGATGGGTAAAGGCTTTAATAATCTTCTTGGCAGACCGGGCACTTCATTACATACTCTGCTACATCTCTTTTCATACCATTCCACTAGTAGTGGCTTTTCAAGTCCTGGTACATCTTGGTACCTCCAGGATGCACAGTGTAGCCGTAATTGTGGGCTTCACTCATTATCTCCTTTCTTAGTTCCACATCTTCGGGCACATACAATCTGTTCTTCATCTTGACCACATCTTCTTCGTCTACTGCAAAGTCCATGTATTTTCCTTCTTGAATTTCCTCTTTAATCTTTTGTATTATTTCATCATACCTTTAGGCTTTTTTTATTCTTTCGATCAAGACCGGTTCCAATACCAAATTAGCTATTTCTATAAGTCCCTAATTTTTAGGGTAATATCAAGTTCAAACCCTAAACCGGAAAGTCAACCGGAAACCCTAAGTCAACAAATCCCTAAGAAACCCTAGTAGTTTAGATCCGACAATCCTGTGTTCGCTAAACCAAAAAGTTGAAATACGAGTGAAGAGTGTAGTTTGGTTCGTAATAATATTAGGATGCTTAAAAAGATTAGATTAGCGAATTTTCGACCTATTTCGAACCCGATCGGATACATACTTTGAAAAGCGTGTCTCGGGGCTCGAGATATAAAATATATGATATTAATACCATTGGACTCATTATTTCATAAGATTTCCAAATATATCAGTTATATAATTTTTTGGGTTATAAAAGTTACAGTTATAATATTTTTATCGTATTTTCATTACTATCGGTACTTTAAATGTCTAATCTACTTTTTTATTTCTTTCACACTATTCACAAATACAACTACCCATAACCTATTCCTTACATCCTTACAACCTATTCCTACTATTTCATCATTTTTCTTACAATTTACTTTTCCAATACAACTTTTACTACTTAAATTACTTATTTAATCTTAAAACTTACACAACACATCTCTCTCTCTCTCCTACACTACAAAACCGGTGCCCTTCTCCCTCTTTCCCTCTCTCCAATTTGTTTTATTTTCTTTTGTTTAATTAAAGCAAACCCTAATCCACTTTTCTATATAAGCTCCTTTATGCCAACTTCATTTCATTTTCTTCTTTCTTCACTTTCTCTTTAGAATTTTTTTTTTTTTGCAAAACTCTCTCTCCCTCTCCTCTTGAAATCATGAGCCCCCTCCCTCAATACACACACTCACTTTTGTTTTTCTTTCAAGTTTCTTATTCCACACATCTAATAGGTAATAGATCTATACTTTACAACCTTAAAAACATGTAATGGTAAGATCATTCATGTGTGATTTTACTCAAAATCCTCATAAGCTTTAAGCTAGGGATGTGGGAACACTTGAACATGAAATCTTTATCATCACAATGTTATAAATCTTGTTATGATTATTTTGCTATTACTTGTTTTATTGTTAAGATATGTTGTTGTTGTTAATGTTTTGTGCATGTATTCATCATCTAGCCATATCCACATAATAGTCATAATATTCATGCATTTATAACTAGTATAATAAACTCGATCTAGTTGTTTAAGTTCATAAATGCATTAGGCTTTTGTTTTATGTTGTTAAGTAACTTGTAATAGCATGATGATAATAGGAAAATATTAGAAAGCTCAAGATCTACTTTAGTTTCAACAAAAATGGTTTTTGAAAATTCGGATAAAAAAGGAACCATATTTAGAAAAGTCATTTTTCAACTTCAAAATGTGTATTTTACATTGAAAATGAAGGGCTTAAGGAATAGATATCATAAATTAGTGATCTTGATGAGAAAAGCTTAGATCTACTAAGGAATATTTTCAAAACAAGGACAAGTTTACAAAAGTTATGTTTCAATCCCAATAACAAGTTTTAAATTCGTAATAAAGAAAGCTTGAAGTATAAACACCCATTTTTCAACCCAAAAACAAGATTTTTATTAGAAAAATGGAAGTTGTAAGGAGTAGGTTTGATCAGGAAATGGTTTTTGAAAGATTAAATGAGTTTTATAAAGAAAACCACTGTCACGCCTCAGCGGGTACCCTAAACGTGACAGCCCGTCGTACACAATATTAAAACTTAAGAATGACTACCTCAGTCACTCGAAAGCTTCCATATCCGTACAAGGCGTACATTCACAACAAAGAGAGACCGGTGGAGTAATGCAATTTAAGACATAGGCAGCGGAACATGCAAAATAACACTTATTATATATTTCATTGAAATAAAAGTCTTACAGCTTCTAAGGGGCATTCCCCCGATAATTTCATAATAACATGGTTCTAAATATAGCATAACTAAAGCTAGAAGGTTTTAGAAGAAATCTACTCTATTACTTCACAATAGAATTCCTCCAAAAGCTTCTCAAAATAAGGATTCTACCCGAGAAATCAAGGTGGTCTCGGGTGCAAAAGATAATCCCGCAATATCAAAAGTCTATAGGAGTATAAGCATGACTAGCTTAGTGAGATATTCCTTACGCAACAGTACTCAGAACAAACAATCAAACAAGTTTATTAATTCAAGCATATGAAATGCAACAACCATATGAACAAACATTACATATGACTATCCGGTTTCGTATGTATGATGGATTTACCCCGCCATCGGTGGTTAGGGAATGCTTTGAACTGGGCCCCGAACGACCTCCTTAAAGTTTGCGTGCATCTTGGGGTTCCAACGAACCGTACTACTAGTCCCCGGGCTTTCCATACCCAAAGCGATCGATCCGGCTCGGCTACACCTTGAGGCCGTATTCCCCGAACGTCTTAACCCTCAAGATGTAGCTAGGTAGCTTACCTTTCCGGTCCCACATTGAGGAGTAGTAGCAAAACTTCGAAATGATATTCTAAGTGATATGCATGAGCAATTTATTATATGGGGATTTCAATATGACATTAATTCATTTAAAGCGATCAAACAATATTTGCACACATAAAAATACATACATAGAAGCATTTATATCAATCACAAATCGGGTTCCGATATACTTATTGTTTATTGATCGCACACAATGATTCACATACATAGTTCCCATGATATCCCACATACATATCAATTTTATCTTTTCCTAACATCTAGTGCTCTATTCTATAAGCACATGCGCGAATACATAAGCATAAAGGAAACTCACTCGTCCATAGCGATTTAGGAGTCGAAGTAATCGTCGGGAAAGACAAGATCGTGATCCTCGACACCTAAACAAAAGAAATACCCAACATGAGTATTTCATCCAAGATCTATTCAAATTCTATAATTCTATCTTAGAGAATTCATAAAAATCGTATGAAATGGAAATTCCAACTTAAAATGGCCATAACTTGCTCATTGTAACTCAGAATTTCGCATATTATATACCGATTTCTATCTACTCGAAAAGATCTATCTATTTCTAAGGTTATTTTTATCAAAAGAAGTTATTTAGGTCTTGGAATAGAAACGTACAGATTTGATACGAATTTCAAAAAATAGAGTTTTCAAACTTTCTTCATTTAAGAATTTTTGTACAAAATTATAGATATACTGTATGGTTGATATATATATACTCAACCATATGCATGAATTTAGTGATGTTGTCTCAACAATGATCTTGTAAAACAATTATGTCTTAAAAAGTGAGATAAGCTTAAGACTTGTAAAGAAATAAATTTTTGTTTTTGGAAAATTTCCTAAATTATCATAAGTGAGTATTCCCTTCTTTAACTCCATTTCTTAAATTTTCAAAAAGAAATCTTAATCTTCTAGGATTCCCATAACTTTATTTCTACTGTTTTGGAAAACATAGTCTTTTTAAATACTTTATGGTTATATGTTCTAAAGTTAGATCCACTTTTAAAAGAAATGATCTTATAAGTTAATTTTGAAAAACTTATCTAGACTTTAGTGTTGGTGGAAAATTTCGACAATTGAATTTAAGAAATCCTTTGTTTAGGTTCAAAGAAACTTTCTTATTTGTTTGAATAGAGAATTTATGATAACTTTACTTTATGTATTTCTTGGTAAAATCACATATTATTACTAAAACTTGAGCTAACTTATCTAATTTTAGAAAAATATTTGTTTAAGATAAAATTTCAAGTCTTTAAGGAAAAATAATTTCTTATATGTGACAAAATTTATTTTTAAAGAGAGTTCTTATTCTTATTTTTATTACTTAAGAAAACTCATTTCTATTATGATTGAGACAATATCAACTTGTTCATGCATAAATGAGAATATGTAGCTATAAAAACAACATAAATAAAACAAGAGCATAAAAGTAAAGTAAAGTATTGGGAACCTTAGCTTCATCAAGGTATCCCGGGACTAAGAATAGACTAGTCCTCAAAAGAAAAAGAAAAGCAAAGAAATAAAATTGTTTTGACTTGATATGGACAAGTCTAAGACTAGAGAGACTAGTCTTAAGAACAACTTGAAATTAAATAAATTGCAATGAAGTAAATAAATTGCATGGAAGGTAAATAAATTGCAAGACATTGAGCTTATATGCTCTAAATGTTATATATATAGCTATATAGATATTTAGATAGTTATGAACATAAAGGAACATAAGGAAACATAAAGGAACATAAAGGAATTGATATTATGAACAAAAACACAGTATGAACCTATTGTTACTTTCTTAACCTTCATGGTTTTGGAAAACACACATTAAGTTCATACTAAGTAGATGAACATAGGAATTTCTTGAAGAATTTTTACCTAAAAGAGATGAACTAAAGAGAGCTTCTTGGAAGAACTTTCTTGGAGAGTTTTGGAGAGAAATTTGAGTATAGTAACTTTAGTAAAGAAATGGTGTGAAAGAAGTGAAGGTATGAGGGGGTATTTATAGATTTTTGGAGTGGAAATTAGATGTAATAAAATAAATTGAAAAAGAAAACAAAATGGGATGCATTGGAGAGGGGGAGGCACCGGTTCTACATGAAGAGGGGGAAGAATTGATTTGTTTTATTTGTTTTGTATTAAAAGGAGTAACATGTAAGGTGTGATGTGATTAAAGTTGTATGGGGAAGGTAAATTGTAAGGTATAGGTATGGTAGAGTGTAAGAATAGAGTGTAAGAAAAAGTAGAGATAGATAAATAGTAATAAATAGTAGAAAAGTACTATGAATAGTAGACTAGACAATTAAAATACCGGTAGTAACGAAAATACGCGTAATTAAGCTATATCTGATATTTTTAGTTACCGAAAAATTTAAAACTGATATTTTTGAAAACCTTATATTTTTACAAATCTATTGGTGTTGTCGGAATATTTTTGCTATCCGGTGCTCGGGGGCATGGTTTTCGAAAACTGATCCCGATCGGATCCGAAGGACACTAGAAAATTATGAAACTGATATTTTTAGGCTTCCCTATATAATTACGAACCATATTCCACAATTATTTCAATTTCGTTTTCTAGGGTTTAAGAACACAGAATTGCCGGTTCTAGATTCACTAGACTAAACATAGAACTAGGTTAATTTTAGGGTTTCGTTTCAACTTCCGATTCTTAGGGTTTGCTAATATTATAAAAAAAAATCTAGGGGCTTACAACCTACCCTCCTTAAAGAAAGTTTTGTCCTCAAAACTTGGCTATCGTACCTGATTCCTTGAAAAGATTCGGATATTTGCATCAGATCTCATCCTCAGCTTCCCAAGTTGCCTCCTCATGAGTATGGTTCCTCCAAAGGACTTTGACATATTTGATCTCATTGTTTCGAAGCTTTTGGACTTTTCTATCCAAAATCTATACCGGGTGTTCCTCGTAAGTAAGGTTCTCCTTTAGAAACACTGGCTCCAACTCTACTACTCGTTCTGGATCCGCTACATGCTTGCGTAAGACCGATACATGAAACACGTTATGCACCCCTGACAGGTTTGGCGGTAAGGCTGGGCGATGGGCTAGATCTCCCACTTGTTCAAGCACTTCAAAAGGTCCAATATACCATGGGCTCAATTTTCCTTGTGAGCATACTCTATGTATACTCTTGATTGGATTTATCTTCAAGTATACATGTAAACCCCGGTAATTCACAATGTGTTCCATGTGTCAGTTTTGAGGAGATATGTTGCCGACCTAGAAAGGATTCTGGAATTGGAACCAATCCAGTTGAAGGAAAACCTGACATATGAAGAACACCCAGTAAAGATATTGGATAAGAAAACTCAAAGGCTATGAAACAAAGACATTCACTAAGTGAAAGTGTTATGGAGGAATCATGCCTTTGAAGAAGCAACCTGGGAAGCGGAAGATGAAATCCGGAGAAAGTACCCCGAGATATTCGAAGGATAAGGTACGTCAGTCCCGTTTTGAGGACAAAACTTTATTTAAGGTGGGGAGGTTGTAAACCCCAGTAATTCTCAGTAGCTAGAAAACCCCGGGAATTGGAAGCGAAACCCTAATCCAATCAGGTTGAGTTTAGTGAATGAAGCCTAGGAACCCTAAATCCGGCTTTCCTTCGGTTTCATAGTAAAATAAATATTACGAAGTAAATGAATTTGAATTGTTGTTCCAAAGTACATTTTAAACCTTTGAAAGTTTTAAATTCTGGAATTTTTCAATTCCGGGCCTTCCCGAGCCCAATTACGGAAAAGCGTGCCCCGGGCCACAGATTCAGAAAAATGTTCCGGAATATTCATTAGAACCGTAATTTTATAAGGATTCCAAAAATATCAATTTCATAATTTTCCGAGCTATAAAAATTACAGTTATAGCTTTTCCTGTGTTTTCGGAACAACCGGTAAAGTAGATGTCTTGTCTACTATTCACAAGTACAACCTACACTACACACTACCCATACCCTATTCTTACATCCTTACACTACTCATTTCAATTTTCTTTTCCAAGAAATTTTGTCTCTTAAATAATTATTACATTTATTACATTTAATTTACTAAATTACAAATTTCAATTTTTCAAAACACACACACACACACACACAAGCTATATGGCCGGCGCCCCTCCCCTTGATTTTCCTTCCCATTTGAATTATTTTTGCAATTTTTATTTAACTAAACCCTAAATCACTTAATATATATACCAAATGTTCTCTCTCTCTCTCCTCATTTTCTTCTTGTTTTAATTTTGAAAAAGAGAAAAACTCTCTCATTCTCTTCTTCTTCATGCCGTGAACCCCCCTCCCTCTCCCTCTTGCATCTTCAACTCAAAATTCCTCCCTTTCTACCTTAGATCCTCCTTTGGTATGTTGGTTTTAGACTTTGTTTATCCTATATCTTGTAATAGCAAGACTATATCTTGGTGTTTTCTCATTT
Source organism: Combretum micranthum (assembly GCA_024138025.1). Taxonomy (NCBI): domain Eukaryota; kingdom Viridiplantae; phylum Streptophyta; class Magnoliopsida; order Myrtales; family Combretaceae; genus Combretum; species Combretum micranthum. Next base: position 441,841 of record JAMXBD010000250.1, on the reverse strand, counting down.
AAATCCCAATGAGCTCTTGTTGGGATATGAAAACACATGAACAAGAATATCAAGCCATCACAAGACATGGATCTAGTGTTTAGATGTGTTTTTGTTAAGATCTCATCTTGTTCATGCATGTAAAGTAGTGATCTTGCACATATATTGTTGTTCATGCCATGAGGTCCATGCTTTATATATCATATGCAGTAGATCTAAGGTTTAGACATTCACAACTTCATGTACATGCATGATCATAGGTTCATTTTGTTTTATATGCTTTGATGATCATAAGAATGAAGTCTTGTTCATGTATAGAGATGTTAGATAGTATATCTCCACATATAGAAGGCAAGAACATTGAAAAAGGAAGGGCTTTGTTAAATATGAAAAGTTGAAAATTCGGATGAAATGGAAACCCTACCTTAAAGACCCCCAAAATCAACTTTAAACTCATATTTCATAAGAAAAATGAAGGGTATGTATAATAGGAATATTGAAGGAATGATTTTTGTAAGCTTGGATGAGTTTAGGCATCATAGGGATATAAAACAAGTAGTGGAGTCAAGATAAAAGATATTGGTATGTTGATCAATGGCTAAAATTCGTAACTTAGGTTCATGCCTAAATAAACACTTAGTATTTAAGTCTAGAATGGATGTTTTATAATATAAATGAAGTCCTTAGATAGTGCATACATTGGAGCTTCACTTTTTGATGCATTAGACAAGATTTCCCTTAAGAAAAATGTAAGAAAAGGAAATTTGGAAAAGTCGGATTTTCACAAATAGCTTATTTAAAAACATGTTTACCAAATGAAAAATGTGAATTTTTATGCATGAATGGAGGCCATGGCTATTATAGACTTTGGGAACTTATTTTTAGATAGAAAACAAGTGGACTACAAGACTAAAAGCCAAAGAAACCCTAAGGAGTATAATGTGGAAAAATAGTTTACTAAAAATAACCTTTGAAAGATTTTCTAACACTTAGGAGTTCATAAGGGTTTATTACCACAAAAATTACCATGGCCATGCACATATTGAGTTCATTATATGGCATACACATTAGTAGTTCATTCCTATATCATTCATGCATGAACCACCAACTAGGAACATTTCTTATCAAAAGCAAAGCACATTTTCGGAATTGGATCAATTGCGGAACAGAACTGATCCCACTGTTCCGTGGCCTTACTATTTTCAAAACTTGAAAATAATACTTGAAATAGATAGATCTTTCGAAGTAGATAGAGATCGATATAAAATTTGCGAAATTCCGAGTTAAAATGACCAAGTTATGGCCGTTTTAAGTCAGAACTTCCGCAAATAGCGAGAAATCCGAATTCAACTAGTCTAGATGTATAGTTTGATTTAGTTACATGATGAGAATCTCATTAGGATTATTCTTGCTTGGTAGGTGATCTCGAGCAGGACGACACTCTACCTCCCAACTATTATTATTAAGAAGTTTGGCGTCCAATGGCCGAGTGAGTTTACTTCCATTCTCAATTAATGCATGTGATTGTAATGTAGTGGCACTAGTGATGTAGGCAAAGATAAAAGAAATTGTATAAGCATGCTGGGGTATATGGGAATTATTTATGTTGTTGATTGTTGATATGTGAAATGGAGCTTAAGGTATATCGGAACCGGGTGTTAAGATATGGACTGCTTTACTAGAATCTTATGATGAATGTCTGCGAATACTTGTTGGTCACTTAAAAGAATTGAATTAATGACTATTCGACTCCGACTATAAATTGAATTCATTCATGTCACGATGGGGTTGGAGCATTCGCAATGTTGGTTAATCGTGATCCATAAAACGACTTGTTGGTTAATCGTGATCCATAAAACGAATTATTATTAGTTGACCGTGAGCTTAAACGGCGTCGTACCGCAGGATTCGTTAATCTGCTAACCCGGGATGGAGGGCGTAAGTCCATCCACATATGATTTTCGGTTGGTCATATGTTTGCTGAATTCATTTGTTTGATGCATACACTTGCCTGAATAATTACTTGTTTGACTGAAGTATGTTTAATTGCGTTATGGAAGTATTGCTCACTAAGCTAGTTAGCTTACGCCCCCATAGTTTCTATCTGTTGCAGCACGACTTTATATGGCTTAGGCCAAGACAGGCTACAGCGCAGGTACCGGAGATAGGAGTTTCCCATAGAAGTTTAATCCATTCCTTTTTGTATAGACTTCCATTGGAAACTAAAGACTCTGGATGATGGTAATAGACTGTTATTCTTTTGCGGGGGAATGCCCCTTAGATTTTGTAAACTTTAACATTATGCGTTTTGATTTATTATCTATGGCTAATGAATGCCTCGTTAAACTGTTTAACTCCATTTGTTGAAGTATTCTATTGTCGTAAAGGAACGCTTTACATCTACTTAAGACTTCCGAAGGCCCCGGGTAGGGAACTCGAGAGTCTTACTTAGTATGTGGCGGGCTGTTACATTTAGAATACCCTGCGGGGCGTGACAATACATGGTCTCCCACTTGAAATTCGAGAACTCGCCTTTTCTGATCTGCCCAGCTTTTTTGTCTATCTTGGGCCTCTTTCATTCACTGTTGGATTATCCTTACTTTGTCTGCTGCATCTTGTACCAAGTCAGGTCCAATAGCAAGCTTTTCCACATCATCCCAAAACAGAAGCGACCTACAGCGTCGTCAGTACAAAGCTTCATATGGTGGCATTTGTATGGTCGAGTGATAGCTGTTGTTGTAGGCAAACTCTATGAGCGGCAAATGAGCATCCCAACTCCCTTTGAATTCCATAACACAAGCACGCAACATGTCTTCCAAGGTTTGGATCGTTCGTTCCAATTGTCCATCGGTTTGAGGGTGATATGCTGTGCTAAAATGCAACTTTGTCCCCATACACTTTTGTAAATTTGTCCAAAACTTAGATACGAATCTGGGATCTCGATCTGACACAATCCCGGCAGGTACTCCATGTAAACATACTATTTCCCTTATGTAAAGCTTGGCTAGCTTGTCCATTGAGTACGTCATGTTGATTGGTATGAAATGAGCCAATTTAGTCAAACGATCTACCACGACCCATATGACATCATATCCTGCCGATGTCCTTGGTAGTCCACACACGAAATCCATCGAGATTTGATCCCACTTCCACTCAGGTATCGGCAAAGGCTTTAGCAATCCTCCCGGCCTTTGATGTTCTACCTTTACTTGCTGACAAGTCGAGCACTTCATCACATAATCAGCTACATCCCGCTTCATCCCATTCCACCAAAAGTGGCTCTTGAGGTCTTGATACATCTTAGTTCCTCCCGGATGTACTGTGTATCCTGAGTTATGAGCTTTACCCATGATTTCTCTTCTCATATCCTCGTCATCTGGCACACATAACCTTCCCTTCATTCTTACTACATCTTCCTCATCTACGGTGAAGTCAGTATACTTTTCTGCTTGCACTTCCTGTTTGATCCTTTGTATGACTTCATCATAACATTGAGGTTCTTTAATCCGTTCCACAAGGGTTGGTTCCATCATCAAGATAGATATTTCTACCTCCACATATTTTCCAATGAATTCGATACTCATCTTTTCGAATTCTCTCACCAACTCCTTTTGGTCGGTCAACAAAGCGGCAACTTCCTCATGATTCTTCAGACTTAAGGCATCCGCGATGGCATTAACTTTTCCTGGATAATAATTGATTCCAAGATCATAGTTCTTTATAAGCTCTAACCATCTCCGTTGTCTCATATTCAACTCCTTCTGAGTGAATAGGTATTTGAGGCTCTTGTGATCCGTATATATTTCGCATCTTTGTCCATACAAGTGATGCCTCCATATCTTGAGTACGAAAACAACGGCAGCTAGCTCCAAGTCATGTGTTGGATAATTTTGCTCGTGCGGTCTTAACTGTCGCGAAGCATAAGCAATTACTTTTCCTCCTTAGCACACATCCAAGACCATTTCTTGATGCGTCGCTATGCACCGTGTAGGGCTTCTTAGGGTCTGGCAAAATGAGTATCGGTGCGGATACAAGCTTCTCTTTGAACTTCTCATTCTTTTGAGTAAGTTGTGTTAATGGCTTGGTCATAGTCGAGAAATTCTTTACAAACTTTCGATAATAGCTAGCTAGACCAAGAAAGCTTCTTACTTCCGTTACCATCTTTGGTTGTTTCCACTCCATCACTGCTTTAATCTTTTCAGGGTCAACCGATATGCCACTTCCCAAAATGACATGTCCTAGAAAGGAAATCTTATCTAACCAAAAGTCACACTTTGATAATTTGGCATACAACTTGTGTTCTTTCAACGTCCGAAGCGCCATACGGAGGTGTTCTTCATGTTCCTCTTGTGTAGTCGAGTAGACCAAAATATCATCGATGAAAACTATAATGCACTTGTCTAACAAAGGCTTATAGATCCGATTCATCAAGTCCATAAAAGCAGCAGGTGCATTTGTCAATCCAAAAGACATCACTAAGAACTCATAATGTCCATATCAAGTTCAAAAAGCGATCTTTGGTACATCTTTCGGCCTTACTCTTAACTGATGGTATCCGGACCTCAAGTCGATGCGTGAAAACACACTGGCTCCTTGCAACTGATCAAAGAGATCATCAATCTGGGGTAATGGATACTTATTCTTGATTGTAACCTTGTTCAACTCTCGGTAATCGATACATAACCTCATAGACCCATCCTTTTTCTTGATGAACAAGATGGTGCTCCCCATGGTGATACACTTGGGCAAATAAATCCTTGATTTAAAAGCTCTTGTAATTGCTTCTTGAGTTCTTTTAACTCCACCGGTGCCATGTGGTATGGAGCTTTCGATATTAGCTCGGTATTTGGCATCAAGCTAATCTCAAAATCGATCTCCCTCTTTGGTGGCAATCCAAGTAATTCCTTAGGAAAAACATCAGGAAACTCCTTTACTATGGGTATATCTTCCACCTTTGGCTCTTCACTTTCTTCTTCTACAGCATTGATTTGTTGGTCAACCTCCTCCTCATTCTTCACCAACTCGAGCGAACTTAATCCTTGCCTCCTTACGACCGCGGATTCTCCTTTAAACTCAATATCCCTCCCATTTACATCCTTAAAATTCACCTTCTTCTCTCGATAATCTACTATGGCTTTAACACGGGTTAACCAACTCATTCCCAGAATTACTTCATACTTATTCATCTCTAATACGATCAAGTCACTTGTTGTATGGTGTCCTTGGATCTCTAAAGGGCATTCCTTCAACATCTCTTAGGTGGTTACGACGCTACCCGTGGGTGTCTTTATCTTGATGCCGGTAGCGGTGGTGACTATAGGTAATCCACTCTTCTTAGCAAGGTTGGGGGTGATAAACGAATGGGTGGCTCCGGTATCAAACAAGGCATAAGCGATCTCGCTAGCTACTCGTACACTTCCTGCGTTTAACACGCACTAGTTACTAACCATACTATACCTATCTAACTTTTCTAAAGCTTTAGGTCTAAGGAGATATAGGGATTCTATTATTACAGGTTGATAGCGTAAAAAGATACTATAAACAAAACGAAAGCTTTAAGGTTAAGGCTAACCTGCCATGAGTCCATGATCATAGCTTTCATCTCCCTCTAAGGCAGCAAACTCACATCCTTCCTCCTCATCATCTGCTTTCTCGCACATCCACTGGCCCCCAGATTGTAGACTCTCATTCCATGCATCGAGGTGCTAGAGCGGTTCCCATTTCCATTTCCATTGCCATTGTTGGTTCTGACAAGGGCGGATCCTCTCGAAGTGTTGGATGACTTCACTAAAGCATTTTTCCTCTTTAGGCATTCATTTGCAAAGTGCCCTGGCTGCTTGCACACATAACAGACACTGGTGTTCTTCTTGGGACACTCCAAGATTTTGTGATCCGGGCTGCCACAAAAGAAGCACTTGTTTTGCAATTGTGGGCAAGACTTTGGATAATGCTTCCCTCGGCATTTCCAGCATGTGACATCTACCTTGGTCACCTCCTTCTGATTGCTTCCACTTCCTTTGAAACTTCCAAAGGTCTTAAACCTCTTATTTTTGAACCCAGAACTTGGTTCTTCATAGGGCTTCCTTCCGAACACAAATACTTTCTTCTCTGGAGCTTTTGTTTTCATCTTTTTGGCTTCTTCTATAATTCTAGCCTTTTCCATTAGCCCCTTAAAACTTCTAACATCAAATTCCACCAAACGAATCTTTAGGTCCTCATCTAACCCATTCAAGAAAACTTGTCTCTTTAACTCCTCGCCATGCTTGTAGGACTCAGGAGCATATTACAACAAGCAACTGAATTCGGTTTCGTACTGCTCGATGGTTCTCCCTTTCTGAGTAATATTTAAGAACTCAGCGCTGTACCGAACTCTGAGACTCCCTAGAAAGTAGTTCTCCAAGAACTCTTCTCGAAACATATCCCAAGTAACTGGAGTAGGCAATTCTTGCTTCTTCGATTCCCACCATATTCGAGCATTGACCTTCAACATGAATGTCCTAAAATTGACTCTTAAGTGGTGGGGTACCTCATAATCATCAAATGATCTCTCGATCTGGGCTAACCAGTCTTCAGCTTCAGCTGGCTTTCCGAAGGTTCCAGCAAAGTAGGTGTTACTTTTGATGAAATTGGCGAGCAAGTTTTGGTGTGATCTCGATGGTGGCGGTGGTGGAAATGGCGCGGCATGCGACTGTTCACTGGGTGCTTCTATCGCAGCTTCAAGAGCATTCTGTGATGGAGCAGGAGCTGGAATATTCTGATTTTGTTGTTGAATCAAAATAGTCAACAACTGGTTCATCTGTCCAATGGCAGCAGCAAAGTCATTTTGTTGATTCGGGGCATGAGCAGGGTTATTCTCCGATTGGAATCTCTTTGTTCTCTATTCCTACGTCTTCTTGGACGGCTGTTTAATTGTTTAGATTTTGGTCTCTATTTTACGCTCTATACTCACGTTTACGAAAATCACGGAAATCTCAAATATAAAGACCAAAAATTTAAATCAAGGTACAAAACTCAAGGAAATAAATTTACAAAATGGGAATTAATAAGAAATTAAGAAATTCAAATACAATTCAAAGAAATCACAAGCTAAGAGATCAAAATCATGCATCTTAATCACAAAAAGAAATAATATAAATGCCATAAAAATAAAACAAAGGAATCTCATTATCAAGAAATCATTAGGTCACTTTTATTTATTAGATAGTTAACTATATCTTTTAATTAGTTGCGATTTAATACTAAGACGTTGCATCTTGGGTGAATGCGACACTTTTTCCTCATCGTGGTTCCTTACTTTTCTTCTTGATCCTTCCGTTGAAATTTGAGGAAATCCAGGGATGGTTCCGCCTTCTTCTCTCCTTCGATCCGTTGATGACGTTTACGAGACTTTGTCTCCAACGTTACCTAAGGTTGGTTGTATAGTCTTTTACGTAAACGTATTTTTCTCTTAGTTTCAGAAAGCAAGTTAACTTTATTCTTTTAGTAACTACCACTTACAAGGGTTGTGTTTTCTTAAAGCTTAAAACGGTTTGGAAATCCTCCTATTCTTCGTAAGGGTATAAACTAGTCCTAGGGCCATCTACGTATCTTAGGTATGGTCATAGAACATGTGGTTTCCCATAAATCCCCACTTTCTCTAATTCTAAGATTTTTCCTAAAACTCTTATGGCTTAAGCTTAAACTTTATTCTATCTCTAGGACTTCTACTTCTAACTTACTGTTTCTTTCCCTAATCTTGATGCTTTGATACCAACTTAAACTGTCACGCTCCAGCGAGCATCCTAAACGTGATAGCCTACCGTACACAATATTAAAATTAAGAATGACTACCTCAGTCACTCGAAAACTTCCATATCGGCCCAAGGCGTACATTCACAACAAAGGGAGACTGGTGGAGTAATGCATTTTAAGACATAGGCAGCGGAACATGCAAAGTAACACTTATTATATATTTCATTGAAATAAAAGTCTTACAGCTTCTAAGGGGCATTCCCCCGATAATTTCATAATAACAACCACCTCAAATGAAACTTTCAAATTCGGATTTGAAAATGACCATTATTCAAACACCTATTTCTAAATGCCAAAATGATGATTTTTATGGAAAAATGAAAGTCATAGGGGATACATGCAATAAAGACCTAATTTTGACAAGGATAAGAGAGGTTTATCAAAGTATAATCCTAAAATAAGGAAATTGTTTCAAAGAATAGAGTAAACAATGTTTTCATTCTTTAAAATTTTGTAAAATTCGTAATTAGGTAAACCACCTATTTAAACATCTATTTTCTAATCCCAAAATGAAGGTTTTTATTAAAATAATGAAGGTATTGGGTATATAGGTCATCAAGGTTGAGTTTTGATAAAAGCAAATGTGATTTTATAAGAAGAAAAACTATTTTCTTAAGTCTAGTAAATTTCAAAAGTTTTGCAAAGTAAAAGTTTTTCAAAAAGGAATTCTTGGTGCTATATCATTAAGAATATACATATAGATAGTTCATCTCATAACCTTCATGACAATAGCTTGTAGGTATTGAATATATACATGACGTACTTGTAGAAACAAAGTTAGGAAAGTAATGTCCTATACTTCTTACTTGACATTATCTAAGTACATGAGAAATTAGAATTACCAACACCCATGAATCATGCATGATATTGAGTTATATATGTATATAATAGAGTCTTACAAGATATAATGATAGCTAAGTATCTATCAAAGCTATAGTATAATGCTTGGTTTGAAATTAGGAGTTGAATTGTGGAATGGAGAATCCGTATAGTATTCTGTACCCTAATGTTCATGGACCAAATGACCTCATTTGTTGGAAATAATTCTAGAAATAGATAGCTCTGGTCGAATAGGTAGAAATCGGTATATGATATGCGAAATTCCGAGTTAAAATGACCAAGTTATGGCTGTTTTAAGATGAATTTCCTTTTAGATGAATTTTGACGAACTTGTTAGAATAGAATTTATAAGTTCATTCAAGCTTCATAGAAATACTCATTATAGTTATTTCTTTTGATTAGGAGACTTGGGAGATGGGCTAGACCTTCCCGAGGACTATTACGATTAAGTGGATTTTCGCGCCATGGCAAAGTGAGTTCACTATCTTTAAATCATATGCTTGTGCTTGTGCTTGTAGTGTTAGTGGCATTAGAATTAAGACAAGATAAAAATTTAGCTGAGTGCATATGATTTATGCATGGGTGAAATGATGATAAGAATATTGAAATGAGCTTGTTATAAATATTTGTATAACCTAGTATAGAATTGATTTGTCTGTAATATCTTTGATTACTCATAAATTGTTAAATTAATATGACATGATCTTATAATCAAATTGGCCATGCATACCATATGTGAGTCACATTGCATAGGTTATTATACCTTTGTGGGAAGAAGGCATAATAGCTGGGAACGAGGGGCCTGTAAACTCAAATATTGGGGTAGGAGCTGGAATTAAAAATGCGTGTGGGTGGGCACTTGTATCAGCCACAATATAAATTGAAAATGTGTGTGAGTGGGCACCTGTATCAACCATAATATAAATAAGAAAAATTGAAATCTATGGTCGTATGGGCCTGAAACACCTAACCCCGAATGGAGGGCGTAAATCCATTCAACATAAGATTTTCGGATGGTCTTATATATTGTATGCTCACGTGTTTATGCATTTCATATGGTTGTTAATATAACTTGTCTGTTATATATTGCTTGTTGAGCATTTAATTTTGGAATTGAAACTCACTAAGCTCGTAAGCTTATACTCCAATAGTTTCCTGCTGTGATATGAATATTTATGGCTATCCCCGAGAGGCCACTTTCCTCAGCTACAGCTTTTGGAACTTAAGGAGCTTTTTGAAGAAGTCAGGTTCAAGATATAAGCATAGACTTCTAGTTGAATCTCCTAAATTGATAATATATAATGGTTGTAGTAAGAAACTTTTGAGAACTGAAGGACTCTTAATATTTTTTCGGGGATATGCCCTTTAGATCATGTAATAGATTAAATCTAGATATAACTGTTATGATTTACATTCTTATTGCTATGTATGTCTTCTTAAGCTATTTTGATTCAAAGTATGGTTCCCTATATGTTGAACGTGAGCCTTGCACCCGGTGTTTAAACTCATGGAGTGACTACGGTTGTCATACTTGAGTTTAGATATCGAGTGTGGCGGACTGTCACGTTTAGAGTACTCTTTGGGGCGTGACAATTTCAAGCTCCATACTTTGCCCTACAAACTCGATCTTTAGTTTCTCAAAATCTTTGATTATATCTTTTTTACTTGTGATCAAAGCAGCTACCTCTCCATAATTTTTTTCGGCTTAGGGCATATGCAACCGTATTTACTTTCCTTGGACAGTAATTGATTCCCAAATCATAGTCTTTTATCAATTCCAACCATCTTCTTTGCCTCATATTTAATTCCTTCTGTGTGAATAAATACTTAAAACTTTTGTGATCCGTGTATACTTCACACCTTTGTCCATACAGATAATGTCTCCAAAGTTTTAAGGCAAAGACGACTGCAGCCAACTCTAGATCATGTGTAGGATAGTTCTGCTCATGAGGTCTCAATTATCGAGAGACATAGGCAATAACTTTCCCTTCTTGCATTAGTACACATCCAAGGCCATTGCTTGTAGCATCACTATGCACAGTATAAGGCTTTTCCAGGTCTGTAAGACTAATATTGGTACCGATACCAACCGTTGCTTTAACTCTTGAAAACTCTACTCCCACTTATCCGCCCAAATGAACTTTTCACTCTTCTGTGTCAATTGAGTCAGGGGCTTAGCTATCTTTGAAAATCTTTTACAAACTTGCAATAATAGCCAGCTAATCCTAAGAAGCTTCTGACTTTGGTTACTGTTTGTGTCTGCTTCCAATCCACTATAGCCTTAATCTTTTCAGGGTCAACAGATATCCCTTCTCCCATCACAACATGTCCAAGAAAAGATATTTTATCTAGCTAAAAGTCACATTTGGATAATTTGGCGTATAGCTTGTTTTCCCTTAAAGTTTGTAATGTCATCTAAAGATGTTCCTCGTGTTGTTCCTTGCTCTTGGAGTAGATCAGAATATCATTAATAAAAACTATTACACACTTATCTAAAAGTGATTTGTAGACCCTGTTCATGAAATCCATGGATGCAGTTGGTGCATTGGTCAGTCCAAATGGCATCACTAGGAATTCATAATGTCCATAACAGGTACGGAAAGCAGTCTTTGACACATCTTCAGGCTTTATTCTTAATTGGTGATAACCTGAGCGTAAATCAATGTGTGAAAACACACATGCTCCTTGAAGCTGATCAAACATATCATCAATCCTAGGTAAGGGGTATCGATTATTGACTGTAACCTTGTTTAGCTTGCGATAATCGATACATAATCTCATAGATCCATCCTTCTTCTTTACAAATAGAGCAAGTACACCCCTTGGCGACACGCTCGGTCTTATGAATTTTGATCTAAGAGTTCCTGTAAGTGGATCTTTAGCTCTTTTAACTCAGCCGGTGCCATCTAGTATGGTGCTTTAGATATTGGTTTGGTATATGGAGCCAAAACAATTTCAAAATCAATTTCTCTTTTCAGGGGTAACCCGGGTAATACTTCTGGAAATACATCCAAACACTCATTCACAATTGGTATATCCTTCTCTTCCTAAGTTTTCTCCTCGTCCAAAATACCCTCAATAGGCATTACTTCTTCATCTTCCATCATCAACTCAAAAGAGTTTAACCCATGTTTTCTTAAGACTGTGGTCTCTTCAACAAACTCTACTCCTTTCCCTGATTGATCATTGAAGTTTACCACTTCTTTTGGCAATCCACTATGGCTTTAACCTTGCTTAACTAATTCATGTCGAGTATGACTTCATACTTATTCATCTCCAACACTATCAGATTACTTTTGGAGAGGTGTCCTTGAATCTCCAATGGACAATCCTTTAACATTTCCCGAGTCGACACGACACTTCCTGTGGGTATCTTAATCCTTAGGCTAGCGGTGGTTGTGGCTATTAGTAACCCAAGTCGTCCAGCTAAGCTAGTGGTGACGAACGAGTGGGTTGCTCCCGTGTCAAACAAAACATAAGCCTCACTCTCATTCACCCGTATATGTCCTGTGTTCAACAAACGTCCATCACTACTCGATCCTACATCGCTCTCGCAACCTATTTATCCTATGCTTCGAGTTTTAAATTTTCTTTTTACAAGTTTCAGGGTTTTTTTTTTTTTTTTTTTTTTACAAAAACAAACTGATAATTAATGAAATTTTAACTTTAAAGAGAGTTTCGTGACTAACCTGTGACTAAGCCGACATCATTACTGCTACCATAGTTCATAGCTACCAATTCCATTTCCTCATCATCATCTTCTTCGACCATACACTGACCTTCAAAATTGTAGAGCCTCATCCTGTGCATGGCTGATGCCGCACGACTTCCACTCTTACTTCCAGATCTCATAGCTCTTTTATTGCCAGGTGTTCCAAAAGATAGGGCTGCCACGCTCTTTCTCTGTGAGCATTCTATAGCCAAATGCCCTTTTTCCTTGCAGGTAAAGTAGGTCACTGCCATCTTCTTTGGACAAGCATAGACCATGTAGCCAGATTCGCCACAATAGTAACACTTATTTCTTAGCTGTGGACATTGCCTAACGTAATGGGCCTCTTTACACTTCCAGCAAGTGATATTAGTCTTTAACTAATTTGGCTTCCCACTAACATTGTCCTTAAACCCATGGTAAGGCCTATACCTCTTTCCTTTAAAACCTGAACTCCAGACGTCTAACGGCCTCTTTCCAAACACTCTATTGTCAGGATCTTGGTACTTCTTCTTCCTTGCTCCTTTAATTACCCAAGCTTTTTCTACCAACTCCGGGTAGGTTTTCATTCCAAACTCCTCTAACTTCATCTTTAGATCCTCATCTAGACCTCCCAGAAATACTTGTTTCTTTAGCTTTTCGCTATCCCTGAAAGATTCAGGTCCATACTATAGTAGATAAGTGAACTTGGTCTCATACTACTCTATTGTTTTACCTTTCTGCTTAACATGCAGGAAGTCTGCACTGTACTTCACTCTCAGACTGGAGGGAAAATAGTTTTCCAAGAACTCTCTATGGAACGACTCCCACATGATAGGTGGAGCTAAGCTCCTTCTTTTAGATTCCCACTAGACTCTTACATTATATCTTAGCATATAAGTTCCATATTCCAGCTGGAGATATGGTGGAATCTCAAAAGCTGTAAAGGAGCGCTCAACTTAAGCTAGCCAATCTTCGGCTTCGTCGGGTTTACCGAAAGTTCCATCAAAATACTGGTTGCTTTTTATAAAATCCGGTAGAGAGCTTCAGTGAGGCCTTCTATAGGGTGGAGGCGGTGGTAAGGGTGCATTGTAAGAATACTCCTTCGATGGGACTGGGGCCTCAGCAATCACTTCCCGATGATCTGCAGGTGGTAGTGATGGCAACAGGGCAGAATCCCTTACACTTTATCTTGGGTGCGGGTTCTGATTTTGATTTTGATCTTGGAAGAATGTAATTAGGAGATTGGCCAATTGTCCAATTGCATTCATTACCTCGTTTTATGGATTTTAGGGTGTTACTTTCGGTTGGTTTGGTTGAGGTATAGTGGGTTGGTTCTTATTGTTTGCTTCGTCTGGGAGAGGTTCTTGCTCCCGATTACGAATCCGTCGGTTTCATCTGTTTGTACATTATTTCGTAAGTTTTAAAGTTTCGCCTTAAGTTTGTGTTACAAAGTTTGACTTGAAATCATGGAATTTACAGAATTAACAAAATCTTCAGAAAACCAAAGGATTAAAATAGGAATTCCAAATCATGAAATCTTAATAACAAACTCAAAGAAAAATTTAAACACAAATGCTCATTGTAAAATCACAAAGTTAAAATCAATCATGATGATGCGATGAATGAGGTGATGCTCATGCGTCTTAAAACTGGTTATTGTCCTTTATGATTAAAGCATAAACTTTTAATTAGTTGCAATACGTTATTACTCATATTAAGAAATGGTAAGATTTCTTTGAACAAAACATATAGGATTTCATTAGATAAGCAGGGTCTTACATGAGTCAAGATTTTTACTTTAAGTACACAAAACTTGCCATACTGTTATTCTAGACCTAATCCCTTTTTCACCATCTTACTAATCGATTAAAAAAACAAAAGATAAAAGACAAAAGTTACATCATACTAAATCCATTAAAGAACCTAAGAGCGAATTGGCATCTCGCATTGCTCATAACAAAATTTCTATTGGACTATAAGGGTTAGACTTGCTTCCATCTCTCCTCTTTATCAGTCGGAGTCTTCAGGGGTCGGACTTGGAAGTTGACCTCTACTAGACGAACTTCCATCGTCCCTATAGATGAACTGGCGTAGGTAAGCTCTTATGGTCAACCTCCTTCTTCTAGGGGGTCAGGTTAATTCTTCTTGTTCATGCTCCTTCTCCTCTTCTTCTCCTCTTGCTCTTTATCTATTCTCACTATTCTCTTCTATTCCTAACTCTCTTCCAGATTCTTCCCAAATTTGGTTCGCAGTCTCTCTTGCTTCCCTTAATATGGCTTCGTCCTTATTCTCCACTTCCATAGGATCATTGACTAATTCATTGGTCATCCTAGGGTGTTCATTAACCTCATGAATATCTTTCCAAATAGTTCAGTCTGGATCAGCTTCTATCCTACCACAATCAGGGATCTCCAAATCTCTATCGAAGTCCATAATTGGTAGGTTTAGTGCATGATTAGGTTCCTCCTCTATCATCATAGGTGGAGGCGTTCTAGCTTCCTCTTCCTTAACCCAAGTCGGATCCTCTTTGGGATCCTCTTCCTTTTCTTCTTCCTCTTCTTCATTCTCTTCATTCTCATTCCCATTCTCATTCTCATTCTCATTCTCATTCTCATTCTCATTCTCATCATCATTCTCATCATTATTCACATCATTATTATTCTCTTCCATAGGCTCAAATGGTAATTGCATCCCGATCTCACTAGCATGAGGGGTTTGGATAACTACAGTTGGTGGTATAATGTCTAGGTATTCTCCCTGCTAGATGAAGTGGTTCCTAGCATCAGCTATGTTCCAATCTCTATGATCCATTAGGTTATCATGGGCATTGATATACAAAGGTCCAATACTATTCCATACTCTAAAGTCTGGATGAGTAGGATTTCCCTCATTTTTCAAGATAAAAGTTACCTCCCTCAACATCGGCTCATGTCCGTATTCCACCATTATTCTTTCCATTGTATAGATAGTCTCCAACATGGTCCATCTCTTTCTTCTAATGGGATCATATTTAATCTGGTCCACCACCGACACCCATTGTGTATACTTATGACCTTCCTTCCACATGCTATACATTTAAGCCATGGTTCGGGGTCTTCAAACTAAAGCAAAGTCTTCGCATAAAGTTCTCAATCTTAAGTGATATTCCACAAAAGTTTCTTCATGCCTCTTAACAAAGTTCCTTTCCCTTTCCCGAGTTTCCCCTAAAGAAACCTATACCAAGAAAAGACTTCTAGTTAGCTTAAACTTTTAACTCCATTTTTTTATCCTACTGTTTAATTACTTAAACTCTCAAGCTTTTTAAGTTCTATTGTCATGCTTTATAACCTTATCCTCTGATACCAGCTTAAACTATCATGCCCCATAAGGTACCCTAAACGTAATAGTCTGCCGCATGCTATATAAGACTTAGGAATTGCTACTATAACCGTTCCAAAGTCTCATATAGATGCAAGGTATACCTTTATGACAATAGAATACATGAACTAATGGAGATAAATAGTTTAATTTGATATACTATAAGCATCAGAATATAAACCATGGTGCACATAATTAATTACAAAAGTTTCTAGGGGCATTCCCCCACAAGAGAGTATTTAGTTTAAAAGTGGTCTTTTGCAGTCATCTGGTAAACATTAAGGTTTCCTATGGAAGTCTATACAAAATCGAACACAAACTTCTAATGGAAACTCCTAATTCATGTACCCGCTCGGTAGGATGCCTCGGCCTTAGCTATATTTATGAAAACTGTAATAAGAAAAAGCTGTGGGAGCGTAAGCTACACTAGCTTAGTGAGTGAATACTTCCATAAAGACATTTATAACAAATCATTCAATCAAGTTATTTATTCAATCATATGGAATGCATCAACCAAATGAACAAGCAGGACATATGATCAGCCGGAAATCATATGTGAATGGATTTATGCCCTCCATCCGAGGTTAGCAGATTAATGAATATTGTGGTACTACCGTTGAATTAATGTGTCGTTTATGAATCACGGGTAACCAACTTATGTCGTTTATGGATTACAATCAACCAACTTTTAGCTGTTTACGGATCATGGGTAACCAACATATGCTAATGCTCCATCCCCATCGTGAAGTGATTATGTCCATGTTAATTTATAAATTCGAATAATTATTAATACCAATTTTTAGGTGATCAACTAATCTCGTAGACAATCAATCCTATAATACTTTAAACAAATATATGTTAATCACCCGGTTTCGACATCCTTAATACCATTTCTCAACTCATCAACAAGCACACATAATCCCCCATAATTCCCATCATGCAAATCCATTTTTATCTTTTGCATCATAATCTAGTGCAACTAATCACTACAAACATAATCCAAAAATGAAACTAGGAAGTAGTTCTCACTCGGCTATTGGTCACCGGTATCTTAGTAATAATAGTTTGGTGGTAACAAATCATCAGGATCCAAGTCACCTAAATGAAAGAAATACCCAAATGAGTATTTCAACTCATATCTAATCCATTTTATTTCATAAAACTATTAAGTTCGTAATTCTCAACATTAATGGAAATTCCAACTTAAAACGGCCATAAGTTGGTCATTTTAACTCGGAATTTCGCTTATTATATACCGGTTCCTATCTGCTTCGAAAAATCTATCTAATTTTAACATAATATCTCAGTTTTGAAAACTTTAAGTCTCAAAAAGTTCAGATCAATTCTGATCAGTATCTGAACATCTATTTTCGAATTGCTTTTTAGAGTAGTTATGACGTTTCTACTATCCATGCCAAATATGCATGCAATATTAACAAATTACTATAATAAATGGTATGTTATGAGATTTCTATATGTACGTTCTTGATGATATTCTATTAGAGAACATTTTCAGAAACTTCTACCTTACAAGATGTCATGAATACTTAATTTAGCAAGACTAGTTTTGCGTTCTTGACAAATCATACTTGTTTTAAAGATTTTCTTAATAAAATTTGTTTATTCTTGCTAAAATAAAGTCCTTATTATATCTATTCCTTAAGGTCTTCATTTTTCGACAAAAATCCTCATTTTACACTTTGTAAACAAGTGTTTAAATATGAGCTATTTCTAGATCCGAATTTTGTAAAAATGATTTTTTAGTGATTTCTCTAAGAAAAACTCATTTGATACTTTAAAAATTAAGGCTCCATTATTCCTATCCCCCAAGGCCTTCATTTCCTTAATAAAACTTCCATTTTGGATTTGAAAAATAGGTGTTTACACACTATCTTTTCCTAGTTATGAATTTTATGTAAGTAACATAAGAGCCAAATTTTTTATCTCGTAATTTTTCTTTGTTGATAAATTTCTCTTAGTAGATCTACCATTAACTTATTAAAATCATCTCCTATTGATACCTATTCCATAAGCCCTTCGTTTTTCACATAAAATTCATGTTTTGGAGTTGAAAAATAGGTTTTCAAAATACAACTCTTTTTCCATCCGAATTTACAAAGGTTTATTTTGATGAAACAAATTTTGTTCTTGAGCTTTTTGGCTCATCTTCAAACATATCCTAACTTCTAGAAATGACAAAACATTCATTTACATAAGACAAAAATCTTTATGACCACTTATTCATCTTAAACACAATAAATGCATGAGATCTCAAATAACATGTAAAAGATGGATGTTTAGAAGCTAGATCTAAGTGTGATAATTATGTTAGATATATGAAATGAAATATACTCCTATGATAACAATGTAGTAGCAAGATTCCTACATAAAATCATCATTATATGAACATATATTATAATCATGACACAAATAGGAGCATAAAACATAAGATCCACAACTTGTGATGGCTTGATCATCATGTTTTAGTGATTTCACATCCCTAGCATGAAGCTCATGGGGATTTTTGTGACTCCACACATGAATGATCTTGCCATTACATTTTTTTGTGGTGATAGTGTTTAGATCTATACCTATTAAGCTTTGTAAAGCAAGAGTTGAAGAAAAAAAAAAAGTGTATGAGTGTATGTGTGTGTAGGGCTCACGGCAACAAGAGTGAAGGAAGAGGGAGTTTGTGAAATTTTGCAAAAGTGAAATGAAGAAAGAGAATGAAAGGCATAAAAGAGTATATTAGAGAGTGGTATTAGAGTTTTGTGTGTATAAAATAAAGGAAGAAAAATAAAAAATGAAAGACCAGGGTGGGGGGGGGGGGAACGAGAGGGGGAGAGGGTGTGGGGGAGGGGGATGGGGGGCACAAGGGGGTATTCATGCCGGCCATGAGGGGAAGAGGGAAAGAAAATGAGTTATGTAATTTTTCAAATTTAATTTGTGCAATAAAATGTGTTGGAAAAGTAAATATAAGGAATATGATGTAATGAGGTAAAATTAAATTGTAAAGATGTAAGAGCAGGAGTATGGCTTATGAGTGTGAGTAGGGGATGGACTTGTACTTATGAATAGAAAAGAATAGTAGATTAGACAATTAAATTACTAGTTAGTAAAGAAAATACGATAAAATGTTATAACTGTAATTTTTATAAACCGAAAAATTAAAATAAATATATTTTTGAATTCCTAATTAAATTCCGGTCTTAAAGAGTATTCCAGAATATTTTTCTAATTTCGAGCCCCGGGGCCTGGTTTTCCGGAACCAATCCCGGTCAGATTCGAAATAGATAATTTCCCGAAAACTGATCTTTTTATGTTTCAATATAATTTTTAGAACTATAATCTAGGTCAACTTGCTATCAAAAGTTCTATGGTTTTATTCTTGATAAAGCCGGACTTAGAGTTTCTAGGTTTCTTTCTAACCCTAGCTATTCCGGTTTAGGGTTTCGGTTGTCAAAGACAAGCTTAGTTTACAAGAAAGCCGGGGCTTACATTTGTTGTGCTACTTCTAGACATAGAATCATTCTTTTGAGCCTTCTCTATATCCTTAATGGTCTCATCTTCAATAAACATTGGATCACGGCTTCTCATATGCTTATTTTGTATTGGATCATAAAACCTATAGCAAAACTGATCTTGACTGTAAGCCCCTAGATTTTTCGGTAATATAAGTAAACCCTAGAACCAGAAGCCAAAATGGAACCCTAAAGTTAACTTAATTCTATGATTAGTCTGGTGAATATAGATCCGGCAATCATGTGTTCTTAAGCTGTCACGCCCCATAGGATACCCTAAACATAATAGTCTGCCACATGACATATAAGACCCACGAATTACTACCTTAGATGTAAAATATCCCTTTACGACAATAGAATACTTAAAACGATGGAGATAAAGAGTTTAAATCGACATTCAATAGCATTAGAATATAAATCAAAACACATATAAATAGTTACAAAGATTAAGGGGCATTCCCCCACAAAAGGAATATTGTTAAGAAGTCTATTACAGTCATCCAAAGTCTTTTGGTTTCCTACGAAAGTCTAAATGGAAATGAATATAACTTCTAAAGGAAACGCCTAGCATCTGTACCTAAGCCATAGGGTGCCTTTGTCTAAGCCAGATAAGCAAATGCTGCAACAAATAGAAACTGTAGGGATGAAAGTTACACTAGCTAAGTGAGTGAGAACTTCCAAGATTACATTCATAACACATCATACAAGCAAGTGATTAATCAGGCAAGTGATATGCATCAAACATATGGGAATCAAAAGACATATGACTAATCATAAATCATATGTGAATGGAATTTCACCCTCCATTCCGGGTTTGCAAATTAATGAATATTGCAGTATTACTAAAATATGTCGTTTTGGATCATGGTCAACCAACTTATAATTTCATTTGTGGATCACGATTAACCAACTTTTACTCCGTTTTTGGATCACGGGCAACCAATCCTAATGCTCCATCCCCATTTGTGATATGAATGAGTCTATATTACTTATCAATTCTGAATAGTCAATTATGCCAATTTTTTAGGTGATCAATCAATAACTGCAGACAATCAATCCTAATTCATCTATACAACCATTAGTTAATCACTCGGCCTCGATATTCTTATTTTCAATTTCTCATATCATCAGAAAACATACATAATTCACATTTATCCCCACCATACATATCCATTTATCTTTGCCTAAAATCTAATGCAACTATCATTACAATCATACACAATAAATGGAATCGGGAAGAAATACTCACTCAGCCATTGGAACACCGGTCCTCTAGTAGTGATAGTCCAATGGAAGGTAGTCATCGGTCTCGGGGTCACCTAAAAAAGAAAAAATACCCTAATGAGTATTTCATCACTTAACTAAACCAAACCATTAAATAAAACTAGCATTTTCGTAATTCTCGTCATTTATGGAAGTCCAAATTTAAAACGGCCGTAACTTGGTCATTTTAACTCGGAATTTCGCAAATTATATATTGATTTCTATCTACTTCAAAAGATCTTTCTAAATCTGATATCCTAACCAAGTTTTGAAAACATTTACATATCAAAAGAGGCTGATTAGTTCTTATCAATAGGGAACTTCCATCCTGAAAATCGATTTCATGAATGTTTATGATGTTTCTAATGTGTAGATCAAATCTACATGCTATGTTGATGATTCCCCATCATGAATATCATGTTATGAACTTCACGCACATATATGCTTGATGATTTTTGTTAGGAGAAAGTTATATAAATTTTAATCTAGGGAAACATCTCATGTTACTTTACTTAGTTAGTTGAATTACTAAACTTTGTTTATCCTTATTTGTTTTGGGGTTTTCCTCAAGAAAAATCCATTTGTTCTTATGAAAATTTCATCTTTATAAAGTTTATATCCTAAGATCTTTATTTTCTTATGCAAATTTCCATTTTTCATTTTATAAACATACCTTATAGTAGGGGCTACCCCAAAATCCGAAATTGGTAAGAGTTCATTCTTAGGTTGATTTCTTCAACAAAATCTATGTTTTTATATAGAAATTTAGGCCTCAACTATTCCTTTACCCTAAGGCTTCATTTATTAAATAAAATTTCCATTTTGAGCTTGGAAAATAAGTGTTTTCATGCCATTACTCCTTAACTACGAATTTCTTAAAATGACAAGCAACTAAAAAATTTCCTACTTTATTTTTACTCCTTGTTTTGCATATTTTTCTTAGCAAATCCCTTCTCAACTTATAAAAATCGTCACTTTATGATATCCATTACCTATACTCCTCATTTTTCATATAAAACACAAGTTTTTGAGTTAATAAAAGGGTTTTTAAGGTATGATCTTGAAACCATCCGAATTTACATTTGACCATTTCAAATAAACAATTTTCCTTTTCGAGTTTCTTGTCTCATCTACTTAAAGATCTACAACTATAATGTTTATATACACAAGACAAAGGTCTTTATGATCATTAATGTACCAAAACACATAATATCCATAAGATCATGAATGTCAAGTATAACATGA
Source organism: Combretum micranthum (assembly GCA_024138025.1). NCBI lineage: Eukaryota > Viridiplantae > Streptophyta > Magnoliopsida > Myrtales > Combretaceae > Combretum > Combretum micranthum. The sequence continues at coordinate 420,154 of JAMXBD010000250.1, read as the reverse complement.
GCATTTAAATATTAGATCTACCACTTAGGATGCATGAAATGGAGTTTGAAAACATGAAAATAGATTTTTGTGCAAGATCTTTACTTTACTCTACTACTAAATGCATGAACATGAAGATCATTATAAAAACACATTCAAATACAAGTTCTACTCTTATGATGGCTTGATATTCATGTAGTAGTATTTTCTTGTCCCTAGCAAGAGCTCATGGGGACTTAAAGATGAAAATACTCATGAATGGTCTTGCCATTACAAGGTTTAGTGGTAGAAAGGGTAAAGATCTATCACCTAAAGCTCGGAAGAAGAAGAGTTGAAGAAAGAAAATTGTTGTGTGAGAGTGTGTGTGTCTGTTAGGAGGCTCACGGCAAAGGAGTAAGAGAGGGAGAGGATTTGTGAAATTTTGACAAAGCGAAAATGAGGAAAGAGAGTGAAGCATAAAAGAATATATATATATATATATATATAGTAGGTTGAATTAGGGTTTGTGTTAATTAAAATAAAGAAAGGAAAAAAATTGAGGGAAAAATAGGGAGGGGTGCGCCGGCCATTAGGAGGAAAAATGATTTTGTAAAATTTTCAAATTAAAATGTGTAATAATTAGTCTTAAAATATAATAATTTCTTAAGAGACAAATTATCTTGGAAAAAAAATATATAATTGAGTGTTTTGTAAAGATGTAAGAGTAGGGTGTGGCTTGTGAGTCTTGTAGGTTGTACTTGTGAATAGTAGTGAATAGTAATCAAGACAATTAATTTACCAGTAATAAAAAAAAATACGAGAAAAAGGGCTATATCTGTATTTTTCATAAACCTAAAAATTATAAAATTTATATTTTGAAATCCTTATTAAATTTTGGTTCTAAATAGTATTTCGGAATATTTTTTGAATTTCAAGTCCCGGGGCCCGCTTTTTTCGTAATGGATCTTGAGAAGGTTCGGAATAGAAAATTTTTCGAAATAAGATCTTTTTATGGTGTGAAATATACTTTACAACCATATTCCAGATTAAATTATTTTACAAAATTTCCTTAGTTTAAAATCGAAGGAAAGCCGGATCCAGGGTTCTTAGGTTTCTCTCCCAAGTTTAAGCTAATCCGGTTTAGGGTTTTGGCTTTCGGTTCTCGAAGTCTACCTAGTTACTAGGAAAACTGGAGTTTACAACCTATCCACCTTAAACAGAGTTTTCTCCTCAAAACTGAACTGACGTACCTTGTTTTTCAAGCAACTCTGGTACTTCCTCCGAATTTCCTCCTCAACTTCCGAAGTTGCTTCCTCATAAGTATGGTTTCTCCACAACACCTTAACATACTGGATTTTTTTGCTCCGTAGCTTTTAAATTTTCTTATCCAAAATCCTTATGGGATGTTCTTCATAGGTCAGATTCTCCTTTAGCTGGATGGGTTCCAATTCCAAAATCCTTTCGGGGTCGGGTACATATTTTCTTAGCACTGATACATGGAACACATTATGAACTCCCGATAAGTTCGATGGTAAAGCTAGCCGGTAAGCTAAGTCCCCAACTTTTTCCAAGATTTCAAATGGTCCAAAATACCTCAGGCTTAGTTTCCCTTGAGTTCGTACCCTTCTTATGCTCTTGATTGGATTTATCTTTAGGTACACGTGGTCACCTACTTAGAATTTGAGCTCTCTCCTTTTTAAATCCGCCCAACTCTTTTGTCTGTCTTGAGCTTCTTTTATTTTTTGTTGGATCACCCTTACTTTATCAACCGCCTCTTGTACCAATTCTGTTCCGATAGCAAGCTTTTCCACATCATCCCAAAACAGAGGGGATCTACAACGTTGTCTATATAAGGCTTTGTAAGGTAGCATCTGAATAGTCGAGTGGTAGTAGATTTGTTGTAAGCAAACTCGATAAGAGGTATGTGATTATCCCAATTTCCTTTGAACTCCAAAACACAAGCTCTTAACATTTCCTCTAAGGTTTGGATTATTCGATCAGACTGTCCATCTGTCTGAGGATGATAAGCGGTGCTGAAGTGCAATTTGGTGCCCAATCTCTTTTGTAAGCTCATCCAAAACTTTGACACAAACCTTGGGTCTCGATCTGAGATAATCCTTACCGGTATACCATGTAGTTGCACTATTTCCTAGATGTAGATCTTGGCCAACCTATCTAGTGAGTATGTCATATTAATCGGGAGGAAGTGTGCTGACTTAGTTAGTCGATCTACTATTACCCAAACCGCATCATAACCCGTCGATGTTCTCGGAATACCACATATGAAATCCATGGAGATCTGATCCCATTTCCATTCCGGAATAGGTAAAGGTTTTAATAATTCTCCTGGCCTTTGATGCTCTATCTTTACCTGTTGATAGATGGCACACTTCACCACACAATCTGCCACATCTCTTTTCATTCCATTCCACCAGTAGTGGCTCTTTAGGTCTTGGTACATTTTGGTGCCTCTTGGGTGTACAGTATAGCCAGAGTTGTGAGCCTCACTCATAATTTCTCTTCTCAACTCTTCGTCTTTGAGGACACATAATCTCCCTTTCATTCTGACTACCTCTTCATCATCGATGGTGAAGTCAAGATACTTCCCTCCTTGTACTTCCTTCTTGATCTTTAGTACTGTTTCGTCATACCTTTGGGCTTCCTTGATCCTATCAACCAAGGTGGGTTCCAAGACCAAGTTTGTTATTTCCACTTCCGTGCTTTGCCCTATGAATTCGATTCTTAACTTCTCAAACTCTCTTATTAATTCCTTTTTATCAGTAGGGCAGCCACTTCTCCATAACTTTTCCGACTCAAAGCATCTGCAACGGCGTTCACCTTTACCTGGCAGTAATTTATTCCCAAGTCATAATATTTGATGAGCTCCGACCACCTTCTCTGCCTCATGTTTAGCTCTTTCTATGTAAACAAATACTTGAGGCTTTTATGGTTTGTATACACTTCACATCTTTGCTTGTACAAGTAGTGTCTCAAAAGCTTTAAAGCAAAAACCACAGTAGCTAATTCCAAATCATTTGTGGGGTAGTTTTGCTCAAGGGGCCTTAGCTGTCTGGAAGCATAGGCAATGACTTTTCCCTCTTGTATTAGCACACATCCAAGGCCAATCCTCGAAGCGTCGCTATGTACTGTGTAGGGTTTTTTCGGGTCGGGTAATACCAGAATCGGTACTAACACAAGCTGTTGTTTTAGTTCCTGGAAACTCTATTCCCTCTTATCTGTCCACACAAATTTCTTATTCTTTTGTGTCAGTTGAGTCAGAGGCTTGGCGATCTTAGAGAAGTCATTTACAAACTTGCGATAGTAGCCAGCCAATCCTAGGAAGCTTCTCACTTCAGTCACTGTTTGTGCTTGTTTCAAGTCTGCCACCACTTTAATCTTTTCAGGATCAATAGATATTCCTTTTCTTGTCACTACATGTCCAAGGAAAGATATTCTATCCAACCAGAAGTCACACTTGGATAACTTGGCATATAGTTTATTCTCCCTCAAGGTTTGCAACGCTATTCGGAGATGTTCCTCATGTTGTTCTTTGGTCTTCGAGCATATCAAAATATCATCGATGAACACGATGACACGCGTGTCCAAAAGGGGTTTATAGACACGGTTCGTGAGGTCCATAAATGTAGTCGGTGCATGAGTTAGCCCAAACGGCATCACTAAAAACTCATAGTGTCCATATCAAGTATGGAACGTCGTCTCTGGCACATCCACAGGTTTAATCCTTAATTGGTGATAACCTGAACGCAAGTCTATGCGTGAGAATACACTCGCCCTTTAGAGTTGATCGAACAGATCATCTATTTTTGGAAGAGCGTATCGATTCTTTATTGTAACCTTGTTTAATTCTATATAATCGATACACAACCTCATGAATCCATCCTTCTTCTTCACAAATAAGACAGGCGCACCCCATGGCGACACACTAAGTCTTATGAATTTATGATCCAATAACTCTTGCAGCTGGGTTTTCAACTTTTTGAATTCCGCCGGAGCCATCCGGTAGGGTGCTTTTGATATTGGTTCTATGTTTGGAGCCAACGTGATCTCGAAGTCAATCTCCCGCTTCGATGGCAATCCGGGTAGTACTTCAGGGAATACATCCTCATATTCATTCACTACGGGTATATCTTTCTTCCCTTGAGTTTCCTCTTCGTCTAAAACACCATCTATATGGATTATTTCCTCATCTTCTATCATTAACTCAAAAGATTTTACCCAAACTCTCTCTGAATTGTGGTCTCTCCAAAGAACTCCGCTCTTTTCTTCCTCTGATGGTCAAAGCTTATCACCTTTGTTGGCAATCCACTACGGCCTTAACTTTGCTTAGCCAATTCATGACAAGGATAACTTCATATTTACTCATTTCCAAGACTATCAAATCATTCGTAGAAATATGTTGTAAGCCCCGGAAAATTTTAGTAAATAATTCTACGATGAACTTCGAAAATAAACCCTAAAAATCACTCCAAATTAAAATCGAACTTCGAACGAGTCCTAATATATAAAACGAAAGTAAGAATTCATTAGTCTTGACAAAATCTAAAAATAAAATAAGGACTACAAAAGTCCTTAAGTCCAAAAACCATTACATAAGATAAACTGCTTACCTAATCTATAATTAATAAAAATCGGGATAAAAATAAAACACAGTGATAATTTGCTAAAAAGCAAGTTAATCCATAACATGACAATTTGAAGGATCAGGAAATCACCAAAGGCCAATTCCATAATTAGGCTTTGGCACGATTAAGAAAACTTTATCTGCCAATAATAAAATATAGACTTTGGAAATTCCCCAAACGACCAGACTAATAATCCTAAGAGACGGAAATCACAATAAAGCCCTAACGATCAAATCAAACTCCCAAGAATCGTAGAACGAGTTGGAAATTGAAATCTCGTAATCTTAAGAAGGAAGAATTCAAGAAACAAAATAACAAATTAGATAATCCTTAAGTTAACCAATTGTTCATAAAACCTTAAATCGAAGCAAAATAAATTTGAAAAAAAACACTATGAAGATCCTTTTTCAAAGCAAATTATAAAAACCAAGATTTCCCCAAAATCATTCCAAAAAAAATCGATATTTGACTCAAACTCAAGAAAATCATATCCGGTAACCATTACTGATATAACTCCGGATATAATAATTCAATTCAAGGTTTCCGAAAGCAGTGAGAGATATTAAATACTTATAAAAATAAAAATTTAAAATAAATTTCTCAAACTAAATACGTTGTATAAACAGAAAATCTCAGTTTCCAACTTGGCAATACCTAAACCGAAAAGTCATCCAGAAACCCTAACCGGAATACAATAGAGTAAGTTCGGCAATCTAGTGCCCCTAACCCTAGGGACCGAGATGTAGTTTAATATATAGAATAACTAAGTTCGTTATAATTATCAGATTGGTAAATTTTTTATTTATTTCGAACCCGTTCGGATTCAGACTTCGAAAAGCGTGTCCCGGGGCTCGAGATATCAAAAATATATTATTAGTACCGTTAGGCTCGTAATTTTATAAGATTTCTAAATATATCAGTTATATAATTTTTCGGGTTATAAAAGTTACAGTTATAACCTTTTTATCGTATTTTCATTTCTACCGGTAATTGATTAGTCTTTTGCACTATTCATTTTATTTCATTACACAATTTTATTATTATTTTTTTTATATACCCTGGGTTTCCTAGTAATCAAGTAAACTTCGAAAACCAGAAAATGAAACCCTAAATCAGTTTAGCTCAAGCTTTGTGAAAAAGACTTAGAAACCTAAATTCTGGCTTTTCCTCGGTTTCCAAATAAGAAACTTTTATAAGCAAAATTAATTTTGGATATAGTTCTTGATTATATTTCAAACCAAGAAAAGATCAGATTTTGAGAAAATTTCAACTCCGGGTCATCCCGAGACCCATTATAGAAAAGCGTGCCCCGGAACTAGAATTTCAAAACTTTCTTTATGAATACTCATTTGAATCGAAATAAAATAAGGATTTCAAAAATATATTTTTCATAATTTTCTGGCTTACGAAAAATACAGTTATAACCTTTTTATTTGTATTTCCTTACTACCGGAAAATCAAATTGTCTTGTCAACTATTCCTCACTATTCAAAAAGTACCACCTATACCACCTATGCTACCTATTAGCACACCCTATATTTGCAACACTTACCATCACTCCATCAATCTCTCTTTTCAAAAACTTTTTATCTCCTAAACATTATTTCAATTTATGACAAATTGTACTCATTTCCAACAAAACAAGTTAAATCAAAATCAAATCTTCTCCTCCTCCATACATTGATTGGCGTGAAACCCTCCCCATGAAGCTCCATTTTGCAAATTCTTTTAAATTATTTTAGTCTCATTTAACCTAATCTCATTCCATATATATACTACTTTTTCTCTCTCTCTCTTCATTCTTTCATTTCTCAACTTTTGAAAAGTGAAAAGCTCTCAAAAATCCTCTCATTTTCCTCTCTTGGCCGAAAGTTTTGAAGCCCCACACACACACACACAACTCTCCATTTCCTCTTTACATCTTCTATCCACTTCAAGTAAGTGAACTTCTACTCCATCCACTCATAGATCTTGTTATGGCTAAGTGATTCTTGGACATTTCCAACTAAAGGACCCCATGAGCTTTTGCTAGGGACAAGGAAATGTCAAAACAAGAATACCGAACCATTACAAGTAGATCTAAACATTTAAAGGGGCTTTCATGCCAAAAGCTTTATGTTTCTCCAACAAAAAGCGTTTTAAACAAAAGATCTTTTATAAAAATATAGTTTTTATGTTTTCAAAACTCATTTAAGCATATGAAATAATAGATCTATCATTTTGCTACTCATAACCATGTAGGCATTTAAGGTTTCATTATTGTTTTGTGTTTATGTACATTAATAGTCTTTAATGTTTTTGTCCTTGGTAAATAACCTTCTTAGTATATAGATCTATGGTTAGATAAGTTAATAAAGTCAAAAAGGAAAACACTTTTCAAGAAATGAACTTGTGTAAATTCGGATGACTTTGGAAACCTAGGTCAAAAACACTTTTATCAACTTCTAAACATATATTTTACAAGAGAAATGAAGCCTATGGGTAATAGATAATGTTTGGTAGTATTTTTCATGAGTCTAAATGAGATTTTTCTAAAGAAAATGTTGGAAACAAGAAATGAAGTCTAATAGAAGTTTTGAGCTAAAAGTCTTGTAGGCAAAATTCGTAATAATGGATAGATGGTTAGAAACACTATTTTTCCAACTTCAAAAATGGTATTTTCTTAAATAAATGGAGTCCTTAGGATATAGGTATAATAAACACTTAAAGTTTTAAGTTAAGTATAGAATACATTTTTCCTAAAGAAATCAACTTGAAAATGGACTTTACTAAATTCGGATTTTTGGAAACCCCCTAGTAAAGGACCCACTTAAAAGTTTATAAATGAAGATTTTATTTAAGAAATAAAGGCCTTAGGATATAACTCATATGAGGGTCAAAATTCTTTAAGCAAAATAGAGTTTTCCTAAAAGAAAATCCTTGTAATATGTAGGTGTGACTAAGTGTAGTAAACTCACTTGTTAAACATTAATATGAAATGGTTTTCTAAGAAAAGTTTATGTAAATTCTTTAAACCTAAAGAGCTATAAGAACTTAGGCTCATTAGAGTTCATATCATGACATTCATGATAGGGAAAATCATTACCATTGCATTTAGTTTCATTTTACACTTAGGAATCTCAAGTGCATTCATGAAAACCGCATTTTCGGAATCTATGTTACCGCTGTACAGATCTGATCCCTCATTTCCGAGGCTTAGATATTTTCAAAACTTGATTTAAACTTCATATTTAGAAAGCTCTTCCGAAGTAGATAGAAATCGATATAAAATTTGCGAGATTCCGAGTTAAAATGACCAAGTTATGGCCGTTTTAAGTTGGAATTCCCGCTTAGGACGCGAATTACGAATTTGATAAGTTCGTATGAAGTCGTTGGATTAGTTTGAGTTGAAATACTTATTAGAGTATTTCTTCCTTTTTAGGTTATCCCGAGTTCGACGATTCCCTACCACCGGATTATTATTACTAGAAGACCGGTGATCCAATGGCCGAGTGAGTTTTCTCCTTGTTTTGTTACCTTGATTGTGCTTGTAATTATCGCATTAGAATTTTAGGAACAAGATAAAAATCGATATGAATGGGGATGGGATATATGATGAGACTGTGATGAATGTATGCCAAGGAATACTAAAGCATATCGAAACCACGATTTGATTGGATAACTGCATGGTTCATATTATTTATGTGTATGATATTGCCTGGTCACTCTAAAGAATGTATAAATATTTTGACCTAAGCAAAAAGTAAATTGATCATGCATCGCATCGGACATATTGCATTTGGTAGCATGCTACTCCTACGCAGGTCGATCGGTATGGTCCGTATTGCCTCGTTTGAATAACGAGCCCGGTGCCAGAGCTCATTCTAGGGTACTAAGGCGCATGTGGATGCATCCTTGGATGAGCCTAGCCGAGTCGAGTGCTAAGAGCCAGGGCTTGGGGACTAGCAGCGGTCGTGTAGACTCAATACCATTCCTAACCCAAGATACGGAGGGCGTAAATCCGTTCTGTGTGTGGGTTCCGGTTACCCATGCATAATTGCTTGCTCACGTGTTTGTTCATGCATAGCATATGATTGATTAATAACTTGTTTGTTATGGTACGGAATTAAGGGAATTCTCACTAAGCTAGTGTAGCTTATACCCCAATAGTTGTTTAAATGAGCAGGTTATACCAAGAAATGCTAAGTGGGGACCAAGATGGTTGAAGTCGAGAATGACTTCGGGATTCCGGCAAGATATAAGAATGCTTGAAGTTTTTGGCTAAGCTTTACGATTGGCCTTGTAATAGTTTTATGTAGTGAAGTCTTGGGATAAATGTAATTGAAGCTTGATGATTTATATTTTGAAGTATAGTGTTTTGTATTTGGAGTATAGTGGATTGCATTTCCTTTACATTGTTACTCAATTGTATCAACATAAAATGTATCATTCCGATGTGTCTCCTCTATGTGTTAGACGCCTTGTACATAGTATGGAAGCCTTCGCGTGACTGAGGTGGTCATTCTTAGGCTTTAATATTGTGTACGGCGGACTGCCACGTTTAGGGTACCCTTCGGGGCGTGACATATGTCCTTGGATTTTCAACAAGCAATCTCTTATTATCTCGCATGTTGACACAACACTTCCGGTAGGTGTCTTAATCCTTAAGCTGGTGATAGTCGCGGCTATCGATAATCCAAGCCGTCTAGCCAGACTGGTAGTGATAAATGAGTGGGTTGCTCCCGTGTCAAATAGCACATAGGCCTCACACTTATTCACCCTTATGCGTCCTGTAGTCAACAAACATCCATCACTACTCGATCCTAAAACACTCTCACAACTACCTATTCTGAGGTTTTAGGTTCTAGCTTTCCTTTTCACAAGTTTTAATTCCTAAAAGAAATTGTTAAATAAAAGAAACTTGCAACTTAAGAGGGTTTTGCTACTGACCTGTTACTACGCCGCTGTCCACGCCATCTCCTTGATCCAGGGCGGCCAACTCTACATCTTCATAATCATCATCCTCAACTATCCATTGTCCTTTGAAATTGTAGAGTCGCATCCCGTGCATGGCAGATGCCGCATGGCTTCCCCTTTTGCTTCTCGACCACATGGTGTTGGCGTTGCTTGAAGTCCCAAAAGGTCGGGTTACCACACTTCTTGTCACGCCCCAAAGGGTACCCTAAGTGCGACATCCGCCACACTCGATATTTAAACTCAAGTAAGACAATCTTAGTCTCTTAATGAGTTTGAACATCGGGTGTAAGACTCACGTTCAACATATAGGGACCATACTTTGCTTCGGAATAGTTTAAGGAGACATACATAGCAATAAGAATGTAAATCATAACAGTTATATTTAGATTTATTCTATTACATGATCTAAGGGGCATACCCCCGTCAAAAACATTAAGAGTTCTCAAGCTCTCGAAGTCTCTTATATTATCCTTCAAATACCAATTTAGAAGACTCAAATAGAAGTCCACGCCTACGTCTAGGTCCTGGCCTCATCAAAAAGCTCCTGTAAACCCCCGAAGTTTTGTAATTGAATTAAAAACCTAAACCCTAATCAGAAGTCAACCGGATTTTTAAGTCAATCAAAACCCTAGTTCACCGTAACCGTTTAAGTTCGGCATTGCCGTTTTCCAAGCCCTAGAAAATGAAGTTGGAAAAGTTAGCTATAATAGTTCATAATAGCTATAGATTATATAAAAATATCAGATTGAAGAAATTTGAGTGTCCTTTGAACCCGATCGGACATAGTTCTTGAAAAACATGTCCAGGAGCTCGGAATAGGAAAAATATTCCGAATATACCGTTAGACTCGTGAAAATATAAGATTTCCAAAAATATCAATTTCGTAATTTTTCAATAGCTAAAAATATCATATATCGCTTTTATACGCGTATTTTCTTACCACCGGCATTAAATTGTCATGTCTACTTTTACATTACACTATTTTCTACTATTCTACATTATTCATCTATCTCTACTTTTTCTTACAACCTACTCTTACAAACCATACACCTATTTCTTACACATTTTCATTTCCAATACAATTTCACATCTTTCGTTTCTTACTTTTAATTAACAAAATAACAAAAAAATAAATTTCTCCTCCCCCAATACACCAAAATTGTGCCGGCCACACCCCCTCCATGCCTCAATTTGTTTTATTTTTTATTTATTTAATTAACACAGATTATCTCCCACATTTTCCTATAAATACCCCCTCATACCTTCACTTCTTTCACACCACTTCTACACTAAAGTTACTATACCAAAATCTCTCTCAAAATCTCTCAAGAATTCTCTCCAAGAAGTCTTACAAGAAAGCTCTCTTTAGTTTCTTCTTTTAGGGAAACTTTCTTCAAGAAATTCCTATGTTCATCTACTTAGTATGAACTTAGTGTGTGTTTTCTAAAACCATGAAGGTTAAGAAAGCAACAATAGGTTTATACTTTGTTTTTGTTCATAATATCAAATTCCTTTATGTTTCTTCATGTTTCCTTTATGTTTATAACTATCTAATATATCTATATAGCTATATATATTATTTAGAGCATATAAGCTCATTGTTTTGTAATTTATTTACTTTTCATGCAATTCATTTACTTCATTGTAATTTATTTATTTCAAATTGTTTTTAAGACTAGTCATTCTAGTCTTAGACTTGTTCTTATCAAGTCAAAACTTTTTCTTTTCTTTTCGGGACTAGTCTTTTCTTAGTCCCGGGGTATCTTGATGAAGCTAAGGTCCCAATACTTGATTTATTTTCTTATTTGGTTAATCTTTCAAGTTATTATGTTCCTTTATATTTCTACAGTTTATGATTCATATTCATGCATGAACATAATGTTTTTGTCTCAACAAAAAATAAATGAGGAAGTGTTTTCTAAAACTAAAGGTTCTTGTTAAATAAAAGTAGGAAATAAATTTCTTAAAAGCTCATGAACATGCTTGGAAATGATTTTTCTTAAATAAACAAAAGGTTTTACGAAAACTTATCTTTCATCAAGAAATAGAAATTCTTTTGGAATCATTACAAGAAACAAAAATATCATTTTATTACTTTTTGAATCCAAGTTTAGAAAATAAAACCACACCTTAGGAATTTAAAGTAATTACAAGAGATTAAATTTAGAAAAAAAAAATATTCATCTCAAATAACTCAAGATCTTTCAAAAGTAAAATGAATATTCCAATAAAATCTCAAGTTCAAAGTCTTTTAAAACCTTATTTTTCATAAGTTGAGACAACTTCATTCACTTCATATATTGGTTATGAGTCATTACATATATGTATATCCCTTTCAAAAAGTTTACAAAATACTTGAAATATTTATCTTTCCAAATGAGCTTTATTTACAAGAAGGAAAACAAATTTTTGCAAATTCGTGGCAAATCTGGTGGCTATCTTTCCGGAACCCAAATGACCTAGTTTTGTGAAAATAAGCTTAGAAATGCGTAGATCTTTTCGAGTAGATAGAAAACGATATATTATATGCGAAATTCTGAGTTAAAATGAGCAAGTTATGGCCATTTTAAGTTGGAATTTCCCCTTATACGATTTTACCGCGATTTTAAGAGAAGTTTAAGATCTTCAAGAATAGAAGTTTTATGAAATACTCATTTTGGGTATTTCATCTTGTTTAGGTGACGAGGGACCCGAGATCATCTATCCAAGAGGACTATTTCGATTAGACCTACCGATTATGGAGTGAGTTAATTCTTTTCGTAAGTTACATTTCCTTGTTTGTGCTTGTAATTAGTGGCACTAGAAATTTAGGAAAAGATAAATGAACAATTGTTATTGAAATAATTGTTGAATGAAAACTAAGTATATCGAAAGACGATATGTTAAATAAAAGTGTGGCTTTTGTATTGATATGATGAAATTATGATTGATCACCTTTAACATGAATTCAACTTATATGGTTAAATGTTTAATTAAAATTTATTCATGCATATCATACTTGTGAGTCACATTTATTTCACTACTATTCTTCGTGTGGGGAAACGAGGAAGTGGTAGTGGTGGCTGGTAGGAGCCGGTAAGTCTACATGGGCCAGTAGGAGCCAGAAAGTCTACTGGGCAAGCAGGAGCCAACAAGTCTGCAAATATTGATGGTCGTATGGGTCTGTAACCACCCAATCCTTGTCATGGAGGGCATTAAATCCTTGTATACTTGATTTCCGATTAATCTTGTGTATTTGATTGTTCATGTGATTGATGCATTACATATGCTTGAATTAAATAACTTGGTTGTCATATGGAAATGTTATATAGTTAGGAATTATCTTACTAAGCTAGATTTGCTTATACCCTTATAGTTTTCTATTACAATACGATTATCTATGGTTGGCCCTAAGGAGCCCAGTGTGCCAGGTATAAGCTTATGCTACTAGGAGTTTTTGGAGGAAGTTTATGTATTTTTGGTTTTGAACATAGACTTCTAGGAAAAATCTCTATAGTAGACTTATGTGGTAGTTATGTTTATTTTGTTATTAGTATAGTTGATCAAGGACTTTAAGGTGGGGAATGCCCCTAAGATGATGTGCGAACTTGTTATCGAATGAAGATCTTATGATTATCTATTTAAGTTTCATGCTTGCTTTTGCTATCTATTTAAACATGATACCCCTATGAGTCTCCTACTATCTTGGAAGTACGCCTTGCATGTGATATCGAAGCTCCTGCGTGACTAAGGTTGTCATTCATTAGCTTTAATATTATATGCGGCGGACTGCCACATTTAGGATACCCTTTGGGGCGTGACAGCTCCTTAGAGTCCAAAAGCTGTACCTGATGATAGTGGCTCCTCAAAGATAGCCATAAATATTCATACTGCAACAGGAAACTATTGGGGTATAAGCTTACGAACTTAGTGAGATTTCATTTCCAATAATTAGTACTCGACTACAGTATGTATAACAAATAAGTTATTAACATCCATATGAAATGCACAAGCATATGACTTTTCGGGAGTCATATGTGAATGGATTTACGCCCTCCATTCGGGGTTGGGATGGTCCATAAGTCATGTAACCATAATTCCAATATTGAGTGGGGTAGTCCATAAGTAATGCAAAAAAAAAACTCCCGATCTCTTTCTCTTGATTATACAACCCTCGTTGCTTTATTGTGATGGTTTTATGTGTCTACTCCACATCCGTTAACTTAAGCGATCTCACATTCTTAATGTTAACTTAGGCCTCCTCGCTTATCCGCTAATATACTTTTGTCCCACAAAAGGTATATCAGCCAATGCCATGTGACTCACTACGTGATATGCATGTACAGTTTATTTATATAATCATGGCATGTGAATTAGGTAAATTAAGAGCGATCATAGAGAATTTCAGACAATTCAAGTCTATACTAGCTCATGCAATATTTTTATGACAAGTCTGGTTCCGATATACTTAACATTCATTCAACCAAGATTAGATCACAACTCATCTCCATTTTATCTTTCCCTAAACCTAATGCCACTACGTTTACAAGCACATACATGAGCACAACCATTTAAGAAATGAACTCACTTTGCCATGGCCTGGAAATCCACTTAATCGTAATTATCCCCGAAAAGGTCTAGTCTGTCTCCCAAGATTCCTAATCAAAAGAAATAACGCTAATGAGTATTTTTATGGAGTTTGAATGAAACTATAAATTCTACTCCATCAAGTTCGTCGAAATTCGTCTGAGAGGAAATTCCAACTTAAAACGGCCATAACTTGGTTATTTTAACTCAGAATTTTGCATATTATATACCGATTTCTACCTGTTCGACGAGAGCTATCTATTTCTAGAGTTATTTTCAACAAATGAGGTTGGTTGGTCCATGAACAATAGGATACAGAATACTACATGAATTTCCCATTGCACAATTCAACTCATATCCTCAAAATAAACATCATATTAAAGCTTTGATAGGTACTGAGCTATCAATATATCTTGTAAGACTCTATTATATACATATATAACTCGATATAATGCATGATTCATGAATGTTGGGAGTTTCTAATTCCTCATGTACTTGGATACTATCAAATAAGAAGTATATGACCTTACTTTTCTAACATTGTTTCTACAAGTGCATCACGTGTATATGCAATACCTACCATCTATTATCATGAAGGTCATGGAATGACTATCTATATGTATATCCTTAGTGTTATAGTATCAATAATTCTTTTTGAAAAGCTTTTTACTTTGTAAAACCTTTAAAATTTACTAGGCTTAGGAAAGGTTGTTTCTTTCTTGAAAAATCATGTTTGCTTTCATTAAAACTTAACCTTGATGACCTATATAGTCATTACCTTCATCATTTTAGTAGAAACCTTCATTTTGGGTTTAGAAAATAGATGTTTAGATAGGTGGTTTGCCTAAGTACGAATTTTACAAAATTTTAATGAATGAAAACATTGTTTCACCTATTCTTGGAAACCATTTATTGTTCTAGGATTATAATTTGATAAACCTCTCTTATTCTTGTCAAAATTGAGTCTTCATTACATGTATCCTCTAAGACTTTCATTGTCCTATAAAAATTATCATTTTGGCATTTGGAAACAGGTGTTTAAATAATGGTTATCTTCAAATCCGAATTTTGAAAAATTTAATTGAGTTCATTTTCTTTGCAAAACTCATTTAGTCTTTCAAAAATTATTTCCTAATCAAACCTACCCATTAAGGCTTCCATTTCTTTAATAAAAATCTTGTTTTGGAGTTAAAAAATGGGTGTTTACATTTCAAACTTCTTTTATTACGAATTTAAAACTTATTTTTTAGATTGAAATATCACCTTTGTAAGCTTTTTTTGAAAATATTCCTTAGTAGATCTAAGTTTTTCTCATCAAGATCAACCATTTATGATACCTATCCCCTAAGCCCTTCATTTTAAATGAACAATACACATTTTGAAGTTGAAAAATAGGTTTTCTAAATAGGGTTCCTTTTTTATCCGAATTTTCAAAAGTTATTTTTGTTGAAACTAATATAGATCTTGAACTTCCTAGCACTTTTCTACTATTATTAAGCTATTACAAGTTATTTAAGAGCATAAAACAAAAGTCTAATGCATGTATAAACTTAAAACAACTAGATCTAGTCTACTAAACTAGATATAAATGCATGAACACTATGATGGTTATGTGAACATGAATAGTATGCACAAATCATTAATAATAACAACATAACTTAACAAGATAATAGCAAAATAACTCAAATAACAAGATTTAAAACATTGTGATGGTGAGGATCTCATGTTCAAGTGTTTCCACTTCCTTAGCTTGAAGGTCATGGGGATTTTGTGTGGAATCACACATGAATGAACATGCCATTACATGTTTCAAGATCCTAAAGTATAGATCTATTACCTATTTGTTGTGTGGAGTAAGAAACTTTGAAGGAAAAACAAAGTGTGTGTGCATAGAGGGGGAGGGGGAAGCTCACGGTTTGAGAGAAGGAGAGAAGAGAGCTTTTGCAAAAAAATTTCCAAGGAGAGAAAGAAGAAAGAAAGTGAAATGAGGTGGGCATAACGAGGTATATATAGAGAGATGAATTAGGGTTTGTTGTAATAAAAAGGAATTAAATAAAACAATTTGAGAGAGGGAAATGGGAGGGGGATGGCGCCGGTTTTAGAAGAAAAAGAGAGAGAGAGGAGTTGTTTTGTATAATTTTTGGAATTTATTAAGTAGTTTAAATGATAAAAGTTATATTGGAAAGGTAAATTGTAAAAAAATGATGTAATTATAAGAGTAGGGTGTAAGGATGTAAGAAATAGGTTATGGGTAGTTGTACTTGTGAATAGTGTAAAAGAATTCAAAAAGTAGATTTGACACTTAAAGTACCGGTAGTAATGAAAATATGATAAAAAGGTTATAACTGTAACTTTTATAACCAAAAAAATTATATAATTGATATATTTGGAAATCTTATGAAATTACGAATCTAACAGTACTAATAACATATATTTAATATTTCGAATCCCGGGGCATGCTTTTCGAAGTTTGTACCCGATCGGGTTCGAAATAGATCGAAAATTTGCTAATATTATCTTTTAAAGCATCCTAGTATTATTATGACTTAAACTACACCCTTTACTCATATTTCGACTCTTTGGTTTAAGGATATGGGATTGTTGGATCTAAACTACTAAGGTTTCCTGGGAATTATTGACTTAGGTTTTCTAGTTGACTTTCCGGTTTAGGGTTTAAACTTTATATTGCTCTAAAATTAGGGGTTTACATAAACTACGATATTCCACTTAGGGTTCCCGAGTGATTTTTTCGGTTTAGAACCCTGCCAATTTGGAAACTGATGTTTTATGTTTATACAACATATTTAATTTGAGAATATTTATTTTAAATTTTATTTTTGTAAGTTTTTAATATCTTTTAACGTTTTCGGAATTCTTAATTTAGGTTTTATTTCCGAAGGTTTATCATTATTTACTTTTTAATAATTTGCTTTTAGGTTCTATATTACCTGATTTTACAAGTCAAGGTTAAGCATAAAATTCGTGATCGTAATGGTTTTAGATTTAAAGACTATTAAGTTCTTATTTTACTTTTAAGGATTTTCTTTTTCTTCAAGTTTAAGAAATTTCTGGATTCGTTCATGATTTCGGACTAGTTGAAGTTCGATTTTAATTGGGAGTCATTTTTAGAGTTTATTTTGGAATTATTTACTGAAATTTTTTGGGGGCTTACACTTCTCCTTTGTGACCATTCGGAAGCCAAGCGCCCTTTCTCTTTGCAAATGAAACAAGTCACAGCCATTTTCTTTAGGCAAGCATAAACCGTGCGATCAAACTTGCCACAAAAAAAGCAATTGTTCCTTAACTATGGACATTGCCTCAGGTAATGGCTCTCCTTGCACTTCCAACAAGTAATGTTGGCCTTAGGTTGAGTGGGCTTCCCACCGGCATTGTCCTTAAATCCTTGATAGGGCCTATAACTCTTGCCCTTATAGCTAGAACTTGAGGCGTCAAACTGTCTCTTCCCAAATACTCTCTTTTCTGGTTCATTGTACTTCCTTTTCTTAGCCCCTTCAATCACGCGGGCTTTTTCAATCAATTCTAGATAAGTTTTTAGCCCAGAATCCTCTAATTTATTTCTTAGGTCCTCATCTAGACCTCCCAAGAAGACTTGCTTTTTCAGCTCTTCCCTATCTCGGAATGATTCCGGTGCATACTGAAGTAAATGATTGAACTCTGTTTCATATTGCTTAATGGATCTCCTCCACTGCTTAACATGCAAGAAGTCGGTGCTATACTGTACTTTGAGACTAGAGGGGAAGTAGTTTTCCAAAAACTCTCTACAGAAGGTTTCCCATGTCATAGGTGAGGCTAAGCTTCTCTCTTTGATTCCCACCACACCCTAGCATTACACCTTAGCATGTAAGTTCCACACTCCAACTAGAGGTATGGGGGAATCTCCTATGTAGTGAAAGAGTGCTCAACTTGCGTTAACTAATCTTCTGCCTCATCGGGCTTTCCAAACACCCCGTCAAAATAACGATTACTTTTGATAAAAACTAGCAAAGAGCTCCTTTGATACCTCCTGTAAGGTGGAGGGGGTGGAAAGGGTATATTGTAAGATTGCTCTTCTAGGGTAGAGGAACTTCTGTAGTCATCCCTATGTGAGCTGCAGGTGATGGTGGTGCTGAATCCCTCATGCTCTGTTTGGGATTAGGCTACTGGTGAAGATTCTGTGTTTGGATGAATGCATTTAGTAAGTTTGTTAGCTGTCCTATCGCATTCATCATTGTTGTTTGAGGATTTGGGGGTGTTGCCTCATGTTGATTAGGTTATGGGTAGTTAAGTAGACTCTCATTACTAGCCTCATTTGGGAGGGGCTCCTACTCCCGATTGCGGTTCCTTCGATTACGTCTGTTGTACATTATTTGGTAAGTTTTAGGGTCTTCTTGAAGTTTTAATTTGTAAAAGTTGATTCAACATACAAGGTTCGTGACTTAAGTAAAATTCGAGAAATCATAAATTTTCAAAAAGGGAAATCAATCTTATGAATTGTAAGCCCTGGAAAATTTCAGTAAATAATTCTAAAGATGAACTTTGAAAATAAAACCCTGAAAGTCACTCCGAATTAAAACCGAACTTCGATAAGTCCCAAATTCCGAATGAATCTGGAAATTTTTGAGTCGTGATAAAAATGAAAAATCTTAGAAATAAAACAGCAACTCAATATGCTTCCATTCTAAAACCTCCACGTACGACAAATTTTATATTTAACTCCAACTTATAAATTCGGGTAAAATAGAGCCCTAAAACAAATTGTTAAGGGGTAAATAGTGATTAACTTTAGGGAATAAAACTCAATCCAAAAAATTCCGAGAACGTTGTGAGATATTAAATACTTATAAAAATCGACCTTAAAATAAATCTCACCAATCAGATATGTCATATAAGTATAAAATATCAGTTTTCAATTTGGCAAAGGTGTAAGCCGGAAAGTCGACCGGGAAACCTAAGTCCCTGAAACTCCCAAGAAATTCCATAGTCTAGATCCGGCAATTACATGTTCCTAAACCAAGGAGTCGGAATAAGAGGAAAAGGTGTAATTAGTTCGTATTAACCCTAGGATGCTCTAAAGAATGAGATCAACGAGTTTTCGACCTATTCCAATCTGGTCAGGTGCTGACTTCGAAAAGCGCGTCCTGGGATTTGAAATGTTAAAAATATGGTATTAATGCCGTTAGACTCATATTTCTATAGGATCTCTAAGTTATTAGTTTTACAAATTTTTAAATAGCTAGAATTATCTGATTTTGCAAATTTATTGTATTTCGTTACTACCATTAATTAGTGAGTCTCCAGTACGGTTTGATATTATTCATCACCTAATTTTTAATATTATTCCTATAATTATACCTTAGTTCTCCTAGTAATCGAATAAACTTCGAAAATCGGAGAACGAAACCCTATATCGGTCCAATTCAAGCTTCGTAAGAGGAGCTTAGAAACCCTAGATCCGGCTTTCCTTCGGTTTCATAATAAAAGAAGTTTTATAAAGTAAATGAGTATGAATTATTGTTCTAAAGTATATTTTAGACCTTTGAAAGTTTTAAATTCGGGAATTTTTCAATTCCGGGCCTTCCCGAGCTCAATTACGGAAAAGCGTGCTCCAGGACCACGAACTCAGAAAAATGTTTGGAATATTCATTAGAACCGTAATTTTATAAGGATTCCAAAAATATCAATTCTATAATTTTTCGGCCTATAAAAATTACAGTTATAGCCTTTTCCCGTGTTTTCGTTACAACCGATAAAGTAGATGTCTTGTCTACTATTCACAAGTACAACCTACACTACACACTACCCATACCCTGTTCTTACATCCTTACAACTACTCAATTATATTTTCTTTTCCAATGAATTTTTCTCCTATTAAATTATCACTTTTATTATATTTTATTACACAATATCAATTTCAAACAAAATTTGTTCTCTTTCCCCCCTTCTACCCCATATGGCCGGCGCAATCCCCCTCCCAATATGCCTAATTTGATTTATTTTATCTCTTTTATTACTTCAAACAAACCCTAAGTTCACTAATATAAATAATCCTTAACTTTCTCTCTCCTTCATTTCATTCTTCATTGTCCAAAAATCACAAAACACTCTCTCCTCCTTCCCTCCTATTGCCGTGACTCCCTCCCCCTCTCACACTCACACACACAACTCATTTCCTCTTCTTTTATACTCCAAATCCCTATTGGTATGATGATTTCAAGCTTTATTCTTACCAAATCTTGTAATGGCAACACTTTTCTTGTGTGTTTTTCACATTTAATCCCAATGAGCATATGCTAGGGACATGAAAACACTTATACAAGAATATCAAGCCATCACAAGAAGTGGATCTAGAGATTAAATGAGTTTTTGTTGAGATATTATCTTGTTCATGCATGTAAAGTAGAGATCTAGCATAGAAATTTATGTTCATGCCATGAAACTCATGAATCATGAATGATATTTGGTAGATCTAGTGTTTAGACATTCACATCTTCATCTACATTTATGTTTATATGATTATTTTGATTTTCATGCATTGATGGTCATAAAAATGTAGCCTTGCCTATGTATAGATATGTTAGATGGTAGATCTTCATGCATAGAAGACAAGAAACTTGAAAAAGAAAATATTTTGTTGGAAATGCTTAGTAGAAAATTCGGATGATTTTTGAACCCTACTTTAAAGACCACCAAAACCACTTTAAAACTCATATTTTTCATAAAAAATGGAAGGTATATGTAATAGATGCCCTTAAGGAACGATTTTCATAAGTTTAGATGAGTTTGGGCATGGAAAATGTAAAACAAGTAGTGGAGTTAGAATGAAAAATATTGAAATAATGATTAGTAGTCAAATTCGTATTTTAGGATGATGCCTACATAAACACTTAGTATCCAAGCTTAGATGGCATGTTTTATGAGTCAAATGGAGCCCCAGATAATAGATATAACGAAGCTTCAATTTTGATGCATTAAACAAGTTTTCTCATAAAGAAAATACAAGAAAAGGAAATTTCCAAAATTCGGATTTCTGTGAAAAGCTTATTTAAAAACATCTTTGCCAAATGAAAAATGTGAATTTCTATGCATAAATGAAGGTCATGACTAATATAGATATTGAGACCTCATTTTTATTTAGATAACAAGTAAATTCCAAGAATAAAATCATAAAAACCCTAGGGAATGTAAAGTTGGAAAGAGTAGCTTTTTATGAGTGACCATCATGGAGTTCTTAATAATTAGAAGTTCATAAAAGTTCATAATCAAAGATCATCAAAACCATGCATACATTGAGCTCATTACATGATATTCATATTAGGAATTCATTCATATACCATCTATACATGAACCATCAACCAGGAACATTTTTATCAAATGCGAAACAATTTTTTTTGGAATCGAAAAAGTTACAGAACAGATATGATCCTACTGTTCCGTGACCTTAATGTTTTCAAAACTTGGAATTAATACTAGAAATAGATAGATCTTTCGAAGTAGATAGAGATCAATATAAAGTTTGCGAAATTCCGAGTTAAAATGATCAAGTTATGACCGTTTTAAGTCGGAGCTTCCGCAAATAGCGAAAACTCCAATTTTGTGTAGTTTAGATGTATAGCTTAAATTAGTTTAGTGATGAAATTCTTATTAGGCTATTTTTATTTGGTAGGTGATCCCGAGTACGATGATACCGTATCACCTGACTACCGTTATTAAGAGACTGGTGTACCATGGCCGAGTGAGTACTACTTCCACTCTCAATTGTTGCTTGTGATTGTATTGATAGTGGCATTAGTTGTTTAGGCAAAGATAAAACTTGATATACATGATGAGGTATATGGGAATTATATACTTGTCTGCTATTGATATGTGAAGTTGAACTTAAGGAATATCGAAACCGGGTGTTAAGCTGCTGCTTGTTTAGTTAGAATTTACATTGATTGTCTGCGAATAATTGTTAGACACCTAAAAGAATTGGAATAATCCATATTTGACCTTAATTATAATTGGACTCATGCATATCACGATGGGATGGAGCATTAGCATTTGTTGGTTTTTCGTGATCCATAAAACGAATATGTTGGTTAATCGTGATCCATAAAACGAAATTGTTGGTTAATCTTGATCCATAAAACGAATTATTATTCAGTTGACCGTGAGCTTAAACGACGTCGTACAGCAGGATTCGTTAATCTGCTAACCCGGGATGGAGGGTACAAGTCCATCCACATATGATTTTCGGCTGGTCATATGTTTGTTGATCTCACTCATTGATGCATTTCACTTGGTTGATTAATTACTTGCTTGAATGTTTTGTATTAATTGTGATTCGGAAGTTTTCACTCACTAAGCTAGTGTAGCTTATACCCCAATAGTTTCTTGTTGCAGTATGAATACCTTTGGTTATCTCCGAGAACCCATGGACATCAGGTACAGCTCTTAGCGGTTGAGGAGCTTTTGTTAAGGCCGGGACCTAAAAGTAGAAATGGATTTCTAATCCTGTTTTCCGAAACCAGTATCTGAAGGATAATACAAGAAATTTTGTGAGCTTGAGAATTCTTAGTAATCTTATCGGGGGTATACCCCCTAGTTCATGTAATAGAATAATTCTTTATAAGATAGTCATGATTTACATTCTTGTTGCTATGTATGTCTCCTTAAGCTACTACGAAGCAAAGTATGGTCTATGCATGTTGAGAGTGAGCCTTACACCCGATGTTCAAACTCATGGAAAGACTAAGGTTATCTTACTTGAGTTTAAATATTGAGTGTGGCGGACTGTCACGTGTAGGGCACACTTTAGGGCGTGACATAAATCTTCGTATTACCATAAGAAAGCCATAAAACAAAAGAACTCATATAAGGTAATAAAATCATGAGCTCAAAATGATGATATGAATGAAGTGGTGCTCATGCAACTAAATATGGTTAATATCATTTATAGCTAATGCATAACATGATTGCTCGAAATCTTTGAATCTTTGTAACATAAAAGAATAGCATTTTCCTTCCTTTAAAACAAAAACGTAACACTTCATTGATTGAGCGAGCCATACAAGGATTTACATTGAAATTTTAAGTTCGCAAAACTTGGCAAGCCACTAATCTAACTTTAGTCCTAGACGTCACCTTCTAACCGACAACAAAACAAAAGATACAAGAAAAGAAAAGAAACAACATACTAGGCCGACAAAGGAAACCTAAGGCAATTTGGAATCCCGCATTGCCTTTTACCAAAAAGTTCTACTTGGACTCTATGGGTCAAACTTGCTTCCTTCTCCTCAATCTTCACTTAAAGTCATCGAGGGTCGGGCTAGGGAGCCGTCCTCTACTAGAAGAACCGCCATCATCCCTACGGATGAACTGGCATATATATGCTCTCACCGTTAGTCTTCTTCTCCTAGTGGGTTAGACCAAATTCTTGTGGTCATGCTCCTCATCCTCCTCATTTCCTTTCACTTCTTGTTCTTCCTCATGGTTTTCTTCTTCCTCCATAACTTTCATTCCTTGTCCATCAACATTGTTTCCTTCTATCCCTAGCTCTCTTCCTGCTTCCTCCCACACTTGGTCCACTATTTCCCAAGCTTCTCTTATAATCATCTCATCCTCATTCTCCACCTCCATTGCTTCATGGACCACGGGTTTAGGAATCAATCCATTATCGCTGGAGGGTACTCATTCTCAACATAAATGTCTCTCCAAACTGTGGGATCTATCTCGAGTTCCCTTCTACCACAATCAGGGATCTCTAGGTCTTGGTCAAAATCCCAAATAGCTCAGTTGGGCTCATGGTTCATATCTTCCTCCATCCATATGGGAGGGGTAGGGATCCTTGGCACTACCTCTTCTGCCCAGTTCAGGTCCTCTTCGGGATCCTTCTCCTCCTCTACTTCCTCTTCAACATCCTTAATGTCATTATTTCCTCCTGGTACAAGTGCATTAATCAATTGCATACCGACATCTCTAGCGGTTAGAGGCTGGATGCCTATATCTGGTGGAAGGAGGTCTAAGTACATAGCATGCCAAACTATGTGATTCCGTGCGTCTGTTGTATTCCATTCTTGATGGTCGAAGAAGTCGTCATGTGCATAAACATAGAGGGGTCCTATGCTAGTCCATATTCGGAAGTCTGGAGAGGTTGGGTTCCCTTCGTTTTTCAGGATGAAGGTGGCTTCCCTCTTCATGGGCTCACCCGTATTCCACCATTATCCTCTCCATGGTGTAGATGGTTTCTAAATTGGTCCATCTCCTTCTCCTCATGGGATCATACCTTACTTGGTCCACAACTGATGCCCATCTAGTATACCTTAACCCTTCTTTTTAAAGTCTAAACATTTCTCCCAAAGTTCGGGGACTTCTTGCCAAAGCAAGATCTTCACATAGCTCCCTTAATCTTAATCAATATTCCACAAAAGTCTCATCTGTCCTCTTTGTAAAATTCCTAGCACGCTCACGGGTCTCTCCTAAAGAGACCTACAACAAGGAAAGACTTCTAATTAGCCTAAAACTTTAACTCCATTTTAACCTATTTGTTTAACTTCTAGGTTCAAATTTTTATTCTATTGTCATGCTTTATAACCTAGTGCTCTGATACTAACCTTATAAAGGGATAGATCTTTTTGAGGAGGTAGAAATAGGTATATAATATGTGAAATTCAGAGTTAAAATGAGCAAGTTATGGCCATTTTAAGTTAGAATCTCCATTCATGCAAATTTTGACAAATTCAATAAGATAAAATTAGAGAATTTGAATAGATCTTGGATGGAATACTCATTTTGGGTATTTCTTTTGTTTAGGTATTGAGACCAAGATCTTCTCTTTTCCGAGGATTACTTCGACTCATAGAAGATCGCTATGGACAAGTGAGTTTTCTTTACGTTTATGTATTCATGTATTTGCTTATAGAATAGAGCACTAAATATTAGGAAAAGATAAAATTGATATGCATGTGGGATATCATGGGAATTATGTATGTGAATGATTATGTGCGATCAATGAATGATAAGTATATCGGAACCCGATCTGTGATTGATATAATTGTTTCTATGTATGTATTGCTATGTGTGCAATTATTGTTTGATCGCTTTAAATAAATTAATGTCAGTTTTGATTCTCCATAAATAAATTGCTCATGCGTATCACTTAGAATATCATTTCGCATTTTGCTACTACTCCTCAGCGTAGGATCGGAAAGGTAAGCTGCCTAGCTATATCTTGAGGATTTAGGACTTCGAGGAATACTACCTCAAGTTGTAATCAAGCCGGATCGATCACTTTGGGTATGGAAAGCCTAGAGACTAGTAGTACAGTTCGTTGGAATCCCAAGACGTGCACAAATTTTAAGGAGGTCGTTTGGGGCCCTGTTCAAATCATTCCCTAACCATCGATAGAGGGGTAAATCCATCACACATACGAAACCGAATAGTCATATATACTATTTGATCATATGGTTGTTACATTTCATATGCTTGTTTAATGAACTTGGATGAATGCCTGTTACGAGTACTTTTGCGTAAGGAATATCTCATTAAGCTAGTTATGCTTATACCCCTATAAACTTTTGATATTGCAGGATCGTTATTTTTGAACTCGAGACCAACTTGATCATTCGGGTAGAATCTTATTTTGGGAAGCTTTTGGAGGAACTCTGTTTTGAAGTCTTAAACTAGATTTCTTTAAAACCTTCTAACTCTAGTTTATCTTCATAGTAAAACTATGTTGCTATGGTAATTATCAGGGGAATGCCCCTTAGAAGTTGTAAAATTTTATATTTCAATGAAATATATAAAGGGTTGTTTTGTATGTTCCGCTGCCAATATCTTAAAATGCATTACTCCACCGGTCTCCCTTTGATGTGAATGTACGCCTAGTGCCGATATGGAAGCTTTCGAGTGAATAAGGTAATCATTCGTAAGTTTTAATATTGTGTACGATGGGCTGTCACTTTTAGGGTACCCGTTGGGGCGTGACATCGACCATAGCCAATAAACACACAATGTCGTGTCTTGACATCAAGCTTTGACATCTCATTATTTAGAACATGAACAAAGGCTTTACTACCAAACACCTATAAATGATCATAGGAAACATCATTTCCTAACCATACTCTCTTGGGAGTATCCAACCATAGAGGGACACATGGTGAAAGATTCAATACATGAACTACTGTCAATATAACCTCACCCCAAAACATCTTTGTCAACTTTGCATGTGGGAGAAAACATATGACTCTCTCCATCAAAGTTTTATTTATCCTCTCTGCTATTCCATTTAATTACAGTGTCTTTGGAGGTGTTGTTTGATGTCAAATACCATGCTCTTTATAGAAAGCAGGAAATGGCCCAATGTATTCTCCACCATTGTCTGTTCTAATGCACTTCAACTTCTTATTGGTTCGCCTCTCAACTAGAGACAAAAATTACTTGAAAGCATCTAATATTTGATCTTTGGACTTCAAAAGATATACCCATGTCTTTCTAGAATGATCATAAATGAAAGCCACAAAATATAGAGCAGCACCAAGTGACTTTGTCATGGGCCCACACAAGTCAGGGTGTACTAAGTCTAGTATATTCTTCATTCTACAAGGAGGGAACTTTTGAAAATGACTCTATTTTGCTTTTCTGCCAGACAATCAACACACTTCTCTAAATGAATTTGATCCAATCTAGGTAACACATTCTTCTTAGCCAAACGGGTCATACTTTTCTCACTCATATGACCAAGACATTTATGCTGAAGCTCAACTATATTATCATTCTCCACTACATTCATAGCATTTTGTGAGAGCTTTGCTTTCATAAAATACAGTCTAGAGTACTTCTTTCCTCTAGCTACTACCAAAGAACCTTTGGTAAGCTTCCATTTACCATCATAGAAGGTATTGCAGAAACTTTCATCATCCAGCCTACTTGCTGAAATCAGATTTAAACGCATATCTAGAATATACCTAACATCCTTTAGCATTAATCGCATACCATTCTCTATCTCTAAACAAACATCTCCTTTACCTGCAATTTTAGAAAAATTCTCATTTCGCATTCTCACCACGCCAAAATTGTCTGACATGTAGGATGAGAAGAATTCTCTTCAAGATGTAGCATGAATGGTAGCACCACTATCAATCACCCAATTTGTTTCATGGACTGCAAGATTGACTATATCAGCATCATCATAGATAAGATTGAACTCGTCGACAACATTCGACTATTCATCATCGCTGTTGTCATCTTTCTTTTGTTCTTTACCTTTGTTCTTCTTTTGATCTTGCTTAAATTTGCGGCAAATCTTCTTTATATGACCCTTTTTCTTGCAATGATGGCATTCAACATTGGCATATTTATTTGACCTTCCTCAACTTTTGTCCCTAGTCCTTGGACCTCTAGATTTACTCCTCCCCATCGATTATGCAACAAAGACTTCTTCTTGTGATGAAGAAAACCCTTGTGTTCTTCGTCTCATTGCTTCATTCAAGACTCCACTTTTGACAAATTCCATATTTAATATGCCATTTGGTACAGAATTTGTAAGTGAAATTTTTAATGTCTCCCATGACTCAGGTAAGGAGGTTAGAATTAAAAGAGCGAGTACCTCGTTGTCAAAATTTATACCCATTCTTGACAATTGCTCCACGATCCCTTAAAAATCATTCAAGTGATCTACCATCAATGTACCTTCCCGATACTTCATCTAGAGTAGCTTTGTCAAGTAAAATAATTTATTGTTGCCAGTTTTAGAGGCATACAACTCTAATTTATTCCACAAAGTCCTTGCATGAGTTTCATTACAAATGTGATTATACACATTGTCTTCAACAAATTGCCGGATAAAACCGCAAACTTGCTCATGCTCAAACTCCCATTCCTCGTCTATCTTGTCTTCGGGTTTAGTAGTACCAAACACCAGCAAATGCATCTTTGTACCATTTAAATTGATCATTTTTCACGTCCTCGCCTCCATGATTCAAATGAAAGAATAATAATCTAACTTATTTTCTAATATTAAAGATCCACAATTTTGTGGTAACCACAAGGCCTATAATCAGTAGATATATTCACCCAAATAAAGTTCTGATACCAGTTGTTGGGATTATCAACGCAATGGAAGTAATAAAACTGAATACGATGTGGATAACTGATGAATAAATATGAGCAAAAACAACTGAAATTAAAATAAATGGCAACAAAAAAATTTAATGTGGTTCACCCTTAAATTTGGGCTACGTCCATGAGATCACCTCCGAAAATTTCTTCCACTATACTAATAGTAGACTTACAAGAGCGATACTACTCTATAAAAATATTCTAAAGGTATAATACAAATAATTGAGATAAATCTAAAATAGTATTACACAAGTGTTTCCCAAACACCCAAAATATCTTTACTATTTTATTACTCCCTGAAATTATATCTCTCTCAAAACAATTTTCTTCAAAGCAAAACGTTGCTTTGGATTTTTTTCTCTTTCCTCGTTAAATCCTCGAACACATCTCCAAGTTTTTATATTGGCAACAAGTGCCTATTAATAGGCAAAATTCTTTGCTAACTCAAGCTGGTCAAAATATGATAAACAACTAGCTATAATCTCTAGCTAAAAATGTGTAGGATACAAATGCTTAGCCATTCATCCTTAACAAAGTCAGCTAATAGCCAACTAGAAGTGGTTTGCAAAATTCATGAGAATTCCTATGAATTCTCGAAGCAAGCTTGCAAAAGAATGAGGATTCTAAAGAATTATTTGGTGCATATTTCATGTAGCCAATTTGGCTACGTCATTCTTTTTCTTTTCTTTTTTTTCAAATAATAATAATTATGTAATGTAAGTGGGACCTTTCACCTATTGGAAAAGAGCCACCTTAATACTACTAGAGAGCTTATTTCAATCGGCATTTGTTTATAATTGAATAAATGACGAAACGCAATACGTTTCGATTAAAACACTCAATTCAACAGATTCAATGGACGTATAATGGGAGGTAAAACAAAGGATCATAATACTTTCCCATCCCTAACACTGGCACCCACACCCTATCATCTAAATTTGCCCCAAAAAACATAATAACAAGAATCTAAAATCTAATGCTCGTAGATCTTCTAGTTTGATTTTTATAATAATAAAACATGTTAATGTTTATTGATATGCTTTTGAAATTTACGAGTTATTCAGAGTTTGATATAAAATATATATGATCAACTAGAAACAATATCAAATTAGTGAATGACTAAGCTGATTGTGTGTGTGTTTTTGTAGGAATTAAAATATGTCAAGGCTAATCTTGGTATGACAAAAATGGATAAATTATTATTATTATTATTATTATTATTATTATTATTATTATTATTATTATTATATTATTATTATTATTATTATTATTATATTATTATTATTATATTAGACAAATGAAGGCTCAACTTTATAAATTAATCAAAGCGGTTGGTTGATATTTTGACCTATTCAACAATTAAAAGGTTTGATTTCATTCTGACATAGTAGAACTTACACAAAAAAAAAAAAAAAAAAAAGGTAAATATCTTGATCCATAAATTTTAGGAATATCTAGATAGCATTCTTTTATATGCCTATTGATTCTAAGAATATTTAGATGATACAACCATCTAAAATTTTAAATTAATAAGACAATCCGAAATCCCAAGGGAAAAGAACGACAAAGTATCTTAGAATAATAATAATGATCAACAACTAATGTCTTTTGCCATAAGGCATACATAAAATATATGAAAAGCCTAAAGTTTGCCCAAAAAAAAGAAAAGTTCCTAAAAAACCCATTGACGTAAAATAATTAAAAAGATGAAATAAATGCCACAGACGACACATAAAACAGACTATCCTATAGAAATATATGATATTACCAAGCATTTCCTGAAATAGCAAAATTACGGTTTTTGATGCTTGAATGCTTGAATTTGCCTAAAAACTGATGTACATCACGAGCAAAGCTCATCTGTTTTGCTTGTTGGCTCATATTCCATCGAAACAAGGTCCTTAAATGCAAAAATTCAAAAATGCTAAAATTACAAAACTGTCATAGCCCAATTCGTATTCCATTTTTCCATAAACCTATTCGTCAATTCTTCCACCTCATCACCTTCTCAATGGGATTTCTTTGAATATCAATGTGGTGGTAATACTTCTTCACATATGAATTGGGGTTGTCAATAATGGACATCTCCATGATTTAAATTCCAATGGCTAGCAGCTTTAGTATTTTTATTCTCACATGTTGGGTTAAGGGGAAAAATATATATTAAATAAACAACCCGAACTTATTTATTAAAAAAACAAGTTCAACAAAGTTACATTAAACTTGTCTCTCTAAAAGATGAGTTCATCATGACTTTGTCACACCATATGAAATCTTTATAGGCTGAAAAATTCATCAGTTATAGTTTGTTGAGTTATGTGTTCATCAGTATTTGGCATCAATGGGTTTAGGAGTCTCGCACAGGATAGTGGTTTGTCTTGATTAGTGGAGATACTGGTTTCATGTATGGTTTTGGTGTGTGAGTTTTGGCTTTAGTGTTTGGCTTGGCCGTGTGAAGGTTAGGCATTGGTTGAGAAGTTGGCTCGCCAGTAATGGGTTGGTGTTGGAGCTCAACATTTAGGTCCAACACGAATGGTTTTGAGTTCAATGAAGTTATATTAGGTCTTTGTCATCATTACCAACAAGAGAATGAATAATAAAGAAGCAGCAACCGCATGATTTATCTAAAACAAAAGAGTGATTTTGTATTCTCTCCTCAATTAAATCCATACTTATATTTTATAATTGCACATTCAAATCCTAATGATTCCATACTAAATAGTTTATTCTTCTTTAGGTTTCCATTTTCATTTGATAAGAGAGTTAAGATGACTTATAGGTTGAGTCAAGTGTTGTTCAGTAGAGCAAGGTGTCTACATCCTAGACAACAATACAATCTAGTGACTCATCAATTTTTTAATTATTGCATACGATCCAACATATTGGTCAGTTGAGAATGCACTGCATAGTTTTTCTAGCAACATTTGTTTTTAAATTCTTATATGTAGTCAATGTATGTCAATTATTGTAATCTCTAGAAGCTTAAATCGTAAAAGACGGCAAAAAGAACTATAAAGTTTCAAGTCGAAAGTTTTAAAGAAAAATATCTAAAAAAACAGTTAAACTTGTGCAAGTATACCAAAAGATCATAACCTATAAACACATAAGAAGACAACGCAATTTAAAATAATAACAAAAGTATAGGTTAAAAAGGTTCATATGCAATGAAAAGTCTGATGCAAAATGAAATGACCAAAATACCACCCATATTATTCTAAATTTAAATATAGCAGTTGAAAAATAATTAGGAATTTAAACCAACGGAATGGAACAAAAATTAGTGGGTTGGTTAAAATGAATCTTGAAGTTAGTTTGGTTAATTGATCTAGGTTAGTAAAAATCTGCCAAATAAAAAACCTAATGGTGATGGATGGTTGAGATTGTGCCCTGTGACACTCTAATAAAAACCCACCAGACCTTGAACCCTATCCTAATAGCCCCCATATAAATACACTTTTATTTCCTACCTTTTCTTCTTTAGGAAACCTAATACAACCCTAAGGTTAGAATCCCTAGACCCTATCCTCTACTTAATGTAAATTAAGTAAGATTAAAGGAGGATTGGCACTAATAAGCTAAATTTATCTATTCATGATAGGAAATGTGGACAATGGAGGTGAATTAGGAGAAGAAGAAGATCAAGAAACTTAGAGGAATTCGTGACAAGGTAAGTGTGAGATTTTCAAGCTTTGAAATGCAAAGTTTATGGTGGTTTAGATGTAGTTTCTAACATAGGGGTGCTAGTAGGAAGTGAATGTAGCAAGGAAGTTGATTTATGAGGTGTTTTGAGCTTTGGAGTACCACTTTATAGCTACAATAACAAGGTGAGACCTAAAATCAACCCTTAGAGTTATAAATATGTGATAATAGAGGAATAAAATAGTTTTAGTAAGGTGAAAAATGAAGAAATGTATATATGTTGAATTGGAGTTCTGCCAAAAATTTATTTTGAGGGAAAGAAGGTGATCAATGTGCCTAATTTATGGTGAAGGAGATGAAACAAACATTAAGTTTGATGTTGTTAATGTTAAAGATATTAAAATAAAAAGTTTGCGCTTATAAGTTTTGAAAATTGTAGAGAAACCATGATGAAATTGGTAGTTGTTGTCAAAACAATTCTAAGTGTTCTAAACTTTCAACCATGACTAATTATATTTTAACAAATGGGAGATCATAACAGATGAGCCTAGCATAAACATGACCATCTAATACCTTTAAGTTCACCAAAATTTGTCCCAAAACATGTTTATGACAAAAAAATAATCAAGTTTGACCATGATATTGCGTGAACCTAGAAAAGCATGGCATGTGCACGAGTTATGTACCTTTTCGTGCTTCTCTTCGACCTTCAACAACGAACAAATTGCGTTTCTCTATAAAAGCATGGCATGTACATGAGTTGTATACCTACCCATGCTTCCCTCTAACCTTCAAAATGCAAAGAAACCAAGTTTCCTTAGGAAAAAAATGTAAGACAAGTACACGAGTCTTATACTTTCCTATATATTGGTCGTGTATTTTCTCACTTATTGATCTTGTTCTTTCCAACCCTTCTTTCCTTCATCTTTTCTCATCTAAACCATGCAAAACTTGACCCAATTTCTTCCTTAGACTTAAATAACCTTCTAAACATGATCTTTAAGTAAAATGGCTATGTTAGAGGCACCCTGATGATCTTGGTGTGAGGTTGTCCCGAGTGGACTCGTGCCTTCATATGATTCTGGTGGAATTAGGTGTTTTGGATTTGGGGTGTTTAGGGAGTACCCACTCATCCATATATGTATATGAGTATTATTTTCAAAGAGTTGTTTGATTTTCAGGGGGTCTGAGTAACTCCGAGTTCGGGTGTCATGCCCCAAAATAGGGCCTAGAAGTATCATTCTGTAGTCATCATACCACGTGTGCACCCGTAATATGAGAACCGTGTTGCAAGTCAGATATTACAAGACTCTATCTTATAATTGTTACATGTAATGTAGTCATGCCAATATATTATATAAATACTAAGGATTCCGATTTTCCTTAGTTTGCTAGAACCGCAGAGAATCGGTATCCCCTACCAAATAATGAAATTGAGATCAAACCTATAAAATACAAGATCTTAATCAATTATACCATTTATCTAATTTATTCTTTGAGACCAATATAATATATGAAACTATCTTCAGCAAGATCTTTTGATGTAGCACTCTTCACTCATGCTTAACCCAATCCCAGCTAAAGTTATACCTGCACAAAGACTATTGGGGGGTGAGCGAACCACAGCTCAGTGAGATAACCTGACCAAACCACACATCAAACAGTAACAAACAAGTATAATTACCAATCATATGCAATGTAACAATCAATCATATGTACATTACAAGCTTGGAAGATCTAGAATCCAAAGCAGGATGGAGATTTGCGCCCTCTCATCGGGGTTGAAGGATCACAATGCTATGGCCCACCTACCCAGGAGAGACTAAGCATACAGGAATACAGCAATACTCACTTTAATTATCTCTTTAAGTTAACCATATCTTAAATCTCTCATTTCCTGTATTTTGCCTTAGAAACTCCACTAAGTATTTGTCCTTTCAAAGTGATACCATAAGCGGCGTCCTTCATTTACCATGTAGTTCCTATGGTACCGACAACTCAAAGGTAATCTTGCATTGATCTAATAGCTTTTAGCCTAGGTCAACCAAGCATTATCAGAGGGCCGAAATACTAACACATAGTAGGCTGCCACTTGCTCAAATGCTATTTATGCAAATCGTGTAATGCATGATCATTTTCTTTTATGGTGTCAAAATCTTTTAGTCAGGTTTAAGGTGATCATACAATTACAGACAAACATCAACATGCTCCATACAATTGTTATCATATAATGAAATTATTAATTATAATAAGGTGTTTTGGCAATCCCACATACACCAAGCAGCATGCAATTTACCTAAACCCACATGCAATTCAGTTTGATATGTTATTATTAATGCAACTAATTACAAGCACAAACAATATGATAAGGTCAAAATCCCTCACCTGTGGTCCTCGCTATATCGTTGTAATAAGCTACTGGTAGTCCGAGAACCAATTTATATTCCTATGGAATGAAATAACATATACTTATTATTATACGATTATTCCTGTAAGAGAAGTCTTCTTAAAATTAAGGGTGCTAACTTTAATCACCTAATTTTAAATTAAACTTAATTATTACGGTATCTATTAATTTAATCGAATTCCTATGAATATCTAAATATTCTATATTTGATAAAGTTTCTATTATTTCTAAGGACTTTTTAAGGTTCTAACATTTATAGTAAGAAATAATTATATGTTATTTATTTTCATTTTGCTTCTCTTGATCTTTAATTGTTATTTATATCTAAGGAATTTCCTTTGTCCTTTAATTAAGTCCTACAGCCTTTGATAGTAAATTTTTATTTATTATTTATTTTCATTATGTTTTTCTTGATCTAAATTCATATTCATATTTCCATTTGTGATGATTCTTTCATTTTATAATTTCTTTTATTTAAATTTGGCATTCATTTATGCCTACTTGATAGTGAGAATCCTAATATGATTTTACCTTGTTTGTCAGCTTTCTCTGTCTTTTCTGATTAAAATATTTATTATTTGTAGGGTCACATTCTATAGTTTATTCATCTATTCATCTTTCTGATAAGCTTAGGTCCATATATTTTTATGAGGATCATTTTATTATTATTTTTTTTTTTTTTTTATTTTATTTATTTATTTATTTATTTATTTTAACTTGCTCCTAAATGTACATAGAGGACCATATATTGTAAGAATTTAGACCTTAGGATTTATTTTGTTGTATGTATCCTTCTATTCTCATTCCTATCATATATCATTTCTCTATGGCATCTAGGTTATATGTTCTTTCATCATGATCTCATTTATGTTCACAAGAATAAAATTCCCTATAGGTATCCTAATGGTCATATAAGCTAGATTTTATTATCTAGGCAAGGTTATAGGTATATTTTACTTAAATATAATATAGGTTGGTTTATGAAACTTACATGATAGTTTAGAAACTCCTATAAGAACCGAAACTACCATGAGTATGTTAGGGTTTTAGTTAGTTAAATTCTACCTTATGCATTACATTATAAAGTTACTTTACTAGTCATGGTTAGATTAAGCCTTAGTATATACATGACAAGTTCTATGTATTGTAAATGTTAATACTCTGGGGGCTTTCATGGTTCTTGTTATTCTACACTAAGTACAACACATTTCTATCATAAAATAAGGATTACTCAAGTTTAATAATTCATGAAATGCCCAGCTACATACACATATAGTAACTAAACAAATAGGGATACCTGGCTAATTTCTAAGCATTAATTTCCTAGTTTTCTAATCATAGAGAAATTGTAAGGTCTTAAGATAGGATAAAAGTATTACCTTGATTGGATGGAAGAAGATGACAAGCACTCCTTCTTGTGCCTTTTTAGACTTGATCTAGTGATGATCCCTTTTCTTTTATTGTTTATGGTTGATGTGTGTAGTATGGAGTGCTGAATTTTTGTTGAGTCTTGTTTAGCTTTTGTTGAGGTTTATGGTGGGTCTTGGAAAAAGATAGGTTTTGATTTTGTTTTGGTAGAGTTACGGTGGAAGCATGGGAGTTAAGTTTGTCAATTTTTCATTCACTATTGTTGGTGGGGTCTTTACGGTTTTGGGGTTCGAAAAGAATGTGATATTTGTCTTGTTTTGAATTTTGGTGTGTAGAGGCTTTTACGGTTTGTACTAGTAGGAGTTTTAGAGTTTTTGTTTGCTGCTTCATTGTACCTATTTATATAAGCTATGAATGAGTTGTCTTTGTTCGTGTTGGAAGCTTTTACATCGCATTATTTGCTGCAAATTGTCTCATTTGTGGTTAATTTAAATCCCAGTAATTTTAAGACATCCTATAGTGAGGAATGAAGATTTCAACTTGTCCAATTGTAGCTGGAATTCACGTAAAAAGGGATATATATTGAGATTGGTTTCTAGTTTGTTTAAAGGGATTTATTTAGAGTCAGCAACTTATTATTTTTATGTTATTTTGGTGAGTTATCATTGGAGATTTTAGGTCAAATTATCTAGCTTTGTTTAGCAAATTTTATCCCAATTTCTCTAGAAAATTACGGTTATAATGAGTAAATTTTTGTGTATTATTGCCTAAAGTTTTCCTTGTTATTTATTCATATACTCGTTTAGTTTATATATATATATATATACATACTTTGTCTAATTTGTTGATCAATTTCACTCCTTAAAGAATTTCTTTAAAATAAATCACGGTTACGTTTTAGATGGGTTAGTGAACTGTAATTTGTTTGAATTCTATATATATATATATATATATATTTACGGTGAAAAACAATTGAAACAACTTGTATCATATAGTCTCATGCTCCAGCCGTAAATCACGGTGCATTAAATGGAGTGCTGCATTTAATGCATGTGTTTATTTGGTGTTTTATCATTTGATGAAAGGTCCTTTTCATTTGACCTCAAGTTGTCCAATTTGCATAAATGGAAAAAGGAAGTAGCGTGAAGCATTCCAGATATAAATGCCACCTTATCATCTTCCAATTCCACCGTATATTAATTATTGGCATTAGTAAATGCTTATATATTATAATATCTAAGTTTTCTTATATTTATTAGACCTTATACGTATAATTATATAAGTTATATAGAGGATTTATCTCTATTTAGAGTAGTTTATTAAGCTAATCTGATATAAATATGATAATTATTCAAGAGTTTTATTTTCTAAAAATTTATTTAGAACTTTTATTGAAGACATTTGTATGTGTATCATTGCATATATATATATATATATATTTACGTAAAGGGAAGGATTAAAGAGAGGAGAAAGAAGTAATGTGGAAAGAAATAAAAAAATGCAAGGGTGATAGGATGAATAGAAATACAAAAATAAAGAGAAGATGATGAATTTATAACCAACAACCATATAAGGAGTGGGTAAAAACATAAACTTGTGAAAAAAATCAATTTTGCGGGTTTAAGTGATACGTATATTAAATACTGATTTGGTAATATTTTTAGATGAGAAGTTTCATATTCGCGTTATTAAATATTCTGAATACTATGGTATATATAGAATTTCTATTAAAGATTTGTATATATACGTTTGAATTTTTGCTTTTTGTTGGAATCTTGCTCGCGTTCAGAGGAGTTCA
Organism: Combretum micranthum; assembly: GCA_024138025.1. Taxonomy (NCBI): domain Eukaryota; kingdom Viridiplantae; phylum Streptophyta; class Magnoliopsida; order Myrtales; family Combretaceae; genus Combretum; species Combretum micranthum. The sequence continues at coordinate 382,722 of JAMXBD010000250.1, read as the reverse complement.
ATTTCAAAACAAACATAATACGTAATGCGTAACCAAAACAAAACAAAGAAAAAAATGCCAATGAGTTAGGATATGAAAATATAAAAATAAAAAGAAGATGATAAATTTATAACCAATAAATATATAAGGAGTGGGGGAAAATATAAATTGGTGAAAAAAATCAATTTTGTGGATCTAAATAACACTTATGATAAATACTGATTTGATAATATTTTTTGATAAAAATTTCATATTAACGATATTAAATATTCTGAATACGATAGTATACATAGAATCTTTAGTTTAATACTTTTACTTTTCTATTTTTATACCTGCTATCGTAAATTATATTTTATTTGTTTAAAAGTTTTGTTCCGTGGTATTTTGATAAATTAATAATTATATTGCCCTTAATTTGACTTTATTATAAATCTTTAAGATTTGAAATTACATATGAATTCATTTCTATTTATAAATTTATTCTAGACTTTTTATTAGATTAGAAATTTAATTTTAATTTTATATTTGTTACTTAGTTCTTTGTACTAATTATAGGTTACCGAGTTAGATCAGAATTTTAGTTTCTATAGACTCAGAATTATTCAATTAGAAATATTAATATTTTTCGAATATTATAACTTAGGTTCTTAAATATTAAATAGTTTTCTTTATTCTTTTATTTCGAACATTATGATTTTTTTTTAACTCTTAATGATAAAGATTCTTTATTCTAATTTGTTTATACTTAAAAAAAAATTAAATCGCGAAAAATTTGGAATGATTTCTAATATTTTTATTATAGTTCTTTTATGATTCTACATTTTATTTATAAAATTTATTATAATCGGGTTATGTAAATTCAAGGGGATTACATCGGGATTATAGTATACCTAATACTGGACTGTATTGTTCTGTTGGCTTAAGAAAGATAATAATATGACTGTTTACATTAGCTTAAGTTGCATGAATTATCTGACTGTTATATGTGCATATGCATTTGTTTTTGGATTGGAGTTTTCGTACTGGGCGTCGCCGCTCATTCTTTTAAATTTTAGGTATAGGTGATGAGGATATAGTATATGATCTTTCTAGAAATGAGTTATTCTTTGATAATGGGGATGACGATAGTGGACCCGACTACTCAGCCGAGAGCTAGTCTTCAGATATTAAGATTTCTAGAGAAAAGAAACGTTTAGGTCTTTTAAAGTTATAGTTGGATGTTTAGGGGGGTTTCAATGAAAGGATTTTGGATGTAAACAGTTTTTAGTTTCTGCTGAATTTGTTGGCTATGTTATGTCAATTTAGATTTTATGTTTGGACTAGGAATTTATGTTTTGTAAAGTATATGTCTTTAGTTTAAACAGGTTTTGTATCCTATGAGATACCCTATATGTGTTTACAGGTGATTAATGCGTTGTTTGTGGATATTAAGCCTTTACGTGTCCTATATAAGAGAGGATACTTGGCTAGTTGTAATGCTTTCAGGTTAGGGCATTACATTAAGACTAGTCTTTCTAGTCTTAGACTTGTCCTTATCAAGTCAAAATAACCTTTTCTTTCTTTATTTTTGGGACTAGTCTATTCTTAGTCCCGGGATGTCTTGATTAGGCTAAGGCTTCCAATACTTAACTGAGATATCTTGATGAAGCTAAGGTTCCCAATACTTGATATTATTATATTGCTTATTATTATTATCTTGCTTTTCGCCTTTTTTTATATTTTCATCATCTACATACTACATACTCATAATACATGCATCTACATAATGATATTGTCTCAACTAAATTTAAAAGTAGAATTTTTCTTTAATAAAGGAACTTGAAACTAAATTTTCTATTATGTGACTTGTTATTAAATAATGGAGTTATTATCAACAACACAGAAATGGAATAATACAAGTTTTCTCAAATAACAAAGATAGCTTTACCAAGGAAATATAAGAAATAGACACTTTCTTTTCATAATATGGTAACACAAGTCTTAGGAAAATAATTTGTTGGTATTCAAAGTTTTCACAAAAAAGCTTAAGATTAAACTCTTTTCAACTCTATAACAAAACCAAGAAGCAAATTAAGTTTTCAAAGTTAAGATAAAATCAACCTATAAAGTTATAAACGCACTTAGGAAAATAATGATTTTTAAGTTTCTAAAGAATGAACTTATTTTCAAAGAATATAAATATGATAAGATAAAAAATAAAGGATTTTATCAATAAAGAGGATTATTTTCAAATAAAATTTGTAGAGGAAATAAAAGGCCAGGTTTTAGAAAACAAGAACTTATATTTTAAACAAGAAATATAAGAAGAAAAGACTCATTTTCTAAAACTATTCTAAATGCAAATTTATAAATAGGTTATCAAAAACTTAATAAACTTTTGATAACTTTGATCTTTTATCACTAGAAGTAAAAATTATAAAAGACTAAAGTTAAAAGAAAATTTACTTGTTTTGGAAAAAGGAATGAGAAAAACAAAATAAGAATATACCTATTTATAATAACCTAGGAAAATATAAAGTTTCTTCAAAATACTTGAAAAGAAATTTGTCAAGTTAAGTTATAACACTTCAAAATGAATTGTTTTATGAAATAAATTGTTGAGACACTACCATTAGAATTTTTATATAAAATGAGCTTATCTATATATTCAAGGGATTTATCAATCATATATATATATATATATATATATTTTACTAAGGATTTTTGAATGAAGTTGAGTTGGAAAATTGTTTTCCAAAATCTAGAAATATTCATTTTGAATCTGTACCCTATGGTTTTGGAACTCAAACGACCTTATATGACAAAAATAACCTTAGAAATGGATAGATCTTTTCGAATAGGTAGAAAATGGTATATTATATGTGAAATTCCGAGTTAAAATGAGCAAGTTATGACCATTTTAAATTGGAATTTCATTCTATGCGATTTTGACGAACATAGTGAAATAGAATTAGAAAGTTTAAGTATAATTTCTACGAAACACTCATTCCGGATAATTCTTTTGTCTAGGTGATGAAGGATACGAGATTACCCTTCCTGAGAATTGCTACAACTAAGAAGATTATGAAATAGACGAGTCAGTTATTCTTCTTAATCCTGTTACCTTGCTTGTGTTTATAAAGTAATGGCATTAGTACACTAAGAAAAGATAAAAATGGATATGTATATATGTGATTCTATGCTTATGTGTGAAATGAGAATTAAGAATATCACAACTTCAAACTGCCTGTTTAAGTATTTTGTTTACTTACTTGTATAACTGCTTATTGTTTGCTAAATTGATTGATCGCTCTCCCTAATAAACCTTAATAAGATTTGGCTTTAAACAAATAAAGCGTTCACACATAGCATCCATCGAGTCACATTTCTATCGGAAGGCTACTACTCCTACGTGTAGAGTTGGATTGGCTGTTATCGTACTGGGATACAGGCCATGTTCCTTTCTAGAGAATTCAAATCGGTCGAGGAATGCGACTCTAGGGTCAAAGCCAGCTAACCGAACGCTTTGGATGGGGACCTAGGGACTAGCAATAAAAGGTCAAGGATCTTCATCAACAATTCTTAACCTTTGATACGGATGAGTAAATCCATTTTATATATGGTTTTCGGATAACTATATATATCTATGTAATCACATGATGGTTGCATTGTATGCATAGCATATGCGTGAAAATTTGAATAAACTTGTTTGAAACCATGATGTGAACGAAAAGGAATACCTCACTAAGCTAGTTGCAAGCTTATACCTCCATAGATTTTATTGAAACATGTATACCCGTGGCTTAAATCAAAGATCATGATATTAAGGAAGTCATGAAGGATGTTGAACTTTTATGAAGGCAATGGGAACATAGGATGAAGTTACTTTGTAAGGTTCCTTATATGTAATGTATATTGTGTTAGTGTTTTGGAAATTTCTAAGAAGTGTATTTATTTTGACTTGAAAACAATAGAGGGATATGCTCCTAAGAATTGTAATTTACCATGTTTATATTTTATGATAAGTATTCTCCTTTCCTTGTTACTTAATCATTATTAATGTAAATTACGCTACTCTGATGCATTTTCTTGGTTATGATGTACGTCTTGATATGGAAGCCATTACGTGACTGAGGTAGTCATTCTTAGGCTTTAATATTGTGTACGGCAAACTGCCACGTTTATAGTACCCCTCGGAGCGTGACAGTTGTTGCCTAGTAGAAATTTTCAAAATAAAAATAGAAAATATATCCTATTTTATGAAATGAAAATAAAGGCTTTTAAAATAAATTTGCAACACTTAAGAGAATTTCCCTTAAAGAGCTAGTCACACTTTCCTTAAGGTTAAATATTGACAATTCCTTGTCATGCAAATTTTCTTAAAACATTATTAGTGTAAACCCCTCAATTAATTTGAGTAAACCCTAACCCTAGTCAAATCAGAACTTCTAAAGTCAACAAAGATCAAGGTATACTAGTGGTATTAACTCTGGCAATCCCGTGCTCGAAACCTGAGAACAATAGAAATGACTAAGGGTGAATTACAGTTCAGAATAATATGAGATAACCTAAAAAGATCATATTCATAAAACATTTAATTGTTTCAGACTCGAGCAAGATCAATTCTCGAAAAATGTATCCCGATGCTTGAGATAGTAAAAATATTTCAAAAATCAATATAGATTTATAATTTCATAAAAATTCATAAAATATCAGTTTCATAATTTTTCAATTTCTAAAAATATCAAATATAGCATTCTTACGCATATTTTCTTTACTATCAGAAATTTATTTGTCTTTTTTACTATTCATTATACTATTTCTATTATTCACTACTATTTCTTTATCTCTACTTTTCTTATCACCTATTCTTACAACCTATAGACCTATCTCTTACATTTTCCTTTCCCATAAAACTTTACACTTTATTTATTTTTCATTACAAAAATACAAAACAAATCAATTCTCTCCCCTCTCACCCAAAAACCGGTGCCACTTCCTCTCTCTAACATCTATTTATTTTTCTTTTTCAATTAATTTTATTACATCTAATTTTTCTCTATATTTCTCTATAAATACTACCTCTCCCTCCACTTCTTTCACATCTCTCATTCACATAACAAAAACTCTACCAAAATCTCTCCACAACTATCTTCTCAACAATTTTTCTTTCAAAACTCTCTTCTTGTCTCTTTAAGGAAGAAATTTCCCAACAAAACTCGCTTTTATTCTTCCATCTATCCACCTTGGGTTAAAGTCCTAAACCCTTTTTTTTTTTTAATTCAATGTTAACATAACATGAACACCTTGTTATTTTGATTCCTAAAACCCTATGAGCTTTATGTTAGGGAAGAAATCATGAAAATAATAACTTATTCATGTTTTGTTCAACACTATGTTTATTTATAAATGTTGTTATGTTCTTGTCATATTTTTGTTCCTAACATAAATTCTATATATTATTAAGTATAAGTATGTATATATATTCTTAGAGCCTAATGCTCACTAATCTAACTTTTATTTATGTTTTTATGTTCTTGTAATTTATTTATTACATGCTAAATAATAAGACTAGTCATCCTCTAGTCTTAGACTTGTCCTTATCAAGTCAAAACGTTTTATTTTCTTTTCTTTAGGACTTGTACATAATCTAAGTCTGAGGAGTCTTTACATAAATCTAAGACTCCCATGTTTTTCTTATTATTTTCTTGTTTTTCCTTATGGAACTTGCTCATGTCTAAGTTTTGAGAAGCCTTGATGCAAGCTAAGACTTCCAAAATTTTGTTCTTATGTATATATGCTTATTTAATTTTCTATGTCCTTTATTTTCTATATGTGTTATTATTTTTACATAACTACAAGTTCATATACATGGATGATCATAATGTTATTGTCTTGATAAAATTTTCAAAGAATAAAGGAGTTGATTTCTTTCACTTAAAAATAAGAACTAGACTCTCAAGAAATATAATTTTTAATACTTAGGAGAGATTTTCACAAAAACGTAGGATGATGGTTCAAGTACTTTAATTTCAAAGTTATTAAAGTAAATCATTATAAATCTTTATGTTGATAATTCTTTGATAAATAAATTTTTCGTAAAAACTTATTTATAGGATTTATACCAACACTTTGAAAAATATCGAGAACCAAACAATTTTTCTAAACTAAGTTTAAAAGCAAATTACCAGATAAAAATTTACTTAGGAAATAAAATTGATGGATAACTTAAAGAATATGATTTTGGGAAGTAAATTATTTTTGAGAAGTTAAGTAAATATAAAGAGAATAGATAGGCACTCCTTTGTAGTAAACTCAATATTTTTAACTTTCTTTCCAACAACTTAAAAGGAGATTTTGTAAACTTTATTTTTCAAACTCTTAGAATAAATTGTTTTATGATAAAGCATTATTAAGATAATACCAATAGATTCATGTATATAATATAATTGTATATACATATATATATATATATATCTATATTAAAGGATTTTCAAGTATATAAGTTTGTATGTGCTTGTTATGGGATTTTGAATGATATAGAAAACTTCGGAAAAATTACAATTTAAGGGCTAGGGTTTTCGTGATTATGGCTTTTTATGTAAAAAAAAAAACTTTAGAAATAGATAGATATTTTTAAGTAGGTAGAAAACAGCATTTAATATGCAAAATTCTGACTTAAAATGAACAAGCTATAGTCGTTTTAAGTTAAAATTTCACATAACCCGAATTTCAATGAAAATGATGAAATATAATTAGAAAGTTTAAGTAGAACTTCTATGAATACTCATTTTGGGTTTTTTTTTTTTTTGTTTATGTGATGAGGAAGGAGAACTCTCCTATCCCGATGACTATTTCGATTAGTGTATTACCACACCATGGCCGAGCTATTTTATTTCGTAAATTTCATACTTATGTTGTTGCTTATAGAGTAGTGGTACTAGAATTAGGGAAAGATAAAAATGGAAAGTGCATGTGGTTTATATAAGTGGTTGAACTTATATTAAGTGTATAGAGGCTTGAATTGTCTATAATCAAGTGGTTGATTTAGCATAGTATTAATGTGTCTGTTGTAAACCCCTGAAAATTTCATAATTCTTAAAAATAATCCTATAAGTCTAATCCCGAAAATCGACTCAAGATAAAAACCCAATTCTAGACCAAGTTAAACACCGGAAACGAAACCCTAAAAATAAAACCAAGTTAAAACTTAATTCCAAATAAGATCAAAAACGAGATTTCTTAGTCTCGAGAAAACGAGAACCTTGAAACAAAATATAAAGTCCAACTACCGGATTAATCAACGTCCGTACGCCAATCAAATCATCTACTCGATTTCTAAAACGCAAATCAAAATGATATATCCAAATATCGCTTTAACAACGAAATGATAAGATCCTAAATCTTTCGGTAAATTTCAGAATAAGAAATTTCAATTTTCATCAAAAGTCAAACTAAGTCAACTCACACAAATAAACTCGGTTAAACGATCCCGAGAATTAAAAAATATTAAATAATCACAAATAAAATAAGACAAACCATAGATATTGAACTAAAAATATAAAACGATCAAAACTCGAAAATTATATAATCTTACAAATAACTCAATAAACTCGGAAGTCGAAACGGAACCCTAAAGGTCAACAAAGCCTATAACAAATCCTAATGTTTAAGATCCGGCAATCCCACATTCTCGAACCCTAGAAAACGAAATTAAGCCAATAGCTTAAAATAGTCTGTAATAAAATAGGGTAACATAAAAATATCAGATTCGCGAATTTTGAGTGTCCTTCGGACTCAAACGGGATCAGTCTTCGAAAAACGTGTCCCGGAGCTTAGAATATTAAAAATATTCCGTTTATACTAATAGACTCGTAAAAATATAAGGATTCCAAAAATATCAGTTTTAGAATTTTTCGGTAGCTAAAAATTACAGATATAACTCGATTACACGTATTTTTATTACTACTGGTACTTTAATTTTCTAGTCTACTATTCATAGTACTTTCTACTATTCATTACTATTTTATTATCTCTACTTTTTCTTACACCTATTTCTTACTACCTACATACCTATTTTCTTACTTTTTATATTTCCAATACACAATATCAAATCATACCTTACATATTAATTATTTTCTTACAAAATTCACTCAAAAATCAACTCACTCCCCTCTACATGTACTAGAACCGGCACCCCCCTCTCTCTCTTCTAACAATTTATTTTTCTTTTTCAAATTATTTTATTACATCTAATTTTCACTCCAAAATTCTATAAATATCCCCTTCCTGTTTCATTCTTTCACAAAATTCATTCTCCTGCCAAAACTCTCTCAAATTCACTACACAAACTCTCTCCATAAACTTTTCCTCTACCAAAACTCTTTTTCACCAAATACTCACAAGAATTTCCCTTTATACAATACAACTACCATTTCTTCATAACCACATAACCATACATTCACTACCATCTTTATACCACAAAAATACCTTAGGTAAGAATTTCTTCCAACCTTCTATTTATCCATGTCATGTAACTTAGCATGACTATGATGTTGTTTTAAAACTCATATGAGTAGTAAAAGCAACAACATGTTCATGTTTTGTTCTTGTACATAAGCTTCCTATTTTATTATGTTGTTAGTATTATTGTTATTATTTGCTTCTAATCTAACTTATATATAGTATTATGTATTATGTATATATGTTTAGTTAGAGCATATAAGCTCATTTGTTATTTATTTACTTTCAAGTTATGCAATTTATTTATTTCATGTTATTATTAAGACTAGTCTTTCTAGTCTTAGGCTTGTCCATATCAAGTCAAAATAATCTTTTATTTATTTTCTTCAATCTTTCGGGACTAGTCCATTCTTAGTCTTGGGATGCCTTGATAAAGCTAAGGCTCCAATACTTGACCGGGATACCTTGATGAAGTTAAGGTTCCCAATACTTGATATTTTATTTTCTTGCTTATTATTTGTTTCTAGTATTTTCTTATGTTCTTATTATTTTACATACTCATGATACTTGCATCTACATAATGTTAATGTCTCAACTAATCTAAAAGTAGAATTTCATTTTATTAAAGGAACTCAAAACTAGAGTTTCGATTATGTAATTTATCATAAAATCATGGAGTTATTATCAACAATATAAAAATAGAGTTTTCTCAACGTTTTCATAAATAACAAAGATAGATTACCAAGGAAACATAAGAAATAAATATTTTCTTGTATATTATGGTAACCTAAGTTTTAGTAAAATAGTTTGTTAATATTAAAAGCTTTACAAAAGCTTAAGATTTAAACTCTTTTGACTTCATAGCAAAACTAAGGAAACAAACTAGTTTTCAAAGTTAAAATAAAAATCAATCCCTAAAGTTAAAACCCACTTAGCAAAACAATGATTTTCAAGTTCCTAAAAGAGAAACTATTTTCAAAGAATATAAATAAAAATTAGAAACAAATTATTTTATCAATAAAGATGATACTTTTCAAAAGAAATAAAAGAACAAGTTTTAGAAAGCAAAAACTTATATTTTAGAAATAAATATAAGAAGACAAGATTCATTTTCTAAAACCATCAAAACAAAATTATAAAAAAGTTTTCAACAACCTAATATACTTTTTGATAAAATTGATCTTTTATCATTAGAAGAGAAATTTATGAAAGACTAAGGTTAAAGGAAAATTTACTTGTTTTGGAAAAAGGAATGAAGGAAATAAAATAAGAATATACTCATTTATAATAAAAATATAAAGTTTTTTCCAAATACTTGAAAAGGAATTTATCAAGATAAGTTTTAACACTTTAAAAAGAATTGTTTTATGAAATAAATTGTTGAGACACTACCATTAGAGATTTTGCATATGAAGTGAGCTTATCTATATACTCAAAGTATTTATCAAATATATGTTCATATATATATATATATATATATATTGTTACAAAAGGATTTTCTTTAAAATAAAGTTGAGATAGAAAACAGATTTGCAAAAGTTTGGTAATTTTCGTTTTAAATCTGTACCCAATGTTTTCGGCACCCAAATGACCTTACATGACAAAGATAACCTTAGAAATGGATAGATCTTTTCGAATAGGTAGAAAACAGTATATTATATGCGAAATTCCGAGTTAAAATGAGCAAGTTATGGCTATTTTAAGTTGGAATTTCTTCTTATACAATTTTACCGCGATTTTAAGAAAAGTTTAGAATATCCAAGAATAGAAATTTTATGAAAGACTTGTCCCGGTATTTCTTTTGTCTAGGTGACGAAAGATACGAGATTACCCTACCCGAGGATTGCTACGACTAAGAAGATTGCGAAATGGACGAGTGAGTTATTCCTCCTAATTTCGTTACCTTGCTTGTGCTTGTAAAATAGTAGCATTAGTATACTAAGAAAAGATAAAAATGGATATATATTTGGAGAATTCGGGATTATGTGATTCTATGTTTATGCGTGAAATAAGAATTAAGAATATCGTAACTTCGAACTATTTGTTTAAATAATTTTGCTTACTTACTTGTATGCCTGTTTATTGCTTGCTAAATTGATTGATCACTCCTAATAAACCTTAATAAGTTTTGGCTAAAGAAAATAAGATGCTCACGCATAGCATCCATCGAGTCACATCTATTTCGGAAGGCTGCTACTCCTACGCGTAGAGTTGGATTGGCTGTGATCGTGCAGTGCCACGGCCATGTTCCATCCTGGAGAATCCAAATCGCTCGGGGAAAGCGACTCTAGGTTTGGAGCCGAGTCAATCGAACGCTGTGGGTAAGGACCTGGGGACTAGCAATAGAAGGTCGAGGACCTTCAACCTTGATTCCCTAACCTTTGATACGGATGGGTAAATTCGTTCTATATATGGTTTCTGGATAACTATATATATTTGCGTAATCATGTGATTATTACATTGTTAGCATAGCATATGTGTGAAAATCTAAATGAACTTGCTTGAATATATGGTGCGAATGATAAGGAATATCTCACTAAACTAGTTGTAGCTTATACCCCTATAGATTTTGTTGAAACAAGTTTACCCATGGCTTAAATTGAGAATCATGACATTAAGGAAGTCATGGAAAGATGATTAAGCTTCTATGAAGGAAATGGAATCATAAGATGAAGTAATTTTGTAAGGTTCTTTATATATGATGACCTATATGATTAGTGATGTATATTTATTTGAAGATAATAGAGGGATATGCCCCTAAGATTTGAAATGTAAAACGTATGTTTTATGATAAGTATTCTCTTTACCTTGTTACTTATTTATTATCAATATAAATTGCGCTATTCCGATGTGTTCCCTTGGTTGTAATGCACGCCTTGGATATGATATGGAAGCCTTTGCGTGACTAAGGCAGTCATTCCTAGGTTTTAGCATTGTGTATGGCGGACTGCCACGTTTAGGGTACCCCTCGGGGCGTGACATCTGTCAATTCTATGATTACCCCTAAGATATCTAAAGTTATGCTATGAGTACTTAATTAAATGAATTCATGCATAACATGAAGTAAGTCACATTATAATCATTACTATACGCTTGGTGGAACAAGAGCATAGTAGTGAGGTAAGTAGGGGCCCTAAAAATCTGCATTCATATTAACGGTAAGTAGTAGCCCGTATAAACTACATTTTGAGGGGGAGTATTAACCCGAATGAACTACAAAAAAATTATTTGTGAACTATGATCGTATGGCGTCCTAAACACCTCACCCTGAATAGAGAGCGTAAATCCATTCAACATATGATTTCCAATTAATCATGTGTATTGTTTGCTTACATGTAAGTTGCATCTCATATGCTTATATAATTAATTGTTTGATTTTGTTGTATAAGTACTTTATTGTGAAATTATTTCTCACTATGTAAGTAAGCTTAGACCCCCATAGATATCCGTTGCAGTTTCTCTTTTTGTGATTAAATACCCAGGGGTATTATACCTAAGTAACAAATTTTGACTCAGAAGCTTTTGGAAGAACCAAGAACAAGCTAATTTTTCATAAGCTAATTTAGGATCATCTAATTTTAAATGGAAATTGGTACTCCACATAGGGAAAACCGAGTTTATAGAACATGGAAATTATTTTATGAGATTAAGAAGAGCTAGAAATAGTGATCTTAGTGGTTATATATTTCTATTACAACAATCAAATATTTGCATTTCCCTCTTTATAAGACAAAAGATTTTCCTTCTAAAGTTAACTTTACGAACTTCTAAATTAAATTGTTTTATGAAAATCACTCTTAAAGCAAAATTACTAAAATCATGCATATGATATGAGCTAATATAAGTATTAAACGATTTTCAAATAAATAAATATTGCATGCTTGCTTTATAGTGTCTAACTAGTGTAGAATTTCAAAAGTTGTAAAAATATAAGGGCTGGAACCTAAGATTTGAATCTGTGATGCCTTTTGCTGAGACCCAAATGACCTTAAATATTAAAAGTAACCTTAGAAACAGATAAATTGTTTCGAGCAGGTAGAAAACGATCACTTATATGTGAAATTCCAAGTTAAAATGAGCAAGTTATGATTGTTTTAACTTGGAATTTTTGTAATTCGAATTTTACGGTAGATTAGAAGTTAGAATTAGAAAATTTAATTAAAAATTCTATGGAATACTCATTTTAGGTATCTCCTTTGTTTAAGTGACATGGAAGGCGATACTTTCTACTCGAAGGACTCTTTCGATTAGAGGTACTTTATCAAGACATGACCGAGTGAGTTTACTGATGGGGTCCAAATAGCACACCCATCAGATTTTGAAATCTGTCAAAAATGGACTATAGACCCATACGCCGCCATGTACATCGCTGCCTAAAGGCCAACACCGCCGGCGTAAGTGTAGATACAAGCCATCTTTTCTAATCAGCCGTAATCGTAGAGTTACGGATGCTTCCAATATATTACACTGCCGGCTTTGATTTTACACCACTAGCATATCATGCTACGCCATCAGCGTATTCCCTTACACCATCGGCCATTTTGTCTTGGCAAACTTTTTAATTTTTTGTTGCTAATCAAATACCGCTGACGTTCATTGTAGGTTGCCAGCCTTTCTTGTTCTACGAATATATATATATATATATATTTTATTTTGTCCTTTGGTTTTCTTAGGGTTCCCAAGATCTTATGATTTACTTCCTCGAATTTTCATACTCATGATGATGCTTGTGGTTTAGTAGCACTAGAAATAAGAAAAGATAAAAATGGAAAATGCATGTGATTTACAATGTGTGATAAATTTATATTAAGCATATTAAGTCTTGAATTGTCAAATCAAATAAATGATTTATTACCATGTTGAAGTGTTTGCATCTTGTATGGTCACCTTTAAGACACTTTAATTACATTCCAAGAGCTTAATAAATTGATTCATGTATATCGCATAGTGAGTCTCATTGCATTCGTTATTACACATTTGGTCAGACAAGTTCATAATAGTGATGGTTGGCATAACTGATAGTATCTGCATGTGGCAAGTAGTAACCGGTAAGACCTACAAAGTGGCGAGTAGTAGCCAATAAAACCTACATGTTTTTTATGGCGATAATAGCCGTAAGATCTACAAAATCTATTTGCGAAAGTGTAGGTCGTAATTGGTAGGTATACCTAACCTCGAATAAAGGGTGTAAATTCATTCAACATATGATTCCCAAGAAACCATATGTCATGTTTGCTCATGTGTTTGATACATATCATATGCTTGTTTAATTATAACTAGTTTGACATTTTGCTTCGAGTATGCTAACCTAGGAATATTTTCACTAAGCTAGTTAAGCTTACACCCCTATAGATTTTTACTTTCACAAGATCATTTGCTACTTTATCTAAGGTCTCCATACATCCAAGTAAGATTTCTTTTGGGAAGCTTCTGGGGGAAATCTAATCATGGACTTTAGATCGGAATTCCTTTAAAATCTTTTGGTGATAGTTATTTAATTATATGTAAAACTAAGTTGTATTTCGATCCTTAGAGAATTTTAGTGGAGGAATGCCCCTAAGTTGATGTAAAGAATTTATATCTTTATATTTTGTAGGTAAATGTTTATTTAGATTCTTGTATGCCTTATATTACTTTTTTAAACTACACATCCCACATGTTTCTCCTATTGCTGTGTTGTACACCATACATATGATATCGAGACTTTCATGTGACTAAGGTAGTCATTCTTAAGTCTTAATATTGTATGTGGCGAACTATCACATTTAAGATACCCTTTAGAGCGTGACAAAAATTATGTCATGTAACAAGACCTTCACTATAAAAAGTATTCTATCTCATCATCGATAACTATCATCCAAATATTCAAATTTAAATTGAGTTTCAAGCATAATGTGTAAACCCCTAAAATTTCGGTTAATGTTAAGTTTAATCTTAAAGTTAAGGTAAACCAGAAACCCTAAAGATCAACAAAAGACTAGTACAAATCCTAGAATTTAGATGTGGCATTCCTGTATTCTTTAGCTCCAGAAAATGAAGTTGAAATAATTAGTGATAATAGTACGTAATAATATGAGGAAATGTAAAAATATTAGATTTGCAAATTTCGAGTGTCCTTCGAACCCAATTGGGATTAGTTCTCGAAAAGCGTGTCCAGAGCTTGGAATACTAAAAATATTCCGATGACACCATTAGAACCGATTTAATACAAGGATTTCAAAAATATCAGTTTCAAAATTTTTCAGTAACTAAAAATAACAGATATCGCAAGTATACGCGTATTTTCTTACTATCGGTATTTTACTAGTCACATCTACTTTACATTACGCTATTTATTACTATTCTACACTATTCATTTATCTCTACTTTTTTTAACACCTACTTTTACACTCTATACACCTATTATCTTTATTTTTTATCTTTTCTATAACTTTATATCACATCTACCTTATATATTATTTCTTTTAATACACAAAATTACAAAAAAATAAATCTCTCCCTCTCTCTTTCCCTAGTGCCCCTCCCACACCCTCTCATACTTTTTTTTATTTTTCTTTATTCAAATCACTCAAAATCGACTCCTCATTTTCCTATAAATACCCTTCTCCTCTTTCACCTCATTCACACAATTACTACCCATAAATTCACCATCAAAACTCTTCAAAATTTTTATCTCAAAACAGTCTCCCAAAATACTCACAAACCCCCTTCTACATACACTAAACTCATACACACATATTACTCCAAAATCCTCTTTAGGTAAAATCTTCCTTCCACACTTCTTTCTACCATGTCATGTAACTTTACATGATCATGGTGTGAGTTTTCTAAACTAGTTGTTATGGAAGCTATACTATGTTCGTGTATTGTTCTTGTCCATGAATATGTATTTATATATTTTTATGTTGTTATTTTGCTCATATTATTGTTGATATTATGTTAACCACTTATATATATTTAACTAAATATAATCATGTACTTATATATAATCTTTAGAGCATATAAGCTCATTGTTATTTATTTACTTCCAAGTTATGCAATTTATTTACTTATTTCATGTTGTTTTAAGACTAGTCTCTAGTCTTAGACTTGTCCTCATCAAGTCAAAACAATCTTTTCTTTCTTTTCTTTATTTCTTTTGGGACTAGTCTATTCTTAGTCCCAGGATACCTTGATGAAGTTAAGGTTCCCGATCCTTGACATTTTTATTAACTTGCTTATTTTATTACTTATTATATCTTTCTTATGTATTCATAATTTCATGATTTCATATTCATGATCATGCATGAACATATTGATTTTTGTCTCAACAAGATAAAGAAGGAAAGGTTTTCTTAAATAGAAGTTCTTTTCTAAAATAAATGTTGTCATGAAAAAAATAATTTATCATAAAAACTTAGGAATCTATCTTAACAAAATTTTTTTTAAAAATCTAGAGGAGTTTATCATAAATTTTAGTAACCAAAGAACATAGGAATTTTTAGACAATACATAAATACACTTTTACAAAGTTATAAAATGGAAAAGCATTCTCTAAAATTAAAATTTCAAATTCTTGTTTAACAAAATTTTTACTAAACTTCATTTTTCCACCAATACTTTGGAATATAAAGGAATATACTAGTTTAACAAAATACTAAGAAAATTTCTTTCATAAGAATAGAATGATCTTAACGAATAAAATTAATGAACAACTTAGGAAATCATTTTTTTTAAAAGAAAAAAATTTTAGGAAAGGTTAAGAAAGTATAGAATTTGATAGATTTTAACTACTTTCAAAAAGTATTTAAAAAAAAAAACTACCCTCCCAATCCCTAGAAATTAAGCTATAAGAAACTTAGAAAAGTAAAAATCATTCTTTTGAAATTTAAAAGACTAAGGAAATGGAATTAAGAAGGAGAAAATACTTATTTAAAATAACTTAAGAAATTTTCTAACAAGTAACAGAAATTTTCAAAAGTTTTGCTTTTCTAAATTTTTAGAAGACTTTGCTTTTACAAAAATTCATGGTTAGGACAACTTCATTAAATTCATGTATTTGATATGAGTCAATATATATATATATATATATATACATACATTTTAAAGGTCTTTCCAACCATTATAATATCTATATTTTTTTTGTACAAGTGTTTGTAAATAAAGAAAAGTTTACAAAATTAAGTTTTGCAAACAAGAAAATTCGTGGTGAATCTGATCGCCACTATTTCAGAGCTCAAACGACTTAATTTGATAAAAATAGTTTTAGAAATAGATAGATCTTTCCGAGTAGGTAGAAAACGGTATATTATATGCGCAATTCTGAGTTAAAATGACTAAGTTATGGCAATTTTAAGTTGAAATTGTCTTCTGTACGAATTTTTAACGATCTTATGACATAGTTTTTAATAAGTATAATAAAATCAACAAGAATTACTCATTATGGGTATTCTTCTTGATTAGGTGATCTCGAGGAAGAGTGTCCATTTCCGAAGGATTCCTTTAATTAGTGGATTGACCGATTGACTCATCCATAAGAAAAAAGTATCGTTATGGCCGAGTGAGTCTACTTCTCTTATTTTTCGTGCTTATGTTTGTGCTTGTAAACTTAGTTGCATTATACTTAAGGAAAGATAAAATTGCAGATGTATAATAACATGTTGAAAGAATATTAAGTATATCGAAGCATGAAATGCTTGTAATAAATTGTATGTTTATTTGCATGTTGAAGTGTCTGAAATTAGTTGATCACTTGTAAGAAATTAAAATATAACGGCTAAGATTTAAATAAAAGATGATACATGCACTTCATATGTTGAGTCACATTGCATTCACTATTATACAATTGGTAGGACAAGTGTATGATAGTGGTGGTAGACATAACCGGTATATTATATATGTGGTGAGTAGGAGCCGGTAAAAAACTACATAAACTGATGGCTAGTAGGAGCCGGTAATAACTATATGTTTTTGATGGTGTATAGGAGCCGATGAGATCTATAAAAATGGTTTTTAAAAGAAGTAGTAGCCGTAATGGGCCGAAATACCTAACCCCGAATGAAGGGCATATTTCATTCAACATATGATTCCCGGAAAATCATGTAAACCCCCAAAAATTTTCATAATTATAGAAAATAATTCTAAAAGTTTAGAATTTAAATCCCAAAAATCGACTCAAGTTAAAACCAAATTCTAAATCAAGACAAGCGCCAGAAATGAAACCCTAAAACTCGAACCAAATTAAAACTTAATTCCAAATGAGAACAAAAACGAGTTTTCTCAATCTTGAGAAAACAAGAACCCTTGAAACGAAATATAAAGTCTAAATACCGGTTTAATCAACGTTCGTACATCAATTAAATCACCTAACCGTTTTCTAACACGCAAATCAAGACAATATATCCAAATAACGATCAACAGCAAAATCTTAAAACCTTCGATAAAATTTAGAAATCACAAATTTCAAATTCTCACCAAAAGTCAAACTGAGTCAACTCATAACCCTAGACTCGGTTAAACGATTCCGAGAACTAAAAACTATTAAATAATCACAAAAAATAAAATAAAATAAAACATAAATTTCGAGCTAAAATTTTTAAAAGATCAAACTCAAAATTATACGATCTTACGAATATCTCGACAAAAACGGAAATCAAAACGGAACCCTAAAAGTCAACAAGCCTATAACGAACCCTAGTGTTTAAGATCCGGCAATCCCGCGTTTTCAAACCCTAGAAAACGAAATTAAGTTAATGGCCTAGAATAGTTCGTAATAACATAGGGTAACATAAAAATATCAGATTCGCGAATTTCGAGTGACCTTCGGACCCAAACGGGATCGGTTCTCGAAAAGCGTGTCCCGGAGCTCGGAATATTAAAAATATTCCGTTTATACCAATAGACTCGTAAAAATACAAGGATTCCAAAAATATCAGTTTTAGAATTTTTCGGTAGCTAAAAATTACAGATATCGCATTATTACGCGTATTTTTATTACTACCGGTACTTTAATTGTCTAGTCTACTATTCATAGTACTTTTCTACTATTCATTACTATTCACCTATCTCTACTTTTTCTTACACCTACATATCTACTTTCTTACTTTTTTCATTTCCAACACAACTTTAATCACATCAACTTTACACATTACTTCTTTATTACACAAACAAATAAAATAAAACAATTTCCTCCTCCCAAAGCCAAAACCGGCGCCATCCCCCCCTCTCTCTAATTATTTTTCTTTTTCAATTTATTTTATTACATCCAAAATTCACTCCAAAAATTCTATAAATACCCCCTTCCTCTTTCATTCTTTCACACAATTCTTTACACTACAAAAACTCTCTCAAAATCTCTCCACAAATTCTTTCTTCAAGAATTTTCCTACCAAAACTCTCTCAAACCAATTCCTCACAAAAATCATTCCTCATACATAAATTATCAACCACATATCACTACTCACATAATACCCATTTCATTCACTAACTTCATACCTCTTACATACCTTAGGTAAATATTTCTTCCATCTATTATTCATCCATGTCATGTAATTGAACATGACTATGGTGTTGTTTTGAAACTCATATGAGTAGTAAAAGCAACAACATGTTCATGTTTGTTCTTGTACATAGGCTTCCTATTTTATTATGTTGTTATTATTATTGTGACTATTTGCTTATATATATAGTATTATGTATATTATGTATATATATTTATTTAGAGCATATAAGCTCATTTGTTATTTATTTATTTTTAAGTTATACAATTTATTTATTTTATGTTGATATTAAGACTAGTCTTTCTAGTCTTAGACTTGTCCATATCAAGTCAGAACAATCTTTTATTTATTTTCTTTAATCTTTTGGGACTAGTCCATTCTTAGTCCCGGGATGCCTTGATAAAGCTAAGGCTCCAATACTTGATCGGATCCTTGATGAAGCTAAGGTTCCCAATGCTTGATATTTTATTTTCTTACTTATTATTTGTTTCTAGTATTTTCTTATGTTTTTTATTAATGCTCATGATACTTGCATTTACATAATGCTAATGTCTCAACTAATCAAAAAATAGAATTTTACTTTACTCAAAGCTACGTTTTCAATTATACGATTTATCACAAAATCATGAAGTTAGTATCAACAACATAGAAATGGAGTTTCTCTCAACGTTTTCATAAATAACAAAGATAGATTTCCAAAGAATCATAAGAAATAAATATTTTCTTTGTATATTATGTTAACCTAAGCTTTTAGTAATATAATATTAAAAGTTTTACAAAAAGCTCAAGATTTAAACTCTTTTAAACTTCGAAATAAAACTAAGAAAACAAACTGAATTTTCAAAGTTAAGATAAATTCATAAGGTGATGAACCCACTTAGGAAAATAACGATTTTCAAATTTCTAAAAAGAAGGAACTCATTTTCAAAAGGATATAAATAGATTAAACAATAATGGGTTTTATCAATAAAAGATGATTCTTTTCAAAAGAAATGAAAGAACAAGTTTTGGAAAATAAAAGCTTATATTTTAGAAAGGAATATAAGAAAACAAGACTCATTTTCTGAGACCATCTTAAATAAATAAATTATGAAAAGGTTTTCGACAAATAAATTAATCTTTTATCACTAGAAATGAAATTTATGAAAGACTAGGGTTAAAGGAGAATTTGCTTATTTTGGAAAAAGGAATGAAGAAAATAAAATAAGATTATACTCATTTATTACAACCTAAGAAAAATATAAAGTTTCTTTAAATACTTGAAAGGAAGTTTTCAAAGTTAAGGTTTAAATGAATTGTTTTATGAAATAAATTGTTGAGACACTACCATTAGGATTTTTGCATATAAAGTGAGCTTGCCTATATATTCAAAGTGTTTATCAACTATATGTTTATACACATATATTGTTACAAAAGGATTTTCTTTTTAAAATGGAGTTGAGTTAGAAAACGGATTTGTAAAAGCTTGACAATTTTCGTTTTAAATCTGTACCCAACGTTTTCGGAACCCAAATGACCTTTTATGATCAAGATAAGTTTAGAAAGGGATAGAACTTTTCGAATAGGTAGAAAACGGTATATCATATGCGAAATTCCGAGTTAAAATGAGCAAGTTATGACCATTTTAAGTTGGAATTTCTTCTTATACGATTTTACCATGATTTTAAGTAAAGTTTAGAATCTCCAAGAATAGAAATTCATGGAAGACTTATCCCGGGTATTTCTTTTGTCTAGGTGACGAAGGATACGAGAATACCCTACCCGAGGATTACTACGACTAAGAAGATAACGAAATGGACGAGTGAGTTATTCCTTCTAATTTCGTTACCTTGCTTGTGCTTGTAATGTAGTAGCATTAGTATACTCAGAAAAGATAAAAACGAATATATTTGGGGATTTCGGGATTATGTGATTCTATTTTATGTGTGAATTGAGAACTAAGAATATCGCAACGTCGATCTGCTTGTTTAAATAATTTTGTTTACTTACTCGTATGATTGTTTATTGTTGCCAAATTGATTGATCACCTCTAATAAACCTTAATAAGGTTTGAACTAAGAACAAATAAAACGTTCACGCATAGCATCCATCGAGTCACATCTATTTCGGAAGGCTGCTACTCCTACGCATAGAGTTGGATTGGCTGTGATCGTGCGGTGCCATAGGCCATGTTTCTTCCTGGAGAATCCAAATCGCTCGGGGAAAGCGACTCTAGGTTCGGAGCCGAGCCAACCGAACGCTGTGGGTGAGGACCTGGGGACTAGTAGTAGAAGGTCGAGGACCTTCAACCCCGATTCCATAACCTTTGATACGGAGGGATAAATCCATTCTATATATGGTTTCCGGATGACTATATATATTCGTGTAATCATGTGATTGTTGCATTGTATGCATAGCACATGTGTGATTAAATAAATAAACTTGTTTGAAAATGTGGTGCGAATGAAAAGGAATATCTCACTAAGCTAGTTGTAGCTTATACCCCTATAGATTTTGCTGAAACAGGTATATTCGTGGACTAAATTTGAGGAACATGACATTAAGGAAGTCATGGACGGATGATTAAGGATATGGAATCATACGATGAAGAAATTTTGTAAGGTTCTTTACATGTGCTAACCTATATGATTAGGGACGTATGTCTATTTGAAGATAATAGAAGAATATGCCTCTAAGAATTGAAATGCAATATGTATGTTTTATGATAAGTATTCTCCTTGCCTTGTTACCTATTTACTATCAATATAAATTGCGCTACTCCGATGCGTCCCCTTCGTTGTGATGTACGCCTTGTACATAATATGGAAGCCTTCGCGTGACTAAGGTAGTCATTCCTAGGCTTTAGTATTGTGTACGGCGGACTGCCACGTTTTGGGTACCCCTCGGGGCGTGACAAATCATATGTCTTGTATGCTCATATGCTTGTTGCATCCAATTTGCTTATTTAATAAACTTGGTTGATATTTCATTTCAAGTATGAATTTTGGGATTAAACTCACTAAGCCCATAAACTTACGCCCCTATAGATATTTGCATTCATAATAGCACTTATTTTTGTACCTGAGGTCTCCTCTTATCTACGTGAGTTTTCTTTTAGGAGCTTTTGAAGGAAATATACTTGAAGGGTTAGATTAGAATTCCTTTAAAACCTTTTGATGTAGTATTTAAATTATTGTAAGGACAATTAATTATTTCGATCTTTGGAAATTTGGCCGGGGTATGCCCGAAGAATCATGTAATAGACCTTTAATTGTTAATATTATGATTTATTTTATTTCTAGATTCTCATATGTTCATTTTTATTTGCTTAAACCACACATCCCAAAAGCGTCTCATATTACCGTGTTAGATGCATTACATGTAATACCGAGACTTTTGCATGACTAAGGTAGTCATTCTTAAGTCTTGATATTATATATGGTGGACTGCCACATTTAAGATACCCTTCGGGGCGTGACATAATGTCCATGAACATGGTATTACAAACAACCAAATAACAATCTAAAGGTTTGGAACATAACATCCATCACCATTTGTCATAATTAACAAAATATTCATCAATCATCGTTATGAATAACTAAATTCAAGTCCTCCTTTGACATAGTTGTCCCATTTTAATTTATTTTATATTTTTTTCATTATTTTTAATGTGGGTTTACAGGTTAACTCGAGCGAGTTAGCTTTTTTTAACCTGTTGTTAAGTGAGGCGGACCAAGATGGCCTATACGTTAAACAAGCTAAATTGAAATATTTATCATACCCACTCATATATTCATTTTAATAGTTGAATGATGTACTAAAAGGTCTAGTGTAAGCTTCCATGGTTATACACATATGAAGCAAATATAGCTTCTTTTTTTCATTTTCCTTTTTTTTTTTAAACTTGAAACAAATCAATCTACAATAATTTCATTGTAATATGTTTTTATGCATATTGATATATGATTTATTCATCTTGCATATAATACCTAAATATTCTTATTATTTAATTTTTCAGTAAGGTTGTGGGTTTAAACTTATGAGCAAATTAGTCATGAGTTAATAAAGATTTACCCCCTAAAACAGGTCAATCTACAATATTCATTTTATATGTTTAGATTATCAGATTTTTGTCAGAATCGGAATTACATCGGTTCGGTATTGATTTAATATTGGTATCAGTTTAGTATCGATTTGGTTTAGTCAGTTTATGAGTAAAACTATTGGTTTTTCATTGGTATCATGTTTGTATTGGTTCAGTTTGAAAATGGTTGAGTAATACTAATGGATGGTTGAGCTCATCATATGGATAGTCCCAAAGGAAAGAGCTTTTTGAATAGAGACACATGTTTAGATCTATTATTTTTAACATGCATATATATATATAGATTGATAAAACAGTTTAGGATCATATTTTACTAATTTCTCTTAAAATAATATAAAATAAAAAATCTTTTTTACAATTTTAAAGGGGAAAAGGAAATTAATATTTTTATTTTTTAAAATTACAAAAATACCACTAAGATGAAAACAATTCCACATTTAGACAAGTTGAATTCGTCTTTTAAACAGACGAGATCAGTATTTCTTTTAATCTTGTCTTTTCAATAGACGAGATTAGCAAAAAAAATAAATAAAAATAAAAACATCCAAGACATATTTCACTTTACTGACTATGAATAAATAGCTATAAAGTTTGAGAGAACAAGAGAGAGAAATGTATGAGTAGGTTAAGAATGCCAATGACCACTATGGAATCATGTGGAAAAAGCACTAAAACAATACATGAAGTTTCATTTTGCTAATGAAGATTTGTGGGGTTTCATCGTAAAGTGGATTGTCATCTGCATCACCATTATTTTTATTTTTGTAAAGCATGTATTCACTTTACGGAAGACTCATTCATCCATTCCATCATCGGCATCACCGTAAAGCATGTCTTCACTTTACGGACTGGATGTCATGTAATCACGCTATTTTTACATAAATCGATTATAATAATTATTAAAAATATAATATAGAATTATAAAGACTAAAATAAAAAATCACATAAATCACTCTTAATTTTTGGCGAATTAAAATTTAAATAAATAAAGATAGATGATAAACCAATCGTTATTGTAAAATTTAAAATCAATTTTCTTAAGTTAGAAAATAAATCACATTTTCATTAAAATAATAAAACGATAATTTCTGAATTAATCTTAATATTTTACAATCTTAAAATATCTTTAGAAAATTTATAAATACTAATTATTAAAATAAATAAATTTTTAGAACATGATTTTACGACACGAATCAATAACTCAACAAATAATTATAGTTAACCCTAAATTTCAATTACAATAAAAGACGATTAATTTTTAGAACCTATTAGTTATAAAAAGATAATTTAAAGCTAAATCATTAGGATTATGAAATATGCAAGGAGATAAAAAATCGATCAATACTAAAGAATCTAAACCCTAATTAAATAATTGAATTATACCAATACTTTAGTCACAATATTTTAAGTTTATAGAGAACAAAATTCTAATTTGACTATTGTAACCTAAGTATCATTATAACTAGTAAAATAAATAGAATAGTAAATGTAAAGTAGATATTAAACTTATAACCAAATAAAAATTCTAGAATAAACCTATGAGTAGTAGTAAACTTTTTTATAGCCTAGAAACTAGAATAGAAAATTCTTTGATCCTAATAGATTCTAAAGACAAGATTTCATATCTTGAGCAAATAACTCAATATATAATTAAAAGTAACCCTAAAATTCAAACTAGATAAAAGACAACTTCTTTATAGAACCTATTAATTATAAAATAATAACTAAAAGATAAACTTCTAGTATTATAAATACACGATACAAACAAAAATAGATCCATAACTAATAATCTAGACTTTAGAAAAATATTTGGATGGCACCATTGTTCTAATTAGGAAATTTTGAACCTATAGAAACTAAAATTCTAACTTAACTTACCAAACCCAGAAAATCTTAATCGTGAAAACTTTAAACTTAAATTTGAACTTAGTAACAACCTAGAAAATTTGTGGAAGCATAAAACAATTTTTTGGAGACAAAACTCCTAAATAACTGACATATTTATACTCGTTTAACCTAATAAACTATCCTAAAACTAAGATAATTAATTAACTAAATAATATTATATTATTATTTGCTCAAATTTCGGTGGGGAAGGGATGTGTTACGGCTGAGAATTCCCTAAAGCAACAACAGCCAAAATATAAAGCCAAATTGTCCCAAAACTTACAACCAATAAGACCAATTTAACTAAGAATAAACCAACCAAATTTGGCCAAATAAGCAACACAATTAATGCCAAAGGGAATTGTAAAGACCCGACATGCTCAATTCTCAAATTAAGCACACCAAGTCCCCAACCACGTATAACTCTTACGAATTATACGTAAGGTTGTCTTTAAAGAAGGTGTTTATGTTGAACATTGCTATCCGATTTTAGATTGTGAAATCGTTTAGTTAGATTCTGGCAACAACTGGATTTAGCAGCGGAAAAATAAACTTTGATAAAAACATTTCTACTTAAAAGCATTTCAAACTTCCACTATTAAAAGTGGAAAAACTTTCACTTTGATAAATATTTAGAAAAGCTTATTTACAAAACTTGGGTACTAACAAACCCTTAAATAAAAATACAAATTTATAATTAAATCCAGTCCTCTTACAAAACTAAACAGAAGAAGAAACAAAATACAAGAAATGTCTTGATCCTATCACATTTCACTCATCTCCCAAATCTTCAGAATCGCCCAAAACCGGGGACAAACATCATCACATCAATCATCATCACCATCACCATCCTCATCAACAACAATAAGAAGAACAACAACATCAACAACCTCCATACCATCATCAATTTCATTAACATCGTCTTTATCAACAACAAAACCTGTAAAAAGAATAACAACAACAAGAATGAGCCGAAGCCTAATACACAGCAACACAATCACACACGGAGTGACACACGAGCTTAACTAAATGCAAATGCAACAATCACAAGTTATTATCTTTCTTTAAGGTAAACAAATCAACACGGGAGTATTCAAACTCCGGGTAACAATAGTGGGGGATCCTGAGTAACAACCTTGACGCTCAGGGTTGATATAAGTAGCTCGGATACTTATACCGTTCTAGATAATTTTACAAAAAACACCTAAATCTACCATGCCCAATCTGAGCAGGGTGCCGCTCCCCGAACCGAATACCAATTCCATCCCAGGCTCACTCAATCTGTGAGGGGGCGCCCCTAGGCACTCATGTCACCCTGGGCAGGGATTGGATTTAACGGCGTAAAACACAAATCAACACTCACAATTAAGTTTTTCTTAATATATATAGTTTTCATAAATACCTATCCTAACATAGAGACAAGCTAGTTACTGCGTACCTTGAATATGGAATCCAAACATAGCCTCAGAAGGAAATTTCATAAGATAATCCAGAAGATAAAATCAGATATCCACCACTGTTAAGAAAAGAGCTCGTATAAGAAACTAAACTAAACTAATCATCCACTTTATATCAAACTTTTATTAATCCTATTTGATCAGACACTAATGTGGAACCCCACTATGGCTGCGATAAATCGCCCCGCCAAAATATGGACAGTTCTCCTTTGTCTGTCAAAGAATTTCTTTTCTCTTTATTTATAGTGTTTTATTACAAAAGCAATAACAAAGAATTCATAAAACCAAAAACATTCATTTTCCAAGTAAACACACATTTGAAACAACATATTCACCATGTTATTCAAAGATCACCCTAACACATTCATTTAACCCAGTTATTTGTTACTAACCCATTTTAGCTTAACCTTAGCCAAATTGATTAAAAGTTAGTCATTTAAGTGATTTGCCAAGTCAAATTGATTAACCTTACCATTTAATTCAAAAGCCAAGCCAAGTGGATTAAGCTTAAGAAATCTAGTTCATTTAGTTTAATTGAGTTCATTAGTCAAACTCATTAGAATTAATCATTTAATCTAATTACTAAGCTAAAGTAATTAAACTAACTCAATCTAATTTATTTTAACTAATTCAAGTCTATTTAATCAAGTTGAACTTAAGTTTGTTAACTAAGTTCATTTTATAACTAACTTCTAGATTTAATCTAATTATTTGTTAAATCTATAAATCTACTTAACACATGTTTAATTACATGAATTAATTCACTCAACACATCAAATATCACTTATCTATCTCATTTTATCTCAAAAAGATCCATTTCCTAGGCAAAAACACATTTAACAAACAAAAACAAGTTTGTGACTTTGTATTGAAAAGTGTTGCAGCTGGAAGGAATCAAAATTTAAGCATTGATAAGTTTCAAATTTGTAAAAACTCAAAACATGAAAATTGTAGACCTCTTTTTAAGCTTTCCAACGCAACTTGAATCACCTCAATCGGAGGTCGGATGAAAAAGTTATGGCTAAAATACAAAGAGCTGCAAAATAGGGGAAGTCTGCACGACCGGGTACACGCCGTGTACCAAGGCCGTGTTGGGTAAAAAAAATGACCCGAGAGCAACTTTTAAGAATTTCAAGGCCTACACGGCCATGTACACCCATATAGCAAGTTGTGTACACTGGAGCGAAAAAATGACGAAATCCCCTGTTTTCAAAGTGCATTTTACACTTCTTAAAATTCTTTAAACTCATTCCAAAGTTACTCCAAAGCTTGTTACATGATCATCCCATCATTCCAACAACACCAAACATCTCCAAAACTTCATCAAACTCCAAATCACTATTCATCATCTTCTTCCTCCAACCAAACCCCAACTTCCATCAACCATTAAACCAACAAATACATAAATAAACAGCACTCTTAACCCAATTCAACATCAATTCATCAATTATAAATGTAAATAACAAGTAAAAACAAAGAGAAATAGAAAACGAGAACTTAGCTTTTTGAGCCTACACATGCAATTTCTTATTCTTCTTCTTAGGGAAGCTAATTCTACTTTATCTCCTCTTTCTATGTTGTTGAAATTGAGATTCATGTCTTGGATTTTGGAGAGGGAAAGAAGAAGAAGAAGAAGAAGAAGAAAGAAAGAAAGAAAGAAAAGTAAAAACAGGGGAAAGGAAAAGCAAATGGCAGCAAAGGAAAAATAAAAAGAAAAGGAAAGGATAAAGTCAAATTTGGCTAAAATAGAAATAGGGTATAGGTTTAGAACTATCAGATCGATATCTATAGTTCCGAAGTATTTAAAAGATAATTTTAGAACCGATAGGTTAGAAATTAAGGACTTAAAATAAGAACTTAATTTAGGAATCTATTTTGGATGAAAGATATTTAATTTAAGTTCGGGTTTAAGAACTGATATTTTTATTCAAGTAAATGAACTCAAATTTTACTGAAATTTAGGAATTAGTATTTAGGCTAAGAATCAAGGATTTATGAATTCTCTAAACACTTTGATGACATGTTAGGGAATTTGAAACTCAAATCTCAAACCAACTTAATTATTAGCTAATTAAATCATATCAACTTGTCTAATTAAATCCTATAATTCATTTCATTTATTTAATCTATCTAAACTCTGTAAACCCCTAAATTTTCGGAATTGGTTTAGCACAAAACCCTAACCGGAAGTCAAACGAAACCCTAAAGGTCAACAAAACCCTAGTTTACCGTAACCGTTTAACTCCGGCATTGCCGTTTTCTTTGGCTCGGAAAAACGAAGCTGGGATGATTAGCTCAAATAGCTCGTAATAACCATAGGTTTCATAAAAGTTTCCGTTTCGCGAAATTCGGGAGTCCTTCGAACCCGATCGGACACAGTTCTCGAAAAACGTGTCTGGAAGCTCAGAATAGTAAAAATATTCCGAATACACCGTTAGACTCGTAAAAATATAAGTTTCATAATTTTTCGGTAAGTAAAAATAACAGATATAGCTATTATACGCGTATTTTCTTACTACCGGTACTTTAATTGTCATATCTACTTTACATTACACTATTCATTACTATTCTACACTATTCTTTTATCTCTACTTTTTCTTACACCTACTCTTACACTCTACATAACCTATTATCTTAACTTTTTACCTTTCCCATAACTTTATATCACATCTACCTTATATATTACATCTTTTAATTATCAAAAAGTCACAAAATAAAATCCCCCCCCTCCGCACCCCCCCCCCCCCCCCCCCCCCCCCCCCCCCTCTAAAGGACAATGGCCGGCGCCCCCTCTCTCTCTCTTGCCCTCAATTTGTTCCAATTTTGTATTTATTTAAAACACACAAAAATCACTCTACATTTTCCTATAAATACCCCCCTTCTCTTTCACTTCTTTCACACCACTTCTACACAAAAATTACTCTCTCAAAATCTCTCTAGAATTTCTCTCCAAGAAGCACTTCAAGGAGTTCTCTTTAAGCTCATCTTCTTTAGGTAAAAGTTCTTCAAGAAGCCTCCATGTTCATCTACTTAGTATGAGCTTAGTGTGTGTTTTCTAAAACCATGAAGGTTAAGAAAGCAACAATAGGTTCATACTTTGTTTTTGTTCATAATCATAATTCCTCTATGTTCATGTTTCCTCTATATTCATTTATGTTCCTCTTATGTTCATTTATGTTTCTTTTATGTTCATAACTATCTACTATATCTATATAACTATATACATATTCTTTAGAGCATATAAGCTCATAATCTTGCAATTTATTTACTTAAAAGCTAGTTAAATCTTTGTTACTCTACTTTGCTTTTCAAAAGAAAATATTTTGTTGACAAAAATGGTTGTTTTCATAAAGAAAGAAAATAAGATGGAGAACTAAGGAAATTTTTAAGAC
Source organism: Combretum micranthum (assembly GCA_024138025.1). NCBI lineage: Eukaryota > Viridiplantae > Streptophyta > Magnoliopsida > Myrtales > Combretaceae > Combretum > Combretum micranthum. The sequence goes on along the minus strand of JAMXBD010000250.1, from coordinate 353,003 downwards.
CTTTGCAAACAAATAGGCAAAGAAAATTTATGGTTTGAAAAGAATAAAATTTTCACTTTTCAAGTTACAAGAAAAAGTTAATAAGATTATAGAAATTAGTTTTTCTACAAAAAGTCCTTAATTGTTCCACTTTGTTTTTATAAGAAACCAAATTTTCATGCATGGGTAATTATTTGAAATAGGAGACATGAGAAAAAGAATGAGAAATATCAAGTAAAGATTTTTGCCAAAACAAGTAAACAAAGGAATTTACACAAGAAAATGAGAAAAGATATTTTCTAGAAAACTTCAAAAATATTATTAGTAACTTAGAAAGTAGAAAATTTTATTTTCAAAAGTCACTTAGAAAAAGATAAATAAAACCAACATAAAACGTTTTTAGAAAATAAAGAAAACAAGGTATTCATTTCAAAGAAACAATTTCCGAAAAGCTTCAACCGACATTGTTTTACTTAAGAAAAATAATTTGGACAACAAACACTTGAGCATGCTTAAATATGAGTTATATAGTTATAAAAAGAAATTTTTCAACTATATAGATAACTAAGTATTTATCAAACAAATTTTGATTTCTTGAACCAAAGTTGTTTTTACTTGAAAATCCGTGGTGAATTTTGTCACCAGTTTTTCGGAGCCTATATGGCTTTGTTTGTGGGAAATAATTTTAGAAATGGGTAGATCTTTTCGAGTAGATAGAAATCGGTATATTATATGCGCGATTCCGAGTTAAAATGACCAAGTTATGGCCATTTTAAGTTGGAACATTCTTTCATACGAACTTTGACGTTCTTTGACATTGTTTTGTCAAAATTCAAGAAAATCTTCAAAAAAACTCATTATGGGTATTTTCTTTGGTTAGGTGATCCCGAGGAAGGATTTCTTCACCCCGAGGACTATTACGATTTAGTGGAGTGTGTGAACGACTCATCCGCTTAAGAGAAATAGACGGCAATGGCATCGTGAGTTATTTCCCCGTTATTTTTCATACTCTTGCTTGTGCTTGTAAAATTAGTTGCACTAGAATCTAAGCAAACTCAAAAGAAGTGTATGATAATATGTTGAAGGAATACTAAGTATATCGAAACTCAATTTGTAATAAAGTTGTATGTACATTAATATCTTGAATTGTTTAAATTGGTTGATCACTTGAAAGAAGTTAAATGTAACTACTAGACTTTAATTAAAGAATTATTCATGCACTTCATATGTTGAGTCACATTGCATTCGCTACTATACAATTGGTGGGACAAGTGTATAATAGTGGTGGTAGACATAACCGGTATATCATGTAAGTGGCGAGTAGGAGCCGGTAAGAACTACTTAAATTGATGGCTAGTAGGAGCCTGTAATAACTACAAGTTTTTCGTGGCTAGTAGGAGCCTGTAATAACTACAAAATCTTTTTGGTGGCTAGTAGGAGCCTGTAATAACTACAAAATTTTTGATGGCGTATAGGAGCCGGTAAGACCTATAAAAGTGTTTTTAAAAGTGGTGGCTGTAATTGGCCTGAATACCCAACCCGAATGAAGGGCGTAAATTCATTCAACATATGATTCCCGGAAAGTCATATGTCTTGTATGCTCACGTGGTTGTTGCATTTCATACGTTTGAATAATAAACTTGATTGATAATCTACTTCGAGTATGAATTTTGGGAATTACTCACTAAGCTATTAGCTTATACCCCGATAGTATCTTTTGCAGTTTCAGTTCCTATGGTTAAGGCCACGTGGACCCTGTGGGCAGGTAATCCCCCTTGCATATTAGGATCTGAGTAAAGAGTAGCTTAGCATTAGCATTAATTGTGTATAATGGATTAGTAATTTAGGGAGTTGTTCTTAAGTTGGTAAAATTATGCCATGGACAATTAATTATTGTGATTCTTCTTTTTTTAATATGTTTTTATACCTCCTTAAGCCACATAATTCCATATATGGTCCTCTAAAATTGTGAAAGTAAGCCTTACACTTAATATAAAAGCTTTTGGAATGACTAAGGTTGCCATACTTAAGCTTTAGTATTGAGGTGGTGGACTGCCACGTTTAGGGTACCCATTGGGGCGTGACAGTTTAAGTTGGTATCAGAGCATGGTTTAAGAACTTGAATCATAATTATAGAAATAGACTTAAGAAGAATTGACTTGGATAGAAATAAGAAAAACTGAGATAAAATAGAATGGGTAGAATAAGCCTTCTAATACCTTTCTTTTACGTAGATCACCATAGATGAGGCCCGTCTCCAAGCCAAGAATTTCCGGAAAGGACCTTCAAAACACCAGAAAAACTACGACTGAGCCTTAGAGTCCTATGTGAAGTTTGCCTAGCAGGACAACCTAAGACGTCCGAGAAATGTTCCAGATATGGAAGAGAGGAATGATACAAACGAATGGAGGGAAGTGGTACAGACCATTCATAACTGTCCCATAGGAAAGAAACTGACCGAGTTGGAAATGATATACGCCGTGGAACGTATCGCGGCCATTGCTGAAGATAGGCCTATGTTGAAGGAAGCCACATTCGTCCTTAGGAAAGACGGGGGACGAACTTCACCAGATTTCCAGACATGGAGGAAAATTGGACCTGTTCGTTTACGCTCATGACAACTTGATGGATCACTTGAATGGATGAAGGCGGACATCAACGATATCTTCCATTGGCATGGAGTGTACCAGGAGGTACTACGACCACCAACCCAAGTACCCACGGAGCCACCTACCTTTATGGGAATCCAACTAAGGAGGAACGAGCCCCTACGCCTACGGGATGACGGATCAATAATAAGAGAAGAGCCTATGGAAGAAGATGAAGAGAGTGAAGACTCGGAAGAAGACCCAGAGGAAGAAAACGAAGCAGGACCGGAAGAAGGAAACCAAACCACTGTTGGAGACACGGAGCCACGTAACAGCACTGAGGAGAGGATTATCCGCTACCTAATGGGACGACAGACTCCGGGAAGGCAAGAGCCAAACTCGGCCATGAATACAGATAATGCTCCACCCAATGAGAACAATAGCATGGAGACCGATGAAGCTGTTACTTGGAGAACCATTCATGATATAGTACCAGAGGTGACTAGAGAGGAGCCAACCGACGGACACAAAAGATCCAGAGAGGCAGCCCGGAAGAGGAGGAGATATTTCAGCCAATTCATGAGGGACTGGAACCCAGGATCATCCAGCAGCAACCCGGGAGATGCGCCCGAAGAATGAGGAAGGAAGGAAAGGAATGGAGCATATCCCTAGAAGTCCAGCTTAGATTTTGTAATCATAGACTAGATCCATGATCTTAGTCTATCTTTTAAATTCTCGGAACAATGCTTGTTGTTTTCTATTGTAATTTTCTTTTGTGATTTGCCTTATTTCTGATTTCACGTATGAACTTTATTTCTATGATAATGCTTTAAGTTTGATTTCAGAAATTGTTTTGATTTAAATTTTGTTAGCTTTTATGCATGTTTAAATTTCCGTTATATTTCCCCAATTTCCGGTAAAAATTTAATTAAGTTACCAAAACTTTACAAACTTAACTTAGAAAAGCTTAAAACAGCGAAATAGGAGTAGACGAAGAAGGAACCACCACACCTCAAATTGGACTTACACGTTAGGACACCTAACCCACGTATTAGAAATTAGGCAGAATATGCCGACACAAGCCCCTGTACCTGAAACAACACCAGTAACAGCACCACCGTCCACATCAACCCCACCACCACAACAAGCTTCAACAGAGGCATCTGTGCATAGGAACATGCATAGCTAAAGTGCATCCCTGCCTCCATCTCCACCGCCAAGACCATACAAAAGCATGTTACCTAACTTCATCAAAAGTAACCGCTTCTTTGAAGGAGCTTATGGCAAGCCAAGATTGGTTATCTCAAATAGAGATGTCCTTTGATGAATATGAAGTTCCGCCCCATTTGCAAATCACGTATGGAACATTCATGCTTCGTCTAAACGCTAGGATATGGTGGGAGTCAAGGAAAAGAGATCTAATGACTCCAATCACTTGGGAAACGTTTAGACATGAGTTTTTGGAGAAATTAATTCCCAGGAAGTTTACGAGTAAGATGTACTGCAGACTTCTTACAAATTGAAGAACAATCGAATAATATGAGACCGAGTTCAGTAGAATGTTGCAATATGTACCAGACTCCTACAAGTACAGCGAAGAATTGAAAAGACAAGTCTTTATAGGAGGATTGGACGAAGACCTAAGGATGAAGTTGGAAGAATTTGACATAGGAAATTTTCGGAATTAGTAGAGAGAGCTCGGATTGTAGAAGGAGCAAGGAAAAGGAGAGAAAGAATAGAAGCAGAAGAAGACCTAATCGACGAAAGGGAGTTTTACATAGAACCCCGTCTCATGCCAAAGAAAATCAAGAGCGACGATAGAAAGATCATACCAAGAGGTATTAAGTGTTAGAAGTGCAATGGAGCACACTACCCGAAGAAGTGCCCCCAGCTATTTGGAAAGTGTTTCTTTTGTGGAAATGCAAACCATAAGATGTCAAAATGCCCAAACAGAGGGATAGATGCTTGCTATGTTTGCAATCAGAAAGGACATATTGCCAACAACTGTCCACAAGGAAGGAACATTCTATCAAGATCATCAGAGGAAGTTTTCCTATAAGAGTAGGAAAAGGAAATGGAAGTAGAAGCGAAAGCAGACCTGGACCTACTGCTTCGGGAATTCGAGTATACAATTTGCAGGAACGATGGATAGGCAAAGAAGTGGATAAAGAAAATGGAAACTTGACTGCCTTGGAGTACATTAGAGGCTATAATAGCGATACAGGAACCAGTCAATCTCTAACCTTCTTTTACTGATGATGTTTCTTTATAGTAACAGAAGAATGTAAGGTTTTTTTTATATGGATAAATAAGAGCAATAATCCCCTCTCATGTACATAAGAAGTTTAGTAAATCAGAATGTTTTACTCTCTTGAAGTTCAAAGTATTACATTCTTTCTATATGACAAACGATCAACCTAGTTTGAGATAATGTGAAAGAATGAGAAAACTCAAGAAAATTTGGTTAAACTATCAACAAAGACGCAAAGACATGAAGTCACCAGTGACTCTAAGGAATAAAATAAGTAATCTTTGGAATAAGAGGTATATCTCTCAAATAAAATTTCAATAAGAAGAAACAAGGAAAACATAGAGCTTACAAAACAAAGAGGAGAATATTTAGCAAGGACCTGCTAACATAAGAAAAGAACAGACACATTCTTACGAGTTGATAAAAGGAATTGAATAGCTAAAGAGTGAAGAGAAATTGACCTTTGGAGACATTCATAAGTTTTAGTGAGAAGTTTGAAAAGAATTTGGGATATAAATTTCACTCAGCGAAACATGGAAAAATGGCCTAATAAGGAAGTTGGAAGAACAACAACAAGAAGAATCAAGACCTTACGAAGTGAAGTATGCCATCACGAAATATACCGTCCAGCTTATGATGAAGAAGGAAAGAAGCAAACAAATAGTGTAATCTTAAGTATGGGAAATTGAAGAGAAGTTGAAAAGCCAAACCTTGAAGCTCACAAACAAGGTTTAAAAGAGGAACCACGTCAGTAGGATATTAAGGTCAACCGTATAAAAATCACAAAAGAGCTTAGATGAGAAGATACGAAGGATAAAGAAGGAATAAAGGAAGAGAACTGTATTAAAGGAAGCCAAAGGATGAGTTAGCATAACCTAAGGACAAGGAAGTAGTAAGAATGAATCATGAGTACGGTTCATAATTTGGGACCAACAACATATTTAAGGAGAACTCAGATAAACCAAAGTTCAAAGGGACATTAGAAGAAATGAAATATGGATAAAAGAATCAAAACACCAAAGGACGAAAAGGTTTATGAACTTCGATGAAAACAGAATTAACCTTCTCAAGATCTGGAATTTTTTTCACAAACGATAGCAAGAAGGCAAGGATGCTTATGGTATACATTGAGTAGCTCGCAAAGGTAGTTCGTTTCATAATCAGTCAATATAACGCTCTCTAAAGGAAAAAGAGCTAAAAGCAAAAGAGGTCAGTAAGAGATATGACAACCCTGGACGCAAGAATGGGAACGTAAAGGAGCTAATAAAGAACTTTGGACCCCTGATACTACAAAAGAACCATTCGAATACCTTGGAGGAACAATCAAGAGCATCTCATGAGTTGATAAAGGCACGAGATAGACGAAATGAGATGAATCGGAAAAGAAGACCATAAAAGTCTCGAAATAAGAATCAGGTGAGTTCAAAGATAGAAGTAATCACAAGACGAGAAGGAAGTTGGTTATTACGAAAACATATTGGAGATGTGCAACAATTCCCCGTTTAACAAATGGTTAAGAAATCAAGTTATAAGGGTAAAAGTTAATGTTTTAACGGAAAATTTTCCTTATGAAGATATACCCAGTACCGATATGTATCCACAAGAGTTCAGAGGATGAACGAGGAAACCAATTAAAGAAATTTTGAAGAAGGACGCATAACCCAAGTAACCAAGTTTTAACCACAAATAGGAATTTCCAAGTTTTGAGGACAAAACTTTCTTTAAGGGGGGTAGGTTGTAAACCCCTAAATTTTCGGAATCAGTTTAGCACAAAACCCTAACCGGAAGTCAAACTAAACCCTAAAGGTCAACAAAACCCTAGTTTACCGTAACCGTTTAACTCCGGCATTGCCGTTTTCTTTGGCTCGAAAAAATGAAGTTGGGATGATTAGCTCAAATAGCTCGTAATAACCATAGGTTTCATAAAAGTTTCCGTTTCGCGAAATTCGGGAGTCCTTCGAACCCGATCGGACACAGTTCTCGAAAAACGTGTCCGGAAGCCTGGAATAGTAAAAATATTCCGAATACATCGTTAGACTCGTAAAAATATAAGTTTTCCAAAAATATCAGTTTCATAATTTTTCGGTAAGTAAAAATAACAGATATAGCTATTATACGCGTATTTTCTTACTACCGGTACTTTAATTGTCATATCTACTTTACATTACACTATTCATTACTATTCTACACTATTCTTTTATCTCTACTTTTTCTTACACCTACTCTTACACTCTACATAACCTATTATCTTAACTTTTTACCTTTCCCATAACTTTATATCACATCTACCTTACATATTACATTTTAATTATCAAAAAGTCACAAAATAAAATCTCCCTCCCCCCCCCCCCTAAAGGACAATGGCCGGCGCCCCTCTCTTCTCTCTTGCCCTCAATTTGTTCCAATTTTGCATTTATTTAAAAAACACAAAAATCACTCCACATTTTCCTATAAATACCCCCCTTCTCTTTCACTTCTTTCACACCACTTCTACACAAAATTACTCTCTCAAAATCTCTCTAGAATTTCTCTCCAAGAAGATCTTCAAGGAGTTCTCTTTAAGCTCATCTTCTTTAGGTAAAAGTTCTTCAAGAAGTCTTCATGTTCATCTACTTAGTATGAGCTTAGTGTGTGTTTTCGAAAACCATGAAGGTTAAGAAAGCAACAATAGGTTCATACTTTGTTTTTATTCATAATCATAATTCCTCTATGTTCATGTTTCCTCTATATTCATTTATGTTCCTCTTATGTTCATTTATGTTTCTTTTATGTTCATAACTATCTACTATATCTATATAACTATATACATATTATTTATTTATATTCAAGTTGTTTTTAAGCGATAAGTCCTTTCATGCAATTTATTTAATTCAAGTTGTTTTTAAGACTAGTCTCTAGTCTAGACTTGTCCATCAAGTCAAAACAAGATTTTCTTTCATTTATTTTATTATGGGACTAGTTTATTTCTTAGTCCCGGGAGCCTTAAAAAAGCTAAGACTCCAATACTTGATTTATTATTTATGCCTTATGTTATTTTGTTTATTATTATTCTCATAATCATGTATATTTAGATTGTTGTCCAAAAGTTTTATTTTCTAAAGATAATGAAATAAAAGAAGACTTTTTGTCACTTAGGAATAAGTTTATGTGAAACATAAAAATATAAGATAACAAAAATAAACTCATTCATTTTTAAGTTACAAAAAAAATTCACTATGAATTTAGAAACTATTTTTACTTAAAAGCTAGTTAAATCTTTGTTACTCTACTTTGCTTTTCAAAAGAAAATATTTTTTGACAAAAATGGTTGTTTTCATAAAGAAAGAAAATAAGATGGAAACTAAGGAAATTTTTAAGACCTTTGCAAACAAATAGGCAAAGAAAATTTATGGTTTGAAAAGAATAAAATTTTCACTTTTCAAGTTACAAGAAAAAGTTAATAAGATTATAGAAATTAGTTTTTCTACAAAAGTCCTTAATTGTTCCACTTTGTTTTCATAAAGAAACCAAATTTTCATGCATGGGTAATTTTGAAAATAGGAGACATGAGAAAAAGAATGAGAAATATCAAGTAAAGATTTTTGCCAAAACAAGTAAACAAAGAAATTTACACAAGAAAATAGGGAAAAGCATATTTTCTAGAAAAACTTCAAAAATATTATTAGTGTAACTTAGAAAGTAGAAAATTTTATTTTCAAAAGTCACTTAGAAAAAGATAAATAAAACCAACATAAAACGTTTTAGAAAATAAAGAAAACAAGGTATTCATTTCAAAGAAAACAATTTCCGAAAAGCTTCAACCCGATATTGTTTTACTTAGGAAAAATAATTTGGACAACAAAACACTTGAGCATGCTTAAATATGAGTTATGTAGTTATAAAAAGAAAATTTTTCAACTATATAGATAACTAAGTATTTATCAAACAAATTTTGATTTCTTGAACCAAAGTTGTTTTTACTTGAAAATCCATGGTGAATTTTGTCACCAGTTTTTCGGAGCCTTTGTGGCTTTGTTTGTGGGAAATAATTTTAGAAAAGATCTTTTCGAGTAGATAGAAATCGGTATATTATATGCGCGATTCTGAGTTAAAATGACCAAGTTATGGCCATTTAAAGTTGGAACATTCTTTCATACGAACTTTGACGTTCTTTGACATTGTTTTATCAAAATTCAAGAAAATCTTCAAGAAAAACTCATTATGGGTATTTTCTTTGGTTAGGTGATCCCGAGGAAGGATTTCTTCACCCCGAGGACTATTACGATTTAGTGGAGTGTGTGAACGACTCATCCGCTTAAGAGAAATAGACGGCAATGGCATTGTGAGTTATTTCCCCGTTATTTTTCATACTCTTGCTTGTGCTTGTAAAATTAGTTGCACTAGAATCTAAGCAAACTCAAAAAGAAGTGTATGTTAATATGTTGAAGGAATACTAAGTGTATCGAAACTCAATTTGTTTGAAATAAAGTTGTATGTACATTAATATCTTGAATTGTTTAAAATTGGTTGATCACTTGAAAGAAGTTAAATGTAACTACTAGACTTTAATTAAAGGAATTATTCATGCACTTCATATATTGAGTCACATTGCATTCGCTACTATACAATTGGTGGGACAAGTGTATAATAGTGGTGGTAGACATAACCGGTATATCATGTAAGTGGCGAGTAGGAGCCGGTAAGAACTACTTAAATTGATGGCTAGTAGGAGCCTGTAATAACTATAAGTTTTTCGTGGCTAGTAGGAGCCTGTAATAACTACAATATCTTTTTGGTGGCTAGTAGGAGCCTATAATAACTACAAAATTTTTTATGGCATATAGGAGCCGGTAAGACCTATAAAAGTGTTTTTAAAAATGGTGGCTGTAATTGGCCTGAATACCCAACCCCGAATGAAGGGCGTAAATTCATTCAACATATGATTCCCGGAAAGTCATATGTCTTGTATGCTCACGTGGTTGTTGCATTTCATACGTTTGAATAATAAACTCGATTGATAATCTACTTCGAGTATGAATTTTGGGAATTACTCACTAAGCTTATTAGCTTATACCCCGATAGCTATCTTTTGCAGTTCTCGTACCTATGGTTAAGGCCACGTGGACCCTGTGGGTAGGTAATCCCCCTTGCATATTAGGAATCTGAGTAAAGAATAGCTTAGCATTAGCATATAATTATGTGTATAATGGATTAGTAATTTAGGGAGTTGTTCTTAAGTTGGTAAAATTATGCCATGGACAATTAATTATTGTGATTCTTCTTTTCTTAATATGTTTTTATACCTCCTTAAGCCACATAATTCTATATATGGTCCTCTAAAATTGTGAAAGTAAGCCTTACACTTAATATAAAAGCTTTTGGAATGACTAAGGTTGCCATACTTAAGCTTTAGTATTGAGTGTGGCGGACTGCCACGTTTAGGGTACTCATTGGGGCATGACAAACTTAATTTCTAATCTTGGTGAAGATTTGGGGTATTTCAGGAATCATGCAAGAAAAATTGAACTTCGATGGAGAAAAATACTCCACAACTTGGCCAAAAATTTGCAACTACTATCACTTTCCTTCTTCAAAATACATATACTCCTTTAATGGACAATACAACAATCAAAACGACATCATAAATACACCTTTAACAACTATATTTTCATGCACTAAAACAATAACAAAATCACACACAAAACCCACAACACAACTCCATTAAAACAAGCTTCAAAACTTAGGAAAGGAGCAAGAAAGATAAGTGCAAGATTCGTTTGGATTAGTTTATGTCTTGAACATCAGCTTAAACAATGTTTCTATTGACTTAGGTTCGTATCAAACTTTGAGAAAGGGTTTAACAACACTACACCGGCTCAAACAAAGGTAATATCTCATCTTAAAACTCCATATATGTATTATGATATGTAGAAGCTAGGAAATCATATAGTATGATGATTATAAGGTGTTGTATGTATTGATATATATCACGTATGATACATGTAAAGTATAGAAAAACACTTAGAAGAAGTTTAAACATGCAAGCCCTCGAATTTTTCGATAATGGTTTTGGAATACCAAATCGAAACCCTAAAGTTTGACCTAAGTTGGAACCGAACTTTAAACAATTCCAATCATAGGATTTTATAAGTGAATTTTCAAAAAAAAAAATAGAAAGTTCAATAATCGTTTAATTTGAAAACCCGAAAATGAGAAAGACCACCTATCCGATTCCGGATATAAACCCCTCAAATTTCTAGGGTAAAATTGGATTAGCCCCTAACCCTAGTCAAACTGGAGTTTCAAAAGTCAACAAAGACCAAGACAATCAAGCAATTTCAACTCCGGCAATCCCACATTCTCAAACCCTAGAAAAAGAAATTAAGTTAGTAGCTTAAAATAGTTCGTAATAATATAAGGTAACAAAAATATCAGATTCATGAATTTCGAGTGTCCTTCGGACTCAAACGGGATCAGTTCTCGAAAAGCATGTCCCGGAGCTCGAAATATTAAAAATATTTCATTGACACCAAAAGACTCGTCATTAAACAAGGATTTCAAAAATATCAGTTTTAGAATTTTTCGGTAACTAAAAATAACATATATAGCTCATTTACGCGTATTTTTATTGCTACCAGTATTTTATATGTCTAGTCTACTATTCATAGTACTATTTACTATTCCTACTATTCCTACTATTTATTACTATTTCACTATCTTTACTTTTTCTTACACCTATTTCTTACTACCTACATACCTATTTTCTTACTTTTTACATTACCAATACAATTTTATTCACATCAAACCTTACACATTACTTCTTTTCATTACAAAAATACAAAAATTAATCAAAACTCTCTCTCTTCCTCCTACAAATTGCGTTGGCCTCCCTCTCCCTTTCTCACTATTAATTTCTTTTCAATTTATTTTATTACATCAAAAATTCACTTCAAAAATTCTATAAATACCCCCTTCCTCCTTCATTCTTTCACACACTCATTTTACATAACAAAACTCTACCAAAATACTCTCTCAAAATATTCTCCTAAAACTCTCTCAAAACAATTCCAAAACAACTTCCACCTACAATAAAAACCAAAGCCACATAAAAGTATCAAAAAATCTTCTTTAGGTAACAATCTCCTATTATTTTCTTCTTTACATGTCATGTAACTTTACATGACCATAATGTGAGTTTCTAAAGACTAAATGTTATGGAAGCTACATTATGTTCATGTATTGTTCTTGTTCATGAAAATCTATTTATGTTTATATTGTTGTTTTTATTTCATATCTTTGTTATTACATTTAAGTATTATTATCTATATATATATACATACATATTCTTTAGAGCATATAAGCTCACTTGCAATTTATTTATTTTATGCAATGCAACTTATTTATTTATTCCATTGCAATTTATTTATTCTTTGTTTTAGGACTAGTCTTTTCTAGTCTTAGACTTGTCCATGTCAAGTCAAAACAATTTTCTTTTCTTTTCTTTTGGGACTAGTCCATTCTTAGTCTCGGGATGCCTTGATGAAGCTAAGGCTCCCAATACATGACTAGGAAACTTTGATGAAGCTAAGTTTCCCAATGCTTGACTATTTTATTTATGTTTATTTACTTACAAGTATTTCTTTTTATCTTATTATGTAGTATCTTTACTTTTACATTGCTATATATTCATGCATGATTATAATATTGTTGTCTTAAATAAAAATAAAAATGGGTTCTTTCTTAAATAAAAAAAAAAAGTAAACTAGATTTCTTAACAAAAAGGAATTTTCAACAAAAGATTTAATTTTTCATAAACTCTTTTCAAAGGATAAGTTAATCATAAATTTTAAAAGAATTAGTAATATTTCTTCAAAATAATAAAATGAACTCATTCCTTTTAAAAACTAAATACCCCATCAAGATAAAAATTTTAGTCTTGAATGAAAGACTTGAACTCAACTATATCTTTTAATAGGTTCATTTTTTTTTAAATCACATACTATGGAAATATCTTCAAAACTTGAATTTTATGTCATTATTATTAAAATAAAGTTTTACTAAGTTCTAATATTAACAATTCTTTATTAAGAAAGCTTTTCTTATAACCTTGTCTAAAGGAATTATTCTAACACTTGACAAATATTAAGAATAAAACAAGTTTTTCAAACCAAGATAAAATCAACTCACTATTTTAGAAACCAATTTAGAAAAATAAAATTTGTCAAATAAGTAAAGTCTAAAGGTAAACTTATTTCCAAAAGAAGAAAAATAATATAAAAATAAAAGGAAAACATACATTTAACACAACTTCAAATATTTCGAACTTAAAGAATATTTTGAAAAGCTTATTTTCAATCACTAGAAATAAAGTTGGTAGATAACTTAAAGAACCAAAATTTTTGAAAACGAATTTACTTTTGAAAAGTAAGAAAATGGAATAATAATAAAACATTTACTCATAACAACTCAAATATATTTTTGTTTTTCCTTCTAACAATTCAAAAAGGAGAAATTTTCTGAAGTCTTGTCTCTTAAATCCTTAAAGACAAATTGTTTATAAATATCAATATTGAGACAACACTACAAAGATCATGCATACAATATGAGTATAAATATATGTTCAAAGGATTTTTCAACTATAAATATATACATATATTTTGCTTAAGGATTTTGAGTAAAGAGAAGTTTGGAAAAATCATATTTTGTAAACTATAAATTCGTAACTATTTTGTACCGTGGTATTTTCCAACCCAAATGGCTTTTTTATGACAAAAATAACCTTAGAAATGGATAGATCTTTTCGAGTAGGTAAAAAACGATATATTATAAGCGCAATTCCGAGTTAAAATGACCAAGTTATGACCATTTTAAGTTGGAATTACCTTCTACGTGAATTTTAACGATTTTATGACATAGTTTTTGATAAGTACCATAGAATCAACAAGAAAAACTCATTATGGGTATTCTTTTTGATTAGGTGAACCCGAGGAGGAGTATTCATACTCGGATGATTATTTTGATTAGTGGAATTACCGATCGACTCATCCGTAAGAAAGATAGATCCTCATGGCCAAGTGAGTTTATTTTTTACCTTTTACGTACTTGGTTGTGCTTATAGCTAGAGGCACTAGAAGTAGGAAAAGATGAAAATGAATTATGTATGGTAATATTAGTTGAAAGAATGTTAAGCATATCGAGACATGAATCGTTGATAATTAACTTATATCTTATTGTTATTCTGTTGGAGTATGTGCAAAATTCTATAATCACCCTTTAAATTACTATAAACATATACTGCGAATTATATTAATTGATTCATGCATATCACGTAGTTAATTTCATTGCATGAGCTGCTATTCTCGATGGTAGCCGGGTGTGCAGTAGCCAGAAATCTGCAAGATAGGCGATAGGAGTATGAATGAACTATTTTGTGATGGGCTAGTAGGAGCCTGAAATAAACTACATGAGTTGGATTTTAAGCTGGGTTTTAAAGAGCCTGGAACACCTAACCCGGAATGGAGGGGTAAATCCATTCAAACATATAATTTTCGGTAGATCATATGTATTGCTTGATCACGTGTTTGATGCATTCATATGCTTGTTAATAACTTGTTTGAAATTATTTATACAAGTACGTTGATTCAGGAATATTCTCACTAAGCTAGTTATGCTTATACTCCGATTGACCTTTGTTGTATCAGGTCCAATATCTTTTATGCCTGAAGATGACATATACTCGAGTGGGATTATGTATTGGAAAAGCTTTTGGAAATCTTTTGAAGATCATAGGTTAATTATCCTTTAATATTTCTTGGTGTTAGTATTATTTTTGTTGTGAGAAAGATTAAGTTAATATTATGAATGATTGGAGAATTATAGGGGAAGACCTCTAAGATGATGTAAGGATTATACTCTATCAATGATAAATTGGACGATTATTTAGATTTTTGTATGTTGTATTTACTATCTCAAACTATACATCCCATCGGTGTCTCCTATTGTTGTGATAGATGCCTTACATATAGTGTTGAAAACTTTCGCGTGACTTTGGAAAGTCATTCTTAAGTTTTAATACCATATGTGGCGACTGCCACGTTTATGGTACTCTTCGGGGCGTGACAAAACACAAATATAATACATATATAATATAGGAAAATTGAAATTCGAAACAAAGAAAAAATGAAAAAGATGATGAGCAGTAACAAACACCAGCCCTGTGTCGGTCGTGTATGTGCTCAACGCCGGCAACATAAAGGGATAAGCCAGTAATGTTGAGGTAGCGTTCTCTGGAATAGAAGCTATGTAATTTTTGAAGACACGTAAAATTGAAAGAACGTGGCATCTGGAGTTTAATGACAGTGGCGTTGAAGCTGGTGTACCTTGTAACGTTGGAGGCCTTTAAAGCCAGCGTCCTTTGGAACTTGAAGCTTGTAGATTTTACAAGAACGTCAACAATATAGAGCTCAACGCCGTCGGTGTTGGATCCGACATACATGTAAAATCTCTCTTGGAATGAATCTGTTTGTTGTTATAATAATAATAATAATAATTAATAGAAGGTAAAAATATTATAAAAAAACAAATATAAATAATTTTAAGACTAGCAAGCTTAAAATAATTGTTAGGTGCTATATTTTAATAACCATTTACAACTAAAAGATATTTTAGCTAATTAGACAAAATAATTAGACAATGAAAATTGTCTAATCATCATTTTTTATAAATAACTATATAAGAATGGAAAATTAAAATAACTTATAATTAGGAATAATGTGATTCCTAAAAATAACAGATGATAACTTGAAATGGAATCAAGAGAAACACAATAAAACTAAAAATTAGAAAATAAATATAAGTTACCATAAAATGACCAAACCAACAAACTATGTAAAAATAATAGTGGTGATTATGAACTATTAAATACAAACTCTATAATTACTCGATGAAATAAAATTTAAGTTTAGTAAATACTCAATATATATATATTCAAGAATTAAGAAAACTACGAATATGTTAGAAAAATAATTAAGGAAATAAATACTAAAACTAACTATATAAATAATAGAAGTTTCAAGACAGTTAAGGTTAACACATGAAGAAATAATTAATAAGAATTCACTATCAATATGAACACTAACGGAAGAAGAAACTTAAGAAAACTTAGAATAAAGAGAACACCTTAATTAAAATATAGATGTCAATTAAAATTAAGAAAAGCAAAATGAAAATAAATAATAAATAACAAATATCAATTACCTTAAGGTAACTATACTATAAAGACCATATAAATAGAAAAGCTTAATAACAGAATTATCAATTACAACTCAAAAATATTTTATAAATTTAGAAAGATTTCTTTTATATAAAAATAAATTTTACAATTTTGCTAATGAATATAATTTATAAAGGTCCTGACTAAATAACTAAAAATACATTAGAATTGATAATTAAGACCTGAAAGAATACTATCAATATAGTTATATATATAATAGTATAGTAATAGATATTTGTTATCTTATTTTATAGGAAAAATAGAACAGTTCTTGGACTTCCAATAGCCTATTACGATAATTGAACGAGGACAATAGGTGAGTAACTTTGACTTTATCATATTGTTTGTGCTTGTAGTATACTTGCATTTATAATAATATATAATCAACTTATATGCATACGTGATTGGGTATAATGTATGATGATTGGTATATGTTTGAATGTCAAATTATCATAATATAAGCGACAATTCCATTTTATGATAAATATTGAATAAAGCATATTGATAATTGTCTGTAAATTATATGATCATCTTAAACTTAACTAAAAACTACCGGTACTATAAATGAAAATGAAAATGAAAATGAAAATGCATTGCATTGCATTATATACACATATTGCATTTTAAAAGGAGTGATGACCCGGCTTGTATTAGCATTTCGGTTCTCTAGTGATGCGCCTGGTTTTTCTATATGACTTTTCTTAGTTTTTTCAGGAGCACCTTTGTTCTACTCTATTCCACAGGAACTAACTAGTATCGAAGGAGCACTGCCCATGATATCGACATAAAATGGCTAATACTTAATGGTGTTTCTTTGTTCTAAGGATAAGAGTGAAATGTTTTAAAGTAATTTGTGAGAGTTTATGGTACCCATTCTTCATTAGTTCTTTGATTCTCCTGGGCACAATTTATCGCTCTTCATGACTTCCTTCCAACACCGATAGGAGGGTGTCAATCTATATCATGTTTGGATTCCGGTTATCCAACTTGTACTTGCACATATGATTGATTGCTGCATGGCATACGCTTGTTAATTAAACTTGTTTGTTATTATTTGATGTGTGGTATAGTCAGGTTATCTCACTAAGCCTGTTGTTCACTCACCTCCCAACAGTTTTTATGCAAGAATAATAGTAGCAGATTGGACTAGGAATATGTGAAGAGTGCCTCTCCAACTGACTTTATTAAAGTTAGAAATAGGTTATCATGAACTTAGATTACAATTTTGCATAATTTGTACAAAGAGCAGTGACTTTACATTTTGTAGAATTAAAACCTCAATTTTATTATTTGGTAAGGAATACCGGTCCTTTGCGATCTTAGTGAGAAGTGGAAAATCGGATTCCATGGTTGGACATCCATAATATTATATGTATATGTATTATTTAAGTAAAGATATATTAATAAATAAATAGTTTTGTAAACTCTAACTTGTAAGACGGTTATCATATTATGGGTGCATACGTGGTATGATGATTTTAGATTAATCCTACAATGCTATTTTTTGAGGTGTGACATGCCATTGACATCATGTCATCATATGAAGTTAAAAAAACATACTATGCTCTTCTCTTCAATAGACGAGGACAATCATTTATGATCTCGTCTGTTCAAATGGCGAATTCAATTTATCTAAATGTGGAATCATTTTCATCCTAATGGTATTTTTGTAATGTTTTTAAAAACAAAAATATTAATTTCTTTTTCCCAATTTTAAAGTAGTAGGATGGGAATTAAAGAAAAACAGTTATTATTATTATTTTTAAAGATTTGAATTCCAAAAAGCTCTCGGAAGCAGTCACACACGCGTATCTATTTTTCGAAACTCACCATAACATATTATTCTAGAGCTTTCTAGAGCAAGGCGACAGAAGTTGGACATTGGGCGGCCCTCAAACCCCTAACACAACACCTTGTTTTCCCCTCTTCTAGAGCATATTGCCTGGAACAAGCAACACGTAGCACTTTTACTTCACCTCTTATCCAAAACCTTACTAAACCCTAAAGCTTAGTTCCTGCCGTTTTTCGAATTCCCAAGGTAATCTTCAATTGGAATTCACCATGCGCTTTGTATCATAACATCTCGTCCGTAATCGCATTGCCGTCTTCTTAGAGTTTAAGCTTGTTTGTATGGATGGACTGTGTCTGTGTTCTTATGGTATTGATTTTATTATTATTTTTTCCTTGTTTTCTCCTGGCAATTGAACTTGTAAATTCGGCTTTGTGACTGCTTGTTTTATATTTATATTTTCTGTTGATAAATATTTATTCTAGCAATTGCTGTCGTTAAGCTGTTTCTTGGAATTCAATTCAGAGAGAAATGAAATAAAACAACCATCATTGTGTTTCTTGTCAAAAGAGATGCGGATTTCCAGTTTTGTAGGTAGTAGGCAGCTGACCAAAGTATTCTTTTTAATGTATCCATGGAACAACGCCTTATTAGATGATGGAAATTGTTAAGTGTGCTGAGAAGAAATATTTCATTCCCTATGAAATGGAGTGATAAGTGCCAAATAACTTGCATATTTGCTTCTTCAAAATGTTATTGCTCTGGAAATCATGGCAGCCAACTTAAAATGCAACAAGTTTTTATGTAGGAACAAAATGCAACATGTTTCCTGCTAATGCGCTGAGCATTTTATATAAGTCATTGCTTTGAATTTTTTTATTATACTCCTCCACATGATTATAAATTTATAAAAATAAGTTTACAGAAATGCTATTTTGAAAATGTGGATGTCGTAAATAATTCTTACATGACTTAGCAAATGAAGAATATTTTCATTTTTTTCAATTATTGATTCCATGTTTCTAAAGTGAGTTTGTCCTAAATTCAGCCATTAAGGGTCGATGGCATCAACTTTCACAGCCATGTCATCAGTCGGTTCTTTGGTGGCCCCAAACTGCCATGTGATGGATAGGAAACTAGCAAATTTATCAGTCAATTTGTCCTCGCTTTCTTCCATTTCATCTTGTTCTTTTGGTAGAAGGCGAAGCATTAATCTTAGAAAATCTCATGAGCCCAAAATTTGTGCCATGGCAAAGGATTTGTACTTCAACAGGGATGGTTCTGCAATTAAGAAGTTACAAGTGAGTTGTGTTTTTTAACATTTTATTGAAGTTATAAAATGTTTCAGTAGGGCTCTTTTAGTCTCAACTTTCCCTTTCTTCTGTGTGTTCTTTCCTTTTTTCCAGAATGGTGTGAACAAGCTTGCAGATTTAGTTGGAGTTACACTGGGTCCTAAGGGCAGAAATGTTGTTCTCGAGAGCAAGTATGGATCCCCAAAAATTGTCAATGATGGTGTTACTGTGGCAAAAGAAGTGAGTATATTTGCTACATGTGCCGGTTTTGCATTATGTAATAAACTTATAATAGGTATCATTAGTAAATGGTTAATTTTTATCTATCTGTTTACTTTTCATGTTGAATGATTACAAAAAGGTGTAGCTCAGACATGCTGTGAAAATCACATACTACTAGCCTAATTCTTTGTTTTAGGACAGCTGTTGCTGTTTCCTTGATTACCTTACTCGCCTTAATTATGTTTTCCTTCTCCTTACTATTATCATCTCCCCATGCCTTAGGTCGAGCTGGAGGATCCAGTTGAAAATATTGGTGCTAAGCTAGTTAGACAAGCAGCTGCTAAGACCAATGACTTGGCTGGTGATGGGACCACTACGTCAGTAGTTCTTGCACAAGGCCTTATTACAGAAGGTGTTAAGGTGGTGGCTGCTGGAGCCAATCCTGTCCTTATTACTAGAGGGATAGAGAAGACAGCAAAGGCTTTGGTATCTGAGTTGAAGGCTATGTCGAAAGATGTTGAAGACAGTGAATTGGCTGATGTTGCAGCTGTTAGTGCTGGCAACAGTTATGAAATTGGAAATATGATTGCTGAAGCCCTGAGTAAAGTGGGCAGGAAGGGTGTTGTGACACTTGAAGAGGGGAAAAGTGCGGAGAATAGCCTCTATGTGGTTGAGGGAATGCAGTTTGACCGTGGATACATCTCTCCATACTTTGTGACTGACAGTGAAAAAATGGCTGTTGAGTATGAAAATTGCAAGGTACCAACAAAATCTTATATAGTAATGGTTCTCTATTGCTGCATATTGCAACAGTTTGTAGTATTACCAGCCTGTAAATAGGGATGAAATTAGTATATATTAACTGATGTCATTTTACTAATGGATTTAAACCTTGCAGTTGCTTCTGGTTGACAAGAAGATAACAAATGCTCGGGATCTCGTCAATGTCCTGGAAGATGCCATTAGGGGAGGTTACCCTATCTTAATAATTGCAGAGGACATTGAGCAGGAAGCTTTGGCAACTCTTGTTGTCAACAAGCTTAGAGGGTCTTTGAAGATTGCTGCTCTCAAGGCACCAGGTTTTGGAGATCGCAAGAGTCAGTATCTTGATGACATTGCTATTTTGACTGGAGGTACGTTTCCATTTGGATAGTCAACATTGTGTTTTATTATGTGTGATATCCAAAACTAATTCAATTTTTCCCCTACACACATGGCGCGCACACACACACGTGCACCCCCACCCCCACCCCCACCCCCACACTGCCTCCCCTCCCCACGTCTTCCCCCTTGTTGAGTTGTTTCTGATTGATTGTGTGAAATTGTTTTCAGGAACTGTTATCAGAGAAGAGGTTGGGCTTACTCTTGACAAAGCTGAAAAGGAGGTTCTTGGTCACGCTTCTAAAGTGGTCCTTACCAAGGATACGACAACAATTGTCGGTGATGGAAGCACCCAGGAAGCAGTGAACAAGAGGGTTGCACAGATTAGAAACCTTATTGAGGTTAGTCCTTCTTTCCCATCTTTCTTCTTCTGGTCTTCCTCTTCCTCTCTCTGTCTAAGTCTTTCCAAAAGAGGAACTTTATCACTGGCTTATTTTATGTGGTGCAGGTTGCTGACCAAGAATATGAAAAGGAGAAACTCAATGAAAGAATTGCTAAACTTTCTGGAGGTGTTGCTGTAATTCAGGTAATCTTTGATCTGTTTGAGTATTGGAGCTACCATGTTATGTGCAGTGTATATGACAGATTGTTCTCTTTGAAGGTTGGAGCACAAACAGAGACGGAGCTTAAAGAAAAGAAGTTGAGGGTTGAAGATGCTCTTAATGCCACGAAGGTAGTATTTTAATTCTTGGCTTCAAGCTTTAAGTTTGTATTCTTGAGCAATAATTTGTTATCAATATTGGCTAAGTTAATTAGAGGTAAAAGTTGCAAAATTTTTTTCACAGGCAGCTGTTGAGGAGGGAATTGTTGTTGGTGGTGGGTGCACTTTATTGAGACTTGCTTCAAAGGTTGATGCCATCAAGGAGGCACTTGGCAATGATGAAGAAAAGGTACTTTATCTCTGCTGTTTTCAGTACATTTTGGATGTCCTCTCATGACTTTAAGGCTGTAGTATTCTGGTATTTACTTTATCCTTTAGCAGGATGCATGAAATTCTTCTATATCATGAATAATATTAACAATACTTTGATCAATCAGGTTGGAGCGGACATTGTAAAAAGAGCTTTAAGTTATCCTCTTAAGTTGATTGCCAAAAATGCTGGTGTCAATGGGAGTGTGGTCAGTGAGAAGGTAACATGTGCCACTAATGCATCCGTCTTGTTTTACCATACTGAATTAGTTGCTTGCAAATGCAAACTTGAAGGTTTCTTTTCCAGATTCTTGCCAGTGACAATCCCAGATATGGATACAATGCTGCAACAGGCAATTATGAAGATATAATGGCTGTAGGCATTATTGATCCGACCAAGGTAAGTAGATGTACATAGCACAGTATATGAAGCTTCATTTTGCTGTTGATTTTGACCTGCTCTTGGCATGGCATGGTTGGCCTTGTTTTGATACATCTCGATAGCCAAGGGCCCCGGGAAATTCTTTTAGCTATCGTATTGAAAATAATAAGCTGTCGAAAGTCTTTATCGTGAATCTTGTACTAAATCTATATATTTGCAACAGGTTGTTAGGTGTTGCCTAGAGCATGCTGCATCTGTAGCAAAAACTTTCTTGATGTCGGACTGTGTCGTTGTTGAGATCAAGGAGCCAGAGCCAGTTCCTGCTGGGAACCCAATGGACAACTCGGGTAACTTTTCTTTCTTTTGCTGGTTTATGTCATGTTACATAAATTATTTTGGTAAATGGTATGAGACCAATTCGATTATTTATTTATTTTTTCACTTCTTGCTTTACCAGGATACGGATACTGAGAGGCAACATAAAATATATGGTGAAGGAACTCAAGTATGCTTTTGGACGTTTCCAAGCACAAGTTGGCTGATGGATTTTTCAATTACCAATTTTTCTCCTCGTAGAGATAGATTTCAGCCCGATTAGGATACATGCCAAGTTCACAGAGAGTGCTAAGTGGAAATTTTTTAGCTTATTTAAGTTAGATGCTCAATCAATCGTATGGGTTTGATGTGATTGGTGGTTGGGGGGGTTGTTTCTGGCCAAAATTTGGAATAGAGGGCAAATCAAGTGTCTCTGATTGGAATTGTTGGTAATCTGATATGTAAATTTTCAATTTTAACTATGGAGTGCTCTGTTTTTACGATTTCCGTTTATGGCCAAAAAGTTAATGACTGTTACATTTATACCTGTTTAGTATCGGGACTTAATTTTGATTGCATTTTAGTATTTATATATTATTCTTAATGCGTATTTTAGTTTATATTCACATTTTGGTTTATTAAAATTAACATTTGATTTTTCTTGATTGAGACATCATTTTCAGCTGATACTAATTTCTAAGATTAATATTTAATAAAAATTAACAATTGACTTTCATGATTGATATATTATATTAAAAATTATAAAAAAACGTCGTTTATGTTAGTATTTTCGTTAATATAATTTTTGGGTGGCGATGTTTGATTTTAACAAATTTTACATTGTTGGGAAGTTGGTGAGATGTAGTTCGATTGAAAAAGAGATCCTGTGTATCTCATCTAACTATTTGAAGCATGTAAAATATAAAATATTATAAATTGCAAATTAAATGTTATTTAGTCTTGAAATGGAAATTCTCAAATTCTTTGAATAATACTTTGGCAAATATAATATTTTGATATGTCTAATGGTACTGCAATGGTGGCTTTTAAAATTTTTTCGATTCCATAACTTGTGAACATATATGAATAAAAACTTATAATTGTTGGAGAGTTCATATTACAAGTTATTTTAAAATTGTTAATTTAACTTAAAATTGTATAATTAAAAATTGTCATTTTTCTTGGATAGACCTTCACGCCTATGTGTGGCTTGAGTTTATCAGTTAGATGATAAGGCTACTGTCAGATTCGGTTCAACTAGAGAGAATTTTTCCGCAATATGGACAAGTGAGCTAGTGATTTTGAGAGGACATTTTGAATGATTTCACAAGGGTTATCCCATTGGAAAACATCTGAATAAATATTATAATATATATAGAGATATTTCTTTGATTAGTTTAGGAATTAATGCTATGTGCTAAATGACACTTGATTTACAGACTTCAACCATTTCAAAATTTATTTGACTTGTGTGGTCTTAGAATTCACAATAAGACCTTAAAAATGAGATCGGTTAATTACAAAACTATAACCTATATTCAGTAGTGGTCATGGTTTGGTTAACCATTCGTGATCCTATTATTTGAATCTAATCATAATGATTGGTTTTTTAATATCTTGATTCTTAGCTGGTCTATTGTAAACGGTTAACTATTTTTTTTTTCAATTTTTAACCATTTAACGTAATTATTACACTTGGCCCAGCCCAATCCCGAGTAAAATCATCCCAAACAGAAGCCCTACTCTCTTTTCATCTCTCACAAATCAGATAAGAACAAACCTTAACCTAATCTCTCTTTACTCTCGTATGAGACTTACAGATACTGACTTGGTCTGTTTTGTTTGCAAGTTTAACTATGAAATTGTGGCTATTCGAGGAAGCCACCAACTCCTACAATTGCTTTGTACTATAAGTTGGGGATGAAAACCCCTATTCCATTCATCTTTTCGTTTTATACATGTACATGTGATGTAGTTCAAAACTACTTTTTGTTATGATGATCTGTAAAATAGCTATAAACAACTCTATTTGTGATATGTACATGCAAAATCTTTAAGCCACTTTAGCTCATGCCTAAATCTATATAATTCGGTTGTAACAACTTTCGCTCCCTCTTGAGAAACGATCTTGTCCTCAAGGTCAAAATGTGGATATATCCATTGAAAATTTGAAAGATCTTCCCATGTAGCGTCTTTTAACGGTAACCCATCCCATCGAACTAGTAATTGAGTCACCTCAATCCCTTGTCGCAAAATTTTCCGTAAATCCAAAATACACAAAGGTTGAATGATGGGATGATCTTAAAAAAAAAAAAAAAACTGATGGTAAGGTAATGGCATATCAGTACAACCTTGAGCTAATTTGAGGTAGGATACATGGAAAACATCATGTATTCGAGAACCCTAAGGTAATTCCAATCTGTAAGCTATGGTACCAATTCGTTTAATAATACGAAATGGACCATAAAACCTCTGTGAAAGCTTATGATGAGCGGTACCCGATATTGTGGTCTGTTTGTAGGGTCTCTATTTAACATAAACCCAATCTCCTACAGCATAAGTGACCTTAGTACGATGCTTAACCGTAAATCTTTTCATCTTGTCTTGAGCAGCTTTAAGATTTGTCTTTAAAATAGACAAAATCTGATCTCTAGTGAGCAATTCCATATCAATTCCCTCCAAAGATGAATTACCTTGAAAATACATAGGAATTGTGGGTGGTTTTCTGTCGTAAACTACTTCAAAAGGAGTCAAATGAGCTCCTTCATGCTAAGAAGTATTGTAAGAAAACTCAGCCCAAGGTAAAAATTTATACCATTGGGATGGAACATCCATGACAAAACATCTCAAATACTATTGAATAGTCCGATTCAAAACCTCAGTCTGGCCATCAGACTATGGGTGATAAGTGGTACTATAAGATAGTTTAGAACCACTCCAATGAAATAAATCTTTCCAAAAGCCACTCATGAATATTGGATTTCTATCCGAAACAATGGATCTTAGGAAACCTTGTAGTTTAACTACCATTTGTATAAACAATTGAGCCACCTTAGGAGCTGAAAAGTGTGAATCCAAAGCTCCCAAGTGATAGTACTTGGATAAACGATCCACTACAACCAAAATGACTGAAAAAGCATTAGATTTAGGAAGGTAGGTAATGGAATCCATAGAAATATCCTCCCAAATCTGTTCGGGTATTGATAGTGGTTGCAATAACCCAACTAGCTTTTGGGTAGAATACTTGGTCTGTTGACAAACCGTACAATCTCGAATAAATAATTCCACATCATGTTTCATGCCTGGCCAATAAAATTGTTCTCTGATGCTTTTATATGTTTTAAGGATGCCAAAATGCCTTGATAAAGGAATGGAATGAAACTCCTGCAAAATAGTAGGAGTCAATTTTGAAGTAGAAACCAAAAAGAATCTACCTCTAATGTATGAGAAACCCTGATTCGATTTCATTTGCCATTTCAATTTCTATCTTTGCTCTAATTTATGTATCAAATCTATGAAAGCTGGAAGTTGATTGTATACCTACTTGATCGTGTCAGCTATATGCAATAGGGGCATAGAAGTGACCGATTGCATGATAAGTCCATCATACTGACAAGACAGAGCATCAGCTACCATGTTTTTTTGTCTAGACTTGTATGTAATGGTATAATCATACCCTAAAAGTTTAGTCAAGTATCTATGTTACTCAGGAGTCAAAATAACTTGAGTGAGAAGTTCCTTTAGGCTTCAATGATCTATGCGTGTAGTAAAGTGTGATCCTAACAAGTATTGTCTTCATTTCTTAACTGCTTCCACCACGCCAAACAACTCTCGAACATAAGCAGATGTCTTAATCAAATGCAAGGGTAAGTTCTTACTAAAATAAGAAATGAGGTGGTCATCTTGCAGTAAAATAGCTCCTATGCCTGAGCCAGAAGCATCTGCTTCCAAAACAAATTGTTTTTGAAAATCTGGTAATACCAGTATGGGAACTGTCACCAAAGCTTGTTTAAGCGAATCAAAAGCACTATGAGCTGCCACTGACCACTAAAAGGCATTCTTCTTCAATAAATCAGTCAAAGGACTAGCAATTGAAGCATACGATTTAATAAATCATCGATAATATCCTGATAGTCCCAAAAAGGCTCTTAACTGCTTCAAAGTGGTTGGTGTTGGCCAAGCTTGAACAATTGTAACCTTAGTTGGATCAGGTTGCACACCCTTAGTAGAAACAATGTGTCCTAGATAATCAATTGTATCCTGGCTAAAAGCACACTTAGATTTCTTGAGATAGAGAGTGTTAGCTTGTAAAGTAGTTAACACTCGATTTAAATGTGCAAGATGTAAATCCAAAGTCCTGCTGTAAACAAGAATATCATAGAAAAAAAAACGATTAGAAATTTGCGTAAAAAGGGTTTAAAAATAGTATTCATCATGGATTGGAAAGTGGCCAGAGCATTGTTAATACCAAATGGCATCAGAAGGACTCATAGTGTCCTTCGTGAGTGCGAAAAGCTGTTTTGGAAACATTCTCTAGAGCCATCCTAATTTGATGGTAACTAGCTCGTAAGTCCAACTTCGAAAAAATCACCACTCCAAATAATTCATCAAGGAGTTCATCAATTGTGGATATAGGAAATTCATCCTTAATTATGGCCTGATTAAGGGCTATGTAGTCCACGCCAAACCTCTAAGACCAGTCTTTTTTATTAACTAATAACATTGGAGACGAGAAGGGGCTGTTGCTACATTGAATGATACCTTGATTAAGCATTTCATGCACCTGACGCTCAATTTCTACTTTTTGGAAATGTGGGTAACGATAAGGCTTCACATTCACTGCATCTACTCCATTGACTAAATGAATGCGATGTTGAATAGATCTCAGTAGGGGCAATGATGATGGTGGCTCAAAAATCGATGAAAATCTGCCCAATAGTTTCTCAATGGAACTATTATAGGTAGTATTCACTAAAATAGAATCCATCTGAGCCACAAGAGTGTGGCAAGAAGCTACTGCCTAAACCTTAAAGAGTCGCTTTAATTGATTATGAGAAATCAGTTGTGCTGGAATAGATTGATCACTAACCAAAGTTTTTTGAGATCCCTTATGAGCAAAAGTCATAATCAACCCCCTGTACTCGATTGTGATAGGTCCCAGTCCTTGGAGCCACTGAACACCAAGAACTACTTCAGCTGCTTGAATATCCAAAATGTAAAAGGTATCCTGAAATTGATATCCTTGAATATTCATGTGAACAAGTTTGCATTGTCCTTTACATTTAAGCTCATGTCCATTTCCCAAAATGACATTAAATTGAGAAGTAGGAAGTATAGGAAGTCCTAAATGTTTAGCAACCTCACTATGCATAAAATTGTGAGTGCTACTAGAATTAACAAGCACATAAACTGTAATATACAGAAATAAAGATGAAAATATAATGAATTATGAATCATGAGATGATATAGGATGAGTTTAAGGTTAAAACAAGTAAATTGTAAAGGTTTAAGTTTGGTTGTAGAACAAATGTTGAAGTTCGGATTTCTACAATTTTTGACAGATTGTATGCCACCTCCTGGAGAATCTACGCCGCTAGCATAGAGACGGTGTAGGAAGGGAACAGTAGCGTTTTTCTTAACACTGAGTGGAAAGCCGCCGGCGTAAGGCATGGATTTGCCGGTGGTAATAGGATCAAGGTTCTGGGAATTCAAAGCCCTATTGAATGCCACCGGCATAGGGTGTACGCTGGTAAGATCTACACGTGCGCCGCCGGCGTATGACCAAATTTATATAAATAAGAGATGCGAAAAATAATTTCGACAGATTTTTCTTTTTTATTTTCTCCTTCGTATAAGAGAGTTTTGGAGTGTTCTTGGAGATCTAGGCTTGGAGAATCATCTGGAGGGTGTTTTGATCCAAAGTAAGTGATTTCAACCTTCTCTCATTGATTAAATATGAAATTTTCTAAGTCTTTCTTAAGGTTATATGGATTTTTCATGAAGGATTTTGGAGAAATACCCTAGCTTTGTGTGGAATCCGAAATTTTGAGAAAGAATTCGGGTTTGGTGATCCAAGCAAGTAAGTAAAGTCTTTTAAACGTAAAGATTCAATAAAGGTTCATTCTTGATATGAATGTAATTGTTCTTATTGTTATGAATATTAGGATTTTGAAGGATTATCGAATTCTATAGATTAGTGAGGAAGACTGATTGGGTTAGACAGTGCAACTTGGTGATTTTCTTTGTCAGGTTAGGATTTTGGGAGTTATAGTACATTAGGAATTATTTATATCGTGTTCTTATTTGTTATATATATATGTATGTTATTGACAGGAATTTGGAGATTTGGCTTTGTTGTTGTATTATTAATATTGATTGAAGTATTGTGGAGATTCGGGAGATTTGATTGTGGTTAAGTATTGTTGATAAAGGATTTTTAGGAGATACAGATTGGAATTTCCTGAAACTGAGAAAGGTACGACCAATCCTTGCTTGCTGTTTTTGCCTGTAAGTTTAGTATTGATTGAATGTTTGTAGGAACAGAATTTCTTAATAAACCTAATCGTTATTCAGGTTAATAATTGTATGGTTGATTGTGCTTGGCTTTGACCAGTAAAGACCTGGCAGAGAGTGATACCAGTGAGACATCTTGATGATCTTGGTGTGAGGTTGTCCCTAGTGGACTCGTGCCTTGATATGATTCCAGTAGAATTAGGTGTTCTAGATTTGGGGTGTTTGGTGAGTACCCACTCATCCATATAAGTATATGATTATTATTTTCAAAGAGTTATATGATTTTTAATGGGGTCTAAGTAAGTCCGAGTTCAGGATTAGAGTATACCTAATATTGGACTGTGTTGTTTTTTATTGGCTTAAGAAAGATAATAATATGATTGTTTGCATTAGTTTAAATTGCATGAATTACCTATCTATTGTATGTGCATGTGCATTTGTTTTTGGATTTGAGTTATCGTATTGGGCGTCGCCGCTCATTCTTTTTAAATTTCAGGTATAGGTGAAGAAGATATAGT
This sequence comes from Combretum micranthum, assembly GCA_024138025.1. NCBI lineage: Eukaryota > Viridiplantae > Streptophyta > Magnoliopsida > Myrtales > Combretaceae > Combretum > Combretum micranthum. The sequence continues at coordinate 323,832 of JAMXBD010000250.1, read as the reverse complement.
GTATGATCTTTCCGGATATGACTTATTGTTTGATAGCGGGGATGGCGATAGTGGACCTGACTACCCGGCCGGGAGTTAGGCTTCATATATCAAATTTCTAAGAAAAGACATGTTTTGATCATTTGGAATTGTAGTTGGATGCTTTTGTTGGTTTCACATGAAAAGATTTTATTGTAAACAGTTTTTTAGTTTCTGTTGAATTTGTTGACTATGATGTCAACTTGGGTTTTATGCTTGAACAATGAGTTTATGTTTTATGAAGTATGAGTTTTCAGTTTTAACAGGTTTTGTATCCTATAAGATACCCTATGAGTATTTACAAGTGATGATTGTATTATTGTGGATGATAGAGCCTTTGCGTATCCTATATAAGAGGGGACATGTGGCGGGTTGTAATGCCTTATTTTAAGGCGTTACATAAACATTTCTAGAATTAATAAGGCCTTGATGCCCAAGTGTTCTAGGAAACATATCTCCACTTAAAGCATGGTAACTAATAGTACAATGCATATCATCATCCTCAAGTATGTCTTGGGCATCCTGTACTTCACTATCATAAACATTATCATTAGAAAGAAGCAATAGAAATTTTTCTTTACATTTATGATTTCGATTAGATTTTTCATCACAATTAAAACAAAGTCCTTTCTCACATTTTACTTGCATTTCTTCAGGAGACAATCGTTTGATAGGTAAAGGAGTGAGATTAGAAGAAGCACTTGATGAAGAAGGTTTAGTGGGAACTGATATTTGTGGTTTTGAAAATTATAAAGGTTTGGAAGTGTATGAGGAAGAAAAAGGTTTAAAAGATTTAAACCCAGTTGATTGCTCTTTAACTTTATCTTCATGCATTCTGGCTAACCATATAGCATCCACTAAATCTTTTAGTCTAGCAATTTGTACCTCACGTCTTAATGTAGGAGTCATTCCAGAAATGAAACAACTAAGAAGAACGGACTTGGATAAACCCACAATTCTATTTGATAATTCTTCAAATTGTGATTAATAATAAGAAACAGACGATGTTTGAGTTAATTTAGCAAGCATGCCTTAACCATCTTCATAACCTGATGCTCCAAATCGTTTTTGAAGAGCTTTGGTAAACTTAGTCTAAGAACTAAGTTGTTTGTTCATGCACATCCATTTTTACCAATTTAATGCATCACCCTCTAAGGCAAAAGAGGCAATTGTGATACGTTGTTCATCGGGAATGTTATGAAACACAAAGAGTTGATCTTATTTGAAAAGCCATCCCAATACCTCTTCTCTCGAAAACTTTTGAATTTCTAATTTGATCACTTTTAATAGATTCCCTTACTGACTTTGATGTCTCGAAAATGATGAATCTTGTTCATGATTATTAGAAAGATTAGAGGCAGCAAGATTCTGATTCACTTTCATTTTTTCAATCTTGTCATTCATTTTACTCATACTATCTTGAATAGCAACGAGGGTTTTCTTCATAACATCTATTTCATCGATGAAATAAGTAGAATGAGTAACAGGAGCCATAATGAAGCAATAAGTATGAGAATAAGAGCACCAAATATTACACTCGACCCAGCCCAACCTCAAGTATAAAATCATCTCAAACAAAAACCCTACTCTCTTTTCTCCTCTCGCAAATCAGATAAGAGCAAACCCTAACCTAATATCTCTTTAGTCTCGTATGAAACTTACAGATACTAATTTTGTCTATTTTGTTTGCAGGTTTAACTACGAAATTGTGGCTATTAGAGGAAGCCACCAACTCTTACAATTGCTTTGTACTATAAGCTGGGGATGAAAACCCCTATTCCATTCATCTTTTTGTTTTATACATGTACATGTGATGTAGTTCAAAAATACTTTTCTGTTATGATGATCTGCAAAATAGCTGTAAACAGCTCTATTTGTGATCTATACATGCAAAATCTTTAAGCCATTTTGGCATATGCCTAGATTTATGTAATTCGGTTGTAATAGTAATGGTTTCAACAAATCTTATTGTTTAACCTTTATCATAAATTTTTTTTTTAATTATTATATATAATACAAGAGCTTAAAAAAAGGCAAATTAAGAAAAATGGAAAAAGCAAGCCTTTGGATGTATCATCATCAATAAAATAAAAACTAAATCAATTATTACGTTAATTCCAATCAAACATATGATATAATATAGTAACTTAATCAAAATTCAAGGAATATTAACATATTTAAATGATATGTATATGTAAATCACATGTATATACATATTTAAAAATAATTATACGTATATGTAAATTATATATAATATATTTATAAATATTAAAACTGTTAATCATTAACCGTCTGTTTTTTGTAGATATAAATCGAAACTGAAATCGAAAAATAGGAAAAAATAAAAATCGTAATCCTAAATCGAAACCAATAGATTGATTAATCATATTTTTTGGATTGGTTTTTTAGTTTCGGTTCGGTTTTTTAGTTTTATTGGTTTTTCTGCATAACCCTATATGTGTTTTCACCAATTTGCAAATAATTTTTTTTTTTTATAAATAGATGACTTCGGTTTCATACAAAAGTGTTAATATCATTTAATAATTTTAGAATGACACGTCAATATTTTATTGGCCATAAAAATTAAATTTACATTTTTCTTCAATTTGCTCATTTTTAAAAAATTAATTTTTAATATCTTATTTGTTTAATTTTATCTAGTAATATTTTTTATTAAATTTATTTTGTTTAGACTAATAAGATACTAACACATATCCCTCTAATAATAATTAATCATAACGATACTTTTGTATGAAACTTAGGTCACCTATTTGTAAAAAAAAAAAAAAAAATTAACATGAGTTATGTGTTTATAAATTGACCAAAACACAGGTCATGTTTTTGTAATTAGCCAGTTTTCAACTGAAGATGAAATTACCATCTTAAATCACATGTAAAGGGTTGTTCAAGATTAAAATTATTAGTTATAAATAATTTTATTTTTATTTGTAAAATAATATATCAATTAAAAAAATTAATTTTCCATGAATTAATAAATAATATTTTATTAATAATAATTAAGAAATGTTAAATATTATTTTTAATAAGTTAATCAGCAAAGGGACACTAAAATGTAAGGGTGAGCGGTTACAGGATAAGTAGATATGAAGCATTACTCGTACCCTACTCATAAGGTATTAGCTATTGAATTTCGTACAATCGGAACCTATCCTATGGCTCCTTGTATCCACCTTATACCCTGTAAAATCTTCAGGGTACAATAGGGTACTATATAAAACCTATAATTTTTTTAACGAAATCTCCACATTTTTTCTTTCTTTTTAAAACATCAAGTTTATAGCCTTTGATATATTTTTATGTAATATTTTCCACTATCTTATTTTCATACATTTAATATAAATAACATGGGAAAGAAATTTAAAAAGTAATTTTTTAATATCACAATTTTTATAATATATAAAAACTATTTATGTGTGAAAGTTGAAACCTATATTAATACTTATGAAACTTATTTATGTGATATTAAAAAAAAATTATAAAACTTACATAAAATTCTAAAATTAAAAACTTTATCACTAATTCTATACATTAATTAGTATTATAATATAAATATTATCTCCATATAATTTGAGAGTTCAAGCACGTACATATACCTATAGTTCTTTCAAAATAAAAATAAAAATAAGAAGCTATTCTAAAATAAGATAATACAAATCCTTCTATAATAAAACTGTAAACTCTCAAATTTTTGGAATCGGTTTAGCTTAAACCCTAATCTAGAAGTCAACCAGAATCCTAAAGTCAACAAAACGCTAGTTAGACGTAATAGCTTGAGTCCGACAATCCCAAATAAGCAACTCGGGAAAAGTAAGTAAGAGTTTAATATATAGAATAGTGCGTAATTACCTAAGGAAGCTTAAAAAGATCAGATTAGTAAAACCGCGAATCATTTTGAACCCGATCGGACACAGTTCTTGAAAAACGTTTCCTAGGGCTTGGAATAGTAAAAATATTCCGAATATACCGTTAGACTCGTAAAAATATAAGGTTTTCAAAAATATTAATTTCATAATTTTTGGTAATTAAAAAAATCAGATATTGCAATTATACGCGTATTTTCTTACTACCAGTACTTAAATCGTCAAGTCTACTTTACATTATACTATTCATTACTATTCTTTTCTCTCTACTTTTTCTTATACCTACTCTTACAAATACTATAACATATAAACTTTACTTTTTACCTTTCCTGTAACTTTATTTTACATCTACCTTACTTAATATTCCATTTATTTAACAAAAATACAAAATAAAACTCTCTCTCTCCACTCTATACTACATGGCCGGTCTCCCCCCCCCCCTCTTTATGCATCTCTCTCAATTTTGTTTCAATTTTCTTTTATTTAAATCACACAAAAATTTACTCCTCATTTCCTATAAATACCCCCTCCTCTTTCACTTCTTTTACACAATTACTGCACACAAATTCTCTGCAAAAACTCTCTTAAATTCTCCTCTCAAAACTCTCTCCAAATATCCTCTCAAAACTCTCTCGAAATAATCCCAAAACCACTTTCTACCTACACAAAACTCATAACCACATAACCCTCGAAAAATCTTCTTTAGGTAAACTTTTCTTATGATTTTCTTCTTCTCATGTCGTGTAACTTTACATGACCATGGTGTGTGTCACGCCCCGAAGGGTACCCTAAACGTGGCAGGCCGCCACATATAATATCAAGACTTAAGAATGACTACCTTAGTCATGCGAAAGCCTTAGTATTACATGTAAGGCGTCTAGCACGGTAATAGGAGACGCTTTTGGGAAGCATAGTTTAAGCAAGTAAAGATGAACATAGAAGAATCCAGAAATAAAATATATTATATCATTAATAACCCAAGATCTATTACATGATTTCTTAGGGGCATACCCCTGCTAATTCAAGGATCGTAATAGTCTTTACAACATTCAAAAACTACATTAAAATTTCAAAGGAATTCTAATCTAAGTCTTCAAGTAGATTTCCTCTAAAAGCTTCAATGGAAAACTTACTCGGATATGGGAAGGCCCTGGGCACAAAAATAGGTGTTCCTGAGAATACAAATACCTATAGGGGTGTAAGCTTATGGACTTAGTGCGTAAATCCCAAATTTCATACTCAAAGTAAATTATCAACCAAGTTTATTATTCAAACATATGGAATGCAACATCCACGTGAGCATACAAGACATATGACTTTCCAGCAATCATATGTTGAATGAATTACGCCCTTCCTTCGGGGTTGGGTATTCAGGCCAATTATAGCCACAACTTTTAAAACATTTTTATAGATCTTACCGGCTCCTATAAGTCATCAAAAACTTGTAGTTATTACAGGCTCCTACTAGCCACCAATTTATGTAGTTCTTACTGGCTCCTACTCGCCACTTACATGATATACCGATTATGTCTACCACCACTATTATACACTTGTCCCACCAATTGTATAGTAGTGAATGAAATGTGACTCAACATATGAAGTGCATGCACAATTTCTTAATTAAAGTCTAGTAGTTATATTTATCTTCTTTCAAGCGAGCAACCAATTTCAAACACTTCAAGATAGTAATGTATAAACAACTTTATTACAAACAAATCAAGTTTCGATATACTTAATATTCTTTCAACATGTTATCATAACACTTCCATTTGATTTTGCCTAAATTCTAGTGCAACTAATTTTACAAGCACAATCATAAGTATGAAAAATAATGGGGAATAAACTCACCCAACCATGATGACACATTTCTTGAAATGGATAAGTCGTTCGAGATTTCCACTAATCGTAGTAATCTTCGGGATACGAACAATCCTCCTCGAGATTATCTAATCAAGAAGAATACCCAAAATGAGTATTTCATGAAGCTTCTATTCTTGAAGATTCTAAACTTTTCTTAAAATCGTGGTAAAATCATATAAGAGGAAATTCCAACTTAAAATGGCCATAACTTGCTCATTTTAACTCGGAATTTCGCAAATAATATATCGTTTTCTACCTACTCTAAAAGATATACCCATTTCTAAACTTATTTTCAACAAACTAAGTTGTTTGGGTTCCGAAAAAGCAGCGACCATATTCTCCATGAATTTGCAAAAACCTGAGTTCCTCCTTTTAAAAAAGTTCACTTGAAGAGATAAATTTTTCAAATATTTTATAAGCTTTTGAAAGGTATATACATATATGTAATGACCCATAACAAATGTATGAAGTAAATGAAGTTGTCTCGATTTATGAAAAAGTAAAGTCTTGAATGATTTTGAACTTGAGAATTTTTGAAATATTCATTTTACTTTGAAAAGATTTTAAGTTACTTGAAATGAGTGTTTCTTTTTCTAAATTTAATTTCTTGTAATTGTTCTAAATTTCTAAAGAATGATTTTTATTTTTCTAAGCTTAGATTCCAATAACTTTTAAAAGTAATAACAATTTCATAAAAGAATATTTTTGTTTCTTGTGATTATTCCAAAAGAATTTCTAATACTTGATGAAAATAAGCTTTTATAAAACCTTTTGTTTATTTAAGAAAAATCATTTCTAGGCATGTTTATGAGTTTTTAAGAAACTTAATCTCTTCATTTATTTCTTAGAAAAGAATGTTTAGTTTAAGAAAACACTTCCTCCTTTATTTATGTTGAGATAAAAATCATTAGGTTCATGCATGAATATGAATCATAAAATTATGGAAATGTAAAGAAACATAATAACTTGAAAGAATAAGAAATTAAAGGAATAAATCAAGTATTGGGACCTTAGCTTCATCAAGGTGCCCCGGGACTAAGAAAAGACTAGCCCCTAAAAGAAAAGAAAAGAAAATGTTTTGACTTGATGAGGACAAGTCTAAGACTAGAAAGACTAGTCTTAAAAACAATATTGAAATTAAATAAATTGCAATGAAGTAAATAAAGTGCAAGAAAAGTAAATAAATTGCAAGACAATGAGCTTATATGCTCTAAATAATATATATAGTCATATAGATATATTAGATAATTATGAACATAAAAGAAACATAACGAAGTTTAGATTATGAACAAAAACAAAGTATGAACCTATTGTTGCTTTCTTAACCTTCATGGTTTTAGAAAACACACACTAAGTTCATACTAAGTAGATGAACATAGGAGATTCTTGAAGAAATAATACCTAAAGGAGATGAACTAAAGAGAGCTTCTTGGAAGAGAATTCTTGAGGAATTTTTAGAGAGTAACTTTAGTAATGAAGAAGCGTGAAAGAAGTGGAAGTGTGAAGGGGTATTTATAGGAAAATGTGGAAGATAAATTGTGTTAATTATATAAGTGAAAAATAAAACAAATTGAGGCATGGGAAGGGGTGGCCGGCGCAAATCCAAGGGTAATGGGGAGAGAAAATTTTAGTTTTTTGTTATTTTGTTAATTAAAAGTAAGAAATGAGAGATGTGAAGTTGTATTGGAAATGAAAATGTGTAAAAAATAGATGTATGGGCTGTAAGAGTAGGTTGAAAGAAAAAGTAGAGATACATAAATAGTGTAGAATAGTAGAAAATAGTGTATGTAAAAGTAGACATGACAATTAAATGCCGGTAGTAGGAAAATATGCGTATAAATGCGATATCTGATATTTTTAGCTACCGAAAAATTATGAAATTGATATTTTTGAAAATCTTATATTTTTACGAGTCTAACAATATATGCGGAATATTTTTCCTATTCCAAGCTCAGGACACGTTTTTTGAGAACTATGTCCGATCGGGTTCTAAGGACACTCGAATTTTGCAAAACTGATATTTTTATACAACCTATAGCTATTACGAACCATTATAGCTAATTATTCCCACTTCGTTTTCTAGGGCTACAGAAAACAGCAATACCGGACTTAAGCGGTTACGGTAAACTAGGGTTTTGTTGACCCTGGAAAATCCAGTTGACTTCCGATTAGGGTTTAATCTATAATTCGAATCCAAAAATTTCAGGGATTTACAGTTATGATATCATAAATAAATGGATTCATGCATACCATGAAGTGAGTCACATTGCATTGGGTTATTATCCTTAAGTGAGAAGGATTGTAGCTCGGGTCAAAAGCAACACTTGGCGAAGTGACTGGAAGCGATTAGTTGGCGACATTAAGGAAATGCTTGGTGGAAGATCCGAAAGCAAGGCTCAATTCAAGTAGAATTCATATGCTTGGCGATATTGATTGAAAGCATAAATTTTTTTAACAAAAACTTCTTGTTTTGAGGTTACGTATCACCAAACCCCGAATGTAGGGCGCAAATCCATTTAATATATAGTTCCCGGAAAACTATATGCTTTGTTTTCCCACGTGTATGTTGCATTCCATTTGTTTGATTAAACAACTTGTTTGAAATTTTGTTACAAAAAGTTATTTATGGAAATAGTTCTCACTAAGCCTATTAGCTTATACCTCTATAGATATCTTTTGCAGTTCCCTTATTTGTGGTTGAGGCCACGAAGACCTTGCAGCCAGGTACCTTCTTTTTGAGTTAAGGAATCTCCTAAAATAAAGTTTAGTAGATAAGATGCAGAAATACTCCTATAATAGATTTGTGAATAAGGGAAATGTCCCTAAGTTTTGTAAGAACATCGTTATGAATAAATGAATATTATGAATCCTCTTTTCTTAATATGTTATTATATCTTCTCAAGCTCCATAGTTCCATGTATGGTCCTCTAAAATTGTGAAAGCACGCCTTACAGTTAATATCAAAGATTTTGGGAATGGCTAAGGTTGTCATACTTAAGCTTTAATATTGAGTGTGGCGGACTGTTACGTTTAGGGTACCCTTGGGGCGTGACATTTCCAGGAAGGTCTTAGGTTGTCTAGCCAAAGCAAACTCTTCACATAATATCCTAAGCCTTAAACGGTAATTTTCCAAGGCTTCAAATGGTCCTTTTCTGAAATTTTTAGCCTATAGACGGGTCTTGTTTAAGGTAATCTATGCAAAAGAGAGAAAAGTCAGAAAAACTCATTCTACCCAATCTATCTTATCTTGGTCTCTCTTAAATTCTATTCTAATTTGTTTCTTCTTAAGTCCAATTCTATAATTATTATTTTTAAATTCTTAACCATGTTCTGATACCAACTTAAACTGTCATGCCCCAAATGGTACTCTAAACGTAACAGTCCGCCAAACTCAATATTAAAGCTTAAGCATGACAACTTCAGTCATTCCCAAAAGCTTCAATATTTAAGCATAAGGCGTGCTCTCGCATATTTAGATAACCATACTTTGAAATATGAAGCTTAAGCAGATATAATAACAAATTAAAAAAGGGGAATTCATAATATTCATTTATAATAATTGTCTTACAAGTCTTGGGGGCATTCCCCCGCCAAAATAACTATAATCTATTACAAGAAATTTTCTATGAAGTCTACATTCAAACTAATGCTAAACTTCATCTAAAAGTTCCTTAACCATAAAAAGGAAATATACCTGCCTGTAGGGTCCACGTGATCTCAACCACAAATAGTTAAACTATAAAAGATATCTATAGGAGTATAAGATAATAGGCTTAGAGAGAATTATTTCCATAAGCAGATTCTTGTGTAGTAAAAATTCAAACAAGTTATTTAAGTATTCAAGTGAAATGCAACATACACGTGAGCAAGCAAGGCATATAGTTTTTCGGGAACTATTTGTTGAATGGATTTATGCCCTCCATTCGGGGTTTGGTGATAAGTAATCTTAAAACGAGTAGTTTAGTTAAGTTATGTTTTCGATCATTACCGCCAAGCATATTAAATCTACTCGGGTTGAGCCATGCTTCCGGTTTACCGCCAAGCATTGGTTTAATTCCATATCGCCAAGCAATCGCTTTCGATCACAGCCGTAAGTTTTGCTTTCGACCGTGTTACTATCCTTTTCACCCAAGGATAATAACCCCATGCAATGTGACTCACTTCATGGTATGCATGAATCAATTTATTTAAGATATCATAGCATCATTATTATCAATTTTAAAGTGATCATAGAATCTTATACATATTAAGTTCAATACTAAAACAAACGATTACTCACAATCAATTCCCGCATCGATATTCTTAGAATTCTTTGAATAATTTTTACATACATATCAATTTGTCTTTCCTTAATTCTAGTGTGACTAAACTACAAGCACAATTAAGTAACGTATTTAGGGAAATAAACTCACATTGCCATGGCGATAATTCTTCCAAATGGGCGAGTCGAACAAACAATCCACTTAGTCGAAATAATCCTCGGGATATGGGTATTCTTTCTCGGAATCACCTAGTCAAGAAAAATACCCGAAATGAGTATTTCTTGATAACCTTCTTGAAATTTGACAAAACTATGTCATAAGAACATCAAAGTTCGCATAGGAGATAAGTCCAATTTAAAATGGCCATAACTTGGTCATTTTAACTCGGAATTGCACACATAATATACCGATTTCTACCTATTCAAAAAGATCTATCCATTTCTAAAACTATTTTCATCAAACTAGGTCATTTAAGCTTCGAAATAGTGGCGATCAGATTTACCACTAATTTTCCCATCCCAAAAGCATTTGTTTCAAATATCAAATCATCCAAAAATTTCTTTGATAATTACTTAGTTATATATATAGTTAAGAAATTCCTTTTAATATAGATATATAGCTCATATTTCATCCATGCTCAAGTGTTTGTTATCCAACCCAAAATTCTTTAGTAAAACAATTCTAGTTAGAAGTTTAAACAAATCATAATTTACAACAAATCCATTTTGTAAATTCTTTAAAATGAATATTTTGATTCTTTTGTTTCCAAAGAATTATTTTATGTTTATCTTACTATTTTCCTTTAATGACTTTCAAATGAAAAATAAATTTTCCTATTTTCCTTCACAAATTTTCAATATTAGTGTCACTTTTCCTATTAGTTTCCAATACAATTTTTCCTGAACCATTACCCAAAAATCTTGGTTTGAAAACTCTCATTCCCTTTTTATGGGGTTTTCTTTATATTATGTTTTTATGGAAAAACATTTCAGTATCAAAAGTCATCTTCACTTGGGAAACTGTCACGCCTCAAAATGAGGCCTAGTATGATTAATCTAAAGCTATTATACCACGTGTGCACCCGTAATATGAGAGCCATCTTGTAAGTCAGAGTGTACAAGACTCTATTTATTTATCAATGTCTATTATATAGATGATATATTATATTATTGGATTTTAATTATGGAATCCAATAGTCAACTCTCTACCAAGACTGTAGAGAATCGATATCCCTTACCAAATAATGAAATTAAGTTCTAACTTACAAAATATAAAATATCATTTGTTTATACAAATAATAAATTTTACATTCTAAGTTCAATGCCACTTATGTATCTAACTCACTATAATCTAATGGAAAAGCACTCTTAACACATCCCTATCCCAGTCCCAATTAGCATTATACCTGCATAAAAACTATTGGGGAGTAAGCAAAACTACAGGCTCATTGAGATAACCTAACCAAACCACACATCAAACAATAATAAACAAGTATAATTACCAATCATATGCAATGTAACAATCAATCATATGCACATTACAAGCTTAGATGATCTAGAATCCAAAGCAGGATGGAGATTTACGCCCTCTTATTGAGGTTGAAGGATCACATTGCTATGGTCCATCTATCCAGGAGAGACTAAGCATACATGAATACATCAATACTTACTTTAATTATCTATTTAAATCAACCATATCTTAAATCTCTTATTTATTGTTTTTTGCTTTAGAAACTCCACTAAGTGTTAGTCCTTTCAAAGCGATACCATAAGCGGTGTCCTTCGTTTACCATTTAGTTCTTACAGTACCGACAGCTCAAAGATAACCTTGCATTGATCTAATAGCTTTTAGCCTAGGTCAACCAAGTATTATCAGAGGGCCGAAATACTAACACGCAGTAGGCTGCCACTTGCTGAAATAACTTTTATGCAAATCGTGTAATGCATGATCATTTTCTTTTGTGGTGTCAAGAGTTTTTAGTCAGGTTTAAGGTGATCATACAATTCACAGACAATATCAACATGCTTCACACAGTAATTATCATATAATAAAGTTATCACCTATAATAAGATAATTTTGGCAATGAAGCATACACCAAACATCATGCAGTATACCCAACCCCACATGCATATTGGTTTAATATATTATTACTATAAATGCAGTTATATTACAAACACAAACAGTATGATAAAGTCAAAGTTACTCACCTGTGGTCCTCGCTAAACTATCGAAATATGCTATTGAAAATTCAAGAATTGATATATTTTTCCTATGAAAATGAAATAACAGATATTGTGCTCCTCTTAGTCTATTTTATATAATTATTTTGTTGTTTTCAGTAGTCATTTCATTCCCAATTTTGTTCTATTTCAATTTTCCATTGTTGTATATATCTATATATATATATATAAAGAATAAATTGAGTAATTATGAAAATCTTATTTTTATTTTATGAAATATTGAATCTGGTATTAATGATATTAATCAAAGTAATGTTAATACTAATGTTAATAATAATGGTGATTATAATAATCTTAATGACAATATTAATAATAATAATTTCTGTAACAAAATAAATAATAATAGATTAGCAACATTAATAATAATATTATAACATTAATATAATAATATTGATAAATATCATTTCATTAGTATCATAAGTAATTTAAGTTATACTTTAACTAAAACAGAAATTATAAAATATTCATAATAATAATAGTAATTATAACAATAATACTTGTATTTGGATAATTAAATTAGATTAACAATTATTATATTATTATATTATTATTTTATATTATTATTATTATTATTATTATTATTATTATTATTCAAAAATACAGTGGATGTGAATCCACTTCCATGTTTTTTTTCCATTAATATTAATATTAATATTATTATTTCCCTGCCAAAGAGCTGGGGATACAGGGACGTGATTCACGTCCTAACGAATTTCCTTTCTTTTTTTTTAATAATATATTTACTAACATTGTTAATAATTGTTATTATTATTATTATTAGTATTGTTATTATTAAATTTGGCTAAGGAGAAAAGAAAGAAAAAAATAAAATAAAATAAAATTCACGTGAACAGTACCAGACATATATATTTTATTTTTTATTTTTAAATAATTACTAATTTTATAATAAAATTCATAATAGATAATAATATTAGTTTTTAACACTTTTTGCATTACTAATACATATACATACAATCTATATCTTAATTAGCTTATACTAACACAACTAATATTAAATATTAATTAAAAATAATAATAACCCATAATTAATAAAATTATCCTTTTCTACATCATTTATAATGCTAAAGTATTTACATACACATATACTTAAATAACTATATATTAATAAAAATAATTCTAAAAAAATTATTAAAAATAATTTTCACTTCAAAATTAATAAATATATATATTATTATTAATTATTCAACCAACCAGAATTTAAAAAATTTTATATATGATTTTTTTATTTTCTGCAAAATTCGTGTTACTATTCACGTGAACAGTACTAGCGGTAGTGTTCGTCATCTTCAAGCTTCGTTTATGTCTTATTTTGACCAATTTTCACGTCTCAATTCACTCTAAAGTGTTCCTATATGTTCATACAAGATATTTCTACACATATAACAACTTAAATCAACAAAACTCATTCTTAATCTATGATTTTTGGATCAAAATGGTGTAACTAAAGATATTCGGATCTTACCTTGTTCAATCCAATTCCAGGCATTTTTGGAGCCTTCTTTTGTGTTGGTTTGAATCCTAGGAATATCAGAATTCGTTTTCGATTATTACTTTAATAAGAAACTAATTTAAACTAAATTAACTTACCTTGGAAACCTTGCTCAAGTGATTTAATGGAGGTAAGTTTCTTGATCCGAGCTGAGGTGTCTAAGGCGAGTTGGATTCGGTTTTTAGGTTGGTTTGGTTGTTATTTAGGAGCTCATTTGATCTGGAAACTTTGGTAAATAATGAACTTAGTTTGCTTGTTCTATATTGTACATACATATATATAGAAGAAGAGGGAGAGAGGCGGTTTCTGTGTAGTTTTCCTCATAATTTTTGCTTCTTCTACTTGCAATTTTACTTCATTAATTGGGTGTGTGAGTTGGCTGCATATGTTTGGCTTATGTGTTAATTTTGTTGACTAATTTGTGTATTATTGGAACCAACTTGGGTAGATTTCAGCTATGACGTTTTCAAAACAATATAAGCCTTATATTTGTACAAATCATGCACCGTATATGTGTATTATAGGTATAAATATTAATATAATAATTATTAGTTGATAATTATCTTAGTTTTAGGGTATATAGAAATACAAAAATAAAGAGAAGATGATGAAGTTATGACCAACAATTGTGTAAGGAGGGGGTAAAAATATAAACTTGTGAAAAAAATCAATTTGTGGGTCCAAGTGATACGTATGATAAATATTTATTCAATAATACTTTTACATGAAAATTTTCATATTCGCGTTATTAAATATTCTGAACACTATGATATACATAGAATTTTTATTAAAGATATGTGTATATGTGTTTAATTTTTCACTTTTTGGTTGAAATTTGTTGCGTCTAGTGGAGTTTCAAAATGAAGACAATTGAGAACCGTAAAACGAAATAAAAAAAAAAATGCAAGTGAGTTAGGATGAGTGGAAATACAAAAACAAAAAGAAGAAGATAAATTTATAACCAATAAATATATAAGTAGTGGGAAAAAATATGAACTTGTGTAAAAAGTCATTTTTGTGGATCTATATAATACGTATGATAAATACTGATTTGATAATATGTTTGGATAAAAATTTACATATTAACGATATTAAATATTCTGAATATGATAGTATACATAGAATCTTTAGTTTAATACTTCTAATTTTCAGTTGTTATACCTGCTATCGTAAATTATATTTGGAAACCAAGAAAGGTCGGTCCCCCTTCGTTTCTCAACACAAAGGTAGCTTCCTGTAACATGGGTTCTCCTAACTTATGAACGGCAATCCTTTCCACTGCATAGATTACTTCAAGCTCCGACCAACATTTCTTCCTTATAGGGCAATACTCAACATTGGTCGCCACCTTATACCATTCGGTGTTCATCAACCCTCTTTTCCACAATTTAAACATCTCCCGAATTGACTAGGATGACCAACTAAGGCAAAGTCTTCGCACAAGACTCTAATTTTCAAACGGTATTCAACCAAGGTTTCATCAGGTTGCTTACGCACTCGCCTTGCCGCTCGGTGGGCTTCATCCAGGGTAAGCTATTCACAAAAGAAGAAGGAATCAGATTTGTAAAACCCATTCTACCCACGTTTTTCGTTTATAGGCTTCATTTTATTCTCATCCTTCCTTATTCTTTTTAAGTCTATTGGTTAAGGTCATGATCGTGGATCCTTAACCATGCTCTGATACCAACTTAAACTGTCACGCCCCAAAGTGTGCCCTACACGTGATAGTCCGCCACACTCAACATTTAAACTCAAGTAAGACAACCTTAGTCTTTCCATGAATTTAAACATCGGGTGTAAGGCTCGCTCTCAACATTTACAGATCATACTTTGCTTCGTAGTAGCTTAAGGAGACATACATAGCAGCAAGAACGTAAATCATGACCGTCTTACAGAGAATTATTCTATTACGTGAACTAGGGGGCATACCCCCGATAACAAAAGCTATAATCTCTCAAGTCCACAAATTCCCTTGTATTATCCTTTAAATACCGGTTCGAGGAACAGGATTAGAGGCCGATACTAATCTTTAGGCCCCCGGCCCCATCCAAAAGCTCCTTAGTATCTAAGAGCTATACCTGGTGTCCACGGGTCCTCGAAGATAGCCAAAGGTATTCATATTGCAACAGAAACTATTGGGGTATAAGCTATACTAGCTTAGTGAGTGAAAACTTCCGAATCATAATTAATACAACCATTCAAACAAGTAATTTATCAACCAAGTGGAATGCATCAGGGTGAGTTCAACAAACATATGACCAGCCGGAAATCATATGTGGATGGACTTACGCCCTCCATCCCGGGTTAGCAGATTTACGAATCCTGTGGTACGACGCCGTTTAAGGTCACGGTCAACTGAACAACATTTCGTTTTATGGATCACGATTAACCAACATGTATTCGTTTTATGGGTCACGAAAAACCAACATGTATTCGTTTTATGGATCACGAAAAACCAACAAATGCTAATGCTCCATCCCCATCGTGATACGAATGAGTTCAATTATAATTGAGGTCCAATAATAGATTAATCCAATTCTTTTAGGTGGCCAAGCAACGTTCGCAGACAATCAATTCTAACTCTTCTATACAAACAACAACTTATCACCCGGTTTCGATATTTCTTAAATTCAATTCTGCATATCAACAACAGGCAATCATAACTCCCAACTAACCCCATCATGCATAATCATTCTTTTTATCTTTACCTAGCAACTAGTGCGGCTATCATTACAATCACAAGCAATAATTGAAATCGGAAGAGAAACTCACTCGGCCATGGTACGCCGGTCTCTTAGCAACGGTGGTAGGGTGATACGGTATCGTCGTGTTTGGGTTCACCTACCAAATAAGAATAGCCTAATAAGAATCTCATCACTAAACTAATTTGAACTATGCATCTAAACTACATGAAATCGGGATTCTCGCTATTTGCGGAAGTTCCTACTTAAAACGGCCATAACTTCGACATTTTAACTCGGAATTTCGCAAATTTTATATCGATCTCTATGTACTTCGAAAGATCTATCTATTTCTAATATTATTTTCAAGTTTTGAAAACATTAAGGTCATGGAACAGTAGGATCAGATCTGTTCTGTCATTTTCCCGATTCCGAAAAATTGTTTCGCTTTTGATAAAAATGTTCCTAGTTGATGATTCATGTATAGATGGTATAGGAAGGAATTCCTAACATGAATGTCATGTAATGAGCTCAATATATGCATGGTTTTGATGATCTTTGATGGTGAACTCATGAACTCCTAAATTATCAAGAAATTCCATGATGATTACTTACAGAAGCCATTCTTTCCAAATTTACATTTCCTAGGGTTTTTATGATTTGTTCTTGAAATTTATTGTTATCTAAATAAAAATGAGTTTCCAACATCCATATTAATAATTGACCTTCATTTATGCATAAAAATCCACATTTATCTGGGGTAATATGTTTTAAACAAGCTACTTGTAGAAATCCGAATTTTGTAAATTCATTTCCTTGCATTTTCTTTATGAGAAAACTTGTTTAATACATCAAAAATTGAAGTTAATATATCTATCACCTAAAGACTTCATTTAACTCATAAATATGCCATCTAAGCTTGGATATAAGTGTTCATGTAGGCACCATCCTAAATTACGAATTTTACTTCTAGTCACTATCTAAATATTTTTAATTCTAACCTTACTACTTGTTTTACTTTTCCTTGCCTAAACTCATCTAAACTTATGAGATCATTCTTCAAGATACCTATTGCACATACCCTTCATTTTTCATGTGAAATATGAGTTTAACGATGGTTTTTGTGGTTTTTAAGGTAGGGTACTAAATCCATCCGAATTTCCAATAAATCATTTCTAACAAACCTTTTCTTTTTCAATCTTTTTGCCTTCTACACATAGAGATCTCCTATCTAACATATCTATACATAGACAAGGCTACATTTTTATGATCATCCATGCATGAGAATCAAAATAATCATATGAACATGAATGTAGATGAAGATGTGAATGTCTAAACACTAGATCTACTAAATATCATGCATGATTCATGAGTCTCATGGCATGAACATGAATATCTATGCATGATCCCTACTTTATATGCATGAACACAACATTATCTTCAACAAAAACTCATTTAAACTATAGATCCACTTCTTATGATGGCTTGTTATTCTTGTACAAGTGTTTTCATGTCTCTAGCATTTGATTATTGGGATTAAATGTGAAAACACACAAGAATAGCTTTGCCATTACAAGACTTGGGAAGAACAAAGCTTAAAATCATCACATTGATGGAGATTTGGAGATGAAAAGAAGAGAAAATAAGCTTGTGAGTGTGTATGAGAGTGTGTGTATGTCACGGCACATGAGGGAGAAAAAGAGAGAGATTCCAACCTTTGAAAGAAAATGAAAGAGTGAAAAATGAGAAGAGAGAGAGAAAGATGAGCTTATATACTACATGCATTAGGATTTTTGTGGAATAAAAGTAACAAAAATAAAACAAATGAGAGGGAAATTGGGGAAGGGGGCCGGCCATATTGGGGGTGGGGGGGGGGTGGTAGGGGGTGTTGTGTGTGTGTGTTGAAATTTAAAATTTGTATTTTGTGTAATAAAATGTAATATTTGTATTAATTAATAGGAAACAAAATTTCTTGGAAAAGAAAATTGTAATGAGTAGTTGTAAGGATGTAAGAATAGGGTATGGGTAATGTGTAGTGTAGGTTTGTATTGTGAATAGTAGACAAGATCTACTTTACCGATTGTAACAAAACACGGGAAAAAGGCTATAACAGTAATTTTATAGCCCGAAAAATTATGAAATTGATATTTTTGGAATTCTTATAAAATTACGGTTCTAATGAATATTCTGGAACATTTTTCTGAGTTCGTGGTCCCGGGGCACGCTTTTCCGTAACTGAGCTCGGGAAGGCTTGGAATTGAAAAATTCCCGAATTTGGAACTTTTAAGGGTTTAAAATATGCTTTAGAACAATAATTCATGTTCATTTACTTTATAACACTTCTTTTATTATGAAATCGAAGGAAAGCCGGATATAGGGTTTCTAGGCTCCTCTCACTAAGCTGGAATCGGACCGATATAGGGTTTCGTTCTTCGGTCTCCAAAGTTCGTTCGATTACTAACCGATCACTAGGAGAACTAGGGTATGTCTTATAATAATAATAATAATAATAATAATAATAATAATAATAATAATAATAACAACAATTTAGGTAACTAATAATATTAAATCGTACTGGAAGACTCACTAATTACCGGTAGTAACGAAATACGAATAGATTTGTAAAATCAGATAATTCTAGCTATTTGAAAATTTGTAAAACTAATAACTTAGAGATCCTTTAGAAATATGAGTCTAACGGCATTAATAACATATTCTTAACATTACGAATCCCAGAGCGCGCTTTTCGAAACTGGCACCTGATCATATTGGAATAGGTCGGAATTTCATTGATCTCATCTTTCCAGAGTATCCTAGACTTAATACGAACCGATTACACTTTTTCCTCTTGTTCCAACTCCTGGGTTTAGGAACACGAGATTGCCGGGTATAGGTATGGAGTTTCTTGGGAGTTTTTGGGACTCAGGTTCCCTGGTTGACCTTCTGGTTTACCCCATTGCCAAAATAAAACTAATATTTTATACTTATATGACTTGTCTGGTTGGTGAGACTTAATTTAAGGTCGATTTTCACAAGTGTTTAATATCTCACAACGTTCTCGGAATTCCTTTAGATTGAGTTGTATTCCCAAAGGTTAATCACTATTCACTTCTTAACAGTTTGTTTTTAGGGCTCTATTATATCCGAATTTATAAGTTAGAATTAAATAGGAAATTTGTCGTACATAGAGGTTTCAGAATGGAAGTAATTGAGTTGCTTTTTACTTCTGAGATTTCTTATTTTTCTCATGATTCAGAAATTTCTGGATTCATTCGGAGTTTGGGACTTATCAAAGTTCTGTTTTAATTCGGAGTGACTTTTAGGGTTTTATTTTCAAAGTTCCTCTTTAGAACTATTTACTGAAATTTTCCAAGGCTTACATCATACAATCAAGTGATTAGTCAGACAAGTGATATGCATCAAACACGTGAATTCAACAAGCATATGACCTGTCGGAAATCTTATGTAGATGGACTTGCGCCCTCCATCCCAGGTTAGCAGATTAATGAATCCCGCGGTACGAATCGAGACCATTTCAGCTTACGGACAACTATAAACTATAAAATCATTTAAGGTACAACGATAAACCAACAAATGCTAATGCTCCATCCCCATCGTGATATGAATGGGTTCAATTTCATCTTCAATTCCGAATAATCAATTATACCAATTCTTTTAAGTGACCAATCAATAATCACAGATAATCAATTCTAATTCATTTATACAAGCAATAGTTAATCACTCGGCTTCGATATTCTTACATTCCATTTCTCATATCAACAACAAGCATACATAGTCCCCATTCGTCCCCATCATGCATATCCATTTTATCTTTACCAAATATCTAGTGCAACTATTATTACAATCACATACAATAAATGAAATCGGAAGTAATACTCACTCGGCCATTGGATCACCGGTCTTTTAGTAAAAGTAATCCGGTGGTAGGAATCGTCGATTTCGGGATCACCTAAAAAGGAAGAAATACTCTAATAAGTATTTCAACTCAAACTAATCCAAACGATTTTATACGAACTATCAAATTCGTAATTCTCGTCCTAAGCGGGAATTCCAACTTAAAACGGCCATAACTTGGTCATTTTAACTCGGAATCTCGCAAATTATATATCGATTTCTATCTACTTCGAAAGATCTATCTAATTCTAATATTATATTTAAGTTTTGAAAACTTTGAAGCTTCGAAAAAGTCGGATCAGATCGGAACAGTAGCAAGTTCCAATTCCAAAAATAGTTTTGTAATTGTTTGTAATGTTTCTACTTGACAAATCAATTATACATGCAATATGAATGATTTCCTATCATGAATGGCATGTTATGAGCTTGATGCATGCATGCTTTTGACAATATTTACTAAAAGGAATTTTAGAAACTTTTTATTTGTAAAACTCCATGGCTATTTACTTTCAAGAAAACTAATTTCCTAACTTTGGTCATCTCCATTTGTTTTGGATTTATTTCTCAAGAAAATATAATTATCCTTATTAAAATTGAGTCTTCATTATATCTATTACTTATGACCTTCATTTCTACATAAAAATTCCCATTTTATACTTTGTAAACATGCTTTTAAAATTGGCTCATCCCAAAATCCGAATTTTGCAAAACTTGTTTTTGTGTGATTCCTTTATGTAAAAATCATTGATACTTAGAAAATTAAGGCTCAATCATGCCTTACCACTAAGGACTTCATTTCTTTAATAAAACTTCTAATTTGAGTTTGAAAAATATGGGTTTTCATGCCATTACTTCATTATTACGAATTTCTTAAAAATGACAACAACTCAATTTTTCCTACTTTGTTTCTACTCCTTGTTCTATATATTTTTCTTAGCAAATCCTATCTTAATTTATCAAAATCATCACTTGATGATACCTATGACCTAAACTCCTCATTTTTCATATAAAACACAAGTTTTGGAGTTGATAAATGAGTTTTTAAGGCATGGCTTTGAAATCATCCGAATTTACAAGTTTTGGATAAACTCAATTTTCATACTTTATTTCTACAATGCATCATGCATATATGTATTACCTACAAGCTATTGTTATGAAGGTTATGAGATGATCTACCTATATGTATACATATATTATCAAGAATTCTTTTTGAAAACCTTTACTTTGCAAAACTTTGAATTATACTAGACTTAAGAAAAAGTTTTTCTTCTTGTAAAATCATACTTTCTTTTATCAAACTCAACCTTGATGATCTATATAACCATCACCTTCATTGTTTCAATAAAAACCTTCACTTTGGGGTTAGAAAGTAGATGTTTAAATAGGTGGTTTGCCTAAGTACGAATTTTACAAAATTTTGAAGGATGAAAACATTGTTTAACCTATTCTTGGAAACCATTTGTTGTTCTAAGGTTATATTTTGATAAACTCTCTTTTCTTATCAAAACTTGGTCTTTATTATATATACCCTAGGACTTCCATTTTCCTATCAAAATTATCATTTTGGCATTTGGAAATAGGTGTTTGAATTGTGGCTATTTTCAAATCCGAATTTTGAGAAATTCATTTGAGCTTGTTTTCTTTGTAAAACTCATTTAGTCTTTCAAAAACCATTTCCTAATCAAACCTACCCCTTAAGGCTTCCATTTCCTTAATAAAAATCTTGTTTTGAAGTTGAATAATGGGTTTTTAAAATTGGTCTTTGTTGAGATCCGAATTTACAAAATTTATTTTTGGACATATCTTTTGATAAAATCTATCTAAACTTATGAAAATCCATTCCTTACATATCCTATCCTAAGAGCCCTTCATATCTTGAGTAAAAACTTCATTTTTGAGTTGGAAAACATGTTTTTAAAATATGTCTTGACCTAAATCCGAAAATAAGATTTTTATTTTGAAAATAACTTTTGAAAATCACCTTTGATTCTTGTAAAAAGAAGTCTTGATGATATACATACATTAAGCCTTCATTATCTTAAGTAAAAATTTCATTTTGACACTTGGAAAGTGGTTTTTAAATAGGGGTCTTGCCAAAATACGAATTTCACAATTTTGTTTGAGTTCAAAACCAAGATCTACACTTAATATGAACATAAACATAAAAGAAACCCATGATAGTAAACTATAAACTCATAGATCTAAACTTTACTCATCAAAATCACTCATTTATGTTATCTATACCCTAAGCCCTTCATTTTAAATGAAAAATACATTTTGAAGTTGAAAAATAACTTTTCTAAATATGGTTCATTTTTCATCCGAATTTTCAAAAATGATTTTTGTTGAAAATAAAATAGATCTTGAGTTTTCTAAAACATTCCTACTATCATCATGCTACTACAAGTTATCCATGAACATAAAACAAAGTCTAATGCATTTTATGAACTCAAAACACTAGATCTAGTTTACTACTAGTTTTGAATGCATGAACACATGTGAATGAGGAATATATGCATAAATCATAAGCAATAACAAAAATAATAACTCAAATAACAAGATCTATGGCATAAACAAAATCAAAGCTACAAAAAGTTAGATCTACAAAATATAACTACTTTAAACAAGAAAATAAGAATGATACAAGAGAAAAATCATAGAAAAATGGAGTGTTTCACTTTGGCATCATCATCCTTAGCTTTTAAGCTAATGGAATGTCATTTGATGCATGAAACTCTCACTATACTTTACCTATATCACCTATGGAAGCTTTGGACAAGAGTTTTATTCAAGATTCTTGAAGAAATATGTGTAGAAGCTTATAGAAAAAGAAGGGGGCAGCTTGTGTTCTTAAAGAAACAAGAACAAAATGAAGAAGAAAAGAGAGGAAAAAGTGAAGGAATGAAAAAGGGAAGAAGGAGTAAATGAAAGAGAGAGAGAAAATGAGTGTATTAATGAATGAAAGAAGAAAAAAAATAAAACAAGGCAACAAGTGAGCATGCTGCACGTGAAAGAGAGAGAGGAGAGAGAGGGTTTGTTTGAAATTTGACTTGAAATTGAATTGTGTAATAAATGTATAATGTAGCTTCTTTAAGAAGGAGTAGAATATATTTATTTTAGTCAAAATAGGAGTAATTAAAGGACAATGGCAGCCATAAAGAAGGAAAAATCTGCCATGAAGTGTATAAAGTGTAAAAGATTGAAGTGAAAAGAAGTGATATGTGAAAGGTGTACTTGAAAGTATGGGTTGTAAGAGTACTTTCTTAATAAAATAAAATAAAATTAGAAAATTTATTCCAAATATTTGTAGCAGATTTTTCATAATTAAAATTAAATAATTATTTGAATTATTTTAGTATTTTAATAAATATGTAACCGGTATGATCAAAATACGCGAATATGGATTATAAATGATATTTTTATAACCTGAAAAATTCAAAAAAAAATATTTTATGAAAATAACAATATTTTTCAATTATTAAATTAATTTATTTTATTTTTAGTATTGGATCTTAAATAGAATCTGGTCCCGTAAAAGCCCGAACTAACTATATTTTAGAAAAACAAAATTTTCTATAATATATAAAATATTTATCTAAAAATATAAGGCTTTATAAGAATAATAAAATTGTGTAATGAAATAAAAGTGAATAGTGCAAAAGACTAATTAATTACCGGTAGTAATGAAAATACGATAAAAAGGTTATAACTGTAACTTTTATAACCCGAAAAATTATATAACTGATATATTTGGAAATCTTATGAAATTACGAGTCTAATGGTACTAATGGTATATTTTTGATATCTCGAGCCCCGGGACACGCTTTTCGAAGTCTGTATCCGAACGGGTTCGAAATAGGTCAAAAATTTACCAATCTAATATTTTTAAACAACTTATATTACTACGAGCTATTCTACATATTTAAACTACACCTCGGCCTCTAGGGTTAAGGACGTTAGATTGCTGGACTTAGGCTATTGTATTCCGGTTAGGGTTTCCAGATGATTTTTCCGGTTAGATCATTGCCAATTTGGAAACTGATATTTTATGGTTATACAACATATTTGATTTGAGAAATTTATCTTAAATTTTATTTTTGTAAGTATTTAATATCTTTTAACGTTTTCGGAATTCTTGAATTGGGTTTCATTTCCGAAAGTTAATCGTTATTTACTTTTTAATAATTTGATTTTGGGTTCTATATTACCCGATTTTATAAGTCGGAGTTACGTATGGAATTTGTCGTACGTAGTGGTTTTGGAATTGAAGTATGATGAGTTCTTATTTTGTTTTTAAGAATTCTAATTTTTCTCAAGATTCGGAAATTTATGGATTCGTTCGTGTTTTTGGACTAGTTGAAATTTGGTTAATTTGGAGTGATTTTTAAGGTTTATTTTAGAAATTCATCTTGAAATTATTTACTGAAATTTTTCGGAGCTTACACTTTCTCAAGGCTCCCAAGACTAAGAAATAGACTAGTCCCTATAAGAAAAGAAAAATAAAAGAGAGAAAATTGTTTTGACTTGATGAGGACAAGTCTAAAACTAGAGACTAGTCTTAAAACAACATGAAATAAAAAAATTGCAAAGAAAGAAAATAAATAAATTACTTTGCATGAAAGTAAATAAATTGCAAATGAGCTTATATGCTCTAAAGAATATATACATGTAGATACATAACTATATTTAATTAGATATAATAACAACAATAATATGAGCAAAGTAAAGTAACAATATAAATATATATAAATAGATATTCATGAACAAAAACAATACATAAACATTGTATAGCTTTCATAACGTTATGTTTTAGGAAACTAACACTATAGACATGTAAAGTTACATGACATAGTAAGAAGAACATATAAAGAAAAATTTACCTAAAAAGGATTTTGGAGTAATATGGGTTTTGTGTATATAGAAGGGAGTTTGAGAGTATTTTGGGAGGGTTTTGGGAGTGTATGTGGAGATAGTTTTGAGAGGATAAATTTAGAGAGTTTTGGTAATGAATTTGTGGGTAGTAAATGTGTGAATGAAGTGAAAGAGAAGGGGGATATTTATAGGAAAATGAGGAGTGCATTTTATGTGATTTAAATAAAGAAAAATTGAAAAAAATTTTGAGGGAGAGAGAGAAAGGGGACGTTGGCCATCATGTAGAGAGGGAGAGAGAGATGATATTTTTTGTATTTTTGTTAATTAAATGTAATAATATGTAAATTAGATATGATGTAAGTTATGTGAAATGTAAAAAGTAAAGATAATAGGTCTATAAAGCGTAAGAGTAGGTGTTAGAAAAAGTAGAGATAAATGAATAGTAATGAATAGTATATATAAAGTAGATATGACTAATAAAGTATCGGTAGTAAGAAAATACGCGTATAAATGCGATATATGATATTTTTACCTATCGAAAAATTATAAAATTGATATCTTTGAAAACCCTATATTTTTACGAGTCTAACGGTATATCCAAAATATTTTTACTATTCCAAGCCTCAAGACATGTTTTTCAAGAAATGTATCCATTCGAGTCTAAAATGGATTGCGGTTTTACTAATATAATATTTTTAAGCTTTCTTATGTTATTACGAACTATTCTATATACTAATCTCTTACCTACTCATTTAGGGTTGCGAACATGGGATTGTTGGACTTAAACTGTTATGTCTAACTAGGGTTTTATTAACTTTAGGGTTTCCGGTTGACCTTTTGATTGCAAATATTGAGTAATCAAATCTCTAAGAAACAAACTTACTTTGTTTTTAGCTTTAGAAATTGAAATTTGAGAGTAAGTCAAGTCCTTTTATGAAAAATAAACAGATTTACTTCTAAGAATAGTTAGTTAGTATATAATCCTTGGAATTCTTTTGTGAAGTCATTTTAACAATTAATGAAAAAGGTAAAAGAATTTCATTTCTTAGTGATCCCTTATAAAAAAGTCTTAATTTTGAATTGCAAAGAAACAAGCATAGCCTATACTCCGTTGACTCAAAATTGAGTTATAAGTATCTAAACTTGAATGTTAAAGTGAGGAAGAGTTCTTAGGGGTATCTTGAAACCTAGCCACTTGGGTGATGAGCTTAGGATGTGCCGACTCAATGAACTCACTATAATGATAAGAAAAAAAAAAGTCAAAAGTTCAAAAAAATTGAACTTTAAAAAGAAATGAAAAGATGGAGCCAAAAACCTCCTAACAAAAAGAAAATAAGTGCTTGTGTCAAAAGAAAAGAAGAAGAATGTAATAGTTCAAATGGAAGTGAGACTTATAATAAAAGGGAGATATTCTAGGAATTGAATGGATACCGTATGCTTTCATTCTTTGTTACTTGGAATATATGTGTGCTAAATATCCATTGAAGCCTAAATGAGTATTTTTCCTTAGTGGATTTGTGTTTACTTTTAAATCAAAGAATCGTTGTTAAACATAAGGATTAAAGTTTGGTTTTTCTAGATTAACTCCTAAATCTTGATTTTAGTAATCTAATTACAAGTTCAAAGTTGATTTAAGTAGTAGGCCACTAAATTGCAAGTCACAAGTTAAAGGATGCTTGAAAAATTGAAATTTGTACAATCTATGATAGATTTTTTTTTTTTTTTACTTAAGCAAGTTTGCTTGAGGACAAGCAATAACTCAACTGTAGGGGAATTTGATGAACTCATATTTTACACATGTTTTTTGGATCAATTTGTTATAGATTTTGTAGAAATCGAGTAGAATTTGTACTTCTTTGTGTAAATTTTGTGAAATCCGGTTAACAAGGACTTAACAAACAAATTCCAGAACAATTGATGAAGTTGCATACAGTTCGAGCAGAAAATAAGGCAACACCGGCATAAAGACTGTAAACCCCTAAAATTTTCGGATAATTTTAAGTTGGATCTTAGAATTAGAAGTAAACCGGATTTCTAAAGTCAACAAAACCTTAGTTCACCGTAACCGCTTAAGTCCGGCATTTCCGTTTAAGAAACCCTAAGAGAATAAGAAAAAGTTTAGTAAGTAGAATAGTTCGTAATTATTAAAGGTAACCTAAAAAGATCATTTTAGTAAAACCGAAACTCGTTTTGAACCCGATCGGACACAGTTCTAGAAAAATATGTCCCAGAGCTCGAAATGGTAAAAATATTCCGAATATACCGTTAGACTTGTAAAAATATAAGATTTTCAAAAATATCAATTTCATAATTTTTCGGTAGCTAAAAATATCATATATCACATTTATACGCGTATTTTCTTACTACCGGTATTTAATTATCATGTTTACTTTACATTACATTATTTACTACTATTCTACACTATTTATGTATCTCTACTTTTTCTTACAACCTACTCTTACAACCCATACACCTATTTCTTACACATTTTCATTTCCAATACAACTTCACATCTTTCATTTCTTACTTTTAATTAATCAAAAGACAAAAAATTAATTTTTCCTCTCTCTTTTCCTCAAAAATGCGCCAGCCCCCTCTTTCTTTACCTTTAATTGTTTTATTTTTCACTTATTTAATTAACACAAATTATCTCCCACATTTTCCTATAAATACCCCCTTATACTTCCACTTTTTTCACACTTCTCTTCTACTGAAGTTACTATACTAAAATCTCTCCAAGAATTTCCTCTCAATAAGTTCTTCCAAGATTAGTTCTTTTAGGTAAAATTTCTTCAAGAGTTTCATCTGTTTATCTACTTAGTATGAGCTTAGTGTGTGTTTTCTAAAATCATGAAGGTTAAGAAAGCAACAATAGGTTTATACTTTGTTCTTGTTCATAATCTACTTTTATTATATTGTTTTATGTTCATAACTATTTAGTATATCTATATAACTATATATATTATTTAGAGCATATAAGCTCATTTGTTTTGCAATTTATTTACTTTCCTTGCAATTTATTTACTTCCTTGCAATTTATTCACTTTCATGTTATTTTTAAGACTAGTCTTTCTAGTCTTAGACTTGTCATCATCAAGTCAAAACATTTTTCTTTTTCTTTTGGGACTAGTCATTTCTTAGTCCTGGGATACCTTGAACAAGCTAAGGTTTCAATACTTGATTTATTTTCTTATTAGCTTATTCTATCAAGTTATTATGTTCCTTTATGTTTCCATAACTTTATGATTCATATTCATACATGAACGTAATGATTTTTGTCTCAATAAAATAAATGAGGAAAGGTTCTCTTAAACTAAAGATTCTTTTCCAAGACATAAATGTAGGGAGTGAGTTTCTAAAAAGCTCATAAACATGCCTAGAGATAACTTTTCTTAAATAAACAAAAGGTTTTATAAAAATTCACTTCTCATCAAGTGTTAGAAATTCTTTTGGAATAATCACAAGGAACAAAAATATTCTTTTATGAAATTGTTATTACTTTTAAAAGTTGTTGGAATCTAAGCTTAGAAAATAAAATCATTCCTTAGGAATTTAAAGAAATCACAAGAAATTAAATTTAGGAGAAAGAAATACCCATTTCAAATAATTCAAGATCTTTTCAAAGTAAAATGAATATTTCAAAAATTCTCAAGTTCAAAACCTTTCAAGACTTTACTTTTTCATCAATTGAGACAACTTCATTTACTTCATACATTTGTTATGAGTCAATACATATATGAATATACTTATCAAAAAGTTTATAAAAATATTTGGAATATCTATCTCTTCAAGTGAGCTTTATTTAAAAGGAGGAATTCAAGTTTTTGTAAATTCGTGGTGAACCTGGTCGCTACTTTTCCGGAACCCAAACGACTTAGTTTGATGAAAATAAGTTTAGAAATGGGTAGATCTTTTCGAGTAGGTAGAAAACTGAAATGATCTAGGTTCAAAGTCTATTTAAATTCCATGTGTTTATTTATTCATCCTAAGTATTGAATTGAATGAACATAATGATTATGATGGTTGTGTTGCTAGTAGTCTAAAATATATTATTTTGTATATATATATTGAAATTAATACCTTTGTTTTATATGTATTAATGTGGGTGTGTAGTAAAATTATTAATTATGTTTTTTATACATTAAGGTGTTAGTTAAGTTAGATTTATAAAATCAACTTTGGTTTCACAAGATTAGTGATAGAATTTTTTTTTTCCTTAGTTAAGTTAGCATTTATGCCCTAAATGAAGCCCAAATGAGACTCAAATTCACCCAAATTGCAAATTAAAGTTGCATATGCCTTAGAGGGTAAATTTGAAATATGTTTAATGCATAATTATGCTTATTTGAACTACTTTTTGGGGCAGCTCTCTTTTTTTCCGAATTTTCTTTTTCTTTCTTACTTTTCTCTTCCTCTTCCATTACCATTTCTAAGTCCAAACCAAGAGCTATAGCAAGCTTTGAAAATCAAAGTTCTTTCCAAGGCAAGGCAATTACATGTGAGTTGATTCAATTATGATTGTTGTTTTGTTTTCCTTTCTTATGGTGGTTGTATGAGTTCTTGAATGAAATGAGTTTAGTGTTATTTAAATTGTTTGTTCATGCATTGAGATGAGTTAGGAATGTGTTTTATTAGTGTGTGAGTTTGTCTATGCATTGTTGTAGTGATATGAAGTGCTTGAAAGAAACAAAGATAGTTTAGGTAGTTAAAGTGGAGGATGGTGGAAGTAGGAATTGGAAGTGTTTAAATGTGTTGATTTCTTATTTTGAGTTGCTAAGATTGAGTAGTGTAGATAGGGGTTAGTATATGAGGTTGAAAATGTAGTTGAGGAAGGTTTTAAAGTGTTATAGGATTGAATTTTCGAAGTAGAAAAAAACAGGGGATTTGTGTTTTGTTGTATAGGCTTGTTTTAAACGTACGTCGCACCTGGGAATTCAACGCCGTCGGCGTAGAGGCAGCGTTGGATTCAAATTTCTTAACGCTGCTTTACTACACCGTCGGCTTTTACGATAAAAATTGCCAGCGTTTGTTCTTTAGAACGTACGCCGGCAATTTGAGTTTCTACGCCGCCGACCTACAGGCGGTGTTGGAAGCCCACAGAATCAGATTTCTTAAGGCCGACCGAACGCCGCCGGCTTTCGCTAGAAAAGTCAGCCGGCGTTCATTCATTCATATTGTAGGCCGGCCGCTAGGAATCAAAGCCGCCGGCGTATGTGTCAAAGCTGCCCGCATATCTGGGTAAGCGGACGGCTTAGACCTCTCTGGACGTTTTGAAAAATTTTGAATTTGGATTCTACGCCGGCGGATGAAAGGCAGTCGACGTACCTTTGAACACTACCAGCGTTAGCAGTGTTGATTTCCAGAGTATCGAACACCGGCTCAAAGCCGTCGGCTTTGGCTGCCGGCGTATCCCCTGCGCTTTTGAATTTTAAAAACTTTTTCTAAAATTTTCTGAAGTTTGTTATTTGAGCAATTAAGTATTTATTAAGCAATTTAGGATATAATAGGACCTTTAAATGCTTTATTATGACTTTGTATTAAATTATTCGAATTCCTTTGCTTAATTGTGATATATAGATATAATATGTGTATAATTGTGAGAGTGAAATCTATATCTATTGATTTATCGATTATTGTGATATTCCTATTTCAGTTAAGGATTCTTCGGTTAGTTCTTCACTGAGAGATCCTAGTTATATACTAACGGGTTTAGGTACGCAATAACTTGTCCGATGATTGCTAGGAATAGGCATTCCTAATCTGATCTAAATTGATTTGACTTAATATTTGAATGAATTGGATGTCTATTATGCTATTTAATCTGGTCCGAGGAGCAGCAAACTTGTCATGATGCAATGACATGTTAGTTAGGCGCTTAACCGAGTCATGATGCAATGACTTTATCATGATGCAATGGTACGCTATGATGCAATAGCGATTTTTTTTTTAGTTAAGTGGGTAGCCGATAGGGGGAATAGTATCTGAGTAACGTTTGCTTAAACTTAGGAGAAATACCATGATTTAGTTCAAAGTTTATGGGAACTTGTGAACTAGGCTCATGTTATGGACTGAGTTTAAGTAGAGTCGGGCAATGGCTTTTAAACCCTAAATGAAGCTATTATCTTCGTGAAATAGATATAGGAGATATAAGTATTCGGACTGCTTATATCAACCCCCTGAGCAGCTGCTGTTACTCAGGATCCCTGAATTCCCGAAGTGTGACCGGGGTTTGAATACCCTCCTATTGATTTGTGCAAGAAAACGTAATAAAGATAATCACCTGTCTAATGTTGCATTACATCAATTTGATGAATTGTTTTTACATTTGTTATTGTGTACCGGGCCTCTGGCTCACTTTTGCTGCTTTGTAGGTATTGGAGACGAGTTTTATGATGATTTGGGCTATGGGTCCGATTTCGAGAGATTTCTGGATGAGTGGGACGAATAGGATCCGTTCACCCTAGACTTTTGGGAAGAATTTTTGCTAAGTAAAAAGTTATGTATAGAAGGCTTGTTAGTTAAGCCTATTTGTTGTAAAGAGCCTAAGATCCTCTAGGGTCCTTTTGTTTAAGCAAACATGTAATTTTTTTGTAGTGTTTGTATTGACACTAAGCAGTGATTATATGATGTAAATGTATGCATAGATTGTTTTTGTTAGCAATATTGTTTTGTTTAAAAGATCTTTATAAAGTTATAGTGGTTTTGATCAAACAATTTTCATAAACTGTTAGTTTTAGGACAACCTTACATATAATGTGAAAACGTTATATGTAGCTGGGGACTCGGTACTCTAAGTCTCGGATTTAGAGGGTTGGGTTTTTATAAAAACGATATATTATATGCGAAAATCTGAGTTAAAATGAGCAAGTTATGGCTATTTTAAGTTGGAATTTCCTCTTATACGATTTTACTACGATTTTAAAAAAAGTTTAGAATCTTCAAGAAGAGAAATTTTATGAAATACTCATTTTGGGTATTCTTCTTGATTAGATAATCTCAAGGAGGATTGCTCATATCCCGAAGATTACTACGATTAGTAGAAATCCCTAACGACTCATCCATTTCAAGACAGGTGTCATCATGACTGAGTGAGTTACTCCCCGTTATTTTCATACTTATGATTGTGCTTGTAAATTTAGTTGCATTAGAATTTAGGCAAAATCAAATGGAAATTGTATGATAATGTGTTGAAAGAATACTAAGTATATCGAAACGTGATTTGTTTGTAATAAAGTTGCCTGTATATTAATATCTTGAAGTGTTTGAAATTGGTTGCTCACTTGAAAGAAGTAAATTATAACTACTAGACTTTAAATAAGAAATTTTTCATGCACTTCATATGTCAAGTCACATTTCATTCACTACTATATAATTGGTGAGACAAGTGTATAATAATAGTGATAGACATAACCGGTATATCATGTAAGTGGCGAGTAGGAGCTAGTAAGAACTAAGTAAATTGGTGGCTAGTAGGATCCTATAATAACTACAAGTTTTTGATGGCGTATAGGAGCTAGTAAGACCTATCAAAGTGTTTTAAAAAGTTATGGCTGTAATTGGTCTGAATACCCAAACCTGAATGAAGGGCGTAATTCATTCAACATATTATTCCCTGAAAGTCATATGTCTTGTATGATCACGTGGTTGTTGCATTCCATTTGCTTGACTAATAAACTTGGTTGATAATTTACTTTGAGTATGAATTTTTGGGATTTACTCACTAAGCCCATAAGCTTACACCCCTATAGGTATTTGTATTCTCAGGAACACCTATTTTTGTGCCCGGGGCCTCCCTATATCCATGTAAGTTTTCCATTGAAGCTTTTGGAGGAAATCTACTTGAAGACCTAGATTAGAATTCCTTTGAAATCTTTAATGTAGCTTTTGAATGTTGTAAAGACTATTACGATCATTGAATTAACAGAGGTATGCCCCTAAGAAATCATGTAGTAGACCTTTGGTTATTAATGCTATAATATATTTCTGGATTTTTGTATGTTCATTTTTACTTGCTTAAACTATGCTTTGCAAAAGCGTCTCCTATTACGGTGCTAGACGCCTTATATGTAATACTAAGGCTTTCGCATGACTAAGGTAGTCATTCTTAAGCCTTGATATTATATGTGGCGGACTGCCATATTTAGGGTACCTTTCGGGGCGTGACAAGGACAGCCTACGCCGCCTGCGTAGTGGCGGTGTAGCATGGGCACAATAGATAAATCCTCAAGGCATCCTTCAATGCTGCCAGCGTGAGACAGTAAAGATGCCAGCTTTTATAATTTCAATCAACACCGGCCAATCCTACCTGTACGCCGTCGGCATTGGTCCGACCTAAATGTCATACAGAAGGTAAATTCTTAACATTGGGATCCACACAGTCATCATAAGGATGAAGAACTCACGAGTGCTTAATTTTCACATTGTACGCCGGCTTTTTAGGAATCAAAGTCGCCAACATACATGCCAGTGTAGAACAAAGCAAGTAATGTAATGCGCCTGTGTTTCAAGTCGTGTAACTCTTGGATAATCTCAAGTGAATTCGAACGCTAGCCAGATCCACTTCAACACTGCCAGTGTAAGTTCGGCTCAAGTTCAAGAGACAGGATCCTAACAACGAATGTTGGCCAGATCTAAAGCAACGCCGCCGGTGTAGATCTTGAAACCGCCGGCGTATGGCTCTAGCATTTCACATTCTTCATGAAATTTCTTTATAAAACAATGCTCCTATGAAGATGAAAGGGATTTAAAAATCATCAAAAAAGTAAGAAAAAGAGAGTTTTGATCATGTTGTGTTTGCTTTTCCCATAGGGCACTAAAACCCTAATGTTCTAGAAAATACTACATTACACGCGGTGATTTCGTTAACCGATTAAGTATTACACCTGTGTTTGAATCTAAATTCTTTAGAGTATAATAGGTGTGTAAATACTGTAGTGCCAATAATAACCAATGTTTGCTGCATTAGTTTTAGGTTTATATGTGAATTGCATGTCATGTGTATTTGCTTGTTGTTTGGCATACTAGGCGTTTTCGCTCATTCTTTTATTTTTCAGGTACAGGTAAAGATGATATTGTTTATGACTTATTTTAGTATGATCTATATGTTGATCATGGGGATGACGATAGTAGACTTGACTATCCAACTGAGGACCAATAGATCTTGAGCATGGGAATTAGGACAGAGATATTGAAATCTTTATGAAGTTCTATTTGAGAATGTCATAAGCTACAAAATACTTTATGAGACTAGTTTTATTATATTTCATTTGGTTTTGATAATATGTAGTTTTGGATTTTATTAGTTCATGTTTTTCAAAGAGATTATTTTATGTGATGTTTTAAAATAACCATGTATGAATTTTAGTGATTATTTTTTTATATATTTGTGGATTAGTATTTCATAACCTTGGCGTGTTCTTATGAAAAGAAGGACGCGTGGTAGGTTGTAATGCTTTCAGGTTAAGACGTTATAGGATATATATATATCATCATTTTTGATCTAGGCTCTTTCAAGCGTTCAAATCTTCCAACAGCTTAGATGGTCTTTGGATAATGTTGACATCTCTAGAATTGTGGGATATGAATATCTTGTTTATTTTTTCAAACTTAAAATTGATATAAAGATATCTTATTCTACCCTTTTCTTTTAATATTCTTGATGAGTATTTTTACTTAAGTCTTCAGCAGCTTGGTTGGATAAGCTTCGATTCTGAATTTAAAGATCCCTTAAAATCCAAATAAGCTTCAGTTTGAAAATATGCCTCTAATTTTGAACAAGGATTCAACACATATATCTTATCTTCGTCCATTGATTGCCATCTTGAGATAAAGTATATTTGTTCCGTCCTTAACTCTAAAGCATATCTTCATTAAACTCTGATCCTCATTATACTTTGATCTTTAATAAACTTTGATCTTCATTGAACCTTTGTAAAGTATTAATGATAAAGAATTCCTCATGGATTATTAACCTTCTTATATGGAATTAATTAAGTGTATTATCCAAATACACTTAATTAATGGAGCTGGGGCTTCAAATAATACCTATTTTTATTTTCAAATAATTACTTCAATTATATATATAAGTATCTACTGATATGTCTGATGATTTGTCTAGTTAAATGTCTGATAGAGTGTCTACTTGATTGTCTGATTAAGTGACTATAATAATGAATACTTTTGATCTACATACTTAAAGCAAATTCATTACTTCTTTTTTAACCTTTTTGTTATCATCAAAACTTATTTAGGAGAACTCAGCATCATTCACAACAACAATATGACTCTAATCTTGCTATTGATTGCTCTGATATCACATGATGAGATCATGAATGTCATATCGTTAAATGCACAAGTAGGAACAACACATGTTCAAGATGACTACACAAACAAACCTAAATAAATATATGGAAGCGTACCTGAATTTATAAATAGAAGGTACACAGATGTTAGTTTACATGGATACTCTTCCAAGTTATTGCAAAGGCATTTGGAGATTTTATCTCTCTTTTTTCTCTCTAATGACTAGATGCCAAAATAAATAATGACTAGCCCATATAATTTGAGAACCACGACCATATATATGTGCATAAATTATGCTAAAAGGTATCAAGATCTAAGGGTAAGTTTATTTAATATATCAACATTTTAAATGGTTAAAAGGAGTAGTCAATTTTTCACAAAGTGAGTTAAACGAGATACCCGTTGAAAAAACTTAATAAATAACCATTTTTAAAGTTTATACTTGAAATGAATTTTGGAAATGTTGATATTTTGTTTGACTCAATTTATGAAATGTTTGTTTTTTTTTTAACCATTTAAAATATTAATATATTAAATGAACTTATATTCAAACGTTGATATTTTCTAGTATAATTTCCATAAGTTAATAACCTGTTTATTAACTTTTATTATATCCAATTTAGCACATCGTAAAATCAAACAGAAATATGTGATTTCTACACATAAAATCTTACACTTAATATGATCCATTAAAGTCCATAACGTTGTTAGATAACTTATACGTTTTGATAACCTTACTATACGGTTATTATTAATAACATACATCAGGCTCTTTATGAAAATAAAACTAACAAAACAGGTCAATTCTTCAGCGGTTAACTCTCGATCAGGAGCGGAAGGAACCTTCACATCCCACTACTCTCCCCTCGAGCTCAATATCATAACAACCATCTCATGAACAACCGAAAAACCTGTGGATGCGCCAACAAGGTTGATTTCATCATATAAATCTCGTCATACAATAGACCTTATTGTACCATCAAATCTTTACCGGTACAAGCCTTGAACTACAGAAAGTCAATTATGAACCTGACGAGGCTGAATTCGAATTGGAAGTCCTTTAATCCAAGTGGGCAAAGGATCATACATGATTTTTTCATTGGGGATCAATAACTCCCATTCAAATTTATTGACAATATTGTGCAAGAAAACAAGTATTTCCACACGAGCAAATTCCTTCCCCAAACACATTCTTGGGCCACCTCCAAATGGCACATAACAAAATGGTGCTGGCCCTATACCCTCGAATCTTGACTCATCGAACTCCTTTGTTCTGTCATATATACTTGGATCAAGGTGTGTAGCATTAGCACTCCAGAACAACTATTCCATAGGGTAAACAAGGAGAAAGTTAGTTATGTATTGAATATTTGCATAACCTATGAAAACAGAACAGGATCATATCAGGGAAAGGGGATGAAGAAGAAATAGTAGTGAATTAATCAGAGGATGAAAGAGATGGATGGGTAAAAGGGAAATATGGAGGATGGGGATTTAAAAATAGGATAGCGAGAGACTGAGAGAGCAATTATACAAGGGAGGGATACAGATAACAGGGAATGTTAGAGAGTAAAAACAATGTAGTACCATTTTAATTATTTTGATTAAATGTCTAATGAAAAATTTTCTGGATAATTTCTGGCAAATGTATACAATACTGAAAGATGTGCATAGTAATAAGGCTTTTTGACGTGTCAACCGTGAAAGTTACTACTGATATCCCAATGTCAATTACGTATTTCAAGTCCCTTTCCTTTCTGTTTTTCCGTATTCTTATCCCGTTTGTCAATCACAAATATTCTAATTCGTTATTAGTATTAGCACTACAACTCATGATAAATTACGTATATAACAGTTATGCGTTTTTTCTGTTTTTCCATTACAATAGGAAAGAAAGATTGGAACCTATTATCTCTCATTTGAGAAATAAAAAAAGATGTTATTAAATTATAATACTATTGATTATGTATTTTAAAATAAAAATGAGACAAAACAAGCATTATCATAATATGCGTGAGTTAGATATTTAAAAATAGGATTAATGGTAAAACCAGTACCTGAATTTTTGTAAAATATTTAATCAAGTAATTGAAGTTTCATTTTAAATAATTCGATACTTGAACAAAGTTTTCATAAAACTTTTTTGCATCTGAAGTTTGGTTTTGAGAATTTTCGTATCTCAACAAAGTTTTCGAGGATTTTTCTTCAAGTATGAAAAAATCTTGTGAAAACTTTATTTAGGTATAAAAATTATCAAAATCAAACTTCAGATAAGAAAAATATCAATAAAAACTTGCTTCAGGTATCAAATTATTTAAAACTAAATTTTAGATACTTAATTAAACTTTTTGTAAAAGCTCACATATTATTTTTAACATTATCCCCTCAAAAATAAAGATAATTTTGGTATAAACAAAAAACATGCTCCAGCAATAGTCCGATATCACAAAGCATACGCATTTTATTTTTAGGATGACCAGCACGACAAGATAACCAGTGGCTCCCTTTTGGGCATGTGTTCCAATATCCACGTCATATGGGTGTGGCTGTGCTATAAATTTTTTTCTTTTCTTTTTTTTTTTAATCACCAATTGTACTAGGGTAATTCGCTCTGTTTTTATTTCATAGAATTATTGTCTTGTGTTTCTCGACTAGTTTGCCAGTTAAAACTAAGGAATGAAAAATACATGTATATAGAATTTAATTAAGCAGCAGGTACCTTCCATCCTTTGGGAATGTCATGACCTTCATACTTGAAGTCAACCAAAGCCTGTCGAAAAGTCCCACCAAGTGGCGGTGTCATTCTCATAACTTCAGATATAACATTCCATGAATATTTCATTTTCTGCAAGTCACTCCACTGTAGCAATTCGCCTGAAGGCTTTGATGCTGCTATCTCAATTTGTTCTGTCACATTTTTTAGTACTTAGTACACGCGTTGTCTCAAAAATTAACATAATAACCATGTTGATAGCTAGCTGTAGCATAAGTTTGGTCTTCGGCAGGCTGACAAATTAACGACGTTTCTTTTCCTTTATATATACTTTATTTTTTCCCCATATAGTGAAAGGGCGTGTTTGCTAAAAATAAGACACTTAAAAAAATTACTATTAATAAATACACATAGACATAGACATGGGCCGGATCGAACCGTTGACCCGACTCCAACCGTCACTGGCGGGTCATGCCCTATGGTCCGATCCAACCTTATGGGTCATGACCCATGAGCCAACCCGTCAACTTAGCATGTTAAGGCCGATTCAAGGCCTCGACCTGTCGACTTGGCGAATAGAATGAGTCAGAATAAAAAAAATTTAAAAATGTAAGAAATAAATATTTAAACTTATATTAATGTGAATAAATACTATTTATTAAGAATTTTTCCTTTTTTTTCTTCATTTGTTCAAGTACGTTTTTTTAGCCCAAATGTGTGCATTATAGAGTAACTTTCCTATTCAAGTGTACTTTTTTTAATAAACTTTGCTTGTTTTGCACAAGTTTGTAATTTAAAATTTTCCATATGTTTATTGTATGATGATTATTATGTGTTTTTTTTATCAATTTAATTAAAAAATTTACCAAAAATTTTAACAAAATCATTCATAGGTCAAGGGCCATGAATCGGCCTTGAACGCAGGTTTGAACCGACCCAACCCTGCCCTTCATGATCACGAGTTGGTTTCAGTTTAATCATGGCCTGAATCGTGACCTGGTGTTTCCGGGCCAATTCAGGTCCGGTTCAACTCGGCGTCGATGACTAAATACATGTGTACTCCTATTTTATAAAAATTAAATGCTGCATAAAAAACTCTATAAAGTTTCAACTTATCTACTTATTTATGTTTTTTTATGCTGCAAAAAATCAATTTTGACCCAAGTCGGATTTACAACTAAACTTTTTCTTATGTCCGCCAACTTTGAACTTTGAAATGTAGAAATCAATCCCCTAAAATTTTGATAAATTGGTAAGATAAAGGATGTTTGATTTTTTAACTTTTGAAAAACATAATAAATTTAAGTCTGAGGATGTTAAAGTATAATTTAATAAGTTTTGAAAGGTGTTTTTACACCAAAAATAATTTATCAAAGTTTAAAGGGATGATGATTTGCAAAATTTCAAAGTTCAGAGGATGTATGCGTGTGTGCACCTAAGTTAAAAATTTAAAGAGGCTATTTATATTTTCCTTAATTTTTTATCGTGTATAAAATACATTTTTCCAACTTTTATTTTTTTAAATTCTTATATTCCATTCACCAACTTCATGGTATAAGAAATAGAAATTATACAAATAGGTAATATGGTTTTTTAAATGCCATATTTTAAACGGATAAAAAAATCCATATAAGGTGTAAGTAATGTAAAGAAAACGGAAAAAAAGTAAAATATTAAAATCAATAGTACATATCCCAAGTGTACCTTTTCGAATGTTTTCAAGGACTTGAGGCATCTCACCAAGGCATTTCATGATCAGTGCCAGAGCAGAGCTGGATGTGTCGTGTCCTGCAAATAGCAAGACAAGGATGTTGTCTATAATCTCCATCTCGGACATGAATTTCCCATTCTCATCTGGATTCGCAAGCAAGTATGACATAAGATCCTGGGTTGGTGAAACGGACTTCTTCTCCAGCTCCAATCTCCTCTGCCGTAGCAATGCTTGGAGTTCTTCCCTTATCGCATTCGTTGCCTTCTTTGCCCGGTAAAATCTTGTTCCCGGAAAATTTAGAGGGATCGATATGGCTCCTTTTAGGAATAGGTTAAATTCGGAAGCAAGTTTTGAGATGATCCGTGGGTCTGTTATGCTCAAAAAGAATCGGCATGCTAACTCAAAGGTATATAACTTCACTGTTGGATAGATATGCACCTCCCTTTTACCTTCCAAAGTGCCAAGAAGGAATGAGAATATTAGGGTGTACTACGTCCTCTATATGTATTGCCAAGTATTACTTTTGATGCATCAACTTATCAAATCAATCTAAATTTTATATGTTAAAATTGCTGTGAATATTGGTTTTCTAGTAGCATATTTGTTTTTCATAGCACTTACAAAGTTACCATATATATCGTAATTGGAAAAAGAAAAAAAAAATAAATTCGGGATGTAAATTCTAAATGTTTCGTTGTTATGCCTATTATTGCTCTATATAAAAGAAATAATGGCAAAATATAAACGTCCCATGCTTAACATACTAACAGCCAATATGAAATTGTTGAACAATATAGGAAGTAAAATATGGAAACACTGAAAAATTTTTAAACAGCAGCAAGACTCCTCACATGAGATAAATATATAACAAAAAGATAAAGCAACCACGAATAATGATAATATTGCAAATCCATTAGTTTAAATTTTTTATGCGACAACGACCTAAATTTGTGTGGAATTTATAAGTAGGTATCTCGCAAATACTTGTTAAAAGAAAACTTTATTAGTTTATTCCCACTTGTTATTTTACAAAAGATCTGATAATTGAAAAAAAAAAAAAAACTGAAAAGGATAATCTTTTAGGCTTCTTATCCTATGTTTGGTTCATCTTTTTTCAGTGTCTTTTTACTTTCATTCAAGTAAACGTGATATGCTAAGAGAGATACAAAGAAAATCAAGATATAAGTACAAATTTACAAAAATATTTATGAAAATTTATTTTTTTTATATATAAAATATATTCAAATTATTTTTTATCATAATTAGAAAATAGAAATAAACTAGACACAAATAAGATAACTTTCCAAACACCAAACTTTTAATAGATACACATTAGAAAAAATAAAATATACAGATTTTATGCACATTAAAAAAATAATTCAAACATATGCTTAAATAGTGTATTATGTTTGACACACACATTTGTTATTAAATAATTAGTTGTCACACAGCAAAAACTTATTTATTCTTTTTCTTTTCTCTCTCCTTTATTCAAAAATTTATTTTATACATAGAGAGAGAGAGAGAGAGGAGAGAAACGTCTGTTTAGGCTCACTTAAGAACAATATAGAGGTTCCAAAAGTCGCACAAACTTAGAAGCGGTCAGAATATGTATGCGGTCGTCTTTGAAACTCTAGACCATATACTCTTCTGACTTTAAACTGAAATATTTTAGTGTGGTAGTACATGGCACTGCCATCGCTGGTTGACTAATATATTAATTACTATCTAATACACCATAATAGCACGAAAATACAACAACATAAAATATTAAAAATGCATAAAAAAAAAAACCCAACTCACATTGATCTTTACGGAATCCAATCTCTCGCTTTCTCTCTCGATTTTTGTCCTCAATTCATTGGTAAATATTGCAAAGCTATTAGTTTAAATTTTTTATGCTACAACGACCTAAATTTATGTGGAATTTATAAGTAGGTATCTTGCAAATACTTGTTAAAAGAAAAACTTTATTAGTTTATTCGCACTTGTTAGTTTACAAAATATATGATAATAAAAAAAATAAAAACTGAAAAGTATAATCTTTTAGACTTCTTATCCTATGTTTGGTTCATCTTTTTTCACTGTCTTTTCACTTTCATTCAAGTAAACGTATATGCTAAGAGAGATACAAAGAAAATCAAGATATAAGTACAAATTTACAAAAATATTTATGAAAATTTAATTTTTCGATATATAAAATATATTCAAATTATTTTTTTTACCATAACTATAAAAATAGAAATAAACTAAATACAAATAAGATAACTTTCCAAACACCATACTTTTAATAAATACACATTAGAAAAAACAAAATATACAGATTTAATGCACATTAAAAAAATAATTCAAACATATGCTTAACTAGCGTATTATGCTTGACAAACACATTTGTTCTTAGCTAATTAGTTGTAACAAAGCAAAAAACTTATTTATTCTTTTTTTTTTCTCTTTTATTCAAGAATTTATTATATATATGTGTAGAGAGAGAGAGAGAGAGAGGACAGAAACGTCTGTTGAGGGTTACTTGAGAACAATATGGAGGTTCTAAAAGTCGATCAAACTTAGAAACGGTCAGAATATGTTTGCCGTTGTCTTCGAAACTCTAGACCATATACTCTTCTGACTTTGAACAAAAATATTTTAGTGAATTAATTACTATCTAACACATGGCGCTGCCATCTCTGGTTGACTAGTGTATTAATTACTATCTAATATGCCATAATAGGCCAAAAATACAACAACATAAAATATTAAAAATGCAGAAAAAATAAAAATAAAGAAAACCCCCAACTCACGTCGATCTTTACGGAATCCGATTTCTCACTCTCTCTCTCGATTTTTGTCCTGAATTAATTGGTAACTGATCGATGACCACAATCACCTATTTTTCCGGTATCTCCCGTGGCCCAATCTAACCCAAAAATCTTGCTTCTTTGTCTTTCCTAACTCCTAAGAACCTGAAGTTAGCATGTGGCCATTGCTCATTTTCGATTTCATCGAAATATATAAACCTTCATAACTAGAAGATAAGGGCTTACCACACTCAGGAATAAATATGTAAAAATATATGAAGGGAAAGGCAATTAATCATAGCAAAAAGAAAAGTAAACCACTTTTAATCAATAATATTTTTTAATAGTAGAAAATCACTTATTGATACAATTTATTTTTTTATTTTTTTTTCCTAGTTACTAAAATTTTTGTTATTATTAGATTTACTTTTAGGAAATACTAATAGGAAAAAAAAAATGCTAGCCAGTATATATTCTAACACTCATTAAGAGTTAAGGAAAAATTATATGCTTTCATTCTTTATTTTGCAAAATCGGTCATGATATTTAAGGCTTGAGATATATAAACACATATAATCATAATAAATATTTAAATATATTAACAATTATATTTAATTTCTTTCCTTTTCTTCATAATTATTATATTTTAATTTAAGGATCAAATCATTCACAGGATGGTTTAGTTTACACAGTATAAGCTGCTTAAAGTTTTTTTTTTTTTTTTTTTGTGGCCATCAAGCTACTTCAAGTTAAGGTAACCTAAAATTAAAAAGATAAAAAGGAAGATAGTTAAACGAAAGAGATAAAATCGAAATGCGATCGACGACGCGAAGCTTTCCACTATTATTTGTTGACAAAATGATTCTATCAAGAAAAAGGAATAAGACGTACGTGTTTTCTCTCCTTCCAAATGATCTTTCAGAAAACTTTTCGATGAAAATTTTTGACTTTGAAGAAAATTCTAGGAGCACCAAAGAAGCTAATACGTAGAGA
The DNA here is from genome assembly GCA_024138025.1 of Combretum micranthum. Classification (NCBI taxonomy): domain Eukaryota; kingdom Viridiplantae; phylum Streptophyta; class Magnoliopsida; order Myrtales; family Combretaceae; genus Combretum; species Combretum micranthum. The sequence continues at coordinate 280,079 of JAMXBD010000250.1, read as the reverse complement.
TAAAATAGGTACCTTCCCACTGGGTTGAGAAATGGTGTTGAGTTACCTCATCCATTACCCCAACATACTTCATCAACATTTCTGGATTAAGGAGTATCATTAGCATTTTTCTAACTATTTTGCCCTCTTCCCCAACCTTATTTGGCAGACCAGATTTTATTAGCTTCTGAACCGATGTTGGCCACCAAACTTCTACCTTTTTATTCTCATTGGAGAACAAAAATTTATTTCCGGCCGGACCACAAAGGATAACCACGGGATCACCGAAAAGGGAGGTTTTGAAAACATTAGACTTGTATTTATTGACTCGATCAAATATGAATTTTTCAGGATGGCCTTGTGCGTTAGCTTGTAGGAACTCGATAGTCTCACCGAGAAGTGGCCACCCAAATTTCCCAGGGGGAAGATTGGAATAGGATTTTTGGGATTTTGATTTGGTTTTTGCGATGATGAGGAGTGCAAGGAAAAGGAGAATGGCTGTGGTATAGATTAGTGCTATGATTTGCATGGCTGTGAGATTCGATCAATATCGGAGGAGAGAAGTGTGATATGGGATCGACTGATTGATGTTGTTCTACTAGGATTTAGCGTGTACATATATTATATCCACCTTTTGACTTCGGCAAGATCATTTAAGAAGAAATTTATTTTATTTATATAACTGCTAAGTGCTTGGCTTACATAAATGCCACGACCTCATACACTACTCTCTACAAAGAAACGTTTATATATAGATGCATGTGCATACACATGGATCAACGATCTAGATTAGAACATCAAAGAGCAGGTATTGACTTCTTAAAATTTAGAGCCTAAACATGAGTGGATAAATATTACATATGATACTTAAACTTTATCAACTTTTATAATCAGTTATTTAAAATTTAAAAGTGTCATTCTATTGCTTAGAATATATTCAATGGAGGTTCTTTACATAAATTTTATATGCTAAAAGACCACTATTTTTGAGGTTCTTCAGCATTGTAGTAAGATCATTTAGCTTTTTGGGGTCCTTCATAAAGAGTCATAAATAGAAAGGATCCAATAACAAATTTTAAACAAAGAGTCAGGATATACCAATAACAAATAAACAAATAATAGATGGTATCTAGGGACACTAAAGTAAATGACTTTTAATAAAACAAAGAGATCCCTAGGGGGAGAGGTTGTTAAGAAGCTTGCATGACATGATTCGTTCACTTTACTGAATAAATAAGGTTGTAATGGAATTCCTATTATAAAGAAATAAAATAGAGCTATAATAAGATCTTTCTTTATTAATTTTTTATTTAAATTGTGGTATTTTGAAAAAAAGATAGTTACAGCATTGAATTGGTATTCATAGGATTGAATAAAGAATGACTATTCAATGTTTTGTGTAATTGTGAAATCGCTATTCAGTGAACTAAACGTCGTAATAACTATTCATAAGAAATAATACTGTAATGGAATTGCAATTACAGCGAAGTGAACAAGCAGTTAGAGATATTAAACGAAGTCTGTATCGATGAACGTGTTCCTATAAGCCTCTCAATGACATTAAAACTACCTAGGCAAGGTAGGAGATTGCAAAAGTAAGTAAAATTTATGTATTTAATTATGAAATTTGATAAAATTCTAGTAGTTAATGGTAAAAACTGATAAAGTTTAACTATAAAATTGATACTTTTAAACTTTAGGTATTAAATGGAAAAGTAGGTAAAATTCAAATACTAGCTATAATAATAATCTAGTGTTAAGTCCACATCATTTTTGAAGAATTGTTTATAGTTTAGGTCTACATTTTTTAAGTTGAGCAATTGAGTCATAGATTTAAAAAATAATGTCGTAGTTCTTGAACTTTGACTGATTCTTTAACTAATTATCCTAATGTTGAGAATATTCAATTGAAGTTTTCAAGTTTAGCCATACGACTCATTTTAATCTTGTTTAAATCCATTTGCCTAGTTGATTTTTTTTTAATTGCCTACCATGAATTTTAAATGATTATTTTTTTAATAAACATATTCTATTTAGAAGACATGTAAATGTGAAGATAATATCTCTAAAAGCACACTTAATATGTTGCAATCCATAATTATAAAAAAAAGTCATATATTCTACAAAGAATATTTTCATCAAATTAATTTCTTAGGACGTGTATAAATAGTAAGAAAAACCAATTGGAGAGATAGTTTAATATGGTGCTAAGATAGACAATGTAAATGATCTTAGAGTCTAATTGTGTTTTCAAAATTGACAATCTAAAAGTATAGATAGTTATTTGGCCAAAAAAAAAAAAAAGTATAGGTAGTTGTTTAACAAATTAGTCAAAGTTGAAATAGCAAATGCCACAGTATCCCCAAATTTAAGTAGTTTGTTATATTTATTTAGTATTAAGGTTTTTTACTTGCAGATGGATAATCCATTTTTTTTTTGTTTTTTTTTTCTTTGGGAAATTATACAATTCAATCCAACTCCAAATGCTAAGAAATAGTGGACAAGGTAAAAGCTCAGTATGGAAAAATACACCATGACTAGTAGTGGCATAAGTCCAGTTCTTTGAATAAAAGCCGAAAACAGCTTTAGGGTAAAATCAAAGCAAAAAAGAGAACTTCTTATTTTTTGTTAAGAAATTAGGAACCATTCCCCTTCTTAAAGGGTATCCACCACTTTTCATCTTTAAAGGTATAAATCATGTCCAAAATGCAAGATAAACATGTGGAAAGTTCTAGTTAACATGATGAGTAAATTAAGCCATTTTATAATCTTGTCAGAGATATATTTAATAAAAATATTATACATAAAATGCAAATATAAAATGAACTTATAGATCAAAATAGGGTGTGGTAGATCTTGTGATCCAGTTAATTCTTTCATCAATTGTAAATCCACTTGCTAAATTGGCTACTATGTCATCTTGTTGGTTAATTTTCCTTTAAATCTAACCTAGTTCCTCTAATTTTCTAAAATTTGAATTCTTTAATGGAATACTAGGGTATAACTCAAGATGGGAGGAGGAAATGAGTTCTATTGCAAATTCCGTGTAATTTTAAATTTTAAGCAAATTTGACCTAACAGAACTATAGAAAGTTAAATAACAAAAATAAATAAACTACTAAAGGGATAATGAAAGGAGATCCATCTGCAGTTTCAATTTTTGACAATTTAGTGTCTCATCTTTAGATTTTGAAAAATATGTGCTTGCTGCTTCAAAATATGTGTGATTTAATATCCTTCTTATATAAAAAAATATTTGATAGATGTTTATCATAATGAAAAGATAATGACAGTTTAAGTGTTTATACTTTCAATTTTTAGCAATCTAGTGTTGCATCTTTATATTTGTGCAATTTTGTGTCAAGTGCCTACTATTATCCAATCATTAAAATAAACATCCATAAAATATTGTTTGACGAAGACAATGAATTGTACATACTTTGAAACTAAAGCACTGATTTGTCAAAATCTAAATATGAAATGTTAAATTACCAAAAATTGAAAATAGAGACACTTAGCTAGCTATTATCCCATTGTTGAAATATTGAAAGATAATGTTTAGAAGATCAATTCTAGATTTAACAGAGTTCAAACGACTCCCAAGTCTTCAATAACACAATACCACCTCCAATTCAAGACTTTACCCACTTTGATTAATCAACAAAATCATAATGACTTATAGTGTTTCATGCTTTGAATAATTATTAGTGTATTATAAATTTACATAGCACTTTATTTGTCGCAACCTAAAAAGAGGCCTAGTAGAATTGCCCTAAAGTTATCATATTACGTATGCATCCATAATATGATAACTGTCTTACAAGTCAGGGTTTGCAAAATTCTAATTAATTATATACTCACTATGTTATACATATATATTTAAAAAAATAGTTAAGGATATCGATATTCCACATACCACTAGGATCACAAAGAGTCAGATATCCTACTAAACAATAAGATAAGGTGAACCTAGGTTTAAAAGATATATTAGCTAAGTTCAAGAAAGAAAGCTTCATTTTCAAATTACAGCTTTTATACTAATTTTAGCAATACAAGTTTCCAATCTACTACTTGACACATGGAATATGGTCTTTGGCTTGCTTTGCACTTAAATCCTAACCAATTATCACCCTTCAACTAACCTCCAAAACAAACTGTTTAGGAGAGAGCAACCACAACTCGGTGAAGTATAATCCTCACTCCATACCGTTCGAGTAATATCAAACAAGTTATCACACAAGCATATGCAATGCGGTCAAGCAAATGAGTAAATACATATGGTCTATTGGAAACCATATGTAGAACAGATTGTGCCCTTCGTGATGGGATTAGGGAGGTTCTACTACTATCAATTCCCATGAAACTCCGACTTTAGGACCTGAACTTTCAAAATATTCATTTATTCGTACATGTATCATAGAGTTCAAATATGTGTGTGTGCGAAACACATGATCCCGAAGTAAGTCTCTATACAAGCAATGATGCTGACGTGGGCCCCAGACAGTAAGCTATACCCCCAAGTATATTTTAGTTCTTCAAATACTAGGAGCAGGGCCTATGGTCCATTTGGTTACCCATGCTCGTAACCCATCCAGATCATTATAGGGCAGTAATGGCCTCTAACGATGCTATATGTTATGCTATGCATGATTCATTTATCATTTCAGCCAAATATGGTTTAAGTTTAGTTATGCTTTGTGACCATACAATTTCATAGATACCCACAATATCGCTATACTACTTAATCACGCATTTAACTTGTTTAGTTAAGTTATGATATCTTGGCATTGCAATATAAACATGAAGCAGGCACAAGCATAAGTCCACCCTCCATGCATCTCAGGTTATTCATATAATTATAAATGCACTACATTACAAGCATAAGGAGATATAGAGATCATAGGATTTATACTCACTTGTTCATGGCATTTACTGGTAATAGTCCTCTAGTAGATCCATTAGTAAGGTTATGTCCCTTTACTACACTAGAACTCAAATATGGTTTTTATACTTTTATTAATAACCCCATACCAAGGTCATCTTTAAGAATAAAAGGGTGAACATAGCTTCTCTTTCTCTTTAGTTGCACCACCATAGTTCTTTAACTGTCGTAATAGTCCTCGAGTAGGTTACCGTCAAACTCAAATTTACCTAAGTTTAGTGAGAAATTCAAATATTACACTAAGAGTTAGCTTCATAAGCCATTTGAGTAGACAAGGTACAGAAGTTCGAAGTTTTCTAAATTTCTAAGCCCTAAAATTTAATCGCGTAGAACTTTTTCGTTTATAATTTGTTTTGAGAAAATGAATAGTCGATAGTATTTTTTTGTGGTGTAGTTAGTTTTTCTAAATGAGAAGGTTACAAAATCAAATCAGGTGTATTGGATTACGAATTTTAGATATTTCCTAGAAAACTTGTTATTTTTAATGCTAAACCAACTAAGATATTGTTTGTACTCAATCGTATATGTAATTCACTCCTTTTTTTCATAGCATTTATCTATGCCTAAGCTAAAGTGGTGTCAAGTCTTTTACCTATGTGAATTGTGATACCAAAAGTAGCTCATTTCCTTCTTTCTTGGGGTCTTTTCTCTAGAGGTGTGAGAGTGTGGGGATTAGGATTGGGTGGTTATTCCTTCTAAAAAGGGATATTGTGGTGAGGGGCTAATGTGTTACGATGGAAACTAGTGTGTGTAGATCATGTTGGGTTTATTGTCGATGGAAAAGGATTAAGATGAACTAGAGGAACGATGAATGCTTGTAGTGTGGATTTACTAATCTAGTGGTCCGACAAAAGGTGTTGTACTTAAGTTAATGTAGTGTGAAAAATCATAAGAGGTCCATAAGGTTCGTTAACTATTTACACTTGAAGGAAAGGTGGTGAATAGCAGACCAGGAATCGTTTGTTTCTAGTCAATCCTCCTTGTTTTAGTCTTGTTTGTCATTTAGAAGCCTCTACTCAAGTAGGGTACTCCCTTACGATAAGATATAAGTTGATGACGGTAATAGTCTTGGTAGAATTGAATTTTTTGGAAGCACCACCTTAACTACAGCTGTCGATGTACATGCCTCTATTTCTAATCTCACCATGGCCAGAAGAAACAATAGGTACACGTGTTGGGGTAGAGTTGTTGCATATTCCTTAGTTGACACTTAGCTACCCCTGTTTTCGATGGAGGAAGCAGCAGTAGATTCTATCAGTTGAAGTTATCCATGCTCTGCTACAACATCATGACCTCACTCGTCTTGGTCTCAAGTAATGAGAGGGATCGACTTGTAAGGAGTACAAAGACTTACTATCATTAAAGCAGATTGACAGCTGTTGATATTCTTGAACAAAAACTTGAGTAGGGAGTAAAACCAGATAGTAAAAGCTACTGAGATTATTTGAAAATTGCCGGAGAAAAATCAGTTGTAATTGAAAAAGGAGCCAGATTGATATTTGATGATAAAGCATATAGTTGCGACTGATTCATACATTAAATTAATAAAAGCTACTGTGGTTTCGGTTAAAACTTGCAGCAAATCCGTTGCAATTAAAGGTGGTTGATTTGATATGCATTTAGAAATTTAGGGAACAAAAGCGTCCATGAATCAACTCCTATAGTGACTGGTCAAGGGAACAAATGCAGTTCATATGAAGATCAAGCTGCCCTTGATGACACCTAGCATTGCTATCATTAGCTTGAGCGAATATCTATTAACATATCATAACTAAGATTTGAATAGGGAGGAAAACTTGACAATAATTATCAGTGATAATTTGTATGGTTTGGAAAAAAATTAGGTCGTTTGCTATCGTTGACTTAAGTGACTAGCTTTCATGATATTGGACTTCACACTTGGCACTCTTAATCCTAGTTTAGTTAAACTATAATAGTATCATTGGTAGACATTCCTAGAAGCAGGGGTAGTGGTCAGCGCATCAGCTACGTCATGACACAAATAGGAAAAAAAAGTTGTTGTGGGTCTAAGTTGATCATTCTACTATGACAACGAAGGAGATAAGATAGAATCATGATTAAATTGATTCAAAACTGGTTGTTATTGTATAGGATAAAGAAACATTGAAGTAGTGATTTGATAGGGGTTACATGTGTTATCTTCGCTCCATATTGACACCTAGTTGCTTGTGTCCTTCGTGGTTGAAGCAACGTTGGATTCTATCAGCCAAAGGAATTAAGTTCTGCTGCAGCATCAAGGATTCCCTCATCTTGGTTTAGGAAATTGTGAAGGGGCGGTAGCTTGGGAGTGTGTATGTTGGTTGTTCGGTAGGGGAAAGAAAGGAAAATTGAGAGGTTAACGGTGATTTTAACTAGTTTGAGAATATCACGTTTCTTACTGTCATGGGTGGTTAGAAGCGGCTGTCACCATGCTTGATGATGTCTTAACAACTGGAAAAATAAGAAAAATAGAACTGTGTATGTGCCGCTATTGCGTTAGCAGGTCAAGGCAAAGTTATTTCTGTTTTGTTGTGTGTGTTTGTTTATGTGTAGTCACTGGGGAACGAGGAGAACTATAGCAAGCTACTATATGGCTTCTCCAAGACGAGGCGAAGGCCATCGAAAGGTGTAGGGCATTGTTGCTCGTTTGGTGAGGAAAGTAGAATAGCGACAGCATCTTTATCTTGGTGTTGTTGACTTGATAAAGATTCTTTGATGCCACATGTCTTATGCCGCTCCAACGAGGAATCAGTGCTCTCATTAGATGGCATTTTTTACTAAACCCCTCGTTTTGACACATGTCCTACATTTTCAAATCGTCCATTGCTCTACTTGTGAATCAAAATGATAGCAATATTAAATTTAATTCAAGAGAAGGATCATGATCTAAAGGAGGAAAGAATCAACAATAATGATGGATCTAAAGTGTTAGTTTAGACGTTTGCTAATATTCCTAAGCCACCACATGTCATGGAGCTTAAGTCTCACGTTGTGAGGAATTTGCAAAGGAGACTGCTACATTGGTTGCACATGATGGCTCCTATGGATGATGTCGTTGGCTCTCTAGGTGACTTTGTTGGCTCCCATTTAATGATCGCATTGGCTCTCATAGGCACCCACTATTGGGCCTACTGGTGATCATGTGTGACTCTGTTAGTACTCCTAAGTGCCTGATTATGGCTCCTTAAAGAACAAATGATGACTCTAAAGGCATTCCTAAGGTTAACTTGAAGCAACTATGAAGTGTTAATGTTTCTATAGGAATTGTTGTAGTTTTTAAAGTGCCTCGTCTAACTAACTTCACTTGTTAGTTCATGTGGAGATCTATCACTTGTTGGAATAGGATAATGAAAAATAATAATAAACTAAGTTACACTACATGAGTTTGCTTTGAGTTGAAAGACCTGTTATGCCACTTTCATGTAGAACATTTAGAAAATGAACTTGAAGAGAGAAAAGAAGAAATAGATTAAATTAATCTAATTAAATTTACTCAAGCTTTTAGTTACTCTATTCATAGTTGTTGTCTTAAAGAACTAATGATCTCAACTACTTTGGTCTAAGGTTGTCAATGGTATAAGACCTGTTTTCTAACTGTTCAGTTTATGTCTCAATCTAACTCATGGAATCAAAGTTTAGTGACTACAATTTAGAAGCAACAACTTAAGTCAACTTCGTAGATTGGCGATAAAAAATTTAGAGGTTTACAGTAATTTAATTATGATAATTTATAATTATAATGACATAGTAGTAGGCATTTAATAATTATGATCTTATATTGTTAATCCATCATAAATATTATATCATGAGAGCATAACAATTTTCAATGTTGCGTATTATTTACCTATAATAACATTATGTGACAAAATAATCTTATTTACTATATACCTTTGTATGTTAAGATAATATTGATTATTACGATATGACTCTATTATTATTATTATTATTATTATTATTATTATTATTATATATTATTATTATTATGTTATATGCTTTTTATTTATTTTCGATACATCTGCACTTACTTAATAATTAACATTTAAATTTAGGAAGAAGAAAAATTTTGGGTTGGTTTTTCAAACATGTTCTATTATTTTCTTAAGATTTAGCCATCAATTTTAATAATTGTTATAAATTATGCTTACGCAAAATTCAGAGAATTACATCATTATTAATTATAGGTTCATAAATCATTATGGATGTTAGAGACAACAATCCGCATCCTATCCCCAACCCTAAGTCTCCTAGAGTGTAACTCAATCAAAATGAATAAGACAACCATATAAAAATACTTTGCAAAGAACACATGAGCTCATCAGCTTTCAATCGAGAGATAGAATGTGAAGAAACACAAAGTTAAATTGTTAGAGATTAAGTACCTTTAGTAGTGTAAAAAGGATGCAAGGAGAGATACACATCCATTTTATATCTTAGTTTAGATAGTTCAATTATCATATTGACCTTGATTTAGACCCATGTATGGCATTGACTAATGTTCGGTAATGGCATTTCTCAGTGAACTAGAGTTAGCATTGTTTGGATGTGTATATTAGGCTTACACCTAGTGTATCTTAGGTCTAACATGCCCTTAAAACTTTATGTTAAACCTAATAATCAAACTGAATTAAATGTAATTTTGTTAAGTTGATTTTAATTAAATTATCATCAAATTTTAGAATATATTAAGGGAAATAGATAGAATCATTGAACCAATGGACAATCAAGTGAGGAGCTATTATGTTTGTTTATTGATTATCTATGTTCAACAAGTACAACCATTCAAGTAATAATCATTCTTGACATGGGTTAAGCCCAGGGCAGGGAGAGGTATTTATAGATGAGTTATTCCTACCTTTTTAAGCAATTTAAATATAGCCAGTAGATTAAGCGTTAAACCACTGCATCCAAGTAAGTAGATCATGAATAAGGTTTGTAGGTTTCATGTGGGTCAAGCCATTTAGAGAGAAGTTGTAATTAAGTTGAACTTGTGATAAGAGATTGTACTATGAACAACTATCATGGATTGGTCATTTATGGTTAAAACATGTGGTATTTCTAATTGAGACATACCAAATCTTGAATTTTAAGAAATTAAGATATGATTTGTGTCACACCTCGAGAGGTACCCTAAACGGGGCAGTCCGCCGTACACAATACTAAAGCCTAGAAATGACTACCTTAGTCATGCAAAGGCATCCATATCATGTACAAGGCGTACATCACAACCAAGGGAACGCGTCGGAATAGCGCAATTTACATTGCTAATAAATAAGTAACAAGGCAAAGGGAATACTTATCATAAAACATACACATATTACATTTCAATTCATAGGGGCATATCCCTCTATTATCTTCAAATAAATATACATCACTAATCATATAAGTCATTACATATAAAGAACCTTACAAAATTACTTCATCTTAAGATTCCATTTCCTTCATAGAAGCTTAACATCCCTTCATCACTTCCTTAATGTCATGATCCTCAATTTAAGCCTCGGGTATACCTATTTCAATCAAAATCTATAGGGGTATAAGCTACAACTTAACTTAGTGAGATATTCCTTTTCATTCGCACCATATATTCAAACAAGTTCATTTATATTTTCACGCATATGCTATGCATACAATGCAACAATCACATGATTACGCAAATATATATAGTTATCCGGAAACCATATATAGAACGGATTTACCCTTCCGTATCAAAAGTTAGGGAATCGGGGTTGAAGGTCCTCGACCTTCTATTGCTAGTCCCCAGGTCTTCACCCACAGCATTCGGTTGGCTCGGCTTCGAACCTAGAGTCGCTTTTCCTGAGCGATTTGGATTCTCCAGGAAGGAACATGGCCCATGGCACTACACGATCACAGCCAATCCAACTCTACGCGTAGGAGTAGCAGCTTTCTGAAAAGGATGTGACTCGATAGATGTTATGCGTGAGCGTTTTGTTTTTCTTAAGTCAAACCTTATTATGGTTTATTAGGGGGCAATCAATCAATTTAGCAATAAGCAGTCATACAAGTAAGTAAACCAAATTATTAAACAAGCAGTTTGAAGTTGCGATATTCTTAATTCTCACTTCACGCATAAACATAGAATAACATACATACTCATAATCCCGGATTCCCCACATGTATTTCCATTTTTATCTTTTCTTAGTATGCTAATGCTACTACTTTACAAGCACAAGCAAGGTGACAAAATTAAGAGAAATAACTCACTCGTTCATTTCGCAATCTTCTTAGTCGTAGTAGTCCTCGGGTAGGGTAATCTCGTATCTTTCGTCACCTAGACAAAAGAAATACCTGGGATAAGTCTTTCATGATATTTCTACTCTTGGAGATTCTAAACTTTACTTAAAATCGAGGTAAAATCGTATAAGAGGAAATTCCCACTTAAAATGGCCATAACTTGCTCATTTTAACTCGGAATTCCACATATAATATACTGTTTTCTACCTATTCGAAAAGATCTATCCATTTCTAAACTTATCTTTGTCATAAAAGGTCATTTGGGTTCCGAAAACGTCAGGTACAGATTTAAAACGAATTATTTTTAAACTTTTGCAAATCCATTTTCTAACTCAACTTCATTTTAAAGAAAATCCTTTTGTAACAATATATGTATATAAATATATATTCGATAAATACTTTGAATATATAGGTAAGCTCACTTTATATGCAAAAATCCTAGTGGTAGTATCTCAACAATTTATTTCATAAAACAATTCATTTAAACGTTAACTTTGAAAATTTCTTTTTAAGTATTTAAAGAAACTTTATATTTTCCTAGGTTGTTATAAATGAGTATATTCTTATTTTATTTTCTTCATTCTTTTTCCAGGGACAAATAAATTTTCTTTTAACCTTAGTTTTTCATAAGTTTTACTTAAAAATCAAATTTATCAAAAGTATATTAAGTTGTTGAAAAACCTCTTTATGAATTTGTATGTTAGAATGGTTATTGAGTCTTGTCTCTATTATTTAAAATATAAGTTTTGTTTTCTAAAACTTATTCTTTTATTTCTTTCGAAAAGAATCATCTTTATAGGTAAAATCATTTGTTTCTAACCTTATCTTGTTTATATTATTTGGAAAAATAAGTCTTTTCTTTAGGGACTTGAAAATCATTATTTTCCTAAGTGGGTTTGTAATTTTATTGGTTGAATTCATCTTAACTTTAAAAACTAGTTTGTTTCTTAGTTTTGTTATGGAGTTAAAAAGAGTTTAAATCTTAAGCTTTTTGTAAAAACTTTTAATATTAACAAATTATTTTACTAAAACTTTTGTTATCATAATATACAAAGAAAAATATTTATTTCTTATGTTTTCTTGGTAATCTATCTTTGTTATTTATGAAAACGTTTAGAAAACTCTATTTTTATGACTACATGATTTTGTGATAAATCACATAATCGAAAATCTAATTTTGAGTTCCTTTAATAAAATGAAATTCTACTTTTAGATTAGTTGAGACATTAACATTATGTAAATGCAAGTATTATGAGCATATAAAGTAATAAGAACATAAAAAAAAAAATACTAGAGACAAATAATAAGCAAGAAAATAAAATATCAAATATTAGGAACCTTAGCTTCATCAAGGTTTCCCAGTCAAGTATTGGAGCCTTAGCTTCATCAAGGCATCCCAAGACTAAGAATGAACTAGTCCCGAGAGATTAAAGAAAATAAACAAAAGATTGTTTTGACTTGATATGGACAAGTCTAAGACTAAAAAGACTAGTCTTAATAATAACATGAAATAAATAAATTGCATGACTTGAAAGTAAATAAATAACAAATAAACTTATATGCTCTAAATAAATATATATACATAGTATACATAATATTATATAAGTTAGATTAGAAAAAATAATAATAACAACATAATATTAACATAAAAAAAAGAGTAGAAACATGAACAAAAACAAAACATGAATAAATTGTTGCTTCTTTAACTCTCATGAGTCTAAGAAACATACAATAAACTCATGCTAAGTTATATGAACATGATAAGTGAATATGAGAATTTTTACCTAAGGTTTTATGGAAGGTTTGAAAAGAGATGAATGGGTTTTGTGTTTGATTTTTTTTTGAAGAGTAGAAATGGGTAGAGAGTATTTTGAGAGGGAATGGTTAGAGAGAGGTTTTGAGAGAGTATTTTGGTAGAGTTTTGTTATGTAAAATGAGTGTGTGAAAGAATGAAAGAGGAATGGGGTATTTATAGAATCTTGAAGTGGAAATTAGATGTAATAAAATAAATTAAAAAAGAAAAACAATTGAGATGAAGAGGAGAGGGGATGGCGCCGGTTTTGCTTCATGAGAGAGGAGGAAATTGGTTTATTTTATTTGTTGTGTAATAAAAGAAATAATGTGTAAAATTGATGTGAATAAAGTTGTATTGGAAATATAAAAAGTAAAAAAATAGATATGTAGGTGTAAGAAATAAGTGTAAGAAAAAGTAGAGATAGTGAAATAGTAATGAATAGTAGAAAAATACTATGTATAGTAGACTAGACAATTAAAGTACCGGTAGTAATAAAAATACACGTAATCGAGATATATCTGTAATTTTTAGCTACCGAAAAATTCTAAAACTGATATTTTTGGAATCCTTATATTTTTACGAGTCTATTGGTATAAACGGAATATTTTTAATATTCCAAGCTCCGGGATACGCTTTTCTAGCACTAATCAAGTTTGAGTACGAAGGACACTTGAAATTCACGAATTTGATATTTTTATGTTACCTTATATTATTACGAACTATTTTAAGCTATTAGCTTAATTTCGTTTTCTAGGTTTTGATATTGCGGGATTGTCGGATCTTAAACACTAGGGTTTGTTATAAGCTTTATTGACTTTTAAGGTTCCGATTTGACTTCCGGTTTTGTTGAGTCATTTGTAAGATCGTATAATTTTTGAATTTTGATCGTTTTATATTTTTATCTTATTTTATTTGTGATTATTTAATAGTTTTCAGTTTTTCGGGATCGTTTAACCGAGTCTAGGGTTATGAGTTGACTCAGTTTGACTTTTGGTAAAAACTTGAAATTTTTTATTCTGAAATTTACCGAAGGATTTAGGATCTTATCATTTCGTTGTTAAACGGTATTTGGATATATCGTTTTGATTTGCGTTTTAGGAATCGGGTAGATGATTTGATCGGTATACAGATGTTGATTAAACCGGTAGTTGGACTTTATATTTTGTTTCAAGGGTTCTCGTTTTCTCAAGATTGAGAAAACTCTTTTTTGATCTTATTTCGAATCAAGTTTTAACTTGATTCGATTTTTAGGGTTTCGTTTCCGATGTTTTGACTCGATCTAGAATTTGATTTTTATCTTGAGTTGATTTTCGGGATTTTGATATTAGACTTCTAGGATTATTTTCAAGAATTATAAAATTTTCGGGGGTTTACAATTTGACCGTGGATTCTAAGCATTATGAATCTAACCTTAGGTTACTAGGTCTATTTATGCTTAATTCCTTGCCTTAAATAACCTGTCGATAATAACATGTTTATTGTATATATTATAAGTTACATTTAGTAATTAACTAAGTCATACACATTTTAACATGTTTATGTTTGTTATAGTTTGGCATGTTTACGTTTGTTGTAGTTTACCATGTTTTTATTTAGTGTATATTAGTGATTTTCTGGGCATATATGCTCATACTTTGCTAGGGCTTTGATTTCAAAGTAAATTTAAAAGATTTTCAACTTTAAGATTTGTGAGCTTAAGATACGACCTTACATACCCTTACAGGCTACAAGGTCATGCGACAAATTGATCACATCCTCTAGTTTCAAGACATTATAGAATTATAAAGCGGTTGTTCATCAAAATTAACTTTGCAATATGATTACTACATAATTTGATATTGATAGTGCTAGCCATTTTAGATCCATGCATGCATGATAACAACACTATTGATTTAATCTTTGTTACTTGGTGTTGAGCCCAAATTTAGCGAAGCTTTTGAAGCATATTAAACCCAGTCCGTTTGATAGGGAACATTTGATAAGGAACCAATAGGGATTTTGTAAATGCTTAGTTTGATGTTTGATTTGGAGTCATCACTGACCAAAAGTTGGAAAATAAGGGGTGAACTAGAACTCAAATGGTGGTTTGATTTCTGTCACACCCCAAAGGTACCCTAAACGTGGCAGTCCACCGCACATGATATTAAAGCTGATGAATGACAACCTTAGTCATACAGAAGCTTTGACATTGCGTGCAAGACATGCTTCCAAGATAATAGGAGACTCAATGGGGTATTATGTTTAAGCAGATAATAAAAAGTATGCAAGAACTTATAAAGGTAAACATGTAATAATCATTAACTTCTTAGGGGCATTCTCCCACACTAAAAGTCTTGCTATTTTAAGCCATCTTAAACATACATAAATATATCAAAAGATTACTATAGAGATTTTTCTTAGAAGTCTACACCAAAAAACTACATATGTAAACTTTTTCCAAAAACTCCTAGTAATTTTGGCTCGTACCTGACAAAAGGGGCTCTTTGGTGCCAACTACAAGTAATCAAACTATAACAAAAAGCTATAGGGGTATAAGCAAAACTAATTTAGTGAGATAACTCCCTTCTTCAAAGCATTTTCATAAAACATACAAGTATTTTAGACAAACATATGTGAATGCAACAATCACATGAGCAATCAAAATACATACAATTAATCGGAAACCATGTGTAGTATGGATTTTACGCCCTCCATATCGGGCGTTGAGTAGTTACTTGCCCATTCAACCATCAATATTTGCATACTTATCGCCTTCTACTTGCTCATGCAAATTTCTCCGCTACTACTAGCTACCACTACTGTCACGCCTCAAGGGGTACCCTAAACGTAACAGTCCGCCACACTCGATATTAAAGCTTAAGTATGATAACCTTAGTCATTCCTAGAAACTTCGATATTAAGTTTAAGGTGTGCTCTCACAAATTTAGAGGACCATACAAGGAATTATGAAGCTTAAGAAGATATAATAACAAATTAAGAAAAGAGGATTCATAATATTCATTTGTTCAAAACAATAGTCTTACAAATCTTTAGAGGCATTCCCCAGTCACAAATATCTATAATCTATTACAAGAATATTTCTATGGAGTCTACATCTTATCTAACACTAAACTTCATCTAGAAATTCCTTAACCAAAAAGGAAAATACCTGGCAGCAGGGTCCACGTAGCCTCAACCATAAATAGGTGAACTGCAAAAGATATCTATAGGGGTATAAGCTAATAGGCTTAGTGAGAATTATTTTCATAAATAACTTCTTGTGTAATGAAAATTCAAACAAGTTATTTAAGTAGATAAATGAAATGCAACATACACGTGGGCAAACAATGCGTATAGTTTTCTAGGAACTATATGTTGAATGGATTTACGCCCTCCATTCGAGGTTTGGTGATACGTAACCTCAAAACAAGTAGTTTTAGTTAAAAATTATGTTTTAGATCAATACCGCTAAGCATATTAAGTCTACTTGATTTGAGCCATGCTTTTAGACTTTCGCCAAGCATTGAATTTCATGTCTCTAAGCAATCGCTTTCGATCATAACAGCCAAGTATTGCTTTCGACTTGAGCTACCATCCTTCTCACTTAAGGATAATAACCCAATGCAATGTGACTCACTTCGTGGTATGCATAAATCAATTTACTTATGATATCATAGCATCATTATTATCAAATTTAAGGTGATCATAGAATTTCATACAAATCAAGTGCTATACTAAAACAAACATTTAATCAATTATGACCTTGATATTCTTAGGATCCTTTCAACAATTTTTCGCATGCATATTAATTTGTCTTTTTCCTAATTTTAATGCAACTAATTACAAGCACAATCAAGTAAAGCACTTTAAGGAAATAAACTCACGATGTCGTGTCGACACTTCTCTAAACGGATGAGTTGTTCACACAATCCACTTAGTCGAAATAATCCTCGGGGTATAGGTATCCTGCTTCGGAATCACCTAGTCAAGGAAAATACCTAAAATGAGTATTTATTGATAACTTTTTTGAGATTTCATAAAACTATGATATAAGAACGTCAAAGTTCATATAAGAGAGAAATTCCAATTTAAAATGGCCATAACTTAGTCATTTTAACTCATAATTGCGCATATAACATACTGATTTCCCTACTGAAAAAGATCTATCTATTTCTAAAACTATTTTTATCAAACTAGATCATTTAGGCTCCGAAATAGTGGTGATCAGATTCACTATGAATTTTCCCTAACCCGAAAGCAATTTGTTTCAAACATTAAATCATTCAAAAATTGTTTGATAAATACTTAGTTATCTATATAGTTGAAAAATTCCTTTTTCATAGATACTTAGCTTATATTTTATCCATGCTCAAGTGTTTATTGTCCAACCATATTTCTTGGGTAAAACTAGACATCGGCACGATTCTGGTCGGTTTCGGACCCGAACCGAAAGCACCAGAACCAAAGCGGTTCCTGTTCCGGTTCCAAGCAAACCATGAACCAGGTTTATGTTTTTTTTTAAGAGGCCGGTGCCCCCTTCTTTTCAGCAGTTTCGACAAAAGCTTGTTTTTCCAATATATTATATATATGTGTATGTGTGTGTGTGTGTGCAAACCGATATAACCATATCAAGGTTTTTCTATCATCCATTATGATAGCTTTTTAAGTCTTTTTCTGTTTTGATGCAATCATTATTTTAACGTTGACAATTGACCCAAAATTGATGGGTTTTGAATTTTCAAGCTCGTAACCGCCCCCAACGCGCCCCAGTCCCCTACTGTGTTCTGTGTTTTTTTTTTAATTTATATATATAGCGGGTCGAAATTGGTTGAACCCGGCTCCGCGTGGATGAACCGCTAAGACCCGGTGGGTCCTTCGGCTATTCATAACCGTCCTCGACGGGGTAGTTCCCGAGTACGAAATCACCGGAGACGGTTCGAGGTTCGGAACCGTCCCATGCCGATACAAAGGTAAAATAATGTTAATTAAGAGTTTAGAAAACTATAATTTACAAGAAATCCATTTTGCAAATCCTTTAAAATGAATATTTTGATTTCCTTTGTTTTCAAAAAATCACTTTATGCTTATCTTACTATTTTTCCTAAATGACTTTTTGATAAAATAAATTTCTTCTTTTCTAAATTCTCAATATTAGTGCTACTTTTTCTATTTGTTTTCTTTGACTATTTATTTGAAAAATCTTGGTTTTGAAAACTCTCATTTTCGTTTTAAGGGGTTTCCTTATATTATGTTTTTATGAAAATATTTTAGTACCAAAGTCATCTTGTTTTAAGAAAAGAAAGTAATATAAAAAAATGATTCAAAAAGCTTTTTCAAGAAAATTTTTAAAATTATATTGAGTTCTTCTTAAAACTTGGAAAAGAATAACTTTACTTTTGTTAAACCATAAAATTTATATTTTATATAAAACCATCCTTAGGTGATAAAATCTCCTTTTTGTCATGTATTATTGAAGCTTTAAAGATTTGGACAACAATCTTAATAAGCATGATTATGGAAAATAATAACAAGCAAAAAATAACATAAATAATAAATAAAGTCAAGTATTTGGAGTCTTAGCTTCTTCAAGGCTCCCAGGACTAAGAAGTAGACTAGTCCCAAAAGAAAGAAATAAAATAAAATAAAAAGAAAAATCATTTTGACTTGATGAGGATAAGTCTAAGACTAGAAAGTAGTCTTAAAACAACAAGAAATAAATAAATTGCAATGGAAGAAATAAATAAATTACTTTGCATGAAATAAATAAATTGCAAGTGAGCTTATATGTTCTAAAGAATATATATATATATATATGTAGATATATAATAATACTTCGTTAGCTATAATAACAATAATAATATGAACAATGTAAAATAACAACATAAACATAAATAGATATTTATGAATAAGAACAATATATGAACATAGTGTAGCTTCCATAACATTTAATTTTTGGAAACTCACACCATGGTCATGTAAAGTCACATGACATGAGAAGAAAGAACTTGTAAAGAAAAGTTTACCTAAAGATGGATTTTGAAGTATTATGTGGTAATGGGTTTTGTGTATGTAGAAGGTGGTTTGAGATTATTTTCAGAGAGTTTTAAGAGAGCATTTGTCACGCCCCAAAATAGGGCCTAGTAGTATCAGCCTGTAGTCATTATACAACGTGTGCACCCGTAATATGAGAACCGTCTTGCAAGTCAGATATTACAAGACTCTATCTTATAATTGTTACATGTAATGTAATCATACCAATATATTATATAAATACTAAGGATTTCGACTTTCCTTAGTTTGCCAGAACCGCAGAGAATCGGTATCCCCTACCAAATAATGAAATTGAGGTCAACCCTATAAAATACAAGATCTTAATCAAATATACCATTTATCTAATTTGTTCTTTGAGACCAATATAATCTATGAAACTATCTTCAGCAAGGTCTTTTAATGTTGCACTCTTCACTCATGCTTAACCCAATCCCAGCTAACGTGATACCTGCACAAAGACTGTTGGAGGGTGAGCAAAACCACACGCTCAGTGAGATGACCTGACCAGACCACATATCAAACAATGGAAATCAAGTTTACTTAGCAAACATATGTAATGCTACATTCAAGCATATGAACAAATACAAGCCTGGAGAATCCGGAGTCCAAAGCAGGATGGAGATTTACCCCTCTCATCAGGGTTGAAGGAACCAGTAGTACATAGTCTATCCAGAAGAAGCCAAGCATACAGGGGAATCTACGATTTCTCGTATTAGGGTTATCACTTTTAATATGATAGCTTAACAAACCATCCCATGTACATACCTTTAGCAACTCCCTAAGCATTAGTCATCCAAGCAATACCATAAGCGGCGTCCTTCATTTACCACTTAGTTCTTATGGTACCAACAGAATCAAAGGTAACCTTGCGTTGATCTAATAGCTTTTAGCCTAGGTCAACCAAGCATTATCAGAGTCCGGGATGGCCAACACGTAATAGATTACTACACTTTTAGAGATGCAGATATGCAATATATGCGATGCATGCCCATTTCATTTTATGGTACCAATAGTTTTTAGTCAGGTTCAGGACGATAATACAATTACAGACAAACATCAACATGCTCCATACAATTGTCATCATACAAAGAAATTGTTAATTATAATAAGATGTTTTGGCAATCATACATACACCAAGCAGCATGCAATTTACCCAAACCCACATGTAATTCAGTTTGATATGTTATTATTAATGCAACTAACTACAAGCACAAACAATATGATAAGGTCAAAGTCCCTTACCTGTGGTCCTCGCTATATCGCTGTAATAATCTACTGGTAGTCCAGAATCGATTTATATTCCTATGAAATGAAATAACATATATTTATTATTATACGATTATTCCTGTAAAAGAAGTCTTCCTAAAATTAAGGGTGTTAACTTTAATCACCTAATTTTAAATTAAACTTAATTATTACGGTATCTATTAATTTAATCGAATTCCTATGAATATCCAAATATTCTATATTTGATGAAGTTTCTATTATTTCTAAGGACTTTTTAAGGTTCTAACCTTTATAGTAAGAAATAATTATTTGCTATTTATTTTTATTTTGCTTCTCTTGATCTTTAATTGTTATCTATTTATATACAATTATGCTAGTATATATTTAGTATTCACTAACTCATAATTTATACATATATATATCTTACTATGAGAACATATTTACTAATAAAAGAATTTATTAACTTATTTATAACTATTTTCAAAATTATTTTTCTCTTTTCATAAGTATTAATAATTATCATCAATAATAGCACCAAAATAATTATAATATCAATAATACTAATAACAATAATGATAACAATAATAATATACAATTATAATAATAGTAGTAATAATAATAATAATAATAATGATAAATTTCCGAAAATAGATTTATTCCATCACATTAAGAATTATACTAATTGTTTATATATTTTAATTAATATTATTACTAAAGTAATTTTAGTCTTATATCCATATTTATTATTATTTCAAAAATAATATTTCCAAAATTCTAAAAATTTTTTAATAATATTAAGGATATTAATAATTAGAAATCTATTATGCGGAAATTACTTTAACAAAGTAATTTATATTTCTAAAGAAAATTCTTTTTAGATTAATAATAGATTAAATATTTAAACATCCTATATTTAATAAAGTCAGAAAAATAATTTTATTTTTAAATTTAAATAAATAATAAATAAATTTCGGGTTTAATATTATTGTATTATAATATTACTATTACTATAAATAAATGCAGGAAAAAGAATAAACATTCTAAAATTATTTAAATTATTATTTATTATATAATTATTTATATTTAGTTTCGTTTTTCTTCTGGCCGAGGGGTACACGGGGTCGAGTGCGCCCGTACACCGTGGCTGGCCGAGGGTTGCACGGGTTGAGTACGCCCGTACAACGTTACTGGCCGAAGGGTGTACGCCGTACACTCAGCCTGTGCTCATCGGGAAGCACTGTTCATCGTCTTCAACCTTGGTTTTGATCCGATTTTCCATTGTTTTACACACATAAATTCATTCTAATTCATTCCTAAGCATTTATACATGATATTTATATTCATATAACAACTAAAAACATCAAAACTCGCGGAATGAGAATCACTTACCTCAAGCTCGTTTTTGAACGTTTTTCCTAGTTTTTGTTCGAATTTTCGAACGGGGTGAATATGAGCATTTAAAAATCGATTCTTGGGTTGGTTCTACTCCTAATGAGATGTAGATGAGTTCTGGAAAGTTTGAGAATGTTTGGAGTTCATTTGCTTGTCCAACGAAGTTCGTTTGCATACATATATATATATATATATATAAGAAAAGATAGGTTTGGCTGCTCGTTTTTCCTTTGTTTTAGAAATGAATTGCTCGTGTTTGTTGTTGTTTAAGTAGTTTGTTATATTGTCATTAATGCAAGAGTGATTTATCATGATTCCATTGGCTTAGGAGAGGATTGGGATTAACTTTGGTGCATCCTGTTGAGGAAATTTCGGTTCATCAAATTTTAGAAGATCACAGCCCTTAAAACGAATTAGAGACGTCTCCTGCAAGTTGCAATTGGGTATATATATATATATATATATATTAGTTAGTTGATAATTATTTTAGGTTTAGGATATATATGAATAAGAAATAAAGATAAGATAATGAATTTATAACCGTATAAGGAGGGAGTAAAAATATAAATTTGTGAAAAAAATCAATTTTGCGGGTTTAAGTGATACGTATATTAAATACTGATTTAGTAATATTTTTAGATGAGAAGTTCCATATTCGCGTTATTAAATATTCTGAATAATATAGTATACATAGAATTTCTATTAAAGATTTGTATATATGCGTTTGAATTTTCGCTTTTTGTTTGAATCTTGCTCGCGTCCAGGGAGTTCAAATTTGAAATGCAATTCTAATCCGTAATACGTAACAAAAGAAAACAAAGAGAAAAATCCAAATGAGTTTTGATGTATGAAAATATAAAAATAAAAAGAAAATGATAAATTTATAACCAATAAATAGGTGAGGAGTGGGGGAAAATATAAATTGGTGAAAAAAAATTAATTTTGTGGATCTAAATGACACGTATGATAAATACTGATTTGATAATATTTTTGGGTAAAAATTTACATATTAACGATATTAAATATTTTGAATACGACCGTATACATAGAATCTTTAGTTTAATATTTTCACTTTTCAGTTTTTATACCTGCTATCATAAATTATATTTTATTTGTTTAAAGTTTTGTTTCGTGGTATTTTGATAAATTAATAATTATATTGTCCTTAATTCGATTTTATTATAAATCTTTAAGATTTGAAATTACATATGAAATCATTTCTTTATAAATTTATTCTAGACTTTTTATTAAATTAGAAATTTAATTTTAATTTTATATTGTTACTCAGTTCTTTTTACTAATTATAAATTACTGGATTATATCAGACTTTTAGTTTTTATAGACTCAGAATTATTTAACTTGAATGTTTTAATATATATATATATATATATTTATTTTACATTAAAACTTAAGTTCATAAATATTAAATAGTTTCCTTTATTCTTTATTATGAACTTTTATAGTCTTAGTGATAAAGATTCTTTATTCTAATTTGTTCATACTTAAAAATTTAAATCACGAAAAATTTGGAGTGATTTCTAATATTTTTGTTATAGTTCTTTTATGATTCTATATTTCATTTTTATATATTTATTATAACCGGGTTATGTAAAATCAAGGGGATTACAGCATTTGGAGAGAGTGTTGAGACGAAAATTTGAGAGAGATTTGGTAGTAAATTTATGGGTAGTAATTGTGTGAAAGAAGTGAAAGAGGATTGGGGTATTTATAGGAAATGGGGAGTGGATTTTTTGTGTGATTTAAATAAAGAAAAAATGAAACAAAATTGAGGGAGAAGGAGAGAGTGATGTGCCGGCCATCATGAAGAGAGGGGAGGAAGAGAGATTTATTTTGTATTTTGTTGATTAAATAAAGTAATAAATAAAGTAGATGTGAAATAAAGTTATAGAAAAGATAAAAAGTAAAGGTAATAGGTTATGGTGTTGTAAGAGTAGGTGTTAAAAAAAGTAGAGATAAAAGAATAGTGAGAATAGTAATGAATAGTGTAATGTAAAGTAGATATGACTAATAAAGTATCAGTAGTAAGAAAATACACGTATAATTGAGATATCTGTTATTTTTACTTACCGAAAAATTATAAAACTGATATTTTTGAAAACCTTACATTTTTATGAGTCTAACGGTATATCCAGAATATTTTTACTATTTCGAGCCCTGGGACACATTTTTCAAGAATTGTATCTGTTCGAGTTTAAAACGATTTGTTGTTTTACTAATCTGATCTTTTTAAGCTTCCTTATATAATTATGAACTATTATACATACTAAACTCTTACTTACTTTCTTAGGGTTGCTTATACGGGATTATCGGAATTAAACTATTTCGTCTAACTAGGATTTCGGTTGACTTTCCAATTAGGGTTTAAGCTAATCCAGTTACAAAACTTTGGGGGTTTACAGTTTCTACATGATATATACATACATATATCATCTTATAACACATCAACATGTGTGTAATCCTTGTTTTTTGAATGAAAAGAGTTTAACTAAGGATTTATGAAAGTCTACCTTGTTATGGATGTTTTAAGCTCCATTCTTGAGTTGATTTCGAACCTAGGATTAACAAAACATTGTTTAAGACAATGTTTAATATATAAACTAACTCAAAACGAAATTAACTTACCTCTTTTGTTCCTTATACTAGCTTGTAGGTGTTCTTTAATGGAGTTGTGGTATGTTTGAGTTGTTGATTGTTTTGGTGGTTTGGGTGGGACGAATTTGAGCTATTGTTTTTGTTGTTTTATGTGAGGTAATGGCTTTGTTTGGCAGTACCTTAAGGCTTTTGTTTTGAGTTGATAAATGAGCATATTTCATGGAGTAATGGAGGCTACAATGTCCGGTTGAAGAAGAAGAATGTGTCCACCGAATTTTCTTGATTTGGCTTAATCCTTCCCTTCATTTAATGAACTATCGAGGTGTCCCAACTAGATTTGTTGTGTGTGTTGAATTGTTGACTTTTGGTAAACAATTTGGGCAAGTTTGCCATGCATTTCGGCTAGCAAATTCCAATGCAAATCTGGCTATATTTTTTAGTGCAATTTGCACCGTATTTACATATATATATTAATATAATACTAGTTAGTTAATAATTATCTAAATTTTAGGATATTTTATTAAGTTAAACAGGTACAAATATGATAATTATTTAGGAGTTTTATCTCCAAAAATTTATATAGAGTTTTATAAATTTTCTAGATTGGTATTGAGTTCAACTTTGGGTTTAAAGTTTATGCGATTAATTATTTTTAGGTTTCATCTCACCCAATTAGGGTTTTCTAAGCTTAATAAGTCAATTTTCTTTTTAGGCTCTAATAGCTTAAGTATACTCTAATTAAAACAATGATGTGATCTAAATTTTTATTTGGAGTCTAGATTATTAGTTATATATCTATTTATATTTTTATTGTGTATTTATAACCCTAACAGTTTATCTTTAGGTTATCGTTTTCTAACTATAAGCGTAATTGGTTATTTACTCTTTATCGCACTTAAAATCTTAACCAAGCTATTCTTATATCTTGAGTTTTCGATACCTACTATAAAATCATATTAGTAGTATTTAACCCTATCTTGAAAACTTTGTTTTAAGGTTTAAAACTATATACAAGCTTACTATTACTCGCAGTTCTATTCTAGAGTCTTTGTTGAGTTCAATATTAACCATCTATTTTCTATATTTATATTTCTATCTATTGTTACTGGTATGAAAAATTCTTGGGGTTTACGTATGCTATTTGTGTAACCCTAATTTTTACTCCCTTTGGCCTCATCAAAATCATAAGATGAGTTTCAAGACAGTAAATTAGGGGAAAAAATTGAGCCAAAAATGGGTAAAGTATCAACTTAAGCCGATGCATGTGCCATTATGCCATGCAAACACAAATAAGCACAAATTTTTTTAATACAACACAATTTGCACTTCATTAAATTTGATAAACATAATATCTGAAAACTTTCCATAAATATACAATTATCATGATTAAAAAAGCTCAAAAGATGCACGAAATAGTAGCTATCATCTAGATGCTAGAGGTTTAACATTAAATCATTACAAAGTAATTTCAAACAACTCACAATATGAATAAGTTTGTGATAAAACATGTACAAGCTCATGATCTTAAGCTCAATACAAGTTCATATTGCTGTTAACACACTTATATGTCCATACTAAATCCACATATTCCAATAAATTGCAAAATTAGGTAACACATGACCATATAATGCATGAAATTCATTTTTAGGATGCATAAAATTACTTATAATTAGTCTCATGCATGTTTGATTATCTACACAAGTTCAATATGCAACACTAAACACGAAAGGTGTTATTTTGATATCTTATTAGTTAGTTCTACTCAAACATAAAGAGCACAAAGACACCAAAAATTAAAGAACCAATCATATTAATGAGTTTTAAGAACAAAGTTAAACATAAAACACAAAGCATATCATAAAATGATATATGCCCCCACCCCCATTAAATGCCCTTGGAATCCCTTGAGAATTCCTGAAAAAAAATAAAAATAAAAACAAGTATCGTCTACTTGGTACTTATTTTTATTTGGATCCACTATAGTTAGTTGCAATATAAGCTTGTCCCTTAGAGACCCACATAAACTTGTTTCTATGACTCAAAACATTATTGTTCCTTGTTGCACAATTATATGATCAACTCTACAATAATGATTGCAAACTATTGGTTTCCTTCACAAAGTAATTCTTATAGAACTTATTCTTATTGCTCTCATTGTAGCCAATTTCACATCTATCTAAACCATGTTTTTATTTGCCAAGTAGTGCATCCAAGTTCTTTTCACGGTCAATAAATTTGACTACAATTTGTTTGAATCATTTAAGCTAGTTTTCAGAAGTGCATTTTCAATTTTTAAATATTCTAGCTATTTTAAGCAAGCATCATTAGATACATTAGTTTTATCATCTCCTTGTAATGTTTTACTCTCGATTTCAAGCAAGTCAATCTCAATTTTCAATTTTTATTCATCTCGCACATATTGTCATTTCTATTCCTTAATTTTTTATTTTCCATGTTGAAGTATTCATTTCTTCACATAATTTCTCATTTTCTTCCTCATACTCGTCATACTTATTTTTAAATACATAATTCACTACCTATTTTCTTCATTAAGTTTTTAACAAGTTATTCTTCTTTTGCAAATTAACAATTTCAATGCAATGTTAATCATACATAACACTTGATTCAATATATGATATACTAGAAGAAGATGAGCATATCTCATTATCGAGAGCCATGAAGCATAAATTTTTATTAAAGTTAGTAGAATCATCGTCTCATTGCTCCATGTTACAACCATTACAACCTTCTTTTTTATCCTTCTCGATATTAGGGCAATTTTGTTTGATATGACCTAACTTGTTGTATCTAAAGCATGTAATCACTTTCTACATCCCCTACTTTGGCTTTTGACAATTTGTTATATACGTCTACCTAAGATAACAATGATTTTAAAATGTTAACTTTTTATGATAATATTGTAAACCTCTTAGTTTTCTAGGGTAAAGTTGGAATAAACCATAACCTTAATCAAACCAGAACTTCAAAAGTCAACTATGATAAAGGCAAACTAGTAGTTTCAACTCCGGCAATCCCGTGCTCGAAACCTGAGGATAATAGAAATGAGCTAATGATAGATTATAGTTTAGAATGATATGACAAAGCATAAAAAGATTAGATTCGCCCAAAAATCGTTCGTTTTGGACCCGAATGGGATCAATTCTCGAAAAATATGCCTTGGTGCCTAGACTAGTAAAACATTCTGAAAATACCATTAGACTCGTAATTATACAAGGATTTCAAAAATACCAGCTTCGTGATTTTTCGGTAACTAAAAATATCAGATATAACTCATTTATATATATTTTCATTACTACTTGTATCTTATTTCCTAGTCTACTATTCATTGTATAATTTCTACTATTTATTACTATTCATCTATCACTATTTTCTCTTACTACCTATTCTTACACTCTATCATACCTATTTCTTACAATTTACCTTCCCTGTAAAACTTTATTCACATCTTACCTTACATATTATTACTTTTCACTATAAAAATACAAATTTAATTAATTTCTCCCCTTTTTCTTCTTCAAACTGGCACCACCTATTCCTCTTTCTCTCTCTATTTATTCCTTTTTCAATTTATTTTATTATATCAAAATTCCATCCACATTTATCTATCAATAACCCCTCTTTCTCTATTTCTTTCACTTATTTCTCTAAACATACCAAAACTCTACTAAAATTTCTCCACAAATTCTCTCTTCAAAATTTCCTCCCAACATTTTCTTCTTTCCTTCTCCATACAACATCTACCTCTCTTTTTTTACTACCTATCTCTCTACATTAGGTAAAAATTTCTACAAATATTCTTTATGTTCATATAACTTAACATGACCATAGTGTATGCTTTGTAAACCCATAAGAGTTAAGAAAGCACTAATATATTCATGTTTTGTTCTAATTCATGTAAAATTTTATTATTGTTATTATGTTATGATATATTATTCTTGCTTCTAATCTAACTCCTATATAATATTAAATATATTTATGTATATATTAAATATATTTCTTAAAGCCTATAAGCTCACTTACATAACTTTTATTTATTCATACTCTTATTTTTCTTGTCATTTATTTATTTAATTCATGTGATTTTATTAAGACTAGTCATTCTAGTTTTAAACTTGTCCTCATCAAGTCAAAACGTTATATTTTTCTTTCTTTAGGACTTGTCCATAATCTAAGTCTGGGGAGCCTTGACATAAATCTAAAACTCTCATGTTTTTCTTATTATTTTCTTGTTTTTCTTTTTGGAACTAGTCCATTCTAAATTTCTGGAAACCTTGATGTAAGCTATGACTACTTATATGCTTATTTAATTTTCTATGACCATCATTTTTTTTACGAACGTTATTCTTTTTACAAAATTACAACTTTATATTTGCAAACCCCCGAAGTTTCGTGATCAATTAAAGCTTAAACCCTAATTAGAAGTCAACCAGATTTCTAAAGTCAACAAAAACCTAGTCTATCGTAACCGTTCAAGTTCGACATCCCTGTTTAAGAAACCTAAATAAGTAAGAAAGAGTTTAGTGAGTAGAATAGTTCGTAATTACCTAAGAGAGCTTAAAAAGATCAATTTAGTAAAATCACGACTCGTTTTGAACCCGATCGGACACAGTTCTTGAAAAGCATGTCCCAGGGCTCGGAATAGTAAAAATATTCCGAATATACCATTAGACTCAATAAAATATAAGATTTTCAAAAATATCAATTTCATAATTTTTCGGTAGCTAAAAATATCAGATATCGCAATTATATGCGTATTTTCTTACTACAGGTACTTAAATTGTCATGTCTACTTTACATTACACTATTCTACACTATTTATCTATTTCTACTTTTTTTTATAAGCTACTCTTACAAACCATACCTCTACTTTCTTACAATTTTCATTTCCAATACAACTTCACATCTTTCATATCTTACTTTTCATTAACAAAAATACAAAAAAATAAATTTCTCTCCCTCACTACACTCAAGGATGCGCCGACCCCCTCCTCTTTCCTCTCCAATTTGTTTTATTTTCATTTATTTAATTAACACAATTAACCTCCTACATTTTCCTATAAATACCCCATCTTCCTTCCACTTCTTTCACACCTTTCATACACTAAAGTTACTCTCCCAAAATTCTATAAGAATTCTCTCCCAAGAGTTCCCTCAAGTTTAATTCTTTCAGGTAATATTTTTTTAATTTTTCTTTATGTTCATTTACTTAGTATGAGCTTAGTGTGTGTTTTCTAAATCATAAAGTTTAAAGAAACCAATAATAGGTTCATACTTTGTTTTTGTTTATGAATTAAATTTCTTTTGTGTTGCTTTTATGTATATAATTATCTAAATATATATATGAAGCTATATATATCTTTTAGAGCATATAAGCTCATTTGTTTTGCAATTTATTTACTTTCATGTTGTTTTTAAAACTAGTCTTTCTAGTCTTAGACTTGTCCTCATCAAGTCAAAGTATTTTCTTTTTCTTTATGAGACTAGTCTTTCTTAGTCCTGGGATACCTCGATGAAGCTAAGGTTCCAATACTTGATTTATTTCTTTACTAGCCTATTCTTTTAAATTATTGTGTTTCTTTATGTTTTCATAACTTTATAATTCATATTCATGCATGAACATAATGGCTTTTGTCTCAACAAATAAATGAGGAAAGGTTTTCTTAAAAAAAAAAAATTCTTTTCTAGAAATAAAAGTAGGAATTAATTTTCTTAAACAAACTTTTCTAAGAAATCTAGAGGAGCTCATAAACATACATAGGAAGAACTTTTTGAAATAAACAAAGAATTTACAAAAACTTCACTTTTTCATCAAGTACTAGAAATTCTTTTCATCAAAATAGAATAATCTCAAGAAACCAAGAAATTATTTCTCTAAATATAGAATTGTTATTACTTTCAAAAGTGTTGGAAACTAAGCTTAGAAAATAAAATTATTCCTTAGGAATTTAAAGGGATTAAGGAAATTAAATTTAGGAAAAGAAAAATACTCATTTGAAATAACTTAAGATATTTTCAAAAGCAAATAAAAAGGAATATTTCAAAAGTTCTCACTTTCCAAAAATCTTTAAAAGACTTTACTTTTTCATAGTTTGAGACAGCTTCATTAACTTCATACATTCGATATAAGTCAATTAATATGTGTATATACATTTCAAAGGTTTTACAAACTATTATAATACCTATCTCTTCAAAATGAGCTTTGGATGAAAGAAGGAAATCAAGTTTATAAAAATTTGTGGTGAATCTGCTCGCCACTTTTTCGAAACCCAAACGACTTAGTTTGATGAAAATAAGTTTAGAAATAGATAGTTCTTTTCGAATAGTAGAAAACGGTATATTATATGCGAAATTCTAAGTAAAAATGAGCAAGTTATGGTCATTTTAAATTGGAATTTCCTCCTACACGATTTTACCGCGATTTTAAGAAAATTTTAGAATCTTCAAGAATAGAAATTCTATGAAAGACTCATTTTGGGTATTTCATCTTATCTAGGTGAAGAAGGAACAGAGATCACTTTCCTGGAAGACTACTTCGATTAGGATCTACCGACATGGAGTGAGTTAATCATTTACTAAGTTATATTTCCTTGTTTGTGCTTGTAATTAGTAGCACTAGAAATTAAGGAAAAGATAAAAGTATTGTGTGATTTGAATTTATGATTGGTTGAATATAAGTTAAGAATATCGAAAGAGGAATTGATAATTAAATTGTGATTCTTGCATTGATATGATGAATATCGTTTTTGATCGTCTTTAACTTGAACTCAACATTATTTGGTTAAACTTATATTGAAAATAATTCATGCATATCATATTCATGAGTCACATTTATTTCACTACTTTTCTCGTGTGGGGAAACGAGGAAGTTGTAGTGGTGGCTAGTAGGAACCGGAAAGTCTACATAGGCCAGTAGGAGTCAAAACGTCTACAGGGCAAGCAGGAGCCAGCAAATCTGCAAATATTAACGGTCGTATGGGCCTGTAACCTCCCAACCCCCGACATGGAGGGTGTAAAATCCATGCTACATATGATTTCCGGTTAATCTTGTGTATTTTGTTTGTTCATATGTTTGGTGCATTCTCATGTGATTGTTTAAATACTTATTTGATTTATGGAAATAAGTAGATGGAATTATCTCATTAAGCTAGATTTGCTTATACCCCTATAACTTTTTGTTACAGTATGACTACCTTTGGTTGGCACCAAGGAGCCCCGTATGCCAGGTACGAGCTTAAGCTATTAGGAGTTTTTGGGAGAAGTTATATGTATTTAGTTTTAAACATGGACTTTTAAGAAAATCTCTATAGTAGGCTTATGTTATAGTTATAATTACTTTGTTAATAGTTTAGTTGTAATAATACTTTTAAGACAGGGGAATGCCCCTAAGATGATGTAATGAATTATTATTTAAACGAAGGTTTCATGTTTATTTATATAAGTTCTTGCTTGCTTTTATTATCTACTTAAATGTAATACCCTTGTAAGTCTCTTACTATCTTGGAAACACACCTTGCATGTGATATCGAAGCTTCTACATGACTAAGATTGTCATTCATTAGCTTTAATATTATATGCGGCGGACTGCCACGTTTAGGGTACCCTTCGGGGCGTGACAATATTCATGCATGAATATGATGTTGTTATCTTGATAAATTTTCCAAAGAAACAAAAGGAGTTATTTCTCTCACCTAAGACTAAGAACTAAATTCTCTAAAAACATGATTTTAACACCTACAAAAAAATTTTCCATTAAAACTTAGAATCATGATTCAACAATATCCTTTTCAAAAACTCAAATAAATTCATCATAAATTTCTAGGTGTTGTTATTATGCAAAGATTCTTCAAAACATAATTATGTGGTTCTCTTACTCTCTTTTCAAAATACTAAAATAAATTATTAAATCTTAATGTTGATAATTTTTTGTTATACAAATTTTTCTTAAGAACTTGTTTATGAGACATACACACACTTATCGAAAAAAATATTAAGAATCAAATAATTTCTAAGACAAGTTTAAGATCAACTCATCAGTTGAAAATCCACTTAGAAAATAAAATGTATACGACTTAGGAAAGTGGTTTAACTATGATCTTTTCAAACTATTAAAATAAGATTATCATAAGTTTTTAATGTTGATAATTCTTTGCTATGTAATCTTTTCTTAAAAACTTATTTACAAGGTTTATATCAACAACTTGAAAAATATTAAGAACAAAGCAAGTTTTTCTAAAACAAGGTTAAATTACTAATTCAACATTCACTTGAGAAATTGTTAGATAACTCGAAGAACCAAGTCTTTAAGATATAAATTTATCATTATAAAGTTAAGAAAACATAAAAATGATAGTTTTATAAGGATAAGCATTCATGAGCAACAAAACCCAAAATTTTGACTTTTCTTTCAATAACTTAAAGAAAGATTTTGTAAACTTCATTTTCCAACTTCTAAAAAAATTGTTTAATGAATAATCATTGTTAAGACAACATCACTAGAATCATACATATAATATGAGTGTATATCTATGTTAAAGGCTTTTTCAAACTATGTAAATATCTATGCATTGTTATGGACTTTTTGAATGAAGTAAGATTTTGAAAAGTTACAATTTAAGGGCTGGGATTTTTGTGCTAAATCTATACCAATCCTTTTCAAAACCCAAACGGCTTTTAATGTAAAGAATAACCTTAAGAATATACATAGCTTTTCGAGTAGGTAGAAAGTGACATCTTATATGCGAAATTCCGTGTTAAATTGAACAAGTTATGACCATTTTAAATTGGAATTTCCATTCATTGGATTTTTTATGACAATAGTGAAATAGAATTAGAAAGTTTGAGTAGAACTTCTACGAAATACTCATTCCGAGTATTTCTTCCGTTTAGGTGAAGAGGAGTAAGATGTTCCATATCAAGAGGACTTTTACGAGTAAAGGATTTTTGGCAAGGATGGCCGATTGAGTTTATCTCCTACTTTTATATACTTGTTTATGCTTATAGCTAGATGCACTAGAAGTAGGAAAAGATGAAAATGAAATATGCATGATAATGTTGATTGAAAGTATACTAAGCATATCAAACATGAATTGTTGTTAATCAAATTCATGTTCTGCTATTATGATAGAGTGTTTGCAAATTCTATGATCACCTTTAAAATACCATAATCATATGTCAAGAATTATTTTAATTGATTCATACATATCACAAAGTGAGTCACATTGCATGTAGCTACTGTGCCTCGACAGGACGAAAGCATGGTAATGAGGTAATCACAAGAACTGTAAGACTGCTAAGATAAGCGAATAGGAGCCAGAAAGAGCTATTTCAAGATTGATGAATAAAAGCTGGAAAGAACTACAAGTTAGATGATAAAGATGGGTTTTAAAGAGTCAGATATACCTAACCCTTAATGGAAGGCGTAAATCTATTCAAACATACGATTTCCAATAGATCATATGTGTCACCCCCAACGGGTACCCTAAACATGACAACCCGCCGTACAAAATATTAAAACTTAAGAATGACTACCCTAGTCACTCAAAAGCTTCCATATAGGTACAAGGCGTACATTCACATCAAAGAGAGACCGGAGAAGTAATGCATTTTAAGATATTGGCAGCGAAACATGCAAAACAGAATTCCTCCAAACAACATGGTCTTACAACTTCTAATGGGCATTCCCCTAATAATTTCCATAACAACATGGTCTTACTAAATAAATAACTAAGCTAGAAGATTTTAAAAGAAATCAACTCTAAGACTTCAAAATAGAGTTCCTCCAAAACCTTCCCAAAATATAGATTCTACTAGGATGATCAAGATGGTCACGGGTGCAAAATAACGGTCCTGCAATATCCAAAGTCTATAGGAGTATAAGCATAACTAGCTTAGTAAGATATTCCTTACGCAAAAGTACTCATAACAGGCAGTCAACCAAGTTTATTAATCAAACATATGAAATGCAACAACCATATGATCAAACATTATGTACGACTATCCGGTTTCGTATGTGTAATGGATTTACCCCTCCATCGGTAGTTAGGGAATGATTTGAACTGGGCCCCAAACGAACTCTTTAAAATTTTGCACGCATCTTGGGGTTCCAACGAATCATACTAGTCTCCGGGCTTTTCTTACCCAAAGCGATTGATCTGGTTCGGCTACAACTTGAGGTTGTATTTCTCGAACGTCCTAAACCTCAAGATGTAGTTAGGCAGCTTACCTTTCCGGTCCCACACTGAAATGACCTAGAATTATATTCCTCATTTATATTCTATTCAAATTCCATGTGTTTAATTAATTATGTTGAAGTGGTGAATTTAAGGAGTATGGTTAGGTTGATAGTAGTTTAAGATAGGTGATTATGCTTATGTATATGTTGCTATTAATATTTTGTTTTATATGCATTAATGTGTGAGTAATGAAATTATTAATGTTGTCTTGTGCACATTAAGATGTTGAGTTAAATTAGATTAATAACTTAACCATAAATTTTACTTAAGTTAGTTGATTGAGTTTTTGTAATTAAACTAGCATTTATGCCTCAAATACAAGCTAAATGAAGCTCAAATTAAAGTTAAATGCAACCTAAAGTTATTATGTGCATTAAGGGGTAAATTTGGAAGTGTAAAAGTCAAAATTAAGCTAATTTGATTACTTTTTGGGGCAGCTCAAAATTTTATCCGAATTTTCCTTTTCTTTCTTCTTTTTCTCTTCTTCTTCTTCATCCATTTCCATCTTCATTTCCAAGCTCAAGTTAGGGTTATATCAAGTTGAAAATCAAAGTTATTCTCAAGACAAGGTATATATATGTATGTATTTGAATTGATTAGTTGTGATCATTGTTTTGTTTCCCTTTCTTGTAGTAGTTATAGGGTTATTGGATGAATTGAGCTTAATGTTGATCAAATACTTGTTTATGCATGGGATGAGTTGAGAAGGTGCTATATGAGTGTGGGAGAGTATGCATGTCATGTTGTTTGGTTATGAAATGTGGGGAGTAAGTGAAGAGGATTGGTATAGGAGAATTTAGAAGTGATGGAAGTAGAAATTGAAGTGTAGTTGAGGAAAGTTTTTGAAGTGTTTTAAGATGTAATTTTACAAAGTAAAAACTGGGGATTTGAATTTTCGTTTAAGCTTGTTTTTATAACGTACGCCGGCATCTGGGGATTCTACGCCGCCGGCGTAGAGGCGGTGTAGAAAGCCCACAGAATTGTTTTCCCTAACACCGTTTGCAACGCCGCCGGCTTATATGCCGAAGATTTGCCAGCGTCTGTTCTTCAGAACGTACGCCGGCAATTTGAGTCTCTACGCCGCCGGCGTAGAGGCGGTGTTGAAAGTTCACAGAACCAATTTTCTTAAAGCTGACTGAACGCCGCCGGCTTTCGCTAGGAAGTCAGCCGGCGTTCTCACGTGCTCACTGTGTCGCTGGCTTTTGGGAATCAAGGCCGCCGGCGTAGGTTACAAAGGCTGACGGCGTACGCTTTGAACGCTGCCAGCGTTGACAGTGTACATTTTCAGAACAGTTAACACCGGCCCAACGCCACCGGCGTTGAGTGCCGGCGTATCCCTAAGTTTATGAAATTGAGAGCTTTTTCCAAAAAGTTTCCAAAGTTGTTATTTGAGCATTAGTTTTTAAGTAATTTGGGATATAAAGACGTTTAAATGCCTATTCGTGCTGTTATTCAATTATTTGTATTTCTTAATAATTTGATTTGTGGATATAATATGTATATATTTTTTAGAATGAAATTTATAAATGTTGATTTATTAATTATTGTGACTTTTCTATTACAGTTAAGGATTCTTCGGTTAATTCATCACCGAGAGATCCTAGTTCAATACTAACGGGTTCAGGTACGCAATAACTTGTCTGATGTTTGCTAGGACCAGACATTTCTAATTTGACCTAAATTGATTCGATTTAACATTTGGATGTCTATTACGCTGTTTAATTTGGTCCGAGGAGCAGTAAACCTATCATGATGCAATGACATGTTAGCTAGGCGCTTAACCAAGTCATGATGCAATGACTTTACCAAGATGCAATGGTACGCTATGATGCAATAGCAATTCTTTTGGTTAAGTGGGTAGCCGATAGGGGGAATTGTATCTGTGTAACGTTTGCTTAAACTTAGGGGAAATACCATGATTTAGTTCAAGGTTTATGGGAACTTGTGAACTAAGCTCATGTTATGGACTGAGTTTAAGTAGAGTCGGGCAACGGCTTTTAAACCCTAGATGAAGCTATTAACTTCATGAAATAGATATAGGAGATATAAGTATTCGGACTGCTTATATCAACCCCCTGAGCAGCTGCTGTTACTCAGGATCCCTGGATTCCCGAAGTGTGACCGGGGTTTGAATACCCTCTTGTTGATTTGTGAATCAAAATGTAATAAAGATAACCACTTGTTCTATGATGCATTACATAAATCGGATGACTTGTTATGCATTGGTTATTGTGTACTGGGCCTCTGGCTCACTTTTGCTGCTTTGCAGGTCATGGAGACGAGTTTTACGATGACTTGGGCTATGGGTCCGATTTTGAAAGATTTCTGGACGAGTGGGATGAATAGGATCCGATGACCCGGGACTTATAGAAGACTTTTTGCTAAGGACCAGCTTTGTATAGAAGGCTTGTAGTTAAGCCATGTTCTTTTGTAATGACCTTAAGATCCATTAAGATTCTCATGTTTTGAGAAATCATGTATTTGTTTTGTTGTGTCACGTATTGACACAAAGCAATGATTATTTTGATGTAAATATATGTATAGATTGCTTATATTAGCAATCTTGTTTTATTTAAAAAGTTCTTTACAAAGTTTAGTAATTTGATCAAACAATTTGCATAAACTGTTAGTTTTAGGACAACCTTACATATAATGTGAAAACGTTATATGTGGTTGGGGATTCGATACTCTAAGTCTCGGGATTTAGAGGACCGGTCCTTACACACACTGAGGAGTAGTAGCAAAATTTTGAAATGATATTCTAAGTGATATGCATGAAGAATTTATTATATGAAGATTCCACTATGACATTAAATCATTTAAAGAGATCAAGCAATAATTACACACATGGCAACACATATATAGAAACAATTATATCAATCACAGATCGGGTTCCGATATACTTATCGTTCATTAATCACACATAAAAATTCACTTACATAATTCCCAAGATATCCCACATGCATATCAATTTTATCTTTTCCTAACATCTAGTGCTCTATTCTATAGGCACATGCGCGAATACATAAACGTAAAGGAAACTCACTCGTCCATAGAGATCTTCTATGAGTCGAAGTAATCATCGGGGAAGAGAAGATCTTGATCCTTAACACCTAAATAAAAGAAATACCCGAAGTGAGTATTTCATCTAAGATCTACTCAATTTCTCTAATTCTATTTTATTCAATTCGTCAAAATCGTATGAATGGAAATCCCAAATTA
The DNA here is from genome assembly GCA_024138025.1 of Combretum micranthum. Lineage (NCBI taxonomy): Eukaryota > Viridiplantae > Streptophyta > Magnoliopsida > Myrtales > Combretaceae > Combretum > Combretum micranthum. Next base: position 242,374 of record JAMXBD010000250.1, on the reverse strand, counting down.
AAATGGCCATAACTTACTCATTTTTACTCGGAATTTCGCATATTATATACCGATTTCTACCTACTCGAAAAGATCTATCTATTTCTAAGGTTGTTTTTATCAAACGAAGTCATTTGGATCTTGGAGTAGTGACGTACAAATTGATACGGAAATTTAAGATTTCAAAACTAGAGTTTTCAAACTTTTTTTTATTCAAGGGCTCTTGTACAAAAATATAGATATTTTGTATGGTTGAAAAATCCTTTGAATATATATATATATATATATATATATATATATGGACTCAAACTATATGCATGAATTTAATGATGTTGTCTCAACAATGATTTTGCAAAACAATGTCTTAAAAGTGAGAAAAGCTAAGACTGGAAAATCTCCTTTTTAGTTTTGTTCGAAAAAATTTATAAGTGAGTATTTCCTTCTTTTAACTTCATTTTTAATGTTAAGAATAGTTAAATTTTCAAAAGTAATTTTAGTCTTTTATGATTCCCACAAGTTTATTTCTAATGGTTTAAAATGTAGTTTTTCTAAATATTTCTTGGTTATGTGTTCTAAAGTTTTTCTAAAGTTAGATCCACCTTAAATAAATAATATCAATGATCTTATAAGTTATTTATTATTTTTATTTCCTAAGTAAAGCTTATTCTTAAAAAGGTTATTCTTTGATAATTTTTGTAAAACTTATCTAAACCTTAGTATGTTGATGAAAGCTTTACATATGAGTTTAAGAAAACTTTTGTTAAACAAAGTATTAAGTTTAAAGAAACTTTCTTATTTTATTGGTTTAAAAAGAGAGTTTGTGATAACTTTATTTTATGTATTTATTGATGAAATCTCGTATAGTATTATTACTAAAACTTGAGCTAAACTTATCTAACTTTAGAAAATATTTGTTAAGATAAAACTTTAAGTTTTTATGGAAAAATCATTTCCTATATGACAAAATTTATTTTTAAAGAGATTTCTTATTTTTATTATTTAAGAAAACTCATTTTAATTATGGTTGAGACAATATCAACATGTTCATGCATGAATGAGAATATGTAACTATGAAAAAACCAACATAATAGGATAAATGTAATAAGAGCATAATAGTAAAGTCAAGTATTGGGAACCTTAGCTTCATCAAGGTATCCCGGGACTAAGAATAGACTAGTCCCAAAAGGAAAAAAAAAAAGAAAGAAAATTGTTTTGACTTGATGAGGACAAGTCTAAGACTAGAAAGACTAGATTTAATAATAGCATGAAATAAATAAATAAATTGCAAAGCATGAAAATAAATAAATAACAAGTGAACTTATATGCTTTAAAGAATATATATAAGTACAGGAATATATTTAGTTAGATATAAATAAGAAGTTAGCATAATAAAATTAATGATATGAGCAAAACATAATAACAATAATAGAAATATAGAAATGGATATTTATGAACAAGAACAATACATGAACATAGTGTAGCTTCCATAATAATAAGTTTAGGAAACTCATACCATGGTCATGTAAAGTTACATAATATGGTAGAAGTAATATAAAGAAAGTTTAATACCTAAAAGATATTTGATGGTGGAGGAAAGTGGTGATATTTGAGAATTTTTGGGGTATGTAGAAAGGAATTTGAGAGAGTATTTGGAGAGAGTTTTGAGAGGAGAATTTTGGTAGTAAATTTGTGGTAGATGAAGTGTGAAAGAAATGAAAGAAGAATGGGGTATTTATAGGAAAAGTTGGAGAGAAATTATAGTTAATTAAATAAATGAAAAAGAAAATAAAATTGATGGCATGAAAGAAAGAGTAATTAAAAATTAATTTTAGAAGAAAAGTGTAAGAGAAGTTTGGTAATATGTGGTGTAGAATTTTTATGGAAAAAAAATTGTAAGAAATAGGTATATAGGTTGTAAGAATAGGTAGTAGAAAAAGTAGAGATATATGAATAGTAATGAAAAGTAGAAAAGTACGATGAATAGTAGATTAGACAATTAAAATACTGGTAATAAAGAAAATACGCGTAAATTACCTATATTTGATATTTTTAGTTACCGAAAAATTCCAAAACTGATATTTTTGAAAACCTTATATTTTTACGAATCTATTGGTGTTGTCAGAATACTTTCACTATCCGGTGCACCAAGGTAGGGTTTTTGAAAATTGATCCCTTTCGGATCCGAAGGACACTAGAAAATTAAGAATCTGATATTTTTAAGCTTTTCTATATTATTACAAATCATATTCCACAATTATCTTAATTTCGTTTTTTAAGGTTTAAGAACGCGAGATGGCCGGATCTAGATTCACTAGACCAAACATAAAACTAGGTTAACTTTAGGATTCCGGTTTGACTTCCGATTCTGAGGGTTTATTTATATTTATCGAAAAATCTAGGGGCTTACAATATGTATTGCTTGCTTACATGTTTGATACATTTGATATGCTTGTTTAATAACTTGTTTGAATATATTGATATGAGTACGCTAATTCAGGACTATCCTTACTAAGCTGGTTAAACTTATACCTTAATAGATTTTTGTTAATACAGGATCAATATCTCTTATACCCGAGGCCTCCAGTTACCCAGGTAAGCTTACACTTTTTGAAAGCTTTTGGGGGAAATCATTTTAAAGATCATATAATAGATTTCCTTTAAAATCTTTGTAGTTATAGTTGTGTAAGACTCATAGTATATTTTGGATATTGGAGAATTATTGGGGAATGCCCTTAAGTTTATGTAAAGACTTTATTATGATTAATCTAGTGGATATATGTTTATTAGTTCATATATGCTTTATATTACTGTTTAAACCACATATCTCATCAATGTTTTATATTGTTGTGTTAGACGCCTTACATATACTATCAAGATTTTTGCAAGACTAAGGTAGTTATTCTTAAAACTTAATATTGTATGTGGCAGACTGCCACATTTATGACACCCTTTAGGGCGTAACAAATATAATATATTTAAGTTCTAATGAAATCTATATAATTTTATATGTTTTATCATAAACATGTGGACACAAAATACAAGATACAATATAAATGGATCGGGGGTTTAGGTTTTTTAGACATGAACTTATTTAAACACAACACAAGACGGTGCTAGGATGGTAATCTAAGGATAAATGGTAGCTATAGTTCCCCAAATGGTGTCTACAATGTACCCTATGGCATTAAAATGCTAAGTAATACAAAACTAGCTATTGGAGAATTTAATATAAGGGGAAAAATGGAAGAAAATGAGCAATGACTATATGGCCTTAAAAAACCAATAAATATAGGTTATTGGGCAGTTTTAAAGAAGTTAGAAGAGCTTATTAATTATATACAAATAATTCGAATAAATTCTCTCCAGTGTGCTTGTCCTTATACTTTAATTTGCAAAACCTTTATGAAACTATATGAGTAGTGTCGTTGAGAGTTTATTTGCTAATCTTTTGTAAGGCAATACTCAATTGTTATTGTGTGATTTAATGAGTGTATGAGTTGTGTCTTGTGAGTAATAGTGCGATTTTTGTAAAGGCACAACGTGGTATAGCTCTTTGGGAGCAAATATGTTTGTGGTTAATGAAGTGGATTGTGAAGTTTCCCATTGGAGGCATTTTGTGTCCATAAAGACTAGGGGCTAATTCGAACTCTATATCAAATTGTAACTTATCACGCCCCAAGGGGTACCCTAAACGTAACAGTTCACTACACTCAATATTAAAGCTTAAGTATGACAACCTTAGTCACTCCCAAAAGTTTTGATATTAAGTGTAAGGCGTGCTCTCACAAATTTAGAGGACCATACATGGAATTTATGAAGCTTAAGAAGATATGATAACATATTAAGAAAAGAGGATTCATAATATTCATTTACTTATAACAATGATCTTTACAAACGTAGGGACATTTTCCTTATTCACTAATCTATTACAAGAATATTTATACATCATTTCTAATACTAATCTTCACCTAAAATTTCCTCATCCAAAAAGAAATTACCTGATTGTAAGGTCCTCGTGGCCTCAACCACAAATAAGAGAACTGCAAAGGATATCTATAGGGGTATAAGCTGACAGACTTAGTGAGAACTATTTCCATAAATAACTTCTTGTAACAAGATTTCAAACAAATTGTTTAAGCAATCAAATGAGATGCAACATACACGTGGGTAAACAAGCATATAGTTTTCCGGGAACTATATGTTGAATGGATTTGCGCCCTCCATTCGGGATTTAGTGATACATAACCTCAAAAAAGTAATTTTAGTAAAAAGATTTATGCTTACGACCAATATCGCCAAGCATATGAAGTTTACTTAAATTGAGTCTTGCTTTCGGATCTTCCGCCAAGCATTTCCTTAACGCCGCCAAGCAATCACTTTCGAACACTCCACCAAGTGTTGTTTTCGACATGAGCTTACTATCCTTCTCACCCAAAGATAATAACACAAATGCAATGTGACTCACATCATGGTATGCATGAATCTATTTATTTATGATATCATAACTTTTTATTATGAAATTTAAGGCGATCAAAGAATCTCATACAAAGCAATTGTTATACTAAAACAAATGTTTAAATCAATTCCGGCCTTGCTATTCTTAGGATTCTTTGAAGGAATTATTTTACAGATATCCATTTGTCTTTTCCTAACTCTAATGCAATTAAATTACAAGCACAACAAGTATAGTATTTAAAGGAAATAAACTCACGATGCCATGTCGACTATTCTTTTATACGGATGAGTCGTTCACACACTGCACTCAATCGAAATAATCTTCGGGATATAGGTATCCTTCCTCGGAGTCACCTAGCCGAGAAAATACCTACAATGAGTATTTCTTGATGATTTTCTTGAATTTTGACAAGACAATGTCAAAAGAACGTTAAAGTTCGTATAAAGGAAAGTTTCAATTTAAAATGTCCAAAACTTGGTCATTTTAACTCGGAATCGCGCATATAATATACCGATTTCTACCTACTCGAAAAGATCTATTCATTTCTAAAACTATTTTTATCAAACTAAACCATTTAGGCCCCGAAACAGTAGCGATAAAATTCACCACGAATTAACTCAAAAACAACTTTGGTTCAATAAATCTAAATTTGCTTGATAAATACTTAGTTATCTATATAGTTGAAAAATTCTCTTTCTTTAGTTACTTAGCTCATATTTTATTCATGCTCAAGTGTTTGTTGTCCATTCATGTTTTTTTGAATAAAACAATATAAATTAAGAGTTTAGAAAACTACAAGAAATTTATTTTGTAATTGGTTTTGTAATGAATACTTTGATTCTTTTTATTTTCAAATAATTACTTTATTTTTTACTTATTATTTTTCTAGATGACTTTTGAAAAACAATTTTTCTTCTTTTCTAAATTCTTGTGTTGGTCCTATGTATGTTCTACAAATCCTTCTTTGACTATTTATGTGAAAAGATTTAAACTTGAAAATCCTCACTTCTTGCTTCCTAAGGTTTTTGCTATGTTATGTTTTCGTAAAAATCATATTGTATCAAAAATTATTTTCTTTTGAAAAACAAAGTGGGATAATAAATGATTAAAAAAAACTTTTATAACAAAAGTAGTTTCTAAAATTGTAGTGGGTTCTTTTGTAACTTGAAAAGAATGACTTTATTTTTGTTCAATCATAGATTTTGTATTCCACATAAACTTATCTCTAAGTGGTAAAATCTCCTTTTGTCAATTATTTTTAGAACTTGAAATGTTGGACAACAATATAAATGAACATGATTTATGAGAAATAATAGCAAACAAAAAAAAATTAACATAAATAATAAAGTCAGTATTGGGAGTCTTATCTTTTTCAAGGCTCTCGGGACTAAGAAGTAGATTAGTCCCAAAATAAAAATAAAATGAAAGAAAGAAAATTTTATTTTGACTTGATGAGGACAAGTCTAAGACTAGAGACTAGTCTTAAAATAACAAGGAATGAATAAATAAATTGCAATTGAATAAATAAATAAATAAATTGCATAAAATAAATAAATTACAAGTGAGCTTATATGCTCTAAAGAATATGTATATACATATAGATAATAATACTTAGATATAGTAACAATAATATGAACAAAAATAATAACACAAATATAAATAGATTTTCATGAACAAGAACAATACATGAACATAATATAGCTTCCATAACATTTAGTCTTTGGAAACTCACACTATGGTCATGTAATGACCATAAAGTTACATGACATGAGAAGAAGAAAAACAATAGGAAATGGTTACCTAAAGAAGATTTTGATAGTATTATGTGGTTTTGGTTTTTGTTGTAGGTAGAAGTTGTTTTGGAATTATTTTGAGAGAGTTTTGGGAGGATATTTGGAGAGAGTTTTGAGAGGAGAATTTGAGAGAGTTTTTATAGAGAATTTGTGAGTAGTAAATGTGTGAAAGAAGTGAAAGAGGAAGGGGGTATTTATAGGAAAATGTGGAGTGATTTTTGTGTGATTAAGTTAAATGAAAATTGAAACAAATCGAGGAAGAGGGGGAAGGGAGATGCGCAGGCCATGCTTGAGAGGAGAGAGAGAGTATTTTTTTTTTTGTGTTTTGTGGATTATATGAAGTAATAAGTAAGGTAGATGTGAAATAAAGTTATGGGAAAAGTAAAAAGTAAAGGTTATAGGTTATGGTGTGTGTAAGAGTAGATGTAAGAAAAAGTAGAGATAAAAAAATAGTGTAGAATAGTGTAATGTAAAGTAGATATGACTAATAAATTACCTATAGTAAAAAAATACTCGTATAATTGCGATATCTGTTATTTTTACTTACCGAAAAATTATAAAACTGATATTTTTGAAAACCTTATATTTTTACGAGTCTAACGGTATATTCAGAATATTTTTACTATTCCAAGCTTCAGGACACGTTTTTCAAGAACTGTGTCCGATGGGGTTCGAAACGAGTTGCGGTTTTACTAATCGGATCTTTTTACGCTTCCTTGGGTAATTAGACACTATTCTATATTCTAAACTCCTACTTACTCTTACTAAGTTGCTTATTAGGGATTGCCGAACTTAAGCTATTACTTCTAACTAGGGTTTTGTTGACCTTTAGAGTTCCGGTTGACTTCCGATTTTCCAAAAATTTAGAGGTTTACACAACTTGTTTGATCTCTCTCCATATCTCTATAATTTATTGTAATCTACCTTCATATTGTTCTTATATTGTTTAGTTTGTTAAATATTTCAGGCATTAAATTTGTTAAAGAGATATATTTTATGAAGAAACCAATTTACTTTCTCTTGAATTTAGCCTTGTTTTATAATTGATTTTGCACCTTATACTATGGATTACATTAATTTCCATCAAGTGGTAAGAGTTACGAAACTTTTTATATTAGGAAGAAATGAACTCCTTTTGATTCAACACCACCCTACTTGCAATCTGTGGTTATGTTATTATTTATAGATCTCAAAGTGTGGTGTTTCGAGTTGGATTATATGAAGGCTTTAGAAGGTGACTAATGATGTCTTTACATAAGGTATCCTCTTTCAATGGGTTGATTTTAATGTGCTTTAAAATTGAGCACTACACACGAGTTCCATGACTTTCTATTGATAATTGAGAATAACCTTACTCCATACATATATTGATCTATGTTTCTTTCCACTCTTAATGCAAATCTAATCAAGTATAGTATTTAACAACATAATCATCTGTTAATATAAATGTGCATATAAAGATTGCATTAGGAGTATGGTACATTGAGCTTGCTTCAACAATGCCATCCACGAGTCATAATATATTAGTTATCTTTTTTTCTTAATAGTTATTTTGCCATGTAAAATAGGTAGCTAGTTGCAAGCACAACAATTTTAAGACACCATATCAATGACATGAGCACATATTTGATGTTACAACTTAAACACGTAATTGACAACATGGAAAAAACCTATAGCATGGTAAAAGCGTTATTTTTTGTAAGTCTTATGAAGCTAACAATGCTTGATGATAACCATGCCATAAAAATAATTATTTCACTTTAAGAAGGGTAGGTTGTAGAATATGAGACATGGAACCTTGCTTGTGCATTTACGTGCTAGGGATATGATAGACCAAAAATGAACCAAGGATGCATAATGAACTCATTTATGTTATCCAATGAATCTTTTCAATTGTAAGAGATTATCCTATTTGAAAAATTATGATAATAATTGAACACATTGACTAAACACATTTTTGTTTCTTTATATAGTAATTACATAGAAAAAGTTTTTTCTTTCTTTGGTTTAAATAAAGGAATACCAAGTTGAAAATGGTATAGGCTAATGCTTTGTTTTTTAATATCATAGCTCTTGGAATATGCTCTACCATACTATTTATTAATTAACAACTAAGGGTTTGTTTGTTTCGTCTATATGCAGATGACACGCAGACATTTTAAAACCAACTATTTGTTAAGAAATAGATATATATAAAAATATACAATTTTACTTATAAAAACATTAAACATCCTAGACAGAGATTAGATACAAATAAGATACAAATGAATATCAAATACCAATTTGTTTGGCTAACTTTTCCTGACAAATACAAACATTTTTTTTTCAATTTTTTTTCTAACAAATTGTTGATTAAGAAATAGATACAAATAAAAAAAAGTTGACAGTTCTCATGAAAAGATTAAATAAATACAAATAGGATATATTTATACATATAATTTCGATACAGAAACATATACAGATAAAAAACAAACCATCCATATAGACCCTATGGATGAAATACAGACTATCCAAACATACCATATTATTGTACTAAATAGTAGACATCAACACAAGATTTGAATTACTAAGTCAACTATGAATTTGACGAGGTCGAATACGAATTGGAAGTCCTTTGATCGCAGTAGGCAAAGGGTCATATATGATTTTTTCCTTAGGAATTGATAACTCCCACTCAAACTTATTGACAACATTATATAAGAAAACAAGTATCTCTACGCGAGAAAACTCTTTCCCTAAACACATTCTTGGTCCTCCTCCAAATGGGACATAACAAAATGGTGGAGGACCTGAATCTTTGAATCTTGAATCATCAAATTCTTTTGTTTTTTGGTATATTTGTGGATCAAGGTGTGTTGCATTAGCACTCCACAACAACTGTTTCATAAATTAAAGAAGTCAAAGTCAATTATGTTCATAAGTATCTGCATAACTCTCTAAAAATATATCATACTATAAATACATAATAGTAAAAGATGTATGAACAATTATTAGGCTTTTGACATTAGTCCATTGTGAGAGTTACTATACTATCCGTTTCAGATCCATCACATCTTATTTAAGTCATATTATGTTTGCTTCTACTTTATCTTTTCTTTCTACTCCTTTTTTCTCTCTTTCATTCACATAAATTAGTGTAATCACATTATTTACAAACATCATAACATCATAATTTGGAAATAATTTAGATATTCAAGATATATACTTCTTATCTAATGAAAAAAAAAAACCCTAAATTACATCAATAACTCTTAAGATTATATGCAATTACACTCTTATGGTATGCATAAGTCTCTAGCAACTATATCATGGAAACTTAATTTAGGAGGGAGGGTGGTGGGGGGAGGGGTTGGGGTTTGAATGGAGGGTTTAGGTTGTTAAGGATTCTTATAAGAAAATGAACATGGATTGGCTCATACACATCATAACACTTCCTGGTCAAACCAACATAATGAGTGAATTAGTTGACCAGGATCCACTTTTGCATGCCTTAAGCCATGCAAGCAATGAATGTTGGATTGGTCCTAACTCTTATGTTGATTGTTGACCAATGACCAGTTAAGTTCCTATAATTTTAATTTTCGACAATTTAGTATCTCATATTTAAATTTTGGCAAATTAGTTATTGTACTTTTAAAGTATGTGTAATTCAATGTCTTAGTTAAATGATATTTGACAGGTATTATTTCACTGATAGGATAATAGAGATCAATTGCCTATACTTTCAACTTTCGACATTTTTTTTTTGGTAATTTAATACCGCAAATTGAAATTTTTGTAATTTTTACTAAATGTCTACCATTATCCTATCATCAAAATAAATGTCCATGAAATATTATTTAATAGATTTACTGAATTTCACATGCTTTAAAAGTATAAGCTAAAATCTAAAGATGAGATATTATTGTCAAAAATTGAAAATACAAACACTTAACCCACTTTTATCCTATAATTCCTTAACAAAAATCAACAAAGTGGTAATAATGTTATAAATTTTCTATTAGGTACCTTTATTTCTAATTGCTTTCATGCATACCTATAGGCTTTTATGTTGACTTATTAAACTCTCAATTTAAGAACCCCTTTATTTATTTGTATAGTACTTAAGAGAGTTATTTAACACTCAATATTTCTATATATATATATATATATATGTTTGGCTAGCAACATTTCTATAGACAAATGGAAAATTCTAACCATTGTCAAATAATTACTAAATGACAAAACTCTGCATAAGTCTTTAGCTAAAACTTCTTATTTATTTAAGAACTTTATTTATCAAGGACCTTCATAAAAAGGTTTTTAGCCTACATCTATGTGCCAAGAATCCTAGGATAAAAATAGTCTTAGGATTTAGATTGGTTGACTTAGCAGTTAGCACATGATAATTTAATTTGGTTGAACTTTTTATTCAATATCACTAGCCAATTACGCATGCAAAGTATATTTCTTAAGGTTTTCATGGCCTACACGACATAAATACCATTTTCGTGATGGAGAAGTACAAATTCGATTTCCCTTAACTAATCCCCTTAAAAATGTAAAAGCTTAACAAAATGTTGCTCATAATTATATATCCTAAGTTATTTGATGTTCATGAAATGTGAATAGTAGAGCGCCAATTATATAACGTCTGTAAGGTATGGGCTCATTGACTAACTAATGATAGCTAGTGAGGGGTTAGAAAATTAGGATGGAGTAACTAGGTTAATATTGAGGCCAAAAGAGCGGGGGGGGGTGGTGGGGGGAAGTGGCTTGCTAGCATGTGGCAATTGTCATTTGATGTGGTCAACAAATGGCTAGCCATTTAAGTTGGTCAAGAAGTTGGAAGGATGAAAATAAGGTAATGGGAATGAATAATGCCAGTTGATCTAATAACTAGAGTTAGTGCCTTGCGAACAACTAATTATTTAGAGAGCTGTGTCTAAAGTCCTTATTTAATGAGGGCTAACAATTTGTGGAGCCAACTCATCACACGTCTTACCATCAAAGAGTTCAAATCTTATCTACAAGACTCAAGATCAATTGGAAGTCAAGAACAATGCAATAGAGATAGTTCTTTTAAAACCTCTACAATGACATTCAAGCGAAGTTCAATAGAAGGGTTTTAGTTCTCTATTAAGACAAATCTTTTTCTAAACAAATTCTGAGGGCATTTGAACAAAATGGTGTCTTTATATTCAAAGTGAGTTAACGATTCGATCGTTCGAGCTATTTTGGGACATTCAAATAAGTGACTCTTGAACCAAAAATTAAGTTACTAAGTTATTCCATTTGAATGGCCTAGTCATTCCATCATTCGTTTGGATGACAAAGTCCTAGTCATATAAATATACGCTTCTTTAATTATTTAATCTCATGCCTAATAATTTGCCCTTAATGAACCCAAATTATCTTTTCCAAGGATTTCTGATGTAATTAGAACTTAATTTTTACTTAAATACAAACCCTTTATAATCTTAATCTTTAATTCCATTCTTAGCAATCTTCATGATAGTGATAATCATTGAATTATTTTCATTTCGTGCATCATATCATACAAGAAATATTCAAGTTCAATTTCTGTTATGCCCAATATCCATTTAGGATTTTTTAAACCTATTTTTATTTATAATATCACATAAAAAACCATTCTTTTAATTCCATTAGCACGATTAGTATTTTCATTCTGAATATCACATACACATCTAGTCTCTAATTGCGCATTTTGTTCCTTTGCATGATCATCATCTTATAGTTTGATTACTCCATGTAAGAATCAAGGATTTAAAAGCAATTATAACAGCTATGATAGTAAGTACCTTCCATCCTTTGGGAATGTTATAACCTTCGTAAGTGAAGTCAACCAAAGCTTGTCGAAAAGTCCCACTAACTGGTGGTGTGATTCTCATAACTTCGCAAATAACATTCCATGAATATTTCATTTTTTGTAGGTCTCCCCATTGCAACAATTCTCCTGGAGACTTTGATGCTGCAATCTCAATTTGTTCTAGCAATATATTTGGGAAGTAAAATGCATCAGCGGATGGATTAATACAGAAAAACAAGTCGACATGTGTCATAAGTTTACCCCTGTGACACCGAAACTCACTAAATTGTATAAATAAGGACCAGGACCAATATTCAAGCTCTGGCATTACATTCCACAAATATTACTAGGGTTGGCATATAAGTCTATCAAATATCTTCTATACAAATCATTAAATTTCTATTTGATGACATGTAATTTTAATAAAATAGGAAATTAAGTAAAATTTTCTTAAGGTAATCAGGAACATAGACAAATGGAATTGATTCCAGGTTGCAAACTAATGAGGAATTTTTTAGACACGACTACTGGGACAAATTAGAAAATCAATCAATAATATTTCATCTTCGAAATGTTTGAGTAGATCCGCTTAATTTGTCTTCTCTATCATATAAATAGCATTTTAAGCCTTGCATAATTATTTATTAGTAAATTAGGAATATCTCCAAGACTGCTGGGTTAATGGACATACTAAGTTTGAAATAGAATGTATCACAAGCTTACCTTTCCGAACATTTTCAAGAACTTGAGGCATCTCTCCAAGGCACTTCATGATCAAAGCCAAAGCGGAGCTAGATGTGTCATGCCCTGCAAACAGCACATCAAGGATGTTGTCCATAATCTCCATCTCAGACATAAACTTTCCATTTTCATCAGGATTCGCAAGCAAATATGACAAAAGATCTTGGGATGGTGAAGCAATCTTGTTCTCTAAATCCAGTCTCCTTTGCCTTAGCAACTTCTGGAGTTCTTCCCTGATGGCACTGGTTGCCTTCATTGCATTATAAAATCTTGTGCCCGGGAAATTCAAGGCGATTGATAAGACTCCTTTGAGGAATATGTTAAATTGAAAAGAAAGTTTTGAGATAATCTCTGAGTCTGTTATGTTCATGAAGAATCGACATGCCAATTCAAAGGTATATAACTTCACTGTTGGGTAGAATAGCACCTCCTTTTACCTTCCAAATAGCAAAGAAAAAGGAAAAATATTAGAAAGGATTTCCTTTTATAATATTATTGTCAAACCCATAACTTTCATCCATCCGTTAATGCATCTCGCCTAAAATTCAACAAATGTTGGTAAATAAATTTTAATCTTGCAAGTTAGTGTTTACTTGACACCAATAGTCAAAATGAAAATTTTACCAATACATGAAAAAAAAAAAAAAAAGGAGCTAAGAGTGGGAAGAAGACTGACCGAACCAAACCAATCAATAATTGAATTAAAATCGAAAATATGGTATTTAAACAATTTGATTTAGAAAATTATCAATCCGAACCAATCCGTAAAACTAAACCAAACCGTTTTAGACAAACACAAAAGTATTTTACTTGTAATTATAAAATTTGTTATGATGATTGATTTAATGTCATATATGTTTTATGATTTTATTATGACAAGCAGAAAATGCACCCATGATGCGTGTGGAAATAAAACAACCCAACATATATAAATTAAATAGATATATTGTTTTGACAGATTGAAAGAGGACAACTTTAATTAGTCCTACAAATTAGAAAATTAAATACAAATCATAATTACAATTGTATTTTCCAATGTAATTTCTCCATATTAGGTAATTGTCATGAATAAATATGATATCAATACTTTAGATCGGTATATAAAGATACATGCTTAGGCTAAAAAAGGAAAAGACTATGTTTATTCAACCCTATTTAATTTCATGATTTTAGGAATACCAAAAATATTTTACGCGGAAAAGACTATATTTATTTCACTCCTATTTAATTCTATTAAAACCCCATTTAATTTCATCATTTTAAGGATACCAAAAATATTTTACGCCCATATGCTAAAAAAGTAAAAGACTATGTCTATTTAACCCTTATTTAATTATATTTAAACCCTATTTAATTTTCATGATTTCAGGTATACAAAAAATATTTTATACCCATATGCTAAAAACATTTACACTAAAAATATTTATACTAAAGACACCAAAGGTGGTGGTTTTCTTTAATAGTATAAATAAAAACATTATTTTAAAAATATTTACACTAAAAATATTTACACTAAAGACACAAAAGTAAGTGCTTTTGCTTTAATAGTATAAAAACATTATATCAAAAACATTTACACTAAAAATATTTATACTAAAGACACCAAAGCATGTGCTTTTGCTTTAATAGTATAGGTAAAAATATTATATTAAAAACATTTACACTAAAGACACTAAAGCAGATGCTTTTTCTTTAATAGTGTAGATAACTATATCTATTTAATTATATTCAAACTCTATTTGATTTCATGATTTCAAGTACAACAAAAATATTTTACGTTAATATGTTAAAAAAGGAAAAGACTATGTATATTCAACCCCTATTTATTCTATTCAAACCCTATTTAATTTCATGATTTAAAGGATACCAAAAATGTTTTACGCCCATATGCTAAAAAATATATAAAAAATACTTACATTAAAAATATTTACACTAAAGACACATAAGTAGGTGATTTTGCTTTAATAGCATAGATATCTATCATATGATAAATATTGGTTAATAATAACTTGGTTTTTTTTTAAAAAAATTGTTTTTTGGGTTGAAGATATATTTTTCTATTGGTAATTTAATATTATTTTATATTAATCATTTAAGCTTTGTGGAATATGTATTTTATTATTTAGTTGCATCTCTTATTATATATTAATTTTTCATTATATATTTTGTTAGTATATCGCTTTTATTCATAAATGACTTTTGTTAGTAGATGATTTTTTTTTTTTTTGCCTAAATTTGTTAGCAAATGATTGACTTGATGATTTATTAGAGGACTAGAGATTACATTTTACTATATATTAGTATACTATATTAGTGATTAGACGATTTTATGAAGAATTATGGATTATGAATGTAATGGATTTATAAAGAATTTTGTTGAGATTTGCAATATGAACTTTATAGAGTGATTTCAATATTTGAATATTATAAATGTAAAATGTTAGAACTTAAGTTTTTTATTAGATATTTGATTTAATTTGTAATCTGAACGGAACTGAACTGTTATTTATGATTTGAAAAATTTTTAATAAGAGTCAAACCATTATTTAATGACTTGATTTAAGAAGGAAAAAAAATAAACAGTAAATTATAACTTAATTTAGTTTTTTTAAAAAATTGAATCAAATCGGTCAATACTCACTCTTGAAAAGACTACCACAGTTATGAAATCCAAAACCCAAACCCTTGGGAAAGCACTTCTCCCTCTGATTCGCTGCAACACTGCAGCCACAATTTCATTCCCCGTTGTGACAAACACCCATTCGCCTAGTCTAATTCACTTCCCCCGACCCGTTTGACTAGATCTAAGTCGATAACCCCCAACCTTACCCTTGTCAGGCTCTGACATTATCTAAATTTTAATGTTTTCAAATAAGTTTAAGATTAAATAATGAAAGTTCTTCAAAATCAATATTATAAAGTGTTTTGTTTAAATAAAAAATGACAGTTTTTCTTTTTTTTTTAAGATAAATAAAAAAGGTTTCTTTATATAGTTAAAAATGAATGTTTTCTTGAAATTAATAATAATATAAACGCTTCTAAAATAATCTTTCTCCATCATTAAAAAATGTACAGGTTTTAAATAAATACTTTCATTAAATTAAAGTAGGAAGGTCTTTTAAAAAGTACAAATTTCCTGAATTCTTCTAAGACGGAATTATATTTAGGGGTTTAATTTCATATGAAATAAAATATCTATAAGTTCCTTATAAAAAAATAAAATAAAGCATATACTAAAATGTTTATAAAGGACAAATTACGATAGGTTAACCCCATAATATAAATATGCTGACATCTACAACTGGGCGACCTCAATATATTCTAAGAAAATTCATAAAAAAAAAAAAAAGCAAATTTCCTATCAATAAAAATTATAAGAACTTTTCTTTAAATAAATAATTAAACAAAAAAATTTCCGTAGAAGTAAAAACATTATCTTTTTCTTCTTCCTTTTCTATATCCATGCCCTTTTATTCAAAAATTATTTTTAATAGCTTCTTGGCATGGTCATGTTCTCAAACTTTCCATTTCCGGATTTCAAATTAGATCATTATTTAGTTAAAATCATTTCACCCATTCAATTTTTACCATTTTATAATTCCAACTAAAATTAATGAGGACTCCAAACATTTCTTAAAGTTTTTTTTTAATTTTATAGAAAACACTTTTTTCCCCTTAATTTTACTGAGCAATTCAAATTAGATGAGACGACCCTAGTATAGATAAAATTTGAAAAAGATAACCATAAAATCTAAAACTTTTTTTTCTTTAAATACACATCCAGTTTTACCGCTGTTACGTCGCTCTACTCACACGAAAGTCGGAAATTTTTTTTTAATAAAAAAAAGTAAATAAAGAACCAGGTTGATATACAAAACTAATTAAATTATAACGCATTTTCTTTTGAAATATGAATATCGTGTTAAATAAAAAAATCATGAAAATCTGGTTTCTATTAATTTCATTTCTCTTTAACCCTAATTATTAGTTTTTGATCAATTTATTGTAGCAACAGAATCTCGATTAAAGTCACCATTTATTGTTGATGGTTTTAATTTTGAGTTTGAAACCACCAACATTAATTATAGGCCAATAGTTTTTATTTTCAACATTAATTATCGGTTACACTATTTATTTTTATTTATTATTTGTTTTTTTAGATCCTATCTTTTAGAATTCATCATGTAATAATATAAATAGGCTTTTAAACTCTTCTTTGTAAATTAGAACATTTGATATTATTGAATTAAAAACCTTGGTAAAGGAGCGTCCTCTATGTTGTTCTTTAATCTTCTTGTTATTTTGAAAATCTAACTCGGTGAAATAGATCTTGTTTTCTTCATGCTTGTCACGCTGCGTTAGATTGGTATCAAAGCAAAGTGAGTTTCTACAAAGATGACAACCAATGACAGTGTTGATGATGGTCGTATTCTTGACGGTTTCGGGATACAGAAGTCCTACGTTATAGGCGGCCGACACGAAGGGCGATAGAGGAAACCATGGGTGAAAAAATCCGGCGAAAGGAACGGCGCCATGAAGCCCTGATCTATCGATCCAATACCAACAGTAGCAGATAGGATTATTGGAGACGACCAGAAGGCAATCTAAGGATCAATTCTGTTACTTGTGATACCGATGATAAAAATGAATTTTTTGAAAATCTGGCTTAGAGCAAAGGTCATGGTGGCAGAAAATTATATGGCAAGAATAATTACAGGTATAAAAGATGAATTTTTTTTTTCTCAATTTAAATATGTTATTTCTGAGTTTGATGGTACTAGAAATCTGAATGAATTTTGGTGTGGGTTGAGGAAGTTGAGAGGTTCTTTGACTATATGAGGGCTTTCGAGGGCATGATGATAGAGTTGATGAAGAGTCGTTTGCAGGGTGATACATGGTACTGGTGGAAAAAACTTCTGGCAATGACGAGGAGCCTATAAGGACTTGGTTTATGATGAAATACCTGATGAAGCAGGAGTTCTTTCCCCTATACTATAAGCAAATCCTTCCTCAGAAAATGCTACAAGCGCCTGAACCAGTAAACCTAATTCCAGAAGTGCCTAAGGAGAAATTGGTGAAACAAAAGGAGAACTCAACCCTCAAATATCAGAGTGCTCAAATTGGTGATGATAAGGATAGTGGGAAAGAAGCTGATGCCTACAAAGATTGTGTTGGTGATAAAGTCGTTATGGAGAAGCCGATAAAGTCGTTATGGAGAAGCCTCTCTTGATTGACGAATAGGTGTTGATAGTTACTGAAGATATAGAGGCAAAAGAAACTCCAAGCAGATTCATTGTGCAAGTAAATAAGATTAAAGATGTAGGGCTCAACAATTTGTCTAAAAACTTAATGCTATAATTAGTTAGTGCATTTGCCCTATTGCATGGAAAATGATTGTCTAGTTATTACTCTAATCCATCCAGATTATGCACAAACAGATTCAAAAGAAAACTCAAAGATGACTTTTAACCTAGTGGAGGTGAATGACGGGGCTCGAATCATACTCAAACAACGAGATAAATTGGATAAATTAAGACGATCCAAAGAGAGGAAGAAGAAGAAGTAGACAGATGAGAACTCGAGGTCAAGCTCTTTGCAGGTGAAAGAGAATAATACAGCAGCAAACTCTTAATTAAAATCAGCCTTTATTGCTGATGGTTTCAACTTTTGAGTTTTGAAACCGCTAACATTAATTACAGGCCAATAGTTTTTATTTCCAATATTAATTATCGGTTACACTATTTATTTTTATTTATTATTTACCTTTTTAAATCCTATCTTTTAAAATTCTTCTAAATAGGCTTTTAGACTATTCTTTGTAAATTAGAACATTCGCTATTATTGAATTAAAGAACCTTTTAGAGGAGTGTCCTCTGTGTTATCTTTAAGGTTATGGATTTAACCTCGTTGTTATTTTGAAGATCTAACTCGGTGAAGTAGATCTTATTTTCTTCACATTTCTCACGTTGTGTTACAATTTGTTGGCATGAGTAGCACAAAGACGCATATAACAATGGTTGAAAAGGAATGTTACATTTGCTATATTCGATTTTTTTATTGTCATGTGATTAGAAAGATAATCGAGTGGTAGTGAGATATATATATATATATATATATCACAAATGGTACCTAAATTTTAAAAATGATTAATTTAGTACCTGAACTTTAAAATTGATTGATTTGATATATAAAATTTTTAAAATTAATCAATTTAATACCTAAAAAAACTTGATAAAAATAAAATTAAGATAAATGAAAAGTTCTTTTATGTATTAAAATTGTCAATTTCAAGTTTAGGTACTAAATTGATCAATTTTAAAGTTAAGTATCTAATTATATATTTTATTAAAGTTTAGATACTATTTGCGATATTAACTCATATATATATAATATATTAAGTTTTAATGCTTTGAATAGTTAACGTCAGAGGATAGGAAAGATTTTATGGTTCTAATTATTTTATTGCAGACTAATCTTAGAGATTAATGAACGGCTCAAATTTAAACAAATCTGTAATTAAATTTTTAAAATGCTTATTCTATTAATTCTTTTAACTAATTCGATAATTAGAAAAACACTAGAGCTCTTAAAAATAAAACACTGCAGTACTTTTTTGGAAATACCTCTCCCTTCTAAATAATTATTAAACAAAGTTTTAAGAACTCGAAGTAAGGATGAGAAAAAAACCGATAAAACAAAAAAACCGAATTGAAAAATTAATCTACAAATATGGTTAATTAGTCAATCAATTTTAATTTTAAGTTATAATTTTTACCTTTTCGGTTTATAACCATTGGAACCCACCGGTTTCATTGGCCAATTTGATATTTATAAATACATACAAAATATAATATACATAAAATTCATTTTTAAAAGATATAATTAGGTAAGGAATTCATATTGGACTGCCTCTAGTTATTTTTCTTGCATTTCAATGAGATGCCAAAAAGTGAATTCATATTTAATTTTTAGGTTACTTTGTTTGATTGTTGCTATGTCTTATTGGATTGCCTCTCGTTATTTCTTTCGCCTTTTTTTTTTTTTTTTTTTTTATGGTGAGGAAGCAAATGCTAGTACCTCTGAGGATGAATGATAAAAATACTTTCGCTCTTCCGAGATTTTTCATGCGGAAAAACAACACTTGCTTCCTAATATTATCTAAAACTATTATCAACTTTGCGCATCTGCTTCATTTTTCTTTACAGTCCTCGCTTAAAGAGAATATAAATACAAAAATTGCATATATTGTTGATTTACAATTTTTTAATATAATTATGTTAGTTAACTTGTTAATTTATAATTTTTTAATATAATTAAAAAATAAAATATCTAATTTTTTTATGATTAAAACTGAAAATACTACTAATTACAACTTTTTTGTTAATCATTATATTAAATGATTAAAAATTAAAATTTAAAAAAATTAATTGAAAAAATGGTTAATTATTATGATGTTTAACCATTAATATTATATGAGTTAAAACTAATACTTATGATATAATTTAAAAAATAAAGTTATAAATCGATTAACCAAATCATAAATACAAAAAAGACAAGAAGGTTTAAAATGTGGAATGAAGCTAGAAAAGGGCATTATTATTATACTCCCTTTGTGAAACTTTCAAGGGTAGTTTTTATTATTGTTATTATTATTTACATAGGTAGACCTAGCTGACTAGATATTACTTTTTGTATGATTTGCCTTGGAAGGATAAAAGGATAACAAAATTACATATACTATAATGAAAATGAGAAAAATAAATAAATAAATAAAAAAGCAGTAGATAAGATAAGATCACATCTCCCTCTTATCTCTCCGGATTTTATCCTGAACTAATGGATAATTGACGGCGACGTCTATCCATTGTCGGAAATGGACATTTCAACCTTTTCTTTATATAAACTGTCTTTTCACTTGGGAGAAGCCCTGTAATCCTAATACTGAGAAATAAATTTTTTTTTATTGAGAAATGATCTTTTTTTTTTTTATGTATAATATTGTTGGGGAAAAAAAAAGGAAAAAGTTTTTAGTTACCATGTTTACTACCCCTCTAAGTTAGTACACGTTGCATCTTATCAAGGTTAAGGAAAGTGGCAACTTTCATATGTGAAGCGGAATTTCCTATGACATTTGCAATAATAAATATAAACAATTTATTTGATAAGTAAATCTCAAAAAAGTATCATTTTACAACTTAAAGTTTCAATTATAAATAATATACATATCTTTAATTATATATATAACACATATATAAGATATTTTAGAATCGAGCACTTGTATTGTAAAATAAACGAAACCCCACCTTTTTAAATTAATCGGTTGCCGACTGGGTCTTTTTACTTTTTTTCCTTTTTTTTCCCCTTCCCACTTTTGGTTTGTATTGACATGAACATACTTGAATATACATATATATACACACATATATAAATAAACCGAAATAAAAAAATACGGGTCATTGAAATTGCTGATGATGTCAGCACATCCCACATTATTAATATAAACTTTCATATTTTATGCCATCAGTCCCCGTAACCCGTGATTAATGCAATGATCTGTGGACAGAACAGAAGAGCCATATATTCCGGAGCACAAACAAATGAATAAAAAATTTGTCTGAAATAAGCACATCGATGCCATAAGGGTTAATTAAATTCAATCTTTTTGGTCTCCATTGGCGTGAGAAATTGATAGTTTATTAATTAAAAAAAACAACGATGACGTGTTGGGATTTTGCATTCGTAAGATTTATTTGATAAAGATACAACCATACGACATTAAATTTTGGGATTTTATATAATATCTCTCTCTACTTTTCTTTTTCACGAAAGTGGGAGTAAAAGTGGATTCATCTTCTCCTACATAGTGATTGGGCCCCGATGGCGTGTTTTTAATTGGGTGGATCCATCCGTGGTTAGTTGGCTTTGATTACCATTAGCATAAAGCACAAGTCAGCAGCAGAAATAATTATTCAAAAGTGGGGGGCGCTTTTGTTTTAAGAGTGCATTTTGTAATTATGAAAGTTTTAAATATCTTCTGCCTAATTTTTTTTTTTTAAAAAGAAAGAAGAAAATAGATCCATTGCCAATAGAGACCACTGAAAATTCTATGTCTCTACAGTTATTCAACTATTAAGATTTATATATATTTCTTATTCATTCAAATACTTGATATATCACTTAATCACTTAAATACTTAATATATTATTTATTATAAATATATATTTAAATTGTCAATATTAACTGAACATTTTTATCACTTAAAACATATAATAGTTATGCCAGATATGATTTATAAGAAATAATAAACACACTTCTACTCTTATTTGCACATATTTCATTTATTGTAATTTATATTTCATTATCTTAATTATATCTTTTAATCTTTTTCTAAATTATAAAGATTACTATAGCATAATGTGTAAAATACTAAAAGATTTTCATTTCTCTTAGTAATATAGATGACTCTCAAATACATAATTAGATTAGATGAATTCAATTTTATTTGGCTAAATTTATGGAAATAAATTTTAGGATTTATTTTTCTAATTAGAAATAAATAAACCCTCTTATGCTGTTTATTAATCCTCTATATTTTTGAAATCGTGCACGTGGGTCTAAAAGTATGATTTTAAAGGTAAGAGGTAAACCGCACATGGAAAAGCATTAAGAAGTGTATTTACAACTTACCATAATAGATATCTTTAATAATAAATAAAGACGATAAATATAAAGTAGAATAAAATAAACTAATTAAAGTAAATAATATTAATAATAACATAATAGAATTGCAATTTGGTCTAAACAATTTTCTTCTTAAAAAATATTCATTAATTCGAATAAATCAGGAATTTGATTTTTGAAAACGTTTCTAAATATAGATTAAAAAATAAAAACCAAAATCAAAATCCGATTTAGATCTATTTCGATTTGGATAATTCTAAGTTCTTTTATAGTCTTTTTTGAGATCGTAATTATTTAAAAATTCAAATTCATATCTAATTGTAATTGTGTTTCTAGAATATTTTAATATCACTTTTTGTTTTTATTAAATTTAATATATTACTTAATATATTTATTTTAATAATCAAATAATTAATCTGATAATTAAAACTTAAAAATTCCCAATACCTCATAGTTAACATGATATTAGTGTAAATTTTTTTTATTATAATCAATGTATATTTTAAATAATATTATCAAACTTGTAACTTTATGTAAGAATGAAACTGTTAAATCAATAGAATCTCATATAACACCTGATAATATCATAAATTTATAAGATCGTTACCCTTAATCTATTGTAATAATAAATTTACACTTAAACGATTTTTATTTTTGTTTTGATTAATAGTATACCTAATAAATTTGTGAACTTATAAGATGATATGAATGAGATCATTCAAACTAGAAAACCGATGTTGGCCCCACAACCCACCCCACCACCACCCAACCAAAAAATAAATAAATAAATAAATAACCGATGATGCATGTTTGACTAGTGAGAATATGCTAGGAACAGCCAAGGAGCCAATATTGAGTAAAGGAGGTACCTTCCCACTGAGTTGAGAAATGGTGTCGAGTCACCTCATCCATTATCCCAACATACTTCATCAACATCTCTGGCTGAAAGAATGTCATCAGCATGTTCCTAACTATTTTAGCTTCTTCTCCGACCTTATTTGGCAGACCAGATTTCAATAGTTTTTGAACCGACGATGGCCACCAAACTTCCACCTTTTTGTTCTCATTGGAGAACAAAAATTTATTTCCAGCCGGACCACAAAGGACAACCATCGGCTCACCGAAAAGGGAGGTCTTGAAAACATTGGACTTGTACTTATTGACTCGATCAAGAACGAATTTTTCAGGGTTTCCTTGGGCATTAGCTCCTAATAACTCGATGGTTTCTCCCAGAAGTGGCCAGCCGAAGCTCCCTGGAGGGAGATTGGAACTGGAGTTACGGGATTTTATTTTGGTTATGGCGATGAGAAGGAGCGAAAGAAGGAAGCCAATAGCTATTGTTGAGATGAGTGCTAGGAGTTGCATGGTTGGTAGGATCTACCACTGCAAAAGGAAAGAGCAATATGTGTGCCCGTATATAGCTAGCTTGGTTTTTGGGAAAAATTCATTAGATATTCTTAGCGTACCTCGCTAGCATTCTTAGCACAGCCACAGCCACAGGTCTATGCTAAGGGCCTTATCTTTTGTCTTTGTAGCAATAGGGAGATCTACTTCAACTTTTTCGGATTGTTTACCAAGACCTTGAAAAGTAAAATTTTCTAGTCTTTTGATATATATAATTATTTTATTAACTATATTTTATAAAAATATATGATTCATAAAATTTAAAAAGTATAAATGAATTCTAAATATAAAATAATGAAAATTTTAAAATATTTATATGATACTTTAAGGATCTTATAAATATAGTACTAGATGTAAATATTTTTATTATATTAAATATAAATAAAATTTGAATATGTATATTAATAAATCAATAATTTATTTATATATGTGGGTGGAGACACACACACAGGGCTAGAGTCTACACATCACGTGTTCCTCATCAATTTCTAAACGTAGCTAATATCATTTCGTTTTTGGCCAGCTGACCGTATCAATTCTTTTTATGTCCATCATAACCATAGCACTACGTCTACTTTTATTCGCTAATAGCGTACAAGTTTGACGTTTGACATTCTATTGTATTATTTCAGCTAATTGGTTGGACGTGTGTAACCATGGATCGAATGGGATATCAATCTAACGTTTTAAATTTAAGCATTTAGAAGAGAGAGAGAGAGAACCAAATTGACTAAAACCATTGTAAAAACCCGACGTATTCAATTCTCAAATTAAGCACATCAAATTTTCAATTACATATAATTTTTACGAATTATACGTAAGGTTGTCTTAAAAGAAGATGTTTATGTTAAACATTGCTATTCGATTTTAAGTTATGAAATCGTTTAGTTAGATTTTCAAGTAACTGGATTTAGTAGCGGAAAAATAAACTTTAATAAAAACATTTCTATATAAAAGCATTTCAAAATTCTACTATTACAAGTGGAAAAACTTTCACTTAAACAAATATTTACAAAAGCTTATTTACAAGACATGGACACTAACAAGTCCTTAAATGAAAATACAAATTTGTAAATAAATTCATTTCCTATAAAACAAATAAAAGAAGAAACAAAACAACTAAACTACTCAATGCTCCTATCTCACGTCACTCATCCACAATCCTTTTCCGAGTCAACAGAAGCATCCAAAAACTCAAGACAACATCATCAACAACAACAACATCATCATATCACCATCTCATCATCCATCATCGCCAACATCAACGAGAACTCATCATCATCAACTTCATCAACATCACCTTTATTAACAACAAAACCTGTAAAAAGAATAACAACAACAAGAATGAGCCGAAGCCCTGTACACAGCAACACAATCACACACGGAGTGACACACGAGTTTAACTAAATGCAATGCACAATCAACAAGTTATTGTCTTTTCTTTAAAATAAACAAATCAACATGGGAGTATTCAAACTCCGGACATCGAGGATCTAGTATTACATCCACCTTCCTGAGTGGTACCTACTGTTCATACAGACTAGGCAGCCCTACCTTCCGGCGTAGCCCGTAATACTAGGGAATTCTGAGTAACATGTCATGACGCTCAGGGGGTTGATATAAGTAGCTCGGATACTCATATCTCCTAGATAATTTTATTCAATAACGCAAAAGTAATCTCATTTAGGGTTATCGGCCGTTTCTCGACTTTGCTTAACTCAATCCATAATTTAACATAATTCAAGTGTTCCCATAAAACATTGTATTAAATCATATTATATCCTTTCAAGAATAAGAAAGTGTTATACCGATACCGATACCGATACCAAATATCTTATCAATTACCTACTGAACCACTTATGAAAGTCATTTCAGTATAACAAGGGTGGTCTACATGCTTAAAACTACCATCCCCATTTTGAGCAAGGTGTTGCTCTCCGAACCAGATTCAACGGCGTAAAACACAATCAACACTCATCAATTATTAAGTCAAGTTTAAGTTCTTAATCCATTTTAAATGTCTATCCTAACATCCAACACGCAAGTTACTGCGTACCTTGAATATGAAATCCAAACATAGCCTCGGAAGGAATTTCAGAAGATAATCCAAAAGATAAATCAGATGTCCACTTCTATTAAGGAAAGAACTCGTATAAGAAACTAAACTAAACTAATCATCCACTTTTCTCAAACTTTTATTAACCTTATTTGATCAAGCACTAATTTGGAACCCCACTATGGCTGCGAAGATCGCCCCGTAAAAATATGGACAGTTCTCCTTTGTTTGTCAAAGAATTTCTTTTCTCTTTATTTATAATGTTTTATTATAAAAGCATCAACAAAGAATTCATATACCAAAAACATTCGTTTTCCAAGTAAACACACATTTGAAACAAAATATTCCCCATATTATTCAAAGATCATCCTAATTCATTCATCTAAGCTAATTATTAGCTATTAACCCATTTTATCTTAACTTAGCCAAATTGATTAGAATTATTCATTTAAGTCATTTACTAAACCAATGTGATTAAACTATATCAATCTAATTCATTTTAACTCATTCAAGTTCATTTAGCCAGGTTGAACCTAGAATTATCAACTAAGTTCATTTTTATAGCTAACTTCTATATTTAATTCAACTATTTATTAAATCTACAAATCTACTAAACTCGTGTTAATTTATATCAATTAACTCATATGACACGTCAAATATCACTTATCTATCTCATATTAGCTCAAAAAGATCTATTTCCTAAGCAAAAACACATTTCACAAACAAAAATAAGTTTTAAACTTTGTTTATAAAAATATAGAAGTTGGAAAGAAGTCACATTTGAGCATTGGTACATTTGAAATTTGTAAAAACTCAAAACATAAAAGTTTTAGATCTCTTTTTAAACTTTCCAACACAATTTGAATCACCTTAATCGGAGGTCGTATGAAAAAGTTGTGGTCAAATTACGAAAACATGTTAAAGCTATAGGGGACCCAATCACGGCCACGATCTTGCCCGTGATTTGTGAAAATCACACGATCAGAGTGTTTCTGTAAGGACCCGCTATCACTCCTAAAATTAAAATAGGCGATAACAGTTCCCTAACCACATATAACCTGTAAGATTGTATGTAAAGTTGTCTAAAAGAATTGTTTGAGGAATTGTTTATCTAATTCCACATAGATAATATAATAGAAACCATAATTTTTCTAAACTTTAAACAAAATACACTACTTCATTATCAACATATTTTGCAAAAGAAGCAAACTTAAGTCATACATAGCTAAGTACATATATATATACATATATTACATCTAAAGGCTTCTTACAAGCCTTAACAAAATTACACACATATAATTCAACTAAAACCTTAAATACAACCACAAGACTAACATAACTATTCTATTACAAAAAAAATTGGATTCCACTAAGTCTAAGGTTATCTCTAGCCCTCCATATCATCAAGAAAATCATTGGAATCGGTTCCATACCCCATACCCGTGTAAAACTCGTTGGCTTCATCACCTGAAATGGTTAAAATATGAGCCAAAGGCCCAGTACGCAAGTAACAAATACAAATGCAAAGTGATTCACACATACTTAATCTAAATGTAAAATGCAACAACCAATAATTTATTACTCAATCTTTAGTTAGTCTTTCATCATGGGAGTGTTCAAACTCCGGGCAACAAGGATCTAGTATTACGTCCGCCTCCTTGAGTGGTCCCTACTGTTCATACAGATTAGGCAGCCCCACCTTTCGGTGTAACCCGTAATACTAAGGGATCCCGAGTAACGCATCACGACGCTCAGGGGATTGATATGAGTAGCTCGGATACTCATATCTCATAAATAATTTTATCTAATAACGAGAAAGTACCCTGCCCCCAATCTAATCAGGATGCCGCTCTCCGAACCAGATTCAACGGCAAACAAAGACAATTAACACTCATCAATTAATAAGATTTTCTTAATTTAAAGTAATTTGGTTTGATGCCTACCCTAGCAAAGAAACAAGCAAGTTACTGCATACATGAGATAGCTCGGGAACTAATGGGGTTGGCCGAGTGAAGATCTAACACTGTTTAAGACAATATTAAATTTCCACTTAGTTTAAGCACTAATTAACTAGTTGCAAATATAATTAATCAAAGAAATTAAAATAAATTAATACAATGTCATAATAGAGCATTTAAACATCCTATTATATCATATAACACTTAATAAATATTTAATTGATCATATACCAAGCTTTGGAAAATTTTGAAGAAAGTTTTTAAAAATAAAAAGTGCAAGGGATACGCCGGCCTTCAACGCTGGCGGCTTTGAACCGGTGCGCAATACACTAAAGTTCAACACTTGCCAACACTGGCAGGGTTCAAGGATACGCCGGTGGCTTTAAGCTGATATAGAATATAACTCTAAATTCCCAAAAATTTCCGAGAGTTACAAGGGGTTGATCCATGCCCTTGAATACGCCCAACACCGGCAGCGTATCCGTGTATGCCGACAGCTTTAGATCCTATGTCGACGGCCTTCAGCCGGGCGTTAAAAATTATGATTTTGTTCTCGTTCCACACCACCTCTAAGCCGGCAGCTTTAGAACCCCAGTAGCCGGCGTACGATTTGAAAAATAAACACTGGCAAACTTTTCTAGTAAAAGCCGGCAGCGTTTCAAGCGGCTTTAAAAAAAAAAAATCAATTATGTTCACTTCCAACACTGCCTCTACGCTGGCAGCATTGAAGTGCCAGATGCCGGCATACGCTCAAAATTAAACCTATACGAAAATGTTTTGTTTCCCCTGTTTTATTACAAAACTTATTCACTTCTAAATTCTCCAAACTTAATCTAAACTTTCCAAAACTTGTTACATGTTTTAAACACTATCCAAACAACATAAATTAAATTTCTAATCATCAAAACACCAATCACACTTCAACTACTCAATCCTTAAATCTTCCCAATACAGTCATCCTCACATGTCAACATTCATATAAGACATACACTACAACCCCTCTAGCCATGTAATCCTATTTAAACTACCATCAATGTAAAGACCCGGTCCTCTAAATCCCGAGGTTTAGAGTACCGAATCCCCAACCACATATAACGTTTTCACATTATATGTAAGGTTGTCCTAAAACTAACAGTTTATGAAATTGTTTGATCAAAACACTAAACTTTAAGAACTTTTTAAATAAAACAAGATTGCTAACAAAGCAATCTATACATATATTTACATCAAATAACCATTGCTTTGTGTCAATACATGACACAACAAAAATTACATGATTTCTCAAAACATGAGAAATCCTAATGGATCTTAAGGTCATTACAAAAGAACTTGGCTTAACTAACAAGCCTTCTATACAAAGCTGGTCCTTAGCAAAAAGTCTTCTAAAAGTCCCGGGTCATCGGATCCTATTCATCCCACTCGTCCAGAAATCTTTCAAAATCGGACCCATAGCCCAAGTCATCGTAATACTCGTCTCCATGACCTGCAAAGCAGCAAAAGTGAGCCAGAGGCCCAGTACACAATAACCAATGCAAAACAAGTCATCCAATTGATGTAAATGCATCATAAAACAAGTGGTTATCTTTATTACATTTTGATTCACAAATCAACAAGAGGGTATTCAAACCCCGGTCACACTCCGGGAATCCAGGGATCCTGAGTAACAGCAGCTGCTCAGGGGGTTGATATAAGCAGTCCGAATACTTATATCTCCTATATCTATTTCATAAAGATAATAGCTTCATCTAGGGTTTAAAAGCCGTTGCCCGACTCTACTTAAACTCAGTCCATAACATGAGCCTAGTTCACAAGTTCCCATAAACCTTGAACTAAATCATGGTATTTCCCCCTAAGTTTAAGCAAACGTTACACAGATACAATTCCCCCTATCGGCTACCCACTTAACCAAAAGAATCGCTATTGCATCATAGCGTACCATTGCATCATGGTAAAGTCATTGCATCATGACTTGGTTAAGCGCCTAGCTAACATGTCATTGCATCATGACAGGTTTGCTGCTCCTCGGACCAGATTAAACAGCGTAATAGACATCCAATTCATCCAAATGTTAAATCGGATCAATTTAAGTCAAATTAGAAATGTCTGGTCCTAGCAATCATCAGACAAATTATTGCGTACCTGAACTCGTTAGAATAGAACTAGGATCTCTCGGTGATAGATTAACCGAAGAATCCTTAACTGTAATAGAAATGTCACAATAATTAATAAATCAACATTTATAAATTTCATTCTCACAAATATATACATATTATATCCATATATCACAAATTATCAAAGAAATTCACATAATTGAATATACAGTCACGACTAGGCATTTAAACGTCCTAATATATCCCAAATTGCTTACCAAAACTCAAATACTCAAATAACAACTTTGGAAACTTTTTAGAAAAAGTTCTCAAAATTCAAAAACTCAGGGGATACGCCGGCACTCAACGCCGGCGGCGTTGGGCCGGTGTTAACTGTTCTGAAAATGTACACTGTCAACGCTGGCAGCGTTCAAAGCGTACGCCGTCAGCCTTTGTAACCTACGCCGGCGGCCTTGATTCCCAAAAGCCAGCGTACAAGTTAGAAGAAAGAACGCCGGCTGACTTCCTAGCGAAAGCCGGCGGCGTTCAGTCGGCTTTAAGAAATTTGGTTCTGTGAACTTTCAACACCGCCTCTACGCCGGCGGCGTAGAGATTCAAATTGCCGGCGTACGTTCTGAAGAACAGACGCTGGCAAATCTTCGGCATATAAGCCGGCGGCGTTGCAAACAGCGTTAGGGAAAATCATTCTGTGGGCTTTCTACACCGCCTCTACGCCGGCGGCGTAGAATCCCCAGATGCCGGCGTACGTTACAAAAACAAGCTTATACGAAAATTCAAATCCCCTGTTTTCACTTTGTAAAATTACATCTTAAAACACTTCAAAAACTTTCCTCAACTACACTTCAAACTTCATATACTCACTCAACATACACTACTCAATTCTAGCAACCCAAGGCATGAATTCAACATCACTAAACACTTCAAATTCCATTTTCATCAATCTCCACTCTAACTACTTAAACTATCTTTGTTACATCAAGACACTTCATATCAATACAACAATACATGCATACTTTCACACACTCATATAACACATACATAACTCATTCCATGCATGAACAACAATTTGATCAATCTTAAACTCAATTCATCCAACTATCTATACATCTATTTCAAGAAAGGGAAACAAAACAATAATCACAACAACCTAAACTAAACCAATTCAAATACATACATATATATACCTTGTCTTGAGAATAACTTTGATTTTCAACTTGATATAACCCTAACTTGAGCTTGGAAATGAAGATGGAAATGGAGAAAAGAAGAAGAGAAAAAGGAGAAAGAAAAGAAAATTCGGATAAAATTTTGAGCTGCCTCAAAAAGTAATCAAATTAACTTAATTTTGACTTTTTCACTTCCAAAATTACCCCTTAATGCATATATTAACTTTAGGTTGCATTTCACTTTAATTTGGGCTCCATTTAGCTTACATTTAGGGCATAATGCTAATTTAATTACAAGGAACTCAATCAACTAACTTAAGTAAAATTATGGTTGAGTTATTAATTTAATTTAACTTAACATTTTAATATGCACAAGACAACATTAATAATTCCATTACTCACACATTAATGCATATAGAACAAAATATTAATATCCACATATACACATACAAAATCTTATATATTAAACTACTAACAACACAAACATACTCATTCAATTCATCTCCTTAAAATAAATTAATAAACAATGAGATTTGATTAAAATATAAATCTAGGTCATTTCAATCAATGTACAAAATCATTCTAACACCAATTAGTACATAACCTTCATTCTAACCTAAACTTTACAACCAATACAAGAAAGAACATAAAATAAAGAGATTAGGCTTGTATTTAACTTACATGATTAAGCCTTTGCTTGGAGTGATGTTTGAATCCAAAAGCTTGTAATTGATTTTAGCTTAGGGCTTAGGGTTTTGAGATGGAAGGAAGAAAGAAAGAAAGAAAAGAAAAGAAAAATTCGTATGAAGTGATTAGGGCTGCCAAAAGGGTCTAAAATTAGTCCAAAATGAAGTCAATACTAATCTAAAGTTTGACTTTAGGGGTATATTTGACCTAAGGTTAATTTGGTTTAATTTGAAATGCATTTGAGTTTGATTTAAGCTTAAAAAGTAGACTTTAATTTTGTAAAAGTTCTGCCATCACTCTTAAACAATTCACAAGTAATTTTATTAAATTCTAAACATAACACATACATATTAATTTACAAAAGACACACTTATTCATTACACTATACACACATTAATACATATAATACAATAATATTAATTTCATTATACTACACACATACAAAATAACACATATTTAACACATATACTAATTATATTATCCATGCACACATATACACACACATATATATATATATATATCTCATTTCAATAACACATTAGAATATAAATTAAGAAATTCATAGCTATTTCAGTTTCATACTCCTCAGCTCTCCCGTGATTGCTCCTCTTTCAAGAGTTACGAATTTCCTTTGTTTTAAAAACTCATTTTTACACATTTTCATCAACTTATACACCTCCTACCTCAATTCTAACATCAAATAAACACATATAACAACTTCAAACACTTCAAACTTCATCCAGCAACATCCAACAAACCCAAACTTCATCAAGTCCCAACTTCTACTATTCATCATCTTCTTTATCACAGCTCAACTCCCAACAGCATTAATCCAACATATACATATATAAACAACAATCCCAACTCATTTCAACATCGATTCATCAATTAGATAAGCAAACAAAAAAAAAAAAAAAAACAATATGAATTGAACTAGAAAACTTATCTTTTTGGCTAAATCGTGCAACTTCTTCTTCTTCTTATTGTTGAAGCTAATTCTACTTGATCTCCTCTTTCTATCTTGTTTCCTATCTTTAATTTATCTTGTAGTCTCCCTTGAATTTGAGTTTTAGAGGAAAAAAAAAAAAAAGAAAGAGAGAAGAAGAGATGAGAAGAAGAAGAAAGAAAAGGGAAAACGAAAATGAATGAGAAAGAAAAGGGCAGCAAAAGAAAGAAAAGAAACGGAAAGGATAAAGTTAAATTTGGATATTTTAGAAATAAGGTATAGGTTTAAAACTATCAGATCAATATCTATAGTTTCAGAAGTATTTAAAAGATGATTTCTGAACCGATAGGTTATAAATTAAGATCTTAAAGTAAGAACTTAATTTAGGAATTTATTTTAGATAAAAAGATATTTGATTGGAATTCGGGTTTAAAACTAATATTTTTATACAAACAAATGAACTCAAATTTTGCAGGGATTTAAGAATTGGAGTCTAGATTAAAGATTGAGGGTTTAGGAATCCTCTAAACATTTTAATAAAATGTTTAGGGAATTAGGAGTTCAATTCTCAAATTCAAATTAATTATTTGCTAATTCAATTATAGCAACTTTTCTAATTTATATCCTATGATTCATTTAACTTATCCAAATCTATCTAAACTTAATTTCTAATATATATAGAGATTAGATCATTTCAGCCTCAAAGCTTTTGTGGGATGCATGTATATTTGCACTTAGAATAATGTGAATTAACAATTTAAAGTAGGGGAGTGCGGTTAAGATACTTAATCCATACTTTGCATTTGCATATATGGTTTGAATGAATATTTAAGATGAGAATTGAGTATCACAAGCTAAGATACGGGCATAAAAACTTTAGAACCTATTCTTACGCAATAAAGAATTATATAATGTCTTCTTATCTTATTTTCATCCTAAAGCTTGTATAGATAAGGTGTAAATATTTTAAATGTACAAATAAAGTACCTTATAAACATCCTACATAAAACTTGTAAACATTATAATAAATAATACCACATTTTTTTTTAATTTTGCAATCACTTTTATGCAAGACTACCATTTATAAGCTACATTCTAAAAATTTTATTTTAGAAGAACTTGTACTATGCTATTCTGTAAGAACTTTGATAGCATTTACTTATACTTTGAAATTGTGTTATTTATATTCAAACGCTAATAAATAAGACCTTCAAAGTTTTTAATTTTGGAATTTACTATAAGTTCATACACATTGAATACTTATGATATTTAAAAAGGGTTAACGTTACATTTGGTACTTAAACTCTATCAATTTGTGCAATTAACCACATGAAGTTTAAAATTATCAATTTACTATTTTGCATTAACTACCTACATTTTATTTATTTTTACAATTAATTATCTCCTCCAAATTATATGAATGAACTCAAAAAGTCTGTTGGTAGTAAATTCACATTTTTAAACTTTAGATGACTAATTGCACAAATTAGTGAAGTCCAAGTATTAATGTGACATTGACCAATTAAAAAATTACCTTTTGAAATTCTTATTCACATGCTAATAAATGGAAATAAGGTAGTTTTACTTATTAATGAAACCTTATATATCATTATAAACATGAAATTTAAATAATAAAGAAATTATAGGTTTCATTGGAAATGGTGTACAGGGCAAGTACAAGGTGGCAAGAATAAGTTTCGAGTACAAAACTTACTACACTATACATTATATAGGGGTGGGCAAAAAAACTAACTGAACCAAATCAATCCGTAATTGAACTAAACCAAACTTAAAATATGTTTTTTTTTTAACAATTTGATTTTAAAAAATTTTCCAATCCGAATCCATAAATTTATTGTTTGGTTTGGAAGGTAAACCAAACCAATACGTAAAACCAAACCAAACCGTTTTAGAAAAATATAATAATATTTTACCTATATGTTATAACTATAGATTTTTTTTATGATAATTGATTAAAGGTCATATATATTCATATGATTTTATTTGATATTTATTATTTGATGAATATTGATTAAAATCAACTTGTTCATTTTTAAATTTATTTTTTGGGCTCATGATATATATTTTTTATTAATGATTAGCTATTGTTTTATTTTAATAGTTTTTAACTTTATAAAGTATGAAATTTATTTATCTAGTTATAAATTGTTATTATGTACTAATTGGTTAATTTATTTTGTTAATGGATCATTTTATTCGTTGATGAATTTTGTTGATAGATGATGATTGACTTGATCGTTCTATTAAAAATTATAAATCATGACTTACTATATATTGGTTAGTGAATTGGTGGATAACTGATTTTATAGAGAACTATAGATTAAAAATATGATGAATTCATAATGTATTTAGTCGTGATTTATAATATAAAATTTGAAAGTGATATAAATATTTAAGTATCCACATAAACGTTAAAAAACAAAAACAAAGAAAATTTTTAGTTAACATTTTAATTTAATTTATAATCCAAACCAAACCAAACCGTTATTTAATGTTTAGACAATTTCTAATTCGAACAAAACCGTTACTTAATAATTTAGTTTGGGATGAAAAAAAAAAATCAAACCGTAAATTATGGTTTGGTTTAGTTTTAGGAAAAACCAAACAAAATTGATTCGTGCCCACCAATAACATTATAGGTAGGCTACTAGTGAGGTTTCATACCCTATCTACCATCTCACTCCTAATTTGAAGATAATTTTTTTATCACTTTATGTATTTACCTTTCGCTTAAATTTACACAATAAATTATCAATATTTATGGGTAAATTCATTTAAAGTATCAGTATTTTGATCTGCTAGAAAGAGAAGTTAACATTTTGTAAATAAAGTCCAATGAGGTGGCTGTTGAAAAAAAATTAAGGAAAATTAATAATAACAAAACCATTTGTATGCTGATATCTTTAATGACTCTTGCAAAACATTGATATTTCATCCAACTCGATTTATATAGATATCTTAAATGAACTTATCCTCATACATTGAAACCTTCTAATGTAATCTACTTCATTTATCTTTTTTGTAAGTTGTGTAATGAATGTTCTCAAACTTATGTTCATGTTTGTTTTGGAAAATTTAAAGTGTATGCTAATGTCTTGGAGTTTTGTTTATTAATATAAATTTTCCATGGAATGGAGTAGCTTAGATATCTCTTGCCAATTTAATCATGAAAAGAAAAGGTTATTTTAAAGTGCATGTGACAATATATACTAAAAAATACTTATATTCAAATTTAAACAATAAATTCGACTTTACTTTATTAAAAAGTAATGTGTATTTATTTATTATGTAGATGCATAGATCTTGAATCATGATCAAATCATCAAAGACTAGGTATTATGATAAATTTAAAGCCTAAAAGTTAATTACATAACCTTATTCGAAAAATAGAGAACAACTTTATTAACTACATAAAAGTTTGTAAAACTTTGTGATTGTATTTATGTAATTGAGAAAGTTTACTTGTGATTCAAATTTAGAAGTAATAAAATGAAAAGAAACCTAATTTGCAATATTATAGATGATAAACAAAGAGAATAATAAGAAATAGAGATATAAAGTGTTTGTTATGAAAGAATATCAATAATTTGTAACTAACTTTTAATGAGTATAAGGAATGTTTGTATATGTAAAATATGTACATATGTACTTAGCATAAATAATTACACGTGTAAACCAAGTTTGATACAAGCTAACCACCCCTCACTCTTAAGTTGAACTTTTGAAAAGTCTTAATGTGGAACAAGAAAAAGCTAAAATCTTTTCATGATTGGTATTGTTAGAATCCTATTAGTTTAGCACCAAATGGAGTATATATGTAACATTGAGAAATCTAAAAGCAACATGATCTCTAATAAAATAGACATCTAACTCAATATGTTTAGTGTGGCCATGAAAGCATGGGTTCTCAACAATTATTTCTATAAACTTGCTATCTATATGAATTATGATTGGAAGATTACTAGGAATTACTCGAATCTTGAAGCAAATAAATGACTTGTGTCGTTTTGTTGGTTAAAAACATTTAAGAACATGAAGCCAAAGATTTCAAAAATTTATAAAAAGCTAATAAGTTCTGTTCAACTTCAGCTACAACTACCAACATTAGGCAAACGCACTTACCAATGTAGCATAGAAAATATTAGAGTGTATTCCAAAGGATTGTTGACATCTACCATACTCCCTTTTCATCTATTATCAAGCCAAAAAAAAAAAAAATTCAGCAAATTAAAATGAAAACAAAAGTTATACTAGGGTCAATGCATATATACATGTTTTCAGGGAAAATTGTAAGATAAGCTTGTTAATGCAAGAAAAAACCTTAGGGATTATTTCACCAAGTCCTTATCATATGATTTCTTAACAAACTTATAAAGTTGTTCACTGATATATTTATACCATCAAATTTACTAGGGTAAGTTAAAGTTTCTCTTAAGTCCAGTAACAGTAGACTTAGGTCAAACCATTGGAATCTCTTCTCAAGCTATCATCAATCTAGATCTGCATAAAGTTTAGGAATCCTTTGTTTTAAAACTAACCTAATGAATTTTAAAAATAAGCGATAGAAAGTTTTACCATCCCTCTGTCAACGTGATTATGAGCAACTCCATTAATAGCCTAGAC
Source organism: Combretum micranthum (assembly GCA_024138025.1). NCBI lineage: Eukaryota > Viridiplantae > Streptophyta > Magnoliopsida > Myrtales > Combretaceae > Combretum > Combretum micranthum. The sequence goes on along the minus strand of JAMXBD010000250.1, from coordinate 204,943 downwards.
CTATTTAAAAGAATGATCTCTCAATCTTTTCAGTTGAAATCATACATGAATCTAAAAGGTGCACCACTCATTTAGACCCACAAAATGAAGTTTTAGCTACTAATTATAAATACCCAGTCGATATTCATTAAAAATACTTTAAAATCACATGCATCAAGTCTTAGATTCATAAATCCTAAGTTAAATGATTATTATCCATGGAAACGGACATTAAGCACAAATTTTGAAGAAATAATATGGAATTAAAGATAAAAATTACAAATAAATCACTAAGTCTTACAAAAACATGCTGCATTTACAATGAATTCACCTAGAAAACTTTGAGATTTCTTTGCTAGAAGAAACAATTCTTTTACCTAAGGATTCTCTCTTTATTTTATGTTAGAAATATTTTACATAAGGTATTGATGCTCTATTGAGTGTCTGTGTACGCTTATTTATAGGCTATAAGTATAGAAAATCATGAAGATTTATTTGCTGGCGTGGCAGATTCTTTATAACAGAATTCATTATCATCTTTACGCGCCCATCTGAAATGCTGAAATGCCAACTCATAGGGTCACTTTTTATGGGGTAAGATTGAGCGCTCGAAGGATATCAAAATGTTAGGGCTCGATCTAATCCATGGCCTTCTTCTAAAAAGCTTCTCAAATTTTTGTCCATATTCAATCGTGAGTTTCATTGAGTTCACCGAGGGCTCGAATCTTGGCCTTGATCCAAGTTATGCTTTTTCTAACAAAGGTGTGATTTTTGTCTAGCTTTGGTTATGGGTTGAACCTAAGGCATCATATTATGATGCAACTGAAGCTGTGTAATAGAGTCCATGGCTCGATTGCCTTAATACAGAAGTTGAGTGTCATGTTAAAGGCTTAATATAGAGCGTGACTAGCCCTTTTGCCTTGCTGTTTTACCTTTGATGACTCCTTTGCAAGCCTCGGCTAAGTTCTGCTTTGCACAGTTGTTTTTTGCTCCAAATCTTATCTAAAACGCTTTGTTGCTTCTTCTTTTGATTCTAAGTGCTAAAATACAACATTTAAACAATAAAACATAAGATTCATAGGAATATACCTAAAAATGCATCAGATTAAGCATAAATTCCTATGAATGGAATAGAGTAAAACAAACCTATCAAATTCCTCCACACTTCAACCTTTACTTGTCCTCAAGTAAACATCAATTCAACATAATCAGGCAACACTTTTTGAAATAGGAAGATAAATCATGAATGGAAATTTTACCAAATCAATTAAACTCAAATCACGCGTGAAATTCAACACTTTGAATATTCAATCAATTTCCACTAAACCATGCTAAAGTTACTTCTACTAAAATCATATAACATATTCAAGTAGATCAGCTTGTACCCTTACTATTTAATTAAGCAAAAATTACACAAAAAATCAAACAAAGTAAGAGGAACTCAATCAATTTTATCCCCCTATACATATAGGTTTGTAGTTCTTTAATCATTTGTCTAGGCATCATAATAAAAAATGAAGGCATATACATCAGTTCATCCATTGATTTCTCTCCTTATTTATGCTTGTCATTTTATTCTTATTTATTATTTATGTACTTTGAAGCTATAGAGGGGAAGGTTTTTGCCTTCTTCTTCACATTTTCCTCTAGAGGGGTTTTTTTCCCCATCTTTTCGCTTTATATACATACATATATATATATTCCTGGCTTATTTAAAATTAAAATAGGGAATCAATAAATTGCTCTTTTGAGGGACTAACCCTTGCCCATTCCAATCTTAAGCACATGGTTTTTATTTTTGGTTTTTGTTTTAATTATTTAGATTAAGCACAAGGAAAAATTATCAAGTTATGATCATCATTTGAACTTTCATCAAAGATTACAAAGCTCTCAAAATGACTAAATCGAAAAGCATACAAATCATTTAAGCTTTTACACATTAATTGAGTGGTCTTACTAAGGACCTTAAATTAATTTCATCTCTAAAATTCTAGATTAAATAACAAGTAAAACTACTCTTAATGGATATTTGTAAAGTGATTTACACATAGTAAAGTTAACTCAATCATATGACGATGCTTATTATTTGCTTTATTAAGTTAATTGATGATTTTGTTTCAAAATTTATCCATTTCATTAATTTCCAATAATTTCTGTGAGAAAAATGATCAATCAAAGCGTAGTTACTCTATTTTTTTTATCACAACTTCAACTTCAACCCAATCTTGCTAAATCCTTTCCCCCACACTTAATGTAAACATTGTCCTTAATGTTTAAAATATGGTAAAACAAAAAGGGGATAATAATAAGATAATTGCAGAACAAGATTTAAAAAGTTAGAAGTTTTGAGAAAATTCTCTTTTTATGGTCGAAGGTTGATTTTTTATATTGCCACATGCTTAATTGCCTTCTTGATTTAAGCTATACAAGACTAAGGTAAAACATTGCAAAACATTAGTTATAACCATTGGCTCGATCAAAGTCATGGGTGAATTATAGACAAAAATTTCCTAAGTTAACCACTCTGATACATGTTTGAACTAAGCTTTGTTTAGTTAGAAAAGAATCCTGCATAAAAATTAATCTTATTTTGCCATAAAAGAACAACATTTATTAATAAAGAATAAAAGAATTTAGAACTAAGAACTTGATTCTTGAAAGAACAAAGAGTTTAAAAGAATAAAAAGCATTCATGAAACAAAATTATGCTTAGAACAATCATTTAAACAAAATTTCAACTTAAAAACAGAATCATATGAATACGAGAGTCAGGAGATTCAATCTTTTTCTCCTAACCAATATCTACAACTCCTGATCCCTTCATTTCTCCTCTATCCGCCTCCAACAGCTCTACTAGATCAACCACCTCTACCACCATGACCATATATATTACCACCAGCACCTCTAGGGGGCCTTCTTCCACCTCTTTTGCCTCTTGCCCTTGGAGGATTTGATCTTTGAGGGGGTTTTTGTCTTTGAGTAAGTATAATTGTTTACTCCTTTCTTGGCTTTCTTATATGTATTCCACCCGCTGGTATGCTCTATGTATTCTTTGTCTTAACTCACCTCTTTAGTAACTCTTTAGACATACTAAATCCTTTGTCTCTTTCGGCTTGCTCCATCCATTGAATCTTAGCTTCTTTATCACTTATGCCTTCATCAAGCTGTCTTTGTAACTGTTGATTCGGTGGTCCTATTGGTTAGTCGACTGGATTGAAAAGCTTTTTTAAAGACCATGACGTTGAAGTGTTTGAAAATTTATAAAATTAATAGGTTCTGTTCAACTTTGGAAGCAACTACCAACATCAAGCAAGTGTACCTACCGATATAGCATAGAAAATATTATGTCGTATTGAAATACCTCAAATCTTCACCAAGATTAGAAATTGAGTTTAGATAGATTAAATAAATCAAATGAATTATAGGATTTAATTAGACAAGCTGACAAAGTTAGATTAGTAATTAATTAAATGAAATTTGAGATTTGAAATCTAAATTCTCTAAACAAGTCATTGAAATGTTTAGAGGATTCCTAAACTCTTGATTCTTAGCCTAAACACTAATTCCTAAATCTTTACAAAATTTGAGTTCATTTGCTTGAATAAAAATATCAGTTCTTAAACCCGAACTCAAATTAAATATCTTTTATCTAAAATAAATTCTCAAATTAAGTTCTTATTGCAAGTTCTTAATTTCTAACATATTGGTTCCGAAACAAACTTTTAAATACTCTCGAAACTATAGATATTTGATCTAATAGTTCTAAAATTATACCTATAATCCTTTATATTAATTTAGTCCCTATCCTTTTCTTTTAAATTCTATATCCTCTGCCTCTCTCTTCTTCTTCTTTATTTCCATCGGTTTCTTTCCTTCTTCTCTTTCTTTCTTTCTTTCTCTCTTTCTTTCTTTCTTTGATCTTTCCTTCTCAATCTCAAACCTTAGACAAGATCAAGAAGATAAATTAACACTAAGCAAGAAGATAGGAAAGATGAATCAAAGCTAGAAGAAGAAGGAATTGCATGTTGTGTTAAAAAGCTAAGTTTTCTATTTCTATTCCTCTTTGTTCTTTACTTGTTATTTACACCTGTAATTGATGAATTGATGTTGAATTGGGTTGAAAGTGCTGTTTATTTTTGTAATTGTTGAGTTGAAGTTAGATATGGGTTGAGTTGGAGGAAGAAGATGATGAATAGTGGTTATGGAGGTTGATGAAGTTTGAGATGTTTGATGTGGTGAATGTGAAGTTTATGTTGTTTGAATGTTATATTGATCATGTAACAAGCTTTGGGGAACTTTGGAATGAGTTTAAAGAACTTTGAAAAGTGTTAAATGCATTTCAAGAACAAAGGATTTCGTAATTTCCTCGTTCCAGTGTGCACAACCTTATGCACGGCCATGCACATGCCCGTGCAGCTCTTAAAATGCTTAAAACTTTGTCTCGGGTCACTTTTTCATGCTCTGCACGGCCTCGAGCACGGCCATGCACTCTGTCGTGCAGACTTCCCCTGTTTCGCAGCCGTTTGAATTTTAGCCATAACTTTTTCATAAGACCTCTGATTGAGGTGATTCAAGTTGCGTTGGAAAGCTTAAAAAGAGATCTACAATTTTTATGTTTTGAGTTTTTACAAATTCGAAACTTATCAATGCTTGAATTTTGATTCTTTCCAGCTGCAACATTTTCCAAAACAAAGTCAAAAACTTGTTTTTGTTTGTTAAATGTGTTTTGCTTAGGAAATGGATCCTTTTGAGCTAAAATGAGATAGATAAGTGATATTTGATGTGTTGAGTGAATTAATTCATGTAATTAAACATGGATTAAGTAGATTTATAGATTTTACAAACAATTAGATTAAATCTAGAAGTTAGTTATAAAATGAACTTAGTTAACAAACCTAGGTTCAACTTGACTAAATGAGCTTTAATGAACTAAAATGGATTAGATTGTTTAACTTTGATGAATTTGGATAGGCTTAAGATAACTTGGGATTAAGTGACTAGATCTTAGATATATAATGAATTAGTAATTAATCTAAGTCCAACTTGGCTTAATGAACTTTACTAAGCTAAAATGAATTAGATTGATATAGTTTGATCACCTTGGCTTAGTAAATGACTTAAATGACTAATTCTAATCAATTTGGCTAATGTTAAGCTAAAATGGGTTAATAGCTATTAATTAGCTTAGATGAATTAATTAGGATGATCCTTAAATAATATGGAGAATATGTTGTTTCAAATGCGTGTTACTTGGAAAATGAATGTTTTTGGTTTATGAATTCTTTGTTAATGCTTTTGTAATAAAACACTCTAAATAAAGAGAAAAGAAATTCTTTGACAAACAAAGGAGAACTGTCCATATTTTGGCGGGGCGATATTCGCAGCCATAGTGGGGTTCCACATTAGTATCTGATCAAATAGGAGTTAATAAAATGAGTTAGAGATTAGTGAATAATTGATATAAGTTCTTATATGAGTTGTTGAAGTGGATGTTGGTTTAGGTTCTTATAAGAGTTGTTTCTTGAACCAGTGGTAGATATGAGATATATCTTCTGGGATAGCTTCTACTCTACCTTTCGAGGCTATGTTTGGATTTCGTATATAAGGTACGCAGTAACTTGCGTGATGATTCATAGGATAGGCATCCTAAATGGATTAATAACTTAAAGATGGCTTAATAATTGATGAGTGTTGGTTGTGCTTTACGTCGTTGAATCCGGATCCGGGGAGCGACAACCTTGTCATGATGTAATGGCACGGTAGTTAGGCACTTAGCCCAATCTTTTGTCATGATGCAATGACTTAAATCCATGATGTAATGGTTCACCATAATGCAATGGTGGTTTCTTTTGTGGGCTAAATGGGTAGCTAATAGGGTGAATTGTATCGATATATTCTTTACTTAGGCTCGGGAGGAAATAATATGTTTTAGTTCACGGGTATGGGACCGTTGAACTAACTGATGTTATAGACCGGGATGAGTGGAGTGTATAAAGGAGTGTGAACCCTAGATGATGCTATTAATATTCTTTATCGGTTAGATATAGGAGATATAGATATCCGGTCTATCTATATCAACCCCCTGAGCAGCTGCTGTTACTCAGGACCCCCAGATTCCCATTGGCTTGTTCCGGAGTGTGAGTACTCCATTGTTGATTTGTTTATTTTAATAAAAAGATAATAACTTGTTGATTGTGCATTGTATTTAGTTAAGCTCGTGTGTCACTCCGTCTGTGATTGTGTTGCTGTGTACTGAGCTCCGGCTCATTATTGTTGTTGTTATTCTTTTTACAGGTATTGTTATTGTTGATGTTGATGATGACATGATGATGTGGAGGCTGCTGGTGTTGTTGTTCTTATTATTGTTGTTGATGTTGATGTTGATGAGGATGATGATGACTTGATGATTGATGTGATGATGTTGTCCCGGGTTTTGGGCGATTCTAAAGATATGGGACAATGAGTGAAATATAATAGGACCGAGATATATTTGTATTTTGTTTCTTCTTTTGTTTTGTTTTATAAGAGGACTGGATTTAATTATAAATTGTATTTTCTTTTAAGGGCTTGTTAATACCCAATTGATTGTAAATGATTTTCTACCCCTAAGAGTAGATCATAAAGTGTTTTTATAATGTTAATTTCTTAGAAAACTGGTTTGCTCTATAGGGAGTAAAAGTTTATAAGTTGTTTTATAAAATTTATTTTCGCTGCTAAATCCGGTTGTTGCCAGAATCTAATTGAATGATTTCACAATCTAGAATCGGATAGCAATGTTCAACATAAACACCTTCTTTAAAGACAACCTTACGTATAATTCGTAAGAGTTATACATGGTTGGGGACTTGGTGTGCTTAATTTGAGAATTGAGTATGTCGGGTCTTTACACGTATTCTAAGGGTTGGCCTCTATCTTACTCACTTCTCATCTATTATCTAGCCATAGTAAATTTAGGAAGCCATGATAAAAACAAAAGTCATCCTAAGGTTAGTGAAAATTTACAGATGTTTTTAGGGCAAAATTAAAGATATCGTTGTGAAAAGGAAAGATGGAAACCCAAGGTTTACTTCACAAATTCCTTACCATGTGATTTCTTGACAAACTCAGAGAGATAGTTGTATGCTGATGCATTTACACTATAGGATTCACTGGGTTAAGCTAAGGCCTCTCTTAAGGTCAGTAGCTCTAGGTCTAAACCAAACCACTAGAATCTGTTCATAAGTTATTGGTGGTTTGAACCATATAAAGCTTAAGAATCCTTTGTTTTTAAAACCAACTTAATAAATTTCAAAACAAGCGATAGAAAGTTTTGCCATCCCTCTCTTTAGGTGAGTATGGCTCCAAAGGGTACCATAAATGCGACAGTGCGCGACACTCAATATTTAAACTCAAGTATGACAACCTTAGTCACTCCATGAGTTTAAACACCAGGTGTAAGGCTCACGTTCAATATATGGGAACCATGCTTTGATTTGAAAAAGCTTAAGGAGACATACATAGCAATAAGAAAGTAAATCACAATAGTTATAGCTAGATTAGTCTATTACATGATGTAAAAGGCATACCACGTCAAAATATTAAGAGTTCTTAAGTTCTCAAAGGTCTCTTACCATAACCATCATATATATATATCAAATTAGGAGATTCAACTAGAAGTCTACACCTACATCTAGGTCTCGACTTCTTCAAAAAGCTTCTTAGAGTCCAAAAGCTGTACTTGAGGAAAGTGGCTTCTCGGAGGTAGCCATAAATATTCATATTGCAATAGGAAACTATTGGGGTATAAGCTTACGAGCTTAGTGAGTCTCACTTCTCAAAATTAAATACTCAAGAACAATATATAACAGACAAGTTATTAACAACCATATGAATGCACAAACACGTGAGCATACAATACATAAGATCAATCAGGAAGTCTTGTATTGAATGGATTTACGCCCTCCATTCGGGGTTAGGTGTTTCAGGCCCATACGACCAACATTTAAATTTCTCACTTTTTATTGTGGTTGATACAAGTGCCCACCCACACACATTTTCAATTCTACCCATATGCTAACATTTAAATTTCTGGCCATTATGCCAACATTTGAATTTATAGGCTCCTCGTTGCCAGCTATTATGCCTTCTTCCTATAAAGGTATAATAACATATACAATATGACTCCACATATGGTATGCATGTCAATTTAATTATAAGATCATGGCATAATAAATTTAACAGTTTATAGGTGATCATAGATATTGCAGACAATTCAATTCTATACTAAATCATTCGAATAATTACAACAAGCTCATTCCGATATTCTTATTATTCATTCACCCATAATAAAATCGTATTCATACAATCAATTTTATCTTTCCGTAATTCTAATGCCACTAATATTACAAGCATAAGCACAAGCATAAAACTTTAAGATAGTGAACTCACTTTATCATGGCGTGGAAATCTACTTAATCGTAATAGTCCTTGGGAAGGTCTAGTCCGTCTCCCAAGTCTTCTAATCAAAAGAAATAACCCTAATGAGTATTTCTATAAAGTTTGAATGAACTTATAAATTATATTCTATCAAATTCGTCAAAATTCGTCTAAGAGGAAATTCTAACTTAAAAAGGCTATAACTTGGTCATTTTAACTTGGAATTTTGCATATTATATACCGATTTCTACCTGTTCGACGTGAACTATCTATTTCTAGAATTATTTCCAACAAATGAGGTCAGTTGGTCCATGAACAATAGGGTACAGATTACTACACGAATTTCCCATTTCCACAATTCAACTTCTAACTTCAAAACAACATCATACTAAAGCTGTGATAGATACTTAGCTATCATTATATCTTGTAAGACTCTATTATATACATATATAACTCAATACCATGCATGATTCATGAGTGTTGAAAATTTCTAATTTCTCATGTACTTAGATAATGTTAACAAGAAGTATGTGGCATTACTTTTCTAACTTTGTTTCTACAATTGCATCATGCATATATGCAATATCTACAAGCTATTGTCATGAAGGTTATGAGATGATCTATCTATACGCATACATATAGTATCAACAATTCTTTTTGAAAAACTTTTACTTTGCAAAACTTTTGAAATTTACTAGACTTAAGAAAAATAGTTTTTCTTCTTGTAAAATCATACTTGCTTTTATCAAAACTCAACCTTGATGGCCAATATAGCCATCACCTTCGTTATTTTAATAAAAAAATTCATTTTGGAGTTAGAAAATAGATGTTTTAATAGGTGGCTTTCCTAATTACAAATTTTACAAAACTTTAGAGCATAAAAACATTGTTTGAATCTATTTTTGGAAACCATTCATTGTTCTAGGATTATACTTTGATAAACCCCTCTTATCTTCGTCAAAATTAGGTCTTTATTATATGTATTCCTTATGACTTCCATTTTTTTATAAGAATCATTATTTTGGCTTTTGAAAATAGGTGTTTAATAGAGGTCGTTTTCAAATCCGAATTTTGAAAAATTCATTTGAGTTTGTTTTCTTTGTAAAACTAATTTAGTCTTTCAAAAACCATTTCTTAATCAAACCTACCCCTTAATGCTTCTATTTTTTTTTAATAAAAATCTTGTTTTGAAGTTGAAAAATGGGTGTTTACCTTTTAAGCTTCTTTTATTACGAATTTAAAACTTATTTTTGAGATTGAAATATAACTTTTGTAAACTTGCCTTTGTTTTGAAAATATTCCTTAGTATATCTAAGCTTTACTCATCAAGATCACTCATTTATGATATCTATTCTCTAAACCCTTCATTTGTTATGTAAAATACACATTTTCAAGTTGAAAAATAAGTTTTTTAAATATGGTTCCTTTTTTATCCGAATTTTCAAAAGTTATTTTTGTTGAAACCAAAATAGATCTTGAGCTTTCTAGTAATTTTCTACTATCATCAAGTTATTACAAGTTATTTATGAACATAAAACAAAATTCTAATATATTTATGAACTTAAAACAACTAGATCTAGTTTACTATACTAGTCATAAATGCATGAATACTATGATGGTTATGTGAATATGAATAGATGATGAATATAAGCACAAATCATTAATAATAATATCATAACTTAATAATAAAACAAGATAATAGCAAAATAACTCAAATAACATGATCTAAAACATTGTGATGGTAAGGATATCATGTTCAAGTGTTTCTACATCCCTATCTTGAAGCTCATGGGGATTTTTGTGTGGAATCACATATGAATGAAAATTGCCATTACATGTTTTTAAGGTAATATAGTATAAATCTATTACCTATTAGATGATTGGAACAAGAAACTTGAAGAAACATTATGTGAGTGTGTTTATGTATGTGAGTTGCGGTTTTGCAAAGGAGAGGAAGAAAGAAAGAAAAAATTTTGCAAGAGTTTAGTTAAGTGAAAAGTGAAAAAGTGAAGTAAAGTTGGTATAAAGGGATATATATAGACTTGTGGATTAGGGTTTGTTATATAAAAGAAGTTAAATAAAACAATTTGAGAGAAGAATGAAGGGGAGGGTAGCGCCGGTTCTAGAGGGGTGTGAGAGAGAGAATAGAATGTTGTGTAAGTTTTGGAATTAATTAAAGTAATTTAAGTAGTAAAAATTATATTGGAAAAGTAAATTGTAAGGAAAATAATGAAATTTTAAGAGTAGGATGTAAGGATGTAAGAAATGGGTTATGGGTAGTTGTACTTGTGAATAGTGTAGAAGAATTCATAAAGTATATTAGGTAGTAATGAAAATACGATAAAAATGTTATAAATGTAACTTTTATAACTTGAAAAATTATATAGCTAATATATTTGGAAATCTTATGAAATTACGAGTCTAATGGTACTAATCGAAGTCTATGTCCGATCGGGTTCGATCAAAAATTCGCTAATCTTATCTTTTTAAGCATCCTAGTATTATTACGAACCAAACTACACCATTCACTCATATTTCGACTCCTTGGTTTAGGAACACTGGATTGCCGGATCTAAACTACTAGGGTTTCCTGGGAATTTGTTGACTTAGATTTTCCAGTTGACTTTTCGGTTTAGGGTCTGCACTTGATATTACCCTAAAAATTAGGGGCTTACAACTCCATTAGTAGCCATAGATCTATTTAAAAGAATGATCTTTCAATCTATTCAGTTGAAATCAAATATGAATCTAAAAGGTACACTACACATTTAGATCAACGAAAATAAGTTCAAACTACTAATTACAAATATCCAGTTAATAATTATTTAAAAGCACATTTAAAACACATGAATCAGATTTGGGTTTACAAACCCTAAGTTATAGGAGAGTATTTCTCCATGGATGCAAACATTAAACACGAATTCCGATAAAGACAAATTATACTCATCTTTCATGGAACAAATCATGTTAATTTGTTATTATTTTTATAGAAATTAATAGGAATTGTACTTAATTAGGCTTAATGCTATATTTCAGATCTTGAAAGAAATACAAACAAGTATGGAGAAGTTTTATGCAAATTAGAGAACTTTGTTGAAGGAACAAAATCAAAGCTGGAAAATTTTGGAACACAGCCGGCTAAAACTACAAGACAGCACCAGCCTTCATCACTTTCACACAAACATTGGCTAATTTAAGACCTATACTGTCTGCATTTATATCATCCTTACATAAGAACTGATCTAAAATTATCAATGTTGGCTACACAAATAGAGAGCACCACCAGCTTTGAAAGTAAGGTTCATCACCCTTCAGAAAAATGAACGTATGCCGAAAAGATTGTATTTAATGCCGTTGGTGTATGACCAGTGTAAGCTGTGAACAGAATTGAAAACTTATGCACCGTCAACAACACTGCCGGCCTTCATCAATGATCAACACCAGTGTTTGATAATCTGCATCCAACACTAGCATCTAGAGCATCGACACCGCCGATGTATGGGCAATGCAGACCATGCACATTACATAAATTATTAATGCCATTTCCAAAGCCGCCCCTTGCATCGCCAATGTAACATGTCTGGAGAATTGTTTAAAATCAACGAATGCCAGTAGATCTGATTCTACACTGCTGATGTAGAAGCCAGCATGGACCTTACGCTGATAGTTTAAAGAAGAAAGCCGGCAGTGTTTTTTTCTCTGACTTGAATTTATACAAATACCAGCAGGGTATGCCGCCTGACGTACATTAAGTAACCGTTGGTGTACGTTATGGTTATGCCAATTTTAATTTTTGTTCTATAAGATGTGTGACCAGATCTTATTTTTAATCATTCCTAGAAATTCTGAAAAGCCTAGAGAAGAGAGAGTATTATATTAGAATGAGTGGCTAAGTTCTTCTTTTTTAGCTAAAGGATTGTTATAAGACTCGGTTCTTCAAGAATTGTGAGATCGAATTAATTTGTTTTGTTTCTGTGCTTGTTTTGGGTATTTGTGTATCCTGTGATCTTTCTGTTCTTGTTATCTTGTTTGATTGATGCAAATTTGGATCCATTTGTTCAATTAGCAAGGTGAGGATCTGCCAGTTAGAATATAAAATTCGTAATTGTTTGATTGTTCTAATATTTGTGACACAATGACATGCTCGATTATGAAATAGATGATTAATTGTGTTATGAGGATATATAATTTGATTTAAATAGGTCAAGCATTTGATTTGTTGGTCAGAATTGATTATCTCTCTTGTTTTTCATGTTTTTGATAAATTAAACCCTAAAGCTTGTTTAGTCAAAAAGGAAATAATCAAAAAGCTTATTTTGATTATCGAAAAAGTAGGGAGAGATAGGTTGTTAGAGCTTCTTTACAGCCATAATCAATTTATCTGAGATAAATAATAAAGATTTTTGCATCAATGATCAATTCTAAGAACTGAGTTGTGATAATACATTTGGTTAGGAATCTTTTGATATTGAATTAACTCTTTAAGTTGTGTTTGCATATTTTAGATATAATTAGCTTTCTTTGATTTCACAGCCCATTCCCCTCCACCACACATACCACCACCCCCCCACCTCCCCTCTCCCCCCTTCGTTTCTTTATTTTGATATATGAATAGAAATAGATTTTACCAATCTCTGTAGATCAACCTTGCTCACTGCTATATACAAATTATATAAATTTTAAGAGTTGGATAATATATTTGCTGGATTCGACACCTACCAATGACATTCGGTATTAAATAAAAACTTTGGAATATAGACAACACCATCGATTTTATGGCAAGGCATAAAGTGTGTAATTTGCTAAACCGATCTACCACTAACATAACTGAATCATATCCTCTTTGGGTTCTAAGAAGGCCTAGAACAAAATCCATGCTCAAATCCACTCATGGTTGTGTAGGAATAAGTAATGGCATGTCCAAGCCCTGCGATTCACTTCTACTCTTTACCCTCTTATAAGTAGAATATCCGTCAATCAATTTATGAACATCCTTAACCATGCTAGCCAATAAAAGTGCTCCTTTAATGCATCAAAAGTACAATGATGACAAAAATGCCTAGAGACTCCACCACTTTATGCTTTTTTAACAAGCATATCACCGGTAGAACCATATAGAATACATAACTTTCCATGTCGAAGCAAATATCCATTAGTCATATAACTGTTAGTATTTCTCTTTTGATGTTTTGATGATAACAAAAAGATTAAGTATTACTAATGAATTTATTGAGTATGCAGAAATCTCAATTTAATGTGATAAGAGAAGTAAAAGTTTTCAAGAACTAAGTAAGAAGTTATGGAAATTTAAAGATAAATCAGAAAGTAGTTCAGAGACAAAATAGAAAGACAAAAGTATTCAGAAGGAAACTCAGAGAGTGAAACGGCTGATCGACAAGACAAAACTACTCAGAAGGTAACTCAGAAGGTGAATTGGGTACAAGAACAGAATTCGCACAAAAAGATCACAGTTCGAATTTTTCAAAATTATTTCATTATTTGAAGACCCAGCTCCAAAGTTGAGTGTATTTGGTAATACATTCAAATGTTCCACAAAGTTGGTTTATTATATCCAAGGGGATTCGAATTTTTTATCAACGAATAAAATCTCAAGAACTCATGACAGAAAAATCAAATTAATCCAAGATCAAATTATGTCTGATATTTATGGCTTGGGTTTATATTCAATGATTAAAATATACTTACATGAAGATTACAGAATTCGTTTTTATCAAGTTTGACAGTCAGATCAAGAAGGAAAGATTCTATCCTATTCTTTTGGGATTTAGAAGATATTTCACGAGGAAGTCTATCTTCAAGACGGTCAAACAACTATATGGATAAACATCAACGTTTTCAACAGCAAGATAAGATTTGGATAATCACAGAGATATATCAAGCACAAAATCAGGAACTACTGGAGATTATCATCTATCCAATTTTTGAATTCAAATTCGCTAGCCGTTTCCAACCAAAGAAGAAGGAGAATTTTACAATTAAATATCTGGAAGACATGAAGACAGAGAGTGTGAAAAAGACGAGAATAATCAAAAGCCTTCGAGAATCTCTTGCTAAATTACTGTCATTCGAATTTTCTTTGAGCTGAAATTTTAGAAACGTTTATTCCTTTGTTTCAAAGCATTGTATATCTCGAATGAGATTTGTGTAGAAGTGAGAGTTACATTTAGTCTCTGTAGATCAGTAAATAGCTTGAGTGAAGCTAGATAGGCTGAGCAGAGTGTTTGAAGTTCTTTGTTGAAGAACAAGCTTGTATTCTCATTTCTTTTGGATATAGTGGAACATACCGGTGTAGAATACCGGGTCCCCAGCTTGGAGCTGGAAGAGAGGATTGACGCTCGAGGCGGAACCTCTATAAATCGATCTTGCAATCTCTTCTCTACCTTATCTTTTTAATTTCGTGCATATTTTATTGTTTATTCTTGCTGCATTATAATCTCAGAAGACCAGTCAGAGAGTAAATGGAAATTTAAGTTCTACTGAACATTGAACTCAGAAGATCAGTCAGAAAGTAACTGGGAGCAAAATAAATTTTTTTTTTTTTTACATATTTTTAACTATTTGCGAACTTGATCTTGTCTGATATTATTCGAAATTTATCAATATTTGTTATTTAAAATAGAGTTTTAGAAGCCATTTAATTTGAGTAACTAAGTAGAGTGAATTTGGTTGAATTTAAAAAAAAAAAAGGTTAAATTTTATTAAATAACCAATTCACCCCCCTCTTGGTTATTCTTTCGGGACCAACAATAACCATTGATCTCCTTTCATTGCAAGCTACCACATAGGTGCAAATACTCTATCCTCAAAATATTGTCCCACAATATGTCTAAATCCCAACAATTTAGCCTATATAAAACTCAACAACACATGCCTCTTAAACAATGCATCAACTACTACATTAGTATCAAGCTTTTTATATTTAATATTGTATGCAAATGTCTCCAAAAACTCAACCCATCTTGCATGTCGCTTGGACAATTTACTTTGACTCATCAGATAATTTAAAGACTCATGATCAAAAAACATAATAAGCTATTTAAGTAAAAGATAGTGTTGTTGTCACACCCAAATGGTACCTTACACATGACAATCCACTGCACTCAATGTTAAGGCTTAAAATGGACTATCTTAGCTACACAAAAGCTTCAATGTTAGGTGTAAGGCGTACTTTCAGGGCCATAGAGGACCATTCCTTGAAACAAGTAGTTTAAGGAGTTATAGAAATAGCATTCAAGAATGGAAATCATAACACCATAGCTTAAGTAATAATATAATAGGAGTCTTACAAATAGAAAGGGCGCATACCCCCATTGAAATAATTACATAAGTTCTAAAGTCTGTTTTTCAAGTAAAATACATAGGAGATTTCTATGAAAGTCTAGTTCTACTTCTATGCCATGACTTTTTCCAAAAGCTCCATAAGTTAAAAGTCAATACCTGAGAAAAGACTTCCATATTCTCATTTTCAATATTTGCTCATTTGATTTTCTATCTTTAATTACTACATAAGTCTATGCCAAAAATTTATTTCTTAGTATAACTACTATATTAATATCCGTACATGGTCTTAGAGTAATGTTGTTGTCTTAGTAAAATTTTCAAAATAAGGATGATGATAACTTCTTATTTTATAAAATGAAACATAGCTTTCAAGAGAATTAATTTTTGACACTTGGCAAATATTTTCTTTAGAAATGAGAACAGTTATTCAACGACACTTTCTTTTAAATGTTCAAAATAAACTTTAAATGTTGATAATTATTTACCATATTAATTCCCTTAAAATTCTATCTATAAGATATATATGAATATTTTGTTAAAAATTAGGAACAAACCAATTTTTATTAGGACAAACTGTAAAAGCATTTCCTTAGCTAAGTCAACTTAGAATAAAAATTAGTATACAACTTAAAGAATTTAGTTTTGAAAAATAAATTTATCTTCATGAAGTGAAGTAAATGTAAAAATAATAATTTTATTTATTAAGTATTTTAATTACAACAAACTAAAAATTATAGTCTTTCTTTCGAAAACTAAAAAAGAGTTCCCCATAAACTTAACTCTCCAGATTTCTATAAAAGAATGTTGAGTGAAAAATTATTTTGAAAACAACATCACTAGGATCATGCATATAATATGAGTAATATCAATAATAAATTATTTTCACATATATAAATATATGTGTGCTTGTTATAGAGTGTCTAAGTGGTGAAAAACTTTGAAAAAAATGTAAAGTTTAGGGGCTGGAATTTGTAAGATGAATCTGTACTATCCATTTTCGAAACATTAAGGACTTTTAATGTTAAAAATAACCCTATAAATACATATATCTTTTTGAATAGGTAGAAAACGACTCCTAATATGCGAAATTTCGAGTTAAAATGAGTAAGTTATGATCGTTTTAAGTTGGAATTTCCGTAACCGAGAAAAATGACATAGATGGTAAAATAGAACTAGAAAATTTAAGTAGAGCTTCCATGAAATACTCATTCTTGAAATTTTTTTTGTCTAGGTAACCAGCAGGTTGAAGTCTCATACCCCGACTGTAAAGACCCGTTCCTCTAAATCCCAAGACTTAGAGTACCGAATCCCCAACCACATATAATGTTTTCACATTATATGTAAGGTAGTCCTAAAACTAACAGTTTATAAAAATTGTTTGATCAAAATCACTAAACTTTGTAAAGAACTTTTAAATAAAACAAGATTGCTAACAAAAGCAATCTATACATACATTTACATTAAATAAACATCGTTTAGTGCCAATACATGACACTACAAAAATTACATGTTTTCTCAAAACATGAGAATCCTAAAGGATCTTAAGGTCATTACAAAAAGAAATTAGCTTAACTAATAATCCTTCTATACATAGCTTATCCTTAGCAAAAAGTCTTCTAAAAGTCCCGGGTAATCGGAACCTATTCATCCCACTCGTCCAGAAATGAAATGACCTAGATTTACATTTTATTTAGATTTTATATGTTTATTTAATTATTCTAAATTGTTGAATGGAATGAGCATGGTTGTATTGCTAGTGGTCTAAAATGTATTATTTTGCATGTATACATTGAAATTAATATCTTTGTTTTATATGTATTAATGTGTGTGTGTAATATAATTATTGGTTATGTCTTTTATACATTAAAGTGTTAATTAAGTTAGATTTATAAAAATCAACTTTTGTTTTACAAGATTAGTGATGGAAATTTTCTTCTTTAATTAAGTAGCATTTATGCTCAAATGAGGTTCCAAATGAGACCCAAATACACCCCAAATGCAAATTAAAGTTGCATATGCCTTAGGGGTAAATTTGGAATATGTTTTATGCATAATTAAGCTTAATTGAACTCTCTTTTTGCAGCCCTAATATTTTATATGAATTTTGCTTCTTCTTTCTTTCTTTTCTTCTTCCTCTTTCAATTCCATTCCAAGCTCAAGTCAAGTCAATATCAAGTTTAAAAATCAAAGTTTTCCTCAAGACAAGGTATATACATATAATTATTTGAATTGATTTAGTTATGATTGTTGTTTTGTTTTGTTTATCTTTCTTGAAGTGAATACATGAATTCTTCATTGAAATGAGATTAGTGTTGATCAAATTGTTTGTTCATGCTTGGGATGAGTTATGAATGTGTTATATGAGTGTGTGAGTTTGTACATGCATGGTTGAAGTAATAGGAAGTGTTGGGAGAATGTGAAGAGGAAGTGTGTAAGGAAATTTAGAATGGATTGAAGTGGAGTTAAAGTGTTTAAATGTGTTGAATTCTTGTTTTGAGTTGCTAGAATTGAGTAGTATAGATATGGGAGAATATATGAAGTTGGAAGTGTAGTTGAGAAAGATTTTGAAGTGTTTTAAGATAGAATTTTATAAAGTGGAAAAACAGGGCATTTGAATTTTCGTTTAAGCCTGTTTTTAAAGCGTACGCCAGCACCTAGGGATTCAACGCCGCCGGCTTATAGGCAGTGTTGGACTCAGATTTCTTAAGGCTGGCTGAAGGCCGCCGGCGTAAGTTTCAAAGCTGCCCGCATATCTAGGTAAGCGGACGGCTTAGACCTCTCTGGACGTTTTTGAAAATTTTGGTTTTGGATTCTACGCCGGCTCAAGGCCGCCGGCGTAGGATGCAAAGGCAGGCAGCATACCCTTGTACACTACCAGCGCTGGCAGTGTTGATTTTCAGAGAATTGAGCACCGGCTCAAAGCCGCCGGCTTTGGTTGCCGGCCTATCCCCTGTGCTTTTGAAATTTAAAAACTTTTTCTAAAATTTTTCAAAGTTTGATATTTGAGCAATTGAGTATTTATTAAGCAATTTGTGATATAATAAGACCTTCAAATGCTTATTTATGACCTTGTGTTCAATTATTTGAATTTCTTTGATTAATTGCAATATATGGATATAATATGTGTATAATTGTGATAATGAAATCTATACTTGTTGATTTATTGATTATTGTGATATTTCCATTACAGTTAAGGATTCTTCGGTTAGTTCATCACCGAGAGATCCTAGTTATATACTAACGGGTTCAGGTACGCAATGACTTGTTTGATGATTGCTAGGAATAGGCATTCCTAATTTGATTTAAATCAATTCGACTTAACATTTGAATGAATTGGATGTCTATTACACTGTTTAATCTGGTCCGAGGAGCAGCAAACCTATCATGATGCAATGACATGTTAGCTAGGCACTTAACCAAGTCATGATGCAATGACTTTACCATGATGCAATGGTACGCTATGATGCAATAGCGATTCTTTTGGTTAAGTGGGTAGCCGATAGGGGGGAATAGTATCTGAGTAACGTTTGCTTAAACTTAGGGGAAATACCATGATTTAGTTCAAAGTTTATGGGAACTTGTGAACTAGGCTCATGTTATGGACTGAGTTTAAGTAGAGTCGGGCAACGGCTTTTAAACCCTAGATGAAGCTATTATCTTCATGAAATAGATATAGGAGATATAAGTATTCGGACTGCTTATATCAACCCCTGAGCAGCTGCTGTTACTCAGGATCCCTGGATTCCCGAAGTGTGACCGGGTTTGAATACCCTCTTGTTGATTTGTGAATCAAAATATAATAAAGATAACCACTTGTTCTATGGTGCATTACATCTATTGGATGACTTGTTTTGCATTGGTTATTGTGTACTAGGCCTCTGGCTCACTTTTGCTGCTTTGCAGGTATTGAAGACGAGTATTACGATGACTTGGGCTATGGGTCCGATTTCGAAAGATTTCTGGACGAGTGGGATGAATAGGATCCGATTACCCGAGGACTTTTAGAAGACTTTTTGCTAAGGATAAGCTATGTATAGAAGGCTTGTTAGTTAAGCTAATTTCTTTTGTAATGACCTTAAGATCCTTCAGGATTCTCATGTTTTGAGAAAACATGTAATTTTTGTAGTGTCATGTATTGGCACTAAACGATGTTTATTTAATGTAAATGAATGTGTAGATTGCTTTTGTTAGCAATCTTGTTTTGTTTAAAAGTTCTTTACAAAGTTTAGTGATTTTGATCAAACAATTTTCATAAACTATTAGTTTTAGGACAACCTTACATATAATGTGAAAACGTTATATGTGGTTGGGGATTCAGTACTCTAAGTCTCGGGATTTAGAGGACCGGGTCTTTACAAGAAATCTCTCGAAATCGGACCCATAGCCCAAGTCATCGTAATACTCGTCTCCAATACCTGCAAAGCAGCAAAAGTGAGCCAGAGGCCCAGTACACAATAACCAATGCAAAACAAATCATCAAAATGATGTAATGCATCATAGGACGAGTGGTTATCTTTATTACATTTTCTTTCACAAATCAACAAGAGGGTATTCAAACCCCGGTGACACTTCGGGAATTCAGGGATCCTGAGTAACAGCAGCTGCTCAGGGGGTTGATATAAGCAGTTCGAATACTTATATCTCCTATATCTATTTCATGAAGATAATAGCTTCATCTAGGGTTTAAAAGTCGTTGCCTGTCTCTACTTAAACTCAGTCCATAACATGAGCCTAGTTCACAAGTTCCCATAAACCTTGAACTAAATCATGGTATTTCCCCCTAAGTTTAAGCAAACGTTACACAGATACAATTCCCCCTATCGGCTACCTACTTAACCAAAAGAATCGCTATTGCATCATAGCGTACCATTGCATCATGGTAAAGTCATTGCATCATGACTTGGTTAAGCGCCTAGCTAACATGTCATTGCATCATGACAGGTTTGCTGCTCCTCGGACCAGATTAAACAGCGTAATAGACATCCAATTCATTCAAATGTTAAGTCAAATCGATTTAGGTGAAATTAGAAATGCCTGATCCTAGCAAACATCAAACAAGTTATTGCGTACCTGAACCCGTTAGTATATAACTAGATCTCTCGGTGAAGAACTAACCGAAGAATCCTTAACTGTAATAGAAATATCACAATAATCAATAAAGAAACAATTATAGATTTCACTCTCACAATTATACACATAGTATATATATATCATAAATAAATCAAAGAAATCTAAATAATTGAATACAAAGTCACAAATAAGCATTTAAAGGTCCTATTATATCGCAAATCGCTTAATAAATACTTAATTGCTCAAATAACAAACTTCGGAAAATTTTGAAAAAGTTTTTAAATTTCAAAAGCATAGGGGATAGGCCAGCAGCCAAAGCCGGCGGCTTTGAGCCGGTGCTCGATTCTCTGAAAATCAACACTGCTAGCGCTGGTAGTGTTCAAGGGTACGCCGTCAGCCTTTGCATCCTACGTCGGCGGCCTTGAGCCGGCGTAGAATCCAAAACCAAAATTTTCAAAAACGTCCAGAGAGGTCTAAGCCGTCCGCTTACCCAGATACGCGGGCAGCTTTGACACTTACGTCGGCGGCCTTGATTCCCAGCGGCCGGCGTACAATATGAACGAAAGAACGCCAGCTGACTTTCCCAGCGAAAGCCGGCGGCTTTCATCCAGCCTTAAGAATTCTTGATCCAACGCTGCCTCTAAGCCAGCGGCGTTGAATCCCCAGGTGCCGGCGTACGTTCTAAAAACAGGCTTAAACGAAAATTTCAAATCCCCTGTTTTTCCACTTTGTAAAATTCTATCTTAATACACTTTAAACCTTCCTCCACTACACTTCCAACTTCATATGATTCACTCATATCTATACTACTCAATTCTAGCAACTCAAAACAAGAATTCAACACAATTAAACACTTCAAACTCTACTTCAATCCAATCTAGATTTTTCATACACAATCTCTCTTCACATCCTCCCTATGCTTCCCATCACTTCTACATAACAAGCATATCCTCACACACTTATAAAACACATTCATAACTCATCCCAAGCATGAACAAACAATTTGGATAACATTAAACTCATTCTAATGAAGAATTTATGCAATCACTACAAGAAAGAAAAACAAAATAAGGCAACAATCATAACTAAATCAATTCAAATATATATATATATATATATACCTTGCCTTGAGGAAAACTTTGATTCTTAGAACTTGATATAGGCCTTGTCTTAAGCTTGGAATGGAATTGAAAGAGGAAGAAGAAAAGAAAGAAAGAAGAAGCAAAATTCGCATAAACTTATGGCTGCCTCTAAAAGTAGGTTAATTAAGCAAAATTTGACTTTAAACATATTCCAAATTTGCCCTTTAAGCATATTAAATTTAGGAGGCATTTGGCATGAATTTGAACTTCATTTGGGCCTTAAATAAGCATGAATGCTAACTTAACTATCACCTTAATGTACAAAAGACATAACTAATAATAATTTTATTACACACACATTAATACATATAAAACAAAGATATTAATTTCAATGTATACATGCAAAATAATATATTTAGATACTAGCAACAAACCATGCTCATTCAATTCAACAATTTAAAATAATTAAATAACACATGAATTTAAATAGAATTGAAATCTAGGTCATTTCATTCTTCCCTTCTTCAAGAAGTTTCGTCCCCGAAACTTAACTCACCTTCTTACTCAAAAAGTTCCGGATATTTCGTCTCTCATTACTCTCTACTTCCCAAACCGCTTCTCTTTCAGATTGTTACTCCATTGGACCTTTACCATGGTATGACTTTATTCCTCAATTCTTTGTCCATTTTTCCCAAAATTCTAATTGGCTTTTCTTCAGTAGTAAATCTGGTAGTATCTCTGGTTGATTGGTATCCAATATTGCATCGGAATCGGATATGCATTTCTAAGCTGAGATACATGAAAAACGTTATGAACACCTGACAAACTTGGTGGTAACGCCAATCTATAAGCTAATGGCCCGATCCTTTCCAATATTTCATATGGCCCAATGTATCTTGGATTCAATTTGCTCCTCACACCAAATCTGAAAACTCCTTTAGTCGGGGATATCTTGAGAAACACATGATCTCCAAGTTCAAACTCCAAAGGTCTTCTTCTCAAATCGGCATAACTTTTATATCGGTCTTGAGCAGCTTTCAATCTCTGTTTGATCATTTGAATCTTATCAACAGCTTGTTGTACCAAATCAGGTCCAATCAACACTCTCTCGCCCACTTCATCCCAATGCAAAGGAGATCTACATTTTCTTCCATATAACGCTTCATACGGAGCCATCTGAATCGATGCTTGATAACTATTATTGTAAGCAAATTCAACCAAAGGTAAGTGTTCATCCCAATTCTTCCAAAATCCAATGCACAAGCTCTAAGCATATCTTCAAGAATTTGAATTGTCCTTTCTGATTGCCCGTCAGTTTGTGGATGAAAAGCTGTACTAAATTGTAACTTTGTTCCAAGAGCTTCATGAAGACTTTTCCAGAATCGACTGACAAATCTCGTATCTCTATCGAAGATGGTCATTGGTATACCATGTAATCTCACTATCTCTCGAATGTAAATCTGAGCCAATTTTTCAAGTGAATACCCGACTCTCAGTGGAATGAAATGTGATTTCGTGAGTCGATCCACGATGATCCAAATCATTTCATTCTTGGCTACTGTCTTTGGTAAAGCCGTCACAAAATCCATAGTTATCTCATCCCATTTCCATTCCGGAATCTTCAATGGTTGCAATTCTCCTACAGGCCGTTGATGCTCGATCTTCACTTGTTGACATACCAAACACTTAGAGACAAATCTTGCAATGTCCTTCTTCATTCCTTCCCACCAAAAATGTCGCTTCAAGTCTCGATACATCTTCGTATTTCCCGGATGAATTGAATATGAGGAGGAATATGCTTCCTTCATAATTTGGTGTCTCAAATCATAAATCTCGGGTACATAAATTCTATCCTTAAATCTGATAATACCCTTATCATCAATCCTCATCTCTTTTCTCCTCTTTTCACCTATCTTACTTTTCAACTTCTGGCTTCCGGGTTCTTCAAGTTGTCCTTGCTTGATTTGATCTAGAATTGTCGGTTGCAATGATAAACTCGCTAGCATGATGTCAACATTTTCCATAGCTATCTCAATATTCATCCTTTGAAGATCTTCTTGTAACTCCCGTTGAGTAGTAACTAAAGATTCCATATTCCTCGGTTTCTTTCTACTGAGTGCATCGGCTACCACATTAGCTTTTCCCGGGTGATACAAAATTTCAACATTGTAATCTTTAATCAACTCCAACCACCTTCGTTGTCGCATGTTCAATTCCTTTTGAGTGAAAATGTATTTCAAACTCTTGTGATCCGTGAATATCTTACACTTTTCACCAAACAAATAATGTCTCCAAAGCTTCAATGCTAATACCACGCGGCTAACTCGAGATCATGAATTGGGTAATTCCTCTCATGGGCTTCAATTGTCTTGAGGCATAAGCTATGACTCGATTATCTTGCATCAAAACACATCCGAGTCCTTGAAGTGAAGCATCACTATAAATCACGAACTCTTCTCCACTAACTGGTAATGCCAAAATCGGTGCAGAAACCAATCGTTCCTTCAGCTCAAGAAAACTCCGATTACAATCTTCATCCCAATCAAACTTCACATATTTTCTCGTCAACTTAGTTAATGGTGAAGCGATTTTGGAAAAACCTTGTACAAATCTTCTATAATAGCTTGCTAACCCCAGAAAACTTCGTACTTCCGTGACACTTGTCGGTGGTGGCCAGTCCAATACCGCTCTAATCTTCTGATCAACAGATATCCTTCCTTTGTAATGATATGTCCCAAAATGCAACTTCTCTCAACCAAAACTTGCACTTGCTAAATTTAGCATAAAGCTTCCTCTCTCTCAATCTTTGCAATACAAGTCTCAAATGTTTCTCATGGTCTTCCACATTCTTTGAATACACCAATATATCATCAATGAAGACTATTACAAATTGATCCAAATAATCCTTAAATACCCTATTCATCAAATCCATAAAAGCAGCAGGGGCATTTGTTAAACCGAAAGGCATAACCATAAACTCAAAATGTCCATATCTTGTTCTGAAAGCCGTCTTGGATATATCTTGTTGCTTAATCTTGAGTTGATGATATCCGGATCTCAAATCTATCTTGGAAAACAATGCGCATCTCTCAGTTGATCAAATAAATCATCAATTCGAGGAAGTGGATACTTGTTCTTGATTGTCACTTGATTCAATTCTCTATAGTCTATACACATTCTTAGACTTCCATCTTTCTTCTTAACAAATAATACCGGAGCACCCCAAGGAGAAATACTTGGACGAATAAACCCGAGGTGTTGCAATTCTCCAACTGACTTTTCAATTCTTTCAACTCAGCCGGAGCCATACGTATGGAGCTTTAGAAATAGGTGTAGTTCCTGGTATCAAATCAATCCCAAAATCAATCTCCCTATCCGGTGGCAAACCGGGTAATTCATCAGGAAAAACATCAACAAATTCCCTTACTACTGGCACCATATCAACTCGGAGTTCTTCACTACCCATTGTAGTTCCCATATCCTTCTCCCACAATTCCATAGAATACATACTCCCGGTCTCCTTCTTTCCAACACATGAAGTAGTCTTCTACCTTCCAACTCAAAACTCACTTCCGCTTTACTACAATCTATTGTAGCTTTGTAAAGATTCAACCAATTCATTCCAAGAATAACATCAAAATCAATTAAAGGCAGAACTAACATATCTATTGGCATGCTTTCATCAGAAATCACAACATCAACATTCCTACATACACATGGCTCTTTGGATTGCACACCAAAAGGAGTATTCACACTCATCACTCTATCATACAACACTTCAGAAGACAAACCACACTCATTCACAAAGCTTTCAGCAATACATGCATGAGTAGCACCAGTATCAATTAAAGTATATGCAGGATGATTTGCAATCTGTATTATACCTGCCAGTGTATCAACCGAAGGAGCTTTCTCACATTGTTGTAAAGCAAACACTCTAGCAGCTGTCATTCCCTTTCCAAAGTTCGGTCCTTCATTCCTCGGCTTTTCTTTACAATTTGCCACATGATGACCTCTTTGTTGACAATGAGCACAAAAGATGGGCTTCAATTTAGGTTCAGGACAATCAGAAGCTTTATGACCAACTTTCCCACATGCAAAGCAAGCTCCAGGAGTCCATTTACATTGAAATGATTCATGAGGCCCAAAACATATAGGGCATCGCCTATCAAATGGAATGGATGGCATAGAAGTCTTCACCACTTGTCCCGAGCTTGGTTTCTTACCCAAATATGGTCGCTTGCCTTTGTTAACATTACCAAACCTTGAATAAGGAGTGTAGGATGTCACCGATCTCTTGCCCATAAATGTGCACGTCTATCCCTCTGAGCTTTATTTTCATTATTAATTTGTTCCACTAACTTTGCCTTGATTACTGTTTCAGAATGTTGACAATTGAAACTTCTTGACCTCACTCTTAATCTCCATGTTCAAGCCATCTTGAAACTTTTGAACCTTCATGCTCTCATCATTGTAACTTGTACCCGCAAATCGAAGCAATCTGCAATATTCTGCATGATATTCTTCAACAGTTTTATTTCCTTGCCTTAGACTCAACCAACTCGATATCATTTGTTCCCGCACTGTGGATGGAATGTATTGCAAGAAAAAGGCTTCCTTAAATCTGTTCCATGGTATCGGTTACATATCCTTCACTATTCAATCTCCACCAATTATATGCATCTCCCTTCAACATATATATAGCCAAATCAACTTTCCTATGCTCAGGCACTTCACAAGCTGCAAACGCTTTCTCTAGCTCCACTATCCAACCTTCCGTTCGAGTCGGATCCAAAACAGTTCCATCAAAATCAGGTACCAGTCTAACAAAATCATGCAACTTGACTTGTTCATTCCGGTCTCCCATTGGTACTTGTGGCTCTTCTCTCACAGTTGTGGATGATATTGCTGCATAAATTGTTGTTGTTGTTGATACATCATTTGTTGGTACTGCTGAACTATTGCAAACATATCTCGAAACATAGTGAGCACATTATTCGGATCTCCAGTAGGCATCTGAGGCATAGCTGGATATGCTGGCATTTGAGGAGGCTGTGGATTTGGTGCAGTAGAAGCCGAAGCCGGTGATGGAGTCGAAGTAGAAGCTGGAATACTAGCTGATGCAGAAGCTGAAATAGTAGACTGAGAAGGAGGTGGCATACTTTCTCTTTCCGAAGATTGTCGGGTTACTCTTCGTGACCTATCCATCTTTTAAACAAACATGCAACATATGTATGACATATAATAATTTTACAAGGTCAAATCAATATCAAAACAATTAATAAACCAATTAGACATTAAACATAAAACTTAATATAAACAAGTCCTATATTGTCTAACTAACTCACCGCATCTAAGGTCAAGTCACCACTATTTAATCAAACTTCATAAACAAGCTCTGATACCATCTGTAAAGACCCTCCTCTAAATCCCGAGACTTAGAGTACCGAATCCCCAACCACATATAACGTTTTCACATTATATGTAAGGTTGTCCTAAAACTAACAGTTTATGAAAATTGTTTGATCAAAATCACTAAACTTTGTAAAGAACTTTTAAATAAAACAAGATTGCTAACAAAAGCAATCTATACATACATTTACATAAATAAACTCGTTTAGTGCCAATACATGACACTACAAAAATTACATGTTTTCTCAAAACATGAATCCTAAAGGATCTTAAGGTCATTACAAAAGAAATTGGCTTAACTAACAAGCCTTCTATACATAGCTTTCCTTAGCAAAAAGTCTTCTAAAAGTCCGGGTAATCGGATCCTATTCATCCCACGTCAGAAATCTTCGAAATCGGACCCATAGCCCAAGTCATCGTAATACTCGTCTCCAATACCTGCAAAGCAGCAAAAGTGAGCCAGAGGCCCAGTACACAATAACCAATGCAAAACAAGTCATCAATTGATGTAATGCATCATAGAACAAGTGGTTATCTTTATTACATTTTTTCACAAATCAACAAGAGGGTATTCAAACCCCGGTCACACTTCGGGAATCCAGGGATCCTGAGTAACAGCAGCTGCTCAGGGGGTTGATATAAGCAGTCCGAATACTTATATCTCCTATATCTATTTCATGAAGATAATAGCTTCATCTAGGGTTTAAAAGCCGTTGCCCGACTCTACTTAAACTCAGTCCATAACATGAGCCTAGTTCACAAGTTCCTATAAACTTTGAACTAAATCATGGTATTTCCCCCTAAGTTTAAGCAAACGTTACACAGATACTATTCCCCCTATCGGCTACCCACTTAACCAAAAGAATCGCTATTGCATCATAGCGTACCATTGCATCATGGTAAAGTCATTGCATCATGACTTGGTTAAGCGCCTAACTAACATGTCATTGCATCATGACAGGTTTGCTGCTCCTCGGACCAGATTAAACAGCGTAATAGACATCCAATTCATTCAAATGTTAAGTCAAATCAATTTAGGTCAAATTAGAAATGCCTGGTCCTAGCAAACATCAAACAAGTTATTGCGTACCTGAACCCGTTAGTATAACTAGGATCTCTCGGTGATGAACTAACCGAAGAATCCTTAACTGTAATAGAAATATCACAATAATCAATAAAAACAATTATAGATTTCATTCTCACAATTATACACATATTATATATATATCAAAATTAATCAAAGAAATCAAATAATTGAATACAAAGTCACAATAAGCATTTAAATCCTATTATATCAAATCGCTTAATAAATACTTAATTGCTCAAATAACAAACTTCGGAAAATTTTAGAAAAAGTTTTTAAATTTCAAAAGCAGGGGATAGGCCGGCAGCCAAAGCCGGCGGCTTTGAGCCGGTGCTGATTCTCTGAAAATCAACACTGCCAGCGCTGGCAGTGTTCAAGGGTACGCCGTCAGCCTTTGCATCCTACGCGGCGGCCTTGAGCCGGCGTAGAATCCAAAACCAAAATTTTCAAAAACGTCCAGAGAGGTCTAAGCCGTCCGCTTACCAGATACGCGGCGCAGCTTTGACTTACGCCGGCGGCCTTGATTCCCAGCGGCCGGCGTACAATATGAACGAAAGAACGCCGGCTGACTTTCCAGCGAAAGCCGGCGGCTTTCATCCAGCCTTAAGAATTCTGATCCAACGCTGCCTCTAAGCCGGCGGCGTTGAATCCCCATGTGCCGGCGTACGTTCTAAAAACAGGCTTAAACGAAAATTTCAAATCCCCTGTTTTTCCACTTTGTAAAATTCTATCTTAATACACTTTAAACCTTCCTCCACTACACTTCCAACTTCATATGATTCACTCATATCTATACTACTCAATTCTAGCAACTCAAAACAAGAATTCAACACAATTAAACACTTCAAACTCCACTTCAATCCAATCTAATTTTTCATACACAATCTCTCTTCACATCCTCCCTATGCTTCCCATCACTTCTACATAACAAGCATATCCTCACACACTTATAAAGCACATTCATAACTCATCCTAAGCATGAACAAACAATTTGGATAACATTAAACTCATTCTAATGAAGAATTCATGCAATCACTACAAGAAAGAAAAACAAAATAAGGCAACAATCATAACTAAATCAATTCAAATATATATATATATATATATATATATATACCTTGCCTTGAGGAAAACTTTGATTCTTAGAACTTGATATAGGCCTTGTCTTAAGCTTGGAATGGAATTGAAAGAGGAAGAAGAAAAGAAAGAAAGAAGAAGCAAAATTCGTATAAAATTATGGCTGCCTCTAAAAGTTGGTTAATTAAGCAAAATTTGACTTTAAACATATTCCAAATTTGCCCTTTAAGGCATATATAAATTTAGGAGGCATTTGGCATGAATTTGAACTTCATTTGGGCCTTAAATAAGCATGAATGCTAACTTAACTATCACCTTAATGTACAAAAGACATAACTAATAATTTTATTACACACACATTATTACATATAAAACAAATATATTAATTTCAATGTATACATGCAAAATAATATATCTTAGAGTACTAGCAACACAACCATGCTCATTCAATTCAACAATTTAAAATAATTAAATAAACTCATGAGATTTAAATAGAATTGAATCTAGGTCATTTCACCGACGATTATTACAACTAGAAGAATTGTTTCAAGAAATGGCTGAGTGAGTTTACTCCCTTAATTTTTGTACTTATGTTTGTGATTGTAGATAGAGGCACTAGAAGTAGGAAAAAATAAAAATGGAATATGCATGACAAGCCTTATTGAAATTATAATAAGCATATCTGTCATGCCCCAAAATAGGGCCTAGTAGTATCATCCTGTAGTCATCATACTACGTGTGCACCCGTAATATGAGAACCATCTTGCAATTCAGATATTACAAGACTCTATCTTATAATTGTTACATATAATGTAGTCATACCAATATATTATATAAATACTAAGGATTCCGATTTTCCTTAGTTTGCCAGAACCGCAGAGAATCGGTATCCCCTACCAAATAATGAAATTGAGATCAAACCTATAAAATACAAGATCTTAATCAATTATACAATTTATCTAATTTATTCTTTGAGACCAATATAATCTATGAAACTATCTTCAGCAAGGTCTTTTGATGTAGCACTCTTCACTCATGCTTAACCCAACCCCAGCTAACGTTATACCTGCACAAAGACTGTTGGGAGGTGAGCGAACCACGGCTCAGTGAGATAACCTGACCAAACCACACATCAAACAATAACAAACAAGTATAATTACCAATCATATGCAATGTAACAATCAATCATATGTACATTACAAGCTTGGATGATCTAGAATCGAAAGCATGATGCAGATTTACGCCCTCTCATCGGGGTTGAAGGATCACAATGCTACGGCCCACCTACCCAGGAGAGACTAAGCATACAGGAATATAGCAATACTCACTTTAGTTATCTCTTTAATTTAACCATATCTTAAATCTCTCATTTCCTGTTTTCTGCCTTAGAAACTCCACTAAGTGTTAGTCCTTTCAAAGAGATACTATAAGCGGCGTCCTTCGTTTATCGTTTAGTTCCTATAGTACCAACAGCTCAAAGGTGACCTTGCGTTGATCTAATAGCCTTTAGCCTAGGTCAACCAAGCATTATCAAAGAGCCGAAATACTAACACGTAGTAGGCTACCACTTGCTCAAATGCTATTTATGCAAATCGTGTAATGCATGATCTCTTTCTTTTATGGTGTCAAAAGCTTTTAGTCAGGTTTAAGGTGATCATACAATCACGAACAAACATCAACATGCTCCATACAATTGTTATCATATAATGAAATTGTTAATTATAATAAGGTGTTTTGGCAATCCCACATACACCAAGCAGCATGCAATTTACCCAGACCCACATGCAATTCAGTTTGATATGTTATTATCAATGCAACTAACTACAAGCACAAACAATATGATAAGGTCAAAGTCCCTCACCTGTGGTCCTCGCTATATCGCTGTAATAAGCTACTGGTAGTCCGAGAACCGATTTATATTCCTATGGAATGAAATAACATATATTTATTATTATACGATTATTCCTGTTAGAGAAGTCTTCCTAAAATTAAGGGTGCTAACTTTAATCACCTAATTTTAAATTAAACTTAATTATTACGGTATCTATTAATTTAATCGAATTCCTATGAATATCTAAATATTTTATATTTGATAAAGTTTCTATTATTTCTAAGGACTTTTTAAGGTTCTAACCTTTATAGTAAGAAATAATTATTTGTTATTTATTTTCATTTTGCTTCTCTTGATCTTTAATTGTTGTTTATATTTATTTGATAATATCATTGCTTTTATATTGTTTTTAGTTAATGGATTATAGTAACTATTATTTATCTTCTATTGTTTAATGTTCATAGAGTTCTTCTTAGTGTATATTGTATACTTATCTTGTAATTTTTTTAGAGATCATATTGCTCGTAACTTAAGCCTTTAAAATTGTCCATTGTTGTATATTTTCTTTATATATAAAGATTATTTTATTAATTTTGAAAATCTTATTTTTATTAGTTACCAAAAATCATATCTTTTATTTATATAATATACTAATCTTAGTATTAGTGATACTCATAAAAATAGTAGTAATACTAGTATCAAAGATAATGGTGATTATATTAGTTTTAATATTACTACTAATAGTAAAAATAATTTTAATTACAAAAACAATTTAATAGTTTTAGTAACAAAATCAATAATACTAATATTGGTAATATCAATAGGCTTAATAATAATTTTAATATTACTACTAACAACATTAGTGATATTAGTAATAGATCAATAATATTCGTAATACAAGTAATAATATTGCTTAAGAAAATAAACTTTAATGATAAAATCAATATCAAAATATTTATTCATTTATTTATTTATTCATTTTTATATATTATTTCATTAATAACATAAGTAGTTCAAGTTATATTTCTATTATTTTTAGCTAAAACATAAATTACGGAATATTTATTATCATATTCATTTATTTAGATTAATTAAATTAATTTATCAGTTATTATTTATTATTATTATTATTATTATTATTTTCATTTGCAAAGGTACAGGGACGTTTTGTCCCAGGTTCTTTCCTTTTTTTTTTATTTCATTATTATATTATTATTATATATATACATATATATATATAGTTCTCGGAGGATAACTTCATCCAGGGGACGTTGATGTCCCCTTAATTTTGGGTATTCATTTATTTATTTTTTTAATAAAATTTAATTATTAATTTTATAATAAAAATTCGTAATAAATAAAATATTAATTTTTTAACACTTTTTACATTACTAAAACATATACTTATAATCTATATCTTACATAGCTCATACTAATAAAACTAATGTTAAAAATTAATTAATTAATTAAAAAAATCATAATAATTCAGAATTAATAAATAAAATATTATTAATTATTTTATCTAACCAAAAATATATAAAATTATATTTTTCTACATTTTTAATAATACTAAAGTATTTACATATACATATACTTAAATAACTATATATTACTAAAAATAATTCCAAAAATTATAAAAAAATTATTTTCACTTTAGAATAACATAAATATATATTTTTAATAATTAACCAACCTATCAGAATTAATAAAATTAATTTAATTGATTTTTTTTAAATTCTGCACATATTGGTTACTATTCACGTGAACAGTATCAAGGCACTATTCATCATCTTCAACCTTGGTTTTGATCCGATTTTCCATTGTTTTACATGCCCAAATTCATTTTAATTCATTCCTAAGCATTTATACATGATATTTCTACACATATAACAACTCAAATCATCAAAACTCATCCTTAAATTACAATTTTCGGATTAAATAAGCATAACTCAAGTTTAAGAGTTCTTACCTTCTTGGAGCTATTTGGACAAGATTTGAAGCTTGCTTTGGGTTGTTTTATGATCCTAAGATCATTAGGAGTTAGTTTAGATCGAAGTTTTTAACTAAAAACAAATTAAAGTGTGTTAACTTACCTTTGAACTTATATCCAAGAGTTCTTCGTATTATTTTTCTTTGGATTTGAACTTAGGCGTTTTGCTTTGTTCGATTTCTGTTTTCCAGCTTGTTTCGGTTGCTATGGGGGAGTAGTTTTGTTCTGGAGGTTTAGAAATTGAAGAGAATTGTTTGTTTCTCCATAAAGTTCATTAAGTATATATATATAGAGAGAGGAAGGAGAAGAGAACTTAGGCTGCATTATTCCTCCGTGTTTTCCTCCGATTTTCCATTGATTTTTGCTCCCATTTGGTCTATTGTTTTCATCCTAATTAATGTTAGGATAAGTTGGCAATTGATGATTGGTGTGGAGGTTAATTTGTTTGACAAATTGGATGAATTATGGTTGATTTTCGGCTCCTCTTTTCCTCCCGTATCTATCCAGCGGATGCAGCCACAAATATGATATATATATATATTAGTTAGTTGATAATTATTTTAGGTTTAGGATATATATAAATAAAATATAAAGAGAAGACGATGAATTTATATCTAACAATGGTATAAGGAGGGAGTAAAAATATAAATTTGTGAAAAAAAATAAATTTTGCGGGTTTAAGTGATACGTATATTAAATATTGATTTAGTAATATTTTAGATGAGAAGTTCCATATTCGCGTTATTAAATATTCTAAACACTATAGTATACATAGAATTTCTATTAAAGATTTGTATATATATGTTTGAATTTTTGCTTTTTGTTGGAACTTAACCGCGTCGTCCAGGGGAGAATTCCAATTTGAAAGCAAATTGATACGTAAAACAAAACCAAAACAAGGAAAAAAATGCAAGTTAGTTAGGATGTATGGAAATATAAAAATAAAAAGAAGATGATAAATTTATAACCAATAAATATGTAAGGAGTAGGGGAAAATATAAATCGGTGAAAAAAATTAATTTTGTGGATCCAAATGACACGTATAATAAATACTAATTTGATAATATTTTTAGATAAAAAAATTACATATTAACGATATTAAATATTCTGAATACGATAGTATACATAGAATCTTTGGTTTAATACTTTTACTTCTCTGTTTTTATACCTACTATCGTAAATTATATTTTATTTGTTTAAAAGATTCGTTTCGTGGTATTTTGATAAATTAATAATTATATTGCCCTCAATTTGACTTTATTATAAATTTTTTTTAAGATTTGAAATTACATATGAAATCATTTCTATTTATAAATTTATTCTAGACTTTTTATTAGATTAGAAATTTAATTTTAATTTTATATTTGTTACTCAGTTCTTTTTACTAATTATAAAGTACTGGATTAGATCAGACTTTAGTTTTTATAGACTCAGAATTATTTAACTTGAATGTTTTAATATAAATATATATATATTAAATTAAAACTTAAGTTCGTAAATATTAAATAGTTTTCTTTATTCTTCATTATGAACTTTTATAGTCTTAGTGATAAAGATTCTTTATTCTATTTTGTTCATACTTAAAAATTTAAATCTCGAAAAATTTGGAGTGATTTATAATATTTTTGTTATAGTTCTTTTATGATTCTACATTTTATTTTTTTATATATTTAGTATAATCGGGTTATGTAAAATCAAGGGGATTACAATATCGAAACTCGAATTGTTGATAAATTAATGATTGACTTCCGACTATCATGAAGTGTTTGTGAAAATCTCGTTGATCATTGTCGAGCCTGGTTTTTGATTTCCTTTAATCCGATTCATACTAAACCCTAACTCATTCAATACGAATCCTCGACTAAGAATTAAAGGAAATTTTGAATTTTTAAAATATTTCGGAGTCGCCACTCGACTAAAGTCGAGAAAAAAATAAACCAAAACCAATGGGCAGGTTGATTTTGGTTTTGCTACTAATTTGCGAAAAAATCGTTTTTTGAAAATGAGAACCAGAAATTAATTGAGTTCGGGGGCTAACCTATTAAAACCTAAACTATTACCACTTTAACTTTCCAAATTTAAATTGCTTTCTTTTAAACCCTAATTTCAAAATCTAAACTATTTACCATGATCTAATTAACTAAACATATGTCTAATATGCACAAGAAATACTAATCAAAATCCATCAATAATCATATATAATCTAAAAAACTCGAAATATTCAAATTAATAAAATCTTATCAAATTCTATCAATATTCATATATTCTAAACTAAACAAATCAAATAAATTCACAAAAATAATTTTTTACATATTTTAAGTCGTCCATTTAGGTATCTACGTACCCGTTAATCGGGATCAGACCACACGTAGTTCTTTTTAATTTGATGAAAATTTTAGTTTGTTTGTTGATTTTAGATTTAAAATTCTTTTCAATTTAAATTCATTTAATTTTATTAATTTTGAAAGTTTGATTTTTCATTGTGGATTCTAAATCTATCAAGTTAGATTTTAGCAATTTTATGAAAATAGATTTTTTCTAGGTGATAAAGAATTTTTAAATAATAAACTATGACAATCATATCAAAACAAGAATATCAATTCATCATTCATATCAAGAATACGTATAAACGCTAACAATATGAGTTCATGTAATTGTATTCATTAACATAATAACAATATTATAAAAAAAAATCAATTTGTAGCATTATGAAAACATCTAGATATGTAACGACGAAATTAAATATTCACAAAGTACGAAACTTTCAAAAATCATGATATAGTGAGATGTTATAAATCAATTACAAATTTTACTCAAATCAAGACTTTCATATTTGTATCATTAAAGCAAGATCATCAATTGGACAAAAATCATAAAATTCAATTTTTATCACAACAAGATTATCACCAAATTAATGATAGAACATTAAAAAAAAAACTATATCATGGCAAAAAATAAACCCTAAATTGCAATTCAATATTTTTTTTAGAACAAGTTTATGAGAAAAGGAAAAAAAAATTAATATGACTATACTAGCATGAATAAGGCTTTTACATATTTTACCTATTTTAAATTTTCAAAAATAACACATTCATAACAAATATTGGAAATATAATCATATACTAATTATTTTCATATTTCTTATTTTTAATTTTCTATTTTTTAATATAATAATATATATTATTATTAATTAATTATTATTATTATTATTAAAAGAAGAAAACAAATTGAAACTTACCTGCGCACGAACTGGAGAAACAGGACAATCGGTGGTGAAGCAACCGCGACAGATTGGGTTTCTTTTTTTTTTTTTTTGGAATGACCAGTCAATGGGTTTTGGCGGCTATAGGTCAGTGTGGTGGCTGGGATTTGGTTGGGCCAAGCCAGAGAAGGCCTGCGACCAATCTGGTGGAGGTAGTCCACGATGGGGAGTGCTAGGACGCACGGTTTTGAGAAGGCAGTCAGCGGTGGTTCACCTCAGGTGTGGAGGCGATGTTCCTAGGTCAAATCCAACCTTTCAATCTAAAGCTTTTGATACGTAGGACTTTCCTATATAATCCAAATTTCCTAATTTCGCCTCAGTCTCCTCTTTTCGTGTTCTTTTCCTTTCTATTTATAGAGCTAGGGTTTCATGTTTTATTGTGGTTTTGATCCGAAAAAATCGGACCACAACGGTTGTAATTTGCGATTAGCTGTCATTAACGTTATAATATTAACAAACAACACGTTGTGAGCGAAAAAAAAAGGATTCTTAAGATTTTTTTGGAAACTAAAAAATGAGTTTTTTTTCACATTTAAATCCGATTTTGAAATAGTTATGGTTTATGAAAATATGAAATTATATATAAATGAAGTACTCGTATTAGTTTTCAAATACGTATTTTTTTGTAAAAAAATGTGTCGCGACCCTAAGTGGGGCCTAGTAGGATTGCCCTAAATCGCCATATTAGTGTGCACCTGAACATGAGGATCGTTGCAAGTCAGAGTTTACAAGACTCTAATTAATTATTTTCTCTTGTATTATACATATAAAATTTATTATGAAAATAATTTATTGGATATCGAAACTTCCACAGATCACAAGACGTAGAGAATAGATATTACAAATGACAAGATAAGGTAACCTAGGTTTTAAAAATATAAAAACTAGTTTAAGTTAGGAAAAAAGACTATATTTTCATGTTTATTCTCTCAACTAGGTTAACCTATCAATTCTCACTCTTTATAGTCTTGTACAACTTGATCTTTGTCATGCTCTGCACTCAGATCCTATCCATATATATTCAATTACTACAAAGAAACTATTGGGGAGTCAGCTACAACTAGTGAGAAGTATACCCTCGCTCCATATCGTTCAAGTAAAAGCAAAAGTTATTAAACAAAGCATATGCAATGCGACAAGCAAATGAACAAATATATATGGCCAAGTAACCATATATATATTCGGATTTACGCCTCCGAATCCGGGGTTGGGGTACATCCACACATCAGCACCCGGTAATACTTCGGGAATCAAATTTATTCAAGGAGTTTTTATATATAGAAAATAATATACATATAACAACATTCATTGAAGTAAGATATCCTTAACAATGACCTGGCGTGATCCTAGGAGGTGGGCCGTCTCCCCAGCACGACTTAGTTTATTCCCCTAGAACAGGCCATGGTACACACTAGGCATATACCACTTCCTCCATGTTCACCGTCCTCACGGGACAGTGTGGCCCATCCGAGTCAAATGTAGTGTGATGGCCTTCTACATGCAATCGTGCAATGCATGATCAATATTATAATTATCACGCAATAGTCATTAAGTCCATTTATTTGGCGATCAAACAATTATCAGACACTCGCAAAGATCAAAATGATTTAAACAACACTATACTTAAGTTGAATAATGTATAGTATTTTCACAAATAACAAACACGAGCAACCATAAGTGTAAATTTCCCAACCATACTTGAATCATTTAATTTATATTAAAAAATATCATACTCTAAACCTACAAGCACAAGCAGATATGAAGGTCATTGGAATATACTCACCTGTTTATTCTTGCTTATGGTCATAGAAGTCTACAAGAACACTTGAGACGGATCTGTCTCCCTTGAGAATTTAGATAACGGATACTTATTACTATACTATTATTCATACAAAGAAACCTATTGTGTCTTTGTGTCTTAAACTTCGAGTTTTAACATTCTTAATCTAACCTTAACACATAATTAGACATTTTGAAGTTTGTAAAGACTACGCTTCGTAAGTTAAACTGTAAAATTCGTATAATCTTAGTTTTCTTAAGAAAAGTATTTTAGTTGTTTTCAAATATCGAGTGTAATCACGAAATCTTAAATTGGGCATATTATATTCGTTTTAACTTAGATTTTAGCATGGTAGTCTTTGGAAAGCTTATCGAATATAGTTTTTAATTATCAAGTTAAAACTAATCATTTTGTACATTTTTCCTTATGTTACTTTAAGGGTCCGAAAGGTATCACAATTGCATCTATCTTTCTTGTTTTGTATTCTTAATTATTATTTCAAGTTTGATTGCTTGTTTTATGTTTATTTCATCAAGTATTAGTGATTATACTTAATTTGAGTTCATTACTTTTTAGTTAAAGTATACATATACTTATTTCATTTTGATTGTCTTGATCTTATTTTAAGTATGTAACTTTAGTTAATTTGATTATATCAACTAATATTTATGATTTTCATTAATCTATACTTTATATTATAGTCTTATAAGCGTTTAATTTTATACTTAGAGTTACGAAATTCTTGGTTAAGCTTAATCTTTCAATTACGATTTATATTATCTTGATTTTCTAATTTGTAATTGAATTACTTAAATTTTATTCTAGGAATCTTATTCTTTTATATGTGTTGAAATCTTCATATGTCTATATAGGTTTGTTATTAAGTTTATCAACTAGATTAAAAGCTAAATTATCTTTTATCTATATAATACTTAAATCATATCGAGTTTATGTACAAAAATCTTATTTCTACGTATGGTATGAAACTCGTATTTGTATATAGGATAATATATTAAAGTTTAATTATATATATTCAGTCTTTTTATTGATCAAATATGTTCCATTTATTAAATTCAAGTAAAATTTTCTTATAGGGCTAAAACTTATATAATAGGGTTCTACGGTTTTCTAAGCTTTTATTTTCCTCCTTAATTCCATTTCTACTCATGAGTTTATGTTGTATGTACTTTAAATTATTTAAGCTTGCCATAGAATATCTCTATTCTTTTTAAATGTCGAAACTACACTATAGGTTTACTTTTCTTAATTCTAATTGTTTCTTTAGTTAAGTTTTACTTCATAAAACATAACGAGTGTTTATATAAGTTAAGAATATTTTTGTTTTAGTGTTTTCGATATTAAAATCTTAGTTTGAGTCTTATTTATGTAAATTATATCTAATATCTGGTTTTAACAGTTACATCTCAATCCTAACGATTTATTTTAAATCATCATTTGCTAACTGATATACTTTAAAGATCTAATCATTAAATTATAAACCAATGGTTATTGTCTTGGAACTGTATTTATCGAGATATCACTCGTTTTGGAAAATTGCCATTCATTTCCCAGGAGGTCACCCATCCTAGGTCATGAGCACGCTTAACTTTTAGTGTTTTGAGAATTTTTCAGTATTATACTATATATATCTCTATAGTCAAGGTTCTATATTTTTCTTACATTGTTTTCAAGTTGAAAACTAAATTCTAAAATCTACAGAATCGGATAGATTTAGGTTTTTCACCTACACTATTAGAATTTCCAGATCCGATAGGATGAACTGGGCTTTAGTCTATATAGGATTGAAATATTATAACTTTCATGTTTGTGAAATCAGAATGTTAATATGGGTTTTAGATTAGAAGATTTTGATCAGTTATTGATCCTATCGTGTATATTTCAACCTTAGTGATTTGCCTCTAAATTTCTATTTACAAATAAATGGAATCTAGAAATTAATTATCTAATATTATAATCAATTTTCTACCATTTAGCATTTTAATTTATCAATTTATTATCTATTGATAAGTAAAATGTAATATCAACTAGTCTAAATACACATACTAGCATGATCTAATCTTATATTATTATCATTATATATGTAGATAAATATATTTATTTATAATAAAAAATAATATTAAAACTCTTAATATTACGAAAACTTCTACGTACTGGATCATAATAGTAAAATTTTAGAGTGATCAAAACTAACCTTGTGTGGTCTTGAATTGAAGAGCGCATTGCCACGACCACAATGCCACTTCCGGAATTGGAATCGGTTATCGTATGTAAAAGATATGAGTTTTTAAAGATTAGAGGAGCTTCTAGATTCCTTTTCTATTATTTTATTATTTCTTCATTTTCTTTTTCTTTTTTTTTCTTCTCTTCTCCTAGCCGGAGAAGATTTCCTCTTTTTCTTTTCTTTTCTTTTTTCTTTCTTCTCTGATTCAGAGAAGTTGCTTTGTATTTTTTTTTTAAGTCTTCTGTTGAAGACTTTCCGGAGAGAGAGAGAATATAGGAGAGGGAGAGAGAATTGAGAGAATGAGACGAGAGTGAGAGAGAATTAGAAAATTTATAGGGAAAAGTGGCGTAGAGAGCATGTCAAAATGGAAATGGTTGGAAAGTTTCAATTTTTGGGTTTTAATTAACACGTATAATGAATATTCATTCGATATTATTTTTAGATAAAAATTTATGTACTTACTATATTAAATATTCTGAACACTATGGTATATTTAAAATTTTGAATTTAAGACTTTTACTTTTTAGCTTTAATATCTATTATCGTAAATTATAGTTTATCTTTTAAATATTTAAATTATTAGTGTTTTGGTATCTTATGATCTGTTAATAATTAAATTGTCTTTAATTTGACTTTATTTATATTCTGCTACTATAAATTTATAGTGTTTATCTTTTGTTTGTATCTTTTGAATTATTTTTGGGATCTAATTTATTATTTTACTTATCTTTATTGGTTTTTAGTTTATATATCAATCATATTATTATTGTTATATTTAACGGAAAATTTTTCTTTGATATAGGTATAGTTTATGCTTATATTTTTATTTTAATTAAGCCTTTTATTGTCCATATTGGTAATTACCTATATTTAAATTCACGAAAAACGGGGATGGTTTTTCGGACATTTCTAAAATTTCTACCAGACATTACTATCTATTTAACAATTACCAAAAATTAAATAGACGTATAATTTAGGATGTTACGAAATGGGTTTGAAAACGAGTCAAAAATGGACTTGAAAACACCCCATCGGGCAGCCGGAGGTAGGAGATGATGAATAGTAAATTTTTTTTTTTACAATTTTTTGAAATTATATTATACTATATTAATTATCCATATTACATCCATTATATTTATTTCTATTAAATTGATTTATTTTTCTAATTTTCATTCTTAGTTTTAACATTTATAATTTGCAAAAATTTAATTAATTTAATTATGTGTATACTAAGATTAGTACTTATTTTGACAAAAATAAATGTAAAAAATGAAGTGTCTACAATCACCCTTAAAAATACCTTATCCATATGTTAGGATTGAATTAACAAATTAATCCATGCATATCACGAAGTAAGTTGCATTGCATTCGTTATTATAGTAGTGGGGGTTGATAGGAACTGGTAAATCTACAAGTGGCGTGTAGTAGCCGGCAAAATCTATAAGTTTTAATGGCGAGTATTAGCCGAAAAAATCTACAAAAACTTATTTGCGAACTATGATCGTAATTGGCCGGAAACATCTAACTCCGAATGGAGGGCGCAAATCTATTCAAATATATGATTTTCGAATAATCATATGTATTGCTTGTTCTCGTGTTTGTTGCATTTCATATGTTTGATTAAATAATTTGTTTGAATTATTTGTATGGATACGATTAATCAGAGAATATTTCTCACTAAGCAAGTTAAGCTTACACTCACTTAAAATATTCGTTGCAATTTACCTATCTTTGGTTGAACCCGAGAGGATACTTCTCCTAGGTACTGATCTTTTTATTTAAGGAGCTTTTAGAAGAAGTCCATGATGTAATGTTGCACATAGACTTCCATAGAAATCTCTTAATGTAATTTATTTTAGAAGATAGATTTTGAGATTTATGTAATGATTTTGATGGGGGTATGACCCCTTTGGTTTGTAAGATCTATATTTATTTAAGATTTAAAGTTATGATTTCTATTCTTGGGTGCTATTAAACCTATCCCCTTAAACTACTAGTTTCAATGGAAGGTCCTCTATTATCTTAAAGTACACCTTACACTCAATATTGAAGTTTTTGCGTGACTAAAGTGGTCATTCCTAAGCTTTAATACTGTGTGTGTTGGAATATCACATTTAGGATACCCTTTGGGGTGTGACACCTCCTAATCCAGCACCGCATTAAGCTTTAGAACCTCCTTAATAACTAAGTCCTCGAATTGGACTTTGTCACGTCCTGAGGGATACCCTAAACGTAGCAGTCTGCTGTACACAATGCTAAAGCTAGGAATAACTACCTTAATCATGCAAAGTCTTCCATATCATGTACAAGGAGTACATCACAACCAAGGGAACGATCGGAGTAGCATAATTTACATTGATAATGATTAAGTAAAAAGGCAAGGAGAATACTTATCATAAAACATAGATATGGTTGATTATAAATCTTAGGGGCATAACCCCTACCACCACACCCCTCCCAAACTGTTTCAAGTCTGTATAAATACATTTTTTTAGTAATCACCAAAATACTAACATAACATATATTGCATATAAGGAAATTATAAAATAACTTCATCCTATGTTCTCATTGGTTCCATAAGAGTTTAAAATCCATCTATGATTTTCTTAATATTGTAATCTTTGAATAGAGCCATGGGTATACCTATTTCAACAAAGATCTATGGGGGTATAAGCTTACAACTAGCTTAGTGAAATATTCCATTTCATTCGCACCATGATATCAAAAAGTTTATTTAATTTTCATACATATGCTATGCATTCTATGCAGCAATCACATGATTACACAAATATATATATATATATATATAGTTATCTAGAAACCATATATAGAACATATTTACCTCTTATATCAAAGGTTAGGGAATTGTTGATGAAAATCCTCTCAACCTTCTACTACTAGTTCCCAATCCCTCGCCCAAAGCATTTGGTTAGCATGGCTCTGAACCTAGAGTCGCATTCCCTAAGTGATGTGGATTCTCTAGGAAGAAGCATGGCCCGTGTCCTGGCATGCTAACAGCTTATCCAACTCTACGTATAGGAGTAGCAGCCTTCCAAAAGAAATGTGACTCCATAGATGCAATGCGTGAACGCTTTATTTTTCTTAAGCCAAACCCTTTTAAGGTTTCTTAAGGGCAATCAAACAATTTAGCAAACAATAAGCAATCATACATGTAAGTAGACAAAATACTTAAACAAGCAATTTGAAGTTGTGATATTCTTAATTCTTATTTCATCACATAAGCATAGAATCACACATGCATATATATCCCAGAATTCCCCATACATATCTACTTTTATCTTTACATAGTATACTAATACCACTATTCTACAAGCACAAGCAAGGTAACGAAATTAAGAGGAAAAACTCACTCATCTATTTCGTAATCTTCTTAGTCCTAGTAGTCCTAGGAATGGAAATCTCATATTTCTCATCACCTAGACAAAAGAAATACACGGGATGAGTATTTCGTAGAAATTCTTCTTAAACTTTCTAATTCTATTTCACTATATTCATCAAAAATTGCGTAGAATGAAATTCCAACTTAAAATGGCTATAATTTGCTCACTTTAACTCGGAATTTCGCATATTATATGTCGTTTTCTACCTGCTCAAAAAGATCTATATATTTCTAAGGATATTTTTATCATAAAAAGCCATTTTTGTTTGGAAACAATGGGGTACATAATTATTATGAAATTTCAAGTCCTCAAAACACGACTTTTTAAACTTTTCTTCGTCTAAAATTCCTTAAGCGAAAAAAAAATATATATATATATAGATAT
This sequence comes from Combretum micranthum, assembly GCA_024138025.1. Classification (NCBI taxonomy): domain Eukaryota; kingdom Viridiplantae; phylum Streptophyta; class Magnoliopsida; order Myrtales; family Combretaceae; genus Combretum; species Combretum micranthum. The sequence goes on along the minus strand of JAMXBD010000250.1, from coordinate 160,632 downwards.
TTATATGATTGAAAAATCCTTTTAATATATATATATATATATATATACTCATATTGTATGCAAAATTTTAATGGTATTGTCTCAACAATTATTTTTCATAAAACAACTTGCCTTATGGCATTGAAAACTTGAATTTTTACAATTTTCATTTCAAGTGTTTTAAAAGAACACTTTAAATTCTTAGGTTATTATAAATGAGTATTATCTTCTATATTTCATTTTTCTAATTTCTTTTCTAAGATAAATTAATTTTTCTTAACTTTGATCTTTTAGGATATCTAAAAATTTTACCTCTAGTGATAAAATGAAGTTCTCAAAATTTTTCATAAGTTGTTGATAGTCTCTAATAATTTGAGTTGTATCACATATATTTTTCCTTTAAATGGTTTTGATTGGAAATTATAAATGAGTCTTTTCCTCTTATCTTTTTAGTTCCCAACTTCTTTAAAGATATATTTTATTTCTAAAAATTTGGTCTTTCAAGTTTTCTAAAAAAATGGTTTTTCAACATTTTCTTAAGTTTGTTGATAATATCATTGTTTCTTTTAAGTTTATTATGTTTATATTCTTCTATTTCTTTGAAAATGAGTTTGTCATTTAGAAACTTACCTTCTTAGGTTGTTTAGCAAACTTTTATTTTTCTAAGTAGATTTATAAATTAGTAAGTTGATTTTATCTTTACTTTGAAAGCTAGTCTAGCTTGGTTTTTATTATGGAGTTAATAAAAATCCTAAAAGTAAGCTTTTATGGAGAATTTGCATATCAAATAATTATTAAAACTAAGTTTTAATAACTTCACGTTACTTATCATAACAAGAGAGTGTTTATTTCCTTAGTTAATTTATTTGATAAAATCATCTTTATTGTCATTTAAGAAAATTTACGATGAGTTTGAAAAGAAGTTATTAAAATAATTTTCCTATGTTTTTTATGACAAAATCTTTATTTAGTGACAAGGTTATATAATAAAAGAATTTGTTTCCATTTTCCTTTATTAAAGAAAATTCCTCCTTATTTTTTTTGAGACAATATCATTATGATGATGCATGCATATGATTATGTAGTTATGGAAAAGACTAGAATATCACATAATAATATAAGGAAGATGTAAGAAGCAATAATAAGCAAAATAATAAGGTTAAGTATTAGGAACTTTAGCTTCATTAAGATATCCAAGTAAAGTATTAGGAGCCTTAGCTTCGTCAAGGTTTCCGAGGACTAAGAATAGATTAGTCCAAAAAAAAAAAAAAAAAAGAAAAGAAAGAAAGGAAAAATCATAATGATAAGAGCAATAATAATAAGAGCATGTTAGTGAGAAGTTTTTGAGCAATTTAGGCTCTAAGAAATATAAATAGACATACACATAATATATATAAAGTTAGATTAGAGTAATAGTAATATAACAACATAATAATAGTAACAACATAATAACAATAATATAAGGAGTTTAAGCATGAACATATTGTTGCTTCCATAACCTTACGGGTTTAGAAAACATACACTATGGTCATGTTAAGTTATATGATATGAAGGATAAATATTAGAAATTTTACATAAGGTGTATATTTGTTGAAGAAAGGAAAGATAGTTGTAAGAATATGGGAGTGGTAATATGTGAGAGATAGTTTTTGTGTAGAGGAAATAAGGTTGGAGAGGATTTTTGGTAGAGAGAATTTGTGGAGTGATTTTGGTAGAGTTTTGATAGGAAAAATGAGAAGTGTGAAAGAAGTGGACAAAAAGGGGGATATTTATAAATAAATGTAGAGGAGAATTAGAGTTAATCAAATTAAAAAAAAAAAAGAAAATGAAATGGAGGAAAAAAGTGTTACACCTAAAAAGGTACCCTAGACGTGTCAGTCTGCCGCATATGGTATTAAAACTTAAGAATGACTTCCCGAAGTAATGCAAAAGCTTCAACACCATATGTAAGGTATCTATCACAGCAATATGAGACACCGGTGGGATGTGTAGTTCGTCATAGTAAATATAGCATACAAAAAATCTAGATAAATATCTGACTTCAACATTATAAGTGTAAGCCCCTAGATTTTTCGGTAAATATGAGCAAACCCTAAGAACCGGAAGTTAAACCGAAACCCTAAAGTTAACCTAATTCTATGTTTAGTCTAGTGAATCTAGATTCTGCAATCTCATGTTCTTAAACCCTAGACAAAGAAATTGAGATAATTATGAAAAATGATTCGTAATAATATTGGAAAGCTTAAAAATATCATATCAAAACGGGATCAGTTTTCAAAAACCATATCTTGGTGCACGGGATAGTGAAAATATTCCAATAACACCAATAGACTCGTAAAAATATAAGGTTTTCAAAAATATCAATTTTAGAATTTTTCGGTAACTAAAAATAGTAGATATAGGCCTTTTACGCGTATTTTCTTTATACTGATATTTTAATTATCTAGTCTACTATTTATAGTACTTTTCTACTATTTATTATTATTCATCTATCTATACTTTTTCTTATACTCTATTCTTACACACTATCATACCTATACCTTACAATTTACCTTCCCCATATAACTTTAATCACATCACACTTTATATATTACTTCTTTTTATTACAAAATAACAAAATAAATTAATTTCCTCCCATTTACAAAGCCAAAACCGGCGCGTCCCCTCTCTCTCTTCTATCATTTTATTTTTTGCAAACCCCGGGAATTTTCACCTTAGTACCCGATTTTATAATAGATTGTATAAACTAGATAATAGATTTAGATTCTGAGTGAAGTCTAATAATAGGTTAATATTTAGATTTTTGGATAAATGGAAGATTTAGGAATCGAAATTCATTAACTCTAGTTAATACCGAATACGAGATCTTGTATCTTGAATAACTAATTCAAGATATGATCTAAAATCTAAGACCCGAAAACCTAGTATACAAATAGATTTATATAGAAAACATGAATATAGAGATTAAATGATTGTTTCTGATTCCGATAATGATTCAAGGCTAGAATAACGAGTAGTAATGAGTTTATATTTAGACTTAAACCTTAATTTTGAGATCCCTAGTTAAATTTAAAAGCTACTAATAAGAATTTATGGTCAGTATCAAAACTAGAGATATAAATATAGTTTAGTTTCGGTATTAAGCTCAATACTGTATAAATGATCATATACGCTTATAACTAGAAAACGATGATCCAAAAATGAACCGTTAAGGTTTTAAATACATAACGAAAATACAAACTGATGAATAACTCAAAATCTAAACTTCAAATAAATAATTAGATCACGCTTTTGTTCTAAACTGAGTTTTCTTAAGCTATCGGAGCCTGAAACAAAAATTGACCCGATGGGCTTAAGAAATCCAAATCGCGGGAGATAAAATTTTACGAATAATTAACTACGTATATATATACCCTAAATTTGTATTATTTGAAAATCAAAGTGTTTTGTATAAATTTATAAGCATATTTTTGTACAAAAACTTCCAAATACTAGCTAATATATACCCGTATAACTCGTATAATTAACTTAAAACTAAATTAGAATATTAAACTATATATATATATGCTTCTCGGCTGATTTTCGGTACAAGTTGTGGAGGAAGGAAGAGGAGTCGAAACTTGATTCAATAATGCAAATTTAAGTCAATAAACTCAACTCCAACAACCTATCAATTGATGACAACTCATCTCAGCATTAATTGCATGAAAACAACAGACCAAGTGGAAAGAAATTGGAGGAAAATTCAGAGGAGCAGCCGCAGCACCATTCTTCTTCTCCCTTATATATATATATATATATATGTAATAAAGGATCTTAATGGAGAAGCAAACAAACTCCATAATTCCTCAACTCTTCCAGTCCGAAAATACTCCCAAATAACAATCAAAACCAACCAAAAATAGAAAATAAATCGAACAAAACAATCGGATACGGATCAAAGGAAAAACAAAGCTAAAAACCCTAAAAAACGAGCTCAAAGGTAAGTTGAGGTAACTCGAGTTATTTTTGTCCAAATCTAAGCTTTGTATCTGACTTAAAATCATCTTAGGAACATATTAAACACAAACACAAGCTTCGGATTGAATCAAACGAGCTCCAACAAGGTAAAATTTCAAAACCCTAGCTTTAAGTTCCAAGAATCGAAATCTATATATTTATGTTTTTAAACGTGTTAAAAGTTGTTATATACTCTTATATATGATATATAAACTCTTAGAAGTAGTTTAAGTAAGTTTCTAACGTGTAAAAATCAAAGAAAATGAATCGAACCGAGGAAGAAGATGATGAATAGTGCAACGCTGCCTCAAGGCCGGCAGTGTAAACGCTGTACGCCGGCGGCTTACATGGATAGGCCGGCGGCTTATATGGATAGGCCGGCGGCTTATAGGTTGCTTACACTCAAACAGAGGCTACGTAAAATAATTTTCACGTAAAAATTCAACGTAAGCCGGCTACTTGGAGATCTACGCCGGCGGCGTAGGGCCGGCGTACGTTGAAAGCTGGCAGCTTTCAACACCGGTGCACTTGATATGAAATTTTCTCTTCAAAATGATTTACACCATCTGGAGATATAGGCCGGCGGCCTTGAGCCGGCTTACAGCTAAAATTTTTCCAACGAAAGCTTTTCTGACTTAAACCGAATATATATATATAATATCTACTTAGTATGTATATAAATATGTTATACAAATATGTATTAGATAGTGTCTATAATACACGTATTTAAGTCTATTTAGAATTAATATCTATTAACTTTTGAAACCCTAGAATTAAGAAAATATTTAATGTTATGTATATAAATATGTTATACAAATATGTATTAGATAGTGTCTATAATACACGTATTTAAGTCTATTTAGAATTAATATCTATTAACTTTTGAAACCCTAGAATTAAGAAAATATTTAATGTTAGTTAAAGTATTATTAGTCTAGTATTTGTTCTAACAAGATAGAATAGATAAGAATGGAAATTGAAATAAGTTAATTTCTTGAGTAATGTGACTTCTAAAAATAACCAAATAATTATGTGAGATAAAATAGGAAAAACCCGACAATACCAAGTATTAATATCAAGTCTAGGACACTAATCACAATATAGGAATTTAGTTAAATTGTATCAATGAATACTTTGTCTTAAATAGGTGACTTTGATTCATTAGAAGATCTACCAGTGGACTACTACGACTGAGTCGGTATGAGCAGGTGAGTAATTCAATCATATTATACTGGTTGTAATTGTAAATAGTCTAATATGTAATGCAAGATAATCAAATGAATGTTTGTTGACAGTATGATATGATCTGATTGTATGATTGTTAAAATATCTTTATACAAGTGATAACGAAAGGGATGGTGTTGTGCAGTAGTGTAATGATGATTGTGTGTAATGTATGGTCACCCCGAATTTGATTAAGAATTATGGACTTATCAAAATAACATGAGCATGCATTGCACGAATTGCATTACTACATATATGGCTGTGACAGCCTGCTACGTATTAATATTTCGGATCTCTGTTTTTGCTTGGTTGATCCAATGTGTGAGTCTTCCAAGGTTCTCTTTGGTCTGGCGGTCCTATGAGGAACTAAAAGGCACCGAAGAAAGTCGCCCGTAGAATCGCTTTGAAATGATTAATACTTAGGGAGTTTCTAAGGGGATTGCAGGAGATGGTTTGTGCAAGCAACTATATTCAAAGTGATAACATTAAAACGAGAAATCGTTGATTCTCCTATGTACTTAGTCTCTCCTGGGCAGGTGGGTCATTGAGTTTTGTTCTTCAACCCATTAAAAGGAGGGCGTAAATCTTTTTCCTGTTTGGATTCTAGATCATCCAAACTTGTAACTGTGCATATGGTTGGGTGCTTGCATTGCATATGATTTGTTAATGACTTGTGTGATGTATGGTATGTCTGGTTATTCACTGAGCTGTGGTTTCGCTCATACTCCTACAGTTTTTTCATGTTTACTTTACGTCCCTGGTTAGTTACATCCAGGAATATGGCTCCGGTAAGAGCTTTGAAGCTAGAAGTCTACCTACATATTTTAGTTTGATGGTTATGTACTATTAGAGTAGATTATTTAGTTGTATATTTCAAAGAAGATATATGGATTGTAATAGTTTGTAATGGTTATTCACTAAATCATTTCTCTCATATATTTGTTATTTCTTATCAAGCAACTTAAAAGATCCTGTTGTTTTGAAAACCTGTCATTCTCTGAAGGTAATCTAGTGATAATATTCAAGTGTAACTTGTTTATTACTACTAGGGTACCCTCGGGGCGTGACATTTTCTTTTTCATTTTATTTTATTACATCTAATTTCCACTCCAAAACTCTATAAATACCCCCTTTCTTCCTTCATTCTTTCACACAACTCATTTCCTATTAAAACTCTACCAAAATCACTCCATAAAATCCTTCTCTCAAACTGTCTCCCAAGTTCTTTCTTCTCTCCATAAAACCATTTTCTACATAATACTACAACCCATTATATTCATCTTCAACAAACACATAACCTTAGGTAAAAATTTTTTATATATACTCATCATATTCATACAACTTAGCATGAGCTTAGTGTATATTTCTTAAACTCATGAGAGTTAAAGAAGCAACAATATGTTCATGTTCCTATTTTCCATTATGTTACTATTATTATTTTGTTGTTATTATTATTGTTATTATTACTTGTTCTAATTTAACTTCTATATAGTATTATGTATATTATGTATATAGATTTCTTTAGAGCATATAAACTCACTTGTTATTTATTTATTTATTTTTATGCTTTGCAATTTATTTATTTATTTCATGCTATTATTAAGACTAGTCTTTCTAGTATTAGACTTGCCCTTATCAAGTCAAAACAATTTTCTTTCTTTTCTTTTCTTTTCCTTTGGGATTAGTCTATTCATAGTCCCAGGATACCTTGATGAAGCTAAGGTTCCCAATATTTGACTTTACTATTGTGCTCTTATTACATTTATCTTATTATGTTGTTTTTATCATAGTCACATATTATCATTAATGTATGAACAAGTTGATATTATCTCGACAATTATGAAAAAGAGTTTTATTAAGTAAAGAAAAATAATAAATCTCTTTAAAAATAGATCTTTGTCATGTAAGAAATGATTTTCCCATAAAGATACAAAGTTTTATCTTAACAAATCTTTTCCAAAGTTAGAAAAGCTCATCACAAGTTTCTAATAATAATAGTACATGGGATTTCATCCAAGTATACATAGATTTAAATATCACATACTCTCTTTTTTTAAAAAAAAAACCAAGGAAATAGGAAAGTTTCTTTAAAAATTAATATTGCTAAATCATTGATCAATAAAGGTTTTCTTATACTCATTTATCGAAGTTTTCTACCAACATTCTAAAATACTAAAGACCAGACAAAATTTACAAAATTATCAAAGAATAACCTTTTTAAAGATAAGCCTTAGTTAGAAAATAAAAATAAATAACTTATAAGATCATTGATATTATTTTTCTAAAGTGGATCTAACTTTAGAAAAACTTTAGAACACATAACCAAGAAATATTTAGAAAACTACATTTTCTAGCCATTAGAAATAAAGTTGTAGGAATCTTAAAGGATTAAAATTACTTTTTGAAATTTAATTATTCTCAATAACTAAGAAATGGAGTTAAAAGAAGGAAATACTCACTTATGATAATTTAGGAAATTTTTCAAACAAAATTAATTTCTTTTCAAGTCTTAGCATAATCTCATTTTAAGGCACATTGTTTTACAAAAAAATCATTGTTGAGACAACACCACTAAATTCATGCATATAATTCGAGTCTATATATATATTCAAATGATTTTTTAACCAAACATATATCTATATTTTTGGTACAAAGATTTTTGGATGGAGAAAAATTTGAAAACTTGAGTTTTGAAATATGGAAATTTTGTATCAATTCTGTACGTCATTATTCCAAGACCCAAATAATTTTTTTTGATAAAAATAACCTTAGAAATAGATATATCTTTTCGAGTAGGTAGAAATCGGTATATAGTATGCGAAATTCTGAGTTAAAATAAGCAAGTTATGACCATTTTAAGTTTGGATTTCCATTCATACGATTTTTAATGAATTCAATAAGATAGAATTAGAGAAATTGAGTAGATCTTGGATGAAATACTCACTTCAGATATTTCTTTTGTTTAGGTATTGAGGACTAAGATCTTCTCTTCTGAAGATTACTTTGACTCATAGAAGATCACTATGGACGAATGAGTTTTCTTTACGTTTATGTATTCGCGCATGTGCCTATAGAATAGAGCACTAGATGTTAGGAAAAGATTAAATTGATATGCATGTAGGATATCATGTAAATTATGTATGTGAATTGTTATGTGCGATCAATGAACGATAAGTATATTGGAACCCGATCTGTGATTGATATAATTGTTTTTATGTATGTATTGCGATGTGTGTAATTATTGCTTGATCACTTTAAATGATTTAATATCATATTGAAATCCCCATATAATAAATTGCTCATGCATATCACTTAGAATATCATTTCGGAATTTTGTTACTACTCCTTAGCATGGGACTGGAAAGGTAAGCTGCTTAGCTACATCTTGAGGGTTTAAGACGTTCCGGGAATACGACCTCAAGTTGTAGCCAAGCCGAATCGATCACTTTGGGTAAGGCAAGTAGTACGGTTCGTTGGAACCCTAAGTGTCACGCCCCGCCCCCGCAGGCTACGACAACGTGATGCCAGGGCAGACAAACCCACCACTGGCCCTCTAGTGGTAATGGCCGACACCACCATTGCATCATGGTGACCCCAACCAACGCATGCCTCGCAACGTACCACGGGCACTATAGGTATTGTTACCTTCAGGCAGAGTTGAACCCAGTCTGCAGACTCTAGGATTGGAACCCCAGACCTAAAGCTTTTGCCTGCCCCAAAGGCAGCACCTTTCACTAGGGGGCCAGTGGTGGGTTTGCCTGCCCTGGCATCACGTTGCCGTCGCCTGTGGGGGCGGGACGTGACATAAAAAAGGCTCCTTTTTATGTCACACCCCGCCCCCGCAGGAGACGGCGATGTGATGCCAAGGCAGACAACCACCGCTGGCCCCCTAGTGGTAATGGCCGACACCACCATTGCATCATGGTGACCCCAACCAACGCATGCCCCGCAGGGTACCATGGCACTATAGGTATTGTTACCCTTAGGCAGAGTTGAATCCAGTCTGCAGACTCTAGGATTCGAACCCCAGACCTAAGGCTTTTGCCTGCCCCAAAGGCAGCACCTCTCACCAATTGAGCTATCCTGCGGGGCATGCGTTGGTTGGGGTCACCATGATGCAATGGTGGTGTCGACCATTACCACTAGGGGGCCAGCGGTGGTTGTCTGCCCTGGCATCACCTTGCCGTCGCCTGCGGGGGTGGGGTGTGACACTAAGACGCGCGCAAACTTTTAAGGATGTCCTTTGGGGCCCAGTTCAAATCATTCCCTAACCACTGATGGAGGGGTAAATCCATCGCACATATGAAACCGGATAGTTGTATGTACTGTTTGATCATATGGTTGTTGCATTTCACATGCTTGTTTAATGAACTTGGTTGAATGCCTGTTATTAGTACTTTTGCGTAAGGAATATCTTACTAAGCTAGTTATGCTTATACCCCTATAGACTTTTGATATTGCAGGATTGTATTTTGCACCCAAGACCATCTTGATCATCCGGGTAGAATCTTTATTTTGGGAAATTTTTGGAGGAACTCTGTTTTGAAGTCTTAGAGTAGATTTCTTCTAAAATCTTCTAGTTTTAGTTATTTATCATAGTAAGACCATGTCGTTTTGGAAATTATTGAGGGAATGCCCTTTAGATGTTGTAAGACTTTATGTTTCAATGAAATACATATTAAATGTTATTTTGCATGTTCCGCTGTCAATATCTTAAAATGCATTATTCCACCGGTCTCCCTTTGATGTGAATGTACGCCTTGTACTGATATGGAAGCTTTCGAGTAAATAAGGTAGTTATTCTTAAGTTTTAATATTGTGTATGGCGGGCTGTCAAGTTTAGGGTACTCGTTGGGGTGTGACAATAAGAATATAGTCCTTACATCATCTTAGGGCAATTCCCTCGATAAATCTCCCAAGAACAAAATATCAACTTAGTCTTTCACATAAAGATACAATATTAGAACTTAAGGATTTTAAAGGAAATCTATTCTAAGATCTTCAAAAGGATTTACCCAAAAGTTTTCCAAAATATAATTCCACTCGAGTATATATAGTCTTGGGCAAAAGAGATATCGGTCCTATGTCAACAAAAGTCTATTAGGGTGTAAGCTCAACCAGCTTAGTGAGAATATTCATGGATTAGCGTACTCGTATTAATAAATTCAAACAAGTTATTAAACAAGCATATGTAATGCATCAAACAAGTAAACAAGCAATACATATGATCTACCAGAATTTGTAAACCTCGGGATTTTTCGTATAAATATGAATAAAAATAGATAGAAATATAAAATAGAAAATAAATAGCTGATTTTGAATCCAACCGAGACTCTAGATTGAAACTATAAGTAGTATTGCTCCGGTCTATGGTTTCGAACCTTAAAATAAAACTTTTAAACAGATAAAATATAATTTATGATGGTAGATATAAAAGTTGAAAAGTAAAAACCTTAAACTAAAAATTATATGTATACCATAGTATTCAAAATATTTAATATTAATAATATGCAAATTTTCATCTACAAATATTATTGAATAAATATTTATCATACGTGTCACTTGGACCCACAAAATTGATTTTTTTTCACAAGTTCATATTTTTCCCCTCTCCTTACACAGTTGTTGGTTATAAATTCATTATCTTCTCCTTATTTTTGTATTTCTATATACCTTATCTTCCTTACATTTTTTTTTTATTTTCATTTTCACGTTCTCATTCCTTCTCAAAAAATTTTTTTTAGCTCCCTGTACGTAAACAACGGATTAAACTTTCAAAATAAACGATATATTTGTACTCGGTTAGCCTAATAAACTTCCCTAAAACTAAGATAATTATCAACTAACTAATATTATATTAAAATTTATATATAATATACATACATACGGTACAAAATTTGTCCAAATTGCACGCAAATTTATGGTGCAAATTGCATATGATTTATCACAGCCGAAACATTATACAATTTGCATACATTTGTGACTTTTAAAGTAAACAAAATACACACAAATGACCAACCAAATCTAGCAAACTCAACATACAATTAATGAAGCAAAATTGGCAAATTGAAGAAGCAACTCTCGGTGGAAAATTTGTAATCGAAGTCGCATCATCCTCTTCTCCTTCCTTCCTACTATATATATATTTATGCATAATAATTGGAATGACCTAGATTTATATTTTATTCAAATTCATGTGTCTAAGTATTTATGTTAAGATGTTGAATTTAAGGAGCATGATTATGTTATTAGTAGTCTTAAATATATGATTTTGTATGTCTATGTTGCCATTAATATTTTGTTCTATATGCATTAATGTGTGAGTAATGAAATTATTAATGTTGTCTTGTACACATTAAGATGTTAAGTTAAGTTAGATTAATAACTCAACCATAATTCCACTTAAGCTAGTTGATTAAGTTTCTTGTAATTAAGTAGCATTTATGCCCAAATACAAGCCCAAATGAGACTCAAATTAAAGCAAAATGCAACCTAAAGTTATATAGGCATTAAGGGGTAAATTTGGAATGTGAAAAAGTCAAAATTAGCTAATTTAACTTACTTTTTGAAGGCAGCCAAATTTTATCCGAATTTTCCTTTTCTTCTTCCATTTCTTTTCTTTTCCATTTCCATCTCCATTTCCAAGCTCAAGTTAAGGTTTATAGCAAGTTTAAAAATCAAAGTATTTCCCAAGACAAGGTATGTACATATAATTATTTGAATTGATTAGTTATGATTGTTGTTTTGTTTTGTTTATCTTGTTTGAAGTGATTACATGAATTCTTCATTGACTTGAGTTTAATGTTGATCAAATGATTTGTTCATCTTGGGATGAGTTGAGAAAGTGTTATATGAGTGTGTGAGGTTGTGCATGCTTTGTTGTATGTTTATGAAGTGTGGGGAGTAAGTGAAGAGGATTTGTGTAGAGAAATTTAGAATTGATGGAAGTAGGTTTTTGAAGTGTTTAATTGTGTTGAGTTCATGTTTTGAGTTACTAGAATTGAGTAGTGTATGTTGGAGTGAATATATGAAGTGGAAGTGTAGTTGAGGAAAGTTTTAAAGTGTATTAAGATGTAAGTTTGCAAAGTTGAAAAACAGGGGATTTGAATTTTCGTTTAACCTTGTTTTTAAAACGTACGCCGGCATCTGGGGATTCTACGCCGCCGGCGTAGAGGCGGTGTAGAAAGCCCACAGAATCGTTTTTCCTAACGCCGTTTGCAACGCCGCCGGCTTTAATGCTAAGAATTTGCCAGCGTCCGTTCTTCAGAACGTACACCAGCAATTTGAGTTTCTATGCCACCGGCGTAGAGGCGGTGTTGAAAGTTCACAGAACCAAATTTCTTAAAGCCGACTGAACGCCGCCGGCTTTCGCTAGGAAGTCAGCCGGCGTTCTTTCTTCTAACTTGTACGCTGGCTTCTGGGAATCAAGGCCGCCAGCATACATGTGAAGGCTGCTCGCGTACTTAGGTAAGCGGCCGGCTTACACCTCTCTGGACATTTTTGAAAACCTTGGTTTTGGATTCTACGCCGGCTCAAGGCCGCCGGCGTAGGGTACAAAGGCTGACGGCGTACACTTTGAACGCTGCCAGCGTTGGCAGTGTACATTTTCAGAACATTGAACACCGGCTCAACGCCGCCAGCACTCCTGTCTTTTTCAATTTTAAGAGCTTTTTCTAAAAATTTTCCAAAGTTGTTATTTGAGCAATTAAGTGTTTATTAAGTGATTTAGAATGTAATAGGACGTTTAAATGCTTATTCGTGACTTTGAAATTAATGAATTGGATGTCTTTGATTAATTGTGAAATATGGATATAATATGTATATATATTTGTGAGAATGAAATCTATAAATTGTTGATTTATTAATTATTGTGACATTTCTATTACAGTTAAGGATTCTTCGGTTAGTTCTTCACCGAGAGATCCTAGTTCTATACTAACGGGTTCAGGTACGCAATAATTTGTCTGATGTTTACTAGGACCAGACATTTCTAATTTGACCTAAATTGATTCGATTTAACATTTGAATGAATTGGATGTCTTTTACGCTGTTTAATCTGGTCCGAGGAGTAGCAAGCCTGTCATGATGCAATGACATGTTAGCTAGGCGCTTAACCAAGTCATGATGCAATGACTATACCATGATGCAATGGTACGCTATGATGCAATAGCGATTCTTTTGGTTAAGTGGGTAGCCGATAGGGGGGAATTGTATCTGTGTAACGTTTGCTTAAACTTAAGGGGAAATACCATGATTTAGTTCAAGGTTTATGGGAACTTGTGAACTAGGCTCATGTTATGGACTGAGTTTAAGTATAGTCGGGCAACGGCTTTTAAACCCTAAATGAAGCTATTATCTTCATGAAATAGATATAGGAGATATAAGTATTCGGACTGCTTATATCAACCCCCTGAGCAGCTGCTGTTACTCAGGATCCCTGGATTCCCGAAGTGTGACCGGGGTTTGAATACCCTCTTGTTGATTTGTGAATCAAAATGTAATAAAGATAACCACTTTTCTATGATGCATTACATGAATTGGATGACTTGTTATGCATTGGTTATTGTGTACTGGGCCTTTGGCTCACTTTTGCTACTTTGCAGGTATTGGAGACGAGTATTACGATGACTTGGGCTATGGGTCCGATTTTGAAAGATTTCTGGACGAGTGGGATGAATAGGATCCGATGACCCGGGACTTATAGAAGACTTTTTGCTAAGGACCAGTTATGAATAGAAGGCTTGTTAGTGAAGCCAATTTCTTTTGTAATGACCCTAAGATCCTTTAGGATCCTCATGTTTTGAGAAACTATGTAATTTGTTTTGTAGTGTCATGTATTGACACAAAGCAATGGTTGTTTGATGTAAATATATGTATAGATTGCTTTTGTTAGCAATCTTGTTTTATTTAAAAAGTCCTTTACAAAGTTTAGTGATTTGATCAAACAATTTGCATAAACTGTTAGTTTTAGGACAACCTTACATATAATGTTAGAACGTTATATGTGGTTGGGGATTCGGTACTCTAAGTCTCGGGATTTAGAGGACCGGGTCTTTACAATAATGGACAATCAAACAAGGCTCATTAATCTCCTAAATTTCTAGTTCAAACCAGCATTAAAAACCATAACCAAACAATTCCAAAAACCAACCCTAACTCGTAATAAATGGCTACAACTCAGATCAAGAAACACACCTCCATTAAAACACTTGAGCAAGGTTTCCAAGGATTTGAACCAATACAAATTCAAGCTTCCACAACTCACAAATTGGATCCAACAAGGTAAATTATTCTAAACCCTAGTTGCACTTTTCCAAATTTGAAAATTAAAGATCACATACATGTTGATGCGTTATGAGTTGATATATATAGATATATATCACATATAAACACTTAGGAAAGATTTGGAAATAATTTTAATGTGGAAAATAGAAGATATATGAATTGGTTCATCGGAGAAGACGATGAACAGTACCAGTATTGGCCCTATGTCGGTATTTTATGTCTTCAACGCTGGCGGCTTACAGTGATAGGTCGGCGGCATAGAAGCGGCGTAGTTCGGAACAGAAGATATGTAAAGTTTATCTTTTACGTAAAATGAATGAACGAAATAATTATATTAGGTATATAAAAAGAAACACGACGACACTAAATAATAGTAAACAAATATGAGTTACTATAATGGGTTAGTTAGAGAATAACATAACAGTAGTAATAATAACTATGAAGATATAAGCTTATTAAATATCAATTTTTCAAATACCAGATAAATGTATATAAATATCCAACAAGATCAAGACAAGCAAAATGAAAATAAATGTTAAATAATTATTGTTATTATAAGACCATTAACGGACTAAAATAAGTAATAGAAACCAAGCCAAATGTCAATATAGGACATTAAACACTTATAGGAGTTTAGTTATATAATCTATGTTTTATTGATGAATATTTTTATTCATCTAGGTGACATTGATATTATAGAAGACCTTCCAGTCGATTACTACGATTAGTCACTATGAGCAGGTGAGTAACTCAATCATATTATAATGTTTGTGCTTGTATTTAGTTGAATATATAATGCAAAGATAATAATATAATTATCTTGATTGAGATGTGTTGTGATCTATTTGTATGATTGTTAATATACCATTACCAAAGTGATGATATAATGATATGGGGATGTGAAATAGTATGATGATTATTGTGTGTAATGTGTGACCACCATGAAAATGAATAAGAAGTATTGATTTCTTGAATAACCAGTCGTGCATTACACATACTGCATTATTACATATACAAATGGGTGATAGTCTACTACATATTAATATTTTGGTTCTCTATTAATGCTTAGTTTTTCTAAAGTGTTAGTTCTTCTAAGGTTTTCTTTCTTCCATCTATTCTACGGGAACTAAGTGGTAATGAAGAACACCGCCCGTAGTATCACTTTGAAATGATTAATACTTGTCATGCCCTGAGGGTATCCTAATAACAGTAACCAAGAAGCACTTGATTTCCATTACTAGTTTACCTTCTAGGAATGACATGATTTCAACAAACATGATCTTTTAGTTGCTTGGATAGGATAAACAAACATATATAAGACGTAAATTAGTAAGCAACTATCACAAAATAAGATATTACAGATCATATGCTTTATAAATCCTTACAACCTCAGCTAATGATTCTAATGCACGTTAACTGCATCAAAAGGACTAATAAAGATATATATATTCTAATCCTATACTAGTCTTTAAACTTCTGGCTTCTAATCTCTTACCGGGACCATGCTCCTACTAGTAATGAGCCAGGGTCGTAGAGTAAACCTGAAAGGACTGTTGGAGTGTGAGCTAAAACACAAGCTCAGTGAATAACTAGAACTTACCACATATTACATACAAGTTATTTAGTAATCATATGAAATGCACCAATCAAACATATGAACATTACAAGCTTGGATAACCTGGAATCCAAACAGGATGAAGATTTACGTCCTCCCATCAGGATTGAAGGATCACAATCTATGGTCCACCTACCAAGGAGAGACTAAGCTTTCAGGAAACAATTTGGTTCCAATTAATTATCTCTTTAAACTTATCATGTTTCGTTATTTATTTCCTGATTTAGCTTTAGAAACTCCACTAAGTGTTAGTTATTTCTATGCAATACCATAAGTGGTGTTCTTCGTTTACCATTTAGTTCCTATGGTATTAACAGGACAAAGGTAATCTTGCAATTAACTAATAGCCTTCTTGCCTAGATAATTCAAGCATTACCAGAGATCCGAAAAACTAACACGTAGTAGGGTACCACTTACTCAAATGCTAATTATGCACAGTATGTAATGCTTGATAATTTTCCTTTATGGTATCAGTTAGTTTTTAATCAAGTTGAAGGTGATCAAGCATTACAGACACTCAATCATGTTCTATAGACAATACCAAGATACATGCATCTTCGTTATCACTTATAATAGAGTGACTTGGCAATCAATGTAATACAATACACAGTTTTCACAATCCAAACAGTACACCAAATTTTTATTATCTTTTATTTAAGATTCACTAATATTACAAGCACAACAAATGTAATAAGACTGAGTTACTCACCTGCCCATCCTATTCAGTCGTAGTAATCGTCAGGAAGGTCCTCTCCAATACCTAGGCCACCGATTGAGATAAGTAATATAGTCATTAATTATACAAGACTATATAGCCTAGCTCTTATGAATAATTAGGTGTCCTAAGGGTTGGCCGGGCTTCTGTTTTGTTTTTAACTAATTCTCTGAGGATAATCTTAAGTTCTAAATTATTGTTATTTCAGTTTACTTAATCGACTTTGGTTTGACACTTGAATCTATTGATTGGGTACTCGGGAAGTTTAATAATTTAGTTAATTCATTTTCATTGTTTAAAAATTTTTTAGTTTTCTTTTTTATTTACTTACAAACTTTTTCTTGTAAAATATAGATATCTCTACATTTACAAATTTGGATTATTTAAATTTCCATTGTTATCTAATTATCTATAATTATTTGTTTGAAAACATAATTAGTATTTACTAAGCTCGTAAAATTTTTCCTATAAATTAATTAAATATACTTTTAATGAAAATGAATTTTGTTAATATAAGGATTTATTAGTTTAATTACAAATATTTTCAAAAATTTCCTCTTTACTGTAAATAATACTAATATTAGTAATTATTAACAATAATAATAATAATAATAATAATAATAATAATAATAATAATAATAATAATAATAATAATAATAATAATAATAATAATGAATTAAATTTAATTAGCTTCGTTTTTCTTTCTTTTTTTTTTTAATTTTGGATTTTGCTGAGAGGTACACGGGTGGAACACGTCCCGTGTACCTCCCCGTGCTCATCGGCGAACACTATTCATCTTCTTCCCCGATGAGTTTCGATCAGTTCTGATTGATTCCGACGTTAGAACGTCGGTTTTCTTGCCCCATTCAGCTCCTATAACATCAATCTACTTGAATATATAAAGAAAACAACAAATCAACAACATGTTACCAGCTTTTTGGAATCATCAAGTTCGGTTAGGGTTTACAAAGATTACCTTCGTTGTGGCTTCTCGGTGAAATTCGAAGCTTCTAATGGACTTGGTTAGGTTCCTAAGATGTTTAGAAGTCAATACCAGTCCTTAGATTTGAAAGAAAACACACGGAATGAGATCGACTTACCTCAAGCTCGTTTTCAAGCGTTTTTCCAGTTTTGGTTCGTGATTTTCGAACTGGATTGATGTATGCGTTTAAAAATCGGTTTCTAGGTTGATTCTACTCCTAATAAGGTGTGGTTTGATTCTGGAAAATTTGAGAGGGATTGAAGTCCGTTTGCTTGTCCTTCTAAGGTCCTTAGTATGTATATATATGTATATAAAACAAAACTAATAATCGACCGTGTTTCTCCTTCATATTTGAAACGAATTGCTTGCATTTGTTGCTGTTTGATCAGCTTGTTTTATTGTCATTAATAGGTGGGTGATTTAGCATGTTTATATTGGCTTAGGATTAGATTTGGATTGACTTTATATGCATTATTGAGGGAAATTTCGGTTCACAATTCTTAAGAAGATCCAAGCCATTGAAACCATGATCATACGTTTCCTGCAAGTTGTTTATATGCATATATTATTTAAATATTAAATAGATATTATTTAGTTAAATTTTCGGGTAATTTATTACACTATTAGGGTATATTTTAGCTTATATATGTAAGTATATATACAAAAATATCTTTAATGGATCCTACAAGATGTTTAGTTTAGTAGACAGTACAAATTTAAGTTTTATTTGTACGTATTTATTCGTTTAAGAAGGGTTTATCTTCCGCGATTTAGGTTTTATAAGCTTGTCGGGTCAATTTTCGTTTCAGACTCCAAGAGCTTAAGAAAACCCTAATTCGAATACTGGTATGATTCAAATTTGTGTTTGAAGTCTAGATCTCAAGTTATATATCAGTTTATATTTTTATTGGGTATTTATAATTCTAACAGTTTATCTTAAGATCGCGATTTTCTAACTAAAAACCTATTGGGTCGTTTACTTAATATTACTACTGATATATAGGCTAAATTAGTTATATGTATTAGATTTGGATACCTACTATAAAATCTTATCAATATAGTTTATTACTAACTAGGAATCTCGAATCTTAGGGTTCAAATTCAAGTATAGGTTCATTACTATACCTTGTTTTAACCTCAAGTCTTTGTTGAATACAAAAGTGTTCACTTAATATTTATATTTAGGTTTCCTCCATTTGATCTATTTGTTTGACAAGGATTCGGGTTTGAAATTTGAAGTTTCCTTTGATCCTATCTTGAATTACTAATTCAAGATACGAAATCTCGTTTTTGGTATCAGTTGGGGTCAAAGAAGTTCTTTTATGAAGTTTATGGGTCCTAATCCGGCCAAATTTAAGTTATCTGTCTAATTTAGGGTTTTTGGTTAACTTTTAGGTTTACTAGTTAGTTCGTAACTTGTAAATTTGAGTCATCTCCTACTGTGAAAATTCTTGGGGTTTACAATACTTAGGGAGTTTCTAAAGGTGATATAGGAAATGGTCAGTTAAAACATCATTAAGCTAAAAGTAATAACCCTAAGATGAGAAATCGTTGATTTTCCTGTAAGCTTAGTTTCTTCAACACTAAAAAGAGGGCGCAAATCTTTTTCCTGTTTGGATTCTAGATCATCCAAGCTTGTATCTGAGCATATGTTTGAGTGATTGCATCACATATGATTTGTTAATAGTTTTCTTGATGTGTAATATGTCTGGTTATTGACTGAGCCGTGGTTTCGCTCACATTCCAACAGTCTTTTCAGGTTTACGCTTCAACCTTGGTTAGTTACTTTCAGAAATATGGATCCAGTAGGGGCTTTATAGCTAGAAGCCTATGGTTCTATTTGGGATAAACGGTTTATATTTTCCTAGAATAGATTAACCGATATTATCTTATTAGTTATGTAAGTGGAGAATTACAAAAAGATTACATGGTTTGTAATAATTTATGATACTCTATGATTGAGTTGATAATTATTTACTAATTTATATCTTGCATGTATTTATCCTTCTTATCAAAGCACTAAAAGATCTTGTTATTTGGAAAATATGTCGCTCTTCGAAGATAATCTAATGAAAGTATTCAAGTATGACTTGTTTACTTCTTCTATGGTACCATCAGGATGTGATAGAAATCATATTTTGGAATGGATTTACCCCTCCAATCGGGGTTAGGTGTTTCAGGTTCTTTAAAACTAATCTTTGAAATCTAACTTTGTAGTTTATTTCGGGCTCTTACTCGACCATCCTAAAATAGTTCTTTTGAGCTCCTATTCATCCATCCTTTAATAGTTCTTTCAAACTCCTATTCGCCCTTCTTGCAGACTCACGAGTTCATGTGAGCCCCACTACTATGCTCTTGTCCCATCAAGCATAGTAGCTAATGAAATAAAGCTAACTACGTGATATGTATGAATTAATTAATATAACTTTTACTATGTAGTTAAGATAATTTAAAGGTGATCATAGAATTTGCAGACACTCCAGCATGATAATAATAAAACACAATTTAGTTAACAACATTTCATGTCTCGATATGCTTAGTATTCCTTCAACTAATGTTATCATGCATAATCCATTTTCATCTTTTCCTACTTCTAGTTCCTCTAACTATAAGTACAAACAAGTACGTAAAGTTAGGAGATAAACTTAGTCGGCCATCATTGCTACAATTCTTTACTCATAATAATCCTCTGAGTACGGATCCTCCCAAATTTCATTACCTAAATGAAAGAAATACCCGTAATAAGTATTTCATGGAAGTTCTACTCGAACTTTCTAACTCTATTTTAGTATTTGCGTTAAAATTCGGATAAAAAGAAATTCCAACTTAAAATGGCCATAACTTGCTCATTTTAACTCGAAATTTCGCATATTATATATTTTTCTACCTACTAAAAAAGATATATTTGTTTTTAAGGTTGTTTTTATCATAAAAATCCATTTGGGTTGCAAAACACCATGGTACGGAATAGCCATGAATTTCCCAGCTTTTAAAAATACAATTTTTTCAACTTTCCTTCATCCAAAAACCCTAAAACAAAGACATGGATATTTGTATAGTTAAAAGATCCTTTGACATATATATATATATATATACACACACAATATACTCATATTGTATGCAAAATTTAATGGTGTTGTCTCAATGATTATTTTTCATAAAACAATTTATCTTATAGTGTGGAAAACTTGAATTTTAACATTTTCCTTTTTATGTGTTTTGGAAAAACTTTATAATTTCTTAGGTTATTACAATTGAGTATATTCTTATTTTGTTTTCCAATTTCTCTTTAAAAATAATTTTTTTTAACTTTAATCTTCTACAATTTTTACTTTTAGTGATAAAAATAAAGTCTCCAAAATCTTTATTAAGTTGTTGATGATCTATAATAATTTGAGTTCTATATATTTTCCTTTAAAAAATAAAAATGGTTTTGATAAACAAGTCTTTTCCTTTTCATATTTTCATTTCTTAACTTCTTTAAAAATAAACTGTCTTTCTAAAACTTGGTATTTTAAGTCTTTTACCAATTTTACTCGGAAGGAAATCATGTTTTAATGTTTTTTAGGTTGTTGATAATATCTATTGTTTTTGGAACTTATCATGTTTATATTCTTTTTATTTCTTTGAAAACTGGTGTATCGTTTAAAAACTTGTTAACGTTTGTTTTTGTCTAAGTGGGTTTATAAATTAGTGGGTTGATTTTATATTGATTTGAAAAACTTGTTTTATTCTTAATATTTATCAAGTGGTGGCATATTCCTTTTAGATAATTTTATAAGAAAAGCTTTCATAATAAGGAATTATCAACATTAGAACTTAGCAAAAAAAAAAAAAATCATTTTACTTTGAAAAGAGAATAACACTATTAAAAATTAAGTCTTATAGAAGCTTACTTAGTAAGTGAATTTCCAATTCTATGATGAGCTTATTTAAGTTTAATAAAAGATATGGTTGGGTTAAAATCTTAAGTTTAATGGTAAAAATTATATTTTTATAATGTATTTTAGTTTCGATTTATAAAAGACGTGAGTTCCTTTTATTATTTGAAGAAATCTTTATTACTATTACTTAAAAATTTATTATTAGCTTGTCTAAGCTTTTGAAAATAATTTTAAAAACAATACTTAGATTTTTTGTTGAAAAATCCTTTGTTATGTGATAAGAAATTTAGTTTACCTTTCTTTATTAATGAAAGAACCCATTTTTTATTTTTATTAAGATAACAACATTCTAATCATGCATGAACATAATTATGTAGTAATGAAAAAGAGTAAGGATAATACATAATAACATAGAAAGAAATATAATAAGCAAATAAGCATAATAATATGGTCAAGTATTGAGAACCTTAGCTTTATCAAGGTATCCCGATTAAATATTTGGAGCCTTAGCTTCATCAAGGCTTACCGGGACTAAGAATAGACTAGTCCTAAAAGAAAAGAAAAAGCTATAATAAGAGTAATAATAATGGTAAGAATAATAAAAGCATGTCAGTGATAGTTAGTGAGCATTTAGGCTGTAAGAAATATAGATATACATATATTTAATAATATATATATAAGGTTTTATAATAATAAAATAATAATAATCAGAATTCTTGGTATGTGTAAGAACAAAATATGAATATGTTGTTGTTTCTACAACTCACATGAGTATTTGAGAAACAACACCATAGTTATGCTAAGTTACATGACATGGGAAAACAAGTGTAAGAAAGTTTTTACCTAAGTTGTGTTTATGTATTGAAGGTGGATGTAAGAATATATGGAAAGTGTGTTTGTTATTTTGTTTTCTTGAAGAGTGGTGAATGGTAGACTGTGTTTGAGAGAGAATTGTTGCAAAGAGAAGTTGAGAGGAAAATTTGGTAGAGTTTTGTTAAGGTTTGAGAAATATGTGTAAATTGTGAAAGAGGGAAGGGATATTTATATAGTCTTGAAGTGAAAATGAAATAGCCATAATTTATATATATATTAATGCATGCTAAATTTGATAATTATATGTGTGTATGTGTTTGAGTGGATTAGTGTGTTTGCAATGTTGGGTGTGTTATAACATATGTGATTAGATAATAAACTATGGTAAATATATCTAGGTTGATAGTTTATTCATGTTAGAAATTATCATGTTAGTGTTAATTGTTATTGTAATGAATTATATGTGTTGAATTTAAGCTTGTTTTAGGCCTAAATAAAATTCTAAACATAGCAAAATTTTTAAAGCCCACTCAAGCCCAAACTCAAGTCCATAATTAAGCCCAAATAAGGCCCAAGCCTTGCCAAATCTGCCCTCCTCAAAAGTCAACACCATTTAGATAAACATCAAGGTTTAATTGAAGCATGAGACAACCCAAAACAGAACAAAGGAAAAGAAAATTCGTAACTCAAGGAGCCCAAAATTTTCAAGACCCAAACAACTTATCTTGGACTCAACACACCAAAAATCCTTCCCCAAGCCTATATACATTGAGGTAAGTTTATTTGATGTTTAAGATGCTTTATTTTCCCCTTAATCCATGAAATATGCATGTGTGGTGTAATATGAGTAATTGGTATACTAAATTCTTGTTGATGTGTTGTAGAGTTGTTAGGAAAGTTTAGAATGCTTGAGTTGTTGTAGATAGGTTGTAGTAGGCTTTCATGTGATTTGGAATTAAAGTGTTGAAGTATGATGAGTATTAGAATTGTTTGAAGTGTGCTAGGGTTGGTGGAAGTTGATGAAGAAGAGTTTGATTCTTGTAGAGTGGTGTTTGAACTTGTTTGATGTTGAAAGTTGAAGTTTATGTTGTTTGAATGTTATATTGATCATATAACAAGTTTTGGAAAACTTTGGAATGAGTTTAAAGAATTTTAAGAAGTGTAAAATGCATTTAAGGAACAAAGGATTTCGTCATTATTTTGTTCCAGTATGCACAACCTGCTGCATGGGCGTGCACATGGCCATGCAGGCCTTAAAACCCTCAAAAATTTGTCTCGGGTCACATTTTCCTACCCTACACGGCCTCGAGCACGGCCATGCACAAGCCCGTGCAGCCCTTAAAATGCTTAAAACTTTGTCTCGGGTCACTTTTTCATGCTCTGCACGGCCTCGAGCACGGCCATGCACTCGGCCGTGCAGACTTTTCCCTGTTTCGCAGCCATTTGTAATTCAACCATAACTTTTTTATCTGACCTCCGTTTGAGGTGATTCAAGTTGTGTTGGAAAGCTTAAAAAGAGATATACAAATTTCATGTTTTAAGTTTTTACAAATTTTAATAGTAATAATGCTTAAATTTTAGTTCTTTTCAACTGATATACTTTTCAAACAAAGTTTAAACTTATAATTGGTTGTTAAAATTTCCTCAAGCTTGATAAATGATCATTTAAGCATTTATTGAGTATTGTATGACAATATATGATATCTAAATGCTATGTGATGATGTTGTAATGATTTATTTAAATTTCTTTGGATGATTATACTTAAGATTTGAAGAATATATATACTTGAACTAAGTGTGAGTTTGTAATTACTTCTTTTTACAGTGATTGATCCCCTTTCGGTTATTTCCCTTGATTCTCGAGCTAGTACAGGTACACAATACTTTGATTGATTATTGCTTAGGATAGGCATATACCAATTTGACCTTAATCAAAAATTAATAAAAAGATATTGAAATTGGGTGTGCTTTACGTCGTTGAATCCGGATCCGGGGAGCGACAACCTTGTCATGATGCAATGGCACGGTAGTTTAGGCGCTTAGCCCAATCTTTTGTCATGATGCAATGACTCAAATCCATGATGCAATGGTTCACCATGATGCAATGGTGGTTTCTTTTATTGGCTAAGTGGGTAGCTAATAGGGTTAACTGTATCGGTATATCCTCTACTTAGGCTCGGAAAGAAATAATATGTTTTAGTTCACGGGTATGGGACCATTGAACTAATTGATATTATAGACCGGGATAAGTGGATTATATAAAGGAGTGTGAACCCTAGATGAAGCTATTGTTCTCTATCGGTTAGATATAGGAGATATAGGTATCCGGTCTATCTATATCAACCCCCTGAGCAGCTGCTGTTACTCAGGACCCCCAGAATTCCCAAGCTTGAATCGGAGTTTGAATACTCCAGTGTTGTTCTATTCACTTAACTAAAAGATAATGAAGTTGTAATGATTTATTGCATTGCATTTAGTTAAGTGAGCATTGCATATGTATTTGTTTGCATTATTGTGTACTGGGCCTTTGGCTCATGCTGCTATCTTGCAGGTGACTTTGATGACGAGCTTTATGACGATATGGGCTATGGGACTGATTGGGAAGACCCTACGGATGACTAGAAGAGAGGCCTAGTATATGCTTAGGATTCCTTTTGATGAAAATTTCTTTTTGAAGTGTTTAGGCTTGTTTGTTAAGCCTTGGAATGTAAATTGTGTTGAAGTATATTTGTAATATAGTTGGGTTGTAAGTAGGATTTCTATGTTTATATGTTCCTTGAGAAGTTGTAATGTATAAATATATTATGTATAGCTTGTATATAGTTAATGACCCACTACCTATGTAGTGGTAATGTCTTAATTCAAAGCATATGAATGTTATATCTATTTTAAACAGGTAGTCATTACAAACATCTCTTTTTAAGACGACCTTACGTATAATACTTGAATATTGTTCCTAATATTTGGGTATTATGCGTGGTCGGGAGATTTGGCACACTTAATAATTGGGTTAAGTGGGCCGGGTCTTTACAGAAAATTAGATGTAATAAAATAAATTGAAAAAGAAATAAATAATAGAGAAAAGAGAGGGAGGTAGCACCGGCCTTGAAGGAAGAAGGGGGAGGATTTGATTTGTTGTATTTTTATAATGAAATGTAATAATTTGTAAGGTATGATGTGAATAAAGTTGTATTGAAAATATAAAAGTATAAGAAATATGTGTATAAGTAGAAAGCAATAGGTTGTAAGAAAAAGTAGAGATAGTGAAATGGTAATGAATGGTAAAAATAGTACTATGAATAGTAGACTAGATAAATAAAATACCGGTAGTAATAAAAATACGCATAAACAAGCTATAATGATATTTTAAGTTATCGAAAAATTACGAAACTAATATCTTTGAAATCCTTGTATAATCAAAAGTCTTTTGGTGTTATCAAGATATTTTTACTATTTCGGGCATTATGGCATGTTTCGGGAACTGATCCCGTTCAGGTTTAAAACGAATCGAATTTTGACAAATGTGATCTTTTTAAGTTATCTTATATTATTCTGAGCTATAATCCATCATTGACTTATTTCTGTTGTTCTCAAGTTTCGAGCGTGGGATTGCCAGAGTTGAAACTATTAGATTATCTTGATCTTAGTTGACTTTTGAAACTTCGGTTTGACTAGGATTAGGGTTTAATCCAACTTTATCCTAGAAATTGAGGGGTTTACAAAGAGAGAGTATGGTAGATGGCAAGGAAGAGAGAGAGGGAGGAATTGTGAGTTAAAAATTAATTTTTATAATGAAAAGTAATAATATATAAAGTACGATATGAAATAAAGTTGTATGGGAAAAGTAAGAAGTAAGAAAATAGGTATATATGTAGTACAAAAAGTATAGATAGATGAATAGTTATGAATAGGGTAGAATAGGATAATGAATAGTAAACAAGACAAGTAATTTATCGGTAGTAAAGAAAATACGCGTAAAAATACGATATCCGATATTTTTAGTTATCAAAAAATTATCAAACTGATATTTTTAAAATCCTTGTATTATTACGAATCTGACGGTGTCATTGGAATATTTTTACTATTTCGAGCCCTAAGACATGCTTTTTGAGAATTTATCTCGTTCGGGTTCGAAACACACTAAAATTTAACGAATCTGATGTTTTTAAGCTTCCCTATATTATTAAAAACTATTATTCACAATTATCTCAATTTCGTGGCTTAGGGTTTAAGAGCATGAGATTGTCGAATCTAAACATTAGGGTTTGTTGTAGACTTTTTTTACTTTTAAAGTTCCGGTATGACTTCCAAGTTTTTTATTTATTATAAATTTTTGAGATTTTTAACCGTGTTATATTTTTGGTTCAAAATTTACGTTTAATTATTTTATTTTTATGATTCGTTTAATATTCAGAAATTCTTGGGATTTGTTTAATTGAGTCAAGGATTTTGGGTTGACTCGGTTTGATTCTTTGGTAGTAGTTAACATTTTTATTCTAAAATTTATCGAAGGGTTTAAGGTTTTAATATTTTTTTATTGAGTGTTATTTAGGTATATCACCTTGATTTGCATGTTAAGGATCATATCGATGATTCAGTTGACGTACGGATGTTGAATCAATCGATTGTTGGATTTCTCATTTTGTTTTGAGAGTTCTCTTATGCTCAAGGTTAAGAATTTTCGTACTTGATCTTATTTAGAATTCAATTTTAACTTAGGTCGGTTTTCAGAATTTTGGTTTTGATATTTAACTCTAGGATTATTTTCTAACAATTATAAAAAATCAAGGGGTTTTTAATCTACCCCTCTTAAATAAAGTTTTTTCCTCAAAACTTGTCACATGTATGTAGTTTGTAAAACTTGCTGAGAAAACTTATGTCGTATTTCATTAGCATTCTTGACATATGGAATTCATCGTACTTTTATTTATTAAGTTTATTTGTGACAGGTATTATGATTACATTATGTTGTTTCTTTGCCTCCATTTATTTGATATATTTCTTTAGTTTCATTTCCACAAAAAGGTTTGGGAGTTATTGCCATTTTAGTATTTCTCCTTTCTCCATAAGCTAAATTTTTTTTATTCTTAACTTGGTGATTTTGAGAATTTTCCTACATTTCATTTGTTCTGTGTGTTTGATATTCTTATGCAGTATGGTATATATAAATCAATAAGATTTGGTTTAGTGATTTCAAGCTTCACTTTACTCGACCTGTTGAAGAGACTCAGACTCAATCAAGACGACAAACGATTGACACTTGACTCCACTCAACTCGACTCTAGACTAATGACGACACATTATGACACAATACTGATACATCGATACAACAAAAGAAGGTTATGAATTCGCTTTTCCATCCTTATGTGAGTATATATATGACATAGTGCATATAAAATATGCAATGTTCATACTCCTTTTATTATTAAGGATATAGATGTTTTATTATTTATGTGATCATCTTGATAAGATTTGAGATCAAGATGTTTTATTATGGTTGTATTTCGCGAAAATTTTGGGAATTGTATTTTGAGATTTTATCATCAATGGTTCTAGCCTTGCCTTAGGCAATAATTATAAGTATTTAAGCTTTTAATGTACTTTGTTTTGGGTGTTTTTAGTGTCGACAAGGTGGATGGCATTTGATTTGATTTCTACGTTTGATATATGCTAAATTTTTGTCGATCTTATGTCTATCGATTCTATATTAGGTTTATTTATTCTACTATCATCACTAACAAATCATCCCTTTAGTCTTAGCAGTGCAAAAAGACATTCTAACATCTAAGGATACGATGCTAACCTGACACTAAATTGCGTCCACAACTATCATTCTCTTCCAGGGTAGCGAATTCCATTTCCTTGTAGCTAGCTTCCTCGTAAACCCACTATCCTTGTAGGTTGTATGCACATATTCCTTGTGGGGTGTTACCAAGTATCTCCCATTCCTCTTGTCATTTCCATTCTTAACGTTATCAGTGCCTTTCTTTTTAAGGAATTTTTAGCAATATGTCCCGATTTCTGATAGATAAGATAGACAGTAGTGGTTTTATTTGGATAACTTTGGACCCTGTGGTTCGAACTTTCGCAGTAGTAACTCTTGTGTTGTAGCCTGGGATATTGTCTTTGATGATGTCCCCCTTTACATTTCCAAAATTAGATATCCAGTGTCTTTCTATCCTTCTTTTTGTTTTGATTGCCTGAGGGTTTGAACTCCTTGACTTTTAGGCTTAAGCTGGGTCTACTTATGGGTTCTTCCTCAATTATCATAACGTTCCTTTCTGTCATTCTCCTTTTCTTAGCACTTTCCACAATTTGTGCTCTTTCTACTAATTCTCAAAAACCTCTTATGTCAAACTCTTCTAACTTGATATGAAAGTCTTCGTTTAATCCTTCTAAGAATGCTTATCTCTTAAGTTTCTCTCTATGTTTATATAATTCAGGAGCATATTGTAATAGCCCGTTAAACTCTGTTTCATATTGCTCGAGACTACGATCTCTTTGAGAGATATGTAAGAAATCCGCACCATATTGGACTCTCAAACTTCTGAGGAAAATTTTTTCCAAGAATTCATGCGTAAATATCTCCAATGTGATTGGCAGTAGTAGCTTCCTACTTCTGTATTCCTACCATATCCTTGCATTGAGTGTCAGCATATAAGTACTGAAAACAAGCTTAAGGTGGTGCGATACTTCAAAAGCGCTAAAAGACCGCTCTACTTGTCTAACCAATCCTCGGCTTCATCCGGCTTGCCAAAAGCTCCATCAAAATATCGATTGCACTTTATGAAATTAGGAAACATACTTTGATAGGGCGTTGGTGATAGCGGTCAGCTGGCATCGTTGCAATAGGTGGCTTTGGAACCTCCGGTGCCGCTTCTTGTGCATGTGTAGCTAGTATAGGTGTTGGTATAGTATGAGCTCATTGCACGAAATCTCTTATTAAGTCGGCAAGTTTTTCAATATTAACTAGAACTTCTCTTGATTGATTTGGTTGTTGAGGTCCTTCCCGGCTCTTAGGTTCTATAGGGGGTATTTTTGGTTTGCGTTGTACACGAGTGCGTCTCCTATTTATTCTACAGTTTTATTAAGTCCAACGTGAAACTTTCAAATTTTTATTAAGTTTTAAGCATTCATAAAAACTTAAAGAGAGATGTTCGAGTATGAAAATGCGTATATATAAAAGAAATATTAAAAACTTGTAGAAATCATAGTAATAGAAAGGAAATTCATACTATTAAAGCAAATACATTAAAATAGGAGGATGGCTTAAATCCTTCCTTTACAAAAGCTCAAAGAAATGATGCAAAACATGATTACATTTTCATTTTAGTTTACAAAGCATTACTTAGATAGTGTTTACAACATTGTTGATCTCTTACCAAAAGTGTAACACCTAACAATACTTTTAAAGGGTTTATGAAAGATCTAGCTTCCATCCCTAGTTCGGATTGCACTTTACAGGGTAGGAATATCTCCTTGACATGTTAAGCCTCTCGATTCCTTATCTTCGTCATTAGGACTTTCTTCCTTTCTCATGTAGTGGGGTACTGTTGTGGGACCTTTAGAGCAAGTTCCATATTCTTTCTTCGATGGGTCATCTTCTTCGAGGAATGAGATAAGGTCAACCCATAGACCCTGCGACTTCAGGCACTCACATACATAGCGATTCCATTCTTTGCACATGTGGGACATTACTATGGCATTTGTGGGGCAATTTCTAGTTTGGAAAATGGGGTGTCTACATACATAACATTCCTTCAGTGTCATTAGGCGATTGTTGGCATAGTGTCCTTCCTTAACGTAACCAAAGCAGATAGTACCAATCGTTTTAGGACAACCATGAATTTTATGATCGGGGATCTTTCTTCTTAAAAGGTTCGAGTCATTTATGTCTCTTAACCCTGGGTTCTAGATTAGTTGTGAAGGAAAGTGCTCGCAATATTGGTGTTGCTCCAAGTTTGGGTCTCATAACTGGAGCAGGCGCAAAAGTCGTGGGTGCTTATTGTAAGAATTCTTCTAGCATATCTTTCAGATGCCTTAGAAAGGTTAGAATTTCTTGAGTTTGACCTGGTGGTGAGGGTGTTTCTTGTTCTTGTGATTCCTTGGAAGGGATGTCTATTCATGGCATAGTCTCTTCGGGTAGCTTCCTAGAACAAATAAAACGGTTGTATTAGATATTCTTTTTAATTCAAGTTTCTATGCACATGTTACCTGCTTTTAAAGAAAAAAAGCGTTACATGCTTTATTCGTTCGATTAAAGGGTTGACATAAGCACTTAATATTATTTGCTTAGGGGTCTTATTGATAAAAAGGGTAATATACTATCTTGTTTCTAATCGGTCTCAGCTAAGAGTTGAGTAGGGTTACTATGCATCGAGTCTTATTAGAATCGCTAAGGTAGACTTACTTTATTCATCCTGTAAGCCCTGGCTTTCTTTGTAAACTAAGCTTGACTTCGAGAACCAAAACCCTAAACCGGAATAGCTACGGTTAGAAAGAAACCTAGAAATCCTAAGTACGGATTTACCGATAATAAAACCATAGAACTTTTGAGAGCAAGTTAATATAGATGATAGTTCTAAAGAATATATTGAAACATAAAAATATTAGTTTTCGGGAAATTATCTGTTTCGAACCCGACCAGGATCCATTCCGGAAAACCGGGCCCTGGGACTCGAAATTAGAAAAATATTCTATAATACTCTTTAAAACCAGAATTTAATAAGGAATTCAAAAATATATTTATTATAATTTTTCGGTTCATAAAAATTACAGTTATAGCCTTTTATCATATTTGCTTTATTAAGCAGTAATTATTTGTCTAATCTACTATTTATTACTATTCACAAGTACAAGCCCATACCCTACTTGCACTCACAAGCCATACCTCTACTCTTACATCCTTACAATCAAACCTTACCTCATTACATTATATTCCATACATTTACTTTTCCAACATACTTTATTACACAAATTAAATTTGAAAAATTGTAAAACTCTCATTTTCTCTCCCTCTCCTCTCCATGGCCGGTGCACACCCCTCCCTTTCCCTCATAATTGTTTTATTTTTTTTCCTTTATTTCAATCACACAAACCCTAATTCAATTCCCTATATAAACTCTTTTATGCATTTCCTTTCTTTTTCTTCATTTTACTTTTGGAAAATTTTTATAAAACTCTCTCTTTTCTCTCCTATTTGTCATGACCCTCTCTAACGCGCGCACACTCACACACATTTTTTTTTCTTCAACTCCTCTTGCTTACAAAGCTTAATATGTATAAATCTAAACTTTAACACCACAAAAACATGTAATGGCAAGATCATTCATGTGTGGATTCATAAAAGTTCCCATGAGCTTCATGCTACGGACATGAAACCACTATAACATGATGATCAAGCCATCACAAGTTGTGAATCTTATGTTTAAAGCTTATATTTTTGTCAAGATCATAATATATGTTCATATAGTGATGATTTCATATAGGAATCTTGCTACTACATTATTATCATAGTAGTATACTTCATTTCATGCATCTAACATGATCATTACACTTAGATCTAGCTTCTAAACATCTATTCTTTTACATGATATTAGAGATCTCATGCATTTATTATGTTTAAGATGAATAAATGGTCATAAAGATTTTTGTCTTATGCAAATGAACGTTTTGTTATTTCTAAAAGTTAGGATATTTATGAAATAAGCCAAAAAGCTCAAGAACAATTTTTTTTTTTTTCATCAAAATAGACTTTTGTAAATTTGTATGGAAAGAGAGTTGTATTTTGAAAACCTATTTTTCAACCCTAAAACATGATTTTTATGTGAAAAATGAAGAGCTTATGGAATAGGTATCAATAAGGTATAAATAAGAGATAATTTTAATAAGTTAATGGTAGATCTACTAAAAGAAATTTGTCCAACAAGAAATAATTACAAAATAGAAAATTTAGATCTTAAGATAGTTACATGAAATTCGTAACTAGGAAAAAAGGATATGTAAACACCTATTTTTCAAACTCAAAATGCAACTTTTATTAAGGAAATGAAGTCCTTAGATGATAGGAATAATGGAGCCTTAAATTTAAAAGTATTAAATAAGTTTTTCTTAAAGAAATCTCTTAAAAGCCATTTTTGCAAAATTCGGATCTAGGAATAGCCAATATTCAAACACTTGTTTACAAAGTGAAAAATGAGGATTTTTATTGAAAAATGAAGACCTTAAGGAATAGATATGGTAAAGACTTAATTTTAGCAAGAATAAATAAAGTTTATTACGGAAAACCTCTAAAACAAGTACGGTTTATCAAGAACACAAAACTAGTCTTGCTAGATTAAGTATTCGTGACCTCTTGTAAAGTAAAAGTTTCTAAAATTATTCTCTAATAGAATATCATCAAGAACATACTTATAGGAAGCTCATAACATACCATTCATGATAGTAAATGTTGATATTGCATGCATATTTGGCATGGATAGTAGAAACATCACAATTCCTCACAAAAAACAATTTTGAAAATGGATGTTTGATTATCGAACAGAACTGATCTGAAATTTTTGAGACTTAAAAGTTTTTAAAACTGATATATTATATTAGAATTAGATAGATCTTTCGAAGTAGATAGGAATCGGTATATAATTTGCGAAATTCCGAGTTAAAATGACCAAGTTATGGCGTTTTAAGTTGGAATTTCCATTAATAATGAGAATTACGAACTTAATAGTTTTTATGAAATAAAATGAATTAGATGTGAGTTGAAATACTCATTTGGGTATTTCTTTCATTTAGATGACTTGGATCCGAGGATTCATTACCACCGGATTATTATTACTAAGAGATCGGTGACCAATGGCCGAGTGAGTATTACTTCCTAATTTCATTTATTGCTTGTGTTTGTAGCAATTAGTTGCATTGGATTATGAGGCAAAAGATAAAATGGAATTGCATGATGGGAATTATGGGGAATTATGTATGCTTGTTGATGAGTTGAGAAATTGTATTAAGAATATCGGAGCTGGGTGATTAACTTATGCTTGTTTAGAGTATTGTAGGATTAATTGTCTGTGAAATTGATGATCACCTAGAAATTGGTATAAATAATTATCCGGATTGATAATAACATGGACATGATCACTTCACGATAGGGATGGAGCATGAGCATATGTTGGTTACTTGTGATCTGTTAACGGCTAAAAGTTGGTTGATCATGATCCATAAACGACATAAATGAGTTGGTTGATCGTGATCCATAAATGACATAAGTTGGTTACCCATGATCCATAAACGGTATATTAATTTAATGGTAGTACCGTAGTATTCGTTAATCTGCTAACCCCAAATGGAGGGCGTAATCCATTCACATATGATGTCCGACTGATCATATGTCTTGTTTGTTTAGGTGGTTAATGCATTCCATATGGTTGAATAAATAATTTGATTGAATGATTTGTTATAAATGTCTTTATGGAAGTAGTCACTCACTAAGCTATTGTAGCTTACGCCCCTACAGCTTTTTCTTATTGTAGTTTACATATTTATGGCTAAGGTCGAGGCTTTCTACCAAGCAGGTACAGGAATTAGGAGTTTCTACTAGAAGTTTGTGTTTGATTTTGTGTAGACTTCCATACGAAACCCTAATGTTTTCGGATGATGACTATAAAGACTACATTAAACTTAATATTCTTTTGTGGGGAAATGTCCCTAGAACCTTTGTAATTAATTATGTGGACTCATGGTTTGTATTCTGATGCTTATAATATGTCAAGTTAAACTATTTATCTCCATTGGTTTATGTATTCTATTATCATAAAGATACGTCTTGCATCTGTACGAGACTTTGGAATGATTGTGGTAGTAATTCCTAAGTCTTATATATCTTGTGGTGGACCGTTCCGTTTAGGGTACCCTATGGGGCGTGAAACATTCTATAACGTGATAAGCAAAAATATAGTTACCATTATGCAAGTAGCGTTTATAAATCACGAGATAAATATTAAAATTTTGAAATTGCTTCTATTAGTTGTGGTATTCACAGGACAAAAGAGAGTGAAAAAGAGGAGATGGGAGTGAAAACACATTAAAATAAAAACAAGGGCCGTGGGGGGGGAGGTGGGGGGAGGAAGGAAGATGAGAAGATGGAGGAAAAGAGAGAGAGAGAGATGGGACAAGAGACGAAACGGATAGAGAAAAGAGGAGAGATGGTACAAATGGATAGAAGAGAGAGAAAGGACTACAAATTGAAAAAAGAAATTTGGTAAATATATATGTTGGATATATGTGCAAAAAAAGACTTGTGTTTTATTCACACAATAAATTGATAGTCAAACATTAATTCGCGATTAATACTCATGATGCATATATGAAAAAAATATCTCATTTTATAGACGCAATTTTACTATGAGATTTTGATTATTAATTTCGTCTAACTTTTATATTGATAATTTTTTCATAATAATGGTAGATATGTGTTAGATGGTTAGGATATGCATTGCAATTCAGTTAAGGTTTATAAGCTTAAAATGGAGTTTTTTTTCAATAAAAACTTAAAATGAAATAATCAATTAATCACTTTTTATAAAATCAAAAGGTTTACATTAGTTAATCTCATGTATTAATTCCCATTGGGAAAAAGAGTTTTTACCAAGTGCACAATTGTCTGGAAACTAAATTGATTATTAGTTTGACAAATGCAAGATGGGTTAGGCATATAGCATAATCACTACACTGATCGATCTTCTAGACATTTAGTTATTATCGTATTCGTTTTAGATGTTGGATTTCCCATTTTATTAAGATAGTATTCACATTCTCAGCATCAAGACATATGGCTACTATTGAATTTAAGTGGATTTCTAACTTATTTTGTAAACCATGATTTTTCATGCTAGTAAAAATAGATAGAAATACAAATATAGAAAATAGAAAGTTAATATAGGAATCAACGAAATCCCTAGAATAAAACTACGAGTAGTAATGAACCTATATAAAATTTCAAACCTTAAAACAAAGTCCTTTAGATAGTAACAAATACCAAAAATAAGATTTCGTAGCTAGTATCGAAAACTTAAAATATAGAAATAATTAAAATACGATTTCAAATATATTAAAAAATAAATAATCATTAAAGCTTATAATTAAAAAACAATAGTTTAAGGATAAACCGTTAGGGTTATAAATACATAATAAGAACAAAAACAGATCCATAACTAACAATCTACACTTCAAATAAATATTTGGATCACACCATCATTCTAATTAGAGAATTCTAAGGCTTTTAAAGACTGAAAGAAAAATTGGCCTATTAAGCTTAGAAAACCCTAATCACGTAAGATAAAACTCAAAGTTAAACTCAATGATAATCTAGAAAATTTGTAGAAGCTTTAAATAATTTTTTTGGGACAAATTTCCTAAATAACTGACATTTTTTTACTCGTTCAACTTAATAAACTATCCTATAACTAAGATAATTAATTAAAAAAATAAAATTATAATTCTAATTGTTTAAATTCGGTGTATTTAGCATGAAGTTTGTGGCTGATAGTTGTCTAATATCTTCAGCCAAAAAATCTACAAGAAAAATGAGTCAAGTTGGGTAAATAAAGTAAAAAATTCAACACATTACACCAATCAAAACTCTCCAAATAAGCAAATTCATTTAATGGAGGCCATGCAAAACAAGTTGGGTTTCGGTGGAGGAATTGTCTCATTTTTTGCCGAAAATTGTAGAAGCTCAGCCTCCTTCATGTGTGTGTGTGTGTGTACTACAATAATGGGCAAGGAAACAAAGACATTGAAACATCTCCAAAAGCAGCCAAATTCATCCTCCATTTGCCTAAGAAACCATAAACACAGCCTGAAATAAAACACCAACTTAACTCCATAAACAAGCTCCAAGCTTAGGAACATGACAAAGGAAGATAAGTGTAAATTCTTTTTAAGTTAAGTTTATATGTTAAACATTAGCTTAAACCATATTTTTATTAACTTAGGTTCGTTTCAAGCTCTGGAAAAGATTGAACATCACCCTAGCAGCCCCAAACAAGGTAATATCTATCCTTAAACCCTATTTATACATTAGGATATATGTAGAATCTAGAAAACCATATAGTAGGATAATTATAAGGTGTTATTTGAGAAGGTATATTGCGTATAATACTTGTGAAGCATGGAAAAACACTTAGAAGTAGCTTAAATATAAGTATGGTTGTAAACCCCCAAATTTGTGATCAATTAAAGCTTAAACCCTAATTAGAAAGTCAACCGGAATCCCAAAGTCAACAAAATCCTAGTCTTTTGCAACCGTTCAAATCCGGCTTTCCCGTTTAAGCAATCCTGAGAAAGCTTAAAAATATTAAATTAGTTAAACTGCGATTCGTTTTGAGCACAACCAGACACAATTTTCGAAAAACGTGTCCCGGGACTCAGATTAGTAAAAATATTCTGAATATACTGTTAGACTAGTAAAAATATAAGGTTTTCAAAAATATCAATTTTATAA
Source organism: Combretum micranthum (assembly GCA_024138025.1). NCBI lineage: Eukaryota > Viridiplantae > Streptophyta > Magnoliopsida > Myrtales > Combretaceae > Combretum > Combretum micranthum. The sequence continues at coordinate 123,636 of JAMXBD010000250.1, read as the reverse complement.
TTTTCGGTAACTAAAAATGTCAGATATCGCAATTATACGCGTATTTTCTTACTACCGATACTTAAATTGTCATGTCTACTTTACATTACACTATTTTCTACTATTCTATACTATATATGTATCTCTACTTTTTCTTACAATCTACTCTTACAAACCATACCTCTATTTCTTACAATTTTCATTGCCAATACAACTTCACATATTTCATATCTTACTTTTCATTAACAAAAATACAAAAAAATAAATTTTCTCTTTCTACACTTCAAGGATTGCGCCAGCCCGCTCTCTCCATCTCCTCTATTTGTTTTATTTTTCATTTATTTAATTAATACAAATTTCCTCCCACATTTTCCTATAAATACCCCCTCTTTGTTCCACTTCTTTCACACTTTCCATACACAACAAAATTACTCTCTCAAATTCTTTACAAGAGTTCTCTCTCAAAGTTCTCTCAAAATTAGTCTTGATAGGTAATTCTTCTTTAGAATTTTCTTTATGTTCATTTACTTAGTATGAGCTTAGTGTGTGTTTTCTAAACAATGAAGGTTAAAGAAAGCAACAATGGTCATACTTTGTTTTTGTTCATGAATCAAATTTCTTTTATATTGCTTTTATGTATATAATTATCTAAATATATCTATGTAGCTATATATATCTTTTAGAGCATATAAGCTCATTTGTTTTGCAATTTATTTACTTTCCTTGCAATTTATTTACTACCTTGCAATTTATTTACTTGTATGTTGTTTTAAGACTAGTCTTTCTAGTCTCATACTTGTCCTCATCAAGTCAAAACATTTTCTTTTTCTTTTTGAGACTAGTCTATTCTTAGTCTCGGAATACCTTGATGAAGCTAAGGTTCCAATACTTGATATATTATTTGCTAGCTTATTCCCTTACTTATTATGTCTTTCTTATATTTTCATAATTTTATGATTCATATTCATAATCATGCATGAATATATTGATTTTGTCTCAACAAGATAAATGAGGAAAGGTTTTCTTAAAATAGAGATTCTTTTCTAGAAATAAAAATAGAAAGTAATTTTTCATAAAACTAAGGATTTATCTTAACAAACTTTTCTAAGAAATCTAGAGGAGATCATAAGAATTTTTACCAACATACATGACATAGAAAGAACTTCTTAAGTAAACAAAAGTTTTACTAAAACTTCACTTTTTCATCAAATACTAGAAATTCTTTTCATGAAAATGGAATAATCTCAAGAAACAAGGAAATTACTTCTATGAATATAGAATTGTTATTATTTTCAAAAGTGTTAGAAACTAAGAAAATAAAATCATTCTTTGAAAATTTAAGAAAATGAAATTTACTCATTTAAAACAACTTGTATAAGAGGAATTTTTCAAAAGTTTCATTTTCCTTAGAAGACTTTACTTTTACCAAAAATTTATGATTTGGGACAACTTCATTAATTTCATACATTTGATATGAGTCAATAAATATATGTAAATACATTTCAAAAGTTTTACAAACTATTATAATACCTATCTCTTTTATATGAGTTTTGTTAAAAGAAGGAAATCAAGTTTTGTGAAAATTCATGTTGAATTTGATCACCACTATTTCGGAACCCAAATGACTTAGTTTAATGAAAATAGTTTTATAAATAGATAGATCTTTTCAAGTAGGTAGAAAATGGTATATAATATGCGAAATTCCGAGTTGAAATGAGCAAGTTATGGTCATTTTAAGTTGGAATTTCCTCCAATCCGATTTTATTGCGATTTAAAGATAGATTTAGAGTTTTCAAAGATGGAAATTCTATGAAAGACTCATTTTGGATATTTCATCTAGTTTAGGTGAAGAAGGAACCGAGATCACTTTCTCGGAAGACTACTTCGATAAGGAGCTACCAACATGGAGTGAGTGAATCCTTTACTAAGTTACATTTCCTTGATTATGCTTGTAAGTAGAGCACTAGAAAATGAGGAAAAGATAAATGAACAAATATTATGTGATTTGGATTTATGATTGGTTGAATATAAGTTAAGAATATCGAAAGAGGAATTGATAAATAAATTGTGATTGTTGCATTGATATGATGAATATTGTTTTTTATCGCCTTTAACTTAAACTCAATATTATTTGGTTAAACTTATATTGAAAATAATTCATGCATATCATATTTGTGAGTCACATTTATTTCATTACTATTCTTCGTATGGGGAAACAAGGAAGTTGTAGTGGTGGATAGTAGGAGCCAGAATGTCTATATGGGCCAGTAGGAGCCGGAAAGTTTACAGAGCGAGCAGGAGCCAGCAAATCTGCAAATATTGATGATCGTATGGGCCTGTAACCTCCCAACCCCGACATGGAGGCGTAAAATCCATGCTACACATGATTTCCAGTTAATCTTGTGTATCTTGTTTGCTCATGTGATAAGTGCATTATCATATGATTGTTTAAACACTTGTTTGATCTATGGAAATGTTTTGTAGATGGGAGTTATCTTACTAAGCTAGTTTTGCTTATACCCCTATAGCTTTTTGTGACAGTATGATTATTATGGTTGGCACCGAGGAGCTCCGTATGCCAGGTATGAGCTAAAGCTACTAGAAGTTTTTGGGAGAAGTTACATGTATTTAGTTTTAAACATAGACTTCTAAGAAAATCTCTATATTAGGCTTATGTTATAGTTATGTATACCTTGTTAATGGTTTAGTTAATCGAGACTATTTGAGACAGGGGAATGCCCCCAAGAAGTTGTAAGAGATTATTATCCAAATGAATATTCCATGTTTATTTATATAAGTTCTTGCATGCTTTTATTATCTACTTAAATGTAATTCCCTAGTGAGTCTCCTACTATCTTGGAAGTATGCCTTGCATGTGATATCAAAGCTCCTACATGACTAAGGTTGTCATTCGTTAGCTTTAATATTATATACGGCGGACTACCACGTTTAGGATACTTTCCGGGGCGTGACAATGGTACATATATAGTGCAAGAAAAATATTAAGTTATGAACCAGAGAAAAACAAGGAAGATGATGAATAGTCCATGCACCAGCCCTACGCTGGTAGTGTGCATGGCCAACACCGGCTCCTTATGTAGGATAAGCCAACAGTGTTCACATCGGTGTGTATTGGACGAAGCTATGTAATTTTTTTTGTAACACATAAAATTGAATGAATGCCAATGCTATACTTTTTAAGGCCGGTAGCGTACGTTGAAAGCTGGCGGCCAGCGTACCTTGAAACCAAGAACGTGTAAAAATTACACAAACACCAGCATCCTGGAGATCAACATTGGCGTACGTGCAAAATTTTCCTAGACAAAGTCTGTTTCGTCCATAACAGTATATATATACTTATATATATATATATATATATATAAGAGAAGAACAAAAAATAAAAACTTAATAAATGAATATATATATATATAATTTAAGATTAGTATGATTAAATAAATGATAAGTGGCAAACTTTAGTATATATTACAAATGAGAAGCATTTTAGTTAAATAAATTAAAAAAAGATTAAATTATGATAAGAATTTTATGTAGGTAAACTATAAGAATTGAAAATGTAAATTAGCCATAAAAAAGAATGATGTGATTCTCATAAATGACATATTATAACATAAAATGCAATAAAGAGAAACATGATGAAAATAAATAATAGAAAATAAATATTAGTTACCATAATGGATCAAACTAAAGAATGGTATAAAAGTAATATTAATAGCAATGATAAAATACTAATTTACTAAATACAAACTCTATAAGTACCCAATAAAAATAAAATATTTTAATATCAAGATAAGCAAAATGAAAATAAATATTAGATAATAAAAACCTGTTATCATTGGATCCTTACCCTAAAAGACTAATATAAGTAATAGAAATTAAATTAAATATCAATATAGGACACTTAGATACTCATAGGAGTTTAGTTATATATATGTTTTATTGATGAATATTTTTTTTATTCATCTCAATAGGTGATCTTAATATTGTTAAGGACTTTCCTATTGATTATTACGATTAGACAAAATGAGCAGGTGAGTAACTCAGATCTATTGCATTGTTTATGTTTATACTAGTTGCATATGTAATGCAAAGATAATAATATGTTGTTGTGGAAAGCTATTGAGTGTGTATTGCGGACTGTTTGTTTGGTTAATAAACCAAGATAATAAAAGTGATAATACAGATTGTTTGATGATTTAAGAAAAGCATGTTATACGTTGTGTGTGTAATGTATGATCACCATAAGCCTAACAAAAAATTATTGACTTTATAATTAAAATAGTCATGCATTACACAAATTGCATCATTGCATATTCTAAAAAGTTAATAGCCTATTACGTATTAGTATTTCGGTTCTCTGTTAATACTCGATTTTTTTCTAAAATGCTAGTACTTCCAAAATTTCCTTTGTTCCATCGGTTCCACGGAAACTAAGTGGCAATAAAGGACATCATTCGTGGTATCGCTTTGAAATTACTAATACTTATGGAGTTTCTAAGGATCGATGTAGGAAATGTCACGCCCCATAGGGTACCGAAATGTAACGGTCTGCCACATGCTATATAAGACTTAGAAATTACTACCACAATCATTCCAAAGTCTCGTACAGATGTAAGGCGTATCTTTACGACAATAAAATAAATGAACCAATGGAGATAAATAGTTTCATTTGACATACTATTAGCATTAGAATATAAACCATGAGTCCACATCATTAATTACAAAAGTTCTGGGGGCATTCCCCTGTAAAAGAATATTAAGTTTAAAAGTGGTCTTTTACAATCATCCGGTAAATATTAGGGTTTCCTATGGAAGTCTATTCAAAATCTAACAAAAACTTCTAATGGAAACTCCTAATTCCTATACTTACTTAGTAGGATGCCTCGGCCTTAGCCATATATATGAAAACTACAATAAGAAAAAGCTATGGGGGCGTAAGCCACATTAGCTTAGTGAGTGAATACTTCCATAAAGACATTTATAACAAATCATTCAATCAAGTTATTTATTCAACCATATGGAATGTATCAACCACATGAACAAACAAGATATATGATCAGCCGGAAATCATATGTGAATGCATTTACACCCTCCATTCGGGGTAAGTAGATTAACGGATATTGCAGTACTACCGTTGAATTAATGCGCCGTTTATGGATCACGGGTAACCAACTTATGTCGTTTATGGATCACGATTAACCAACTTTTAGCCGTTTACAGATCATGGATAACCAATGTATGCTAATGCTCAATCCCCATTGTGAAGTGATTATATCCACGTTATTTATCAATCCGAATAATTATTAATGCCAATTTTTAGGTAGTCAACCGATCTCGTAGACAATCAATCTTATATAGCTTAAACAAGCATAAGTTAATCACTCGGTTATGATATTCTTAACACAATTTCTCAACTCATCAACAAGCATACATAATCCCCCATAATTCCCATCATGCAAATCCATTTTTATCTTTTGCCTCATATTCTAGTGCAACTAATCACTACAAACACAATCAAGGAATGAAATTAGGAAGTAATACTCACTCGACCATTGGTTGCCGGTCTCTTAGTAATAATGGTTCGATGGTAACAAATCATCGAGATCCAAGTCACCTAAATGAAAGAAATACCCAAATGAGTATTTCAACTCATATCTAATCCATTTTATTTCATAGAAACTATTAAGTTCGTAATTATCGTCATTAATGGAATTTGCAACTTAAAACGGCCATAACTTGGTTATTTTAACTCGGAATTTCACAAATTATATACCAATTCATATCTACTTCGAAATCTATCTAATTATAATATAATATCTCAATTTTGAAAACTTTTAAGTCTCAAAAATTTCAGATCAATTCTGTTCGGTAGCCAAACATCCATTTTTGAAATTGTTTTTTTGTGAAGAGTTATGATGTTTCTACTATCCATGCCAAATATGCATACAATATTAAAAAGTACATATCATAAATGGTATGTCATGACCTCCCTATATGTATGTTCTTGAAGATATTCTATTAGAAGTATATTTTTAGAAAGCTTCTACTTTACAAGATGTCATGAATACCTAACTTAGTAAGACTAGTTTTATGTTCTTGACAATCATACTTGTTTTAGAGATTTTCCTTAATAAAATTTATTTATTCTTATTGAATTTAAGTCTTTACTATATCTATTCCTTAAGGTCTTCATTTAAAAAAAATCATCATTTCACACTTTGTAAACAAGTGTTTAAATATGGGCTATTCCTAGATTCGAATTTTGAAAAAATGATTTTGAGGTGATTTCTTTAAGAAAAACTCATTTGATACTTTAAATTTTAAGGCTCCATTATTCCTATCCTCAAAGGACTTCATTTTCTTAATAAAACTTCCATTTTGGGTTTGAAAAATAGGTGTTCACATACACACCATCTTTTCCTAGTTACAAATTTCATGTTATTAACATAAGATCCAAATTTTCTATCTTGTAAATATTTCTTGTTTGACAATTTTCTCTTAATAGATCTACCATTAACTTATCAAAATCATCTTCTATTGATACCTATTCCATAAGCCTTTGATTTTTCACATAAAACTCATGCTTTTGGGTTGAAAAAAAGGTTTTCAAAATATAGCCTTTTTCCATCCGAATTTACAAAAGTTTATTTTGATGAAACAAAATTTGTTCTTGATCTTTTTGGCTTATCTTCATAAATATCCTAACTTTTAGAAATAACAAAACATTCATTTATATAAGACAAAAATCTTCATGGCCATTTATTCATCTTAGACAAAATAAATGCATGAGATCTCTAATAGCATGTAAAGGATAGATGTTTAGAAGCTAGATTTAAGTGTGATGATCATGTTAGATGCATGAAATGAAGTATACTACTATGATAACAATGTAGTAGCAAGATTCATACATAAAACCATCACTATATGAATATATATTATGATCATGACCAAAATATGAGCTTAAACATAAGATCCACAACTCGTGATGGCTTGATCATCATGTTTTAGTGATTTCACATCCTTAGCAAAAAGCTCATGGGGATTTTTGTGAATCCACACATAAATAATCTTGCCATTACATTATTTTTGTGGTGATAGTGTTTAGATCTATACCTATTAAGCTTTGTAAAGCAAGAGGAGTTGAAGAAAAAAAAATGTGTGTGAGTGTGTATGGGGAGGTGGGCTCACGGCAACAAGAGTAAAAGGGAGAGGGAGTTTGTAAAATTTTCCAAAAGTGAAATTAAGAAAGAGTAGAAAGTCATAAAAGGGTATATATAGAGAAAGGTATTAGGGTTTTGTGTAGTTAAAATAAAAGAAAATAAAACAATTTTGAGGGCACAAAAGAGGGGGTGGGTGGGGTCACGCCGGCCACGGAGAGGAGAGGGAGAGAAAATGAGTGTTGTACAATTTTTCAAATTTAATTTGTGTAATAAAAGTGTTGAAAAAGTAAATGTAAGGAATATGATGTAATGAGGTGAAATTAGATTGTAAGGATATAAAAGTAGGGGCATGGCTTGTGAGTGTGAGTAGGGTATGGGCTTGTACTTGTAAACAGTAATGAATAGTAGATTAGAAAATTAAATTACCAGTTAGTAAAAAAAAATACGATAAAAAGATTATAACTGTAATTTTTATAAACCGAAAAATTATAATAAATATATTTTTGAATTCCTTATTAAATTCCAGTCTTAAGGAGAATTCCGGAATATTTTTCTAATTTCGAGTCCCAGGGCTCGATTTTTCGAAACGGATCTCGATTGGGTTCGAAACAGATAATTTCCCGAAAACTGATCTTTTTATGTTTCGATATATTCTTTAGAACTATAATCGAGATTATTTTTCTCTCAAAAGTTCTATGGTTTTATTTTTAGTGAAGCCAGACTTAGGGTTTTTAGGTTTTTTTCTAACCCTAGTTATTCTGGTTTAGGGTTTCAGTTTTCGATTCGGTTTTGAAAGTCAAGCTTAATTTACAAAAAAAAGCCGGGGCTTACAACCTACCCATCTTAACAGAGTTTTATCCTCAAAACTGAAACTTATGTACCTTGTTTTTCAAATAACTCGGGGTACTTCCTTTGAATTTCCTCTTCGGCTTCCCAAGTTGCTTCCTTGAAGGCGTGATTTTTTTATAACACTTTCACTTACCGGATTTCCTTATTCCGTAGCTTTTGGGTTTTCTTATCTAGAATTCTCATCGAATATTCTTCATAAGTGAGATTTTCTTTTAACTGAATGGGTTCAGCTCCAATATCTTTTCGGGGTTAGGTACATATTTCCTTAGTACCGACACATGGAACACATTATGGACTCCCTATAAATTCGGTGGCAAGGCTAGCCGGTACGCTAGATCTTCGACTCTTTTCAAAATTCCAAAGGGTCCAATGTATCTCGGGCTCAACTTTCCTTGTGTACGTATTTTTCTTATACTTTTGATCAGATTTACCTTGGTACACATGGTCGCCTACTTGAAATTCGAGTTCCCTTCTTTTTAAATTTGTCAAACTCTTTTGCCTATCCTATGCTTCTTTCATTTTTTGCTGAATGATTCTCACTTTATCGGCCGCCTCTTGTATCAATTCTGGTCTGATAGCAACCTTTTCCACATCATCCCAAAATAGAGGAGACCTACAACGCCGCCCATATAAGGCTTCATAGGGTGGCATCTAGATGGTTGAGTGATAGCTGTTATTATAAGCAAACTCAATGAGTGGTATATGGTTATCCTTGTTTTGTAAACTCCTGAAATTTTCATAATTCATAGAAAATAATCCTATAAGTCTAATATCAAAATTGAAATCTAGAAAATCGACCTAAGATAAAACCAAATTCTAAATCTGGTCAAACATGAAAATTCTTAGTCTTGAGAAAATGAGGACCATTGAAACAAAATATAAAATCTAACTATCGATTGAATCAACATCCATATGCCAATCAAATCATCTACCCGATTCCTAAAACGTAAATCAAAACGATATATTCAAATAACGCTCAACAACGAAATACTAAGATCATAAAACCCTCAGTGAATTTTTGGAATCAGAAATTTCAATTTTCACTAAAAGTCAAACTGAGTCAACTCATAACTCTAGACTCGGTTAAACAATCCCGAAAACTGAAAACTATTAAATAATCACAAATAAAATAAGATAAACCATAGATATCGAGCTAAAAATATAAAATGGTCAAAACTCCAAAATTGTACGATCTTACGAATAACTCAACGAAATTGGAAGTCAAACCGAAACTCTAAAAGTCAACAAAGCTCACAAACAAACCTAGTGTTTAAGATCTGGCAATCCTACGCTCTTATACCTTAAATAACGAAATAAAAATGATTGTTGATAATAGTTCGTAATAATATAGGAAAGCTTAAAAATATCAGATTCTCAATTTTCTAGTGTCCTTCGAATCCAAACGGGATCAGTTTTCAAAAACTGTACCCCGGTACACCGGATGGCAAAAATATTTCGTTAATACCAATAAACTCGTAAAAATATAAGGTTTTCAGGGATGGGTAAAGGCTTTAATAATCCTCCTAGCCTTTGGTGTTCTACTTTCACTTGTTGCCAGACCGAGCACTTCATTACATACTCTGCTACATCCTTTTTCATACCATTCCACCAGTAGTGGCTTTTCAAGTCCTGGTACATCTTGGTACCTCCAAGATGCACAATGTAGCTGGAGTTGGGGGCTTCACTCATTAATTCCTTTCTTAGCTCCACATCTTCGAGCACACATAATCTGCCCTTCATCCTGACCACATCATCTTTGTCTACTGCGAAGACTAGGCATTTTCCTTCTTGAATTTCCCCTTCAATCTTTTGTATTATTTTATCATATCTTTAGGATTCTTTAATTATTTTGATCAAGGTCGGTTCCAATACCAATTTAGCTATTTTAAGTTGCCACTTTGTCTTACGAACTCGATCCTTAGCTTCTCAAAATCTCTTATTAGATCTTTTTGACTTGTGATCAAAGTGGCTACCTCTCCATAGTTTTTTGGGGTTAGGGAATATGCAGCCACATTTACTTTCCCTATATAGTAATTGATTCCCAAATCATAGTCCTTTATCAATTCCAACCATCTTCTTTACCTCATATTTAATTCCTTCTGTGTGAATAAATACTTAAGACTTTTGTGATTCGTGTATACTTCACACCTTTGTCCATACAGATAATGTCTCCAAAGTTTTAAGGCAAAGATGATTGCGACCAACTCTAGATCATATGTAGGATAGTTCTTCTCATGAGGTCGGCATAGGCAATAACTTTCCCTTCTTACATTAGTACACATCCAAGGCCATTCCTTGAAGCGTCACTACGCACAGTATAAGGCTTTTTCGGGTCTAGCAGGACAAGATTGGTGCTGATACCAACAGTTGTTTTAACTCTTGGAAACTCTGCTCTCGTTTATCCGTCTAAACAAACTTTTCACTCTTTTGTGTTAATTGAGTCAGGGGCTTACCTATCTTTGAAAAATCTTTTACAAACTTGCGATAATAGCCAGCCAATCTTAAGAAGCTTTTGACTTTGGTTATTGTTTGTGGTTGTTTCCAATCCACTACATCCTTAATCTTTTTAGGGTCAACAGATATCCCTTCTCCTGTCATAATATGTCCAAGAAAAGATATTTTATCTAGCCAAAAATCACATTTGGATAATTTGGCGAATAGCTTGTTTTCCTTCAAAGTTTGTAACGCCATCCGAAGATGTTCCTCATGTTGTTCCTTGATCTTGGAGTAGATCAAAATATGATCAATAAAAACTATTACACACTTATCCAAAAGTGGTTTGTAGACTCTATTCATGAGATCCATAAACGCAGTTGGTGCATTAGTTAGTCCAAATGACATCACCAAGAATTCATAATGTCCATAATGGGTATGGAAAGCCGTCTTTGGTACATCTTCAAGCTTTATTCTTAGTTGATGACACCCTGGGCGTAAATCAATGCATGAAAACACATACACTCCTTGAAGTTGATCAAACAAATCAGCAATCCTAGGAAAGGGGTATCGATTATTGATTGTAACCTTGTTTAGCTCATGATAATCGATACATAATCTCATAGAACCATCTTCTTCTTCACAAACAAAACAGGTGCGTCCCATGGCGATACGCTTGGTCTTATGAATTTTTGATCTAAGAGTTCCTGTAATTGGGTCTTTAGCTCCTTTAATTCAGCCGGTGCCATCCGGTATGGTGCCTTAGATTATATTCGGTATTTGGAGCCAAAACAATTTCAAAATCAATCTCTCTTTTCGGGGTAACCCAAGTAATACTTCTGGAAATACATCAAATACTCATTCACAACCGGTATATCCTTTTTTCCCGAGTTGTCTCCTCATCCAAAATACTCTCAATAGACACTACTTCTTCATCTTCCATCATTAACTCGAAAGAGTTTAACCTAAGTTTTCTCAGGACTGTGGTCTCTCTAACAAATTCTACTCCTTTCCCTGATTGATCATTGAATTTTACCACTTTATTTTGGCAATCCACTATAGCTTTAACCTTACTTAACCAGTTCATGCCGAGTATGACTTCATACTTATTCATCTCCAATACTAGTAGGTCACTTTTGGAGAGGTGTCTTTGAATCTCCAATGGACAATCCTTTAACATTTCCTGGGTCGGCACGACACTTCCTGTGGGTGTCTTAATCCTCAGGCTTGTGGTGGTCGTGGCTATTGGTAACCTAAGTCGTCCAGCCAAACTAGTGGTGACGAACGAGTGGGTTGCTCCCGTGTTAAACAAAACATAAGCCTCATTCTCATTCACCCGTATGTGTCATGTGTTCAACAAACGTCCATCACTACTCGATCCTACATCGCTCTCGCAACTTATTTATCTTATGCTTAGAGTTTTAATTTTTCTTTTTACACGCTTCAAGTTTTTACAAAAACAACTGACAACTAAGGGAATTTTAACTTTAAAGAGAGTTCATGACTAACCTGTGACTAAGCCGACATCATCACTGCTACCATAATTCATAGCTGCCAGTTCCATTTCCTCATCATCGTCTTCTTTGACCATACTGACCTTCAAAATTGTAAAGCCTCATCCCGTGCAAGGCTGATGCCGCACGACTTCCACTCTTACTTTCAGATCCCATAGTGCTTATATTGCCCGGTGTTCCAAAAGATCGAGCTGCCATGTTCTTTCTCTGCGAGCATTCTGTGGCCAAATGTCATTTTTCCTTGCAAATAAAGCAGGTCACTACCATCTTCTTTGGACAAGCATAGGCCATGTGGCTAGATTCGCCATAATAGTAACACTTATTTCTCAGTTGTGGACACTGCCTAAGGTAATGGGCCTCTTTACACTTCCAACAAGTGATATTGGCCTTTGACTGATTTAGCCTCCCACTAGCATTATCCTTAAAACCATGGTAGGGCTTATACCTCTTTCCTTTAAACCCTGAACTCGAGGTGTCGAACGACCTCTTTCCAAACACTCTCTTGTCAGGCTCTTGGTACTTCCTCTTCTTTGCTCCTTCAATTACCCGATCTTTTTCTATCAACTCTGAGTAGGTTTTCATTCCAAACTCCTCTAGCTTAATCCTTAGGTCCTCATCTAGACCTCCTAGAAATACTTTCTTCTTTAGCTCTTTGCTATCCCTGAAAGATTCAGGTGTATACTGTAGCAGATAAGTAAACTCGGTCTCATATTGCTCTTCTGTTTTACCTTTATGCTTAACGTGCAGGAAGTCTGCACTGTACTTCACTCTCAGACTGAAGGGAAAATAGTTTTCCAAAAATTCTCTACGAAAAGACTCCCACATGAAAGGTGGGGCTAAGCTACTTATTTTAGATTCCCACCAGACTCTTGCATTATATTTAACATATAAGTTCCATATTCTAACTGGAGAAATGGTGGAATCTCAAAAGTTGCAAAGGAGTGCTCAACTTGAGCCAGTGTAAACCCCGATTTTCCTAGTAATGAAGTAAACTTCAGAAACCGGAAACAAAAACCCTAAGTCAGATTAGTATAAGCCTTGTGAGAGAACCCTAGGAACCTTAGATCTGGCTTTCCTTCAGTTTCAAATTAAAAGAAATTTTATAAAATAATTTAATGTAGAATATTGTTTTAAAGTATATTTCAAACCATAAAAAGTTCTGATTTCGAAAAATTTTCTATTCCGGGCCTTCCAGAGCTTCATTACGGAAAAAGCGAGCCCAGAGCTAGAATTCAGAAAAATATTCCAAAATACTCTTTAGAACCAAAATTTAATAAGGATTTCAAAAATATAAGTTTTATAATTTTTCAGGTTATAAAAATTATAGTTATAGCATTTTTCCTGTATTTTTTTTACTACCGGGTAAAGTAAATATCTTGTCTACTATTTATCACTATTCACAAGTACAACATACTACACACACAACCCATACCCTAGTCTTACGTCCTTACAAACATCAATTATATTTTCTTTTCCAAGAAAATTTTGTCTCTTAACAAATTATTATATTTAATACTTTTTATTACATAAATTACAAATTAAAACAATTTCAACTCTCTTTCTCTCTCTCTCTCTCTTCTCCCCCGCCCCCCCCAATTGTGGCCAGTACACAACCCCTCTCCCCATTGTGCCTCCATTTATTTTATTTTATCTCCTTTTTATAATTAAAACAAACCCTAATTCACTTACTATAAATAATCTTTTACTTTTCTCTCCTTTCATTTTTACTTCATTTGTTCAAAAACTCACAAAATCTCTCCATTTCTCTCCTTGTGCCATGAGCTTCACTACCACAACACACACCAAAAAGCTTCATTTCTTCTTCATTCTTCCACTTGATTCAACTTTAAGTGATAAATCCTAAGCCTTTCTACCATTTAATCTTGTAATGGCAAGATTATTCATGAGTATTTTCACATTAAGTCCCCATGAGCATTTGCTAAGGACAAGAAAATACTAATACATGAATATCAAGCCATCACAAGAGTGGATCTTGTGTTTAAATGTGTTTTCATCAAATGATCTTCATGTTCATGCATAAATAGTAGAATAAAGTAGAGATCTTGCATAAAAATCCATGTTCATGCTTTTAAACTATATTCGATGTATTATAAGTAGTAGATCTAGCATTTAGATACTCATTATACTTGACATCATGATCTCATGATATTTTGTGTTTTCATGCATTAATGCTCATAAAGGCTTTGTCTAGTGTATATAAGTGTTGTAGTTAGTAGATCTTTAAGTAGATAAGACAAGGAACTTAAAAAGGAAAAGTTTTTGTTGGAAATGTTCAAAGAAAAATTCGTCTGACTTCAAAGCTATGTTTTAAAAACCCTTGTATCAACTAAAACTCATGTTTTATGTGAAAAATGAAGGATATAGGTAATAGATATCATTAAGTAATGATTTTTATAAGTTGAAATGAGTTTTGATGAGATTAATGTGTAAAAAAAAAGAGTAGAAACAAGATAGGAAATTTTGAGTTACTAGTCAACTTGTGAAATTCGTAATTTTGGATCATGGCCATAAGAACACCTATTATCCAAGCTCAAACTGAAAGTTTTATGTAATAAATGAAGTCTTTAAGGGATAATTGTGATAAGTCTTAAATTTAATGCATTAAACAAGTTTTTCCCAAAGGAATCATTCAAAAATTAAATTTCTTAAATTCGGATTTTTGAATAAATCCTATTTGAAAACATGTTTACAAAGTGTAAAATGTAAATTTTTATGTAAAAAATGAGGTCTTAGGTAATAGATGTGTGAAGACTCAATTCTAACAAAAATAACTAGAAATTCCTAGAATTAATCCCAAAACACAAGTGAGTTATCAAAGTTAGGAAACTAGTTTCTCAAAAGTAGTTATTCTTGAAGTCTTGCAAGATAAAGAGTTTCAAAATTTTTTTTAGTAAAAAATCATCAGGATCATACATACATTAAACTCATCACATGTCATTCATGTTAGGAAATCATTAATTTGCATGTATAATTGATTTATCAAGTAGAAACATTTCAAACATTTACAAAACTATTTCTCGGAATGGAAACTGTTACTGATCAGAATGATCCTTCTGTTTCGTGACCCAAACATTTTCAAAACTTGAAAATAATATTAGAATTAGATAGATCATTTGACAAGTTATGGTCGTTTTAAGTCGGAACTTCCGCATATAGCAAGAATTGCGCGAATTTATTAAGTTTTGATATTATATTTTGGATTAGTTAAGTGATGAAAATACTTATTAGGGTATTTCTTCCTTTTAGATGACCGAAACCGATGAATCTTTACCTCCAGACTATTACTACTAAAAGACCGGTGATCCATGGCCGAGTGAGTATTACTTCGGATTCAATATTGTTTGTGATGTAATGGTAGTTGCACTAGATACTTGGCAAAGATAAAATAAATATGCATGATGGGGATGAAGGGGAATTATATATGATTGTTGTTGATATGAGAAATCGATATAAGAATATCGAAGCCAGGTGATTAACCATTGCTTGTATAGATGAATTAGGATTGACTGTCTGCGAGTATTGATTGGTCACTTAAAGAATTGGTATAATGGACTATCGACATTGAAAATAATATAGACTCATTCATATCATAATGGGGATAGAGCATTAGCATTTGTTGGTTTTCCGTGATCCTAAATGATGTAAAAGTTGGTTAATCGTGATCCATAAATGAATTAATGAGTTGATTAATCGTGATCCATCAAACGAATTTATAAGTTGGTTGACCGTGAGCCTAAACAGCAACGTACCGCAGGATTCGTTAATCTGCTAATCCGGGATGGAGGGCGCAAGTCCATCCACATATGATTTCCGGCTGGTCATATGTTTGTTGATTCCACGTATTTGTTGCATATCACTTGTCTGGCTAATTATTGCCTGTATGATGTGTTATAATTGTGATCTTAGAAGTTTCTCACTCACTAAGCTTGTATAGGTTACGTCCTTACAGTTTTCATTTATTGCAGCAGGAATTCATATGGCTTAGACGAGAAAGCTACAGCTTACGTACAGGAGCTAGGCATTTCCTCTAGAAGTTGTATTCAGTTTGATTAGACTTCCGTAGGAAACCAAGAGACTCGGATGATTGTAATAGATCTCTAATTAATATTCTTTTGTGGGGGAATGACCTTGACTTTGGTAACTATTCGCATATGTGTTGACTTATATTCTATTGCTAGTGAATCAATTAAACTCTTTAACTCCATCAGGTGAGTATTCTATTATAAGAGACACCTTACATCTATACAAGACTCCCGAAGAACTTGGGTAGTAATTCGAGAGTCTTATATGGCATGTTGCAGACTGTTACATTTAGGGTACCCCTATGGGGCGTGACAGCCAGCCAATCTTCGACTTTCGTCAGGTTTGCTGAAAGCTCCATCAAAATACCGGTTGCTCTTTATAAAATCCGGTAGAGAGCTTCGGTAAGGCCTTCTATAGGGCGGTGGTAAGGTTGCATTGTAAGAATGCTCCTCTAGTGGGGTTGAGGCTTCAGCAGTCTCTTCCTGGTAATATGCAAGTGGTGGTGGCAGCGGGCAGAATCCCTTACACTTTGTCCTAGGTATGGGTTCTGATTCTAATTTTGATTTTGATATTGATTTTGGATGAATGTATTTAAGAGATTGGACAATTGTCCAATCGCATTCATCACTTCGTTTTGGGATTTTAGGGTGCTACTCTTGATTGGTTTGGTTGAGGTATAGTGGGTTGGTTCTCATTGTTTGCTTCGTTCGGGAGAGGTTCTTGCTCTTGATTGCGAATCTGTCAGTTTCGTTTGTTTGTACATTATTTCGTAAGTTTTAAAGTTCCACTTTAAGTTTGTGTTATAAAGTTTAACTTGAAATCACGGAATTTACAGAATCAACTAAATCTTCACAAAACCAAAGGATTAAAATAGGAATTCCAAATCATGAAATCTCAATAAACTCAAAGAAAACATTTAAACACAAATGCTCATTGTAAAATCACAAAATTAAAAACAATCATGATGATGCGATGAATGAGATAATGCTCATGCGTCCTAAATTGGTTATCGTCCTTTATGATTATACCATAAACTTTTAATTAATTGCAAATATTGCTCATATTAAGAAATGGTAAGATTTCTTTGATCAAAACATATGATTTCATTAGATAAGCAAGATCTTACATGAGTTAAGATTTTTACTTTAAGTACACAAAACTTGTCATACCGTTATTCTAGACCTAATCCTTTTTCATCATCTTACTAATTGATTGAAAGAAACAAAAGACAAAAGATAAAAG
This sequence comes from Combretum micranthum, assembly GCA_024138025.1. Classification (NCBI taxonomy): domain Eukaryota; kingdom Viridiplantae; phylum Streptophyta; class Magnoliopsida; order Myrtales; family Combretaceae; genus Combretum; species Combretum micranthum. Next base: position 106,397 of record JAMXBD010000250.1, on the reverse strand, counting down.
TTATATCATATTAAATCCATTAAAGAACCTAGGAGAAAATTGGCATCCTGTCACGCCCCGAAAGGTATCCTAAACGTGGTAGTCCGCCGTACACAATATTAAAGCCTAGGAATGACCGCCTCAGTTATGCGAAGGCTTCCATATTATGTACAAGGCGTCTAACACATAGAGGAGACACATTGGAGAGATACATTTTATATTGATACAGCTTGAGTAACAATGTAAAGGAAATAAAATTCATTATACTTTAGATACAAATCACTATACTTCAAATACAATTCATCAAAAGATTTCATACGCAATCTATTACAAAACATTTCACAAAAACTAGCTAATATCCAATAATTCTTACTTCCTGCCGAAATCCCAAAGTTATATTCGGCTCCACCCATCTCGGTCCCCAAGTAGCTTTCCCCGTCAATTTGTTTATTCAAACATCTATTGGGGTATAAGCTACACTAACTTAGTGAGAATTCCCTTAATTTTGTACCATAACAAGCAAGTTATAATTCATCCATATGCTATGCATGAACAAACACATGAGCATACAAGCATATGACTTTCCGGTAGCCATATGTGAATGGATTTACGCCTCCATTCGGGGTTAGGATGGTCCATAAGACATGCAACCATAATTCCAATTGAGTGGGGTGGTCCATAAGTCATGCAACCACAATCCCAATCTCTTTCTTTTGTTTTATGTAGTTGATTCAAGTGCCCTACACTACTACTGTTAACTTAAGCGATTTTGCATCCTTAATGTTAACATTGGCCCACTTGCCATCCACTAATATACTTTTATCCCACCTAAATGTCACGCCCGAGGATACCCTAGTAGTAGTAAACAAGTCACACTTGAATACTATCATTCATTATCTTCAGAGAATGACAGGTTTTAAAACAATAGGATCTTTTAGTTGCTTGATAAGAAATGATAAATACATGGAAGAAATAAATTAGGAATAAACATTACAAAACTATTACAAACCAAATAGTCTTACTGTAGTACACAACTAGACAATCTATTCTAATAGTACATAACCGTTAAGCTAAAATATAACCGTAGACTTCCCGCTTCTAAGCTCTTTACCGGAGTCATACTCCTAGAAGTGACTAATCAGGGTTGTAAAGTAAACTGAAAAGACTGTTGGAGTATGAGCGAAACCACAGCTCAGTGAATAACCAGACATATCATACATCACTCAAGTTATTAGCAATACATATGCAATGCTAGCACTCAACCACATGCACAGATACAAGCTTGGATGATCTAGAATCCAAACAGGAAAAAGATTTACACCTCTTTTTAAGGGTTGAAGAACCATTACTCCATGACCCACCTGCCCAGGAGAGACTAAGTACACAGGAGAATCAACGATTCTCCTTTTAGGGTTATCACTTTGAATATAATTGATTAAACTGACCATCTCCTGCACTCACCTTAGAAACTCCCTAAGTATCAATCATTTCAAAGCGATACTACGGGTGGCGTTCTTCGGTGCCACTAGTTCCCGTAGAACCGACGGAACAAAGAATACCTTAGAAGAACTAACACATTAGAACAACCAAGCATAAACAGAGAATCGAAATATTAATACGTAGGCTGTCACCCCAATATATATGCAATAATGCAATTCGTGCAATGCATAATCAGATTATTTTGTTAAGCCAAAAATTCTTAATCAATTTCACGGTGACCATACATTACACACAATCATCATTATACTACTTCACAACATCAAATCATTGCATTATTGCTTTTGTAAGGATATCTTAACAATCATACCACAACATACTTTCAACAAAACAATCGTTTAATTATCTTTGCATTACATATTCAACTACTTACAAGCACAAACAGTATAATATGACTGAATTACTGACCTGCTCATGTAAACCCCGAAAACTTCCACCATACGATACGACCCTAGATTAGAAATTATAAGTTGACTAGTAACCCTAGGAGTTAATTAGAAACTTTAGTTAGATAGATACTTTCAATTTGAACGGTTGGGACTTATAAACTTTATAAAAGGACTTCTTTGACCCCAATTGATTCCAAAAACAAGATTTCATATTCCGAGTTAATAATTGAGGTTGTGATCAGAGGAAACTTCAAATCCTAAACTCGAATCCTTGTCAAACAGACAGATTATATAGGAAAACCTAAATATGGATATTAAGTGATTACCTTAGTATTCAATAGAGACCGGGAATGGAAACAAGGTATAGTAATGAACCTATATTTGGATTGAAACCCTAAAATTTGAGAGTTCTAGTCAGTAATAAACTACATTGATAAGATTTCATAGTGAGTACCCAAATCTAATATATATAACTAGTATAGCCTATATATTAGTAGTAATATTACATAAATGACTCAATAGGGTTTTAGTTAGAAAATTGTGATCTTAAGATAAACTGTTAGGATTTAAATAATAATAAAACATAAACTGATGTATATCTTGAGATCTAGACCTCAAATACAGAATTGAATCACACCAATAATCAAATTAGGGTTTTCTAAAGCCCTTGGAGCCTAAAACAAAAATTGACCCGAAAAGCTTATAAAACCTAAATCGCGTAAGATAAATTTTTCTTAAACAATTAAATACGTACTATTACAACTTAAATTTGTACTTTTTGTTAAACTAAACATCTTGTAGGATCCATCAAAGACCTTTGTATATATTATTTACATATAAGCGAAAATATACCCTAATAGTGTAATAAACTACCCGAAAACTTAACTAAATAATATTTAACTACTATATAATATACATATATATAATCTCAGCTTGCTGGAGACGGTTTCATTTGGATTGAAGGGTTGTGATCTTCTTAATTTTGGTGAGCCGAAAATCCTCCAACTAAACAATGTTAAAGTCAATATGAATCTAACTTTAACCAATGCAATCGGCCAAATCACCCCTCATATTTATGATAATGAAACAAGGAATGGAATGGACAACAAACAAGAGCAATTCGTTGGAAATTTAAGGAAGAAACGCGGCCGAAACATCACCTTCGTTATATATATATATATATATAAGCAAACGAACTTAGATGGTCAAGCAAACGAACTCCAAACTTTCCCAAACTTTCCAGAATACAACTATAGCTTACTAGGATTCGAACCAACCCAGAAAACGAATTTTAAACACTCATATCCATCCAGTTCGAAATTTCGAACAAAAACCTGGAAAAACGCATGAAAAATGAGCTTGAGGTAAGTGATTTTATTCCGCGAGTTTTCTTTCAGTTTTAAGGATTGAGACTAACTCTTAGACATCTTAGGAAGCTAACCAAGGCCACTAGGAGCTTTGAATTTTATCGGAAGGTCACAACGAAGGTAATTTTCCCAAACCCTAGCCGAACTTGATGATCCGAATTCATGGATAACATGTTGTTTTTATGTAGTTTTTCTTGGATATTTAGGTTTCTTAGGTTCCTAGGAGTTGTTTAGATCCAAAATCCCGACGTTTGACATCGGGATTCGTCGGAATTGGCCGCGGCTCATCGGGGAAGACGATGAACAGTGCTCCTCGATGAGCACGGGCTGGGTACACGGCGTGTACAACCCGTGTACCCTCGGCCAGAAAAAAAAAAAAAAAGAAAAGAAAAGAAAAACGAAACTAAGTATATAATTATATAATAAATATTAATATAAGTAATTTTGGAATTTTTAATATTTTTCCTGCATTTATTTATTTTCTGGAATAGTAATAGTAATATTATAATATAATAATATTAAATCCGAAATTTATTTATTTAAATTTAAAAATAAAATTATTTTGCTGACTTTATTAAATATAGAAAGTTTAAATATCTAATCTATTATTATTAATCTAAAAAGAATTTTTTTGAAATATAAATTACTTTGTTAAGTGATTTCCGCATAATAGATTTCTAATTATTAATATCCTTAATATTATTAAAAGAATTTTTAGGATTTCGAAAATATTATTTCTGAAATAATAATAAATATGAATATAAGACTAAAATTACTTTAGTAATAATATTAATTAAAGTATAAGACAATTAATATAATTCTTAAGGTGATGGAATATAATTATTCCATCTAAGCTAATTTCGGAAATTTTATTATTATTATTATTATTATTATTATTATTATTATTATTATTGTTATCATTATTATTAGTATTATTGATATTATAAATATTTTTGGTGCTATTATTGATAATAATTATTAATGTTCTTATGATTTACGAAAAGAGAAAAATAATTTCGAAAATAGTTATAATTAAGTTAATAAATTCTTTTATTAGTGAGTGTGTTTTCATAAAAAGATATATATATATATATATGTATAAATTATGAGTTAGTGAATACTAAGTATATACTAGAATATTTATATATAGATAACAATGGAAATTTAAATACTCCAAATTTGTGAGTATAGGAACATCTATACTCTATAAGAAAAATTTATTGAGTAATTTAAAAGAAAACTGATATTTTTTGACAATAAAAATGAATTAACGAAGTTATTAACTTTCCAAATACCCAATTGATAGATTCACATATCCAACCAAAACCAATACAATAAAACTGTGAGTACAAGGATTTAGAACTTAGAGCTATTTCGAAAGAATTAGCTAAGAATAAAACAGAGACCCAACCAACCATTAGGACTTTAAATATTCATAAAAACTAAATTGTATAGTCTGGAATTTTAATATTTATATTATTTATCTCAATAGGTGACTCGGGTATTGGGGAGGACCTACCTGAAGATTACTACGATTAAATAGGATGGGCAGGTGAGTGACTCAGTCTTATCACATTGGTTGTGCTTGTACTAGTAGTGAACCTTAAATAAAAAGATAATGAAAATTGGTGATCTGTTTGAAATATGAAAGTTGTGTATTGTATTCCATTGATTGCCATGTCACTCTAAAATAAGTGATAACACAATTGCATGTATCTTGATAATGTATGTAGTATCTAATTGAGTGTCTGTATTGCTTGATCACCCTTAAATTGACTAAGAACTACCGGTACCATAATAGAAAATAATCATGCATTACATACTATGCACAAAAAGCATTGAGTAAGTGGTAGCCTACTACGTGTTAGTTTCTCGGATCTCTGGTAATGCTTGAATTATCTAGGCCAGAGAGCTAGTAGTTAATTTCAAGATTACTTTTGTTCTGTTAATACCATAGGAACTACATGGTAAACGAAGGACGCCGCTTATGGTATTACATGGGAATAACTAACACTTAGTGGAGTTTCTAAAGCTAAAACAGGAAATAAATAACAAAACATGATAAGCTTAAAGAGATAACTAAATTTGAGATTATTATTTCCTGAAAGCTTAAGTCTCTCCTAGGTAGGTGGACCATAGATTGTGATCCTTCAACCCCGATGGGAGGGCGTAAATCTTCATCCTGTTTGGATTCCGGGTTATCCAAGCTTGTAATGTTCATTTGTGTGATTGATGCATTTCATATGATTGTTAAATAACTTGTATGTTATATGTAATAAGCTCTGGTTATTCACTGAGCTTGTGTTTTAGCTCACACTCCCACAGTCCTTTCAGGTTTACCTTGCGCCCCTGGCTCATTACTAGCAGGAGCATGGTTCCGGTAAGAGATTAGAAGCCAGAAGTTTAAAGTAGTATAGGATTATAACATCTATATCTGTAGTAGTCTTTTGATGCATTTAATGTGCATTAGAATCATCAGTTAAGGTTGTAAGAAATTATGAAGCATATGATCTGTAATATTGTAGTTTGTAATAGTTGTTTACTAATTTACATCTTATATATGTTTGTTTATTCCATCCAAGCAACTAAAAGATCCTGTTTTTTAAAATCATGTCATTCCTAGAAGGTAAACTAATAATGGTGATTGAATGGTTCTTGATTATCATTATTAGAGTACCCTCGGGGCGTGACAGCTCATACTGACTCAGTCGTAATAATCTGCTGGTAGATCCTCTAGTGTATCAAAATCACCTATTAAGATGAATAAAGTATTCATCAATATATTATATGATTAAATTCCTATCCGTGACTAGTGTTCTAGACTCGACATTTATCAAGTTTTGTTAGTGACTAATACTGATTTTATGTTAATCTATACTGATCTCAATATAGAAAATTATAGTTATTTATTATTACTTAGTGTTGTCGTGTTTCTCCTAATTTATCTCGTATAATTATTTTGTTATTTTTAGAAGTCACATTACTCAAGAATTTAGCTTATTTCAATTTCCATTCTTACCTATTTTATCTATTTAGAACAAATATTTGACTATTTACTAACTTTTATTAACACTAAATATTTTTTCTTAACTCTAGGGTTTTAAGAATTATTAGATACTAAACAAAGTATTTTAAACATTTGTATTTACTTATCTATTTAATAAATTTCTATATTATCATATAGGTATATAATATATACTGAATAGGCTTATTGCATATATATATATATATATTCTGTTTGTTTCAAAATTTAGCTTTCGCTGAAGAAATTTAAGTGTATGCCGGCTTTCAAATCCAGGTGCCGGTGTAGACTTGGTTTTGTAAAATATTTCATATTGGGTGCACCGGCTTTGAAAGCTGTCGGCTTTCAACATACGCCGGCTCTACATCGTCGGCGTATATCTCCAGGTAGCCGGCTTACACTCATCTTTTGCGTGAAAATAAACTTTACATAGTTTCTGTTCAGTGTAAGCCGTCTCTATGCCGCCGGCCTATCCATATAAGCCGCCGGCGTTGAGCGATTACATTGCCGGCTTTGAGGCAGTGTTGGTACTGTTCATCATCTTCTTTACCAATCTGATTCATATTCTTTAAATTTTCCACGTTAAAAACATGCTTAAACTATTTGTAAGTGTTTATATATCTTATACATAGTCAAACAATAACTCTTAATATTTCTACATACATATAATCTTAGATCTCGATCTTAAGGAAGTAAAACTAGGATTTCGGATTTTACCTTGTTTGAGCTCGACCGATGAAATTAGAAGCTTGTAGTTGTGTTTATTATGTTTCTATGATTGTTAGAAGTCAGTTATAATCCTTATATTTGAAAGAAAATCATTTGAACTTCATCAACTTACCTTTGAACTCGTGTCTAAGGGTTTTCGTATGGTTTTTCTTTTGATCCGTATTTGATTGGTTTGATCCGTTTGTTTTCTGTTTTCTGTTCGTTTTGTTTGCTATTTGAATGTTGATTTGTTCTGGAAAGTGGGGGAAATAAAGAGGATTGTTTGTTTCCTCATTATGAGCATTTAAACATATATATATATATATATATATAGAAGAAGGAGAAGAGAACTTCGGTTGCGTTTTTCCACCGAATTTGCGTCGAATTTCCTCTCTTTTGATCTATTATTTTCATCCTAATTAATGCTAGGGTGAGTTGACAATTGATGATTGGTGTGGAGGTTGCTTTTGTTGAAAATTTTGGTGAATTATTGCTCAAATCCGGTTCTCTCTTCCTTACGTATCTTTCCCACCGAATTGGCAGCCAAAAACACATATATATTTACTAATTATTTAATTGAGTTTCAAGATAATTTAACGAGTTATACGGGTACAAATTAGCTAATATTTGAGAGTTTTTGTACAAAAATATGTTTATAGGATTATACAAAACACTTAGATTGTCAAATAATACAAGTTTAAGTTTTATATATACGTGATTAATTATTCGTATAATTTTATCTCCTACGATTAAAGTTTCTTAAGTTCATTAGGTCAATTTTTGTTTTAGGCTTCAATAGCTTAAGAAAACTTGAGTTAGAACAATAGTGCGATTCAATTATTTATTTGGAATTCAGATTTTGAATTATTCAACAGTTTATGTTTTCGTTGTGTATTTATAATCCTAACGGTTTATCTTTAAGTCATCATTTTCTGCCTATAAGCGTAGATAATTATTTACTTATTCATATTTGATACAGAAGTTAAACTATATATGTATCTTTAGTTTTGATACCCGTCATGAAATCTTATTAGTAGCGTTTAATTTTAACTAGGAATCTCGAATTTAGGGTTCTATTCTTGAATCATTTTCGAGTTCAATAGCAATAATTTAATCTCTATATTTAACTCTTTCTATTTAAATCTAATTGTATATTAGGTTTCAGGTTTAAATTTTAGATTTTCTTTTAATGATATCTTGAATTATTCATTCAAGATACGAAATCTCGTTTTTGGTATCAGTCAGGGTTAAAGAAATTCTTTACTCGATTTTCCAAATCCTTTATCTGACCAACTTCTAGGTATTGATCTATTCTTAGACTTTGATTAGGTTCTAATTCTATTATCTAGTTCATACATTCTACTTTGGAGTCATGTACTATTGTAGAAAATTTCCGGAGTTTACACCAAAGCTACATTAGCCTATGCAATGTGACTCAATATGTGAAATGCATGTATAGTTTATTCAGATAATCATGGCATGTTAATTATGTAGGTTAAGAGCGATCATAGAGAATTTCAAACAATTCAAATCTATGCTAACTCATACAATGATCTTACAATAAGTCCTGCCTCGATATACTTATCATTTGTTCAACCAAGATTATATCACAATTCATTTCAATTTTATCTTTTCCTAATTCTAATATAACTAGCTACAAGCACAAGCAAGGTAACAAAATAAGAGGAAAACTCACTCGGCCATTGGATCACCGATCTCTTAGTAAAGGTAATCCGGTGGTGGGGAATCGTCGATTTCGGGTCACCTAAAAAGGAAGAAATATCATAATAAGTATTTCATCACTTAACTAATCCAAACTATTTTATACAAACTATCAAATTCGTAATTCTCGTCCTATGCGGGAATTCTAACTTAAAACGGCCATAACTTGGTCGTTTTAATTCGGAATTTAGCAAATTATATATCGTTCTCTATCTACTTCAAAAGATCTATCTAATTCTAAATTAATTTCAGGTTTTGAAAACATTTAGTCACGAAACAGAAGGATCAGATCTGATCGGTAACGATCTCCATTTCCGAAAATTAGTTTTGTAATTATTTGAAATGTTTCTATTTGATAAATCAAGTATACATGAGATATGAATGATTTCCTAACATGAATGACATATGATGAGTTTAATGTATGCATGATCTTGATGATTTTTGCTAAAAAAAATTTTATAACTTATTTTGCAAGACCACAATAACAACTACTTATGAAAAATCTATTTTCTAACTTTGACATTACACTTATGTTTTGGAATTTCTTCTTAGGAATTTCTAGTTATCTTAGTTAAAATTGTGTCTTTATAACATATACTACCTAAGACCTTTATTTTTACGTGAAAATTTGTATTTTACACTTTGCGAATATGTTTTCAAATAGGATTTACTAAAAAATACGAATTTTTAGAAATCCATTTTTGAATGATTCCTTTGGAAAAAACTTGTTTAATGCATTAAAATTTAAGACTTTATGATACCTATTACGTAAGGACTCCATTCATTACATAAAACTTTTATTTTGAGGTTGGATAATAAGTGTTCTTATGGCCTTTATTCAAAATTACGAATTTCACAAATTGACTACTAACTTAAATTTTTCTCTCTTGATTCTATTTCTTGTTTTATACTTTAATCTCATCAAAACTCATTTCAACTTATAAAAATCACTACTTAATGATGCCTATTACCTATACTCTTCATTTTTCACATAAAACATGAGTTTTGGAGTTGATAAATGGGTTTTCAAATTGGTCTTGGTTGAGATCCGAATTTACCAAATTTATTTTTGGACATATCTTTTGATAAAATCCACCAAAACTTAGGAAAATCATCCTTTACATATCCTATCTTAAGAGCCTTTCATTTCTTGAATAAAAACTTCATTTTTGAGTTGGAAAACATGTTTTTAAACTAGGACTTAGCTTAAATCCAAAAATAGAATTTTTTTTATTTTGAAAATAACTTTTGGAAATCACCTTTGATTCTTGTAAAAAGAAGTCTTGATGATATGCATCCACTAAACCTCTATTTTCTCAACTAAAACTTCCATTTTGAGACTTGGAAAGTGGTTTTTAAATATAGGTTTGTCAAAATACGAATTTTTACTATTTTTATTCAAGTTGAAATCTAAGATCTACATATAATATGAACATGAATGTAAAAAAAAATGCATGGTAGTAAACTATAAACTCATAGATCTAAACTTTACTCCTCAAAATAATTCATTTATGATATCTATTTCTTAAGCCCTTCATTTTAAATGTAAAATACACATTTTGAAGTTGAAAAATAGCTTTTCTAAATATGATTCCCTTTTTATCCGAATTTTCAAAAATGATTTTTGTTGAAACTAAAATAGATCTTGAGCTTCCTAACACTTTTCTACTACCATTAAGCTATTACAAGTTATCTAAGAGCATAAAACAAAAGGCTAATGTATGTATGAACTTAAAACAACTAGATCTAGTCTACTAAACTAGTTATAAATGCATGAACACTATGATGGTCATGTGAATCATGAATAGATGATGAATATATGCACAATCACTAATAATAACAACAACATACCTTAATAATAAAACAAGATAATAGCATAATAACTCAAATAACAAGATCTAAAACATTGTGATGATAAGGATCTCATGTTCAAGTGTTTCCACTTCCCTAGCTTGAAGCTCATGGGGATTTTGTGTGGAGTCACACATGAATGAACTTGCCATTACATGTTTCAAGATCCTAAAGTATAGATCTCTCACCTATTTGTTGTATGGAGTAAGAAATTTGAAGGAAAAACAAAGTGTGTGTGTGTGTGAAATGGGAGGGGAGGCTCACGACAAAAGGGGAGAGAAAAGAGAGGTTTTGTGAGCTTTTGAAACAAATGAAATGAAAACGAAGAGAGAGAAAAGAAAAGGATTATTTATATTAAGTGGAATTAGGGTTTGTTTGATGTAAAAAATTATATAAAATAAAACAAATTGGGGGGATAAATGGGGGGAGTAGCGCCGGCCAAGTGAGGGGAGAGAGAGAGGGAGAGTGGAATTTGTTTGAAAAATTGGAATTTATGTAATAAAAGTGTTAGGTGTAATAATTTAGTAAGAAACAAAAATTTCTTGTAAAAGAAAATATAATGAGTAATTGTAAGGATGTAAGACTAAGGGTATGGGTTGTGTGTATAGTAGGTTGTACTTGTGAATAGTATAAATAGTAGACACGACATCTACTTTACCGGTAGTAAAGAAAATACGGGAAAAGGCTATAACTGTAATTTTTATAAACCAAAAAATTATAAAACGTATATTTTTGAAATCCTTATAAAATTTTGGTTCTAAAGAGCATTATGGAATATTATTATGAGTTTCTAGTTTCAGGACTATCTTTTCCGTAATGGAGCTCGGGAAAGCCCGGAATGGAAAATTTTTTGAAATAAAAACTTTTTATGGGTTCAAATATACGTTAAAATAATAATCCACATTAAATTATTCTGTAGAGGTTCTTTTAAATTGAAATCGAAGAAAAGCCGGATCCAGGGTTCCTAAGTTGCTTATATTAATCCTGTTTAGGGCTTTGGTTTCCGATTTCCAAAGTTTACTTGGTTACTAGAAAAACCGAGTTTATATGCAACCCAAAATTTATTTAACTAGTATACTTGGAATTCTTATGAAGTTACGAGCCTAACGATACTAATATCATATTTTAATATTTCGAATCCCAGGGCATGCTTTCGAAGTCTGTACCTGACCGGGTTTGAAATAGATTGAAAATTCACTAATCTTATATTTTAAAGCATCCTAGTATTATTGCGACCTAAACTACACCCTTTACTCATACTCCGACTCCTTAGTTTAGGATTACGGAATCGCCAGGTTTAAACTACTAGGGTTTCTGGGTGATTCTCTAGTTTAGATCTTTGCCAATTTGGAAACTGATATTTTATATTTATACAACATATTTAATTTGAGATAGTTATTTTAAATTTTTTTTGTAAGTGTTTAATATCTCTTAACGTTTTCGGAATTCTTGACTTGATTTTTATTTCCGAAAGTTAACCATTATTTACTTTTTAATAATTGGTTTTTGGGTTCTATATTACCCGATTTTACAAGTTGGAGTTAAATATAGAATTTGTCATACGTAGAAGTGTTGAATTTGAAGACTGTCGAGTTCTTATTTTATTTTTAAGGATTTTCATTTTCTCAAGATTAAGAAGTTTCTGGATTTGTTCATGATTTAGGACTTGTCGAAGTTCGGTTTTAATTTGGAGTCATTTTTTGGGTTTATTTTCAAAGTTCATTTTGGAATTATTTACTGAAATTTTCCGGGGCTTACACATCCTACATTGCTCATAACAAAATTTCTATTAGACTATAAGGGTTAGACTTTCTTCTATCTCTCCTCTTTATCAGTCGGAGTCTTCAGGGATCGAACTTAGAAGTCAACCTCTACTAGATGAACTTTTGTCGTCCTTACGGATGAACTGACGTAGGTAAGCTCTTACGGTCAACCTCCTTCTTCTTCTAGGGGGTCGAGTCAATTCTTCTTGTTCCTGCTCCTCTTCTTCTTCTCTTTCTCTTTGTCTATCCTCACTATTCTCTTCTATTCCTAATTCTCTTCCAAATTCTGCCCACAGTCTCTCTTGCTTCCCTTAATATGGCTTCATCCTCATTCTCCACCTCCATAGGATCATTGACTAGTTCACTGGTTACCCTAAGGTATTCATTAACCTCATGAATATCTCTCCCATTAGTTGGGTCCGGATCAGCTTCTATCCTACCATAATTGGGGATCTCCAAATCTGTATCAAAGTCCATATTCGGTGGGTTTGGCGCATGTGTGTTCCTCCTCTATCATCATAGGAGGGGGTGTTCTAGCTTCCTCTTCTTCATTCTCTTCATTCTCATTCTCATCATTATTGTTTTCTTCCACTGGCTCATTTGGTAATTGCATCCCGATCTCACTAGCATGAAGGGTTTGGATCCCTACAGATGGTGGTATAATGTCTAGGTATACTGTAATATACAGAAATATGAAGATAAAAATATAATGGATTATGAATGATAAGATGATATAGGAAGAGTTTAAGAGCAAAACAAGTAAGTTGTAAAAGTTTAAGTTTGATTGTGGAATGAATGTTGAAGTTTGGATTTCTGTAATTTTTGACAAATGTAACGCCGCCATCTGGAGAATAAACGCCACCGACATAGGAAGGAACAGTAGCGTTTCTTTTAACGCTGGATGGAACGCTGCCAGTGTATGCAAGCGTTGATTTTGATCAGTGTGAATTCTTTTAACGCTAGATAGGAACACCACCGGCGTTGATCATGGATTTACCGACATATGTTGTTGGATCGAAATTCTGGGAATTCAACGCCTCGATGAACGCCGCCCGTGTTCATGTTATTTTTGCTAGTGTAGGGTGTAGCTGGCAAAATAATACATACGAGACACGAGAAGATATTTTCGACAGAAATGTTTTCCTTCGTAAAAGAGAGTTTTGGAGCGTTCTTGGAGTTCTAGGGTAGGATAATCATCAAGAGTGTTTTTTATCCAAAGTAAGTGTCCTTAACCTTCTCCTATGTGTTGTATACGAATTTGTATAAGTTTTTCTTAGGGTTTTATGACTTTTTCATGAAGGCTTTTGGAGAAAAACCCTAGCTTTGTGTGGAATCCGAAATTTTGAGAAAGAATTCGGGTTTGGTGATCCAAGCAAGTAAGTAAAGTCTTTTAAATGAAAAAATTCAATAAAGTTCATTCTTGATATGAATGTGATTGTTCTTGTTGTTATGAATATTAGGATTTTGGAGGATTTTCGAGTCCTGTAGATTGTTGTGAAAGATTGATTGGGTTAGACAGTATAACTTGGTCAAGTTAGGGTTTCGGGAGTTATAGTACATTAGGGTTTATTTATATCGTATTCTTATATGTTCTATATATGTATGTTATTGATAAAATTTGGAGATTTGGATTGTTGTTGTATTGTCATTATTAATTGAAGTGTTATGGAGATTCAGGATATTTGGTTGTGGTTGAGTATTGTCGATAAAGGATTTTTTTCAGAAGATTCATATTAGAGTTTCTAAAACTAAGAAAGGTACGACCAATCATTGTTTGTTGTTTCTGCTTGTAAGTCAGTATTGTGTGTTTGGTTATAGGAAATAGACTCATAATGAATCTAATGATAATCGGCTCAATAACTTGTTTGTTGGGTGTGATTGGCTATGACTAGTAAAGACCTGGCAGACAGTGATATTGGTGTGGTATCTTGATGATCTTTGTGTGAGGTTGTCCCTAGTGGACTCGTGCATTGAGATAATTTTGGTAGAATTAGGTGTTTTGGATTATAGTTATTTGGGAGTACCCACTCATCCATATACATATATGATTATTATTTTCAAAGAGTTGTTTGATTTTCAAGGGGTCTTAGTAACTTCGAGTTCGGGATTAAAGTATACCTAATACTGAACTGTGTTGTTTTATTGACTTAAGAAAGATAATAATATGGTTGTTTGTATTAGTTTAAGATGCATGAATCACCTGTTTGTTGTATGTGCATATGCATTTGTTTTTGGGTTGGAGTTTTCGTGCTGGGCGTCGCCGCTTATTCTTTTAAATTTCAGGTACAAGTGAAGAGGATATAGTATATGATCTTTCTGGATATGAGTTATTCTTTGATAACGAGGATGGCGATAGTAGACTCGACTACCCAGCCGAGAGTTAGGCTTCATATATCAGGTTTTCTAAAGAAAAGAAACATTTAAGTCATTTGAAGTTGTAGTTGGATGTTTAGGTTCGTTTCAATGAAAGGATTTTGATGTAAACAATTTTTAGTTTCTATTGGTTTTGTTGGCTATGTTATGGCGACTTGGATTTTATGTTTGAACCAGGATTTTATGTTTTATGAAGCATATGTTTTTAGTTTAAAAGGTTCCATTCCTATGAGATACCCTATGTGTGTTTATAGATGATTAATGTATTATTGTGGATATTAGAGCCTTTGTGTATCCTTTATAAGAGAGGACACGTGGCGGGTTATAATGCGTTCAAGATAGGGCATCACATATACTCCTTGCCAAATGAAGTGGTTCCTAGCATCAACTATGTTCCACTCTCTATGAACCATTAGGTCATCATGGGCATAGACATACAAAGGTCCAATACTATTCCATACTCTAAAGTCTGGATGAGTAGGATTTCTGTAAATCCCCAAATTTTCGGGATCGGTTTAGCATAAAACCCTAAACCGGAAGTCAAACGAAACCCTAAAGGTTAACAAAACCCTAGTTTACCGAGTCAAACTAAATCTGGCATTGCTGTTTTCTTTGGCCCTGAAAACGAAGTTGGAATAATTAGCTAGAATAGTTCGTAATAACCATAGGTTTTATAAAAATTTCAGTTTCACAAAATTCGGGTGTCCTTCGAACCTGATCGGACACAGTTCTCGAAAAACGTGTCCGGAAGCCCGGAATAGTAAAAATATTCTGAATACACCTTTAGACTCGTAAAAATATAAGTTTTCCAAAAATATCAGTTTCGTAATTTTTCGGTAAGTAAAAATAACAGATATAGCTATTATACGCGTATTTTCTTACTACCGGTACTTTATTAGTCATATCTACTTACATTATACTATTCATTACTATTCTACACTATTCTTTTATCTTTACTTTTTCTTACACCTATTCTTACACTCTACATAACCTATAATCTTAACTTTTTACCTTTCCCATAACTTTATTTCACATCTACCTTACACATTACATCTTTCATCTATCAAAAGTCAAAAAAATAAATCACTCCCCCTCTACTACAAACATGGCCGATGCTACCCCCTCCCCGCATGCCTCAATTTTGTTTCAATTTTACTTTATTTTAATCACACAAAAAATCACTCCTCAATTTCCTATAAATACCCCCCTCCTCTTCACTTCTTTCACACATTCACTACCCACAAATTCATACAAAACTCTCCCAAAATCTCCTCTCAAAACTCTCTCAAAATACTATCCCAAAACTCTCTCAAAATAATTCCACAACAACTTCCACCAACAACAAAAACCCATAACCACATAACCATATCAAAGTCTTCTTTAGGTAACCACTTTATATTTCTTTCTTCTTCTTCATGTCATGTAACTTTACATGACCATAGTGTGAGTTTCCAAATACTACAAGTTATGGAAACTACATTATGTTCATGTATTGTTCTTGTTCATGCCAATCCATTTATGTTTATGTTGTTTTATTATTGTTAATATATCTATATATATATATACATATTCTTTAGAGCATATAAGCTCACTTGCAATTTATTTATTTCATGCAATTTACTTTACTTTTCCATTGCAATTTATTTATTTATTTCTTGTTGAAATTAAGACTAGTCTCTAGTCTTAGACTTGTCCTCATCAAGTCAAAACAAGTTTTCTTTCTTTCATTTTATTTCATTTTGGGACTAGTTTACTTCTTAGTCCCGGGAGCCTTGAAAAAGCTAAGACTCCAATACTTGACTTATTATTATGTTTTATGTTATTTTGTTTATTATTATCCTCATAATGTTCATTTAGATTGTTGTCCAAAATTTTAATTAAACAAAAGAAGGATTTTGTCACTTAGAAATAAGTTTACGTAAAGCATAAAATCTATAAGATAACAAAAATAAACTCATTTCTTTTTAAGTTACAAAAAGAACTCACTATAATTTTAGAAACTATTTTTACTTAAAAAGCTACTTAAACCTTTATTCCACTTTGTTTTTCAAAAGAAAATGGTTCTTTGGAATTTTCAAGTAAAGACCTTTGCAAACAAATAGGCAAAGAAAATTTATGGTTTGAAATAATAAAGTTATTTCTTTTCAAATTACAAGAAGAAACCACAAAAATTTTAGAAAAAGGTTTCTTAAGTCACATATTGATTCACTTTGTTTTTACCAAGAAAATAAACTTTTATGAATGATTTCTATGAAGCATGAGAAAAGAATGAGAAACTTCAAGCAAAGATTTTAAAACAAATAGACAAAGAAGATTGTACAAGAAAAATAAATAGAAATAATAGTGTATTTTCTAAAAACTCCAAATTAGTATTAGTATAGAAAACTTCGAAAATTTATTTCCAAAAAGTTACTTAGATATATATATATATATAGATAAGCTAATATGAAACATTTTCGTAAGTAAAAAGAAACAACATAATCATTTCAAGAAGTTTACCAACATGGAAATTTTGTAAACTATATTTTCCCAAAACAACTTCAAAACCGACATGATTTTCTTAAGAAAAATAAATGGACAACAAAACACTTGAGCATGAATGAATATGAGCTAAGTAGTCATCAAAAGAGAATTTTTCAACTATATAGATAACTAAGTATTTATCAAGCAAAATCTTGATTTCTTGAACCAAAGATGTTTTTGCTAGAAAATCCGTGGTGAATTTTGTCACCACTGTTTTAGCCTATATGGCTTTTTTGATGGAAATAATTTTAGAAATGGGTAGATCTTTTCGAGTAGGTAGAAATCGGTATATTATATGCGCGATTCCGAGTTAAAATGACCAAGTTATGGCCATTTTAAGTTGGAACATTCCTTTATACGAACTTTAACGTTCTTTTGACATTGTTTTGTCAAAATTCAAGAAAATCATCAAGAAAAACTCATTGTGGGTATTTTCTTTGGCTAGGTGACCCCGAGGAAGGATTCCTTTACCCCGAGGATTTTTACGACTAAGTAGAGTGTGTGAACGACTCACCCGCATAGAGGAATAGTCACCATGGCATCGTGAGTTTATTTCCATTAAATACTATACTTGTTGTGCTTGTAAATTAGTTGCACTAGAGTTAGGAAAAGATAAAACGATATGTATGTAAAATAATTATTTGAAAGAATTCTAAGAATATCGAAGCCGGAATTGTTTTAAGTGATTGTTTTAGTATAATATTGATTTGTGTGAAATTTCCTTGATCGCCATAAATTTGAAAATAAATTATGTTATGACTTATAAATTAATAAACTCATGCATACCACGAAGTGAGTCACATTGCATTTTGGGTTATTGTCCTTGGTGAGAAGGATAGTAAGCTCATGTCGAAAGCAACACTTGGCGGAGATCCGAAAGCGATTGCTTGGCGACTAAATGGAATATGCTTGGCGGTAGATCCGAAAAGCAAGGTCAATCAAGTAGATTCGGATGCTTGGTGATGAGTGCTCCGCGAGCATGAAAACTTTTTATTTAAAACTACTTGAATTGAGGTTATGTATCACCAAACCCCGAATGGAGGGTGCAAATCCATTCAACATATAGTCCCGGAAAACTATATGCTTGTTTGCCCCACGTGTTGTTGCATTACATTTGCTTGATTTAATCAACTTGTTTTGAATATTGTTACAAGAATTATTTATGGAAATAGTTCTCCTAAGCCTATTAGCTATATCTCGATAGATATCTTTTGCAGTTTCCTTACTATGGTTAAGGCACGAGGACCTACGGGCAGGTAATCTCTTTGGATATTAGAAACTTAGATAAGTATAGCAAGTAATTAACATGAATATCATATAATAGATTAGTAATCAAGAGAATTGTCCCTAAGTTATAAGCCATTGATATGAATGAATGATTATTATGAAATCCTCTTTTCTTAAATATGTTATTTAGATCCTCTAAACACATAATTCCATACATGGTCCTCTAAAGTTGTGAAAGTACGCCTTACACTTAATATAAAAGCTTTTGGAATGGCTAAGGTTGTCATACTTAAGCTTTAATATTGAGTATGGCGAACTGTCACGTTTAGGGTACCCATTGGGGCGTGACAATTTCCTTCATTTTTCAAGATAAAAGTAGCCCTGCTCAACATCGCTTATATCCGTATTCTACCATGATTTTTTCCATTATGTAGAAGTCTCCAACATGGTTCATCTCCTTCTTCTAATGGGATCATATCTAATCTGGTCTACCACCAACACCCCCCGTGTATACCTAAGACCTTCTTTCCACATCCTATACATTTCAGCCATGTTTTGCGGTCTTCGAGCTAAAGCAAAGTCTTCGCATAAACTTCTCAATCTTAAGTGATATTCCACAAAAGTTTCTTCATGCCTCTTAATAAAGTTCCTTGCCCTTTCCCGAGTTTCCATAAACCCTCAAAGTTTTACATCGGTTAAGCTTAAACCCTAATCGGAAGGTCAACCGGAAACCCTAAAGTCAACAAAACCCTAGTTAGACATAACAAGGTTAAGTCCGGCAATCCCTTGTTCACAACCTGAAGTGAGTAAATAAGAGATTAGTATGTAAAATAGTTCATAATAGCATAAGAAAAGCTTAAAATATCGTATTTATAAAACCGCAAATCGTTTTGAAACCAAACATATACAGTTTTTGAAAAACGTGTCTTGAGGCTTGGAATAGTAAAAACATTCCAGATATACCATTAAACTCGTTAAAATATAAGGTTTTAAAAAATATCAGTTTTATAATTTTTCAGCAATTAAAAATAACAGATATGTAATTATACGCGTATTTTTTTACTACCTGTACTTTATTAATCACATCTACTTTACATTACTATTCTACACTATTCAACTATTTTTACGTTTTCTAACACCTACTCTTACACTCTATACACCTATTATCTTTACTTTTTATTTTTCTCATTACTTTATATTACATCTACCTTACATATTATTACTCTTATTTCACAAAATATATAAAAAAATCACATCTCCCTCTCTCCTCCTCCCTTATGCCGCACGCCCCCCCCTCCTTCCCTTTTCCTTCTCCTCTCAATTTCCTCATATGTTTTTCTTTTTCAATTATTTTTTAATCACACAAATTCACTCCTCATTTTCCTATAAATACCCCCTCCTTCTTTCATTTTTTTTCATACTTCATCTACCCATAAATTCACTACCAAAACTCTCCAAAATTTTCCTCTCAAAACTCTCTCCAAACACTCTCCCAAAATACTCTCAAACCCCTTTCTACATATACAAAACCCATTCACACATACTACTCAAAATTCTCTTTAGGTAAAATCTTCTTTCCATATTTCTTTCTACCATGTTATGTAACTTTACATGACAATTGTGTGAGTTTCCTAAACTTGTTGTTATGGAAGCTACACTATGTTCATGTATTGTTCTTATTCATGTAAATCTATTTCTTTATTTTTATGTTTTATTATGTTTTGCACATATTCTTGTTGATATTATGTTAACTTATATATATTAACTAAATATAATTATGTATTTATATATAATATTAGAGCTATATAAGCTCATTTGTTATTTATTTACTTTCAAATTATGCAATTTATTTATTTTTTATTTCATGTTGTTTTATGACTAGTCTCTAGACTTAGACTTGCCCTCATCAAGTCAAAACAATTTTGATTTTCTTTTCAGGACAAGTCCATTCTTAGTCCAAGAGCCTTGATTCAAAGTTAAGACTCTCAATACTTGATTTATATTATTTTGCTATTTATTTTGTTATTATAATTTTTCTTGTTATTATTCTCATGCTCATGCAATTTAAATATTGTTGTCTAAACCACCAAGTTTAAACTATACTTTTTATAAAAAGAGATTTTTGCCACCAAAAGAAAGTCCTAAAAGAAATTTAGAATTAATAAGAAGAATCTACTTTCTCAAAACTTTAGAAAGAACTCATTATGATTTTGGAAATATCATCATTTTGAAAGACTTTTTCCAAACCATAACTTTACAAGTACTAGAATTGTTTTCCAAAGATAACGAAGATGAATCCTTCTATGAAATGTTCTTTTGAAACATAATATAAAAAGGATTGTAAATTTTCAAACTAAGATTTACAAAGTACAAATGATACATAGAAAACTAATAGGAAAAGTGATACAAGTATTGAAAGCTTCAAAAGGAAAAATAGAACTTCATTTTTTTTTTAGAAAAAGTCATCAAACAAAATAGTAAGATAGACATAAAATACTTTTTGAAAACAAAAGAATCAAAATATCCATTTTAAGGATTTACAAAAAGATTTCTTGTAAATTATAATTTTTCTAAACTTATAACTAACATTTTTTTTACTAAATAATTATTGGTTGGACAAAAAATACTTGAGCATGCATGAAATATGAGCTATGTAGCTATAAAAAGAAAATTTTCAACTATATAGATGACTAAGTATTTATCAAAGCAATTTTTGAATGATTTGATGATCGAAACAAATGTTTTGTGGGTGGGAAATCTCATGGTGAATATGACCACCACTGTTTCAAAGCCCAAATGACTTAGTTTGACTGAAATAGTTTTATAAATTTATAGATTTTTTCGAATAGATAGAAAACAGTATATTATATGCGCAATTCTAAGTTAAAATGACCAAGTTATGGCCGTTTTAAGTTGAAATTGTCTTCTATACGAATTTTGACGATCTTATAACATAATTTTGACAAAGTACAATAGAATCAACAAGAAATACTCATTATGGGTATTCTTCTTGATTAGGTAATCCCAAAGGAAGTATCATCATGACAGCATGAGTTTATTTCCTTAAACATTTTATTTGATCGTGCTTGTACTTTAGTTTGCACTAAAACTAAGGAAAGACAAATGGATATGAACGTAAAATTGTTGAAGGAATTCTAAGAATTTGAGGGGGAATTGATTGTAAATAATCGTTTGTTTTAGAATAGAACTTGATATATCTGAAATTCTATGATCACCATAAATTGACATTAATTATGCTATGATATTCTAAATAAATTGGCTCATGCATATCACGTAGTGGGTTACATTACATAGGGATCACTAATCTTGTGGGGAAAGGTTAGTGGTACGATTGTAAGGCCATAAACAATGCTTATCGGCTATAAGCTAGAAGCATAATACAAAATACAAAGAGAAATGCTTAGCGCATTATGCTCGAAGCAAAAATACTAGGACGATGCTTATCAGCTTCAAGCTAGAAGCATAATAACAAAAACAATGCTTAACGGCCATTGGCTCGAAGCAAAATCTTATCAGCCTCCCAAAACCCCTAATGGAGGCGTAAATTCATTCAACATATAGTTTCCGAAAAATTGTATGTCTTGCTTGCCCATGTGTTTGTTACATATCACTTGGATGCTTAAAAACTTGCTTGATTTTGTTACTCAAGTATTTATCTTCAAAAATAATTCTCACTAAGTCTGTTAGCTTATACCCCTATAGATATCTTTTGTAGTTTAGCTATTTATGGTTGAGGCCACGTGGACCCTGCAGCCAGGTATTTCCCTTTTTGGTTAAGGAATTTTTAGATGAAGTTTACCATTAGTTAGATGTACTTCATAGAAAACTTCTTGTAATAGATTATAGTTATTTTGGCGGGGGAATGCTCCTAAGACTTGTAACACAATTATTATAAATGAATGTCTATTATGATTTCCTTTTCTTAATTTGTTATTGTATCATCTTAAGCTTTGTATTTCAAAGTATGGTCCTCTAAATTGGTGAGAGCATGCCTTACACTTAATACCGAAGCTTTTGGGTATGACTAAGGTTGTCATGCTTAAGCTATAATATTGAGTGTAGCAAACTGTTACGTTTAGGGTACCATTTGGGGCGTGACAGTTTCCTTAAAGAAATCTACACTAAGAAAAGACTTCTAGTTAGCTTAAACTTTTAACTCCATTTTTATCCTACTGTTTATTTACTTAAATTCTTAAGCTTTTTTAAGTTCTATTATCATGCTTTATAACCTACTGCTCTGATACCAACTTAAATTGTCACGCCCCATAGGGTACTCTAAACGTAACAGTCCACCGCATGCTATGTAAGACTTAGAAATTACTACAACAATCATTCCAAAGTCCTCATACAAATGCAAGGCATATCTTTACGACAATAGAATACATGAACTAATGGAGATAAATAGTTTAATTTGACATACTATAAGCTGTCACGCCCCGAAGGGTACCCTAAACGTGGCAGTCCGCCGTACACAATATTAAAGCCTAAGAATGACCACCTCAGTCACGCGAAGGCTTCCATACTATGTACAAGGCGTCTAACACATAAAGGAGACAAATCGGAATGATACATTTTATGTTGATACAATTGAGTAACAATGTAAAGGAAATACAATCCACTATACTCCAAATACAAAACACTATACTTCAAAATAAATCATCAAGCTTCAATTACATTTATCCCAAGACTTCACTACATAAAACTATTACAAGGCAATCGTAAAGCTTAGCCAAAAACTTCAAGCATTCTTATATCTTGCCGGAATCCCGAAGTCATTCTCGACTTCAACCATCTCGGTCCCCACTTAGCATTTCTTGGTATAACCTGCTCATTTAAACAACTATTGGGGTATAAGCTACACTAGCTTAGTGAGTGTAATCTCCCACAAAAACATTTATGTCACAACAATTCAACCAAGTTATTAATCAAGCAAGTGTATGCATCAAACACATGAGTTCAACATACATATGACCAACCGGAAATCATATGTGGATGGAATTGCGCCCTCCATCCCGGGTTAGCAGATTAACGAATCCTGCGGTACGACAATATCCCGTTTATGGCTCACGGCTAACCTACGATTATTCGATGTCGTTTATGGTTCACGACTAACCTACGATTATTCGATGTCGTTTATGGTTCACGACTAACCTACGATTATTCGATGTCGTTTATGGTTCACGACTAACCTACAAATGCTCATGCTCCATCCCCTTGTGATATGCACATGTCAATTATCATTTACTCAAGTAGTTGATTAAGCCAATTTACTTAGGCGATCAATCAATTTATCAGACAATCCATCATAGCTAACTATACAATCAAAGTTTATCACCCGGTTTCGATATTCTTAATTTGTTTCTCATATCAACAACAATCATATAATTTCCCAATAATCCCCATTATTCATATTCCATTCAATTGACCTACATTCTAGTGCACTACTTTACAAGCACATACAATAAATGAATTGGGAAGAAAAACTCACACGACCATTGGATCACCGGTCTTCTAGTAATAATAATCCGGTGGTAGGGAATCGTCGAACTCGGGATAACCTAAAAAGGAAGAAATACTCTAATCAGTATTTCAACTCAAACTAATCCAACGACTTCATACGAATTTATCAAATTCGTAATTCGCGTCCTAAGCGGGAATTCCAACTTAAAACGGCCATAACTTGGTCATTTTAACTCGGAATCTCGCAAATTTTATATCGATTTCTATCTACTTCGGAAGAGCTTTCTAAATACGAAGCTTAAATCAAGTTTTGAAAATATCTAAGCCTCGGAATTGAGGGATCAGATCTGTACAGCGGGTTTGTCAATTCCAAAAATGCGGTTTTGATGAATGCATTTGAGATTCCTAAGTGTAATATGATGCTAAATGCAATGGAAATGATTTTCCCTATCATGAATGTCATGATGTGAACCTTAAGAGTCTATGTTCTTATAACTTTTAGATTTAATGATTTTTAGAAAACAAACTTTCCTTAGAAACCATTTCCTCTAATATTTAGTAAATGAGTTTACGACATTTGACCACATCTACATATTACAAGGATTTTCTTTAGAAAACTCTACTTTGTTTTAAGAAATTTTGACCCTTATATTAGTTATATCCTAAGGCCTTTATTTCTTTAATAAAATTCACATTTATAAACTTTTAAGTGGGTCTTTTACTATGGGGTTTCCAAAAATCCGAATTTACAAAAGTCCATTTTCAAGTTGATTCTCTTAGGAAAAATATATTTTGTACTTAATACTTTAAGTATTTATTATATCTATATCCTAAGGACTTCATTTATTTAAGAAAATATCATTTTTGAAGTTGGAAAAATAGTGTTTTCTAACCCTACATCCATTATTACGAATTTTGTCTACATGACTTTTAACTCAAAACTCCTATGGACTTCATTTCTTGTTTCCAACATTTTCTTTAGTAAAAACTCATTTAGACTCATGAAAAATATTACTAAACATTATCTATTACCTATAGGCTTTATTTCTCTTGTAAAATATAAGTTTAGAAGTTGATAAAAGTGTTTTTGACCTAGGTTTTCAAAGTCATCCGAATTTTCACAAGTTCATTTCTTGAAAAGTACTTTTCTTTTTGACTTCATGGACTCATCTATCTATAGATCTATATATTAGGAAAGTTATTTACTAAGGACAAATCATTAAAAACTATGAATGCACATAAACTCAAAATGAAGATGAGATCTTAAATGTCTACATGAATAAGAGTAGTAAAATGATAGATCTACTATATCAAGTGCTTAAATAGGTTTTGAAAACATAAAAACTACATTTTTATAAAAGATCTTTAGTTCAAAATATTTTTTGATGGATAAACATAAAGCTTTTGCCATGAAAGCTCCTTTAAAGGTTAGATCTATTTTGTAATGGTTCGGTATTCTTGTTTTGATATTTCATTGTCCCTACTAAAAGATCATGGGGACTTTTGGTTGAAATATCCAAGAATCACTTAGCCATAACAAGATCTATGTGTGAAAGGAGTGAAAGTTCTTTTACTTAGAGTAAGATAGGAGTAAAAAGGAAAAGAAATAAGTTGTGTGTGTGTGGGGGGGAGGCCATGGAGGCTCTCGGCATAGAGGGGAAAAGAGGGAGTGGAGAGGAGAGAAAAAGAGAGCTTTACCTTTTGTAAAGTTTGAAAAAGTGAGGAATGAAGAAAGAGAGAGAAAATGTAGTATTTATATGGAATGAGATTAGGTTAAAAGAAGAAGAAAAATT
Source organism: Combretum micranthum (assembly GCA_024138025.1). NCBI lineage: Eukaryota > Viridiplantae > Streptophyta > Magnoliopsida > Myrtales > Combretaceae > Combretum > Combretum micranthum. The sequence goes on along the minus strand of JAMXBD010000250.1, from coordinate 80,702 downwards.
CAAATTGAAGCATGGAGGGGGGGGCCATTTTCACGCCGACCAAGGAGCTTGTAAGGGAAGGGAAAAGTTTGAAAATTTTGCTTTATTTGATTGATTTGACTTGATGTGTAATTGTTATGATTTGTACAAAAATTAAGGGACAAAATGTGTAGAGAAAAGTGAGTGATTTGAGTGATGGGAAAAGTTAGAGTTGTAGAGTGGCTAATAGGTAGACTAGGTAGTATAGGGGTACTTTTTGAATAGTGAGGAATAGTTGACAAGACAATTTAATTTCCGGTAGTAATGAATACGAATAAAAAGGCTATAACTGTATTTTCATAAGCCGGAAAATTATGAAAAATATATTTTTGAAATCCTTATTTTATTTCGATTCAAATGAGTATTCATAAGGAAAGTTTTGAAATTCTAGTTCCGGGGCACGTTTTTCCATAATGGGTCTCGGGATGACCCGGGATTGAAATTTTTCAAAAATCTGATTTTCTTGGTTTGAAAAATAATTAGAACTATATTCGATTTTAAATTTTCTTATAAAAGTTTCTTATTTGGAAATCGTGGAAAAGCCGGAATTTGGGTTTCTAAGTCTTTTCATAAAGCTTGAGCTAAACTGATTTAGGGTTTCATTTTCCGGTTTTCGAAGTTGACTCGATTACTAGGAAACACGGGTATACAATATATAAAAAATATATATAATAATAATAATAAATTGTGTAATGAAATAAAATGAATAGTGCAAAAGAAATCAATTACCGGTAGAAATGAAAATACGGTAAAAAGGTTATAACTGTAACTTTTATAACCCGAAAAATTATATAACTGATATATTTAGAAATCTCGTGGAATTACGAGTCTAACGGTACTAATGGTATATTTTTGATATCTCGAGTCCCGGACACGCTTTTCAAAGTCTGTATCCGAACGGGTTCGAGATAGGTCAAAAATTTACCAATCTGATGTTTTCAAATAAACTTATTTACTACGAGCTATTCTACTTATTTAAACTACTTTCGGCCTCTAGAGTTAGGGGCGCTAGATTGCCGGACTTACACTATTGTATTCCGGTTAGGGTTTCCGGATGATTTTCCGGTTTAGACCTTTGCCAATTTGGAAACTGAGATTTTTGTTTATACATATGTAGTTTGAGAAATTTATTTTAAATTTTATTTTTATAAGTCTTTAATATCTCTTATTGCTTTCGGAAATCTTGAATTGAATTATTATATCCGGAGTTATATCGGTAATGGTTACCGATATGATTTTCTTGAGTTTGAGTCAAATATCGATTTTTGGAATGATTTTGGGGAAATCTTGATTTTATAATTTGCTTTGAAAAAGGATCTTCATAGTGTTTTGTTTTCGAATTTATTTTTGCTTCGATTTAAGGTTTTATGAACAATTGGTTAACTTAAGGATTATCTAATTTGTTATTTTGTTTCTTGAATTCTTCCTTCTTAAGATTACGAGATTTCAATTTCTAACTCGTTCTATGATTCTTGAGTTTGATTTGATCGTTAGGCTTTATTGTGATTTCCGTCTCTTTGGATTATTAATCTAGTCGTTTGGGGAATTTCCAAAGTCTAATTTTATTATTGGCAGATGAAGTTTTCTTAATCGGCCAAAACCTAATTATGGAATTGGCCTTTGGTGATTTCCTGATCCTTCAAATTGTCATGTTACAGATTAACTTGCTTTTTTAGCAAATTATCACTGTGTTTTATTTTCATCCCGATTTTATAAATTATAGATTAGGTAAGCAGTTTATCTTACGTAATGGTTTTTAGACTTAAGGACTTTTGTAGTCCTTATTTTATTTTTAGATTTTCTCAAGATTGAAAAATTTTTGGATTCGTTCGTAATTTAGGATTTATCGAAATTCGGTTTTAATTTGGAGTGATTTTTAGGGTTTATTTTCGAAGTTCATTTTGGAATTATTTACTGGAATTTTCCGGGGCTTACATAAGCATCATAATATAAACCATGATTCCACATAATTAATTAAAAAGTTCTAAGGGCATTCCCTCGTAAAAGAATATTAAGTTTAAAAGTGGTATTTTACAGTCATCCGATAAATATTAGTGTTTCCTATGGAAGTCTATACAAAATCGAACACAAACTTCTAATGGAAACTCCTAATTCATGTACCTGCTCAATAGGATGCCTCAGCCTTAACCATATATATGAAAACTACAATAAGAAAAAGCTATGGGGGTGTAAGCTACATTAGCTTAGTGAGTGAATACTTCCATAAAGACATTTATAACAAATCATTCAATCAAGTTATTATTCAACCATATGGAATGTATCAACCACATGAACAAACAAGGCATATGATCAGCCGGAAATCACATGTGAATACATTTACGCTCTCCATTCGGGGTTAGCAGATTAACGAATACTGAGATACTGCCGTTGAATTAATGTGTCGTTTATGGATCATGGGTAACCAACTTATGTCGTTTATGGATCACGATCAACCAACTCATTTATGTCGTTTATGGATCACTATCAACCAACTTTTAGCCGTTTACGGATCAGGGGTAACCAACATATGCTAATGCTCCATCCTCATCGTGAAGTGATTATGTCCATGTTATTTATCAATCCGAATAATTATTAATGCCAATTTTTAGGTGGTCAACCAATCTCTTAGACAATCAATCCTATAATATCTTAAACAAGCATAAGTTAATCACCCGGTTCCGATATTCTTAACACAATTTCTCAACTCATCAACAATCATACATAATCTCTCATAATTCCCATCATGCAAATCCATTTTTATCTTTTGCCTCATATTCTAATGTAACTAATCACTACAAACACAATCAAGGAATGAAATTAGAATGTAATACTCACTCGGCCATTGGTCGCCAGTCTCTTAGTAATAATAGTCCAGTGGTAACGAATCATCGGGATCTAAGTTACCTAAATGAAAGAAATACCCAAATGAGTATCTGAACTCATATCTAATCCATTTTATTTCATAAAAACTATTAAGTTCGTAATTCTCGTCATTAATGGAAATTCCAACTTAAAACAGCCATAACTTGGTCATTTTAACTCGGAATTTTAAAACTTATATACTGATTCCTATCTACTTCGAAAGATCTATCTAATTATAATATAATATCTCATATTTGAAAACTTTTAAGTCTCAAAAAGTGTGGATCAATTCTGTTCAGTAGCCAAACATCCATTTTTGAAATTATTTTTGTGAAGAGTTATGATGTTTCTACTATCCATGCCAAATATGCATGCAATATTAGCAAGTTACTTTCATAAATGGTATGTCATGAGCTCCCTATATGTATGTTCTTGAAGATATTCTATTAGAAGTATATTTTTAGAAAGCTTCTACTTTTCAAGATGTCATGAATACCTAACTTAGCAAGACTAGTTTTGTGTTCTTAACAATCATAATTGTTTTAGAGGTTTTCCTTAATAAAATTTATTTATTCTTGCTGAATTTAAGTCTTTACTATATCTATTCCTTAAGGTCTTCATTTAAAAAAAAAAAATCCTCATTTTACACTTTGTAAACAAGTGTTTAAATATGGGCTATTCCTAAATTCGAATTTTGAAAAAATGATTTTGAGGTGATTTCTTTTAAAAAAACTCATTTGATACTTTAAAATTTAAGGCTCCATTATTCCTATCCCCAAAGGACTTCATTTCCTTAATAAAACTTAAATTTTGGATTTGAAAAATAGGTATTCACACACACCATCTTTTCCTAGTTAGGAATTTCATGTTACTAACATAAGATCTAAATTTTCTATTTTGTAAATATTTCTTGTTTGACAATTTTTTCTTATAGATCTACCATTAACTTATCAAAATCATCTCCTATTGATACATATTCCATAAGTCTTTGATTTTTCACATAAAACTCATGCTTTTGGGTTAAAAAATAGGTTTTCAAAATATAGCTCTTTTTTGCATCCGAATTTACAAAAGTTTATTTTGATGAAACAAAATTTGTTCTTGATCTTTTTAGCTTATCTTCATAAATATCCTAACTTTTAGAAATAACAAAACATTCATTTATATAAGACAAAAATCTTCATGGCCATTTATTCATCTTAAACAAAATAAATGCATGAGATCTCCAATGACATATAAAGGATAGATGTTTAGAAGCTATATCTAAGTGTGATGATCATGTTAGATGCATGAAATAAAGTATACTACTATGATAACAATGTAGTAGCAAGAGTCTTACATAAAATCATCACTATATGAATATATATTATGATCATGACAAAAATATGAGCTTAAACATAAGATCCACAACTCGTGATGGCTTGATCATCATGTTTTAGTGATTTCATATCCTTAGCATAAAACTCATGGGGATTTTTGTGAACCCACACATGAATGATCTTGCCATTACATGTTTTTGTGGTGATAGCGTTTAGATCTATACCTATTAAGCTTTGTAAAGCAAGAAGAGTTGAAGAAAAAAAAATGTGTGTGAGTGTGTATGGGGAGGGAGGCTCACAGCAACAAGAGTAAAAGGGAGAGGGAGTTTGTAAATTTTTCCAAAAGTGAAATGAAGAAAGAGAATGGAAAGGCATAAAAGGGTTCATATAGAGAGGCATTAGGGTTTTGTATATTTAAAATAAAAAAAGAAAATAAAACAATTTTGAGGGCACAAGATGGGGGGGGACGAGGAGGAGGATGGTTACGCTGGCCATGGAGAGGAGAAGGAGAGAAAATGAGTGTTGTGCAATTTTTCAAATTTAATTTATATAATAAAATGTGTTGGAAAAGTAAATGTAAGGAATATGATATAATGAGATAAGGTTAGATTGTAAGGATGTAAAAGAGGGTCATGGCTTGTAAGTGTGAGTAAGGTATGGGCATGTACTTAATGAATAGTAGATTAAACAATTAAATTATCAGTTAGTAAAGAAAATATGATAAAAAAACTATAATTGTAATTTTTATAAATCAAAAAATATAATAAATATATTTTTGAATTCCTTGTTAAATTCTGGTCTTAAGGAGTATTCCAGAATATTTTTCTAATTTTGAGTCCCGAGACCCGCTTTTTCAAAACGGATCCCGGTCGAGTTCGAAACAGATAATTTCATGAAAAATGATCTTTTTATGTTTCGATATATTCTTCAGAACTATAATCTAGGTTATTTTGCTCTCAAAAGTTCCATAGTTTTATTCTCGATGAAACTGGACTTAGGGTTTCTAGGTTTCTTTCTAACCCTAGTTATTCCGGTTTAGGGTTTCAATTTCCGATTCGGTTCTCAAAGTCAAGCTTAGTTTACAAAGAAAGCCGAGGCTTACAGGAAATGGTTAGTTAAAATACCTTTAAATTAAAGTAACAATCCAAAAACGAGAAATTTTTTATTTTCTTATGTACTTAGTCTCTCCTGAGCAGGTGGGTCGTTAAGTAAATGTTCTTCAACCCTAAAAAGAGAGTGTAAATTTTTTTCCTATTTGGATTCTAGATCATCCAAGCTTGTATCTATACATATGAATGGTTGCTGCATTCATAAGGTTTGTTAATGAAATTATTTGATGTGTAATATGTGTAGTTGTCACACCATAAAAACAGGCTTAGATGGATAATATGAAGTTATCATATCACGTGTGCACCTATAATATGAGAACTATCTTGCAAGTCAGAGTTTGCAAGGCTCTACCTAAATAATTACCGTGTATACATCTAATATGAAATTATATTTGTGATAAATAAAGGAAATCCTATTTCCTACAGTCCATAAGAACAGTAGAGAGTCGGTATCCCCTACCAAAAAGTAAAATAAAATAAAACATCTATATTTTTTTTTCCAACTTGAAACTACAACATTACATTTCTAATCCATAAACAAAGCTTATATTATACCAGAGATAGAATCCTAACAAACTATATCATCTATCTATTTCTCATAACAAATTGTCTTCTATCATCAAGGGTTCTTCTCCACACCGATCTATCCCCAAACCAAAGCCTCCGCTATTCCTACAATAGCACTATAGGGGTGTGAGCTCAAACATACCTCGGTGGATAACAAAATCAAATCTCAATACAATTAATTGTCAAATAAGTTTTATTTAACAAACATACGTAATGCTCACTCAACCATATGATATGCACAGTTTGGATGATCGGAATCCAAACCAATGGAGATTTACACCCTCTCTTAGGGGTTAAAGGACTAAATACAGGTCATTTACGCCTAGGAGAACTGTGAACTAAGGAAGGGGTGCATACTCAACTTGACCTTTCAGCTCATATCTTTCTTAGCACAAAAATAATTTCTTTATACTATAGATAGACCTGTCAACTGCCCCTTGGATATTACTAAGGAGAGAGGATTTCATTATAAATACTTTTTATTGAAAATTAACCTCTAACTTCTCCTTAGACTTAGCTAAAGATGGAGGATTTTCTTTGAAACTCATTTTATTTAAACATAACCTCTCTCTAATTGATAAACAAAAATTATTCCTATTTTATGAATGCCAAAATGGACTTTTATTGATCATTTTATTGATAAATATTATGAATTTGGCACTTAAAAATATTAATTTATGTTTTCAGGCCTTTAAAGGAGTTATTTTATGGAAAAACAGCAAAAGGAGTAAAAAATGCAAAGTTTGGACCAAAAAGTGGTTAACACAACAAAGACAAGTCATGTCCCAGTCATGTCACTTTCCACTATAAAGAAATTGGCCAGACATGCTCAAGTGACACGACTTGTCCCCAAACCTGTCGATTTGACAGTCCATTAATTTTTAAGAAACGGCATTTTTATTGAATAGTAACCCCCTATTTATTAAAGAAACAACTATTGGACATTAAAGGGGTATTACTTTGAAAAGCCAAAAGACCCGTAACTCCCGTAACTTCCCATTTCCTCCATAATGAACATTCAATTCCATTTATGTGAGACTTTGGAAAGCTAAGAGACCCATAACTCCCGTAACTTCCCATTTCCTCCATCAATGAGCATTCAATTCCATTTATGCAAAGATCATTATAAAATGAAGATAAAAGAGAAGAACAAAAAAAAAAAAAAAAAAAGAGAAGAACAAGAGGAAGAATCAAAAGAGAGAAGAACAAAAAAAGGAGAGACAGAGATAAGAAAAAAACACACTTTATGTATTTTCACAGCAGCATTTGTGCTTAAGTGTATCAATTTATCAAGGAACATTGTTTGTATTGCTAATATAATTTTAGATCCTTTCTATTTCTCCTTGTTATTGATTTATATTGTTTTATCTATGGAGGAGTAGTTTAATATTGCTTGGGTATTGTGGATCCTTGATTGATTTCATGTGATTCCTTTATTCTTAATTTCAAAACGTATTGATTTTATTGTATTCAATAGCTTGTGTCTAAAGAATGAGTCTAATTGGATGGTGCATCCCATTGGATTCATGTTTGATTTTTGTTAAAAATAGACCAAGAGGTTGATTTAATGAATAGATCTAAAGCTATTGATGAGATTGCTCATAATCACCTAGAGATAGGGATGGTGAAATCTTCTGTCACTCGTTTTGAATTCATCAGTTTGGTTTTAAAACGAAGGATTCTTGTTCTTTATGCAAATTTAAGTTGCTAATAGTCAGGAAGAAATTTCGGCAGTTTGGATCAGGTTTAGGTGCTTTTGACTTTGAGAGAAGCATTAGCATAATTTAGTGAATCCGATGGTTCAATAATCAATACAACTTTTTGAGAAAATTCTTGAGTCATATGAATAGATCTTAGGTGAAGCATGATCCAAGCAACCTTGTGAATTGATTTATCCTTTTGTATGCTTGCTGTGAAATCTGTGAATATTAGACTTAGTTTAGTTTCTATGTATATAAAACCAAATATGATTTTTTCGGCTTGATAATAGGAAAAAAGTGAGTAAAAGTACTCATCAACGTTCCCTTGGAATATGACCTAGATCATTTCTCTATGTTACATCTGATGGGTGCGCTTGCCCTGTAAAACCATAGTTGAAAAGAAAACGATTTAGAAAATTTATAAATTTAAAACTTGGTCTTTTGAATCTATCACTAATCCCTAGACAAGACTAAGGAGTGAGGACTTCTTCTTGAAATAATTTTGTGCATAGAACCAAAACATTTGCTTCATCAATTAATTTTCTTTTTAAGCCCCGTCTCCTCACCTAACTCGCTTAGGGGAATAGTCCACATCAGAGCCCTATAGAACACGAGCAGTCTTTTGGAGAACAACCTACTTCCTTAGACCACAGAACCTTCCCTAAGTATTAATCCCTTAAGCCGACTCCGGCACGGGCGACGTCCTTCGATGCCTGCTTAGTTCCTGCGAAGCCAACAACCCTACTAGTAGCCAACAAGCAGACCCACTGGTCCCAACATGCATTACTATAGAATCAGAATATTAATACATGATGTAAACCCCGACCAATGCAAATGTGATGTGATGCAATGCATGACCAACTCATTTAGGTTCAACTTAGATTTATATCATATTAGTTAATGATCATATGAATTTCAGATACTTAACAATTCTTAATGCACAATTCACTCAAAGTAAAGGTTATCACTCAATTCAATCATCAAAAAGCAAACAAATCCCTAACCCTATGCATATTAAGTTATATCAATATTAGCTTATGTGCAACTATAATACAAACACAAGCAAGGTGATGAGATTGTTGTTACCCACCTGTCATCCAAGCTAAATCTTAACTATTCTCTAGGAAGACTAAAGCACCATCCCCATCAATCATCCAATCATCCACAACATTATCATCATCATCCTTCATATAAAATCCAAACAAGAATAGAAAGTGGCTAAAGGCTAATGAAAAGAATATAACACAAAAGCAAACATCTATTCATACACAAGGCACTCATTTCTTAACAATCTTAGTGGAGCTTATTAAATCAACTAATTCTAGTTATATTGCTATTTCATTTCATTTCTAAGAATCATGTTAATTCAAGTCCATAAACTCATTCATTTGATATGTATAGACTATATTAAGTCTCATTTAGATACTAAACTAGATTAAGCCAAGTGAGACTTAGATTTGTTAACTAAGTTCATTTTATGTCTAAGAAGTCTATACTTGTTATATTAACTCCTTAATCTAGTGGTCTTGAAGAAATCATGACATTATTAAGCTTAACTACTTATACACAACTAATGAAACAATTCCATTTTAAGCTTTGTTATTCCTAGAGTTTCTTAGAACTTACAACATAGCAATTATAGGATTCTTTCTAAACTTTTCATAGCATTTGAAATTACTTTAATCCAAGTTCGGATGATGAAATCATGATAAAATCAAATTAACTTGACAAAGGAAAGAACAGCAAAGGAGTTTTGGATCCATACGGGCCGTGCAAAGGGTAGTGGTGATCACCATACCCCCTACCACGCCCCATATCAAGGAGCATGTGGAAATTGGAAAGGAGGCATAGGCCACTACGCCCCTTGCCCCCATCCCATGGTGCCTACCATGCCCCTTGCCACCACCCCATGGTGGCCCAGCAGTAGGGCATAGTGGCAGCCACGCCCCTTGCCACGGGCCGTGGTGAGGGGCGTGCTAGCCTAGAAATGCGTCCCTATTTTTCTTTCACTTCTTTAAGCCACTTTTCCACATGTTTTAATCATCAAGCGCCATCCCCAACACCATATCAACTTAGCAACATAACCCATAACACTTCTACTTATATTTCTTCTTCTCATTTAATCAATTCATGTCATCAATTCCTTTGATCCACTCATACTCAATCTAACTTAGATTCTAGCATATATTCATATATCATAAATTTACAAGTTCATACTCAAGCTTTACTCATAACTAACATTAAATCATCATATAACAACAATAGCAACAACTAAAAACAAAAGATAACATCATACTCACATGGTTGATGAATTTTCAATTTCCTTTTTCATTATAACTACTACTACAAGGTTGATGAAGCTTCCTCTAGCATATTCCTCACTTCCTAACTTCCTTCCTAGCTTTAATATCTCTTATAGTCTTCCTAGGATTGAGATTTGTTAATGGGATTGAGAGAAAAGAAGAGAAGGAGAAGAAAGAAAAAGAACCGTAGGAGATAAAAGAGAAGAAAAGAATGAAAGGGAAATAAGGGCAGAAATTAAGAGGAGAGAGGGGTTAAATAGGATAAATATAAAGTTAATTAAGGATTAAGGACCTTGATTCAAACTTGTCAGATCATTATCTTGAGCATTAAAAACAATTAGAAAAAGATTTTAGAATATAAATAAGTAATATCATTAACTTGAATTGCAAACCAAGTTTAAAAGTTCAATTTTGTAGAATTGATATAGTTAAGTTTGAGCTTGGGAACGGATATTTTTAGATAAGCAGGTAATATCAAAATTCATGAAAATTAAAAGTATAGAATTTAAATTATAGAGACTACCTTAGAGTATTTTAGAAATCTATATATCAAGCTTAAGAAAATCTTAGATCGTTTATAGATCAAGAGGAATGGATATCCATATTAAAATCAGTTGATAAAATAGTTTAATGTGGTTTGATAAAAATATAATCAAAGTAATTAAACCAATTGAAAGAAATAGAGTTCAAATTTGTTAACTAAAAGAGATTTAAGAAATTTGATTCATGAAATGGATAATTGAAATAAATAGAAGATTGAAAAAGAATATTTGGAATCTCAACTTCAATTAAGTCTATTACTAATTTATTATATCAATCTATCAATTTATAACCTATAATTCACATTACTTATTTTAATTAAACTATCTAAACTCAATTATTAATTACACCCTAATCAATTTCAAGATTAATCATCCATTGATAGTTGACACCAAATTAACTTTATTTTTCATGATTCAAAGGCTTTTAATCCTTTTAAGATTTTATTCTCCCACTCACTTTTCATTGTTTTATTCCAATTAATTTAGATTGAAAATTGATATTGTTTCCACTTTCATTACAATTCTAAATTATTGAAAAATCCATTATTTATTGAGTTAATATCTCATATTTCTAATCCATTATCTAATCCATCTAATATTTTTACTTAAGTTATACTTTCTTGCTATATTAATTTGGGGTTTATTCTAACACTTTTATTTCCACAAAACGTCTTAATATTCAACTTATGTAGATTTAGTACAATTCATTATAATTATTTATTTACTCATTATTCCTTTCTTTAATCATCCTTAAGGTTTTATTTTATAACTTTGGTCATTATTATTGCTAGCTTGAATCTCATTTCCATTTATTTAGATCTATATATTTTAATTTCATTCTTGCTTTTTATAGAATTTTATCTCAAAACATAATAATTCATAATTTGTAAACAATTATCAATTTATTTAAATTTCAATATATTTAAATTGCAAGAAATTTGGAATATCTTCGATGACTTTTCTTAAAACTTTTTTAATAATTTTACATTATTTTCTTGATGATTATTATTTCTGAATTGTATGAATTTTGGTTATTACAGTAGTTATTCACTAAGCCTATGGTTTCCTCCACACTCCTAAAGACCTTTCCGGTTGACACTATGACCCTGGCTTGTCACTTCCAGCAGCGTGACTCCAATAAGATTTAGAAGTTGAAAAATTATGGGATAGTTTGGATAAGTTATTTTACTTTTATTTTCTAATTGTTAGTTAGTATTTGAAATATCAGTTTATGTATTTTGAAGACTCATTAATAGAAATTTGGTATGTAATATTATATTACGCCAGACATGTGATGACAATTATTTTACTAATTTATGACTTACATGTATTTGTCATTTTTTATCGATGCAACTAAAAGATCCTGTTTGTTTGAAAATATGTCATTCTCTAGTATTAAACTAGTAATAGTATATATGAGTGGCATGTATACTACTATTAGAGTAGACGTCGTCACGGTTCGACTCGGGTCTGGAACCGGACCCAAACATCCGGTTTCCGGTTCCAAAAGTGGTAGAACCAGAACCGGACCCGTGGGAGCCAGTCCAGTTCCCGGTTCTTAGGAACCGCCGGTTCCCACGATTCGGTTTCAGTTCTAGAAGAACCGAGAACCATAAAAAAATTTAAAATTCAATTAAATAATTTACTTAATTTAACTAAGAAAAAATGCAAAATAAATTTTTAACTTGAAATAACATTGAGCCTAACAATAATTGTTCATAGCATTAGTTAAAAGAAATTCTATAATTATGTATTTATTTATATACAATCACTTGCAACTTTTTAGTTGTTGTATTAGCAATGTGACACTATAAAATATTCAAAGATATAAATAATTCTCAATAACAAAAAACGAATCACACATTATTAAGAAAGAAAGTCTACTTTGATTAGAAGTCTACATCAATTTAACAATATATGATTTCAAATGTATTTATTACTTGTGTTGTTAATAATAACACATTAAATATTGTGAATAGGAAATAAATTTTTTATTATTTATGAAAAATAGTTTTAAATATTTATTTTATAATTACAATTTTTTATAATTTTCTTTTCTTTTTTTCTTACTTTTTTTTTATAATTTTTATGATGTAGAACCGCCGATTCTGCCGATTCTTAAATTGACGGTTGCAAAACCACCGGGTCATGCGGTTTTTAGGGATGGAACTGTAAGGACCCATCAGAACCGACAGGTCCTTTACCGGTTCAAACCCGCTATTGTCGAACCAGTTTCCGGTTCAGGAACCGCCAATGATAGGTCAGGTCGGTTCTCGGTTCGGAACCGACTCGTGATGATGTCTATATTAGAATACCCTCGGGGCATGACATATTTTACCTTTAGGGATCATGATCAATTTTACAAAAATTTTGGTAAATTTTTTATTTGTATTTTGGATAATTAGGGCTTGCAAAATATGTATAAATTAATAGAGTTGACAAAGAAGCTTTTATAATCTTTTGGAAAAGATGAAAGATTCAAATAAACAAGCAAAGGTGAATAAATAGTGCTAAATAATGATTATCTTAATCTTGGGGCCGCAACCCCAATCCCAAAAGGCGGCTACAAAATTTGCACAACCTATCGAGGTCTATATATCCGGACGATATGAGTACTGGTAACTTAATGAGATGGACCAGATCAATTTCCCCCACTCCATGGTTATATACAGTTTGGTAAATAAATAAATAAAAAGTTTAAACTGCCGGGATAATGAAGTAATGAGAAATGACACGCTTTCTAGTGTCATGGAAAGATGAAAATGTTTCTGTGCAAGTTATCATATCCGTCTCACACAAATGGGGTTCCAATGCCATAGTCATCTGAGAATGCACATCCAAGGAGTTAATGGCAGGGAGCAAGTCCCTCTGGTGCACATAATGATTTTTCTATACGATACAGGCAAAAAAAAAAAAAACCAACGCCGTAAACGGTGCTATCATCACATATATACGAAAGAGCTTGACCAACCAACAGTATCAACTGATTAGCAAAGGTAATATCTAAAGAAAATCGGACAAGGAAGTCCGGTTTCATAATCTTTATTGAGTATGTTGACATTAGTAGAGATTGAATAAGAGTATTTACTCTTTTTTTCCCCCTCCTTGGAACAAGAACCAGCTATTAGAGAAATCCTATGTTCTGATGTCCGAATTGCTAATATAAATGCCAAGGATTGATGTATATACAGACCAATTAAGTCCTCTTTAGTAAGTTTGTTAGGTGCGCAGAATAATTTGAAGTAGAATATCCTATCTTCACGGTCATTGTCCAGAAATCCGTATATTGCACGATACTGCAGACAAGTACTGGGATCTTGCTGAGTTAATCCAAAGGAAAGAAGTTCTTCAAGCTAGATCAAAGAATGACACACATGCAGCTTCTAGTTTCCATTCCATCTAAATCCATGTCGTTTGCATCACTACACAAGGAAAAGGAATATTTGTAAATATTTAGCTTGCTCAGGATCCATCAGTATAGGATATAAAGTAGATCGTGTAGTTGCAACATGCTGGATCATAATAAAATGAATTCCTTAGTAACAGGAAACGCAGACATACAATATTAAAATCATTGAATCCCACTGCATGATTTCATAAACCTGGGGAGATTAAATAGTTATGTTTATACAAGATGGAAGGACATTCCCCCTGAACAATTTTATGGAAGGTGATGGTGAGACAGAAAGAACTATGGGAATGTGATGGCTAGAAGGCACATGATCAAAACAATTGTCAATATGGACAGTCTAAATTGCACACTCGTGAAATTCCCTTAAAGAGTGAATATTCTCCACTTATATTAAAACAATGAAGACGATGATACACTCATATAGTGAGCAATTCTACACCTGCATTGCACATTGGGTTCAACTTGGATAAATTCGCTGACACTATTTTTTCCAAATCACAGCATCAACACTTCATTTGAGAGCTACAAACTTCTCTTTGGCATTACAAGCCTTCAACTGGCTCTCATTCATGAGACTTCTAAGCCAACTTGTTATTTGAGTCTATACATACAAGGTAACTATGCTACAGGTATGCCTGTGCAGTCAACACCCCTTGACCAGTTCTACAAAAGTGATTTGAGGAACTCTAAAGAAAATATAGGGATGTAAATGCTAGAAGCCACATGATTAAAGCAATTGTCAATATAGAAAAGGCAAAATTGCACACTTATCTGAAATGCTCTTATAGTCTGTATATACTCTCTACTTATCTCAAAACAATGAAGGCAAATGTACAATCATACAATGAGCTATTTTACACCTGCATTGCTGACTGTGTTCAACTTATATATATATATATATAGATATATTTGTCGGCAATTCCTTTCCTGAGTCACAGCATCAACACTCTATTTAAGTGCTCATATTCCCCATTTATGCATCTTGTCTACAAACTTCTCTTTGCCAGGATATACATTTAATAGGCTCATCGGCTCTCATTCATGGGACTTCTAAGACAACTTATTCTTTTGAGTCTATACATGGTAACCATGCTACACTGGTATGCCCATGTTGCCACAAATATTTTTTTACTTCAGAAAGGTGGGCAATCGTTAAAAGCCAGATGTGCTTATCCTAAGGCATTGTACTCCAAATCACTTTACATATAAAGCATGACATTTGACCTTAGATGAAACTCAACAGCGAGTAAGAGAATCTTGTTAAGCTATTTGAAATGGTGAAATCAATATATTACCTTTCTCCTTTAATCAGTGCATTAACCCTTTGTGCTAGTAAAGTTACATATAAGGTCAGCACGCAATCTACAAACTCAAGCTTTTAACAAATCTAATAGTTTAAACTTTTCAATAAGATGGTTGTAGTGCTAGCTCAACAGCCTTCTTTCTCGTTTTTATCTATCCTATGGCTTGTACTTAGCCTCTTCAAGTGCAGTAGACTAGATCCGACATTTTACAATATCATAAACTATTTGTCAAGCATTATGACTATGCAAATCATTTTTCTACCAAGCTCCTCTACCATAAAAGATGACTGATTTCATAGCCAAACAGGCCTTAATAATTCAAGAAATGGAAAAAGAAAGTGTAGCGACCTTACTTAGAAATTAAGTGATTTTAGCAAAGAGTTGTAGAAAACTGTACTTCATCTATAACAAGAACTTCAACCTTATTAGGTGTGTTTATCTGGGTCCTATTTCATCATTGCACTGTTTCATCAAACAAAGTTTTCATTGACACCTAAATATGTTATGTAAACTTTTCATTGCTTCTTTTCATCTTCTTTAGTTATCACTATACTATACATTAATAGTCTTTAAAGGATCACAATGCCTAACAATCCCTAAAGCATGTCTATGTACATAGTCAAACTACCTTAATTGTGCTTCCCTCAACTTCTCATCTGAGATAGTACGTTAGCTCTCCCTCATAATACTTTCATTTCTTTCTTCTATTATATACATATATATATATATATATATATATATATACACATCTTTATCTGCCCAAAAAAGAAAGTACTCAATGAACCATATTAAATATTGACTCTCTTTTCAACACAATGACCACATCCTAGTACTACACTCTTACATTTCTTACATTCCTCAAAATCAAACTAACCATCATTGAATACGATCATTATATAGGGCCTTTCTCACTATTATTAGAAAGACAACCCAGATTTCATTCTGTTAACCCACTTACGGGGTATTATTTCAAAATTAGAAATTAAAGCACATATTTCTATAGCATGTAAACAAGAATACATGGTCATTATTAAAAAGCAAATAGCACGCTTTCTATTTCCAGCTGCATATGTCTTCTACCCATCTAGTAATGATACTTCTAAACAGTGACACCTAGGCATTGTTGGTTTTCTGTTAAAATATTAAAATCTTCCTACGCTTAGCTGTCACCATGGATTATAACAAAGAATTTCAGAGGTTTGACCGAATGAATAGTACAGTCATTCAATACACTTTCATCCTTTCGTAACCTATATTACCCTTTTAATTCAAAAATCAGTTTTAAACTAATAATAGCTTCATTAGAAGTGAATAAAACAAAAGCTTATCCCTCAACATAGCTTGTTGTCACAAAAGAGGAACAAACAAATGCCAGGAATAAGTTTCCACCAAACAGCATCCTAAACTATTGAAAACCTTAGGACAGGTAGGTCAAATTAAATGGTATTCTCTCTTCCAACACATGTTTGCTACAGATCACAAACTAATTGAGCTATCAGATTTCACTTCTAGCATATATGGCTATATGCAACAAAACTGTAATAGCAGGCCTCCACTGAAACTCTCTTTACATAAAAATTGGCAGTTATTTCTCTTCTTTTCCTTTAGTTACTATACTACCAGCCGATGACATTAGCATGACATGCCTCCTGTGTAAGAATAGTACTTAGTGGGGATGAAAAAAGTCTACTTATTTATTTGAAAGCGCCCCCCCCCACCCCCCCCCAAAAAAAAAAAATAAAAATAAGGTTCTCTACCAATAAACTTGTCAATGCAAGATTTTAATGTTGTGATGTCTCTATATGACCATCTAAGAATGGATTTGCGTTAATTCTACCATTTTACATTAAAGAATTTAGCTGAAGTCCGTATCATGCTTTAGGAAGAGAATGTACAGATTAACCCAAATTTTTCGTTACATCAGGAGAACCACAAAATTTGCAATGAAACAAATTGCAGGTTCAGTAGAACTGAGAAATATCATTATTGTATTTAGCAGCCTTAATTCCTGAGCAATCAATAGGAGGCTCTCTATATATTTGAGCAAGATCTTAAAGTGTCTAATCCAAGGAAGTTCAAAACTACCAAAAGGATATTTAAGTTAAGTGTGATATATTCTGCAGGCTTCCATTCTTTATTAGCATCAAGGTCATTCCGGGTAGGCAAGAGCCTGTTACTCTTTAGCCCTTCGTATTTGATATGACAACCAAGTGATATGAGCTGTCTGCTTAAAGTTTAGTGCTATGTGATGTCCTGAGCATAACGCAGATTGATTGACTAGTTACATTTAGTTTTCTTGTCCAATGCAAGGATAAGGCAAACATAGAGCAAGACCCATGCCTCTAAACATAGAACTACGATACATTTACTTATAAAACATCAGTTCAAAGAACATCATCCTAAGCGTTGTGTTTGAGCAATAGTTCAATCAACAAAAGAATTAATTGATAGAACTATTAAGAAAAGAGGGAGAAACCCATGCTTACCTGGACTCAAATTCCTTGATCTCAACAAGTTCTTTCCCCAAAACGTCTACCCATTGCACATGCTTTTTCGGTGTCTCTTCAGCGTCCCTTTTCCCCTTTCTTAGACTGCTTTTAAGACAATGATCAGCTTGTTGTTGTGGCTTATCATCTAAATTCCCATCTTTCACTTCATTGACCACAGCAGGTAACTGATTTGAAGCATCATCAGACACTGAGACGACTGCAGATGGCACTTGAGGGGCATTTTCCAATCTCAAAGGCCCAGTATTGTATATATGTTGAGAAGATTTGCAGAGGCAAATGAAAGGACAGTGAATTTTACAGAAGGAAAACCTCATCAAAGATAAATTTCCTTTCTCAAAACCTAATCATAACTATTAATCACCTTTAGCCCATATCAATAAATGAAACTTAAAAAACCTTTGTCATTCAATTCAGTGAAGAAAATAAGAATCTAACCCGGTAGAGGACTATAAATACAAAAGTTAGAAAAGAAATCGAACCCTGTCAAGAACTGAAACATGATTAACAGGAAAACATAAAAAGAGAAGAAAATAATTTTTAGTGATGAATTATAGTTTCTGGATTAAATGGGTATCTTCAAATCAAATCAAAGCAATCAAAGATCCAATCTTTACAAAGAAGACCGGATAGAAGACAACAAGAAGGAACTAAAGTGAGATCTTTACGAAATAACCTACATGGAAACTTATGATGGTGTCTGTTCCTTCAAGTAAGAATAATTAAACATGGAGTATATTGGATGAAATCTATATTCCAAAACTACAAAGCTAAAGAAGAGATTAGACGGAACAAAAAGGAAGAGAGAGTATTAGCTGTACGGAGTATAGAGCAAAAGATAAGAAACTCGAAGAAAATGGCCAACTGTCCAACATTCTATTTTGTAACTGTTTAAAGAAATTCCAATGGTAACTGCCATAAGTATTTATGCGGAGGAAGGCCTTTTTCACCTTTATTGATAATTAAAAGTTAGCTTTTCTTACCAACCAGCAGCAAGTACCAATTCCATCAATCTTCTTGTTTTCTCTCTTTATAATAAATATTTTTCTCCGGGTTTTCCAAATGTGAGGTTAAGGTATTTTATGCACACCTTTTAGTGATGGGAAGTTGACTATCATAAATTGACTAAATCATAATGCTTTCCTTTTATAATACCTTAAAAAAATAAATATTATAAGAAATTAAATACATCTAAATGAATGAAACAAAATTTTATTTTAATAAAAGGAAAAGTAAAATATAATAAATGAATGAAACAAAATTTTAAAACACAATTTATAGTTACATAGAAATTTATTTTAATAAAATTCAGTATTTCATTGTAGCATGTACAAATTCAAAAGGAAAATACTACGACCATACGTAGCTTTGATTCTTTAAATGTAAAGTCAGGTGCTTAAGTGCTTAGATACAAGTAGAAATTGGAGCGATAATATTTGTGTATTCTCATTTTTTTATTCATTACACAAGAATGATGTATACATAATTAAAAATACTTCAAGACAATTAGAATATTTTTATGAGTGATGGCATGTCTAAGACTGTCAAGTCACCAGTTTGTTAATGTAATGTAAAGATAAATATTTTATAATGAAAAGAAAATGTATCATTTAATTAAAAATGAGGATTTTATGGTTCATCCTAAAGTATAACTCCATGTTTTGTAAAATGGCAGACATATGATGGAAGATGAAGTGGTGCAGGAGATATATCGGCCTTTAACCTAGTGCCATCGGTCTTGCTACTGTTCACCGCCAATGTATAGCCAACCTACATTGCCCTAGAAACGATTTTACATGTTTAGGCCGCTAGCTTTTCTCCCTAGGCTGCTAGTCTTTCCTATTCAAAAATTAAAAGATTTTACATTTTTTCTATATAACTTAGGCTTTTTCTTCTCCAAAATCATCCCTAAATCATATATTTCTCTCAAAAACCTCTCTTCTAGTGATACTTGCATTAAGAAAGATCAAGATATAAGATGAAGGTGAGTGGATTTTCTTCAATTCTTTAGAAAATTTGAAGAAAACGATCTTTCCCTAAAGTTTCTCTTGGGTTTCTAAAGGGAATCTTAAAGTTTTAGTGTTCTATAATCAAGGAAATAGAAGAAAAACCAAAGAAATAGGTAAGTGATTTTTCTCAATTCTTTTGAAAATTTAAAGGTGAATGTTCTTTAAATTTCTTAGTAGATTTTTGAAAGGAAATCAATTTCTTGAAGATTTGGAGGAAGCCCTGATTTGTGGAGTTTGGTGATTTTGTGATTCAAGAATCAAATGAGGTAGGTCTGTACCAAACCTAGATTGTAGTTCTTTTCATATTAGCATTTATATTATAAAAAGAATGTGATTGTTTTATGAACACATGTTGAGAGTGAGATTTTGTTTATGTGATTGAGTGTATTGGTGAATTAGGGTTCTGTTCCTACAAGTTTATTTAGGTACGACCTTACCCTGTGTTGCTACTTGTGATTGTAGGTTTAGAATTTACAAACAAATCTAATACTATATGGCTTTAAATTTGATTTGTTGTTTGTTTATGGTTAGGCCTAAAAGATTGAGAGGACTATTATTATTAGGACGACGCCCTAATGATTTGTGTGTGATATTGTCCTGAGTGCAGTTGTGCATAGAGATGATTCTAGTAATCTAAGAGTGGTACAATTACAGTACTCTAGGTGTGTGGAATGTTTCCAATACCAATATATGTATATATTACCTATTTTTCTATACTGGTTGTTTTTATGGAGGCATGAGCTACTCCGAGTTTGGGACTAGTGTACAATAGTTCTGAACTGTGTTATCTGTTGGCTAACAAAAGATAACAATCTATGGTTGTTGTATTAATTATTAGGTTGTATATGAAATTTTTTAATGCTTGTTCATGTGCTTGTGTTTGTGGTATGGTATACTGGGTCTTTATACTCATTCCTTTATCTTTTTCAAGAACAAGTGAAGATCCAGTAGTATTTTTATCTATCAGGCTATGTGTAAACCCTTAGATTTTACGATAAGTTTTATGCATAAACCCTAGAATCGAAAGTCAACCAGAATCCTAAAAGTCAACAGGTCAACACAAACCCTAGTGAATCTAGATCTGGAAATCCCATGCTTGAAATCCTAAAACAATAAAAATGAGATTATTACCCTCAACGGGTACTCTAAACGTGACAGCCCACTGCAAATAATATTAAAACTTTAGAATGACTACCTCAGTCATTCGGAAACTTTTATATTAGTACAAGGCATATGTTCACAACAAAGAGATGTCGGTGGAGTTATGCATTTTAAGGTAGTAGCAATGAAACATACAAGACAATACTATTATATTTCATCAAAGTATAAAGTCTTATAACTTTTGCATGGCATTCCCTTGATAAATCTCCAAATCCATAATTCTAGTATAACCTTATTTAGACAAAGAAAACTATAACTTGAAATATTTTAAAGGAAATCTATATAAAGTCTTTGAATAGATTTCTCCCAAAAGCACATGTTTTACCCAACAAAAGTGATCTCGGGTCTAAAAACGATTAACCTGTGATATTAAAAATCTGTGGGAGAGTAAAACACTACTAACTTAGTGAGATAATTCCTTACACAAATGTACCATAACAAATCAATCAAACAAGTCCATTAGCAAGCATATGAAATGCAATAACCATATGTTCAAACAAATACATACGACTATCTGGATTCGAATATAGAATGAATTTACGCCCTCCATTTAGGGTTAGGAATGCTTTAAATGAGTCCAACAACCAATAGGTCCAATGATCTTCTTGAATTTTGCATGCGCATCTTGGGGTTCCAATCAACCATACTAGTCTCTAGGCTTTCCTTACCCAAAGGAATCGATCCGAGTTGGCTACACCATGAAGCCATATTTCCTGAACGTCCTAGTCCTTCAAGATGTAGCTAGGCAGCTTACCTTTTCGGTCCCACGTTGAGGAGTAGCAGTAAAATGCAAATATGATTTTCTAAGTGATATGCATTATCATTTCGGTTATAAGGAATTCTCGATCCATAATTAATTCATTTAAGCTAATTAATCAATATTCACACGTATAGCATAATACATAAAGACAATTTACATTAATCAACCAATCGAGTTCCGATATACTTATCGTTCATTGATCACACATAACGAATCACACGCATAAGTCCCATGATAACCCACATGAATATCAATTTTGATCTTTTCTTAATATCTAGTGTTCTACTCTATAAGCACATACGCAAATACATAAAATGTAAAGGAAAACTTACTCGGCCATGGTAATTGCTATCAATCAAAGTAATCCTCGAGAAAGAGAAAGTCTTGGTCCTAATCTAGACAAAAGAAATACCCAAAATGAGTATTTCATAGAAGTTCTACTTTAAACCATTTAACTCTATTTTATCAATTTCGTCAAAATTCGGATTAAGGGAAATTTCAACTTTAAATGGCCATAACTTGCTCATTTTAACTCGGAATTTCACATATTAGATGTTGTTTTCTACCTACTCGAAAAGATCTATCTATTTCTAAGGTTATTTTTAACATTTAAAGTTGTTTAGGTTTCAAAATGGGTTGGTATAGAGTTGACACGAAAATTCCCAGCCTTTAAATTGTAATTTTTCCAAATTTTACTTTATATAGTTAAAAAATCCTTTAATATAGATATATACTCATATTATATGGATGATTCTAGTAATATTGTTCCAACTATAATTTTTCATGAAACAATTTGTGTTGAAAAAGGAAGTTCACAATATCTCTTTAAGTTGTTAGAAGAAAAGTCAAATTTTAAGTTGTTACTAATGAATGCTTACTTATTTAAAACCATCATTTTTACATTTTCTTGACTATAAGATTAGACTTTCTTATAAACTTGGTTCATTAAGTTATCTATAATTTTTATTCCTTAAATGGGTGTTTATTAGTGATTTGAGTTTAGTCTTGACTAAAAAACTTGCTTTGTTCTTAATGTTTTTCAAGATGTTGATATATATCTTATAAATAAGTTTTTAAGAAAATATTGTATAGCAAAGAATTATCAACATTAAAACTTTATAATAAACTTATTTTAATAGTTTGAAAAGATTATAGTTGAAACATTTTCGTTGTATCCATTTTATTTTCTAAATATATTTTCAACTAGTGAGTTGATTTTAGACTTTAACTTGGAAAAATTATTTTACTCTTAGTATTTATCAAGGTATTGGTATAAGTCATATAAATAAGTTTTTAAGAAAAATTTGCATAATAAAGAATTATCAATATTAAAATTCAATAATGGATTTATTTTAATATTTTGTAAAAGTGTAGTTGAACCATTATTCTAAGTCTTAGTGAAGGTTTCTCCTAAGTGTTAAAAATCATTTTTCTAGAGAGTTCCGTCCTATTTTTATGAAAGAAATTAACTTATTTTATTATTTTGGAATTTTTATTAGAACAACAACATTTTGACCATGCATGTATATGAACTCCATAGTTATGTTATAAGATAAAAATAACTCTTATAGGAAAAATAAAAGACATAGAGAATCAAATAAGCATATATATAAGAACAAAAATATAGAAGTCTTAACTTAGTATCAAAATTTTCTAGAACTTAGAGATGGATAAGTTTCATAAAAGAAAAGAAAAGCATAAGAAAATCTTAGAGAAAAGAGAAAAGGAAGAAAATGTAGAAGTCTTAGATTTTATTCAAGTCTTCCCAGGACTTAGAAATAGACAAGTCCCATAAAGAAAATGCAAGAAAATAATATTAAAAAAACATGGGAGTCTTAGATTTATGTTAAGGCTTTGTAGGACTTAGATACTAGATAAGTCCAAAAATATTTTGACTTGATGAGGACAAGTTTAAGAGTAGAAGGTGACTAGTTTTTTTTATTTGCATGAAATAAATAAATGTGCACGAAACATAAAAATGTGAATATAAAATGTTATATTAATGAGCATTAGGCTCTAAGAATATATAGATATATACATATACGTAATAACATATAAGAAGTTAAGTTAGAAGCATGCACATAACAAAATCATAAGTAAATATAGCGTTTAACAATGACATGAACAAGATATTGTTTCTATGATTTCCTTCTCTAGCATGTGCACATGAGGATTTTTAGAAATCATAACATACATGTTGTTCATGTTATGTTATCTTAAACTAACGGGATGGTTTAGTGTTTGCCTAAAGCTTGAAAATGGATAGAGATGAAAGATGTGTTAAAGAAAATTTCAAAAATTGCACAATGAGAGGGGGAGGGGGGATTCACAGTTTTGAAAAGAGAGGAAGAGAAGTGTAGAAAGAATTTGCAAGAGTTTTGGTATGGACTAAGAAGTGCGTGTAAGAAATGAAGGAGGAATGTAATATTTATAGAGTTTTGGGATGGAAATTAGATGGAATTAAAATAAATGGAAAAGAAAAGAAATTGAAGGAAAGAGAGAGTGTTAGGGTCTGGAGTATGCCTTCAATAGGAAGAAATCTAATGGGCTTTGTGAAGGATAACATAATTAGGCTTTTGATACCATCTATAATCCAAAACCTTAAGGTAATGGGTTAATGGGTCTTCCATCTTATAAACTCTTCACACAAGTCCCATATTTCCCATGTGAGATTCTCATACTTGCACCCTAGCAATCTTCCCCTCGAGTGTGAGTCTCCACAATGGGATAAGCCATACTCCCCCTCAATAAGAGCTTATCAAATTGACTCGACTAAACCCGCTTTTGTGAGTGGTCCCACCTATTCACCATGGGTTTCACATACGAGTTATACCACAAAGCTCTTCTTTCTACATGGTATGCCAACCATGAGAGATTCCCAGCCGAACCATCGGCTCTGATACCAATTGTTGGTCCTGAAAAGATAACCAAAAGGGGAGGGGGGGGGGGGGGGGGGTTGAATTGGTTATAAAATTTACTTTTAAAAATTTTGAATAAATTTCTCACCACTTGATTATTTAACTAAAATGGCTTTAAAACTTTCTTAAAACAATAAACTTAACAAATAAAAACTTTGAACAATAATTTGGATCAAAATGATTTTCTTAAGCTCATGAAAAATCAAATATCAATTCAAAACTTTTTACTCTCAGAAACCTTCTGACTAACTCTCTGATTAAGAAAATATAAGTGGGTTACTCTCTGATCAACCTTCTGAGCATATATCATAGTTATGAACAACAACTAAAATTGCATGATTTTAAAGAGAGATAAGGGAGTAGAGAGGCAAAGTCGAATTATAGAGGTTCCACCTTGAGCGTCAATCCTCTCTTCCAGCTCCAAGACAGGGTCCCGATATTCCACACCGGTTATGTTCCACTATCCAATCAAATCAATAAAAGTTATAAGACGTTCTTGCTAATTCTCTTTGGCTACAATTCACTTAGCTTGATTCTCCTAATCAATCAATCTACTAAGCCTATTTGTAACTCTCAACTCACACTAAATGTGTAAAATCAAATCAAAGGAATAAAAAATTAATTTTCCTCAAGAGTATTCACTCAAAGAAATATAAAAGTAGAATGTGACAATATTTCTCGTAAGGAAGCTTTGATCACTGTTGCAATATGATTATCACGTTATTCTCTCTTTTTTTTTACTTGTATTTTTATATTAATCTCGTTCAATCTAATGGCTAGAGAATCAACATTGGATAAACTTGGTCCTGGTCTTGCGCGTTCATCATCCCAAAATATCTGCTCGAGTTTATCCTTCGTTTCACTCAATTTGAATTTTGAATTCTTGAAGTAATCTCAAAATCTCTACTTCAGAAGATAATACCAAATATCTAAAACTTGTATGTTTATCTTGTATCGAAAATTCAGACTTGAAATCATCAATAGTGGAGCAAATTCCTCGTTTGGTACTGTTCATGCTTTATCCAAGCTTTCCATGTTTTTCGAATTTAAAAAAAAAAATCCTTGGACACATTCTATGAAAAACTGAATTGTGTTTTGTAAGCACTTCATATTATGCACATTAACTTTCTCCTCAAATATAATTCGTTGTGTAAATCAATTTTCAAATCTAAACTGTCCTTCTTCAAAAATATGTTCATAAAAAATATCATATACTCAAAATTTAATCCCTGTAGATTTTGAACAGACTTTGTGGAACACATTGAGCATAGGACCCGAATTATACTCAACATTGGAGCTAGGTTTCAAAAATTAAATTATGAAATGAAGATCACGTGATTTTATTATAGTTCATTAACCTTCTTATGTTCCTTCTGATAGGTAAAAGAAAAACTTGCATTTTACCATGGAACCTTCTGAGTAACCTTCTTATAGATGAGCTCATTGGTGTAGCAACTTCTTTTGAGTTTTCAAATCCAAACTTTTTCAGAATTTGTTTAGTATACTTCTTTTGATGAATGAAAATTCCATCCTTTGATTGTTTGATTTCTAATCCCAAAAAGAAATTTAATTCTCCCATCATGGACATTTCAAATTCAGCCTGCATAAGCTTTGCAAATTCTTGACAATATTGTTCATTAATTGATCCAAATATTATGTCATCAACATATATTTGTACAACTATTATATCATCATTATAATATTTTAAGAATAAAGTTGTGTCAACCATACCTCTTTAATATCCACTTGATATGATATATTACTAAGTCTCTCATACCAAGCTCTTGGTGCTTGTTTCAGTCCATACAAAGCTTTTCTTAACTTAAAGACATGATCAGGCTTAAATGCATCCTCAAATCTAGGTGGTTGTTCAACATACACTTCTTCTTTAATATAACCATTCAAAAATGCACTTTTTACATCCATTTGAAATAATTTAAAATCTTTATAACATGCATAAGCAAGCAATAATCTTATAGCTTCCAATCTAGCAACTGGTGCATAAGTTTCATCATAATCTATTCCTTCTTCTTGAGAACATCCTTTAGCTACAAGCTTTGCTTTATTTCTAACAATTTTACCATTTTCATCCAATTTATTCTTATAAACCCATTTAGTTCCTATGATAGATTTGTCTTGTGGTCTAGGAACTAAGTTCCAAACATTATTTCTGAAATTGATTCAATTCTTCATGCATTGCATCGATCTAATTTTCATCATTTAATGCTTCTTCTATGTTACTTGGTTCTATTTCAGATATCAAAGCAAAATGATTTTAAGCTCTTGTAATTTAGATCTAATTTTAGTTCTAGATTCTATATCACTAATAATTAAGCTAGGCAGATGTGAAGATTTATATTTCCATGCTTTTGAATTTTCAGGGTTGTTAATGTTTGGTTCCATGTTACCTTCTGCCTTACCTTTTGACATATCAGATCTTTATAGACCTTCGGTTTTATGATCAATATATATACCAGTTGTATCAATCTTCTTCTCCCAGCTCTTTACACCCCACCCACCAGATTTCTCACTCATACCATTATTTTTATTTTCAGGAGCAAGCACATCATCATCATCAAAATCATCTTTCACATCAATAAAACGTACATTAATAGATTCTTCAATTATTTTTCTTGTTTTGTTAAAATCACGATATGCTTTGCTATGTTGTGAATATCCTAGAAAAATTGCTTCATCTGACCTTTCATCAAACTTCCCAAGATTATGTGCATTCTTTTTCACAAAGCATGTACAACCAAACACATGAAAATATGAAATAGATGGTTTTCTACCATGAAATAATTCATATGATATTTTTGTAGTATGAGATCTAATGTATACTCTATTCATAATATAAAAAGCAGTTGCAATGGCTTCAGCCCAAAAATATTTAGCTATTCCACTTTTATTCAACATAGAACGTGTCATTTCTTGTATTGTTCTATTCTTTCTTTCAACTACCCCATTCTATTGTGGTGTATATGGTGCAGAAAAATTGTGATTTATTCCATGTTCTTTACAAAAAGAAATAAATAATGAATTATCAAATTCTGTACCATGATCGGTTCTTAAAGAGACAATGGAAAAACCTTTTTCATTTTGTATTTGTTTAACAAATTTTTGAAAGATTTCAAAAGTATATGATTTATGCTTTAAAAAGAACACCCATGTATATCTTGAAAAATCATCAACTATTACAAGACCATATTCACTTCCTCCTAAACTTAGTGTTCTAGTAGGTCCAAATAAATCAAGATGTAAAAGCTCAAGAGGTCTTTTTATTGAAATCAAATTTATGCTTTTATGTGAAATTGAGACCATTTTATTCTTAAAACAAGTTGAATATTTAACATCATGCTTTATATTGATTTTGGGTAAACCAACAACAATATTCTTTTTAGATAACTTTTCCAAATGATTAAAATTTACATGACCTAGTTTTTTATGCCATACATAAATGATGTCATTCATAGTCAAAAAGCAACATTCAACATTCATATCAGATGGTGTAATTAAATATACATTCCTTTTTCTAAATCCTTCGAACAATTTAACTCTATTAGAATTATATGCAAAACATTGGTTTTTCTCAAAATTCATTTGATAGCCTTTATCACATAATTGACTTATACTTAAAAGATTATGCTTTAATCCTTTAACCAAAGAAACATTTTCAATCATATATGGGGGATGACCAATTTTACCTGTTTCAATTATTTTACCACGACTGTCATCACCAAATCTCACATACCCTTTTTCTTTCCAAGTTATGCTAGTGAACAAGGAAGCATCTCCAATCATGTGGCCTGAACATCCACTGTCCAAGTACATGTTCCTTTTACTTTTGCTCCTTGTTCGTGCAAGTAATAACAAAAGGCGATCAAACCTTCTTAGGAACCCAAACAAACTTAGGTCCTTGATAAGTCAAGCTCGTCTTATCTTGTTTCTTAACTTGATGTGTATGAGCTTGTTTCTTTTGTAGAAACAATATTTTTCAATATGACCTATTTTATTACAAAATGAACATGCATATGGATGTTTATGATACCTTTGATTTCCCTTTTGATAATAATTTTGTGTTGGATAATCATTATATGTATACCTGTATCCTCTGAGATACCTTCTAATAGGATAGCTTTGTTGAGCATACCTTCTAATGTATCTTCTACTGTTACTGTTCTTACACTTATCAGTTTGTATTGCAGCTTGCCCATTTCCATTTTTATTTTCTTGAACAAAAATCGTCTTTTTCAAATTCTTTAATGAACTCCCAAATTCATATCAAAGTCCATGTTTTATAAAGGAAGGTCTTTGACTACTAATTAGCATATTCAATTTCTTATCACTCTCATTAAACTTATTGAACGTGTTCTTGATGGATTGAGATAGATCTTCGACACGATTTTTTAAATCCTTGATTTTGGTTTTCAAAACTTCATTTTCTTTCTTTAAAACATCGGTTTTGACAAATAACTTCTCATTGTCATTCTTCAAAATATCGTTTTCATCGATGAGTAATTTATTGGTTTGTCATAAACGTCTTTTTCATTCTTTAGAGCTTTATATTCAACATCTAGTTTAGTTATTTTCAAATCTGCCTTTTTAAGTGTCTTAAGTAGTTTTTTCATTTCAGAATACATATCATTTTCATTTATTTCTTCATTGGAATCAGAGTGTACCTCAGACGTTGCCATTAAGCACAAGTTTGCTTCCTCTTCATTCTCACTTGCATCCTCTGATTCACTCTCTGATGCATCAAGATCACTCCAAGTCGCCATCATAGCACGACTTTTCTTCTTAAATTTCTTCATTTTCTTCTTCAAGATTGGACACTCATATTTGATGTGGCCTGGTTGTTTGCATTCATAACACACAATCTCCTTTCTTTCTTTCTTTTCCTCCTTTTTCTTTATAATTCCTTCCTGCACTAAACTTGTTAGTTTTATTAGAATTATTAAATTTCTTACCTTTAAAGAACTTGCTTAATCTTCTTGCAAGCATGCCGACACTTTCTTCAATGTCATAATCATCGGAGTCAGTTTCATCGTTTGTGACTTTCCTTGCTTTGAATGCTATTGCCTTTGAAGTTCTTCAACTTCCTCAGTTGTGTTAATATGTGATTCATAAGCTAGCAATTTCCCCTTAGTTAACTGAGACTTAACTCGTTCAAGTCTTGGCTTCTTCAATTGCTGTCTTTTTAGCATCCCATGACTTTGGCAATATTCTGAGTATCTTTCTAACAAGATCAGAATCATCCATTTTCTTTCCAAGAGAGGTTAGTTCATTTGTCACAGCAGTAAAACGATTAAAAGCTTCTTTTATTTTCTCATCAGGTTTTATTTTGAACAATTCATATTGTTGTAACAAAGAATTAATCTTTGTTTCCTTAATAGTATTAGTTCCTTCATAAGTTTTGGACAGAGTATCCCAAATTTCTTTTGCAGTTTTACAAGAAGAAATTAAATAAAATTCTGAAGGAGCTATTATTGTGAGTAAGAAATTCTTAGCCTTATTATTCTTCTCAATGAGCTTTAGTTCTTCATTAGTGAAACTGGCATCATCAGTCAAGGTCACTTGTGTATCTCCAAAAGCAATCACTTGCCAGGAGCCATAGTCATTAGCTTTATATAAGTAGACATGCGCATTTTCCAATAGATAGTTTGTTCCATCAAATATGGAGCTCGGTTAATAGCAATATTGTTTTCAGCCTTTTGAAAAGATCACTCAGATAAAATATTATCAACACTGCTCTGATACCAATTGTTAGGGTCTGGAGTATGCCTTCAATAGGGAGAAATCCAATGAGCTTTGTGAAGGATAACACAATTGGGCTTTTGACACCATCTGTAATCCAAAACCTTAGGTAATGGGTTAATGGGTCTTCCCTTTTATAAACTCTTCACAACAAGTCCCATATTTCCCATGTGAGATTCTCATACTTGTATCCTAACAGAGAGAGATATGCCAGCATTTTGAGGGAGAAGAGAGAAAGTGAGATTAAAAATTAATTTTAGAAGAAAAGTTTAGTGAAAAGTGATTAAAGTTTTTATAAGAAAAGAAAATTGTAAGAATAGGTTTATATGTTGTAAGAAAAAGTAGAAATAAGTGAATAGTGGTGAATAGTATAAATAGTATAATGAATAATATTAAACAAATAAATTACTGATAGTAAAGAAATATGCGTGAAAAAGCTTTATAAAATTTTAAGATACAGAAAAATTACAAAACTGATATTTTAAGAATCCTTATGAAATTACGAATCTATATTGATTCCGGGAATATATTTCTTATCCCAAGTACCAAGGCTCCTTTTTTTAGAACTAATCCCGTTTTGGTCCAAAATGATCAAATTTTTTATGAATCTAATCTTTTAGTGCTCTCTTATATTATTCTTGTCACTCCCGAAGGAATGATCGCCTCAGTCATGCAAAGGCTTCCATACTATGTACAAGGCATCTAACACATAGAGGAGACACATTGGAGAGATACATTTTATATTGATACAACTCGAGTAATAATGTAAAGGAAATTCAATTCACTATTCTTCAAAATAAAAATCATTAAACTTCAATTACACTCATCAAAAGATTCTACTACATAAAACTACTACAAGGTAAATCATAAAAACCTAGCTAAGAACTTCAAGTATCCTTATTTTCTCCGGAATCCCGAAGTCATTCTGGGCTCCAACCATTTCGGTCCCCACTTTGCATTCTTGAGATAACCTGTTCATTTAAACATCTATTGGGGTATAAGCTACTGCTTAGTGAGAGTTCTCTTAATTTCGTACCATGACAAGCAAGTTATAATTCATCCATATGCTATGCATGAACAAACATATGAGCGAACAAACATATGAGCAAACAAGCATACGACTTTCCAATAGCCATATGTGAATGGATTTACGCCCTCCATTCGGGGTTAAGATGGTCCATAGACATGCAAGCATAATTCCAATCTTTTTCTCTTGTTGTTTTATTGTAGTTTTATGTGCCTACCCCACATCCGTTAACTTAAGCAATCTCGCATCCTTAATGTTAACAAGGCCCCCTCGCCTTCCGCTAATATACTTTTGTCCCACCAAAGGCATATCAGCAATGCAATGTGACTCAACATGTGATATGCATGCACAGTTTATTCATATAATCATGGCATATTAATTATGTAGGTTAAAAGCAATTATAGAGAATTTCAGACAATTCAAGTCTATGCTAACTCATACAATGATTTTACAATAAGTCTCGCCTCGATATACTTATCATTCATTCAACCAAGATTATACCACAACTCATCACAATTTTATCTTTTCCTAATTATAGTGCAACTAGTTACAAGCACAAGCAAGGTAACAAAATAAGAAGAAAACTCACTCGGCCATTGGATCACCGGTCTTTTAGTAAAAGTAATCCGATGGTATGGAATCATTTATCTCGAAGCTACCTAAAAGGAAGAAATACTCTAATAATTATTTCATCACTTAACTAATCCAACTATCTTGTACAAACTATCAAATTCGCAATTCTCGTCCAAAGCAGGAATTCCAATTTAAAACGACCATAACTTGGTCATTTTAACTAGGAATTTCGCAAATTATATATCGATTTCTATCTACTTCGAATATATATCTAATTCTAATATTATATTTAAGTTTTGAAAACATTTGGGTCACGAAACAGAGGGATTAGATCTGGGCACTAACGATCCCATTTCCGAAAAAAAATAGTTTTGTAATTGCTTGAAATGTTCCTATTTGATAATTCAAGAATACATGAAACATGAATAATTTCCTAACATGAATGACATGTGATGAGTTTAATGCATGCATGCATGCTTTTGACAATATTTACTAAAAAGAATTTTTAAAAAACTTTTTATTTGTAAGACTCCATGGCTATTTACTTTCAAGAAAACTAGTTTCCTAACTTTGATAATTTCAATTTGTTTTGGATTTATTTCTTAAGAAAATATAATTATCCTTGTTAAAATTGAGTCTTCATTATATCTATTACTTATGACCTTCATTTCTACATAAAAATTTACATTTTTCACTTTGCAAATATGTTTTTAAGTAGGCCTTTCTCAAAAATCCGAATTTTGTAAAAATTAGTTTTTGAGTGATTCCTTTAAGCAAAAATCATTTGATATTTAGAAAATCAGGCTCAACCATACATAGCCACTAAGGACTTCATTTCTTTGATAAAACTTCTAATTTGAGTTTGAAGAATATGGGTTTTCATGCCATTACTCCATTATTACGAATTTCTTAAAATGACAACAACTCAAAATTTTTCCTACTCATCTCTATTCCTTGTTCTATATATTTTTCTTAGCAAATCCCATCTTAATTTATCAAAATCATTACTTGATGATACCTATGGCCTAAACTCCTCATTTTTCATATAAAACACAAGTTTTGGAGTTGATAAATGGGTTTTTAAGGCATGGTTTTGAAATCATCCGAATTTACAATTTTGGATAAACTTAATTTTTATACCTTATTTGTACAATGCATCATGCATATATGTATTTCCTACAAGCAATTGTCATGATGGTTATGAGATGATCTACCTATGTGTATACATATTACCAAGAATTCTTTTTGAAAACTTTTACTTTGCAAAACTTTGAATTATACTAGACTTGAGAAAAATAATTTTTCTTCTTGTAAAGTCATACTTTCTTTATCAAAACTCAATCTTGATGATCATATAACCATCACCTTCATTATTTCAATAAAAACCTTCATTTTGGGCTTAGAAAGTAGATGTTTAAATAGGTGGTTTACCCAAGTACAAATTTTACAAAATTTTTGAAGAATGAAAACATTGCTTATCCTATTCTTGGAAACCATTTGTTATCCTAGGATTATATTTTGATAAACTTCTCTTATCTTGTCAAACTTGGTCTTTATTACATATATTCCCTAGGACTTCCATTTTCTTATAAAAATTATTATTTTGGCATTTGGAAATGAGTGTTTAAATAGTGGCTATTTTCAAATCCGAATTTTGAGAAATTTATTTGAGCTTGTTTTCTTTATAAAACTTATTTAGTCTTTCAAAATCATTTCCTAATTGTAAGCCTCGGAAAATTTCAGTAAATAATTTCAAGATGAACTTCGAAAATAAACCCTAAAAATCACTCCAAATTAAAACCGAATTTCGATAAGTTTTAAATCACGAACAAATTTAGAAACTTCTTAATCATGAGAAAATGAAAATCTTTGAATAATAAAATGAAAACTCAGTGGTCTTCAAATTCAAAACCACGACGTACGAAAAATTCCATATTTAACTCTGACTTATAAAAACAGTTAACATAAAGCTCAAAAACAAATTATTAAAAAGCAAATAACGTTTGACCTTTGAAAATATAACTCAATTCAAGAATTCCGAAAACATTAAGAGATATTAAATACTTACAAAAATAAAATTTAAAATAAATTTCTCAAATTAAATATGTATAAACATAAATATCAGTTTCCAAATCGGCAAAGGTCTAAACCAGAAAATCACCCGGAAACCCTAAGCGGAATACAATAGTGTAAGTCATGCAATCTAGCGTGTCACGCCCCGAGGGTATCTTAGACGGGACAGTTCCGCCATACACAATATCCGGCTTAGGATTTAAATCATAAATCTCTTAAAGCCATAAATATTGTGCAAAGCGTATCCTGAATAGATAACCACAGGGTTTGATAGTACCAGATTAGCCATATAAAATACAACTAATAGTCTCAAAACTAACTTAATAACTACTGCAGAAATATACATAAAAAGAAAAGTAGTTTAAGAGTGTATACAACAAAGCAGTTGGGTTACTGATCCTATAAATATTACAATCCTGTTTCAAAGATTTATTTAAAAACCCCTCCCAGGAAAAAGAAGAAGGAACTCTCTTCAACCCTCGTATCCTTCCCTCAAAACCCTGAATCCAAAGGGGAGCTAACCTGAGGGTAGCCTCGTCCTGACTGGTACCAAAGATAGTCCTGTGACAATAAACTGTAAGGGAGTGAGCGACCACAGGCTCAGCGAGTTATATTCCTCACACTATACCTTCAAGCAAGTTATTAATTCAAACATATGCAATGCAAACAATCAAGTGAACAAATATATATAGCCAACCGGTAACCATATACATATTCGGATTTGCGCCCTCCGAATCCGGGGTTGGGGTACATCCACTCATCAGCACCCAGATTAATATACTTCGGGAATCAAATTTCTCAAGAAAACTTTTTATATATCAAAATAATATACATATAACAACATCCCAGTGAAGTAATAAATCCGAAACAATGACCCGGCGCGATTCTAGGAGAAGGGCCGTCTCCCCAGGACGACTTAGTTCCCATTCCCCTAGAACAAGGCCCATGGTACACACTAGGTATATACCACTTCGGTCCTCCATGTTCACCATCCTCACGGGACAGTGCGGCCCATCCGGATCAAGGTGTAGTGGTGATGGCCTTCTACGTGCATGAATGCTATGCATGAACATATTCAATTATTATGTCAGATTGTTTTATATTTATTTACTTGGTGTGCAAACAAGCTTCATACACTTTCATTTCTATTCTATAACATCCAATGGGTTAGAATATACTTACAATATTTTATTTACCAATTCAAGTAACCACAGTCACAGTTTATTTCCCAACCCCTTAATATTTGATTACATGATTAATTCTATTCTACAACCACAATCAAGTATAGAGATCATAGGAATATACTCACCTGTCCATATTTCTTGTCAGTCGTAATAGTCAACAGGCAGATCAAGCTCAGAGTCCGAATCACCTGAATATAAGTAAAGATGGAAATATACTATAAGAATTGACTAAAAACATCTAATATATAAATATATATATATATATATATATATCTACTACAGACTTCCTATATTCTGGAATCTATTACTAAAACCTTATATAGCTAATATAAATCGATTTAACGTAGATTATACGTACAAACGTAGTTTACTAATTATTTTTGAGCTATATGAAATATACGCAAAATAATAATAGTATCCAAATAAATAAAAATATCATTATTAAGGATAAAGAAAATTTTAATCAAGTAACCTAAGTAATTAAACATATAGATATATATATATATATAAGTATGTATTGAAAGGTTAAAGGAAATAATTTAATAAACACGAATAATAATAATAATAATAACAATAATAATAATAATAATAATAATAATAATAATACCATATTTAAGTCTATGTATATATAAGCATATAAAAACAAATAGATTAACATACTTATATTATATTAATAATTTAATTCTTATATATATAAAGCATAAATATATATATATAACAAGAAATATAATATATCCATATAATATAAGTATGAATATATAAATATATAGCATATAAGGGCTTATACATATACATATATACATAGACAAATTATTTAAGTATATAATATATACATATATACATATACCTATCGTATATATATATATATACATACACATTATACATATATACTAATCATATATATATATAACATATACATATACATATAATATATCTCCATAAGAAGCAGCAGAGCTGCTTTGGGAAGGAGAGGCAGCGTGGCCGCTGCCTCGAGCGCTCATCTGGAGCGCCTGCTCGAGCGCTGCTGAGCGCTCGCTGTGCGCTCCATGAGCGCTCCTTCAGCGCTCCTTGAGCGCTCTGAGCGCTGGAGCGCTGCTCGAGCGATAGCTTGAGCCCTCCATGAGCGCTCGCTGAGCGCTTCTGAGCGCTCAGCTTGAGCGCTCCATGCGCGCTCGCTGAGCGTTGCCCAGCGAAGACAGAGCAGGGGCTCTGTCAGAGAGCGGTGGTGCGGGTGTGTGTGTTTTGGGTGATGCTGGGGCGACTGATGTGGTGCGGTGGGGTGCTGTGGGGTGCTGGGGCAGTACGGTGGTGTGCTGGGATGGTGCGACGAGGAAGAAGAAGAAGAAAACAGAGGAAGAA
Source organism: Combretum micranthum (assembly GCA_024138025.1). Classification (NCBI taxonomy): domain Eukaryota; kingdom Viridiplantae; phylum Streptophyta; class Magnoliopsida; order Myrtales; family Combretaceae; genus Combretum; species Combretum micranthum. The sequence continues at coordinate 44,241 of JAMXBD010000250.1, read as the reverse complement.
GAAACAGAGGAAGAAGAAGAAGAAAAAAAAAAGAAGAAGAAGAAAACAGAGGAGCTCACCTTTCTTCGGACCACTGCTCCTACGGAAGAAGAAAGAAGATCAAAAGAAAAGAAAAGAAAATGAAACAAAGAAGGAAAGAAACAGAGGAAATCCAAAACGAAAGAAAAAGAAAGAAAAGGAGGAGAAGGAAACCGCAGCTTAAGTATATATATATATAATATAATCCAAAGTCAAAGGGAGCTTGTGGTCAACAAACCCAACTGTCAGACTTATCCTTCGCAATTATCTTATATAAATATATATATGTAATAAAATAATTGCAACATGGATCTTCTTAAATTTCTTGTTGACTAATTGTCTCGGAAAATTTAATCCAAAAATAAGGAATATCCCATTTAAACAAAATAGCACCGTCTAAATTTTTAATAGTAAATCGAATAATATTATTATCGTATAAGATCAAATATTCAGACAACATTCGGAAAGGAATTTATAAATAAAATCTTTAATTAATACTGTTTAGAGTAGATTCATAATTGAATAAAGAAAAATTAATTTATGAAGAAGTTTATACTTAATTGATAAATAAAATAAAATAAAATAATCAAAACAATAATTAAAATTATCAAAACAATTTAAGAAATCAGAAATCGGAAATTTTTCGGAGCTCACATCCTACCCTCCTTAAGAGAAGTTTTGTCCTCAAAACGTAAAGATTTACCTGAGTTTTGAAGTAAGTGAGGATATTTTTGTTTCACTTCTTCCTCAGATTCCCAAGTAGCTTCTTCTTGATTATGATTTTTCCACAAAACTTTCACATATCTGATTCTTTATCCTCAATTTTTGAACCTTGTGATCTAAAATCCGAATTGGGTGTTCTTCGTATGTTAAATTCGCTTTCAACTGTACTGGCTCCAATTCAACAATTTTATCCGGATCGGGAATGTGTCTTCTTAATACAGATACATGGAACACGTTGTGTATACCGGATAAGTTTGGTGGCAAGGCTAGTCGATAAGCCAAGTTTCCTACCCTCTCCAGGATCTCAAAAGGTCCAATATATCGGGGGCTCAATTTTCCTTTTGTTCGAATCCGATGTATACTCTTAATAGGACTTATTTTCAAGTACACATGATCCCCAATGTCGAACTCCAAGATTCGTCGTTTTAAATCTGCCCAACTTTTCTGCCTATCTTGAGCTTCCTTCATTCTTTGTTGAATGATTCTCACTTTCTCTGCAGCATCTTGTATCAAATCAGGTCCTAGTACGAGTTTCTCCACATCATCCCAGAATAATGGTGATCGACATTTCCTCCCATATAGTGCTTCATAAGGGGCATTTGAATAGTGGAATGATAACTGTTGTTGTACGCAAATTCCACTAAAGGCAAGTGTTCATCCCAATTTCCTTTGAATTCCATAACACATGCCCTGAGCATATCTTCCAATGTTTGGATAGTCCTTTCAGATTGTCCATCTGTTTGAGGGTGATAAGCGGTACTAAATCGTAATTTAGTACCCAAACCTTTTTGTAAACTTATCCAAAACTTGGATACAAATCTAGGATCTCTGTCTGATACAATACCTGCTGGAATTCCATGCAATCTCACCACTTCTCGGATATATAGTTTTGCTAACTTATCCAAGGAGTATGTCATATTAATTGGCAAGAAATGTGATGATTTGTCCCGATCCACTATCACCCATATGGCATCATTTTTGGATAATGTTTTTGGTAATCCGCTCACAAAATCCATGGTAATTTGATCCCACTTCCATTCCGGAATAGGTAAGGGTTTTAGCAGCCCTCGTGGCCGTTGATGCTCAGCTTTTACTTGTTGGCACACTTCACATTTTTGTACAAAATTTGCCACATCACGTTTCATCCCATTCCACCAAAAATGATTTTTCAGATCTTGGTACATTTTAGTACCTCCGGGATGTACTGTATACCCAGATGTATGAGCTTCACTCATAATCTCCTTCCGAAGTTCTTGATCATTAGGCACACATAATCTGTTATTCAGGCGTATCAATCCATCATCTCCAATTTTGAAATCTGTATACCTTCCTTGTTGTGTTTCTTGTTTCACCAAAAGCAAGGTGGAGTCATGCTGCTGAGCTTCTTTTATCCTTTCAATCAATGTGGGCTCAATTATTATATTAGCCAACTCAACCTCTGATTCATGCCAAGTAAATTCAATATTCAAGCGTTCAAATTCTCGAATCATCTCTTTTTGAGACGTAAGTAATGCGGCAACTTCTGCATGATTTTTCCTACTTAAAGCGTCAGCTACAGCATTTACTTTTCCAGGACAATAATTTATTCTAAGATCATAATCCTTGATTAACTCCAACCATCTTCTTTGTCTCATATTTAATTCCTTTTGAGTGAATAAATATTTAAGACTCTGATGATCTGAATAAATCTCACATTTTGCCCATATAAATAATGTCGCCATAGCTTGAGAGCAAAGACAACTGCTGCTAGCTCTAAATCGTGGGTAGGATAATTTTTCTCAGAGGGTCTCAATTGCCTTGAAGCATAAGCAATTACCTTACCATTTTGCATCAACACACAACCAAGCCCATTTTTTGATGCATCGCTGTGAACAGTGAATGGTATTTCACTATTTGGCAAGGTTAATATCGGTGCTGAGACCAATCTTTTCTTTAACTCCTGGAAACTTTCCTCTCTCTTATCATTCCATTCAAACTTCTCATACTTTTGAGTCAATTGTAAGGGGTCGAGCAATTTTTGAAAAATCTTCACAAATTTTCTGTAATAACCTGCTAACCCCAAGAAGCTTCTTATCTCTGTAACATTTTCTGGTTGTTTCCAACTAACAATTGCTTCGATCTTTGCAGGATCCACAGATACACCTTTTCCTGAAATTACGTGCCCTAGAAAAGAAATTTCATTTAACCAGAAATCACATTTGGAAAATTTGGCATACAATTTGTGTTCTCTCAAAATTTGTAATGCCAGTCTTAGATGCTCAACGTGTTGTTCAGCAGTCGTTGAATAGACTAAAATGTCATCGATGAAAACAATGACACATTTATCCAATAATGATCTGTATATCCGATTCATTAAATCCATAAATGCAGCAGGGGCATTGGTCAAGCCAAAGGGCATAACCAAAAACTCATAGTGCCCATATCTGGTTCGAAAAGCTGTTTTTGGCACATCTTCAGGCTTAATTCTGAGTTGATGATAACCCGATCTCAAGTCAATTCGGGAGAAAACGGTAGCCCCTTGTAATTGATCAAACAAATCATCAATACGCGGCAAAGGATATTTGTTCTTTATTGTTACTTTATTCAACTCTCTATAATCAATACACAACCTCAGCGAATTATCCTTTTTCTTTACAAATAAAACAGGGGCTCCCCAAGGAGAAACACTAGGTCTGATAAAACCTTGCTCCAATAATTCTTGCAATTGTTTCTTTAATTCCCGTAGTTCAAGTGGAGCCATTCTATATGGTGCCTTTGAGATTGGTTCGGTACCAGGTACCAAATCAATTCCAAAATCAATTTCCCGTTTTGGTGGTAAACTCGATAACTTTTCCGGAAAACATCAAGAAATTCTTTTACTACCAAAATTTCCGCAATATTATCTTCTTTCTTTTCTCCCTCAGAAGCATACAGAAAGTTTGAATCCCATTGACGGCCCATTACTTAACATTAGTTCAAATGAACTTAAATTCCTTTTGTGAATCACCAATCCTCCAAAAAAACGACTCGGGATCCATTTGCTTGGAATTTATTTCTTTCTGGCAATCAATTGTAACTTTTGTTTTGGTCATCCAATCATGCCCAAAATTACTTCATATTATTTATCCAATACTATCAAATCAGTAGTAGTATCATGATTGTAATTTAAGGGAAATTCCTTAATTACTTCCTTAGAATTCACAATACTACCAGTTGGATCTTCACACTAAAACTTCCTGGAATCACTGTTGTGGGCATCCCGGTTCGTTTTCTGCCTTGGGTGATGAAAGAGTGTGTAGCACCAGAATCAAACAAGGCATAGATGATATGATTTGCTATGGAAATATTTCCTGAATTAACGAATTATGTAAAGTTATTCAAAACGGAAACTATTAGTGTTTTCTATTATCAACCTAAATCAACTTAACAAGTCTAATTTACTACTAGGGCTTTACCTCTAAGAATATTGAAATTCCTACTTTAGTAAAAGAAAAGAGTTTAACTTAGATATATATACCTGCAATAAGTCCGGAAGAATAAACATCTTCATGATCCATTCCAGTCAATTCTGGGATTTGATCCTCATCATAACCACAATCCCAAGTAGTTTCAAGATTGAATAGTCGTCCTCCAGAACGATTACTCTGTCCTCCATTCTTCCTTTCAGCAGATTACTTCCTGTACCAATTCCTGGTTTGATTGCATTCATCTGTCTTTTTGGGCAAGTGTTAGAGAAGTGCCCAGTTTGTTTACAAATGAAACAAGTAGTAACTGGTTTCTTTGGACAATCATTAATCAAATGCGTAGCATCTCCACAGAAATAACATTTATTCCTCAATTGGGGGCAAGACCTTGGTTTATGGTCTCCACATTTCCAGCATTTGACATCCTGACTATTTCTGCTCTTCTTACCAGAGTAGGGCCTTTGAAATTGGTTTCTTAAATCTATTTTTGAATCTTGGCCCTTCAAATGGTCTTCTTCCGAACACATTCACCTTTTTTTTCTTCTACTTACTTTTTCTTTTTCTAGCATTTCTAACACCCGAGCTTTCTCCACCAAAGCCTGATAGGTGTTAACTCCAAATTCTTCTAATCTACACCTCATATCTTCATCCAACCCACTGAGAAAAACTTGCATTTTTAACTCCTCACTATTTCGGTAAGACTCAGGGGCATGTTGTAATAACTTGCTGAATTCAGTTTCATATTGATCGATGGGGCGTCCTTGCTGGGAAATGTGCAAGAAATTAGCACTGTATTGCACTTTCAAACTCGTTGGAAAATATTCTCTTAAAAATTCTTGTCGAAAAATTTCCCAGGCTATTGGATTTACCAAATCCCTTTTTCTCGATTCCCACCAAGTACGAGCACGAAATTTGAGCATATAGGTACCATATTCAGTCTTCAAATTTTCTGGTACCTCAAAAGCAGCAAAAGATCTCTCCACTTGGGCTAACCAGTCTTCGGCCTCATCTGGCTGGCCGTAGGATCCATCAAAATACCTGTTGCATTTAATAAACTCAGGTAGCATGCTCCTATATGGTCTTGGTGGTAGTGGAGGCAGTGGAACTGGATCAACTGGAATTTCTGGAGGTGGTACTGGTGCTGCCGGCTGGGGCTACTGGAATCACCGGAGGTGGTGGTGCTGGTGCTGGTGCTGCTGGAGCTACTGGGATCACCGGGGGTGGTGGTACTGGTACTGCTGGGGCCGGAGCTTGCGGACCTCCTTGTGCTAAAGCTCCAACTATATCTGCCAAACGAGCAATGGCAGCCAAAACTTCATCAGATCTATCTTGCCTTGGAGGCGGCGGTGGTGCATCTTGTTCGGGCGGAGCTGCTTGAGGTTCAGGATCTCTATGAAAAACATAAGTACGACGTGGGGGTCGTCCACGACCTCTTCCGGATGGTCTGTACATCAACATGAAGAAGAAAATTTCTCGTATAATTAATAAATATAAACTATATATTATTAAAACAAAATTTCAATAAAGTATTAACATTATATACACAATCGTACAAAGAAAATAGCAAAAGTTATACTTCTATTAACTTTTAGTCAAGTTAGATACACTGATAAGGTAGTTGCCTCCTTTAGGACAACTCTTACAAGTGGTTCTTATATACAAAAGATCACACAACTATTTACATGGAATCTTAATACATGTTTTCCTATTCTCAAAAGACATCAAAGGAAAACCACAGGGAGATATTATCTAAGTCAATACACCGTCAACCCTGGATACATAAGATTCCCAAAAAGAATTCCCCCAAAATACATCAAAACCCTAATAGCAACCTAGCCTTAACTATGAGGAATAATCATGGATGATTTCTATATATACACCAAAAGTGAAATCATTTCCGACTATTCCTTCCATCTACTGCTAACTATAAGGGCTGTGCTCATCATCACACTCCATCTACTGGAGGTAAAGTCCGAGGTGGACTGTCTGAAGAAGCGATGCTAGATGAACCGTCCTCAGAGTCTGGAGCAAAGAAACCCGAAGTATCAAGTAAAGAAGGGTCAGCTATAGTATCCGTAGACATGGGAGGCTGAACATCAGCAACAGCTGCATCCCCTGTAAAAACCAAGTCCCCAACATCCTGTGGTGGCAGAAAAGGCTCCTGAACAAAAGGGAAACTATCATCTCCGGCAGGAAATAACTCAATGGAAAGCTCCTGAAATGTCATAGGCAACGACTCCAAAGGAGACATGACACTCTCGGCAAACTGCCAAGCCTGCTGAACAGCCTCAGGTGTCTCATCCTCTATCTGAACACCAACCTGAGAGACAGGCTCCCATATCGGCTGATACACAGGGTCCATAATAGACTGAGGCGGGGGGTCCCAAAAGGCGAAGGTATCGGTGGTAACGGAAAGTCCCACGTCGGTACGATCTGTCCTGCCAGTGCTGATAAGGTGGGAAAATCATCTGCTGCTGCTAAAGAATATCCTCCAGTATCAGGTCCCACTGGTGGTGGATGCGTAGTCGGTATCCATCGCTGTGCATATGCTGAAAAAAACTCCCGCATGATGGGCAGCCATCATAGCCTGGTGATCTCTACAGAAATCTCTAGCATATGCTAACTCTGGACTCATCTGTACCCAAGTCCTAAAATCAGGTCTGCCGGGTGGTGTCCCAGGGCCAACTAAGAATATCACATCCTCAAATGGCACTCCCTCATGTCCAAATAAAAGTGCCACCTCCTCAAGAACATACATAGTCTCAATATCAGTCAGACGTCCAGCGATGTATGAAACTGCAGCTTAAGCATCCTATCATGCCATTCACCCCACAATCCTGCTCGCCACCAAGTAATAACTGTATCTATATCCTTAGGCCTCCCGTATAGAGCAAGATCCGCAAAGAACACGAAGTCTATGACGATAGGAAATCAGACTCTCTTCAGGTTGAAGACGGAAAGTGATCCACTCATCCCGAACTTGAAGATAAGATTTCTACAAAAAAATAAGAAAAAGAAAAGAAAACTAACTTAGTTCTTTATTTTCCATAAATATATCTATAAAATATAATTCTATAATTACTATATATTACCCACTCGGTTATACCCCACTCATCTCTCAGTAAGGTTTGTTTTCTTACTTCTAAGGTCTGATTAAGCGCCAATGCTTAAACACCGCTCTGATACCAATCCAAAACTGTCACGCCCCGAGGGTATCTTAGACGGGACAGTTCCGCCATACACAATATCCGCTTAAGATTTAAATCATAAATCTCTTAAAGCCATAAATATTGTGCAGAAGCGTATCCTGAATAGATAACCACAGGGTTTGATAGTACCAGATTAGCCATATAAAATACAACTAATAGTCTCAAAACTAACTTAATAACTACTGCAGAAATATAACATTAAAAGAAAAGTAGTTTAAGAGTGTATACAACAAAGCAGTTGGGTTACTGATCCTATAAATATTACAATCCTGTTTCAAAGATTTATTTAAAAACCCCTCCCAGGAAAAAGAAGAAGGAACTCTCTTCAACCCTCGTATCCTTCCCTCAAAACCCTGAATCCAAAGGGGAGCTAACCTGAGGGTAGCCTCGTCCTGACTGGTACCAAAGATAGTCCTGTGACAATAAACTGTAAGGGAGTGAGCGACCACAGGCTCAGCGAGTTATATTCCTCACACTATACCATTCAAGCAAGTTATTAATTCAAACATATGCAATGCAAACAATCAAGTGAACAAATATATATAGCCAACCGGTAACCATATACATATTCGGATTTGCGCCCTCCGAATCCGGGGTTGGGGTACATCCACTCATCAGCACCCAGATTAATATACTTCGGGAATCAAATTTCTCAAGAAAACTTTTTATATATCAAAATAATATACATATAACAACATCCCAGTGAAGTAATAAATCCGAAAACAATGACCCGGCGCGATTCTAGGAGAAGGGCCGTCTCCCCAGGACGACTTAGTTCCCATTCCCCTAGAACAAGGCCCATGGTACACACTAGGTATATACCACTTCGGTCCTCCATGTTCACCATCCTCACGGACAGTGCGGCCCATCCGGATCAAGGTGTAGTGGTGATGGCCTTCTACGTGCATGAATGCTATGCATGAACGTATTCAATTATTATGTCAGATTGTTTTATATTTATTTACTTGGTGTGCAAACAAGCTTCATACACTTTCATTTCTCTATTCTATAGCATCCAATGGGTTAGAATATACTTACAATATTTTATTACCCAATTCAAGTAACCACAGTCACAGTTTATTTCCCAACCCCTTAATATTTGATTACATGATTAATTCTATTCTACAACCACAATCAAGTATAGAGATCATAGGAATATACTCACCTGTCCATATTTCTTGTCAGTCGTAATAGTCAACAGGCAGATCAAGCTCAGAGTCAGAATCACCTGAATATAAGTAAAGATGGAAATATACTATAAGAATTGACTAAAAACATCTAATATATAAATATATATATATATATATCTCTACTACAGACTTCCTATATTCTGGAATCTATTACTAAAACCTTATATAGCTAATATAAATCGATTTAACGTAGATTATACGTACAAACGTAGTTTACTAATTATTTTGAGCTATATGAAATATACCAAAATAATAATAGTATCCAAATAAATAAAAATATCATTATTAAGGATAAAGAAAATTTTAATCAAGTAACCTAAGTAATAAACATATAGTATATATATATATAAGTATGTATTGAAAGGTTAAAGGAAATAATTTAATAAACACGAATAATAATAATAATAATAACAATAATAATAAATAATAATATATAATAATACCATATTTAAGTCTATGTATATATAAGCATATAAAAACAAATAGATAACATACTTATATTATATTAATAATTTAATTCTTATATATATAAAAGCATAAATAATATATATAACAAGAAATATAATATATCCTATAGTATATATAAGTATGAATATATAAATATATAGCATATAAGGGCTTATACATATACATAATACATAGACAAATTATTTAAGTATATAATATATACATTATACATATACCTATCGTATATATATATATATATATACACATATATACATATATACTAATCATATAATATATATAACATTACTATACATATAATATCTCCATAAGAAGCAGCAGAGCTGCTTTGGGAAGGAGAGGCAGCGTGGCCGCTGCCGCTCGAGCGCTCATCTGGAGCGCCTGCTCGAGCGCTGCTGAGCGCTCGCTGTGCGCTCCATGAGCTCGTCTTCAGCGCTCCTTGAGCGCTCTGAGCGCTGAGCGCTGCTGAGCGATAGCTGAGCCCTCCATGAGCGCTCGCTGAGCGCTTCTGAGCGCTCAGCTTGAGCGCTCCATGCGCGCTCGCTGAGCGTTGCCCAGCGAAGACAGAGCAGGGGCTCTGTCAGAGAGCGGTGGTGCGGGTGTGTGTGTTTTGGGTGATGCTGGGGCGACTGATGTGGTGCGGTGGGGTGCTGTGGGGTGCTGGGGCAGTGCGGTGGTGTGCTGGGATGGTGCGACGAGGAAGAAAAGAAGAAAACAGAGGAGGAAGAAGAAACAGAGGAAGAAGAAGAAGAAAAAAAAAGAAGAAGAAGAAGAAACAGAGGAGCTCACCTTTCTTCGGACCACTGCTCCTACGGAAGAAGAAAGAAGATCAAAAGAAAAGAAAAGAAAATGAAACAAAGAAGGAAAGAAACAGAGGAAATCCAAAACGAAAGAAAAAGAAAGAAAAGGAGGAGAAGGAAACCGCAGCTTATATATATATATATATATATATATATAAATCCAAAGTCAAAGGAGCTTGTGGTCAACAAACCCAACTGTCAGACTTATCCTTCGCAATTATCTTATATAAATATATATATTAATAAAATAATTGCAACATGGATCTTCTTAAATTTCTTGTTGACTAATCGTCTCGGAAAAATTTAATCAAAAATAAGAAATATCCAATTTAAACAAAATAGCACGGTCTAAAATTTTAATAGTAAATCGAATAATATTTTATCGTATAAGATCAAATACTCAGACAACATTCGGACAAGAATTTATAAATAAAATCTTTAATTAATACTGTTTAGAGTAGATTCATAATTGAATAAAGAAAAATTAATTTATGAAGAAGTTTATATCAATTTGATAAATAAAATAAAATAAAATAATCAAAATAATTAAAATTATCAAACAATTTAAGAAATCAGAAATCGGAAATTTTTCGGAGCTCACATCCTACCCTCCTTAAGAGAAGTTTTGTCCTCAAAACGTAAAGATTTACCTGAGTTTTGAAGTAAGTGAGGATATTTTTGTTTCACTTCTTCCTCAGATTCCCAAGTAGCTTCTTCTTGATTATGATTTTTCCACAAAACTTTCACATATCTGATTTCTTTTTCCTCAATTTTTGAACCTTGTGATCCAAAATCCGAATTGGATGTTCTTCGTATGTTAAATTCGCTTTCAACTGTACTGGCTCCAATTCAACAACTTTATCCGGATCGGGAATGTGTCTTCTTAATACAGATACATGGAACACGTTGTGTATACCGGATAAGTTTGGTGGCAAGGCTAGTCGATAAGCCAAGTTTCCTACCCTCTCCAGGATCTCAAAAGGTCCAATATATCGGGGGCTCAATTTTCCTTTTGTCGAATCCGATGTATACTCTTAATAGGACTTATTTTCAAGTACACATGATCCCCAATGTCGAATCCAAGATTCGTCGTTTTAAATCTGCCCAACTTTTCTGCCTATCTTGAGCTTCCTTCATTCTTTGTTGAATGATTCTCACTTTCTCTGCAGCATCTTGTATCAAATCAGGTCCTAGTACGAGTTTCTCCACATCATCCCAGAATAATGGTGATCGACATTTCCTCCCATATAGTGCTTCATAAGGGGGCATTTGAATAGTGGAATGATAACTGTTGTTGTACGCAAATTCCACTAAAGGCAAGTGTTCATCCCAATTTCCTTTGAATTCCATAACACATGCCCTGAGCATATCTTCCAATGTTTGGATAGTCCTTTCAGATTGTCCATCTGTTTGAGGGTGATAAGCGGTACTAAATCGTAATTTAGTACCCAAACCTTTTTGTAAACTTATCCAAAACTTGGATACAAATCTAGGATCTCTGTCTGATACAATACCTGCTGGAATTCCATGCAATCTCACCACTTCTCGGATATATAGTTTTGCTAACTTATCCAAGGAGTATGTCATATTAATTGGCAAGAAATGTGATGATTTTGTCAACCGATCCACTATCACCCATATGGCATCATTTTTGGATAATGTTTTTGGTAATCCGCTCACAAAATCCATGGTAATTTGATCCCACTTCCATTCCGGAATAGGTAAGGGTTTTAGCAGCCCTCCTGGCCGTTGATGCTCAGCTTTTACTTGTTGGCACACTTCACATTTTTGTACAAAATTTGCCACATCACGTTTCATCCCATTCCACCAAAAATGATTTTTCAGATCTTGGTACATTTTAGTACCTCCGGGATGTACTGTATACCCAGATGTATGAGCTCACTCATAATCTCCTTCCGAAGTTCTTGATCATTAGGCACACATAATCTGTTATTCAGGCGTATCAATCCATCATCTCCAATTTTGAAATCTGTATACCTTCCTTGTTGTGTTTCTTGTTTCACCAAAAGCAAGGTGGAGTCATGCTGCTGAGCTTCTTTTATCCTTTCAATCAATGTGGGCTCAATTATTATATTAGCCAACTCAACCTCTGATTCATGCCAAGTAAATTCAATATTCAAGCGTTCAAATTCTCGAATCATCTCTTTTTGAGACGTAAGTAATGCGGCAACTTCTGCATGATTTTTCCTACTTAAAGCGTCAGCTACAGCATTTACTTTTCCAGGACAATAATTTATTCTAAGATCATAATCCTTGATTAACTCCAACCATCTTCTTTGTCTCATATTTAATTCCTTTTGAGTGAATAAATATTTAAGACTCTGATGATCTGAATAAATCTCACATCTTTGCCCATATAAATAATGTCGCCATAACTTGAGAGCAAAGACAACTGCTGCTAGCTCCAAATCGTGGGTAGGATAATTTTTCTCAGAGGGTCTCAATTGCCTTGAAGCATAAGCAATTACCTTACCATTTTGCATCAACACACAACCAAGCCCATTTTTTGATGCATCGCTGTGAACAGTGAATGGTATTTCACTATTTGGCAAGGTTAATATCGGTGCTGAGACCAATCTTTTCTTTAACTCCTGGAAACTTTCCTCTCTCTTATCATTCCATTCAAACTTCTCATACTTTTGAGTCAATTGGGTAAGGGGTCGAGCAATTTTTGAAAAATCCTTCACAAATTTTCTGTAATAACCTGCTAACCCCAAGAAGCTTCTTATCTCTGTAACATTTTCTGGTTGTTTCCAACTAACAATTGCTTCGATCTTTGCAGGATCCACAGATACACCTTTTCCTGAAATTACGTGCCCTAGAAAAGAAATTTCATTTAACCAGAAATCACATTTGGAAAATTTGGCATACAATTTGTGTTCTCTCAAAATTTGTAATGCCAGTCTTAGATGCTCAACGTGTTGTTCAGCAGTCGTTGAATAGACTAAAATGTCATCGATGAAAACAATGACACATTTATCCAATAATGATCTGTATATCCGATTCATTAAATCCATAAATGCAGCAGGGGCATTGGTCAAGCCAAAGGCATAACCAAAAACTCGTAGTGCCCATATCTGGTTCGAAAAGCTGTTTTTGGCACATCTTCAGGCTTAATTCTGAGTTGATGATAACCCGATCTCAAGTCAATTCGGGAGAAAACGGTAGCCCCTTGTAATTGATCAAACAAATCATCAATACGCGGCAAAGGATATTTGTTCTTTATTGTTACTTTATTCAACTCTCTATAATCAATACACAACCTCAGCGAATTATCCTTTTTCCTCACAAATAAAACAGGGGCTCCCCAAGGAGAAACACTAGGTCTGATAAAACCTTGCTCCAATAATTCTTGCAATTGTTTCTTTAATTCCCGTAGTTCAAGTGGAGCCATTCTATATGGTGCCTTTGAGATTGGTTCGGTACCAGGTACCAAATCAATTCCAAAATCAATTTCCCGTTTTGGTGGTAAACTCGATAACTTTTCCGGAAAAACATCAAGAAATTCCTTTACTACCAAAATTTCCGCAATATTATCTTCTTTCCTTTCTCCCTCAGAAGCATACAGAAAGTTTGAATCCCATTGACGATGCCCATTACTTAACATTAGTTCAAATGAACTTAATTCCTTTTGTTGTGGAATCACCAATCCTCCAACAAAAACAACTCGGATCCATTTGCAGCTTGGAAATTTATTTCTTTCTGGCAATCAATTGTAACTTTTGTTTTGGTCATCCAATTCATGCCCAAAATTACTTCATATTTATTTATTTCCAATACTATCAAATCAGTAGTATCATGATCCTGTAATTTAAGGGACAATCCTTAATTACTTCCTTAGAATTCACAATACTACCAGTTGGAATCTTCACACTAAAACTTCCTGGAATCACTGTTGTGGGCATCCCGGTTCGTTTTGCTGCCTTGGGAGTGATGAAAGAGTGTGTAGCACCAGAATCAAACAAGGCATAGACGATATGATTTGCTATGGAAATATTTCCTGAATTAACGAATTATGTAAAGTTATTAAAACGGAAACTATTAGTGTTTTCTATTATCAACCTAAATCAACTTAACAAGTCTAATTTACTAAGGCTTTACTCTAAGAATATTGAAATTCCTACTTTAGTAAAAGAAAAGAGTTTAACTTAGATATATATACCTGCAATAAGTCCGGAAGAATAAGCATCTTCATGATCCATTCCAGTCAATTCTGATTTGATCCTCATCATAACCACAATCCCAAGTAGTTTCAAGATTGAATAGTCGTCCTCCAGAACGATTACTTGTCCTCCATTCTTCCTTTCAGCAGAATTATTTCCTGTACCAATTCTGGTTTGATTGCATTCATCTGTCTTTTTGGGCAAGTGTTAGAGAAGTGCCCAGTTTGTTTACAAATGAAACAAGTAGTAACTGGTTTCTTTGGACAATCATTAATCAAATGCGTAGCATCTCCACAGAAATAACATTTATTCCTCAATTGGGGGCAAGACCTTGGTTTATGGTCTCCATTGCATTTCCAGCATTTGACATCCTGACTATTTCTGCTCTTTTTACCAGAGTAGGGCCTTTGAAACATGGGTTTCTTAAATCTATTTTTGAATCTTGGCCCTTCAAATGGTCTTCTTCCGAACACATTCACCTTTTTTTCTTCTTGCTTACTTTTTCTTTTTCTAGCATTTCTAACACCCGAGCTTTCTCCACCAAAGCCTGATAGGTGTTAACTCCAAATTCTTCTAATCTACACCTCATATCTTCATCCAACCCACTGAGAAAAACTTGCATTTTAACTCCTCACTATTTCGGTAAGACTCAGGGGCATGTTGTAATAACTTGCTGAATTCAGTTTCATATTGATCGATGGGGCGTCCTTGCTGAGAAATATGCAAGAAATTAGCACTGTATTGCACTTTCAAACTTGTTGGAAAATATTCTTTTAAGAATTCTTGTCGAAAAATTTCCCAGGCTATTGGATTTACCAAATCCCTTTTTCTCGATTCCCACCAAGTACGAGCACGGAATTTGAGCATATAGGTACCATATTCAGTCTTCAAATTTTCTGGTACCTCAAAAGCAGCAAAAGATCTCTCCACTTGGGCTAACCAGTCTTCGGCCTCATCTGGCTGGCCGTAGGATCCATCAAAATACCTGTTGCATTTAATAAACTCAGGTAACATGCTCCTATATGGTCTTGGTGGTAGTGGAGGCAGTGGAACTGGATCAACTGGAATTTCTGGAGGTGGTACTGGTGCCGCTGGGGCTACTGGAATCACCGGAGGTGGTGGTGCTGGTGCTGGTGCTGCTGGAGCTACTGGGATCACCGGGGGTGGTGGTACTGGTACTGCTGGGGCCGGAGCTTGCGGACCTCCTTGTGCTAAAGCTCCAACTATATCTGCCAAACGAGCAATGGCAGCCAAAACTTCATCAGATCTATCTTGCCTTGGAGGCGGCGGTGGTGCATCTTGTTCGGGCGGAGCTGCTTGAGGTTCAGGATCTCTATGAAAAACATAAGTACGACGTGGGGGTCGTCCACGACCTCTTCCGGATGGTCTGTACATCAACATGAAGAAGAAAATTTCTCGTATAATTAATAAATATAAACTATATATATTATTAAAACAAAATTTCAATAAAGTATTAACATTATATACACAATCGTACAAAGAAAATAGCAAAAGTTATACTTCTATTAACTTTTAGTCAAGTTAGATACACTGATAAGGTAGTTGCCTCCTTTAGGACAACTCTTACAAGTGGTTCTTATATACAAAAGATCACACAACTATTTACATGGAATCTTAATACATGTTTTCCTATTCTCAAAAGACATCAAAGGAAAACCACAGGGAGATATTATCTAAGTCAATACACCGTCAACCCTGGATACATAAGATTCCCAAAAAGAATTCCCCCAAAATACATCAAAACCCTAATAGCAACCTAGCCTTAACTATGAGGAATAATCATGGATGATTTCTATATATACACCAAAAGTGAAATCATTTCCGACTATTCCTTCCATCTACTGCTAACTATAAGGGCTGTGCTCATCATCACACTCCATCTACTGGAGGTAAAGTCCGAGGTGGACTGTCTGAAGAAGCGATGCTAGATGAACCGTCCTCAGAGTCTGGAGCAAAGAAACCCGAAGTATCAAGTAAAGAAGGGTCAGCTATAGTATCCGTAGACATGGGAGGCTGAACATCAGCAACAGCTGCATCCCCTGTAAAAACCAAGTCCCCAACATCCTGTGGTGGCAGAAAAGGCTCCTGAACAAAAGGGAAACTATCATCTCCGGCAGGAAATAACTCAA
Organism: Combretum micranthum; assembly: GCA_024138025.1. Taxonomy (NCBI): domain Eukaryota; kingdom Viridiplantae; phylum Streptophyta; class Magnoliopsida; order Myrtales; family Combretaceae; genus Combretum; species Combretum micranthum. The sequence continues at coordinate 28,059 of JAMXBD010000250.1, read as the reverse complement.
TGGAAAGCTCCTGAAATGTCATAGGCAACGACTCCAAAGGAGACATGACACTCTCGGCAAACTGCCAAGCCTGCTGAACAGCCTCAGGTGTCTCATCCTCTATCTGAACACCAACCTGAGAGACAGGCTCCCATATCGGCTGATACACAGGGTCCATAATAGACTGAGGCGGGGGGTCCCAAAAAGGCGAAGGTATCGGTGGTAACGGAAAGTCCCACGTCGGTACGATCTGTCCTGCCAGTGCTGATAAGGTGGGAAAATCATCTGCTGCTGCTAAAGAATATCCTCCAGTATCAGGTCCCACTGGTGGTGGATGCGTAGTCGGTATCCATCGCTGTGCATATGCTGAAAAAACTCCCGCATGATGGGCAGCCATCATAGCCTGGTGATCTCTACAGAAATCTCTAGCATATGCTAACTCTGGACTCATCTGTACCCAAGTCCTAAAATCAGGTCTGCCGGGTGGTGTCCCAGGGCCAACTAAGAATATCACATCCTCAAATGGCACTCCCTCATGTCCAAATAAAAGTGCCACCTCCTCAAGAACATACATAGTCTCAATATCAGTCAGACGTCCAGCATGTATGAAACTGCAGCTTAAGCATCCTATCATGCCATTCACCCCACAATCCTGCTCGCCACCAAGTAATAACTGTATCTATATCCTTAGGCCTCCCGTATAGAGCAAGATCCTCGCAAAGAACACGAAGTCTATGACGATAGGAAATCAGACTCTCTTCAGGTTGAAGACGGAAAGTGATCCACTCATCCCGAACTTGAAGATAAGATTTCTACAAAAAAATAAGAAAAAGAAAAGAAAACTAACTTAGTTCTTTATTTTCCATAAATATATCTATAAAATATAATTCTATAATTACTATATATTACCCACTCGGTTATACCCCACTCATCTCTCAGTAAGGTTTGTTTTCTTACTTCTAAGGTCTGATTAAGCGCCAATGCTTAAACACCGCTCTGATACCAATCCAAAACTGTCACGCCCCGAGGGTATCTTAGACGGGACAGTTCCGCCATACACAATATCCGGCTTAAGATTTAAATCATAAATCTCTTAAAGCCATAAATATTGTGCAGAAGCGTATCCTGAATAGATAACCACAGGGTTTGATAGTACCAGATTAGCCATATAAAATACAACTAATAGTCTCAAAACTAACTTAATAACTACTGCAGAAATATAACATTAAAAGAAAAGTAGTTTAAGAGTGTATACAACAAAGCAGTTGGGTTACTGATCCTATAAATATTACAATCCTGTTTCAAAGATTTATTTAAAAACCCCTCCCAGGAAAAAGAAGAAGGAACTCTCTTCAACCCTCGTATCCTTCCCTCAAAACCCTGAATCCAAAGGGGAGCTAACCTGAGGGTAGCCTCGTCCTGACTGGTACCAAAGATAGTCCTGTGACAATAAACTGTAAGGGAGTGAGCGACCACAGGCTCAGCGAGTTATATTCCTCACACTATACCATTCAAGCAAGTTATTAATTCAAACATATGCAATGCAAACAATCAAGTGAACAAATATATATAGCCAACCGGTAACCATATACATATTCGGATTTGCGCCCTCCGAATCCGGGGTTGGGGTACATCCACTCATCAGCACCCAGATTAATATACTTCGGGAATCAAATTTCTCAAGAAAACTTTTTATATATCAAAATAATATACATATAACAACATCCCAGTGAAGTAATAAATCCGAAACAATGACCCGGCGCGATTCTAGGAGAAGGGCCGTCTCCCCAGGACGACTTAGTTCCCATTCCCCTAGAACAAGGCCCATGGTACACACTAGGTATATACCACTTCGGTCCTCCATGTTCACCATCCTCACGGGACAGTGCGGCCCATCCGGATCAAGGTGTAGTGGTGATGGCCTTCTACGTGCATGAATGCTATGCATGAACGTATTCAATTATTATGTCAGATTGTTTTATATTTATTTACTTGGTGTGCAAACAAGTTCATACACTTTCATTTCTATTCTATAGCATCCAATGGGTTAGAATATACTTACAATATTTTATTAACCAATTCAAGTAACCACAGTCACAGTTTATTTCCCAACCCCTTAATATTTGATTACATGATTAATTCTATTCTACAACCACAATCAAGTATAGAGATCATAGGAATATACTCACCTGTCCATATTTCTTGTCAGTCGTAATAGTCAACAGGCAGATCAAGCTCAGAGTCAGAATCACCTGAATATAAGTAAAGATGGAAATATACTATAAGAATTGACTAAAAACATCTAATATATAAATATATATATATATCTCTACTACAGACTTCCTATATTCTGGAATCTATTACTAAAACCTTATATAGCTAATATAAATCGATTTAACGTAGATTATACGTACAAACGTAGTTTACTAATTATTTTTGAGCTATATGAAATATACGCAAAATAATAATAGTATCCAAATAAATAAAAATATCATTATTAAGGATAAAGAAAATTTTAATCAAGTAACCTAAGTAATTAAACATATAGATATATATATATAGTATGTATTGAAAGGTTAAAGGAAATAATTTAATAAACACGAATAATAATAATAATAATAATAATAATAATAATAATAATAATAATAATACCATATTTAAGTCTATGTATATATAAGCATATAAAAAAATAGATTAACATACTTATATTATATTAATAATTTAATTCTTATATATATAAAGCATAAATATATATATATATAACAAGAAATATAATATATCCTATAGTATATATAAGTATGAATATATAAATATATAGCATATAAGGGCTTATACATATACATATATACATAGACAAATTATTTAAGTATATAATATATACATATATACATATACCTATCGTATATATATATATCATACACATATATACATATATACTAATCATATATATATATATAACATATACATATACATATATATATATCTCCATAAGAAGCAGCAGAGCTGCTTTGGGAAGGAGAGGCAGCGTGGCCGCTGCCGCTCGAGCGCTCATCTGGAGCGCCTGCTCGAGCGCTGCTGAGCGCTCGCTGGGCGCTCTTTCAGCGCTCCTTGAGCGCTCGCTGAGCGCTCTGAGCGCTGGAGCGCTGCTCGAGCGATAGCTCGAGCCCTCCATGAGCGCTCGCTGAGCGCTTCTGAGCGCTCAGCTTGAGCGCTCCATGCGCGCTCGCTGAGCGTTGCCCAGCGAAGACAGAGCAGGGGGCTCTGTCAGAGAGCGGTGGTGCGGGTGTGTGTGTTTTGGGTGATGCTGGGGCGACTGATGTGGTGCGGTGGGGTGCTGTGGGGTGCTGGGGCAGTGCGGTGGTGTGCTGGGATGGTGCGACGAGGAAGAAGAAGAAAAACAGAGGAGGAAGAAGAAACAGAGGAAGAAGAAGAAGAAAAAAGAAGAAGAAGAAGAAACAGAGGAGCTCACCTTTCTTCGGACCACTGCTCCTACGGAAGAAGAAAGAAGATCAAAAGAAAAGAAAAGAAAATGAAACAAAGAAGGAAAGAAACAGAGGAAATCCAAAACGAAAGAAAAAGAAAGAAAAGGAGGAGAAGGAAACCGCAGCTTAAGTATATATATATATATATATAAATCCAAAGTCAAAGGGAGCTTGTGGTCAACAAACCCAACTGTCAGACTTATCCTTCGCAATTATCTTATATAAATATATATGTAATAAAATAATTGCAACATGGATCTTCTTAAATTTCTTGTTGACTAATTGTCTCGGAAAATTTTAATCCAAAAATAAGGAATATCCCATTTAAACAAAATAGCACGGTCTAAATTTTTAATAGTAAATCGAATAATATTATTATCGTATAAGATCAAATATTCAGACAACATTCGGACAAGGAATTTATAAATAAAATCTTTAATTAATACTGTTTAGAGTAGATTCATAATTGAATAAAGAAAAATTAATTTATGAAGAAGTTTATACTTAATTTGATAAATAAAATAAAATAAAATAATCAAAATAATAATTAAAATTATCAAAACAATTTAAGAAATCAGAAATCGGAAATTTTTCGGAGCTCACAGACATTAAAAGAGTGGAAGAGCCTTTATAGTCCTATCGATGAGACCATCTAAAAAATCAATTAACTGTTAAATTAAATATAATAATGGAAACATTTATAATTTTAGTGGCGAGAATATGATTGAGTTTGATGTAAACCATTGGATAGCCGATGAGACTGATCTCATCACAATTAATGATGTGACCATAGAACTTTCCAGGAAGTATTTAGGAGCACGAAAATTTTAATTAGGTATAAAATTGAACTTTTTAAAATTCAAGTACTTAATTGATCATTTTCTCAAAGTTCTCAAATTGGGCATTACCCCTTTTATTTTTATTAATATTTAATTTAGAATTGTTAACATACTATGTGAGAAGATAATACATTTTGTTTATATTTTAGCAAGTCCCTAAATAAACCTTTTTTCTATGTAGTTTTTTTCCAAATGAATTTAAAAATACCTCCACACTAATGCCGCATTTGATGTATATCAAACGAAACTAAGGGGGAAAAAAAGTAACCAAATATGGAAAAAAAAGAAGAAAATAATAACAAAACTACGCAAACAAGGATAAGTCTGATAAACCAATCATTTAAATGATCAAACGAAAGCGAAGTAAGGTTAACTTTTTTTTTTAATTTTTAAATCTATTTAAAGGATAGTTTTGGTTGGTTAATTTGTTTTAATCTACTTAATTTTCAAAGAGCTAGAAATTTTTAACTCTATTATCAACCCACTAAAATATATTTGCTATTTACTAAGTCTTCTAAATCCCTCCACTCATATCTTATCAAAACGTTATAGTAGAAATAACGGTTTTAGTTCATTGTTTTATAAGTGGTAAATTAATTAATAATTATGCTAGATAATTTGAAAAGGAAATGTTTAATTTGTGGATAGGTGAGTTAACTCATTTAATCCAAGAAGCTTCAAATTGGTTTGGTTGATAATTGACTCCTTTAACCATTAACACCTTCTAGGGGAGAAAAAGAGAAAATAAGAGAGAGACTGAATTGGATTGCAAAATATTAATTAATGTATTAACAGTCCTTTCACTTGATATGTATAGCTATTCACTCATTCTTATTCGATATAAAGCTGATATTATTTTAGGACATTCACTTGAAAGGAATGATAATTCATAATAAATTGTTATTTATGTAAAATGATGAATACTAATTCGTGTCTTTAACTAATGAATTATCATCTATTTTTCAATTTTGTCATATATACCCTATCTTGAAAATAATACTTACATACAAGGGGTATTATAGATATTTTACTTTTACTATAATAATTACTTGTTTTACATTTTATACCAAGTGAACATTGTAATAGTCATTACAACTCTATTTTATTCCATTTGAATTGGAATTTCATTCTATTCTTATTCATTCAGTGAAGTGACGGGTAGTAAATAAGTTAGAATGGTCAACCATTTAGTCTATCCTATTATAAGTTAGAGTAAATTGGCTTGTAATTTAGCATGAAAATATAATGATGATTCTGACTTGGTGTTTGGTAACCTTCACTATATACTTTTTTTGGGTTAATGACAAAAATGGTAAGTTTTCGCAAAAAAAAAATTGGGTATCTAAAGTTTGGTTTTCAACAATTTGATATATAAACAAAGTTTTTATTGACTTTTTTATTCATATATGAAGTTTGGTTTTAATAATTTTGATACTAGAACAAAGTTTTTCGTTTTTTTTTTTTTATATCTGAACAAGTGAAACGAGGTATATAAAAATTGCAAAAAAAGGTTTGTTCATATATCAAAATTGTTAAAACCAAAATTCAGGTATGAAAAAAAATCAATAAAAGCTTTGTTCAAGTACCAAAATATTTAAAATCAAATCTGGGTACCTAATTATTTTATTTGCAAAAGTTTAAGTACCATTTTTATCATTATCCCTGCTCTTTTTAGTTGATCATATTTGGAATGGAGCTATATAGTCATGATGGAAAATGCATATCAAGATGTACACATGAATAAGATGTATATAGTATTATGATAGAGATAATATCTACATGTATGATATGTATAATATAGTACTATCTGAATGCGTACGCATGATGCATGTGGTAAAAATAACAAAAACCTTAAAAATTAGTTCAATTTTTTTTGAAATCAAATTATAAAAAAATAGATTTCAATGATAATTTTTAAAACATTTTGAGCATTTTCAACCATACCAAGTATTTAATTTTAGCAATTAAGTGGTAAAAAATTTCACAATCATATATCTATATCCTAAAATTTTATAGTAATGCTTTCATATACCAATAATGCGTATACACTTGAATGCAACGACATTAATATCTATAACACAAAGAGGGCTTAAAGGCATTCAATTCATATTATCTATTTAATTGTTGAAGTGTGTTTATATTAAGAAATATCTAAGCATTCAAAGGTATATTACATTAAGAGAGAAAAAAAAAAAGGGAAAAAAATCAGTTTAGTAATACAATGTAATTTTGTATAAGTATTTTATAAACAATTGAATACTAAATTTAATGCAGTTAAGTCATAATTGTGCTATGGTAATAAGTAATAATCATAATACTGTAAATTTAATAATAATGGTGGCATATAATATTGTATGTGTATGTATATATAAATATAAATGTAAATTTTCAGTACAAAAGGGTAAATTAAAGTTGTTGATGGTTATAGCCTAAAGATATAACATAAAAGGCATGTATATAAAATTAGAAATGTTAAATTAAATGAAATATTAATATATTCAAAGGGTAATTTGGTATTTTTAAAAAGATATCAAAACCTAATTTTGTATTTATTTTTATATAATTTATATTTATATATATTTTTTAAAACACTAGACACGTGTTCCTCGTCCAATAGTAGATATGAAATCCAAGGTAATAAGCAGAATTTTCAAAAAACCTTTCCTAAAATACTTTCTATTTATATATCTGTCTAAATTTTGTACAATATGATACTCTAATCTTAATTCATAGTAATAATACTAACTTTTTTTTATTTGATGCTAAGGTTTTGTGAAAAGTGAGTATTTATACTATAAAGGATGCTAACATGGCAAAAAGGCATAAAAAAAAAAAAACAAAATTCAAACACACTAAACCCAATGTGAACCATGACGAGCCGTGGGTTGTGTTTTCTTAATTTAACTTGAGTTTGTCCAAACATGGTTACGCTTCTTAATGCATTTACAACTATGAATAATTCTTCGGTTGAAATTATAGTTCAAACGTGGTCATGTTGTTCATAGTGTTCTCGACTTTGAATTCATGATCTTCTAAACATGTGTCGCACTTCTTGTGATGTTTCAATCCTAAAACACTTTGCATTATTTTAGCTTTCACCACTAAGCATGGCCACGTCTCTCACCATGTTTTTGCCCATGTCTTCATTTTCTTGAACCACATTCGTGCTTCCGACTGTGTTTGTAACTATGATTAATTCTTCTTTCATTCATCCTTATGCATGGTTGTGTTTCTCATAGTGTCTCCTTATTTTGCATGATGTGTTGATCTGATTGCTTGCTTTCAATAATTTATACCTTGTACACCTAAGATCAACAAATAAAGACAATAAGCACCAAATTTATAGGATTATTGACAAAATAATTGCAAATGAAGATCAAATAATCCTTGAATGAATATGATAATTTAGACTTATCAAACGTCCCTACACTTAAGCTTTGATTATCCTAAAAAAATAGCTAAAGAGAACAAGATGAAAATTCAATCACAACACATAGGAAAAAACAAATCCTCAATGATATCCATCATTCAATCCACAAATTTTACCTTTTTAGCTCCTCTTACTTATCTATTTCAACTTATCAAGTAACGTCAAGGATCATTGTGCATTTAGCTTAGTCCAATCCTATTATGACATGCATTTAGGTTACCAATGCAAGGATTTTAGAGCTAATCTAGGTAAATTAACATTTACCTCACCATTTAAACTAGCTTCCAAAGTAAAAAACTATCCAAAAGATCAAATAAAATAATAGAGACTCAGTCAACTTCATCTCCTTATATACAAAAGTATAGACTTCCTTGATTACTTCTCTAAGCATCATACTCCAAGTGAATGCATATACATCATCTCATACTTTGAATCTTTCTCCCTGTTCGTATTTTTGACCTTTTTTTTTTCAAATCACATAGTTGATCGCAGGGAATGAATCATGCTCTTTTGACAAACCAAGACCCACCCTTATTAACCAGCCTTTTAACTTTAATTTCCATGTTAATTAGCAATAGAGTCGAATCTTCCCTTTGAAGCCTAAATCATCAATTCCATTCGGCTCCATCTTGCATGCCAAACATGACATTAGAGAATTAATAGCTCAAACACACTTATAACATGAGAAGGAGTTAGTAAGCAATATTTTTCACTGCTCGACGTTGAGTAAGAACTTGTTCTTTATTTGAGCTATTATTGATATTTGAGTAAAACTATAAATAAGCCGAGCTAAGTTAAGCTAAACTTTCAAAGATTTAGATTCGACTCATTTAGAATATTATTGAGTTTAAGTAAAGTCAAACTTTTCTATCAAGTCTGAAAATACAAGTTTAAGCTTAACCCATTTAGATAAACAGTTTTATTTCAAATTCAAGTTTAACTTATTTACATATTGAGCTTGAGGCAAGTCGACTTTAAAGCAAGTTGAACTTGACCAACTCATAAGCAATTTAACACATGTCAAATTTAAAAGCTAATATATAAAGTGAATAAATATATAAATAAATGGATGAGTGGGCAATGAATAAAATTTAACATATGTCCATATATATTTTTGTTTAAATTATATTTATGGTATATAATATGCAATTAAAACTCATATGCCTCAATGAATCTACTTGCAAGCTTAAACAAGTCAACTCTTGAGTTTGGACAAAAGTTCAAGATGACTTGTTTAAATAAACAAGTTTTAATTTGAGCTAGAATTTGACTCGTTTATCAACCAGCTTGAAATAATTCTTAAGCAACTCGACTCATTTGCAATTCTATATTCAAGGATAGAGATTTCACATGTTGATATTATTTGTTTATCACTAAATCCTTTGAAAAATATCACAAATGAAAATGCATCAAATATTTTGTAATGCCCTAAACTAAGGCATTACAACTAGCCACGTGTCCTCTCTTCAAAGGCACACGCAAAGGCTATAAATATCTAAATCATAATACATACCATCACATAACTTCATAACTCACATAAATGATACTTAATATGAAAATCCAAATAATATAATTTCAATAACATCTATGTTGGCCTAAACCAAGCCAATTGATAAAAATCCTCATAAGAAACATAAAACTAATAACTTATAAAATCTTTTTAATTAAAATCCTAAAGGAAATCTAACAACTCAATATGATAATTAAAACTCCACTCCATCCATCTACATATCAGTTGGGTAATTAGGTCCACTATCATCCTTCCCAGGCTCTACAAATACATCAAAACCAAATAAATCATACACTATCCGGTCTTCACCTGTTCTTGAAAAATAAAAAGGAATGAGCACAAAGGCCCAGTACATCCAAACCAAAAAACACAAGCGTATGATTATACATCAAACAATTCACATGCAACTTAATATCTAATGCATTAAGTACAGTTGTTATCTTTTCATTAATCTAGCATACAACATAGTTCAAGATCATCTGCGATTAATCTCAAACTTGGAGTATCTTAGACTCCTTAAAAACAAGCAGTAGGAAAATAGGTAATATAATACATTATGGTGTTGGGAATATTCCACACACCCGGGTGTCATACTCGCACTACTCCTAAACTACCAGAATCATTTCTATGCATGAGTCCACTTGGGATAACCTCACACATAGATCATCAGGTTGCCAGCATTAGTATCACACTCTGCGTGGTCTTTACTAACCCAGCCACTAACAACCAACACTCAATTCAATTATAGTCAGATATGAATTAGGTCAAATTTACAAACTAATCCTACAAGAATAAACAAACAAGCATGGTAAGGACATACCTGTTCCTGCTTATGAAATCAAATCTTATTCTCAATTAAACACCTGAACAAAGAATCACCGTTCCACTAATCAATTCCATATTGATAACAACATAAGAAATATAAACTAAACCCTAATTCATCAATCTAGAATCTCCAACACACCTTTCTCTTGTGAAACCAGTAGAATCACTAGATCTCCAATCAATACCACAAAATAGTGAAATCCTAATTCTCTAGATCACCTGTTCATCATTATTCATACATTCACAATTATTCTCAACAAAAATTTTGATTCAAATTCTCCTAACACTTATGATCTATGAATTATAGTTCCGGTTTGAGTCTTACCTTCTTCAATTTTTCGTAGATCTGAAATCCCTCAATTCCTACACTTAGGTTTTCCTCCAAATTCCACCAACGATCGATTCCTTTCACCAATCAACAATAAAATCTTAGAAAGAACACATCCTAGAACAAACTAAAGGATTAAGAGAGGTTACTTACCTAATTCCTTGATGAAATCCTCCTTGGAGAGTGCCGTCTAGGGCTTGTTTATGTTTATGAGAGGTTATGGGAGTTAGGGTTGAATTTAGGATGAATTTATATAGTCAACCCTCGAAGGAATATGGGTTGGTACGCATAGGAAACAAGGCTAGCGGCTTAAATGTCTCGGGTCGTTCCAAAACCTCTAATGCCACCACTTACGCCGGTGGCCTTCTTGGGTACGCTAACGGCCTAAAGGCTGGCGTAGTGCCAAATTCTTTCATTTGTAAAAATTTTCCTCCGAAGCACTAAGCTGGTGTTTAAGTTGCCGTCCTTTGTATTTAGGCTGGCAGCTTTGAATTATAGGCTAGTGGCCTATATGTCGGCCTACTCCAAAATCATCTGGTTATTCGCGTACAACACCCCTGTGTCCAAATTCATCTGTTCCAAGACAAAAGTACTCTTTTAAATAATTATATTTTACACTAATACCCCTCTCTATGAAATATTTTCTTGTATATTACATATTTATAGACTCTTTGACATTATGGTATCTATTAGATTATGTTTATAATCAATAGACAAGATTAAGTTCAACCATCTAGAGTGGACATGCTCATGGTTAATATCCTGTCTCATTGAATGTGAGTGTGCTTGAGAGAAATTGAGAGTTAATTTACCATAAACCAACAAGCTAGATATAACCTTGGCCAACAATCCTTATTTTGAGACCACAAAACCAAATTTTCCTAAATCATTCCAATTATAGACTAGACTTTTAATTCATGTAACTAAACCTAAGAAATGAAGCCCCGGTAAGTAAATCCAAAAGTAGCTTAACTTAATACAAATTCAACCTTCTATAATTATTAATGCATATCATCAAAAAGGTAATGTCCCTTTTTAATCAAAATACAATGATCTCATATTGTTGTAAATTAGAGAAAAATAAATGATAAAAACAAAGTAAGCTTCATAGAGTATAATTGTAATAGTGTTTTAAAAAGTTATGACTAGGTTTTGAACTGAAAATTAAGATTCTATCATTATTGTGATAAATAAATAATAAAAGATATGTTTGAATTGTCTGATTTTCATTTATATCTTATATGAATCTTATTTGTATCTGATTTGTTTAATTCGTTTATGAGTAAAAATGTTTACTTTTCATTTATATCTGTTTTTAATAAATAATTTGCTTGAAAACTAAACAAATAAGATACAAAAACAATATGAAAATGACAAACCAAATAGACCCAATATATATTTGACTGTTTAATTCTTTTATTTTATTTGATAATGTGAGAGGTGAACTTAAACTAGCATTTAAGGCTAATTAATTAATTTCCGTCCTTCATGATTGCTTAAGAAAAACAGGGGAAAAAAAAAAAAAAAAAGACAATTGTTGAGAGTGGGATTTGAACCCACGCCCTTTCGGACCAGAACCTTAATCTGGCGCCTTAGACCAACTCGGCCATCTCAACGTTGTTGTTTGGTTCTTCAGGATTATTAACATATCTTAAAGTAACCCAACCAATATATTGGATCATTTTCTAATTAACGGCAAAACACACGTTAAATAAAATAAAAAGGCAAATTGGAAAAACAAAAGGGGTGATTCTTTCCTTTTTATTGCGTTTTAATATAGTACTTTCCTAAGGTATTTACATTCTATATATAATTGTAGTATATTGTTATACATGTTTTGTTATAAGGGATTTATAACTATAAATTGGAAAATTATGGTGCTTTTTTAAATTATTTAGGTCTTATTCCTAGATTCATTAAGCAAACTTAATGAATTTAATTTAATTTGCTTTTAGACAACTAAATAATTTAATAACTATTTGAGACTTATCATAGCTCTATATTTCATTCTTTAGTAATAGATATTATGTTACAATTTTATTTCAATCAACTAAATGGATGGGCATGTGTGATTTGTGTGTGTTAGCATTATTATCCTTTTCTTTTTAAATACTATTACATTCTTTCATTGGGTTGATTTTTCTATTGGGTTGAGTACATTGGATTATATTATAATTTCAAAACCTAATTTGAAACCCTATAGAGTTTCAAAGTGATACCTAATCTCAAAACCATGGAAGCTAATTAGCCATTGGATGATTAAGTGCCCTGTAACGATCCTACTCTAGTTGTCTCCAATTTACACTCTCGAATCCTTTAAAAATATACCTAAATTAGATTCTTTTTAATATTTTATCATTATAAAAATAGTTTTATAAATACATTATATTAAAGATAAGGTGGTCATGCAAAAGGTTAAATGTATTTTTTTTCTATTTAAGATTTTTAATATAATATGGAAAAAAAAAGATTTTTAATATAAATATTTAATTTTAAACATAGCAGACATAAATGAGTGTGAGGTACACATAAAAAAATTTATCTACAATTTATTATTTTTTAAAATTATATAATAAATCAAATGATATTCCATTTTTTCTATGCACGGACAATCAGCAATTGCTACTAGCATCTTTCTAGGTCACACTTACACAATACTTGATATGATATTGAAGATATACTTTATTCTTAGGGGCAATATTAAATCTATAAGAATTAAGGGGAAGAAATGAAGAATTTAAAGAATAATATTAGCATTAATGGGAATAAGAAAGAAATAGAACTTTAGTTCTCAACAATAAGATAGGGAAATGATAACTATTTATTATAATTCATTTGAGGTTTCAAGGGTATATAATGGAAATATATCAAATAAAATAAAAGAATTATTATTCTTTTATTTGATAAAGAAATAACAATTTTTCAATAATAGTAATTATGTAGAATTGTAATTCTACCAACCAAATGAAAAATAAGTGTGCTAGAAAGGAATAGTTGCTTTATTATGCCTTTCAAGTGAAAAATATGATGCTCAATTCTCCCATTATAATGGAAAGAAAGAAAGAAAAGGTAGTATAGATATTGTTTGCAGTCAATAAATAGATTGAACAAAGCCACTTAATTAGTTCTATAGAGGCTAGTCATCTGACTACTAATTTGTCATTGGCTCGCTCACTTCGCTGAATGAATAAGGCTGTAATGAAATTCTTACTACGAAAGAATGAAATAGAGCTATAATACGATTTTTCTTTATTAATCCTTTATTTAAATGGTGGTATTTTGAGAAAAAAAGAAAGACCGCTTCAACATTGAATTGATATCCATAGGTTTGAATAAAGAATGATTATTTAATGTTTTGTATAATAGTAATTCATTGTGAAATCACTATTTAGTGAACCAAATATCGTAATAGCTATTCGTGAAGAATAATGCTATAATGGAATTGCAATTACAGTGAAGTGAACAAGCAGTTAGTCATCGATTGATGGTCAATTGGCTGCCTTAGTTGGTCCAAAATAAACCATATTTTTTTTGTGAAACTATCAATCTTATTTAAGCTTTATTTAATAAGAATATTTTAATAAAAAATAAAATTTATCATTAAATTTATTCATAGATTCGAGCAATAAATTATTATTTAAAAAATACTATTTAAAATTTTTCATTATTAATATTTTTTTATAAAATTACTATTACAAACTTAAAATCCAACTAAATATAATAATAAAGTATACTATCAATGAATAAAAAGAGCTTGCTTGTTTCTTGCTGTGACATGCTAAGGAGTCCTTTTAGCAACCTCAATTCGTGTCAAAGTGTATTCTTTTTTCAGATAAGGGGCATACAATTTCCACATATTAAAAATGCTCTTTGTTTTTTTTTTTTTTTTTTAGCCGATAAAAATACTCTTGGCTGGACATATACCATGGATGATCTTGATTGGGCACGATTCATTTTTAAATATTGAGGTTCTTATGATTTTGTCTAAGAGATGGATGTAAAAAAAGAAGAAAAAAAAATTGATTGAAATTTTACTACATAATCATGAATTTGCTCCATCCTTTTTTTCTCATTTCCACTTCCATTAACATCTCTTTTTTACAATGTTTGGAAAGAGGGGATAATTTAGAATTAAAAAAAAAAAGAAGCAAAGAATTAAAGAGGAAAGAAAATTGAAAAAAAAAATTATAAATGCTTTTACTTGGATAAGGGAAAAAAAAAGAAAGTAAAGTGAATGAAAAAGTGACAATATAATTTTGTATTAAAATAATAATAAAGTCCTATAATTTAAAATAGTATTTTTTACGATAATATAGTAAAATTTTTTGAATTCACTTCCAATTCTCTTCAAATTTGAAAATGGTGGTTTTTCACTTCCTTTTTCTCTCAATAAAATCCTAAGTTTTATTTGGAATTTATTTAGGCTTTTGTTTTTAGAAAATTTTATGGCTTTGTTCATTTTTTACCACATGAGTTCATAAATTATTAAACATTTAGATTTATACATAATCATAATTAAATTAAACTATTAAAACTGTTATTTCATGAATTGCTGTTATTATTTTAATAATCAATAAAGAACTCCACCTCCAATCAATATGACCATAAAAATTTCCTTAAAAATTTTTTTGAAAAAACTATCAATATACTCTCTCTAAACTGTATCTTGTCCCTCTCCCAATCTCTTTCAATTTACTCTTTGTTCTTCTTCTTCTTTTTACTCCCTTTCTTATCCTTGTCAATGTTTCGTTCCCCTTATTGATTGATTTAAAGTGTATGTTTACCCAAAATAAAATATTTATATTCTTCTCTATTTATTATATGAAAACTGTCAAGCAGGGAATTATTTAATTAAATTTGCAACAGATTGGATTATAAGCTAACCAAAAAGCTAGAAATCGTAGAAGATATATTTTGCAGGAGTGTCTTCTCAATGAAATTAGGTAATTGATATACCGAATTAGAGTTCAGTCATGATCCCCGCATACATAGAATTTCCCATCCATACCATCCTCCCATTTTCTAAGATTTATTTTCCCACCATAAAAAAGAAAAAGTGGTTACATTTTGTGCCATAACCCTTTTATGTTCCAAAAACAATTACAATTTTGCTATATTCTTAACTCAAACATTTTTGTAAAATGAAAATAAAAATTTAACCTTTTATTTTTGTAATGCCCTAACTTGAAGACATTACAACCTGTCACGTGTCATTTATTCATAAGAGCACACTAAGACTATAAATCCGCTAATTATCAAATATTCAATGAAAAGTCTCCAATACTCACATATATATATAAAAAAACCTATTATAATTATCTTGTAATAAAACTTCTTAAAAGTCTTGTTGGCATAAACGAAAGCGAACATATCTTATAATTTAAAACATCATAAATAAAACTTTAACAGTTTCCAAGATTTATATAAGAAAATATAAAACTTAATATAATCTTCCATAAACTATCTGAAATCCTTAGCATGTCTAGGAGTCATCAGGATAATCTAGTCCACTAGTGTCCTCCCCATCATTAACATAGATGTCATATCCAGACAAATCAAACATTATCGGATTTTCACTTGTTCCTGAAAAATAAAGGAATGAGTGAAAATGCCTAATACGCTAAACTGAAACACATGCACGTGAACAAGCAATAAGCAATATCACATACGACTTCGAAACTAATATAACAAACACAAATTATTATCTTCAAATTAGCCAAGCAACTAACACTAGAGTATCTCATGACTCCTTAAAAACAAACAATATAGAAAATAGGTAATTATATACATATATGGTGCTGGAATCTCCCACACACCCGGGGGCCATATTATCAAAACCCAATCTACTGGAATCATCTCTATGCTCGTTCTCACACATAGATCATCAAAATACCTCGTCAGTATCATACTCTATGTGATATTTACTAACTAAAGCCAAGCACAAGCAGCATAAATTCAACTTCATGCCAGATAAGATTTAATCAATTTATTTTTTAATCTTATAAGCACAAACAACAAACATGGAATGATCGTACCTGATTTTGCTTTAGAAACATATTCTTAATTCACCAAAACACCTGATCACAAGCAAATTCCAATTCAACACATGATTTCAAAAAATAAACAAAATCCTTCAATCATTTAAACCCTAAACTTATAGAACTAGTAACATAAATCTACAAGAATTACAATTCCTAGATTCATACACACCTTTCTTATATGAATTATAAAGTCATAAAATCCTCAAACACCATAATTTAGGATTTTCTTCCAAATCTCCAAGAACTTTGATTCTTATCAATCAATACAAATACTTTATCTAAAGATTATATTTTTAGATCATCTAAAAGGTTAAAAGAATCAATCTCACCTGATTTCCTTGTTTATGGAATCACAAAATTTCCAAAAGACAACAAATTTTCTCCACAATTCCTCCAAACCCTAGAATCCATTCAATACAAATTAAACCAAAACCAATAAAAAATCATTTTTTTTATCACAAAGGTTAAGAACATATAAACTTACCTAGAATTGATTCTCAATTCTTCTTGATCACTAAAATCCAATTCTGCAAACCAAGTAGGGTCCTTCTCCAATTTCTCCTTCAAATCCAATTGGAAACCTTAAGAAAAAGATTATTGCCTTTAAATCCTAAGAAATTGATGAAGATCGATTGACCTTGATCTAGGTTCTTGATTTTCTTTGATCGTAGAATATCATAAACAGAGAGATTTGAGAGAGGTTTGTAGGTTTAGGAATCTTGTGAAAAAGAGCTAGGCTAAAAATCTGTATAAAGGTCATAAGAAAACCCTAAAAAAAAAACAACAACAACATAATTCGTATGTTGTAAGCTGGTAAAGAAAGTTGGCAGCCTACATATAAAAAATGGCGGCCTAAAATAAAAAATTGCTTCTAAGACCATGAAGGTTGGCCCTATGCCGGTGGTGTAAGAATGATATGCTGATGGCCTAAATGCCGACTTTCAGCTACGACCTTCTGTCTTCCGTCATGTATTTGCCATATAATAAAACTTATAATCATTTAAGAGTTGACTATAAAACCCTTTTATTTAATTAAGTGACATATTTATCCTTTTTTATAAATTATTTATCTTTATATTATAATTTTTTTAACACATGCATTCATATTAAGGATATTTTATATTTTTATCACTTCCATTTCATAGGTAATTATTTTTACTTCCACAATGTTGTCATACTGTCAGCTGGTCTTTTTAATATAGACATCTTCCATTCTCGTTTTCTCTCCTCTCTTCCATCTCACTATTTTAAACCCACACGAGCATAATTTCTTTCAAAATAAATAACAATTCTTTTAAAATAATAATCTCCCTCCTTTACTAGTTTCTCACACCGGCAAATTCGCTTATTCTTTCCTTTCTCATAAACTTACACTAAAATTTCAAATAAAAACAAAGTCATGTAATTTATTTATACTAAAATTATACAAAACATATTTGTTGTGAAACAGTTTAATATTTTTGATAAAGGGTTAATAATTCTTATATTAGTTTTTTTATAATTTTAATTTGTTCTTGTAGAGGCAGCATCTACTAGTATGTGTGTAAGTGTATGTACGTTCATTTATGAGTGAATTATTGCGAAATTATATAATGAACTACCACCAAAATTTGAACCTTATGTCAATTAGTTATAGACCTAATTTAGTATGACATTAAAGAAGAAGCTACGGAGTTAACATCTTATAAGGGGTTAAAAGCGTCAGGCAACTATTGTCTCAAGTAACTAAGATTAACAAAAGAATTAATAATCACCTACTGGTTTTTTTATTATTAGTAAAGGAAAAGGTAAATGTCATTTTTTGTATTGTAGTTTGTCTACAAGTGTAACTAATGATTTGAATTGTTTCCTCAAACTATTTGAATTTAAAAGTATTAATTTACTATTTGTTTAATTTGAATATGAAGGAAGCTGTAGTTAGAGGTGGGCAAAAAAACGATAGAATCAAACCAATCCGTAACCAATCAATTCAAACGAAAATGTGGTTTTTTTCATGGTTCGGTTTGAAATTTTTCAAATCAGAACCAATTCATAAATTTATGGTTTAGTTTGGAAGGTAAACCAAACAATCCATAAAACCGAACCAAACCATTTTAGAAAAATATAATAATATTTTACTATATGTTTATATGATTTCATTTGATTTTATTATTTGGTGAATATTAATTAAAATCTATTTGTCCTTTTTTATATTTTTTTAAACTCATATATGTAATTTTTTGTTATGATGAACTATTATTTTTTTTAATAGCTTTTAACTTTGTAAAGTATGAAGTTTATTTATTCAGTTATAAACTTTCATTATGTATTAATTGTTTAATATATTTTGTCAGCTGGTCATTTTATTTATTGATGAATTTTTTGATAGATGATTTTTTATTTTAGCTAAATTATTGGTAGATAATTGACATGATGGTTATATTAAAAATCATAAGTTATGACTTACTATGTATTGGTTAGTGAATGTATTTTATTGGTGGATAATTGATTTTATAGAGAATTATAGATTAAAAGTATGATGAATTTATAAAGTATTTTGTCGTGATTTATAATATCAACTTTGTAAAATGATATAAATATTTAAGAATCTATACAAATGTAAAAAAACTAGAATAAGAAAAATTTTTAGTTAGAATTTTGATTTAAATCATAGTCTAAACCAAACCAAACCGTTATTTAATGGTTTAAAAAATTTGTACTTAATGGTTTGATTTGGGATGAGAAAAAAACCAAACTGTAAATTATGGTTTGGTTGAGTTTTAGAAAACCGAACCAAACCGATCCGTGCCCACCCCTAACTGTAGTTGTAGGATTGAGCTTTGAGTACAAAAACTGTAAGGCAAAACAAATAAGTGGTGCACTAATGTTTGCCCTAGTATGGCCACTCCAATATTTAAGTATGTTGACATATTGATAATAACATACTAGACATCCCCATCAGCCTGGTCCAAAACGTAACTCATGGGGACCTAAGTGAATTATATGTGGATTATTATATATAATAATGAAAAATAATATAAATAATATTTAATGTTTAAACTTTTTTCTTTGTGAATAGAAATAGTTATTCCTATTCACAATCTATAATGTATTATTGATAATAACACACATAAATATATTTAAAAAAACATGTTTAAGGTTTTACCAAGAGAACAATCCCATTTCTAAATAACGTGAGACTTTTTTTTCCCTTCCTTTTTAACATTTTTAGAATGTTACTATATTTCTACATCGTTAATATGTCAACTCAAAAGTCCTTATTTATAAATAAATACACATCCTTAATAATTTTATCTAAAAATTGAGAAAAGACCATAATTTTTTATGCCTATTTTTGTTATAAGTTTTAATTTGAATAAAAAGTTTTTGCTTTCTAATTTATTTATTTATCTTTCAAAAAGCTAGTTAGGACTTGGATCGAACGTGGCAGGTCCACAATTTAGGACCCACCTTGCCCTAAACCAAGGCAATTTAGGTCATAAAATTTAGGCTTATATCCAAATGGCTAAACAACATTACCTTCACAATGATGTTGTTGGAGATATTTATGTAGAATGATCTCTGACGTTTATACACATAGTGGGATCATAGGATAATTGGGCTGATGACAATTCTTGTGGACGTGGATTGATTTCACTATTTTACGTTTGGTTGTCTTCACCCCGGGTAATTAGAATGGATGCATGCGAGTAACCTTGGGCTAGAATCGGTTTAGTCATATCATTTAGTAGCTGTTTTTTCGAGCGGATGGAGTCAGCGTTTTGCGGGACTCTAGTATAGTTAAAGCAGGTCAAGTTTAGGTTCAAAGGGATGGCCCAAATTATTAATGGGCTAGACTAGACTTAGGAAACCCTTGATTTATGTTTGAGCATCAACACTACCAATAATTTTTTTAAGGTTTTATAATACTAAATAAGATCATTAATTGCAAGAGAGAGAGAGAGAGAGAGAGAGAGAGAGAGTAAAGTTTTGGATACTAGATCAATACTTTTATGTAAATTTAGTTGTAAAGATAAATTAAAATTAAATACCAAATCACAATTATCTTAGGAATAATGTTACAAATGATAACTAACTTTGGTAAAACGTGTAATTATGTACTTGAATTTCAAAATTGATCAATTTAGTTCGTTGAAAGAAGTTAATGATGTACATAGTATGCACGAAAAGTTATTTTAAGTGTTAAATTGATTAATTTAAAGTTTAAGTACTTAATTATATTTTGTTAAAGTTTGTATATCATTTACGACATTAACTTAATATCTAAAGAAATTGATGTAGAAAAAAAAGTTTTATTTCAAATAGAAGTGTTTTTACTTAATCATGTTAGTTTGGATAATTTAGACGATTTAAATTCGATCTTTAATAAAAACAAGATAGCGGAAAATATTTCTTCTTATAAATTTCTTAACTGACTACGAATTTTTAGTTTCGTGATGGTAACAAACAAACAAGATTTAATGGTTGAGATCTTCAACCGGAAAAATGGAATGGTGAACCGGTGATGTGCATGAGATCTGATTCTAACTATAGAACTAAAGAAAGAAAAGTAAAAAAAAAGAAAAGAAAAAAAAAGGAATGAAAAGAAAATACAAATTATGTTGGGTTGAAATTGAAGCGGGCGTGACCATAAATTATGTTGTCTTAATTAATTCAAATGAAGAGAAGGAGAGATAGAAGGAAATCATCCTGGTGGCATGCTTAGCAAATGTGGGCCATGCTTTGCAGCAACTTTAACAGAATGTGATTATTATATAATATTGTTCCAAAAGCACAAAAAGGAAAAGGCAAAAAGAAAAAAAAAAAAAATCAGAAACAAAAGCAAACAAAGCCAAAGACAATCCAATCCAAGCACGTGATCGGCCAAATAAAGTTTTCTGCCTTTTCCCTCCTGATACCCCTCCGCACAACACAACTTACTTTACTTTACTGCTGCCGCACATATACAGTATCGTATCCCATCCCATCCCATTCGACATTGCCCTTTCCTTCTTTCCTTCTCTCTCTCTCTCTCATCAGTCATCACAAATCACCAATCAAATCCCAACCATGCCACCCCTTCCCCACATATACTATATAACACATCCTTTCCGTCCGGTCTTATTGATATACAAATAACAAAACTTTGTTTCTTTATTTCTTTTCCTGTCAAAAGTATTGAGTTGAAAGGTTTTTGTTTTTTTTTTTTTACTTTTTAATTAAAAAAGTGTAAAAGTAAAAAGTAATTGTAATAATACTTATTAAAAGATAGTTTTAAATTTTATAAATTTGAACTCTTAAAGAAAAACATTTACACATGTAGGATCCTTACTAATACACCATGGTCTTCTTATCATGCAACGTTTGATTAAATACAAAAGAAAATCCGTTATATATATATTTTAAATATAAAAAATTTATTTGAGGATTTTTATATTTCCTTCCCACCTTTAGAACATTTTTTGAACAACTCTTCTTTTTTGAAACTTTTCACGTTGTATATAAAAGAAAGAGTAACTAAAACTGAGGCATTTGGCATTTAGCATTTAGCTTGGGAACTCTTTTTGCCATATTGGTTTCTTTTTCCAAGTGAAGTGTTTTTCACTCTTCTGTTTGTTTTTGCTTGGTTAAAAAAAAAAGGGAAAAAAGGAGGGGAGAGAGAGAGAGAGAGAGAGAAAGCAAGAAAGAAGATAACTATGGAAGTATAGTTATATACAGAATAATAATGCTAGCATTATATGGTACACAAAACTACAAAAAACAAAACAAAACCAACAATAGGCGCAATATTTGCACTTGGAATTTGTGTTGATTCCCTATTATTACATATACAAAAACCATACTAAGAATTCTCAGATCTCTATGATCTCAGAATTTTAGACCAAAAGCACAACATACACAAAAAAAAAAAATCCATATACTTTCTTTCTTTTGTAGTTTGCTTGTCTCAGCTCAAACTGTTTGTTTCTGAGCAAGGCATTTCATGTGCTGGTGATTTTGGCATCTGGGTACTTGTTTATATGTGGATTGAGTTGGCAAAGTTTGTGCACTTGTGTTGGAATAAGGAAAAAGATTTCAGAAATATATATATATAACGAATAAAGAAGCATTCCTGTTGTGGCAATGGAGGGTTCCTGTGATTATAAGGAGTGAGTCCAAGTGAAAATGATATGTTATGGTTGTGGTATTATTGATTGTGAGAAGTGGGTATTGGACAGTTTCGGTAAAAAAGTGAAAGATTTTGAAGATTAGGCAATAGTCGTACAAAATGGCTAGAAACAGAGGATTGTTACGGAGAGTTTTGGGGATCCTGGTTCTGGCATTATTGGGTTGTTCTCATGCCACTCTTTCTCCTGCTGGTATTAATTATGAAGGTACAAGCTGCTTTTCTCCTTTTCCTTTCAAGGTTTCTGTTTATTCAGTAATTTCCATCAATTGTTGCTGCCTTCAATTATTTTGCACTTTTGTGTGCTTCCTTCTGACATAGCTTTTGTATTATTTGAATTCATGACCTTAGGTTGTGTTTCTTTCCATATATGAAGTTTCAAAAAGAATTCTTTGAAAGTGGCTTTGTTAATTGCTAGGTGTTTGAATTAACCGAAAGGAAAAAAAAAATTGCTAGGTGTTTGTAGTACTTGGCGTAGAGGTGATGTGTTGGTTGATACGGGGTAGGATGTAGGGAATATGTTCTCATTTCTTATAGGACAATATTCTTTTAAATGAAGAATGTTTATTTTTATCAACCAATGCATTTATTATTCTTTTAATGAAACAAGGGTGCATCTGTTTGTGTGATCTTTTATGTTGTTTTTGGTTCCAGCAGTTTTTGAATATATCTGTTTTGAGGGATTCTCTCATATTTATTTCTTGTGTGTGGGCTCACAGGAGCTTTTAATGTTCCTGCAATTACCTATGTGGTCAACTACAGATATGTAGAATACCAGCTTCTGTTGCAACTTTAGTTATCAAAATGTCCGGTGGCAAAAGACGGAGCTTTTGGCCTTTTTTTTTTTTTTTTTGTTACTTTCAATTGGTGAGAAAGTGATTTTGATGAAGGTAGTACGTTATAGTTTATTCTTACACTTGTCTTCAAATTGCGCAGTTGTAGCTTTGATGGCTATAAAAAATGCTCTACATGATCCCTACAATGTTCTGGAAAACTGGGATATAAATGCTGTTGATCCTTGTAGCTGGAGGATGGTGACTTGCACTCCAGATGGCTATGTATCTGCTTTGTAAGTTTCTGTGTTCCCCGCTGGAAGGATAAATTTGAATGAGTTATTGTAGAAAGCCTCAACGTTTATTTATTTCATTTAGCTGTTTACAGACTCCCTATTATTTGACCCCATTTTTCTTTTATATACAGGGGACTTCCTAGTCAGAGTTTATCTGGGACACTCTCTCCAGGAATTGGGAATCTTTCTTATTTGCAATCTGTGTGAGTTGTTGCCTCTTGCTTTTCTTCCTACTGGAGTTGGGCAAATTTTGTTTTATATGATCCCTTAGGGTGTTTTACCTTCTTTGGATTTGCTTCTTGGAACGAATCTCCTGCTTCTCTCATTTCCTTGCAGTTATTTGCTGACACTGATTCATATTTATTCTTATATGTAGGTTGCTGCAGAATAATGACATTTCTGGTCCTATTCCCGCATCGATAGGGAAGCTGGCAAAGCTTCAGACACTTGATCTCTCTAGTAATGCATTTAGTGGAGAAATTCCTAGTGCTTTGGGGTCCTCAGGAACCTAAATTATCTGTAAATTATCTTAAATATCCTCATTTTGATTATCAGTACCTTCTTTCAAAAGCTTGAATGTAGGAAACAACTGTCTCTTTTCGTATTTATTTCTGTGATGGGTTGAGCTCTGACGTTTGTGGTCGTTTTTCTCATTTGAACTAGGCGTTGAACAACAACAGTCTTACTGGACCCTTCCCCAAGTCATTGTCAAACATTGAAGGCCTTACTCTTGTGTATGTTGACGGCTCAAAACTTGACCATATCAAATCAAAGCTATTTGGTATTTGCAACATAGTGCCATTCTAGGACCAAGATCATTGTTCTTTTTTTACATTGTTATCTATTTTCAGGGATCTTTCGTATAACAACTTGAGTGGGTCTTTGCCAAAAATATCAGCACGAACCTTTAAGTGAGTTATGTCTCTATATTTTTTAGCTGTCAAAATAAGTTGATTTGTGTAATTTATGAGCTTTATGGTTTCTATTTTTCCCTTCAGAATCATCGGTAACCCTTTAATTTGTGGACCTACAACGGAAACAATTGCACCTCTGTCATTCCGAGCCACTCTCCTTCTCTCCAGATGTTATGAAAGGTTAGTCTGGAAAAGTTAATGGTATATGATACTTTATATTTCCATAAACTTGATTGATTATCTGGTTGACTGGGAATTTTATTATTATATATATATTTTTCGGGGGACAGGTCAACAAGACTCTCGATCCAGGAGCCATCAAGTAGCAATTGCTCTAAGCACAAGTTTTGGCGCATTTCTTTTGGTCAGTCTAGTCGGCCTGTTTATTTGGTGGCGATACCGCCGTAATCAACAGATATTCTTTGATGTCAATGGTTAGTCTCTCTCTCTCTCCCCCTTCATCTCATCCTCCAATCATTAATGTGTTTGCTTGCTATTGCCTTCCCTCACATTTTATAAGTTGACTTTTCTTCCAAAGTGTTTATTTTAAACGTGGTGGGCATGCCTCCTTGGGCTTTCATTTCAATAGGTGAAATGAGTTTAAAGTTCAAGGCTTATTCTTCAATCGTTTTTCCTTTTAAGTTTCCAGTGTTTATATGTTATTATGGGCTGTTTAAGAGGTGCGTTGTTGACCTATGCATGTGGATTAATAGTTATTCGAGCAATGGTCAATGGATCGTTACCTTTGCTGTTCTTTGCAGATCAATATGACCCAGAGGTTTGCTTGGGCCATTTGAGAAGGTACACTTTTAAGGAGCTGAGGAATGCTACTGACAGTTTCAGCTCAAAAAATATTTTAGGAAGAGGTGGATTTGGGATTGTATACAAAGGACGATTAAATGATGGGGCTCTAGTTGCAGTGAAAAGGTTGAAGGACTATAATGCAGCTGGTGGTGAAATCCAATTTCAGACAGAAGTAGAGATGATAAGTTTGGCAGTCCACAGGAATCTTCTTAGGCTCTGTGGTTTCTGCTCAACTGAGGATGAGAGGCTCCTTGTTTACCCCTATATGCCTAACGGAAGTGTTGCATCTCGCTTAAGAGGTAGGATTATTTAAACA
The DNA here is from genome assembly GCA_024138025.1 of Combretum micranthum. Taxonomy (NCBI): domain Eukaryota; kingdom Viridiplantae; phylum Streptophyta; class Magnoliopsida; order Myrtales; family Combretaceae; genus Combretum; species Combretum micranthum. The sequence goes on along the minus strand of JAMXBD010000250.1, from coordinate 2,377 downwards.
CTTTGCTATATTTGCAGTCTGTATATTGACTAACTTATGTTTCAAGTTGTGGCAATCTCTCTTCTCTTGTTGATCAACCTCTTTTAGAAAACTTTGTTTGCTTCAGTGTTTAAAGTAATCCACACGTATAATTTCACAGGCCTGTAGTAACATGGATTCAGCATGCTTATGTATATTATTTCGTTAGGAAACATTTCTTAGTATGACTTAATGTTGTCAAGGACCAGGTGCTTATGTTGTACCTTTTTGCCTGGTCTTCAGCATTTGTTTCTAACTAAAAGGGATCTTAGATGGGATGATAATTTTTTCAAACATGATCTTTACGTCATGCATGTTAACTGACTATGCTATACCAGATCATATTCTGGGAATGCCAGCTTTAGACTGGTCAAGAAGAAAGAGGATCGCTTTGGGGACAGCAAGGGGATTGGTTTATTTGCATGAACAGTGTGACCCTAAAATTATTATCCATCGTGATGTCAAAGCAGCCAACATCTTACTGGATGAAGACTTTGAGGCAGTAGTTGGAGATTTTGGGTTAGCGAAGCTCTTAGACCATAGAGATTCCCATGTCACCACGGCTGTGCGTGGCACGGTTGGTCATATTGCACCAGAGTACTTATCAACTGGTCAGTCTTCGGAGAAGACGGATGTATTTGGGTTTGGTATGCTCCTCCTCGAGCTTATTACGGGTCAGAAAGCTCTGGACTTTGGACGTGTAGCGAACCAGAAAGGTGTTATGCTTGATTGGGTACTTTCCTCTCCCTCTCCCTCTCTCTATATAGATCTGTCTCTCACACATACAGTAATACATTGCTTTCAGTTTCTACATTTTTATAATGAAAAGTATAGGATATAATGAGGACTGAATTAACCGTTACATCAAAACTCGTGTACAGGTCAGTAAGCTTCACAAGGAAGGGAAGCTGAGCCAAATGGTTGACAAGGATCTTAAAAACGATTTTGATCGAATTGAACTGGAAGAAATGGTTAAAGTTGCACTTCTATGTACTAGGTTCAATCCTTCAGAGCGACCAAAAATGTCAGAGTACTTCGGATGTTAGAGGGTGATGGTTTAGCAGAAAAATGGGAGGCTTCTCAAAAGGTGGAGACTCCGAGGATACGATCCTTTGAAGATCCTCAAAGGTATTCAGATTTCATAGAAGAGTCCTCTCTGGTAATAGAAGCGATGGAGCTTTCTGGTCCTAGGTGACAGTTTAGTTATGATATCCTTTTCCCTCTATTCTTGGCTTCTTTCTTTACCTTTTTTCCACATCATTGGGCTGCAAAGCTTCAAATGAAAATTTGATGTTTGTTCATAGTTTTCTTGATGAATGTATTCATCTGTAAAAAAGTAAAAGGAGATCCATGTATAAACATCTTGTCAAAAAATTAAGTTGAGGCGATTGAGCTATTGCGCAGAATTTTGGATAGAATTGAAAATTTGTTTGATGATTGAGACGATTCAAATTTTCATACCCTAGAGGATATTTTATACACGACACGTTGCCGTACATCACATGAAAACTTAGAAATGACAGCCTTTTTCAAGCAATGATTCTGTACGGTGTATAAAATGGTACTCCGGATTTTTGGTCTATTTATTTAGCTTTTCTAGACAGATACAGATAATTTTTTTAAAATAAATTATTTATTAAAAATAGATATAGATAAATAAGAGTTAGTTCTTATGAAAAGATTAAATAGATAAATTATAAATAAAATATTAATACAAATTAGATATATTTATACATATCGTTTCGATACGATATAAATACAAATACGAATGAATAATAGACTATCCAAAAAGACCCTTTATTTAGATTATCAGTTCTATACAAGTAACATAATAACATGATAGTAGATACAAGATGCACAAATAAATAGGAGTTAATGGGCCCCCACAATATAATCTCCATCGGCTTATATATAACATAAGCAAGTCTCCCCTAGAATGTCTTAAAGAAGATAAAAGGCTTTCATGGCATGAACCACATATGATACATGATATCCCATGGCTAACTTGTTGCATCACATGACTTGACTATCTTTAAGAAGTCCTACGTCAACAAAAGATCAATAGAGGTGTAAGCTAGAGTTAGTTTTGTGAGAAATTCTCTCTATTAGCACCTTTTAAGTAAGTTATTAAGTAAATTATTATTATTAATAAACATATGTAATGCAAGCAACTATATGGGTAAATATATATAATCATCCGAAAAGTATATATGGTATGGATCTACATCTTTATAACTTGGGTAGGATTTGAGAATTCATAATATATAAGTTAACCTTAGGAACCCCTTACCTTGAGATCTAATCTTATACTCTTAAAAAAATGATTTAAAAAACAAAATTATACAAGAACGTAAGAAAT